>OV281080.1:19949368-22449368 GCA_923060345.2 Erebia aethiops | reverse complement strand
CATTCCTAAACATAAAGATAAATCCAGATGCAAAATATCAAGTTGCTGAATCCAGCGATAGACCAACAATTTGGACAAGTTGGAAACCTTTTTCAGAAAAATTTGTCGGAAAAAACACTTTTGTACGTAGATCAAATTAAAGGATAATTGGGGTTAGATTAGATAACACGAATTACCTAATTGACTTTAATTTCGGGACGTAGTAATGCGTACTCCTATTGTATTACCGTGGTACTCTAACCCGTTCTAACTACGCTATAAATATCCTCTAACGACCTCAAGTTCGGCGAATTGCTACGCAAAGAAAAGGTTTGTATGTACGCTTTAATTTCTTAGAAAAGCACAATGCTCAAGTTCAACAACTCTATTTATAGTATACCTGTAAATAATCATTGTTATGCAAAATGAAATAATATGCCTACGTTGTTCAAAAATTATAGGACGGAGACTTCGGCTGTGCCTAGTTAGTTATGCTACAGGATGCCGTGTAAAAGTTTAGGGGTATGGGTTTAATATAACAGCTCTCCTAACAGGTTAGCCCGCTACCATCAGGTGAGATTGCAGTCAAGGGCTAACTTGTAGTGGCGTAAAAAACTTGAATGTCGTCCGAATGTGGTTCAAACCTTTCACGCTTTTCACCAGGAATGTCATCTTGTCGTAAAACACGCCATAGGTAGTAACTATATTATTTCTATGATAGGAAGTGGGCATGATGAAATGTCCGCATGTTTTATGTAGGCGACCGGATACATCGTCGTTCCCATCGGACGCGGACGTTATGACAAAAACACTTTATTTGGCTAAAAGGAATGATATTTGGTAGTAACACACAGAGAAATAGAATAATAATAACTTAGTATTATAACATTTTTAGATGAATAATAATCTGTTCCGCGGAGGATTTTTACTAGGAATCATTATAAAAAATAGCTACATTTCTGTCATACATTTGGCTTGTTTTTTATATTTTATCCACTACAAGTTAGCCCTTCACTGCGTTTACAACGAATGGTAAATGACGATGCAGTCTAAGATGGTAGCGGGCTGACCTGTTAGAGGCATGGTAGTTATATTAAACCCATACCCCTAATCGGTTTCTACACGGCATCGTACCGGAACGCTAAATCGCTTGGCGTCACGTCTTTGCCGGTAGGGTGGTAACTAGCCACGGCCGAAGCCTCCCACCAGGCCAGACTAGGACAAATTCAGAAACTATAAATTCCTAAATTGACCCTGCCGGGAATCGAACCCGGGACCTCCGCACGTTAAGACAACAGCGCTCAACACTGCGGCTGGGAGGTCGTCACATTATCCAGAAGCTGTAAGTATAATTGTTTGTTTTTGCTTCTTTACGCCTCCGCTTTACAACCGATTTCAACATTATTTTGGCACAAAGTTTGAATACTTCCTTAGGACTAGGAAAATTTTACAAGAACTTGTAGTATCCTCAATGCGGACGAGGTCATAGCCAAAACCTATACAAGTCTAGGTAAATTTTAAAAGCCAGTGATCACAAAAAAAAAACAAAATGGTTCATTAAATCTCTACGTCTTTAAAGGTAGGCACGGACATAAGTACAGATAACGAACGAAAAATCACAAAAGAGGCGGTAGCAAGGAGGTTTAATCCTGTTAACATTCTCCTCTGAACTTCCTCCTCGAGCCCCTGTTTGACCCCCAAAGGGCGCCGCTCATTGACATTTTACTCAAATTTATGTTCGAACTTTAAGAAAGGCTCTTAGAAAATTCGCTGTTATCTGCTCTGAGATTATTTGAATATAAATGGAGACCACTTATTTTTCATTAGGTACTATACCTACTTTTTAGGGTTCCAGTAGTTATTTCAGTAACTACCAAACTAATGCTTTGACTTGAAATGTGGAATAATAGCACAGAAAAGGTAATCCACCACCATCTACAGCCCATTAACGTCCCACAGCTGAGCACAGGCGTCCACTCTCATAGAAGAGTGGGAATCAGAGCTTAGACTCACCACGCTGCTCCAATGCGGGTTGGCGGGATTTAACGACTATTATCCTGTTAGTGATAATAACCGGGATCGACGGCTTAACGTGCTCTCCGAGGCACGGGGGTGAAACACCGCCAACTTCCTAACTCTGGGCTAGAACTGAGAATAGAATAGTACATGATAAAAGCCCGAATCGACTAAAAATAGTGCTTGCCTAAACTTATTGCAAATTCAAAAAATATTATAATTACTTACAATTGCAAAAGCGCTCGATATTATGGGGTTCCTAGATCAAATGACAGAAAATACTTACCGGATCCACCACCTGCCCTGCAAAAAAGCTTTAGAATCGGACTGACCGTTTTTTTGAGGAATTTAATATGAGATATTGTAGTGAAAACTTCTTTAGGCGCGTTGAACACTTTTTGGTAGGCGGTAAAAATGTGAAAACGCGGGACCGACGCCGTGACCGACACCTCGCGGTTACGAAGACAAAAGGTCGTAAATATACATACGTAATTAAACTTTAATTTTTTAGGTATTTTAAGTATTTTAATTTTATTATTTTTTTATTATTATTTTAAATATTCGTTTTCACTTCTATCGGCAGTACCTATGACTGCCAATTTATATTAAACTTTCTTACATTTAAACAATAAAAACCAAACTATACCCACTCGTACATAGCTTTTGTAGTTCGTAACAATGAAACTGTATTCTCTTCATATCTTTCTTTTACCTATTTACTATTTAGTACCACGAAGCCGTATTCGGTTAAAAAATAAGAATAGTAACTATAATTATTAGGTAATTCTATTAAAATAGGAAAAAAAGCATCTAAGCATTTTACTATAATTTTCACTTGCACTTGAACAGGTCAGTATAATAGGTACTATTATGACTCGTGGCCATGGCCCATGACACAAATAATGCAGTCTTTTAAGGCCACTTCCAAGGATTGTCATGTTTGAGGCTAATCATTATTAGGTATACCTAATACCTACTAACTTATCGAGAGATTGACCTATTTCATTGGTTACTTTATATCACAGAAAAAGGAATCTGCTTAGTGCTTTATCTCTTAACACCATCACTATTCAGTTTCTGTATAAAGTTCGACACAATCTTGATGTTTTGTATTTCATTTACTCGCTCTTCAGGACAGGCAAAGATCTATCAACATAGAGCTTAATCAATATAAAAAAAAAAATTAAATAGATTATTACTATTTAGTCTATGGCTTATTCTGTCGTGTAAAAAAAGAGTGTTGTTATAACCTGTCCAGGGAGAGCTGAGACTGCAAATGGCGGCAAATAAAAAAAACTAGAATTCTAGAATGACCTAGAAAAAAACACCGAAGGAATAAACGCACTTGATCGTTTTGTATTGCCCCAGTGCTGAAATTATCCATTCTGAGCTTACACTTGCAACTTTTTATTATAAGCTATTTCTACTGAAGTACGGTTAGTATAATATATTATTGACGAAGTTACTTATTTTAACCTATTAAAATAGAGACTTTATTCATAATCGTTATTTTACACCTTTCCATTATTTCTTTTTGCTTTTGATAGGTTATTTTAATGTAATATGCTAACTTACTTTGATACTTAGGTACTAACTGTACGTTTTGTAATGTTCTTTAAATAAAATTCCAAAAAGTGTTTAAATTAAGTTCTTCAAAGTCAGAAATATTAATTCTGAATGTAGTAGGTATTCCGGTAACGAATACATAGCAAATACAGTCTAGCTATAGCTTTTAATCGTCCGAGAGAAGCATCTAATTGAGTAGAATCTTGGAGTTTAGATTAGCTTATAATCAAATCGCTGACGACGACAGCCCTTTGCCTTTGCACCGCTTCGGGACAATTATTTAATTACTACAACTTACAAGTGGCTTCGCTAATTGATGAGAGCCTTTTTGGTGAGCGGCCATTTTCTACTAACTTTTTTGAAGTGAAAAGTTCTTTAGCCGCGTTGAGCACTTTTTGGTACCGGGTAAACTTGTGGATTCGCGTCACCGACACCTCGCTCCGACATGCTCGCGTTGCTACGAAGACAAAAGGTCTGAAATGTAAATATACTACATTCGTAATTAAACTTTAATGCCTTAGTTTTAAGGTTTTTTTTATTAAAAATTATTTTAAATATTCGTTTTCGGCAGTCCCTATGAATGCCATTTTTTTATTTTTCTGTCAGAGCTCTTAGTTATTTTGTCGCTGATTGTCGAATTCTCCTGCGATCCTCCTATCATCATGAAGATTGAAGATCCCTGGATCTAGCCTTTTACTACTTCACTTAATTCATCATCTCCTCCTAACGCCGGCCCACTACGGAGCACGGGCCTACTCTCAGAATAAAAAGGTTTGACCAAAGTCCATCACGCTGACCAAATGCATTAGGCAGACTTCAAACAGCTTGCCTGGTGGGAGTTTACCACCCTACCGGCAAAGACGTGCCACCAAGCGATTTAGCGTTCCGGTACGATGCCGTGTAAAAACCGATTCGGAGTATGGGTTCATTATAACTGCCATGCCCCTAACAGGTTACCCCGCTACCATCTTAGACAGCATCATCACTTATCATAAGGTGAGATCGCAGTCAAGGGCTAACTTGTAGTAAATTTAAAAAAAAAGCTATGAGAATTGAGGTGCATTCTCAGGAAAGCAGGTCTCCACATGATGTTTTCCTTAACCGTCAACTTAAACACAGAATACTATCATGATATTTACTTATTTTCTGCTAAAAGCACTAAATGTGTGTGTGAAGATCATTTTGATGTAAGAAGTAAAATGACGTCACACTTTGACTTGAGTAGAGACCGCAATCGTTGTGCGTCAATACAACTAAAACTTAAATACTAACTTAAATAATTAATTTCTCAGCCATTTATTAAAATAGCACGGTGATTTATTAGTTTTGATCTATATTTGAATTCCATTGTGTTAAATATGATATCAACATTATGAAACTTCTCCATTGCTTAGAACGCACATAACGTATGTGCATTTTAAGCAAGTGCGTGCCCGAGGATCGAATCCCCGGCTCCTTGAACAAGAGGCCGATGTCTTAAATGCTAGACTACCACCGCTATTACTTGACAATTTATTAGGGTCTGGTTATCGCATAGAGCGATTCTCACTTTCGCATCAAGGTAATAATCAAAGGTAAACAAATAATAACAAATAACAAACTGCCTCGTTGGTCTAGTGGTTAGCATGTTCGACTGCGGCTGACGAAGTTCCGGGTTCGAGTCCCGGGTCAGGCCATACCTAATTGAGTATTGGGTTTTTTTGACAAGAAATTCTCAGTACTAGCCCGGAGTTAGGAAGTTGTCGGTGTTCCACCCCGTTGCCTTGGAGAGCACGTTAAGCCATCGGTCCCGGTTATTAACACTAACATGATCGTCGTCGTCGTTAAAGCTCGCCAACCCGCATTGGAGCAACGTGGTGGGTCTAAGCTCTAATTCCCACTCTCCTATGAGAGTGGAGGCCTGTGCCCAGCAGTGGGATGTTAATGGGCGGTAGTGGTAAGTGGTAAACAAATAATACTAGCTAAGTAGCTCTCAGAGATAAAATAGCGGACTTAAGTTTAATTATAGTGTAGGAAAGCTACACTGATTAAACTTAAGTCCGCTATCGAAGCTCAGATTGGCTCGTAATCGAATATGCTAACGATGCCCAAGACTACGTTAGCATTGCTTAATTGGCTATTTTGTTATTCGAATGGCTCCAGTGGTTTGAAGAGATTGTTTTTCAACGTAGATAATTATAAGTTTTTGTTTAAATCCTCTGAAGTTAGACATTAACTATAGGATCTTACCTGGTGGTACTGGTAAGTGATGATGGTCTAGCCCCACTACAGAGACGCGAAGCGGTATGGCACGTAGCGGCAGGTATATTCTTTGTAAGAGGTTGTATGGAGCTTTTCCACCATACATTGTTTTCGTGTAACCTCAACTATTTACGCAGCGCACGCCACGTAAGCTCTCAGATGATACAATTTTTTCCGACTTAATTCACATTATTGCAATTTTCGTAGGGATCTCTAATTTTTTTGAAAATAAAATATAGCCTTTGTTACTCGCTGATAAAGTAGCTTTCTATAAGTGAAAGAATTTTAAAACCGGTTCAGTAGTTTTTGAGTTTATCCATTATAAACAAACAAACAAACAAATCTTTCCTCTTTATAATATTAGTTTAGATAAAAATAACACTGTAGATATCTAGTACCTACTTTGACAAGCATACGACACGAGACAATAATAAGAAAATCAAAATCAATGAAGTAACTACCAACTACAAATTATAATTTAAAAGAACACCTACCATAATAATAATACAATGAGTTTCATTGTGCTTAAACTAATTAATTACTCTGCCGATTACGACAATACAACAATGACGCTTTACGGAAAATGGAAATAACGTTCGTGTTTCCAGTTTCCACCGCAAAATGATAAATGGCAAGCTTGAATAGATGAAAGCAATTATTTTAACGTCCATATTATGTAGTCAACATATGGTTCAAAGTTATTTTAAATCAAATGCCGACAAAAATAGTATTTTTACTTGGAATTCACTTCACGTCAATAATGTATTGAATTTCAAAGAAATGCTTCGATAAAAAATACAATATTGAAATGTTCTTCTTCTCTTTTTTAATAAATTAAATAGAGACATGAAATGATACCTGCAACGTTTAACTCAAATATATTGCGATGGGTCTAAAATTTCGTGTTAAAAAGTTGTGAGATCCCTAGATGCCTATTTCCCACGTAGACCTACGTAAGTGCTACGAACTTTGATTACCTGTACTATTAGGTATTATGTGATACTACTCTACTCTACGCGGTTACGACATAGGTTGGAGAAGTTGAAAACTTCAAAGTAGGCTAGTCTTTATTAAGTAAATTGAATAAAATTAAAATTCTATTTTATAAAGGATATTGATAACGATAAGTTCAAGTTAATTATGACTTTTGAGTTTACTCATCCTTTTTAGGGTTCCTCACATCAAGAGGAAAAAAGTAACCCTTATAGAACCACTTCGTTGTCTGTTTGTTTGTCAACGATGGTACGGAATGATTTGTGCGCGAATCTGACTCTCCCTTCACTGGTTTTTTGTTTAATAACCCTTATAACAGACGGAACTAAAAGACGTCATAGCTTAAACCGGCGGGACTAGGAATATGAATACGACACAAGACCGCATTCAGTGGGTATCTTCGAGCATTTAAACAACTAAAATGCTTGAAATTAGAGATCCTTGGAAGAGTCCTTCGAAGCAATAAACGTCTATCGACTGCTATAATGATGACGACAAAGTGATACTATACTTACGAATTACCTCCGTACTAAATAATTCCTTGTAGTAGCCTTGGACTTCGAGTATGAAGCTATGAATAGAAGTAAATGGCGTGTAACACGATTACGTCACAAAGCTTGGGCGTGTATCACCAAGCATGTTATACTTGCCACTCGAGAACGGAACTTGAGTGTGCTTAAACAAGCTTTTACCCTTTGTTTTGTTACTCCAATGTAACTTTTCATGTTGACGTTTATTTTATTTTATTTATTAACAATAAATTACACATCACTAAAAATAAAAACCATCATAAAAATACAAGCTTTTTTTTTCTTCGGGGGAGGAAAAATTCGCGGGTATCAGTTAGTATCATAATCAAGCGCTTTCCTGAAAATATGCTCCGTATAAGTACACAGTGAACGAATTGTCGGGTCTTAAATTATACGCAAAGGCTTTATTAATTTGGAACAAAGTAACGTAACATTTACATTCGCGTAAATCAGTGGTATGACTTCTAAGTACGCGCTGCTTACATTAGGTCGGTGTCTGTTTGCGTCCGACGTATTCGGTTTAACCAAATTAGTTCACCGAATTTTCGTTAACCGAATGCGTCGGCCGTATTCGGTTTTCAAATAGTAGAACCTATATAGTAGGACCTAATAAACCTCACCTCAAAAATATAATCAGATAGCTACTTTTGTTATTTCTTTTTGTATTTCCCGGAATCGACCTGTTAAGGTGCGGCAACGTTTTTCCTGTCCCTTAATTTGTACTCTACCTAATTAAAATTGTGTACACAGTCACGGGAACAAAGGGAACCTAAAATTGGGTCATCTGCGAATTTCGGTCAGCTGAAATGGATGGAATGCCGCTTATGGATGCTTCTCCCAAATGTGGTAAAAAGCATGTCCCAAGCTGGAGAACGTAGGTTAAAACTAACTCTGGCTTACGCAATTTTTTTTGTAGACACTAGACAGTATCCTCTATACCCTCCATCAAGAAAAAGAACATAAAAGAGGATAGATCCATCTTTAAAAAAAATTTAAACCTCCAATTTCTAACCACCATGACTGTCCCACTGCTCATGTCGCAAGTAACAAACCTATTTATTTAAATTATATAGTGGATTAAAAATTCTCAAAAAAATATATTTCAATAATGAATAATTGATGTTTAAAATAACAACAGCAGCGTGAGATTAAGTCATTGAATTATTTTCTTACTAGTGACTAAAGTCTGTCCCACGACTTTTTAATCATTCATGAGATCTAATGCAAACACTATCGTATCTACCCACAAATCCATACAAGCCGCATCGTCGTCGCGTCTTACGTACAAAATCAGTAGCCTTGAGCAATTCGTGCCAAGCGGAGGTGTGTTCTTCGGCGGGTTACAAAAATATTTCGCATTCTCCAACGAAAATTTCACTTTGTCAACTTATAACCCTCATTCATAGAACTCTCACCATACCGTAAGTAGTTACCACCTTTACATATTTGTATTTTTTAAATATTTTAAGTATGTTTTACTCTCTAAAAAAGCTCATTAAAAAAATATACTATGTTTACTTATCAAGTAAAAATTTAAATACTAACCAATCCTAATTACCATGATTCTAATTACCATTATTACCATGACCATTTTGCGTACATGGTAATTAGGCTTTGGTCAGGTAATTAGATTAGTGCCTTAATGTATGGGAACTTCTAGGATTGGACGACTTTCCTGGCGCTGTGGTGAATGCTTCGGTCTCAAAAACGGGTGATCCTGGGTTCGATTCCCGGCAGAGGAAAATCTGGCGTTTTGTAATCTTTAAAATGGTCTCCGGCTTGTTACCACCCACCACTCTACCGGAAAAGACGTACCATATGATAAATCACGTAATCAAATGCGTCCCGTTACAATGCAGCTTAGAAACTGATTAGCGATTTAAGTTTAATACCACCCCCTTAAGTTTAAGCCTGTTGGCGATTTGGCTAGAGATGCCAGAGCCAAATTGACCCTACACTATACCGAAGATATCCCGGACGTCAGCCTTTACGAGATTAGTGTGGCTCTCAAGCAACTTAAGGACAACAAGGCACAAGGTGAGGACGGAATCACAGCAGAACTCCTGAAAGCGGGTGGGAAACCGATACTTAAGGTCCTTCAGCGATTGTTCAATTCCGTCATTCACGAGGGCATAACGCCACAGGCATGACACAGGAGGGTGGTGGTTCTGTTCTTCAAAAAAGGTGACAATACCTTGCTGAAGAATTATAGACCCATCTCGCTGCTGAGCCGTGTCTATAAGTTGTTCTCGAGAGTCATTACGAATCGTCTCGCTCGAAGGTTTGACGACTTCCAGCCTCCTGAACAAGCCGGATTCCGAAAAGGCTTTAGTACCATAGACCATATTCACACGCTGTGGTAGATTATACAGAAGACGGAAGAGTATAACCAGCTACTATGCTTAGCGTTTGTGGACTATGAGAAAGCCTCCGATTCGTTGGAAACTTGGGCTGTATCACGGTCGCTGCAGAGATGCCGGATAGACTACCGGTATATCCAAGTGCTGAAATGTTTGTACGAAAACGCCACAATGTCAGTTCGTATACAGAACCAGACTATGAGGCCAATCCAACTACAGCGGGGAGTGCGACAGGGGGATGTAATCTCCCCGAAGCTCTTCACCGCCGCGTTGGAAGACGTCTTTAAGCTTCTGGATTGGAACGGATTTGGCATTAACGTCAATGGCGAGTACACCACTCACCTTCGGTTTGCCGATGATATAGTCATCATGGCAGAGACCTTAATACAATGCTCAATGCCCTCAGTAGAATTTCACAACAGGTGGGCCTTAAAATGAACATGAGTAAGACGAAAATCATGTCTAATGCTCATGTTCCGCTCCACCCAGTAATCGTTGAGAGTTCTGCACTCGAAATTGTAGACGAGTATATATACGGGTCAGTTAGGTCCAATTTCGAGAAAGAGGTGGGCCACCGAATCCAACTCGGTTGGGCAGCGTTCGGGAAGCTTCGAGATGTTTTCTCGTCCAAGATTCCTCAGTGCCTGAAGACCAAAGTCTTCGAACAGTGCGTGTTGCCAGTGATGATCTATGGATGCAAGACTTGGTCGCTAACTATGGGCCTCATAAGAAAGCTCAAGGTTAAGCGATGGAGAGAGCGATGCTCGGGGTTTCTTTGCGCGATCAAATCAGGAATGAGGAGATTCGCATAAGAATGAAAGTAACCGACATTGCTCAACGCGTTGCGAAGCTGTAGTGGCAATGGGCGGGGCACATAGTTAGAAGAACCGACAGACGTTGGGGTCCCAAAGTGCTGGAATGGCGACCTCGCACTGGGAAGCGCAGCGTTGGCAGACCCGCTACTCGCGGGTCGGACGACATCAGGCGAGTTGCAGGGAGTCGCTGGTTCCAGGCGGTGCAAGACCGCGGCGTGTGGAAATCCTTGCAAGAGGCCTATGTCCAGCAGTGGACGTCTGTCGGTTGATGATGATGATGATGACTACCCCCTTACCCCTATACCAGGTAAACTTGCAACCATCTTAGACTGCATTCATCACTTACCCCCAGATGATCACAGTTAAGGGGTTACTTGAAGTAGCATTTAAATAAAAAATTATAAATGATCTGTGTTGAATGATAATTGGAATATTTTTGATACTGTTTGGGAAAGGGAGTACTTTTGGGAGGGATACTTAAAAAGAAAAGAAGAAGAAAAAAATTTACTAGATGCCGAAATGTCAGCGAGACAAAAGAGAATATTATTAATTTATTTACTTATTTATGGAAAAATATTACGGTCTGAATAAATTTCTAATGGTTATAATAAAAAAGCCAGCAGAAGGTCTTTGATAAAGTACCTTTAACATATACAAAATGTTTAATAGGATAGTTAGGTTCATATTGTTTTTATTTGGAGCTTGTCTTTTTTTAAATAGTTTTAAGTAAATAAACTAATTTTGAGACAAACCCGGTTTTATGCTTGACCTTTGTTAAATCTATTGATTCTGTCGACGAGATAGACTTTTGTTTTTCTGTTTGTATATGATCATTATTTTTTTATTAAAATATTATGTTATTTTTTTATATGGTTTTTAGTTCAGAGTTATTTTGGTGCTAGTCAGCACTGAGACACCCGTTAACTTATTTTTTAAAAATCTTTGTTGTTCTATCTTTTAATGTGGTTAAGAAAACTTTTGTTTTTAAATTTTTATATAATCAATGATCATGTAACAATTGAAATATTTATTTTAAAATTACTTTGAGTTCAGAGTGTAATTTTGGTACTATTTATTATTTACTTAGACATCTACTCTATACAACTATTTATTGTATGAGAACTAAATATTTAGATATAACTTTATTTATAACATTTAATAATATATACAATTTCTTAAAAAATCTTTAAAATCTAAATTAAAAACTAAAAACTAAAAATTAAAAATATAATCTATGCCGCTGCAATGAGGCAATGTGCCCAGAACGCTGGCTGCGTTACCCCGCTGAATAGCCAAACTTATATGTTGGCCGAGGTAACTGCCAGCCCTCCGGTCACCTGTGGACTCTGTGAGACGAGAAGATAGATCCTTAAAAAAGGATCTAGCATCTTCGCCCCACGACCCCATGGTTTCAACACCAAAAGGCACAAATATGAAATTATTTTCTATAGTTTCATATTTGCGCCTTTTGGCTCTTTCTGCATTAGTGGCCGCCGCCCCCGCCGTCATGGAGGTCGCCTGCAAGTGGGACAACGCCAGCGTATCCACGCATGTGGCATCCCAAACAAGCGACCTTCCTAGCTTCCACGGAACCAGAGTCATCCCGTCAGGTCTCTTACCATCACTGCGCGCCAAGCCATTTGGCTCTAATACTGCAGGCACTTTAGCGGTGGCAAGAGACCTACGAATGATGTCGTTCAGGGAAGCATGACGCGATAGACGACCGGCACTTTTAATGCAAGAAAGCCCGTGATGACCATACGCGTCCACTGACCCACCACAGTGGCATAGATGTGGCTGTTGTAACTTGGCGCCAAGTCTAAGACCAACCGCAATCGTCAGAGTGAGGTGGTCCAACAGAGTGCCTAAATGCTTAGAGGGGAGAGCTTGAAGCCAGTAACTTGATTCCCTCGTAGACACCGCAAGAAGGCGAGCACGGTCGCTTGCAGTAGTTGATGAATTTATAAGTTCCTGCAAAACATCCGAACACAGTGCGTCGTCCCATTGTCTTTGAGAGAACAAAGATACCGGTTCCTTACTAGGACATGCCACATTGAAAGCAACTCTAGCTTCTGCCAAATACGACGGCTCTATGGAACCTAATGAAAGGTTTATAATATTCCCAAAGAGCTTAAACGTACCATAAGCAGAAGATAGAAATGCTGGTAATGATACACTACTAATTTTACGAATGCCTAAACCACCGTATCGAACTGGGAGAGAAGCTTGTGTCCATGTCGTGCCATCTAAAGGACAATTTAGAATTTTGGAAAAAAAATTTAGAACTTAACTGAATCGTTTTATGTTCAAATATTTTGACTGACTGATTGACTTTTGTTTATAATATTTCTCATGTTGGTAACTAAAGCATGTTATTTTAAAATAACTTTGAGCTTCTTTTAATATTATTTATTTATAGTATACTATGACGATTATTCTCGCTATTTACCTAGGTAGGTTTGATAATAAGATTACTGAATTTGTTTATCTCGTCAACAAGACTAACTTTTGTTTATCAAACTTTGTATGATTATGTTTAGCATGCCATTTTAAAAAGATTATGTGCAGATATATAGAGTTATTTTGATAATATTAATTATATACTTAGACGTTTACTCTAGTTTACTATATATTGGATAAGAAGATTACTGAATCTATTTATCTTGTCATCGTGTCTGATTTTTGGGTTTTGCGAATCGTGATTGACACATTTGATTTATCAATTACGAGGACTTTTAATAAGTAAGCGATACCTTTGTTAGATTTTAAGATAATATTATCATTGTTCTTTCAGTTTTATTTCTGTATTTTTCCACATTTTCTTATAGACACATTCGGATTTTTATAACACAAAAACTTATGTTTTATTCATATTACTCATCACCATTATCATTACCAAATTACCATGTGCATATTCTAATTACCGTGTCACGGAACTCATTACCATGTCACAGTTTATCATTACCATGATCATAATAATTACCAATTACCTTATATCTCCAAGAGAATCAGATCCTGGTGAGAGGCCTTCCTCATCACTGTGATAAATGAAGGTACCCCTTTGCCATGGTCAACTTAAAAAAACAATAACTCAAGAAAAAATTTTTTTTATTACATCGGTCGATTTTGACATGAAATCGAAGAAGTGCCCTTATATAATTTAATATTGACCTGTTTTTTGAGAAAAGTATTTATCAAATACTAGATGAATCGCGTGGAATAAGGTTTTAGATACCCGCGGAAACTTATTTATTTTCCGGGATAAAATATAGCTTATAATATGCGTTAATTTAGGTATGTCCATGCCTCAGCGTCGAATCGGTTAAGCCATTGTTGCGTGAAGAAGTAACATACAAAGTTAGTAAGATTAGACTGACATTAAAAAAAATAGGCGATAGTATTTGATACACACGACTGGAATTTTTGGAAATCGTTGAGTGGCTGGAATTTCAAACAATCCTAACTACATATGTACTTATTTTTTCTAACCCCAAACATAACTTACTAACGCCATTGGTTTAGGGTTTAGACGGTACGTCCAAGTGGAGTTCGTCAGGACAAACGGTCAGAAAGGTATTTTTTAATATATATCACCGCATTACTACCCCAAGAAAACTCCTGCCATTATGTAATTAATGAATAGGGGTCATGACTCAACACCCTCGGCAACGAGAGAGAGATTTTAATTTTTACAGGTAGGTACCTAGACATATTCTATTCATGAAAATGGTTTCTAGGGCAACATTTCCGAAACGATATCCGTCAGCTATGAAGCATAAAGTTAAATTTTATTTACGTCGCTTAGTTATCAACTCCTGCCTTATATTCAGTCATTTTCCGACTAATCCCTCAGCTAGATAATAATTTACTGTATAAGCTGAGTTTAATCTGTTTGAAGATCTACTAAAACTGTTTGAATTAAAGCGAACGTGCCGTGAAGATGTAAACAATGGTTATTGTTTATATTATATATCTACGAGGATTATATTATTATCTCTAATCTCTATAGTATAGGGTGTGTTAGGGAGCGTTCACACCTAACGTGTCCACTCAGCGCAAAACACAGGGATCGTGCGCGGGTTGGGCGCGGGCCGGGTCGGGTGCACGGCGGGTATAATTCCATATATTTATATTGCCGGGCGCAGCCGCGGGTCGGGTGCGTGGTGGGTGACGCTGAGTGATGTCGTCAATGTTTTGCCCTTTACTGTGTCAGCCGTCTCACTGTAAGCCCCGGGAATGTAAAATCTGTATTTTTCATTATGCTGTAAATACGTG
The DNA here is from genome assembly GCA_923060345.2 of Erebia aethiops. Classification (NCBI taxonomy): domain Eukaryota; kingdom Metazoa; phylum Arthropoda; class Insecta; order Lepidoptera; family Nymphalidae; genus Erebia; species Erebia aethiops. Next base: position 22,434,593 of record OV281080.1, on the reverse strand, counting down.
TAACGTTGCCGATCAACGTTATAGGGTATGCTGCGTAGGCCCTACTCTACTCGGGGAGCCAGCTCGAAACATCACTTAGAAATTAGAAGTGAGCCCTAGGGCTAGGACGCGGCATATATATACGAGAGGTGCGGCGGAGGTGCGGCGGAGGTGCGGCGGAGGTGCGGCGGAGGTGCGGCGGCGGTGTGCAGCCTTGGAATTATGAAAGCGGCGTCCGCGCTTCGCCGCCTCTGTATACTGGCATCCCGTCGCTTGCATACTTTTTGTATGAACGCGCCCGTCGTCTGTCGTCTATATCCCGCGCCTCAGGATCCATCCTAAGGGCGGGAACGTTACTAAGGGCGCCTCCTGTGAGGCTTGAACTACGGGCGACGAGCATAAATCATGATAACCCTTTTGCCTTTACGCGATTTAACGGTTCATTTTATGTTAATGTACACATTAAGAAGTTAATTTTCAGCAATCTGCTACTTAACGTAAAATTCCGTACATCAACGTTTTAGATGACGTCCGCGTGGATTAAGTTTTTTTGATTCCCGGGGGAACTCTTTAATTTTCCGGGTTTAAAGGAAAGCCTATGTTCTTCCCCGGGATGTAACCTAGCCCTATACCAATATTCAACAAAATAGCAGACAGACAGATAGACAAACATTCGTTACGTAGCACACCCATAATTTTTATGTTTCTATATCACTCTATATTTAATACACATTTAATTTTGCTGCAATAAGTAAGTATTCTTAAAAAAGACGATACTCCAGATCCTTTTTCAGGAGGAAAATAAAAAATCCTTATATACAATTTTATCAACGTTAGTTTCCTTTTGCGCAAAACGAGTCTCGGCCTCTAAAGCTCATCTGGTCTAAAAATATTTGTCCCCGGAGAATCCCCGGGTATTATTAAGGTAGTGTAAATAAGGCCAAATCCATACGATCGGTTTTGCACGGTCGCAGCCTACGTAAACATAATTTTATTTTGACACAGAGTAAGTATCATACAGTGGATCGACGCCCATACAAAAGAGTAATGACAGACCCGGCTACCGCTCTATATCTCTCTCAACCAATTTACATAGGTTAAGAGGGATAGTAATAATATGCCTACGAATTTAACATTTGACTGAATTTTCATGTCACCCCGCTGCATTGCCTTGTCTAGACGCCTCCGTCGAACGACTGATAGGAAAGAAAATATCTCCTTAGACTGTGATTTTGAGGATGGGGAGAATACACCTCTAGTTTGTACCCGGGACAAAGATGTTTGGGTCTATCGGGTTTGTGATAAAACATTTATTGGAGCCGCTCCATAATAAAAATGGGATATCCTATTTCATGTTTTCTCAATGTAAATGTAAATCCAATTACTGAATAATAATATTTTCTTGTTCCATTATATTGAAAATGTTTTTTTATTATCCCTAATGAGAGACATCCATAATTTCATTAAACGATAAATCATGGTAATGTTGCGAAGTTTTGGATAGCGGTTTCCTCAATCTAAATAATAAGTATTTCTATTAAGGAAATATAAATTAATATGATATAATAAGTAAAAATTATATAAGTAAAAAAAAAAAGAAAAAAGGTGACTGACTGAATAACTGATCGCACAGCTCAAACCGCTGGACCTATGACTGAAATTTGTCATACAGAATAGCTAGCTATTATGACGTAGGTATCCGTTAAAGAAATTATTTTTAAAAATTTCGGCCCTAAAAAAATTGGGGTTTGAAATTGTTATATTAGTATGTGGGTACTTGGAGAATCAAGCGGACTGCGATCAGCGCGCTGTTGGGATATAGCTTGCTAAGTAAACACTTGTTTAGTTCTAGTTCACTTGTTTAGTTTCCTTTCCGTAAGCACAGCCGAAAGTACGAAATAACAGTTCACCAATAAAAATCTTACTAGAGCGTGAGCAAAGACGCGGGAAAAGCTAGTTTTTTTTAATACAGTCCGTGTTTTTTTGTTATTTGTATTGTTTGGATGATCGTTTGGCGAAATGATCACTCTAAGTTCAATTAGCAGTAAGTGCCAGTAACTAATTACGTTTCTGTTAATTAAATTTTCTATTCCCCCCTATTTACGTTTACTTTTCAAGGCCAATAAATAAATTACATATAGGCAGTGGAAACAAGCCAAGCGGTGAAAGCCTAAGTTAAGACACCCGACCTTTACGGGGTCCCGAGTTCGATTCCCGGTCACGCACCTCCCGCTTTTCGAAGTTATGTGCGTTTAAATATCACTTGCTTCAAACGGTGAATGAAAACATCGTGAGGAAACCTGTATGCCCGAGAGTTCTTCATGATGTTCTCGAAGGTGTGTGAAGTCTGCCAATCCAAACTAGGCCAACGTGGTGGACTATGGTCTCTATATTCTCATTCAGAGAGGAGGCTCGTGCTCAGCAGTGAGCCGGAAATGGGTTAATAAGAGAGAAAGAAAGAGATAGACAGAGAGACAGAGAGAGAGAGAGAGAGAGAAAGTGGAAACAAATAATATCTACGTTCGAGGTTAGAATCTAGCGCGACTACGATCTTCAGTAATGAAGGAACGATTGAGAGAGAGGAATAAATTATACTGAGTTTTAATGAGTTTGTAATCAAATTATGCGAGATACGAGTACGTCTTGTATCTTGAAATAACCAAATAAAATTAGCTAGGGTAGGCTCAATATACCACAAGATTGTATAGAACCTCCATTCCTTCCATTAACTTTATAATAAGTTTATATTTTATATTAATACGAACAAAGAATATTGTCGTATCACGGTATAGGTACCTAAGTAATTTTTTTTGTATTATGAATGCAAAAGTATGATTTTATCTGTTAGGTACTTTTTGATGGTTCATCCAGATTTATCAGATTTCAATTCTATAAAATTTTGTTTTATTGCGAACTTGGGCTTACAACAGATTCGATACCAGTAAACATATTATGAAAATGTACAACCAACATGCTTTCAGTGAAATTTGGTACAGAGATAGCTTGCTAATCGGAGAAGGATCCCGGAAAATCAAAGACGTCTCACGGGATTTCGAAAAATCCAAATCACGCGGACAATTTCGCTGGCATCATATACTCGTACTTCATACTCATACCATCATATTATAATAGATATTAAAATCGGTCCATTAATTTCTGAGAAAGTTGTTAACAAACAAACATACATACACACAAACGGGTCGAACACGGAACAACCTTTTTGAAGCAAATTATTCTCGACGCACGTCTTCCGCAAAGTAACGCCTGTATTCTATCCAATTATTACAACTTTTTGTTGTGTTTTGTCCAGCGTCCTCGTCAGCAGAGCTTGGGAGGTGTGTTGCGGCGCGAGGGCAACTGGAAGTGCTTCCTACTGACGCTCATGATTGCCGGCTGCCTCGGCTCCGTCGCGTGGTGCAACACCGCAGAAATCGATCGGGAACTCATAGATCTTAACACGTGAGTTGCTATCACTGCTTTTTATATCTTGCATTATCACAACGCGTCATAGTACAGAATACGTATTAGTGCAGCATAATATGTAATAGTACAGCTGTAGTACTTAGTTCACTTATGGGCTTAAACCCAAAAGCGCGCAACATTGTGTTGTGCTATTCGCGAAAACAGTCTGCAAAGAAAACCCGCGAAGTAATGACACAGATTCAGTTAACTTTTTTTTTTTTTTAACTTGACGGTTTTATTGTTGCAGTGTATAGATTATTTATTATACTTCTCTTTGATCAAAGTTGTTCAAACAAAAATAAACTCTATCATCTATGTATAAGAAAAATCAGTTTATCGCGTGCATGCGAGAGCGTTTTCGTTAAAAAGAATACGCGGCCACCGGTGGCCGCTTGCGCGTAGAGAGGTAAAAGCGAAAAACACAAGGAACAACGAGTCTGTATTGAAGCATGCTTATTAGCGCTGAGGTTTTTACGTTTTATCCAGTTCGGTCCTAATAGGTATAGGTACGTATTATCGCAAGATATGTAAGCACAGAATAGGTAACAGCTGTGGTAATAGTACAGGATAAGTACTTTGCAACGCGAAATCGCACAGCGCGGTTTTACGTCTTGCGAATTCGCGTCGCATCGCAGAACGCTTTTCCAATTTTGAGCTTTTTATTTAGAAAAACCTATTGATTCTAAAAATAAACAATGATTGAAATAAATTGGAGTTAATGATTTGCGCTGGACGAAAAAAAACCAGTTTGTTACTTTTTGTAGGCAGATTTGTTGCTAATTAATTTTTATTCTTATCCCCTTGGTGCAGTGCTTGAAACTAGAAAATAGCTAATTAGATTAGATTAGACAATACAAAGTAGAATTTATTTATCAGGAGATTTTATATTTTGTAAGTAAATTATAAATACCTTTACATTTTTACACTAATTAACAAAGTAGGAGCTTTGTAGTATAATAACAAGTAGTTTACCCAGTAACATGAAGCTAACTCCTCTAGGCTATGGAGGAAAACTAGTCACGAAGTTCTTGACAACCGACTGCGAGCGGAGTCATGGTAAGAGGCTTAGTTATATTTTAAAAGTTGCTTTCTACTTTCTATCAAATCACTGCAGGAGTATTCTCCAAATCAATCAGAGCTCTATCACAGCTAAGCAATCATACAGTTCAGGCACGAATCAACTTTAAAATAGAACACAGCTTTTCCGCGAAAACGGGCACCTTACATCGCTCCCGCTCACTAAATACATAATATTCTATTCTTAACGCGTAGTCCTTAAGTTATTCTTATGTTATGTGTGGCAATAAAGAATTTATCTATCTATCCTTGTAATGTTACACGTTACATTACTTGACGGTTCCTGTATACCTTAAGAGCTCAATTCCACATATTTAATGCATTAAAAGTACGATATCTATTGTATCATGGCACCATATGGCCGACTTGAACACGTGCACATGGAATTATGAGATGCCCGCGAATTTAGACATTTTGACTTATTCTCTTGCACACAATCTCTAAACTAAACATAATTGACAAGTCTTAATCTAGTGCTGCTCTTTTCTCGAAGTATTAAGAAACGGATAGAAAATATAATTAGAACTGTCATTTTAGTTTCGTTTAGAGATTGTTTCCACCAGAAATATAGTCACAGTGTTGAACTGTATGATCGCCAAACTATGGTTTTCACTTTACTCTTTCGCTAACATAGTAATTACTTGCATACAATTCATCTACTCACAGTTTCTTGTCTCTCAGGTATCCAATAAAGAGGACTGTTCGAGAGTCACCCTGTGACGTGGGCTATGCATACATACCTATCGCGTTTGTGCTGCTCTTGTACTTGGTGTATCTGGTGGAATGTTACCATAGTACGGCGAGGATCCAGCTTGCGAAGAGAGTGGATGTTGCAGCAGTCACTGCGAGGGTACACTCTATGAGAACAGCAACGCCAAGGGTCTGGTAAGTCAGGCTATTTACCTTGCAGTCAATAGTATCTTGCAGGTTGTTGCGTTCCCTCAAATATGGTCGAGCGAAGCAATGGCTGGATCATGCGTCATGCTCGTGAACGGGTGCCACCGGCGGGAATGGGGCTACTTTCTGTCTGCCCGTCTTTGACATGAATTGAATAAACAAATTTAAGAAATCCATTAAAAGTATGCTCCTGAAAAAAGCTTATTATACTGTTGAAGATTATGTAAATGATAGAGGAGCATGGATTTGATCGCTCCAGGAATGCTGGGGACAGCGGTTACTTATGTACACATTGATATAGTAATTGTAAATGAATTATTTAAAAAGAGCAACCACCGAGTTTCTTGCTGGTTCTTCTCGGTAGGAATGGCATTCCGAACCAGTGGTAGATTCACTTGACGATTCAAAAGTACTTGTAAAAGTTTTTTTGAATAAAAAAAAATATTTGATTTGATTTGATTTGATTTGATTTATCATATCTGCATAGTATCTACAACAGAGTAATAGGTAACTTGTAGTTAGGTAAAGCATTCTGTTTAATTTTTGCTCTTTTTTATTATACACTTTATTTTTACCACCACAAGTAAAAATAACAAAGACAAAAATTGGAAAACAAGTAAACACAGACAGTAAGTAGGCGGCCTTATCGCTTAGGTAGCGATCTCTACCAGGCAACCTTAGGAAAAGAGAAAATAAGGGAAAATAGACCTCAGGTAGAGCTATAATATACTTACATTCAAATAACTACATACTAATACTGCTATAATGCTCTTTCAGTAATATCTAAAAATGTATTACAACTTGTTCTCTATTTCTGTAACGCAATTTTGAATATTATGTTTAATCATATATTATCAAATAGCTTTACTCAGGTATATTACGTAATGTTGACATTATTTAATTTAATTTCTGCTTATCTAAGGCAGTCTTGCACAAAGTTGCTAAGACTGATCTAGTAAAATTTTGGTAGGTAACTGACACTTTTTGATAAGTTTTATCCAGGACATGAAAACTTAGCAAAAAGTGTCAGTTCCGTTTCAAATTAGTGTCAGATCAGCTTTTGCTAAGTTTTATCCAGGATTGACTTGAAAAGGACAGGTATAATGATTTAATGATTTATTTATTTCATGTAGGACAACTTGTGTCACTTATGATACGTTAAGACTCTACCACCGGTTAGGAAAACTGTTTCTACTGAGAAGAACCGGCAAGAAACTCAGCAGTTGCTCTTTTCTTAAAAAAGAAAAAGGTTACAATATGTAAACAATACAATACAACACATACATCAAGTATTACAGTGACTTGTGGGTCACTGGATGCGAGGCCGGTTGCTTCCATGCAACTTTGTCATTCAGAAAATCATCGATAGTGTCATAACTTCGACTTAACAAATACTGTTTAACACAGTCTTTAAATGTATGTAAGGGTAAATCTAGAAACTCTTTGGGAACCATGTTATAAAAGCATACACTCAACCCCACAAAGGATTTCTGCATCTTGCATACACGATATGACGCTGTTACAAGCTTATGGCGGTTTTTAGTATATCGATTGTGAGTATCACTTCTTTGCTTATAAATATTAATGTTCCGCCTGACAAAGACCATATTATTGTAAATGTATTGTGAAGGCACCGTAAGTATACCAATCTCTTTAAATTTTTCACGAAGTGATTCGCGTGATCCGAGTTTATAAATAGAACGGATAGCTCTTTTCTGCAATATGAAAATTGTTTGGATATCAGCTGCTCTGCCCTACAATAAAATTCCGTACGATATGACATTGTGGAAGAAGACAAAGTAGACAAGCCTAGCCGTTTCAATATCGGTAAACTGTCTAATTTTCCTGACAGCAAAAGCAGCCGAATAGAAAATTTTACTTAAACACAATTAACGGCTTTGTGCAATTTAATATCTTCGATCGTTTTTGGCTGGTACTCCTTTTACACTATTTTGAAAAACTTTTATCACTTTTACTCCGCTTGGCTTCAATTTTGAATGTCTTTTATTTTAGCTCTTCATCTGTGTAATTTAAAAAATTACTGAAAACTGTTCAACATGCCTGTTGTTCTGGCAACTGTTCAGGGAAATCGATAAGGAACGCTTGTTGGAAAACGATTTCATTACTAAACTATAAAAATAAAATAGCTGCAAAGATTTAGGTAGATATAGCAAAGTTTCAAAACTGTCTACTTATGTAATAATGCAGCCTTGCAAAAGCTATTTCTGAACGATTTTTCGGAACTGAAATGGAATGGTTTCGCTTATTCTTATTCGTTTCGAAGAAGTTTCAAAGCCACAACCGTAGAATTTTGTAAAACAAATCAGCTTAGTGTATTATGAATCCCAAGGCATTTCATCTTTTTAAATACGTAATTCGAAAAGGCACTGCCCAATCGATTTTGATTTCTCAATTTAAATAGTAGGTATGTGTGTGCAATTCACATACGGCAGAAGTGAAACTTCAGAAAAGTAGCCTACGAGAGAATGAGATAAATATAACTTGTATTTTATCGCATTCTCTCGCAGGCTAAATCCTATTATATAAATATGTATACTTATCGCTTTTTCGTTTCAACGAATTTTCAAATAACAACGATTCTAAAGAAGTTTCACTTCAAAAAGATAACCTATAATTACTTATCTTCCGAAACCTAACAGCTATGGCAGTGAAAATCTATAATAATATACTTTATAAAAAGCCTAATTTGTTGTTCTCATGGCAGATGATTAGGCATTTCCAAAATTTTCGGTAGTTCCACTTAAAGATAAAAATGAGCTAACTCAAGCTTTGCTTATATAAACTTTTACAAGCGCTTTTGAATCGTCAACTGAATCTACTGCAATTTAAAATAATCATAGTCATTATAGTACCTAATATTATAAGTCTATGGTACCTACCACAGATCACGGAAACAACGTGATCTGTGGTACCTACAGTAATATCATACAAAAGGCAAAAGGTTTGTCCTAGCTGATGCCCGCAACTTTGTCCGCGTGAATTGAGGTTTTTTGGTGCCCGCGAGAACTCCTTAATTTTGCGGGATAAAATGTAATCTATGTGCTAAATGGTAATCCAGACTATAATCTTTTTCTGTGCCAAATTTCATGCAGATCCGTTCAGCCGTTCTGGCGTGATTGAGTAACAAACATCCATCCATCCATACATCCATCTATCCAAACTTTCGCATTTATGATATTAGTATAGATGATGATTATTTATGGATATTATAACTGTTTGACATTTTGCGACCGCCCTTAAACTTATATAGTTCATATTTGAATATAAGAACTTTGAATTGACATATTAATAGTTAAATTTCGAAATGAATATGGTATAAACTTTCTCTTCACTCCATTACCAAGCCCTGTAGCTATGTTAAATGAGCTTTGAAATTGAGCAACATTTTCATCGTTTTGTAATAATGGCTCCTCCGTAAATTACTCTTGTACGCAGCCCAGCAATAAACAACGGGACTACTCTATTCGAATTAGTAATCCTACGTTTAATGTGGATTATTTAAAATTTTATGCTTGTATAATCCATTTCTTAATATAGGTAACATTATTATTAATTCTCTAGGTTGCATGGATTAGCAATAAGGCAACTTAATTATTATGAGAGATAGCTGACTTTTGGTAACTATCGCTAGAAAGGCTGATTCAGTATTTAGTGGGTTCTCCACTGATCGCAAAACTGCCAGTCTGCCCGCAAGCGATTGACTACTCAAATATAACGCCGCTCAAAGACGAGTTATTGTTAAAATGGTCATTAACTAGGAAGGCTGAATCAGCCTTGTATAGTATTAAAGTATGTGCAGTAGGTACCTATGTACTTTTTATTTTTGTTTTTTAATCTTTGGTGTTGCTATCAAGTATATTTTCATTTACAATTACAATTTTGTTATTAACCTATTTAAGATTCCCAAATTATCACAATATAAAGAAATTTATTTGTCAAATTAATTTCAGACCACATTTCAGATTTTGATATCTATTTATTAAAAAAAAATTAAATTAAATAAAACTCATATGCCAAACATTTAACTTAAAGAACGTTATGAGTTCTTCTATAATAATATTATAAATGTGAAAGTTTGTATGGATAGATGGATGGATGTTACTCAATCACGCTAGTACGGCTGAATAGATCTACATGAAATTTGTCACAGAGATAGATTATAGTCTGGAATAGCACATAGGCTACTTTTTATCTAATAAACCTCAATCCACGCGGACAAAGTCGCGGGCATCAACTAGTAGGGCTATATTAGCCTAAATATAATATAATATAATATATTGTCCCGGATAGTAAACTGACAATAAGTATTCATTTGTTATTCTCTGGGTAAAATAATGAAGATTAATCGATGTCGTAGGGCCTACGGCCTATGACGTAGGCCGTAGCTCACTATTATGTAAGTTACATAACATGTTTTACTAATAGTGAACTTTTCCTTCAGGTGGAAGGCGATTTGCTATCATTACGTGCGGAGAAAACGACAAGTCACGAGATACCGGAACGGGGACGCCTACACCACCACACAGGTATAGTTCATGAAAAGGAAAAACTATACTATGTAACACAATATACGTAGAAACCAAAGTATCTGTTCCTTATAATTTCATCCTACTACTTCATCGCACACACGAAAATCTGTAAATCTTCACTTTTGTTATCAACCTTCAAAATCTTTAAAATAAATAAATTAATCAATATACTTACCTAATATTATATTCGTAGCAATGTTAAATTAATATTTGGTTAATATTTTGACCAAAAATTGTATTGAAACGACCAATATTTAAGCAATCAATCCTTTCATTGTACCTAAATTTGGGTGCCGAATTAAAAAAATCCGTTGCGGTGAAATCACTAGAGCACGTAAGAAATAATTCTCCAGGAATGGTTTGAAAGCGTACTAGCATGTGCAACTTGCACAGTGCAAGATCTGTACTTCGAAATGCTGGTATTACACCAGTGCGTGGTAAGTTTGGCTCATTAGTTTGCCCTACGTTCGACCAGTTCTACCATCCAGTTCATTGTCCCGCTCATTGTATCGCTAGCCTTCCGATCGATAAAATACGTTCATTCAACACAATCGGTATTGGAGAAACGTTCGTCATAGGTATACAATAGGCATGATGACAGTAACAAAGAATCAATGAAATTATAAATTTATCTAATAAAATTGGATTCATGGATTATAAAAAACGTATTTTTTTCCTATTTCGAGTAAGATTGCTATTTAATTTGATAAAATAAAACTATAAAATACAGCAATCCGCCATATTGGTTAAAAAACCAATGAAGCGACAATGACGTCACAATTATTTTCGAACTTTGACAATCAAACTATTCTTTACTGCACACTGCACAGAGTACATTGGTAAAAATAATAGTGACGTCACAAACGACGCCATGACACCGCCGAACGTTTTGGCGTGAATTTTAAAATTTAAATTTCAAATGCCAATTTCATCTACCAAACCTTATTTTTCTGCTGAAATAAGATATTTTTTCGAAATAGTAGATACTTCCGAACATAATCTGACCATTTTTCAAATTCAGTCATCATGCCTATAGTAAAGGTAGATTTATAAAGCCCCTTTCTTTATTATTCTACGTACGCTCATGTTTGAGAATGCACATCACATAATTATTGTCAGCTTCTACAATTAACGTCGACAATTAACTAATCGTAGCATATTAGAGATTATTACTAACTACGAGTCGTGACCATTCAGCGTTTGGTTTAGTGACTCATATTCTTTTATACTACTGAGCAACAGTTTCGAGACCATGCCATCAAAAGATTTAAGAAAGTACACTACTCGTACTAGCCTATACTAATATTTAAAATGCGAAAGTTTGGATGGATGGATGTATGGATGGATGTTTGTTACTCAATTACGCCCCAACGGCTGAACAGATCTGAATGAAATTTGGCACAGAGATAGATTATAGTCTGGGATAATACAAAGGCTAATTTTTATCCCGGAATTTAAAAAGTATTCCTGCAGGAAGCGAAAAACCTCAATCCACGCGGAAAAAGTCGCGGGCATTAGCCAGTTATTTATAAAAGATCATTAATATTACTCAATTAGCAAATCATACCAAGCGATAGGATAATTTAAACGTTTTTTATATGAATTTATTTTTTAGCGGTGCAATCAAATTAACCAACTTATCATCGTAAAAACTTCACAATCATACGAATATTGATTTCATACTACAATTATACAAGTCATGAAATAATAATATTATGATGGTTATAAATGGTTATATGCTTTCATCAAGTTATGCAAAGCCAATTTACGGTGCAAACGTCTGTTTTAGTCATTTATGATTTATCCACTCGTGAGGTCGACGTGGCTTCTCAGTTCTCTCCCCGGTTATAATAGCTACTGAGAAATGCAAAGGTTGTCGCGTGTAATCTTTCCTCGTTTAAAAGCTCCTGTAGCATATCTACCATTAAAATGACCTGCTTTGCCGTCCTAAAGTTACCTAAATTAGTTAAGTTTGAGTTTCGCAGAGTCTGCGAGTATGCAGTTACTTGAATTAATAATTCATGCTTCTCCACAATTAACTAATTAATTAATTAAGTAGTTATAAATCATTTTATCCGTCTTTCTTTCTATCTATCTATTAGGCAGGGTTGATTTAGCTGTGTTGAGCTCAATTCGTCCAGACAACGATAATAAATAAGTACTCTTTATTTAAAGCAACTAGGGCTCAATTTGATAGTAGAACAACATACAAAATTAAACCTTAAAAAATAATTAGCAGCTACACAAAATTATTAAAAATATATTACAAATTATTAACAGTAGGTACAATTACAATAATTATTGTCGCCTTACCAACACTCGAACAATGTACCAATACCAATGTAACATATTCAGGATGCGGTTGATACTTGAGTGATATCTCAAAAGCTGAATCATCATAACTCATAACATAAAATAAACCTTAGCGCTGTGCAGTCGCTTAAAAAATACACTAAGAAAGCCAAAGTTTTTACTCAAGGTCTAATTAAGATAGTTATATTGGGCGGCTGTCCCGAAGCAGGTTTGTAATGATGAACTCCTTTTGGGGTGTATAACTATTTAATTAAGTGGTATAACAAGTATGGTAGGTATAAAGGTATAACAAAATGTAAAATAATATAATAAGTAAAGATGTCTGTTCGCACCGAAGTTAGGTAAGCGAAAGCACTAATTGTCCGGTTTGACGTATTCACATCAGAATCTGACACTCGCGGCACGTTTCGCTGATGAGGCAGACCGACAACGTAACACCTCCGCCATCAGATGAGCAATTATTCGGGGATGAAGGCAACGAATATTGCGGCATTTCTGTAAGCTTCTAAAGGTCTTCTATAAATGGTAATCTTCCTGCTTCGTGTGTGGTCTTTATTCTTCAATATTGGTAGCTGATGAATGATGATGTATAATATTATAAGACATTTGGTGAAATAGTGGGTCATCTGCTCTATCAGAGCTTCCTTGGACAGAGAGATAGGCGAGGTTAAACACGTTTCATCTATCTCCTGTAACAGTACTGAATCGAAGAGGATAGTCTAGTATTGTAGATGCATTTGGTGATCACTCATTGCTTGGCAGCACGAAGAAGTCCACTGCTCGCTGGGCTGTCGAATTATACCTTCGGGCTTTCAGCCTCTATGTGCATAAAATCCTAGAAATTGGTTGTGATAACAGGTTCGTCACTACTACGATAGACTACTATTACAAACTGGGCTAAACTATAGAAATATATTATTTAAGCATGATATATAAGCTAAACTGATACAAAAATCTGAACTAAATGTAAAAGGAAACCTAAGGACTACAATTTCTAGAATTCTGTAAAATAATAGTTAAACTAAATATCTGCTCTTTTTAATCAGGTTATTTAAATAAGAAATGGCATTATAAGAATAGGATGTTAATTGGGTAGGTATAATCTATAAGTGAGAGTATGCTCGAATTGTTGGATTGGCTCAAAATATCTTACATAATTTTCGGTAAAACGAAAAGTTGCAAACACTGAGCGTTCAGCATACATCTCTAATTGCTCATTGTTCTTAATAGTCACATTTGTGTCGTTAACTGTGACGATAAGTAAGAGCTTTCGTTTTCTGAGATTAGTGGAAAAAGTACCTTATTTTAATAAAAGATTTCTTGTAAGGCCTACTCTGTAGATAACTATATTCTAAAATGTAAAATGTGTATAAAATAAAACTATAAAATGTATATGTAATTGCAATAGAGTTCTAAAAAGTAATTTGAATAATATAATGTACTTATGTTATATGTATTATGTATTAGTGCAGTCCTGTCAGATAGTTGAAATGTGATACTGGGAATGTCGCGAGCTCATCGGACAAGTACTACGAGTATACTTAGTTGGTTTTAAATTAAAGAGTTACAAGTGACTTGAATACAGCTATGGGATTTACGTATTATTTTATGGACGTCTCTTTATTCGAGACTTTGTAAATGGGCCATGACTTTTCTTAGAAGTATATATATGTATACGTTGCCTAGAGATAAATTTATTGAGTCTAGTATGGGACTTTTCTTGGATTTGGATAGGAGTTTCCAGGATTGAAAATTCTAATTTCGTACGAATAGTTTTAGATGAAGTCGGTACTTTTATTGGCCTTGATAATTTTCCATCAAAATCGGAATCAGTAGTAGTGCAACATAAGTTTTCATCGGTATTATTAAAATCATTGCGTTTAATTAGAATGTGATCGTATTCTGCTAATTTTAACTTCCATCTTGTTATGCGTGTGCTCGGTTCTTTTTGATTCGGTAAATTTTGAAGGTCGGAAATTATTCTAACTTTTCGATTCAAAAGGTAAGGTCTGAAGTATTTTGTGGCCCAGGCTATTGATAGAAGATCCTTCTCTATTTTAGAGTATTTCAATTCGCTATCATTTAAAGTTCGGGAAGCGTATGCGATAGGTATATCTGTGCCAGAAGGGCCTTGCGAGAGTGTTGCACTTAAGGTAGAATCAGATGAGTAAGTGGCTAAATTAAATTCTTGTTCAAAATTAGGATATGCTAGGATAGGGATATTTTTAGCCAGAATTTGACATTGTTTGAAACAATCAATGAATTCAGAAGTCAAATTGATTTTTACACCTTTCTTTAAGCAAGATGTTAAGGGCTTGGTTAAGCTTGCAAAATTGGGTATGAATCGTCTGTAGTAACCAAGAAGAGATAAAAATTCTTTAATTTCCTTCCGAGTTTTAGGTAGAGCAAAATTTAAAATATCAGACATGTAATATGGGTTCGGTTGTATGCCATGTGGAGAATAGATATGGCATAGAGGTGTATCATGTCTGAAGAATTCTGATTTATCTATATTAAGTTTAAAATTTAAACACCTTAATCTTTGTAAAAGAGCACGCAGATTCATTAAGTGTTCCTGCAATGATGTAGAGAAAACTAAAATTTGGTCTGAGTAACCTATGCAATTTAGCAGGCCTAGAAGATTGTTAAAATTAAAAGCAGCACTACAATTTTCGAAACGTAGAGTTGTAAAGTACAAGGACTTCCCTAACTTGTCTAAAACGTCGGTTAAGTTTGAAATTGGATACAAGCTCTCTACAAAATTGGGATCGAATTGAGGATAGTCCTTAATGAAACTATCATTTTTGAAATAAAACAAGTCTGAATATTCTAAGACCAAATTAACTAAATTAGTTGCCTCTTCTTGATTTAATTGATCTGTGGGCAAATGTAATAATAAGGACTCATAATTCCACTTATCGTCGGCGGTGTCAATTTCACTTTCACACCTAGCTGGCATGTGCTCGTATTGTTCGTGGGAATTATGTTGGTTAGATTTATAAAAATCAAAAGGAATTTGAGTTTCTGGAGTTTCCAATATACTATGTAGATTTAACTCTACTTGTGAGATTTTTTTAGGATCAGGGTCGGGTTGGTATGGAATGTAACTACTTGATGGGTATTGAGGTTCTGCAGAAGGAATATGTTTCTGGAACCTCGGGTATCTTCGTGACCTTTTATGGAATTTCATGCTACTATAATAATTTCGGTGTGAATAAGAAGAACAAGGTCTCGAAGGATGTCTATTACAATTTTGATAAAATTTGGTTCTATTCTGTAAGTAAATTATATTTAATTCTTCTTTGGCAAATTCCAAAGCTTTTTCTAAAGTGGGGGGTCTCATACACCTTAATCTTGACCCTAACGGTTCTCTTAAGCCCCTCAAGAAGGTCTTAAGAGCTATACTATGGTAGAGTGTTCTTTTTGCGTCTATAGTAGTTTTAACAGTATCATGTAACTCTATGTATGTAATAATCGTGGACAGCAGATTTTGGACTTTTTCATAAAAAAATAATATTGTAGTATGACCTTGAGTTAAAAGGGATAGGTCTGTCAGTAATGCAGTTTCATTTCTATGGTCGGCGAAACAATTTATTAATGTAGATTTAATGCTAGACCAATCATTGGAAATGCCGTTAGTTGCTAAGGTTCTGGCGGCAGATCCAGTGATTTTATTTAAAATTCCATTAATCAGAGAAAGGTTTGAAAGCTCGTACTCTGGAGCCGGATTTAGAAATGAGCGTACTAGTTGGTCGGATAATTTTATAAATCTAGTTAATGTATAAGAATTTCCATCAAAATTCGGTAAAAACTTAAGTGACTTATTTATTCTATCTAACAAATCTACTTGACTAATTTCCATAATTTTAATTGAAAATTAAGTAATTTATTTTAACTATACGTAATAAAGACTAACACGGCTAAAATTATAAGAACTACGCGGGAAAGAAAAACCTTATAGGTATATTATAGAACCCTCCGCAAAATTTATACCACAACCAATAAAAAGGATTTCATGGACTTACGTAACCAAAGTCGTTGACGAGCTTCAATCCATCGATTTTTGGTATGACTTGAAGTCTTCAGCGGCAGCTTCTATGACAGCAGCTCCTTGTAGGTTCTGTCGTCCTGTCAAGGAATTCGAAGGCGTCGACCTGATTTTTAGGTGATGCACGAAGACCTTGAAGCAGCAGAACGATCCTTCAAGACTGCGCCAGTTATATTGGGCGGCTGTCCCGAAGCAGGTTTGTAATGATGAACTCCTTTTGGGGTGTATAACTATTTAATTAAGTGGTATAACAAGTATGGTAGGTATAAAGGTATAACAAAATGTAAAATAATATAATAAGTAAAGATGTCTGTTCGCACCGAAGTTAGGTAAGCGAAAGCACTAATTGTCCGGTTTGACGTATTCACATCAGAATCTGACACTCGCGGCACGTTTCGCTGATGAGGCAGACCGACAACGTAACAAGATTGTAGTAATTGATATTTTGAAAATATCCTATAAATAAAGTTGAATACAGCGATACAATAAATCAACAGACTCCGGCCTGCCTGTACCAATCACGAGGCAGGATGCAACGGGAGCAGGTAAGGCTTTGGCTACGGAGCTCGAACACAAAACATTAAAAATTCTGCTAAATCTTCCATATTTCGCGCGAAATCAACATCATAATAAATTACCCCGCACTTTTTGTAAAGTAGCTATGTCATAATATTCCCCAAAGCTCGCTTTGCCATTGGACACGAAAAAAGATAATTGAAGAGCATCATATAATCAATTACCATCTAGCAATTTTGTACACCTTTTAGCGGAGCTTCAAATATCTAGGAAGAGCATCAGGAGCCATCCTCGCAGTGGAGCAACACGAAAATCGCAGTGGCGTGCTTCATTTATTTTTGCATGCTACTTCTAAATACAGAGTAATCACGGGGAGGACGTTCGATTTCATCAAGCCGTTCGTGTTAAGCTGGGGAATAACATTGGCCGCTGTTAGTCGAGCAACTAGCTACTCTCTCTAATACTGTCAGTCCGTTTTGACAATGTCCCTCTGAAAATAAGCAATTATTCGGGCTACAGTGGCCAATGATCGCCCAGTATAAAAACTAGAGGACTGCGGTTTAACTGAGACGGTTCCTGAGGTAGTTCAACTGTAACACTTTTAGTAACCGACTCCGATAAACAATGAGCTTAAAAAATCATCATTTTCTAAATAAGAAAATAAATAATTTTGATACATAAGTACTTAAATCTGAAATCTATTTTGTCAGGTCTATTACGAGAGGGTGAACACCCACAGTGCGAGCACGTCATTTGCACACGCGTGTTGCGGGCAACGTGACGCATCTAGAAACCTTGTTTTGGACACGAATACACCCATAACTAAAGTGCGCTTCAGTAAGGGTTTCGCCTTCGCCAATATCGAAGCAGCTAGTGGTAAGGCCTGCAAATAACTTCATTATTGTATATAGGTATTTAAAATCAGCATTTAAATCAACTTTTTTACAAATGTCAAAACGCGTGCTTAGTATTGGAGGTTGTATGAAATGAATGAATACTGAATGGTGACCTCATCAAAATTTGACATAAACCTAACAGGGGACGTGGGTGGATATTACGAGTTTTGGGAGATCCTCTATGTAATAATCACTAAAAATTAATTTATCTAACTAACTGTCGTTAATCTTTAAATTATTGCAGCTGCTGCTGCTATGTGTCCAACAGTTTTGTATTGGTCATTGACATCGAAGTCGATGACATAATAATTTTTTTTTGTTTCAGAATTCGAAGACCAAAGGTCAAGATTTTTTGCAGAACATGAAAGATTCGACGATTTTATGGAAATGCGTGAAGGGTTAGATTTAATTGGAGTAAGTTCCTTCAAAGAATACATGGTGGCTTACAGGTAGGTATCCAAACCTATTTCCTGCAACTGAACCATGCTGCAACAGAAGTTTTAATATAGGTTCATTAAAACATTTTATTCTTTCTAGGGATTCGGATCGGTGTCCCTGGTACTCTTCTCAATTACTCTTTTGGACGCTATCCTGCCTTCTTCTTTCCTGGCCTCTTAGGATTATTATAGAGTGTAATACGGCGTATGTACATTATACGGTAAGTATAAACTGATATTATCTTTAATTTTTTGCTTTATATCTAGTAAATATGAGATTTACCATAAGAAAACTAAATTCTGTTGCAGATAACAAAAATATTTGGTACAAACTATGAATTAGATCCTAGTCGGCAATTAGATTTAGAAACACATTTGTCAGATACTTTGCCACCAGTACCTGCCACAAATTACGCTTGGGCATTAGCGGACGAACAGAGTGCCATACTGTGTTCCGCTGCAAGACCTCCACGGACACTTCCCCTATCACATGCGTCTACTGTAGATAGTCTTGAATTATTCGCAGCCATTCGAGGTAATTGTGCCATTGTACCATCATACTCAGAAGCCATGCGTATTGATGCTGCTCTTAGAGAAGATCCAGCTGAAAATGCTTCAAACGCTGGAGTCTTAATAGACGTAGAGGCAGAAGTAAGACCAAATAGACCAACAATAAAAGCAGCCTCATTTGACGAACCACCAAGGAGGCCTAGAGTTAAAATCGCCAGTACCCATTCAAGCCATAGCATCGCTGGTAGTGCTAGATCTCATGAAGCCAAACTACAGAACAGAAGATCCTGGGCAGGTGTTCTTACAACCACTCGAAGTGCAAGACAAATTTTAGAAGACTTTACTAATAATTCTGTTAATTATCAACCTATACCGGAAACTCATGTAACAAGCAATGGTGAAAACACGATCTACTTCTCTAGAGAGCTGTCACCTACTTGTTCGAGAGATCCATTTGGTGGTCGAGCTCAAACGACGCCGACAGATGAGCCACCGTCTTATGAAGAGGCTTTAAAGTTGCCAGCGTTGAAAAAGTTGACAAGGTCCATCACTGGAACAGATTTCGCGGGTCCTAGGAGAGCTTTTCTAAAAGATGTCTTATCTAATAGAAGATCTTGCTTAGAAGGTGTTGGTGTTTTAGCAGGGACTAAAGTTGTTAGGCTACCGTACAGTGAGTCAGGTGAAGAAACACCTCTATAGCGCTCCTATTTTCAAAGACTTTTTATGGTGCAATAATGTTAAATTTAGTATAGGAATTTATATAGGCGATACATTGTTTATAAAGGCCACATAAAGTGAGATAATATTATAAGTTATTTGTAAGCTTTGGAATTGTTATGCGCTTAAGAGCTTGCCCGGTTTTAATTTAATGATACTTACTTCGTAATGTAATAAAGACTTGGAATTGATTAATTACTATTATTAGTTATTATGTCTGAGATACTATCGCAATAGAGACTGCGTTCAAAATTTTTTGTTGTTTTTAAACTAGATAGCCTAATGGAAAATGCTTTTTGATTCAATAGTAAGTATACCTTCGTATTAAATGTACCTTCTACTTCTTGACTCTATCTATTTATTAGAAAATCAAGTAGCACTTAAATCTTGCTTATTGCTTACATCTTTCATACTTTTAATATTTTTAAACAGTAATTGTATTTTGTTTAAGTAGACAGATTGTAATTAAAACTTTTTGAATTTAATATTATTTTATTTTTCTTTGCTTGCTGTTAATGTTGTAAAAAAATGTAATTTAAGGGCAGTGCCTTGTATTATATCTAGTGATAGGCTCTTGGTACACATCCAGTTTAAATTTTTATAATTTTTTCACTGTTATTTGATGTTTTTCTGTAACAAGTATTCATTATATTACTGATATTGCTAGTCTTTTACATTTATTATGTAGAACGTAAATTATTATTTTTACAATCTCTCACGAGTTATTTCATATATTTTACTGTTACCGTTTTGATTTTTAACATTTATTATTTCACTATGCTTTCATATAAGCACACATTAGAATCTTTAGTCAACTTCGGACAACTATGGTGCACAAATTCCTCAACCTAATGGTTAGAGTAAGTTGTTAAAATTATGTAATTATATTGAATTATTGTACATTGCCAAAAGTGATATTAAAGATACATAGTATATGTACGCCTAAAGAGTCTAGTTCAATTGATTTAGTGACTATTTGATAAAAACGGGCTTTTGTAATGTTGCAAATGTTATCGAAAATATTTAGATCTAAGAAAATATATTAACTTGTATAGATCACAACATGAACTAGTCTAAGAGTCAATACCATTAATGGTCCGGTTCGAACATAAATTTAATTTTGTAAAGAACATTGGATTTCGGTATATCTATAATCGATTTTAGTTATGTGTTGTAAACTACGTTGGATAGTATAACTAACACCAATTTAGGGAACATATTTTATTAATGTCAAGCGCATAACGGAGGAATTTATTGCACACGGCAATATTCTCGTAGATATGTTGTAATTATTAACTAGGTATTAAAATATTTTATTAAGTGCCAAGTGCCAACAAACTGTGTAGAAATTGAAGGTAGGTACTAGGTATACAGAAAAACTCAAAATGCTTAAAGTGCTGCAATTTCAAAATGTCAATTATGAATATTTGGATTGCGTACTGACAAATGAATTTCGAGTCATATTGTATGAACAATAAATCGAAGAAAAAGAAGCTTAATTCGCTATTATTCGCTAAAGCAGACAAACCTATGTTGTTCAGCGTATAGATAAATGGTTAGTTGCGTTAAATAAATGACCAAAGCATAGCCAGTATTTCGCACCGCCACAACACCACCACACCACACAAAACTTCCAAAATATTCTCAACCTACGGATTATAGCGAAATAAGTTTCTTGTTCCTTGATTATCATGGACTTCCGCCAAGTAAAGTGCTTCTTTCTAACATTAAATTGCTCCCAATTTTTAATAAGTGCGATACTTAGCTAATATTTTCAAGTTTGTTTTAAACGTGTTAATTTTTCAATCCGGATTCCGGAGTTATTACACAAATTTAATTTCACTATAATTACTTAAACGCTATTTGAGTGAAATTCCCGACTTTGCAATATGAATAATGTATTCATACCTAAATTTTTTTTCAACTTACCTATCTACTATAAAATAGGTAATCTATTGAATGAAACGCTTTTAATTAACTTTTTATTTAATCAAAGCAAAAATTATTGTACAACTAAGTAGTTACGCAATATAAATAAAATATTTTTGATTGTAAACTATGAATGGGTAAAAGATGTTTATTATTTTCAATAAACGTTATGAGTAAACATTGTATTTTGATTTTCATTTGAAATTTACATTGCCGTTAACCCCAAAGCGAATAATCAAAATATTTATAAGGAATAGGATAGGTGACTGACTGACTGATCTATCAATGTAGCAGTTCAAACCATGGATAGAGCCATTTGGCATACCGGTAGATTTTATGACTACGATACGAAAGGATTTTGAAATAGGTATATCGCTTATAGGGGTGATACAGGTGTTTAAAATTTGAATGAAAAAAGAACTTAACGTGAGCGAGTAGAAGCCAATTAATTATATTTGATTGAAGTAGGTATAAAAAGCGCAGATACAATTTTTTTTTTTTTTTTTTTTATCTACTACAAGCTAGCCCTTGACTGCGATCTCACCTGATGGTAAGTGATGATGCAGTCTAAGATGGTAGCGGGCTAACCTGTTAGGGGCATGGCAGTTATATTAAACCCATACCCCTTCGGTTTCTACACGGCATCGTACCGGAACGCTAAATCGCTTGGCGGCACGTCTTTGCCGGTAGGGTGGTAACTAGCCACGGCCGAAGCCTCCCACCAGGCAAATGCTACCACCACAGCACCACAATGCTACCAACTTGGAATAAATTACATTTCAGTCAGTGGTTGGGTGTTCCATAAGTATAAATTATAAAGCAGTTAAGTCAACAAGCTCTCGGCATATAAAAACTCTCGAGCAAGAAAATTTGGCAAGGCACTTCTGCTAAGTTCGTTCCTCAACTATTTTTCCTTCATCGCCCAAAGGCTTCTAAATCGATTTATTAAGTTTTAACAAGATTCCCAAAATGTTTACAAATATTTAACAGAATTTTATCTGCCAAAGGAAAAGGAATTTTTAGATGGTAGTTTTTTGCAGTCTTTTTGGGTAATATTTTTCGCCGTGCCGCCCGCGCCGCGCCGACGGAAATGGCAAAATATATGATGCCATAAACACAAATTCCTAACAGAATTGTTCAGTCTCTACATTTTTTTTGGTATTTTAAGCGCCGTATGTTACTATAAATAGGTATGTTAGATCGGTACCTGTTAAAAAAATATTCAAGTACTTAATGTTAATGTTGGTACTTACTATTTAAATAAAGGCTTCTATTAATTTGCTTGTTCCGTTGCGGCGTGATAGAAGGACAAACCAATAAACGAACACACTTTCGCATTTATAATATTATTAGTATGAATATTAGTATGATTAAATTAAAAGCTCTATGCAGCGCGTAAGTAGGTACCTAGTTAAATATTTCTCAACAAGTGAATATAATTAAAATTATTAAAAAATACGACTGCTCTGCCGTAGCCCGTATTGAATTACCTTTATTCACATTTTTATTAAATGATATTTTTTTGTGAATCACTGGATATTGAACTATAGTGTTATATATTTTTGGAATCTACTCATCATTTTCTAGATGATGATTTTATAGTTTATCTTATTTTCGAATATTTTTTTCAACTTTAGTCTTTAATGCGGGACCATGGTCACCCCACCATTTTTTTTGAAATTTTACTAGCCTATGTCACCCGGAATAAGCTAGGGATTCTAACGATACCTCATTTATCAAAATCGGTTCAGGCGTATAGAAGTTATGGTGGAATTACAAACTCACATACATACATACATACATACATACATGAACCCTGAAAACAATATACTCCTTTTTTCAGGCAGTCGTATAAAAAGTAAAAAATCAGGGCTAAAACCCTGTACTGCGACAAAATGGTAATATACTCGACCTTTGGATATTAAACTGTATGAATAATTCAAGTTATTTCGTCCCGAATCTCTGCCTGGGGAATATTTTAAAGTCTGCAGACAAATCCATTGCTCTACAGGAGAATGAATATCGCTGGGCTAAAGTAGGTGTAGTTTTGCTATCTGCTTCTAGGTGAAGTACCCAAATGTGAATATTCTATAACAAGTAAATTGGCTACAATAATATCCCAGAGAAGAAGCGGTTCATTTAGATTAAATTGACGAGTTTTTGTTTTACAACAGAGCAACCAGAAGAACACATTTACTAGCTACCTATTTTTTTATTTAATTAGAATTTGGAGCTATTTCGTAATTATCAACTCAACAAGTGTTCTTTTACGGTTTTTTTTAATTTGTGCAATGGCAAATCCAAAATTTCTTTTGGAACCATATTACAAAAGGTAATACTCAACCCCACAAAGGATTTCTGTACCTTGCGTAGACGACATCGCGGCATTACTAGTTTATGCCGGTTTCTAGTAATTCATAATACCTATCTTTAAATTTAAAGGTACAGTAGATACATTTATCTATTAATCAATTATGGCTAAATAAACGTGCATTTAAAATCTAAATTATATCTAAATTAAAAACTAAAAACTTAACATTTAATTTATATTTTAATGTATCTTGTATAATATTATAATAATATAAAATGCCGACAGATCAATTACACAGTCTACAAAACAAACTTTCACAACGACATAAAATAAAAATTGTACTCAGGATTGTGAAAGTTCTCAGTTTAGGGAATTAAAAAGAAAATAAACCTATAGTAAAAATAATTCTACTATACTTTAAAAATCACTACTTGTAAGTACAACATGCTATCGATGGGTACACTGCTCTTATCAAGACGTCTTAGAGTTTATCAATGTAATAGAGACCCCAGCAAATAACTGATCCTTAATATAGATAGGTACCTACCTATGTATGCAAGACTGGTAAAAAACGCGTTAGTGAATGGTGAGTAGGGAAAAGAGATAGCCGTCATCAATCAAAGGTGCTACTTGCCTGTGATTTATCTCCCACGTTCTACAGATTTATTATCACTTTACGTTACGGATTCTATCCTGGTTTTCTACATGCCGTTTTTTCATGTTTTACATATTTCAGGATGTACATGTTCAGTTTACGGATTACTTACGAACTTACCCTATCTAATGGTATCATTACTCACGTAAGTAGATTCTTATATAATACTAGCGAATGCTCGCGACTTCGTCTGCGTGGGTTGAGGTTTTTTGGTTCCCGCCGAAACTCTTTAATTTTCTGGGATCAGCCTTTGTGCTATTCCAGACTATTATCTATCTCTGTGCCAAATTTAAGCAAAATCCGTTCAGCCGTTGGGGCGTGAGTGAGTAACAAACATCCATACATCCATACATCCATCCATACATCCATTCATCCAAACTTTCGCATTTATAATATTAGTAAGATTCAGTATTTATATATATTACCTTGGTGCGACCGAGGTTCGTTCGGCGTTTTTCAATTGGTTTGGTGCTATCCTCGAATCCCCGCGGGACTTTACCCGCTGTCCTAAATAAATGTGCGACAAAGGCAAGGCGACCCAACGCGTCACGATATGCGTCAATAGAAACTTACAAAGTAATCTATGCTACATGCGACAGCTACTGTCGCGTTGCGTTACTGATCGTTGCGTTTGTCGCTGGCTAAATTTTTCAATTTCTACATTGTATCAGGTGTGTTCTGGTACATACTCGTAGGTAGGTACGATGTTATGTGTAGAAACAGATTAGGGATGCTATACCTTAGCCAGGCTAGCCCGCTACCTTCTTAGACTGTATCACACTAGCATCCAGGTGAGATCCCAAGGGCTAACATTTAGTAGAATACATTATAGCTTAGGCCTCAGCTGGATTTGCGGTGCTGCCTTGGTGATAATATTTATTTAGGTACAACAGGATTTGGCAATGGTTGCAATGGCTTTACCAAAACGGACGCTGCCGTTTAGTTGAAGCAATTGAACTTGAAATCAAAAACTTGAAAATAACGTGATTGATTTCATATTCTACAACTATTCAATTAGTAAAATGAGTAGAAGGATATCATCAATCGAAAATCTTCTCTATTTTGAGCCGCATCTTTTAGCTTTGGATAGCTAAGCCCTGTCCACCCCCTAATATCGTCCAACCACTTACGCCTTTGGCGACCTGGAGCTCTCTTGCCTGCAATCCTTCCTTCCAAATCTAGTCTTGGAAGTAAGAATTGGGCTCCTATTTGTAGATGTCCGAAGAAATCCAGTTTTCTCCGCATGATGGTGGACATGAGTTCTCTGTTTTTGTGGACGAGTTCCAGTACCTTGGCGTTAGATACCTAACACGTGTAAAGGTGTTCCAGGTGATCTTAAGCATTTTCCTGTATATTCACATTTCAAAAGCTTGCAATCGGTTAGTTGCTTTCTTTTTGAGAACCTATGTTTCGCAACCATTATTACCATACAGGGTTTATTATCTACAGGCTACGCCAAATAATATTCAAATTTTAGCCATTTTCCGAGGGTAACAGAAACTTTTCAGTTAAGGATTCACGAGGGACACTGAAAGCCATTTATAACGGGTCGGGGAAGGAAGGTTTTGATAATTCTGTTGTCTCATAATCAACCCAACATTGTGAGATGAGGGAACCCATTCATTTTAGTGACGTAAACTAATTGTCTCTTTTATGCAGTAGTATACTGTTTGTCCAGTATCATAAATTATTATGAGCTTTGTTACTGAATAGCTCGTAATGCTCCTATTGGATATGATATATGTATGTACAAATAACTTTTAATATGTGTTTCATAGGGCTTTGAAGTGAAACTTCTTTGGAATCGTTGTGATATGAA
Source organism: Erebia aethiops (assembly GCA_923060345.2). Classification (NCBI taxonomy): domain Eukaryota; kingdom Metazoa; phylum Arthropoda; class Insecta; order Lepidoptera; family Nymphalidae; genus Erebia; species Erebia aethiops. The sequence goes on along the minus strand of OV281080.1, from coordinate 22,408,477 downwards.
AATTCGATGAAACGAAATAGCGACACTAAAAAAGTGTCTCTTTTTAGTGTCGCTATTTCGTTTCATCGAATTTTATCGTACCTTATTAAATATACTTATCCTAATCAATATACCTTAAGCGTAGAACGTACCTAATACTTAATTAGTATTCTGTAGCTAAAGTAGGTACATGTGGATTGTGGGGATTTCACCTGGAAAATCTGAGGAATAATTCCTCAGAATCTGAGGAATAATTCCTCAGATTTTCCAGGTGAAATCCCCACAATCCACATAAAATAATTATTATGGCGTAACGTGACGTACAAAATGTCCATAAAAATAAGTCCAATGTGATGTGGTTTGAAACCAACCAAGGGTCTGAATGAATCTACGAATTTTCAATTTTGCATTCATTCTATTGTATTCCAAGGTGTAGGTACTATCAGTGTTTATAGACCATCTATTGAGCGGACAGTGGACAGCAAAGGAATCGCAGAGCGCTGTTCCACAAGAGCGTGAAGTATGAAGATTCCCAGACGTATCACGTATGTCCACTGTCCAGCTGTGGACTTCCATTAATCACTAGTATTCAGGCGACGACAAGATCTTAAAGTAATCGCTGAGCTATAGAAATGTCATATTATTTCATATGAACGTGTCTTTGACATATCTTGTAATATGTATAGTCTCATACAACAACCATTGCGACCGAATTTCTCAGAAGACATTTCTAAGTAATTTTCTTATAATGTGCAATAGGGCTAACTCATCAACACTTCGTAGACATTTCGTAGCTACGGTCGAAAACACATTACGGACAAGATATGACAAAACATTCGCGCGAAGCAGCCACGTTGCAGGGGAATACGGTTTATCCTGTCGCGGTAGTCTGTGCAGCTCCATATATATATATATATGATACTTTTTGTGCGTAGTATGTTTTCGCCTTACTAATAAGTGGTTTCCGTGCTCGTAGCAAACAAAATAGCAAATAAATTCAGCAATTTCTCAGAAGAGGCAACGCTTACAAATTGCAGCCTATAACGATCCTCATTCCTCCTATATTGAAAGAGGATTATGTATCCACTTCGTTACATCGCGCATCGCGTCGCTGCGAGATTAAAGTGTGAAATGGAGAGAGTAGGTACGTACTTAATATAGACATCTATATATATAAAAGCGAAAGGTCACTGACTGACTGATCATCACGATATCTCAGGAACTATAAAATATACAGACTTGAAATTTGGAAGGTTCCTTCTATGGTGTAAACGTCAGCTAAGAAACGGTTTTGGGAAAATTCACCCCTAAGGGGTTGAAATGGGGGTTGGAAGTTTGTATGAAAGTCCTTTGTTTTTAAAGTTAGACACATGAAAATTAGCATTTAAGTTATAAGTTTAAAATAATAAAAATCTGTATAATTTTTTTTCCGAAAATCTACCCCAAAGAGGGTTAAATGGGGGTTGGAAGTTTGTATGAAAGTTCTATGTTTTTGAAGTTAGATACTTGAAAATCGGGATTTAGGTTATAAGTTTTAAATAAAACTAACCTGTATAAGCCATTTTACGATAATCCACCTCAAAAGGAGTGCAATGGGGGTTGGAGGGTTACATAAAAGTTCTATGATTTTGTAGTTAAACTTGAAAATCGGGATTGATGTTATTAGTTTTAAATAATAATAACAACCTGTATAACCTTCACCGATCTTGATGAAATTTGGAACAGAAATAGCTCTCACCCTGGAGACGCATATTCCGTCTTTATACTTTTTATCCCAAAAAAGCACACGGGAACCTTTCCCACGGGATAAAACACTAAATCGATCTAGACGATATAATTTGGCACTTTTTGGCCCGGGAACAGAAACGGTTCTCGCATGCATGATTACCTACTAGCGGTAGGACTTTTGTGTATAGGCCTCTTGCAGCGGGAAAATTTCATAATCTTATAGGAAGTCAGAAATTGTACGCGGACGAAGTCGCGGGCGACCGCTAGTATCTTATATATATAAAAGCGAAAGGTCACTGACTCAATGATCATCACGATATCTCAGGAACTATAAAACATACAGACTTGAAATTTGGAAGGTAAGTTCCTTCTATGGTGTAAACGTCAGCTAAGAAACGGTTTTGGGAAAATTCACCCCTAAGGGGTTGAAATGGGGGTTGGAAGTTTGTATGAAAGTCCTTTGTTTTTGAAGTTAGACACATGAAAATTAGCATTTAAGTTATAAGTTTAAAATAATAAAAATCTGTATAATTTTTTTTCCGAAAATCTATCCCAAAGAGGGTTAAATGGGGGTTGGAAGTTTGCATGATGGCTCTAAGTTTTTGAAGTTACAGACTAGAAAATCGGGATTTAGGTTATCAGTTTTAAATTATAATAACCTGTATAAGTACTTTTTCGAAAATCTACCCCAAAGAGGGTGAAATGGGGGCTGGAAGTTTGTATGAAAGTTCTATGTTTTTGAAGTTAGATACTTGAAAATCGGGATTAAGGTTATTAGTTTTATATAATAATAACCTGTATAAGCCATTTTACGAAAACCCACCCCACAAAGGGTGAAATGGGGGTTGAAAATTTGTATAAAAGCCCTATGTTTTTGTAGAAAGATACAGGAAAATTCAGCATTTCGGTTATAAGTTTTAAATAATAAAAACCTGCATAAGCTATATAAAGGCTCTTCAGATAGACTTTTTGCAGCGGGAAAATTTCATAATCTCATAGGAAATCAGAAATTGTACGCGGACGAAGTCACGGGCGACCGCTGGTTATTAATAAAGATTAAAGAGTATCAGTTTTCTGAGTTTATCCTTAGTTAAGATGATTTGTGAGATGGTGATAATGAAAAAAAACCCGGCTGAGTTTGTTGTGGGCTCTTCTCACTGGGCGCGTTTGGAACCCTCGTAGCTTTAGTTTTAAGATACCGTAACTAATTATCACCATCATGTTTTATAAGTAAGTAATTGACGTCAATATGTGTACCTACAGTGTACCTACCTAAATTGAATAAATTGATTGATTGATTGGTTGGTTGTTTGTAAAATAATCTATGTATGTCACAGTCCAAAGCCGATGTGCGGACGCATCTCGATTGTCCTAGCAATCCTTAGAAATGGCCAGAGCGCTTGTTTCAAAGTGATAACTTCTGCTTTTGCCCGAATTTTCAGGCCAATCTCGACGTGCCCAAATTTATAGTCAAATTAATGAAATGGATTTTTGGTTTTGGACTAGGCAATCTTGAAAGATGTAAATTTCTGTTTCCAGACTTTTAATAAAACTATAGGTACTTATTTATCAGATTATTATGTTTTTTATATTGAAATAATATCACAATTTAGGTACATATTATGTGAGCCGTCGATTGTTTATTTTTTATTTTGGTGATATAAAAAAAAATTAGAGTAATAGTTATTTGACATACAAAACTTTTTTTGTACAAAACAGCTTTATTCCCTATCCCTATAGGGAAATTTATCTTCATACAAACAAATAATTGTTAAAGAAAGATAAATAAAAAAGCTACTAGGTACTTACTAATTATATTTCCCCCTTCCCCCTCGGACGTGATTGGCGATGGACGTGTTTATAGTGCATTTTAAATAAAATCTAATTTCAAAAATAAGTAAAAAATTTCAATTTTAAGTCGCAACAAGTACCAGGAGCGCAGCAACGAAAAGCGGTGAGCCTTACTATACAGCGTACACTCATACCGACGCACGACGTAACTGGCCATTTCAAAAACCGAACTTCGTCGGCACCGGACGGAGGAGGAGCCTGCGCGCGAGCAACCGCTTCCCGACCTGCGTATTGCTAATGCGTCATTCCGTTTTGCATTTAACATTGTCCGCTCATAGCGCTGCTGCCCCGATCTTATGAGATTAAGCACTTTTTGAGCGATCTCAAATACAAAATGTACAAGACTCCCCCTCAGTCATCTGCTCTAAATTCACCGACACGACATTCGGATTCCGATGTACATAAATTATGTCAAAATGAACAATTGCTACCGGAATTTTCCACTCATATACCACAACGGGCTAAACGACGCCGACGGCCCTCAAATGAAGGTTTTGCCGACGAGCTGGCTGCTGTTAAGGATGAAATAAGAGACTTGATAAAAGATCTAATTACAACCCAAAACTCGCGGCTGGACAAATTAGAAAGTCATATTCTTGAAATACGGAAACAATACTCATACATTGAGAACTCCAACCATGAAATCGAGAAATCCATGACTTTCATGTCAAATCAGCTTTCTTCCTTGGAGGCACAGATTAGCTGTTTAGAAAGAGAAAAAGGTTCTGTTGCCATCCAGCTCTCAAAGATTGATGAAAAAATTGATATTTTAGACCATAGCCTCCTGAAAACTTGCATCGAGATGCGAAATATACCCAAAAACCCGCGAGAGACTAAGGAAGATCTATATGCTATGGTCCGAAAATTATCAAATACCTTGAATATTGACCTGCAACCATTGGACATCCGTGATGTTGTAAGGCAACCATCAAAAAAAGAATATAAAACTTCAAGCCTAAATATTGAGTTTGCAAATACATTGATTAAATCCAAGTTTTTGAAATCTTCTAAGGAGTACAATAATCAAAATCCGTCTGCGAAGCTTAACTCGATGCACATCGGCCTTAATGACCCCAAGTTTCCTTTGTATATAGCTGAGCAGTTGTCAACGAAAGCAAAAAGATTATTCTATCTCACTCGTACTTTCGCCAAACATCATAACTTTAAATACTGTTGGTCGGCAAATGGCCGAATAATGTTAAGAAAGGACAATGAGAGTAATTATATTATCATTAAAAACGAGCAACAACTCCAACAACTTATACAACCGTCTATAAATTGACTATTTCATCGTCTTAAATCATTTTCCTTTCCTTATGTTTTGATGCATGTTTTAATTATTACTTTAAGATATTTTATTACTTTAAGAGTTAATAGCCTGCACTATACAAATACTTATAGAACACTAAACATACTCATTCATTCAACTTTTATACATTATATTCACACACAAACTTCAACACAAACACAAATAGCAACTTCGTGTGCCCCACATTGTAAAATGCATACCAAATTTATGAATATACCCCCAGGTATTTATTATTGTTTTGTAATTTTTCTTAACTATACTATATCTACCCACTACAATCGTAAATTAGTAATTATTTTTCTTGTCTCTTGTCAACCCATTAAACAATTTTATAACTTAAATAATGCATAGTCAAATCAATAATTTAAATGAAAACGTTGACGAATTTTCTGTATCGGATGCTTACACCACTACTCCTGAACTAGCTTACACTTACTTAAAAAATCCGGATAAATATTTAAAAATTTTGTCCCAAAATATTAGATCTATAAATTGCAATTTTAATGGCTTTTTAACAATTTTAGAGCGATTATCTTTTGAAAACGACTTCATTGTTTTAACTGTTTAACTTGTTGGTTGTTACGTTCCCTCAAATATGGTCGAGCGAAGCAATGGCTGGATCATGCGTCATGCTCGTGAACGGGTGCCACCGGCGGGAATGGGGCTACTTTCTGTCTGCACGTCTTTGACATGAATTGAATAAACAAATTGAAGAAATCCATTAAAAGTAATAATAATAATAATAATAAGCCTTTTTATTACTAATCTCATGATATTTACAATTGTATATAACTACTTTTTAGATGAAATAAGTGTTAGTTGTGTTAGTGTTTGTCTTATTCTAGTTAGTATTGTTATTTGTTGCAGTATTTGTTGGTTTAAAAGTATGCTCCTGAAAAAAGCTTATTATACTGTTGAAGATTATGTAAATGATAGAGGAGCATGGATTTGATCGCTCCAGCAATGCTGGGGACAGCGGTTACTTATGTACACATTGATATAATAATTGTAAATGAATTATTTAAAAAAAGCAACCACCGAGTTTCTTGCTGGTTCTTCTCGGTAGGAATGGCATTCCGAACCAGTGGTAGATTCACTTGACGATTCAAAAGTACTTGTAAAAGTTTATTTGAATAAAGAAGATTTGATTTGATTTGATTTGACTGAATGCTGGCTACCTTGTAACAATAACCAAATTATCCCATCTATTAAAAATTTCTCATCGCATCAGACAACAAAGCATCTAAATCAGAGTGACGGTGTTGTCGTTTTCGTAAATTCTGACATACGGCATACCTGCGAAGAGCCCGATTTTCAATCTTCAGCTTCAGGACTAATAATAAAACTTAGCTGCGACATAGCAATTCTTAGTATTTATCGTTCTCCTTCTAATGATAACATTGATACGTTTATACTTGCACTTAGTAATATTCTTTCCTCGCTTGCTAAATTTAAAACAGTAGTGATCACAGGCGACCTAAACTTAGATATTAAGCCCGGTTCTCTGGATTCCCGCTCTCAGGATTACCTCAACACCCTTGCCTATCATGGCTACTTACCAGCCCATACAACACCAACTCGAGGAAATAACTGTCTTGACCATGTCATAATGCGATCTAAAACACGATCTATCACACTTATTTTAGATACTTCTGTAACTGACCATTTTTCAACCCTAATTAACCTCCCTAAACAAATTCACTTATCTTCAACATTTTATACAGTCACAAAAATCAACTATGAAACTTTAGACAATACTGTTGAAAAATTAGATTTGTCAGCTATCATTGCTATTGCAAGTCCTGACATTGCCATTGACTGCCTCGTAAAGTCTCTAACACAAGCTATCAGTGAAAACACAACTGTTTTAAGGGTACCGAGTAAAAAGAGAATTTTAAAACCCTGGATTACCCAAGGTTTATTAAGATGTATGCGTAACAGAGACTCGATGCACAAAAAAGTCAAAATGTTTCCAGATAATAAAGTCCTTAAACTAACATATAAACGGTACAGAAATTTTTGTTGTAAGGTATTAAAAAAAGCAAAACAGTTATATGACTCACAAGAAATAAGTAGAGCAGGAAATAATATAAAACAGTTATGGGATACTCTCAAGAATATATGCTTCACTTCAAAACCTAAACAAAACAGTACTAAATTGCTGACAAGTGATTGTTCTGCACTTCAGTCTTGTAACAATGCCAACACTTTCTTCGTAAATATAGGTAAAGAGCTCGCTGACAAAATTAGACAAAATTCACCCTGTACAACGTTTCAAAAACATTTTACTGCAGTAAATTGTTTGACCTCATTTGTTCTAGAATTTACTGACACTGAAGAAATTATTTCTATTATTAAATCTTTAAAACCTAACGCTGCAACTGGATGGGATGGAATTTCCCCAACAATACTAAAAAGGTACTCACTAACTTTGGCTCCTATTCTGTGTCATATTTTTAATCAGTGCTTTACTTTGGGTTTGTTCCCGAAGGCCTTCAAAAAAGCAATTATAATTCCCATTTTTAAAAGTGGTGATGAAACATTGATAAATAATTACCGACCAATTGCTATACTCACGGCCTTGTCAAAAGTTCTTGAGCGCTTGGTTTGCAAAAGACTTATTCTCTACCTTGAACACTTTAAATTGCTTTCTACTCAACAGTTTGGCTTTAGGAAAAGCAAAAGTACTAATGATGCTGTTCTGGAACTAACTGATAATATCATAAACCACCTGAACAATGGAAATAAAGTTTTAACAGTATTTTTGGATCTTGCAAAGGCGTTCGATACGGTGCCTATTCCTACACTCTTAGATAAGCTAGAAGGAATGGGTATCCGTGGTATTCAACTTAAGTTCTTCCGCAGTTACCTTACTGACCGAACACAAATGACTAAAATCGATAATAACTTGAGTGACGAGTTATCGATCTCGTATGGCGTTCCACAAGGCAGTATTCTTGGCCCAACTCTATTTCTCGTCTTCATAAACGACCTTTGCAACCTTCGCATTCCAAACGCTCAAATAGTCTCCTTCGCTGATGATACAGCCATCACCTTTTACGCTAAATCTTGGTCTGAAGTTACAACAGCTGCTCAACTTGAATTCGACACTATTAACGATTGGCTACGCTCTCACTTTTTAACTCTTAATATCTCTAAAACCAAACTTATAACTTATTCTATACGTAATGCTTCCCAGCCTAATACTCCATTAACCCTTAAAGTACATTCTTGCACTGATAGGCTGAGTTCTAATTGTAGCTGCGAATCCATAATTTCTACTGACAAAATTAAATATCTTGGTATTGTATTGGATCAAAATTTGAATTTTAAAGACCATATTGACATACTTACAAACAGGGTCCGTAAACTAATTTTTATTTTCAAAAATCTTCGAAACGTTGCCAATCCCCTTGTGATCCGTAATGTGTACTATGCCCTGTGTCAATCTATTATCCTATACTGCATCACATGTTGGGGTGGTACTGCCAAAACTACACTAAAGCCCCTTGAAATTGCACAGCGGGCCATACTAAAGGTGTCAACGTTTAGGCCAATACTCTTTCCTACCGCCTTATTGTACAAAAACTGTGGCGTCCTAAGTGTTAGAAAACTGTTTATTCTGAACGTGATTCTGCATCAGCACAAAATAACACCATATCGACCTATTGAAAAACGGCGTAAAGACAAGATTTGTACTTTACGTGCACCTAAACTAGCCTTTACCAAACGTTTCTTTTTCTATCTCGGTCCATTTCTATATAACAAGCTTAATGCAGAATTACCCATCTATAACTTGTCACTTACTCAATGTAAACATAAAGTCATATCCTTTTTGCTGGATAAAACTTATGAAGAAACTGAAGATTTCTTACAATCTGTTAAATAACCTAGTTTATTTTTCTTCTTTTTTGAAAAAGAAAAACAAATACTATAATGTTCACAAAAATTGACAACCAACTTATAATTAATTAATTAGACACACTCATACCCACGAATACTTAAACACGCAACACACACACACACACATACACACACACACATACACACAAACACACACACACACACACACACACACACACACACACACATTTTATTTTTATTTCCAAGCCTAATAATGTTTATTTTAATGTTAGAAACACTCTTTGCAAATTGTAAATTGTATTCTTATGTGCCAAGCACACAACTTTTGGTAAACCGAGGGAGAGGGCTGGTTATCCTTAACACAGATCTAAAAAATCTAGCTAGGATAGCCAGTTCTTGATCTTGCAACTTGCCGCAAATTTAAATTAAGCACATTATATTTGTAATTGTTCAAGATCATCCTGGATAGTGTAACAAAATGATGGAAAATAAACGATTTTGATTTGATTTGATTTGATTTGATATTTACGAAAAAATACACGCCGTCCAAGTGATCGTTAATGGACATGGTATCCAAAACACTGGCGCTATTATGCTATTATAGCATTACTATTGCAATATAGCAAGCATTTAGGCTAAGCCTAAGCCGTTAGACTAAATAAGCATCACCCAAGGCGTAGATCAGTTTTTGGGATACGACATTACATACAATACTGTGTACCTACAAATAAAATTGTCCCTGGTGTGTTTTTGCGCAAATGGTTCTACCGCATTAGTAGGAAATAGGAATTCTCTTGAGATATTATAATAATGCGGGGGACTCCCAGCGGATCCTTGAGTATTCCTTTATAGCTACTTAGGTACCTAGACAAAGTTGCACAAGCATAAGAAAAGTTTGACCTTTCAGTAAAACTGCAGTGTAGTATACCTATATTACGAGTATGTACTGCTGCAGTAGTTACAGAGCATTTTATAGTATTTAACCCCGCAATATTCTCATTATCAACCTTGTTATTTGCACTTCACCTTGAACCTAGATAATGCCGCAATGAGTATAAAAGCTTCTACTATTTTACTTGCCAAGTATGATAAGTTACCTAATCCGGTAAAATTTTCAAACTGGTTTCGGTCATTAGCCCCGCAGTACCAGATTCGTTTCGGTTTTATTTCGGTTTCCATTCGTTCAATTAGTTAAAGAGCGAAACCGTTTCCAATTTCTGAATTTTTCTGAGTGGAAAGCTTCGGTCGTGACTAGTTACCACCGTTAGTTAGTTGACTAGATGCCGTGTAGAAACCGAATAGGGGTGTATGGGTTTAATTTAACTGACACGCCCCTAACAGGTTAGCCGGCTACGATTTTAGACTGCATCATCACTTACCATCAGGTGAGATCGCAGTCAAGGGCTAACTTGTAGTGGTTAAAAAAAAACAACTGTGATTGGCTGAAGAGATGCCTTAAACTGGTTAATTAAGGGTTGAGTTTCTTATACACCATAATGTATCTCTCTCTCTCCTATCAACTTTAAACCACAATAAGTTTGGTTGGCCAGGAGGTAAGTAAGTAGTTTACATGCCTTGCCTTTCATAGCAGCTGTATGTAAGTAATACCATTTATGAAGTTAGTGTTCCTCGATGCCAGTTCACGTTCTTCCACTCGAACAACTCTAACGGCGTATAATCGCTGCCATATACTTCGCTCTACTTCTGTTAGTAGTTCAATAGTTGTTCTAATAGGTATTGTACTATGAAACTTCCTCATCCTCATTGAATCGTCATTTTAACCTATTGCCGGCTCACTACGCGTGAATCTCCTCTCACAATGTGAAGGGTTTGGCCATAGTCCACCACACGGGTGGATTAGCAGACATCACACACCTTCGTGAACCCACCCACATTATGAAGAACTCTCGGGCATGCAGGTTTTCTCACGATGCTTTCCTTCACCGTTTGAAGTAAGTCATATTTCATTTCTTACCTCAAGAATGCTTACGAATAATTAATCTAGCGACTAGCGCCAGTGGCTAGATTATTCAGCGTCTGATCCAATTATGATGAGGTACCGAGTGGGAGTACCGAATCATCGTCTATGGTCGTCATCTGTTGAACATAGGTTTTACTTAGCAAGCGTCCCTACAACTCTTTCTCAGGCTTCCACATCCAGCCATCTTCTTCATATCATCACTCTATAGTGATTAGTGCTTGAGGGTGCCCCACACGACGCTTGTCTTGTACGTGGTCTCCACTCCAGGACTTTTCGGCTCTAACGGCCATCGCCTCTATGACGAGCATGGCCTGCTACTACAACTTGTTTCTTTTTTAAACAAAAACATATAAAAAATTCCAGAGTAAAATACGTGTCAACTTTTTTAAAGTCAGTAAGAAAAATGTACTTATAGCTGATTTGTTATAGCTCATGTAGAAAAAAACAACTGTGATTAAGACATTTCACGATTTACGTCTAGCCCATGATTTATGAGATATATTATAAAAGATATTATTCTGATCACATACCAACACCATTGCCTCCATCCATTGTCTAGTCCTGGGAAAAGACAGATCTTAATAAAGATTGACACACGACGAGCGACACCGAACGAGCGTGAACTTGGGAGGGAAGTTTCAGAAATGGGATTGGATAGTACCTAACTGAAGAACATAGGTAGGTACATATTTTTATAAGATTAACTCTGCAGACTGCGCGTTCCTGTATACCCCGGAACGCAATATTCGTACTTGCATTACTTGTTTGTAGGAAAAGTGACAGAGGCCTGCCTCTGTCACTTTTCCTACAAAACTGTCACTTTTTTAGGCCCATGGGACTTTTCATTTCTCTGTTCTGATTGGTCCGCGTTCGTGCTTTAGTATACTGCGTTCGTCGCAGAAACCTGTCAATCGGTCGTTCCGTTCGAAATCCAAAAATGTTCGAGTGGCTGTTGTCTTCGATAAGTCACGTGATCAATTTGTTGATCGGATATACGTCTTCAGTCAGATTTTTCAGGCTTTTTAAAGTTTTTTTAATTGTATATGATAGTTAAGCTTACCTATATTAAAAGCTTGCCTAAAACCCAACTTTCAATCCGCGACCATTACAAATTTCGTCATCGAGCTCTTACCTACTCTAATAATAATTGCTATCAGTAAGACATGTACGCTGATTTTTACAATGGAATCCTATTATCCTGATCTAGGTCTATGTGAATAGAAAATTGAAAATCGATAAGCAATTGAATTTCCTGCTACTCGTGGAATGGCTTTCCAAGTTGCGCTCAAGAGATTAAATCTAAGGACAATTGAGAGCAATGAATCGTATTCAATCGTATCGTATACCTAAATATTGTTTCAATATTGTTAGCTTTAGCTAGTTTACAGTAAGAGCAAAGAGTTTTAGATTAAGCGCTGAAATTTTTTATTTCAAAGGAACTTTTTTCAAGACTGCAGTTATTTCTTAGTTACTGCATTTAATTACTGGGTATTTATTAAACCCATTCAGCTTTATTTTAACACTATCGCAAGTCGCACTAGAGATCTCGAGTCTCGGCATTGTGGGGTAGGTACGTTACCTCCCCAAATATCAAATTACCTACATACGTTGCGTTTATAGCATTATCATCCCACTTTTCCTGCTATCCTCTTTGCTCTAATTCTCAACGACCTCAATTTACATAGAAGGGGCCCTGTCAAACAAAGAATGTGGACTTATTTTACTAACGCCCTATAGTCTGAAAAGCGGGACAGCGCTATGGCGGAGATAAGGACAGGCTTATACAGGTCAGGGGCATGCACCACAAGTCGGACACTCAACTTTTTTCTATGAATGGGCCCATCTAGTACTTACATATATATCGATGATTATTCTACACCCAACGGCAGGCTAAATCCTTTAGAGGTCTTGGACGGCATCACTGAATATTGCGCTGCGCTAGTGAATGATATCTGAATTTGTAATTTCCAGTACGCTTACTCCAAGTTTTTATATTGAAAATACGATTGATCGACGTGAGAGCTCACCTCACCAAGTGTAAGCGAACGTTAAAGTAAAATGAACCTTAACTGCATTGGTTTAGAGCTCATTTCATCATTTCGTGTATTTATTCACAGCCAGCGCTCCAAACGCTGAATTTGTGACTTTAAAGCAAGAGCTTTTGGGTCCATTTTACTTTGACCGTTCGCTTAAAATTGGCGAGGTGAGTTCTCACGTCGATCAACCGTATTTGCAATGTAAAAACTCAGAGTAAGCGTACTGAGCGTAAGCGCAAACGAAGCGAGCGCAATTTTTTTCATTATTGTAAAAACATTTTACATCCATCCATCATTAATTTTTCACAGGTGACCGGAGGGCTGGCAGTTACCTCGGCCAACATATAAGTTTGGCTAACGCAGCCAGCGTTCTGAAAACATTGCCTCATTGCAGCGGTTTGGATGAAATTAAGATTAGTTTTAATTTGATTTAGATTCTAATGCATTTCATTGTTTTAATTTGATATTTTTATTAATAAATATTTTACATCCTCCAAATACAAAGTGTCTTAATTACTAAATTTTTTTGAGATAATTCTCAACTTCTTTTTTTTTTAATCCACTACAAGCTAGCCCTTGACTGCGATCTCACCTGATGGTAAGTGATGATGCAGTCTAAGATGGTAGCGGGCTAACCTGTTAGGGGCATGGCAGTTATATTAAACCCATACCCCTTCGGTTTCTACACGGCATCGTACCGGAACGCTAAATTGCTTGGCGGCACGTCTCTGCCGGTAGGGTGGTAACTAGCCACGGCCGAAGCCTCCCACCAGGTCCTTCTAGTACCGAAACTGAAAAAAAGATTTTGTTATATTCTTGAAGTATAGCTGCCAGGCAATTAAAGCGCAAATTATCTTCCAATTTACACGCTATAAACAGACAGACATTTCGGAAACAATACGAAATAAATGAAATGACCTTTAATTCCTTGTCCTACTTTACAAAATATTCCAATTCAAGTAAGGGCTTATGATTTAACTTCTGCTCCGATTGGTCCATTGGCAGTTTAAGGCTTGAACCCACTGAAAGTGTGAGGCTGGTGGTGGCGTGCAAATCACAGGGCAAACCATCGATATTTTTTTTTAATTAACCTGGTTTTGGGTTCCAGCCCTAGAATAGTCCAGCCCAGTACGATAAAAAAGCGACCAAGGTTAGTTAAAGCAAAGATGAAACGGACAATAGGCATTAATTACGTACAGCTCGCGCGCGAGTTGAATGAACTCGCGTGCGAACTATACTTATTGTCTAAGCACGCTATTTATTTCGCGCGTTTTGTGTGACCAAACCATTTTCACAGCCGCAATAAACGTGTAATTTGTCTATAAAGACATAATTCTCAGAGCTTTTCGCCCCCAGGCTCTTACAAAGTGGAAGACGAAAAGTACCTAAGTATTCAAAGGGAAACGAGCTTAAGAAAACTTTATGAGTTTATCTTTGTTTCTTACAATAATTATCATTATTGCCCGAGCGAAGCGAAGGTCTCTGAGTCTACTTGAGTGAATTTGCACTTGTCCGTCCGTCCGTCCGTCCGTAAGTCTGTCAGAGCATTATAACTTCTGAATTACTGAACGTAATTACTTCAGCTTTAAATATAATATGTAAACCAATGGCCTCCAGCCGAATATGGCTTAAAAAGTAATAAAAATCTTTATTTCAGGGGGCTCTCATATTAAAGAAAGAAGTAAAATATTTTTTATAGGGTTGCGGTATATCATTTTAAAGATAATTAGGAGTCCAAAAATATTTTTTTTTAAATTTTTCCCCTAAAATTGACGAGGGGGGCTTTCAAAGTGGAGATTTTTACGTTCGAACGTCCAAAGTTTACCTCAGAACTCTAAATTTTCGGAAAGGCTTAGCTTGAAACTTGATAAATTATTTGAATTATACCCTGTACTTGAACAACAAATACTAACTAAATTTTCTGAAAGGCTGAGCCTGAAACTTGATAAATTATTTGAATTATACCCTGTACTTGAACAACAAATACTAAAATTAGTATTTTTAACAGAACTTCACATTGATGTTGATGGCGCCGCGAGGTCTCAGTTCAGGGCGAACCACTGAAATATTAAAAGAAATAAAGTACTTACATAAATTAATTGGAGTTTACCTCCTTTAGAACCGATTTTCACATAATATGAAAATGAAAATTTATGGGGAGTAAAATCAAATTTTCTCCATTACGTTATTGACTTTATGTTTCAACACTTGTTTATGTTTCCAGGATGTTTTTTGATGAATATAAATTATGTAATTAATATAAATAAATGTATCAAGCATGCTTTCAGTAAGAATAAAAAGTCGTTCATTTACCCTCATTTATTTACTAATCTTTAAATTACTAAACTCGAGTCGTGCGTCGGAGCTGACACACACATTTTTTTAAAAAATCTTTTATCATTCTCTAGATAATTCCCCGACTTCTTCCGTGATTTTGTCATTTAAATTCTCGAGGAAAATCTTTGATTTTCCGGAATAAAAATTATTAACCTATTCCTGGCAGTTTGAGTTTTAGAAATTGACATAAGTCGTAAAAATGTAGAAGACAGTCGCAACCCTTAAAAACATCCCAGAAAGTAAGAGTTAGTACCGTGAGTTATAACGAATTCAGAACTCGTCCCAGCAACATTTTGTACGTTGATGGATACTTGTGTAAACGAACTGAAACTATGAATAAGCTCACACATTCCGAATAGGTATAACTTAGAGCGAGCAACGTACAGAAAATTTCAAACAAAAAATCTGCGGAATTCACTTTTATATGGAGGCGACAGGACATAACGTCTAAAGTTCTAATCTGTCCTGTTCAGTTCCTAGTGTTTTCACTCAAACCTAACTTTATCATAGTACCATAGACCAATCATGGAAGAAGTAATTTTATCTTTTACTTAGTACTATTACCTATTCTGTGCTTTTACTGGCTGACTCACTGAGGCTGTGCTCGGGTGGAATTTTTGAAAATACTTTCTGTCTGAAGTAGAATAGAAATTGCTGTTTCAACTTTTGGTCAACTCTATTCAACATCGTCTAGAATTCTAGATCAACTAGAATGCAAGTTCCGGTCTATTTAAACTCCAGTTCAAATCCAGTTGAACTCTTTTATTAGATTAAGTTCAGCTTCTTAACAAAAACACACAAACAAAATAATAAGATATAGATAAATTTAAACTAAAGTTACACTTAATTATTTAAATACTTTTTCACAAAAAGAGTTTTGTATTTCACAAATACAAAACTTGTTCCAGCTTGAATTAATCTGTATTTCTACTCTAGTCCAATTCGAGATTAAGTCTATCTAACTCTCAACCCTAGTTCAACATTTTAGTTTAAATTCCTTTACAAGTTAGCCCTTGACTGCAATCTCACCTGATGGTAAGTGATAATGCAGTCTAAGATGGTAGCGTAACCTGTTAGGTGTATGGCAGTTATATTTAACCCATACCCCGAGTCGGTTTCTACACGGCATCGTACCGGAACGCTAAATCGCTTGGCGGTACGTCTTTGCCGGTAGGGTGGTAACTGGCTATGGTGACTCTATCCAGAACAGACCTGAGAAAATTCAGAAATTATAAATTCCCAAAATGACCCTGCCGGGAATCGAGCCCGAGACCTCCCCCTCAATACTGTGATGTGGAGGTCGTCAAAACGTCGTGAAGGTGAATTCAACGCTATTTCAAGCGTTGTTTATCTCTAGTTCTACTCAAGCTTAACTTTAATAATTCATATCCAGCTTTATTAGCAACGCTCAGATCATCGTAAATGAATAAATTAATGTTGCTAGTAAATATAATATTCTACGAGGAAAGCTTATCGTAACAATTATTATGTATTCTGTGTAATTTCTAAGCTTTGTCTTTCTTCAGTAAGCCATGGTACGAACCCTTTAGAGATTTTACAACATCTCTTATAGATACGAGTATAAGTCAAAATTAACTTGATCATTTCTGTGAAGAACTGAAAGTGGTGTCAGCGCTTTTCAATTGAAAATATTATTGTGAATTAAAAATATTTTGTTCTACAGTATTCTGTAAACAGGTTTCACAAAAGCTTTCATCTCGCCATGCCTCGACGCGCTCGATCCCGTTTCACCCCGCAATATCCCTGCCACATGCCAATCTCTACTTTATACTCTCACTAACTTCTGAAGCGATATTTTACAGTAGGTATTTTACTATCCCAGACCTAATTTCGATCGAGTAGGTATATTTCTTAAAAATCGGTGTGGAGTCAGACTTCAGAAATCCTGAAACATTTTTCTTTATTTTCAACGCCTAAATCCATACTATTATTTTACCGCTTTTGATGAAATTTGGTATAGAGATAGGTTGCATCCTGGGGAAGGACATAGGCTTCTTCTTATGTCGAAAAATTAAGGGGTTCCCGCGTTAATAAAAAAAACTTAATCAACGCGGACGAAGTCACGGGTATCATCTAGTTAACTAATAATGCTATTGAATTGATTCAGAATAGTTTTAAAAATACTTACTTGCTTTGTCAAGTATTTCAAATGAAGGAATTCAAAAATTTTTTTTACTAGGTATTGCAAAATGGGATGAAAGGAGGTCTAAAGTGAAGATCAAGACGTGAGGTTCAAGTTCCCAAGCAACAAAATTCTCTTTCATAATAAATGAAAGGGAACTTTTTGTAGGTCCTAAAAGTGGTTTAACTGATCTATTTTTATCATAAATTTTAGTATTTTACTTGTTCTGCTTATTAATCTATTTTTAATATTTTGTGTGCAATAAAGCATTTATCTATCTATCTATCAAACGGGGTAAGTTCAGCAGGGTATATCAAAAGCGCTTTGAACTTGCTGCGGCTCACCGCTCTCGGATCTCGACACCGGCATGAATAAAACAACAGAGCCTATCTATCATGTTTATGATATCATTCTCGTAGAAATGAGAGATAGCTGTATTTGTACCTTAAAGCTATTCTAGAGATTTCGTCCGCGTGGATTTAGCTTTTTGAATAATGCCGTTGGAACTTGGCAAGGGGTTTAGGAGTTTCTGGGTAATGCATGCAATCGGGACGCCAGACGCCGGGATATCACCCAGGACGCCAATAGGCATCGCGCAAGGGAGGCTCCAGCGCATGTTCTTTGAGAGTTCCTGGAGATTACCATTATGCTCATAGGATGGTCATCGAGGGGATTTAGTGGGTAGAAATCCCACATCAAGGAGAGCGGGTATCTGAAGAAGATTTCCCCCTTGATAAAAAACAAAAAAAGGGGTTGGGGGGTTAATATAACTTCCATAACAGATTAGCCCGCTACCATCTTAGACACAGGCGGTTTACGCTGTGCCGATAAAACACACAGAATAAATATGTCGGTACCTGTTATAACTTGGCAAAGGTGTAGAAGGTTCCAGCCTCCGTGTTTCCTGCCACCTAAAAGGTGCAGTTAAGTTCTTAAAGTTGAGTAAATAAATATCTTTTTGACAAGCGTGCTCCAACCTCCTAATTGGTGTCCATTACTGAATGAGTATCGTCAAGTCCAAGGCTATCGTGTGAAGAAAAACAGCTGTCATAAGTAACAAACCCAAATTCAAGCACCACCGACCAACGACCTCAATTTACATAGACCGGCCCTGTCAAACAAAGAATTTGAACTTATTTTACTAACGCCATCTAGTCTCAAAAGCGGGACAGCGCTATGGCGGGGCCAAAGACAGGCTTATGACCGCTTATGACAGGTGTGGAGCGCGCTCTACAGGTCGGACGCCCACTTTTTTTATGAAAGGGCCCATCTAGTACCTACATATAAATGGAGGCCACCAACCCAAAAACCTTTATATTAAAAAAATTCTATAAAAATGAGACCTAAACAAAAAACGTAAAAGGTAAAATAAAATAGGTAAAAGTTTTATAAAGACAAAACAGTCCGTACAAATGAATTTTCATTTCATAGAGAATGTTCGCTGGACGTGACAGCCCGTGACACTCGGGGGCACATCAGAAGCGCTTTAATCTAGGCACGATACACCGACACAGGCATCTGTGTAGTATAGTAGAGAACTATTAACTACTAGCTTATACCTGCGACTTCATCCGCGTGATTTAAGTTTGTTTTGATGCCCGCTTGAACTCCTTCATTTTCCGGGATAAAAAGAGGCCTATGTCATTGTCGTCCTCTACTATACCTATGCCAAAAATCACGTCAATCCGTTGCTCCATGAACGATTAAATTATGGTACTGCAAAGTATTGCAAGCTTGCTATACAAAATTTCCTACGTCTAGGGCACGTCTAGAGATAGGTAGGTATATACCTACGTCTAGAGTCTAGACGTTGTTTTTGTATAAAAATTCAGAATAACAGAATGATTTTTGATTTAATATTATAAGTAGTCAAGCGAAAATTCACCAAGAAAAATAAATATCGATGTATCCTACGATATTATTCCACGTTTCGAATGAATTATTAACTCTGAACAAAGAAAATGAACGGTATATTCGGTTTGCTTCGTAATAATATTATATGTACTAGTTTTGTCAAATTAACAAACGACCCTTTTGATCAATTCGGCAGGGGAATAGCTAATGAGTGAACATGAACAATAATGAAGTTATACTACCTCATTTATGTCTCATATCTATTACATAATATACATTATATTATATTATAAGGCATTTGTAAAGTCAAGATTTCACTTGAATTATATTGAACGACTGGTAGGAAAGAACGTATTATCTTAGGCTGTATCTGTGTCATTAGTTTGAACTGTTGATATTAACCATAGACTATAAATTTTACTACCCATTTAATACCTATAACTTAATAACGCCTGCAATTATTAAAAAAAATACTTTGATCCCTAGACTGTAAATGCAAACTTTAGTTCGCCTACGCTAAGCTACGAGTATAATGACATCTTTTTAGAGCATGAGAGGTGAAAATTATATTATAGGTACTGTCACATGGCCACACAGCAAGTTGGGAGGTCTATGGGACCCTACAGCTGCCAAAATGCGCCGCCAAGCAATCTAGCATCCCACAGTATACGATTATATTATAAACTATAATCTATATCATCATAATACTACAACTAATACTAATCTACCTGCATAATATTGTTTAGTTATTAAGAGGGTAAATTAATAAAACATGGCGCGTTCAAACGCAAAATGATAGTTATTTGTTCCGACTTCCAATGATTTTGTGATACAGAGTTGTTGTCCAAAGTTTGTTGGTGTTTATGTTATGTTATGGGCACTTTTATGTCCAATTTAGCAAATTGTGACGAACAATTATTCAACTTCGAACAAGTAACAAGATTCCCAACATTTGTAGCTATATTTCTGATCCGTTACTCCGCCCTTTGATTGATTATGATTAAGTACCTACTTCTGAGCTCTGACACTCAGTTTTTGTAAACATTTGCAGATTTTCACTTGCTTTTTATCACAATTTGAGTATGATGCTCGATCACAATCTAACCTGAACTTGGAAAAAAATTAATTTTTTAGGAGATAAGTACTTAATACACGCGGACGAAGTCGCGGGCATCATCTAGTTAACTATATATAAGGACGGAAAAGCTTGTCACTTGTCACATTTTAAAATGTGTGAATCAGTGCATGAAATCAGATTTATCATTCTCTACTTAACATTTAAAACCTTATGACGAGTTTACATTAGTTCGGTGACCAAATGTGTCGGCTGCATTCGGTTTAAGTGGATTTGTTATCCAACTGATCTTACATCAGGTTGGTGAACGAATGCGTCACCGTATTCGATTTTCGGCAAACAGCAAGTTACACACTAGATCGATCACCGCAAATGGGATGCGGCCTGCGAGCGAATGCGACCAACTGAATTAAAATTTCCACCGAAAATGACCAACCTAATGTAAACGCGCTATAAGATACGTGAATTGAAAGAGGTAAGAAACGGATGGGAGCAAGATTGTAATCACGACATCCTCCTTTTGTTGAATGCCTGGTAGTTATTGGCCGAGATAAAGGGTTCCGAAACTGTTTTCGGAGCGAAATCTCGCGAAGATATTTTCTGCATGGGATTAGAGATTTCCATACCAAAAGGTGCTAAAATGTTATGTGAGCCCTGACCTATTTTACTGTTACGTTCTACCCTCATAACTTTCAACACAAGCAACGCACTATGAATTCCCATATGTCTTTCATTTTCATATATTGTGTACTCCAACCAAATGAGAATATGAAATGACGATGCCAAAGTCGGTAGCGGCGTATCGTTTTTTCTAAAAAATGATATGAAATGTGCACATTTCTGTAAATGAGTTCGAAAGTTAAACTTCTCGGCCTAGGCCAGTAAAGAATGTATGTAGGTATTTTCATTACATATCATAAGTTTGAATTTGGAATCTTTCTTCCTGAATATCTTACAACTTGTTATAATGTTCTTTGGCCTAAATAGTTTAAATTTGGAACTCTACCGTATTACGCGTTCAGCACTAAGCGCAAAAAAAAAAAGTATAAATATAACTAATTTAACTTTTAATATTTCTTATGTAGGTTGCTTTTTTATTTAATTTCTTCTATTTACATAATATAATATATTAAAAAAAAGTCACTTGTTTCATTTTTTAGTAAAGCACTATACACACCTCGACCGGGAGAGCATTTCTGGTCTCGTATTATATCTAACTAACACTCGACCTGTCTCATCGAATTTCACTCGGAGTGGGAATGACTCGGTGACTTTTAGTTCACCATGTATCCGCTTGGAGCGCTGGCTGTAGATGTATGGAGGTGCGAACGTTCACCTCACTTTAGTGAGACGTATTTCAAATTCGATCAAATCTCAGAGTAAGGGTACAGAAAACGCGTACTTCCCGGTCTGGCGATGTAATGTACTATAACAGAACACTAACAAGTAATAAAATTAAAAATTTTAAAAAACCCACGGCGACCTGCAAAGGTCCATCTAGGTACAAACTACAAAGTGCTTGTTAAGACAAATCAAAAGAGTCCAAACACGACGGGTTTACGATGCGAATTTAAGGAGTTCCCATGATCGCCTCCTGACTCTACCATGAGACCCTGGAGAGCATCTAGGTACAAAGCGCTTGTCAAGACAAATCAATAGAAATCAAATACGACGGGTTTACGATGCGAACTTAAGGAGTTCCTATGACCACCTTCTGGCTCCATCATGAGACTCTGGGCAGCATCTAGGTACAAGCTAAATATATCTAATGCAAAAAACCGCATCTCAATCGGCCCAGTACTTTTTGTGAAAAATGGTAACAAAAAAGTGCACAAACAAACATACAAACAAACAAACACATAACCTCTAAGGGCAAACACATATACCGTCTCCGTTTCGTCGAGGGTAATAAAACTAGGACTCTTGCTGGGATAATTATCTCAGATTGGTTATTTCTTAAATACCAAACGATCAGAATCTAGTGTGTTTTTAAAAACTTTTAAAACATAAGTACGGGACATAAGCTCTGAATACAGTTTTGTAAAAGTTTAGCTGAGTCTAATCATAAATAAAGAATACTTAATAGATAAGTAGGTACATTCATTAGATTCATACATTCTATGAAGTTGATCTAGGTAGTACTAAAAGGAAACATATATATGTATAAGTTACTACTTTACTTTAGCAATTCACACTAACAGAGCCAGATCAATCATAGAGTCCACAGACCTGTGTGTCCACCTTCGACCACGCTCGGAGTGGATAAAAAAAAGTGTGTGTGCAATTCACACACGGCAGAAGTGAAACTTCAGAAAAGTAGCCTGCGAGAGAATGAGATAAATATATCTTATATTCTATCTCATTCTCTCGCAGGCCTTTGTTTGTCTCTTTTTAGTGTCGCTTTTTCGTTTCATAGAATTTTCAAATCACAACGATTCCAAAGAAGTTTCACTTTAAAAATAATGCCTCTTTTAAACTATCGATACATTGAGTCTATAACAGTAGCTACATAATATACTTACTATCAAAGCACATAATAATCCTGACGTAGAGCTTTGAAACTGTATAAAACAGATTGTATATTCAGTTACACTTAAAAACATAGCAATTAACTCTCAAACAAGGTAAGTTGCCGTTTAATTAAACTCTAACATCTAAGCTTAGAATAACAACATCTCTCAAGAATAAACATTAACAAACAGTAGGGTTAGCATGAGATTTTACGTCTTACCAACGCGACGTAACGATGATGGAATTCGAGCGTCAAAACACAAAAATGGGGCAAAAATGTCTGTAGTACACAATCTCTAAACTAAACTAAAAAGTTTAGTTAAGAGATTGTGCACTACAGACAGCATTAACAAATTAAATGCTGTCCTTGGCCCTGCTGTTATATTTCCCTTTCCGCAGGGAGTATTAGGAAAGAGCTAGCAATATTTTTAATGTTGTCATTTTAGTTTAGTAGTTTAGAGATTGTGCTCTACAGAATCAGCCCTAATGACGTAGTAAATTGGACCTAAAACAACTTAATTTCACAAGATTTTAGCTTGGAGTGCTGGCTGTAGAGTGTCCACCTATCCATGAAATCGAGTTTTAAAACAAGGCATTGCGTGTTAGAAAAATTTACTTAAAGTGAATTGTTCTATCAATGCTAAAGTATTTTGACGGTCAAATTCTATCAAGGTTAGTGAGATATAAATCTTGTACTTATCTACTCTTCACAAGGGAATCTGTCATGAAAAGGTTTAGGTACCCACTCTGCTTTAATTAATGAACTATCAAGGATTACAAAACTTGGAGGTAACTTTGCGAAACGTTAATATTATAACAGTCTACTTTACATGCACGGCATCGTTTCGTGTTACGCGTGTAATATTTCAGGTTGGAACGAGATTTTTTATAGCCTTTGTTAGAATTTTAATGCTAATTATATTCACAAACCTGAATCTACCTATCTACTTTTCTACCACTTACCTACGAATTTCAGCGGCTAGCACAATAGCTACATAATTTTTTTGAAAATCTACATATGTGTCGGTTATGCTGTAATAATACCAACAAAAAGACATCTGTGGGATTTTTGGATGGGTGGAACATGAAAGTAACAACGGTTGATGTCACAGATTAGGTTGAAGCTGACCAGAGAGTCAAAAAATTCCCTAGATAGTTTGGAGATGAAAATACGGGATCGGAGCGGCAATGTATCCGGCAGGAATTCCTTGGGACCTCTTGTTTTGTCGAGAGTTGACTGCGTAGGTAGGTTAAGTTAGCTTAGTTCAACTTAATTAATTCTTTTAACTTAATTAATTAATTAACAAACACAGAAAGATCAGTAACTTGAGACATCTTCTCAGACATGATGGGCTAGAGCGTTGGTAAAAGATGTACGGTTTAGGAACGGCTGGGAGTGGAAAGGAATAGCCAATATAGCGCATCTTTCTCGTTTAGCGAAAGTAGAGAGGCATGAGAAGACGAAAAAAATCTACTGATATATATACTTCGCGAAATATAATGTGTGTATCTGTTGTTTGAAAGTTCATTTTGAGTTGTTGCCAGTTCTAACAACAACAGATTTATCACGACCATAAATGTTAATGAAAGTATTTAATTACCAGTTTATAAGAGTAGTTTATTTTAAATTCACAAACTTCAGAACTTGCAAAATGTCTTGATAAGACGCCTCAAAAAATTTCCATTTTCCAATAAACGCAGTGCCACTGAAGCCATCCAAAAACAATTAAACAGATATCGAGCGTCGAAAATATAAAGAGGGATCGTTAGGAGTTGCAATTTGTTACCGCTTCCCTCAAACGTCAATTGCAGAATTTTTTACCCGCAAAAATATTCTCAAAAGGATCGTTCGCTGATTCCGTAATTACCTAGTGGAGGGCTCAGTGCGATTGCAGCGTAGGTACGCTATGAAAGCATGAATCACTGTTATTTTTTAAAATTTCCAATTTTCCTCGTTGCGACAGGGTAAATCTTTTACTTTTAAATAAAGCGTGGTTTGATTTGTGTTGCATCTGTTCCCTCTTATATCTCAAACTTTATATTTCGATACATGAGTTGCATTACAGTTTCTACTTTCTTCGTTTTTGTTGGCTTTTTAGCGACAAATGGAGACAATTTTTTTCGAGTAATACCTTTTAAGCCACTACAAGTTAGCCCTTGACTGCGATCTCACCTGATGGTAAGTGATGATGCAGTCTAAGATGGTAGCGGGCTAACCTACCACGTTTTCTGTGCCCATTGCCTACGGTCTCTCAATTCGCTAGTTTTTTAACGTAATAGTAGCACAGAATAGGTTCAATGTAATTCGGCCAAGACATAAATGCTTTATTTTTTTGAACATACCTACTTAAAACGTAGCTAAAATCAACAAAACCTTCAAAACTGAACTCTCGAAGCAGTAAGACCGTCGACCATCTGTCTTTAAGGGTAAAGGTTATCATTTTATCATCCGAGGGTTAAACTTGCTTAAAACTAAAAGCTAATAAGCTATAACAGCGTAAACAGCTGCAGCTCTATAATAGGTGTCTATGGGTATGTTAAGATTAAAAGGTGGTTTGATCGTTAACTCACAGACTATCAAAAGATTGAAAGAGTTTTATGTGTCAATTTCGCATAAAGTACAAGCACGGTTAAGTGGTTTTATGAGTTCCTTGCAGAGAGATAGGACCAGTCGTAAAATCAGTCTTGTTTTTATGTCGTTGGTTCTGAATAAAAAAATACGTTTTACATGAAAACAAGACATGCTTAAACTTAATTAGGTACCTACCAACATTTTAAGAAGAAATAAGTTAGTATTGGATGGACATACAAAGTCACTTTTGTAAGATTTTGGGAATGAGCGGTCTCTGAGAGGATATCAGGTTCAAATCGTAATCATAGCACTTGCACTATTATCGTATTATCTCCTTACACCACCACCACTACAGCCTATTAACGGCGGTTGGCGGGCTTTAACGACTATTATCATGTTAGTGATAATAACCGGGACTGACGGCTTAACGTGCTCTCCGAGGCACGGGGGTGAAACACCGTCACAACTTCCAACTCCGGGCCGGCACTGAGAATTTCTTAATTGAAAAACCCAATACCAATTTTTATGCCCGACTGGGAATCGAACCCAGGACCTCGTGGTCCGCAGTCGACTATGCTAACCGCTAGACCAACGAGGCAGTCACCTGCCTCGACTGCCTGCGTTGACTGCCTCGTTGGTCTCCTTACACATAGGTAGATAATTAGTTGGAAAATCTAAATTACACCTAATACTAGCTGATGATAGTGGATGTGGGTTTTTAAAAACCCAATGGAAATTCTAATTTTCCGGGCAAAAGTACTCAAAAAGTGCCACTCTCCTTTTAACTATACCCATGCCACAACATCACGTCGATCCGTTACTCCGACCATTCAAGAAAGCAAATATAATATGAGGTACCTATAGGTGCGCGGTGCCGCGGTATCACATGAGTAAAGTTGGGTGTGTTAAATAGGCCACAGCACACACACACAGAAAAGCACGTACATAAAAAACACAGTCACTCACTTTTATATGGAGCGACACTTGCGCGACAAGACCAAACGTCGCCCCCTTGGTCGCGCGGACATTTCGCGCAGACGTTTTGTTCACTCCGATCACAGTCCCTAGTGTATTTTGGCTCTAAGATGCACTGGCTGGATGAATGTATAAAGTCTGTGAATAACGAATACTTTATACCTACGTGGGGCATCAAAGCATTCCTCAATGGTAAAATCCGACACGGCGTGGATCCAATAGACTGAGAATAGGAATGCACAAGATCAGACAATATGAAATAGCTATAGTCTATACCTACTTACATAATTATAAATTATATCTATGTAGGATTGAGGAGATGAGATACCCAGTAGGTACCTATTATAACTACTTAGATAGGTTAGTCTAGGTTAAAACTACTTTAGCTATTATAATTTCTGTAGAAAGAAAAAAGAAGTTAAAAATTAACTTTAGGCATTAAGTAGATATTAGGCATATTATTTGTTCCATCCATCCATCCATCAGCCTGTATTCTTCCACTGCTGAACATAGGCCTTTTGGAGAGCGCGCCACCACACACAGTCCTCCGCTTTCCTCATCCGCCCACTTTTTTTTTTTTTTTTATCCACTACAAGCTAGCCCTTGACTACGATCTCACCTGATGGTAAGTGATGATGCAGTCTAAGATGGTAGCGGGCTAACCTGTAAGGGGCATGGCAGTTATATTAAACCCATACCCCTTCGGTTTCTACACGGCATCGTACCGGAACGCTAAATCGCTTGGCGGCACGTCTTTGCCGGTAGGGTGGTAACTAGCCACGGCCGAAGCCTCCCACCAGGCAACTTCCCGTGTGACAGACATTATTTGTTGCCGATAAATTATTTTTAATTTTAAAAACATCTATTTACAAATTGTGCCACACATACCTAACCAAGTATGTGGGGTCGGAACAACATGTTTTCTTCTTCCACTCACTTCTGTTATCCGTTAACCTATTATTCACCCCTTTTATACTTGTCCCCTTTTATATCTTTTCTTTGGTCTCCCTCTACTCTTTTTTCTTCCACTTGCATATCTATTATTCGTCTCGTAATATGACTTTCTTCCCTCCGCATTACATGCCCATACTATGCTAGCTTATTACCACAGTATATAGGTAGGTAATAGTAGCCCTCATCTTTTCTATCACTGGCGCTACTTTCAAACTTCCCCTTCTACCTATATTCATTCCTAATCTTATCCATTCTAGTCACACCACACATCCATCTCAACATTCACATTTCGGTCGCATGTACTTTTCTTTCATCCGTTCCTTTCTGCACCGCCCAACATTCTGAACCATACAATGCGACAGATCTAACGACTGTCTTATAGATTTTCCCTTTTAGTTTAACGGAAAATCTTTTATTATACCTTACCAACTATACCTATTACCTAGGTACCTAAAAAGGTAGATTATCCCTGCACCTTAACAACCTAAGCATAACGCGCACTAGTAAAAATGCCTGAAGCAGAAGAGGCGCAGGAATTAACCATGTCACGTATACGGCACAAACCGAAATCGGATATGCTGTCCAATAATATGTCCAGTGGAAGCACAAAAGTGTACAGTGGTGATTTCCTGCCGGAACCAGAAATGGCATCACAGAAATCTACGTATACCTAGCCGTAAGCTAGTAGGAACATCAAGTACTCTAAATTAAAGAACTTAGGTATACTTTACAAAAAGAAAGGATCATTAATAGGTAGTATAATATTATTTTTTGATTCCCGCGGGGACTCTTAAATTTTCCGGAATAAAAAGTAGCCTATGTTCTTCTCCGGGTTGTAACCTATCTCTGTATCAAAATCGGTTATGTAGTTGAGCCGTGAAAGCGTAACATACAGACAGGCAGACACACTTTCGCATTTATAATATTATAAAAAGTATGGATATATTATATTATATTATTATATATTATATAAAGTATGGATTTTTATCTACTGAGTTACCAAACGTTGATAAAATTGATATGTTAGATAGGTACATAATTTATGTACCCACTGAATAGGACATACAATTACATATTGTTATTTCCTCAGTCCTAAAAAAATAATAAACATCTTCAGAAAATTACGCAAAAAAATTAGACAAACACAAACACCCAATAAGCACATTTTATTTGCTCCGGATAAATAAGTAAGTATACATTGTAACTTGTTTAACCGAAATTTTCCGTGTAACAATTTCCTCTTACCGGAGTTTCATATGAGGGTGCTGGGTAAACCTAACTTATTACACGGGGAACCCTCGTCGGTCGTTTCCGATAATTCAATTATTCAAGAATAATCTAGCAAGATGTACAGGCTATGAGTAGGAACGAAACGAAATACGAATAATATTAATAATACCACAGATTAGGTAAAAGTACGTTGTACCTATACTAGCTGATGCACACGACTTCGCGTGGATTAAGGTTTTTTGGTTCCCTCGGGAACTTCTTAATTTTCCAGGATAAAAAGTAACTTAGGCTACTTTCGTAGGATATATTTATTATAGGCTCATCCAGACTATAATAAATCTCTGTGCCAAATTTCATACAAATCCGTTCAGCCGGTCTGGCGTGATTGAGTAACAAACATCCATCTATCCAAACTTTCGCATTTATAATAGGTACAAATTTATAGTATAGAGCATAGATACCTCAGTGTGATTAGTAATGCGACGCAGAAAGACAATGTCTTGATCTTGCAGTGAAGATCCATAAAATTAACTAATAATCTAAATAAATCGTTTGATTTTTACGCATGAACAACTTCGTTTTCATAACCTTTTGTGGACTGCTTTAGTTAATCCCTGAAAATTACGCAAAAAAATTAGACAAACACAAACACCCAATAAGCACATTTTATTTGCTCCGGATAAATAAGTAAGTATACATTGTAACTTGTTTAACCGAAATTTTCCGTGTAACAATTTCCTCTTACCGGAGTTTCATATGAGGGTGCTGGGTAAACCTAACTTATTACACGGGGAACCCTCGTCGGTCGTTTCCGATAATTCAATTATTCAAGAATAATCTAGCAAGATGTACAGGCTATGAGTAGGAACGAAACGAAATACGAATAATATTAATAATACCACAGATTAGGTAAAAGTACGTTGTACCTATACTAGCTGATGCACACGACTTCGCGTGGATTAAGGTTTTTTGGTTCCCTCGGGAACTTCTTAATTTTCCAGGATAAAAAGTAACTTAGGCTACTTTCGTAGGATATATTTATTATAGGCTCATCCAGACTATAATAAATCTCTGTGCCAAATTTCATACAAATCCGTTCAGCCGGTCTGGCGTGATTGAGTAACAAACATCCATCTATCCAAACTTTCGCATTTATAATAGGTACAAATTTATAGTATAGAGCATAGATACCTCAGTGTGATTAGTAATGCGACGCAGAAAGACAATGTCTTGATCTTGCAGTGAAGATCCATAAAATTAACTAATAATCTAAATAAATCGTTTGATTTTTACGCATGAACAACTTCGTTTTCATAACCTTTTGTGGACTGCTTTAGTTAATCCCTGAAGGGCTTATCTGAAATCTCTAATTAGTGCTTTCGTTACCCGGGAAAGTCCTCCCTGAACCTAAAAGCTCGCATTACCAGGAATCAATAGGTACTTACTTAACTATTTAATCTAAACAAGCCTTTTCTCTCGGCCGTTAATAAATATCTATCTACAAAACTATCTTTCGAAAATGTTATGCATAAAAAAGTTAATTATTAAACAGGCTATTTTTATCCCGGAAAATTAAAGAGATCCCGCCGGAACCAAAAAACCTGAATCCACGCGGAGGAAGTCGCGGGCATCAGCTAGTTATCTATAATATTGGACTTCGGGATATTTTAAGCCACGGATAAAAGAGCAAATTAGGAAAATATACTAATATGAATTAACCTTCCGAATTTCAAGTGTTCAAATAAAAGTGGCAATCGTGCACCGCTGCCGCGCGCTTTTTGCCGCGCGCCTTTTGCCGAGATAAATATATGGGAAGAAATTTCGTAAACATTCCGTGACATATAATTATTATTATTTTTTTTTTTTTTTGGTTTTTGTTCTTGAATGAGAACTATGGAAAAGAGTCTTTGTTTCGTGTCTATATACAGTCTATTTGTAGAGGCAAAGTAATATATGTAAACAAATATGGCGTCAGATCACGTGATTATAATTGTCATTAGACATATAGTGATGGGAACATTGACAGATTAGTTGTGACTGAACGATTGAATGAATACATTCTGAAATCGATTACCACATACTTTTACGGAGCGAAGTAAATCATGTAAATAAAACATACGAGTCACGACATTTCAACTTCGCTAACAATATTTTCACTTTTGTATACATACAAATATATATATTATCACAAATCACTCACAAACGTCTTATTTCCTGAAGTTTTAGTTTTAGACATTTAAAATTCATAATATTCAAAATTAATTCAATCTTACTAATATTATAAATGCGAAAGTTTGGATGTATGGATGTCGGTATGGATGTATGGATGTATGGATGGATGTTTGTTACTCAATCACGCCCCAACAGCTGAACGGATCTGGTAGAAATTTGGCACAGAGATAGACTATAGGTAGTCTGGAATAACACATAGGCTACTTTTTATCCCGAAAATTGAAGAGTTCCCGCGGGAACCACAAAACCTCGATCCACGCGTATGAAGTCGCGGGCGTCAGCTAGTTTAATATAATAAAAAGATAATATAGTCTTCAATATCACAAGGTAATTTTATAATCATAGAATGTGGTAATCGATTTTCGATTTTTACAATCGATTAAACCCGCTCCTATCATTCAGTCTATGGTTCACTTTTCATGTCACATCTCTATGGAATCATTCTATTTCTATATGTCAAACGCCCATTAGGTCATTAGTCTTTGTTTTTATTTCGTGATTCTTGCTAGTTAATTGATAAATTATTAGCTGCAAAGTACTTGAATTAAATTACTTTTGAGTATATTATGAACTTTAAATGTTTTACTTGAGGAAATAAGACGTTTGTCAGTGATTTGTGATAAACAACAGTGAAAATATTGTGAGCAAAGTTGCAATGTCGTGGCTGGTATGTTTTGTTTACAAATATTACTTTGCCTCTACAAATAGACTTTACTCTAAATTGACTAACCATAGAGCTATTCAGCAAATAAAAACCAAAGATATTGGATAAATTGTATATTTTTCTGAGGTTCGAATTTTGAAAAGGGAGTATTTTTTTTTTTTGTTATTTTTCTTTGTAAACCACAAAGAAGAGCGATATCCTGTTTAATTTTAATCTATAGCTTTAGTTCGTAACGATTTGAATGATGTGTACTGTGTGATGTAGTTCCGTACAAGTATTATGAGTTAGAATTTTTATAGCGGCGCGGGACCGCCCGCGGCTCGGAAATTCGACACCCTGTGACGTCACTGTGCGCAGATGGACCGCGCCATCTTGTTATAGCCGTGCCAGTGGAAAGGTTATAGCACAGAGTAGGTAATAGTAGTAGGTGAAAAAAGCCATTTGTTTTTTACTTAACAAAATTGGTTATTCCCAAGAAATAAGGAAAACCTTTTTGTTTCCTTAACACATAACGTTATTTAGGTAATTATACCTAGTTGATTTCGATGCGAATACAGCTGCAGCTTTGTATCGAAATAAAAGCCCGTAGAAACAACATTTTCCCCAGATAATTTGATGTACCTATGATTCTATCAGTGAACGAAAATTCGTAGGATTATGGTACGTGCCAAATGTATCAAATTGGATATTATGATACCTATGAATTGGATATTTATGATACCATGAAGCTTTTGCCCGAAACGTGGCTTAATTTTTTTTTCACTATACCAGTTTTTTTCCTTGACGATCGAATCGCGATCTTGCCTGATGGTAAGTAAGTGATGATGCAGTCTAAGATGGTAGCGGGCTAACCTGTTAGATAGGCATAGCTATTAAACCCATACCCCTAGTCGGTTTCTACACGGCATCGTACCGCAAGCACAGTAGAGTGCCGGAACGCTAAATCGCTTGACGGTATGTCTTTGCCGGTAGGGTGGAAGCCAGGGCCGAAGCCTCCTACCAGACCAGACCAGAGAGAAAATTCAGAAATTAAAAATTCCCAAATTGAGCCTGCCGGGGAAATTGAAAATTTCCCATAGAAACCCGTTGTTTTTCCGTGATAAAAATCAGGTATTAGTTCGCATTTTAATGGTGCTGAATTGCGAAAGTCCCATCAAAATAGGTTAATTCAAAGATAGGTGATGGGGATAAAACATAACTTTGGGTAGGTACTTAGTACTTAACAATGATTGATGCAGGTTTTACATAATAAGGCTATGGTTTTGAAGTTATATCAGTCAGTTAGTATTATTTTCTCGGGCGACAATAAATGAAACTAGTTATCAGATCCAGAGCTGTGTGCTAGAAAATTTGACCTAGTAATGTCAAGATTATTTAATAACAAAACAAGACCCGCCCAACGTAAACTTGATCCAGTTTTGTTCGACACGATTTTACTGTTTAACTTGACTTTGCTTTTGCTGTAAGCGATTTTAACGATCAGCCTTGACCCCGACTTGTTTTACACAAATTGAGGCTACTTTTAAGTGTTTGAATTATTAGCGAGGGTACCTAGGTATATTATCTTATGGGGCAATGAAGAATTAGAAATTGACGACCTCCCTGGCGCAGTGTTGAGCGCTGTTGTCTTAACGTGCGGAGGTCCCGGGTTCGATCCCCGGCAGTGTCAAATTGGGAATTTATAATATTTGAATTTTCCCTGATCTGGCAGTAGTAGTAAGACGTGCCGCCAAGCGATTTAGCGTTCCGGTACGATGCCACGGTAATGTATAGATACCATTACCGTGACGATGCCGTGTAGAAACCGATTAGGGGTATGGGTTTAATTTAACTGTCATGTCCCTGATAGGTTAGCCCGCGAACATCTTAGACTGCATCATCACTTATCATTAGGTGAGATCGCAGTCAAGGGCTAACTTGTAGTGGATTAAAAAAATACTTACATTTTTTTTACTCCACTCGGTACAAATTAGCCCTTGACTGCGATCTCAACTCAACTAAGATAGCGGACTAACCTGTTAGGGGTACCCTTACCCTTTTGTACCTAACTACTAAAAATAATACAGATTTCACATTTCGTTTATAAATCAAATTTTAGAAATTCATCACTTCTATGTTATAATAATTTCACTTCATTTCCACAAACAGAAAATAATTCAAAAAGCTTATTTTACCAATCCATTAGTTCTATTTTTTGTACTGACAATAAAGAGATTAAAAATAAATCTAGTTAGTGCGGTCGGGAAAAGTGTGGCTTGACTATTTCGATGGAAATATCACGTAGGGCTGCGGTATCCGCAGCTTTTCTGCATAACGTATACGATAATAGTCCTTTGCGTATTGTCATAAAGTCTATAATTGCGTACACAAGGTCAATATCTGAGTACCTTCTGTTTACAGACCTTGAGGCGCCCCGTGATGGCGACTGTTTGGCGTTGAGGAGATGAAGTCATCTCGCTTCAAAAAAAGACATTATCCTTACTTGAATTACACTTTATATACCTAGCACTTAATTGTTTGCGAGATTGATGTTAGAAAAAACTTTCTTTTTGTGCCAAAATGTTATAAACTACGAAGAAAATCAGAAACAGGTACTGAACAAGGAAGCACTTATCCCTTCAAGAGATACTCTCTCTCAGTGACCCTTGGCAGTGGGATAGCTTGTATAAGCTAGCTATCTTTTGATGATAGATACCACCACAATAATGGGAAGTTTGATTAACATGGCTTCCCATTTTCGTCATGTCTGAGAGACCACGTGATCAAATTCTGGAAAAGCTTATGTCTCCAACACCCGTAGATACGTCACCCCCATCATGTTGGTGGTACGCAAGTTTTTTATTGCTTATACTTATCTATGTGAACACTTTCTTGAAAGCTTCATGTAAGTAAGCACAAGTAATTTATGTAAAATTTACAAAGGATTTTCCATTGCCTTAGGCACAAGTGTGTACTTACACGAGTGGAAGGCTTAATAATGTTTGCGTCTCAAACAGGGATGTTACGGCGGTGGTTTTATCGGAACCGAAGTCGGAGTCGGGGGTGTAATTGAAAGGCACAAAACAAAACAAACCATCCATATTGCGTAACATTAAGTGCGTCAATGGGCGACAGCAAGCTCATGGGAAGGGGGGTCCGCGCGCAACATGCATAAACCTAGCTGTTCGTACACTTTAACCGCAGCCGCCGCTGCTATCCGCTATGCAGCTCATATCTCCTAGTGTCGGAGGCGAAGTCGAAACCGGAGGTGAAATACTCGTATCAATCTGAAGTTCCGACTTATCGGAGTCGGAGTCGAAGCTCCTTAACATCCCTAATCCCAATTCTCCATCGGCACCTTCAATTGATTTGTGCCTCTCAAGTCCCAAGACCCGACGTTTTTTTTGTCATTGGTGCCTAACAGTGATTCAGATGTTAGCCTTATAGGCATTATTAAAAATTCTAATTCGCCCTGTCTGCTTTATGTGCTTTTCCTAACTTAAGGCGTTGTCAAATCACGAAATCAAAACACAAATCAAGAGATTTGATATAGGGATAGTTTGTATCCCGGGGAAGGACAGGCGCAAAAAAAATCCACTTGGGCGAAGTCGCGGGCATCATCTAGTAGTTCTAGAACATACTATTACCTATTCTGTGGTTCTAGTACCCAGGATGCTACCCTGTGGAACACCATATTTGTTTATTTTTTTTGTGGATCTATACCGTGTCATTATATTTACATCATTATTTAAACTTGAAACTTCAACACACTGAGTTCGTTCATGTAAATAGGTTTTAATCCATGACAAATCTGGTCCTCGGATACCATAATTTTCAATCTTTAGCAGAAGTAATTCGTGTGAAACAAAGTCAAATGCTTTTGTCATGTCAAAAAATATAGCTACCGGTGATTTACGAGAGTCTAGATAGGCAGAAATTGTATTAACCAGGTCAAAACAAGCATCACAAGTTGATTTTGTCTGAAAACCATATTGTTCTTTTTCTAATATTTGAAATTTGGTCACGAACTCCATTAAACACTGATGCCTTTTCTAATATTTTTGAAAATATGGGAATTAAAGTAATAGGCCGATAATTTTCAACTTTTGTTTTGTCTTTTTTCTTATGTAAAGGCGTGACAATGGAAAACTTTAGCACAGTTGGAAACTTTCAAAAGATTTGTTTATTAAATGTGTTAGTATTGGTGATATTTCATTAATTACTGCTTTTATTACATAGTTAATTTAGTTAGTTAGTTGCATTGCGGAATTTAATGAATGTTTCAGTGAAATTATAGCTACGATTGAATTGTGTAATATTGAATCGGTGTATATGCTGGGTGATTTCAACGCGCATCTTGGCGAACTGTTCGGTAGGGAGCTATTAGACTTTTGCTCGGACCAGGATTGGATTTGTGCTGATGTTGCTAAGCTTGGACGGGACAGCGACACCTATACCTTTGTTAGTGATGCGCATGGGTGTCGGCGCTGGCTTGATCATTGCTTGGTGACGGAGGCAGGCTGGCTATCGATTAGGGACGTCAAGGTGCGCTATGATGTGTTCTGGTCTGACCATTTCCCACTTGAATTAATTTGCGACTTTGGTGTCACAAGAATAAAGTCTAGTTACACGAAGGTTGCAGGGTCGTCAGTTGTATCCGGCCAGAATAATAACTTTAGAATTAAATGGGGGGATAAAACCCAGATAGAAATGTACAATAAAATGTGTTCAAACTTACTTAAGACAATAGACTTTCCTGCTGAGTTAAGCGTATGTTGTGACAAAATGTGCGATGATCAAAGTCACAGGAGGGTAATTGATGAGTTATACCAAAGAATAGTTCAGGCACTCCGGAAGGCAGCGTACGCGAGTAACCAACCTGGAAGGATCGGCAAAGGTAGACGGGTCACGGGATGGAACAGGTACGTAAAAGATATTCACAGGGAGGCCCGTGAGAAATTTCTTATTTGGAAAGGGCATGGTATGCCTTTAACTGGAGTAACTTATAATAATATGGCAGAAAGCAGACGAAAATTTAAAAATAAATTAAAATTTTGTCAAAATCATGAAGAGCAGCTTCGGATGGATGCGTTGGCGCAGCACCATAAGCGGAAGAATTTTAATGCGTTTTGGAAAGGAACAAATAAATTAAAGCCTAGAGGGGGCCTCCCTGTGAGTGTGGATGGAGAGACGGATGCAGGGCGCATAGCTAACATATTTAGTGAGCATTTTAGAGTACGCTCTACATTACGTCAGACTGAGACTTCATCGGACGTGTTAGTTCAAAGATATGAACAACTATTTGATACTTCTCTCTCGTTCAATGCCAAGGAGGTCAAGAGTGTGGTAAAAAGCCTCGCGAGGGGTAAGGCTTCGGGACATGATGGGTTAAGTGTAGAGCATCTTGTAAATGCGGGGCCTCATCTCTACCGTGTACTTGCGATGTTGTATACGTTTTGCATTCGTCATTCCTATCTCCCTGCAGACCTAATGAAAAGCGTAGTGGTTCCTGTGGTTAAGAACAAAACAGGTGATATCTCGGATAAATGTAACTACAGACCAATCTCTCTTGCCACAATATTAGGAAAAGTGTTTGATGGTCTGCTTGAGCGTCAACTTAGTGGGTATCTGAAGCTTAGTGATGCGCAATTTGGTTTCAGACGAAACATGTCCACGGAAAGTGCCATACTGGCGCTCAAGCAGACTGTCAAGTACTATACGGATAGGAAAACACCCGTGTATGCTGCCTTTCTTGATCTTTCTAAGGCGTTTGACCTAGTTTGCTACGACAGACTCTGGGAAAAGCTACAGAGCTTAAATGTGCCGTCTGAGCTGATTAGGATCCTGAAGTTTTGGTATAGCTCACAATCAAATAGGATTAAATGGGCCGATGCCTACTCAGAACCATATAGCCTTGAGTGTGGCGTTCGACAGGGCGGCTTAACTTCTCCTGCTCTATTTAATATCTATATTAACCAGCTGATTGATGAGCTTAGCGAGACTGGGATCGGCTGCTCGATTGATGGTTCCTTAATTAATAATCTGAGCTATGCAGACGATATGGTCTTGCTGAGCCCATCAATCAGCGCACTCAGGAAGCTGCTCAAAATATGCGAGTCCTATGCTGCGTCACATGGACTCGTATATAATGTTAAGAAAAGTGAGCTCCTGGTATTTAAGAGCAAAGGGAACGATGTTAACGGCATTCCACCCGTTTCTCTCAATGGAGTTGCACTTAAGAGAGTGACTGAATTTAAATATTTAGGGCACATCGTAACAGAAGATATGTCGGATGTTAAAGACATAGAGAGGGAGCGTAGGGCGTTGGCGGTTCGAAGTAATATGCTGGCCCGCAGGTTTGCTCGTTGCAATAGAGAGGTAAAGCTTACTCTATTTAAAGCATATTGTCAAACTCTCTATACGTGCAGCCTGTGGGTTTCGTATACACAGAGGGCTTACAATGACCTTCGCGTACAATATAACAATAGTTTCAGAATGCTGATGGGGTTGCCGCGCTACTGCAGTGCGTCACAGATGTTTGCGGAGGCTCACACCGACGATTTTTATGGTTTAATGAGGAAAAGAGCGGCATCTGTGATGAATAGAGTGCGCGGAAGCACCAACAGTATTCTGAAAACATTGGTAGGAAAGTGGGAAAACCCTTTTATGAAGTACTGGGTTGGCTTACATGTCAACTCCAAGTATTGTAAGAGGTACAGATACATAAATTAAGATACTCGTAAATGAATTCAGTGACAATTATTTTTATTACTAACATAGTTTTAAGATTTTTTTGTTACTAACACCGTATGGATCTTAGATCTGAAATAAAGGTTTATTTATTATTTATTATTATTTTATTATTTTTGTTGAGACGCCATCAAAACCCTCAGCAATAGTATTTTTAAGAGATTTTATGATCGTTTTAATTTCTTTAACTGTGTAAGGTTTTAAATAAATACTATTTGAAATAGATTTCTTGTTTGTATTTTTAATGTTACTTTGTGTTTTATTCGTTAGCTCAATTAAGTAGTCATTGAACGTATTGGCGATATCGTATGGATCAGTTAAACATCTATTCTCAAAGTTTATTTTTTTTATGGATTGACTAGCAATATTACTTTTGGGGTTTCCTTTGATTAAATTCGAGCTTGCCATGCATTTATTTTGAGCTAAGGAAATATATCTATCATTTCTTATGATTCTTTGGGCAACATGTATGCATGATCGAAGAAGCTTAGAATATTTAGTAAGTATATTTAATTTTACTTGCGCGAGATTTAAGTTTATAATAGCCATATTGAAGGATTCTTTTAGTTTTAATACTTTTCCTTATTCCCTTGCTTATCCATCTTAGCGATTGCTTGTTGCTATCGGTGATTTTAATTTTAATCGTAGGAAAACACAGCCAGTAAAACGAGGTACTTTTTACAAATTTTGAAAATTACTGAACGCATTGTCAAAGTTATCTTCGATAAGAACTTCATTAAAAGACAACCTTGACATACAGTAACGAAACTTTTCAACATTTTCTACACCGTATAGTATTTCTTATAAATAAAATAACTTGTCACAGGGTTATCCATTTTAATTTGTATTGGTATATACAAAGCTTGTGCAGTGTTTTGGTCAGAGAGACCTAGGTGATAAAGTTCACCAACCGCTTCAGTAACATTGCTTAATATATGATCTATGCATGTTTGTTGCCTAGTAGGATCCATACCCCTACTCGGGTTTCTACACGGCACCGTACAGGAACGCTAAATCATTTGGCGGTAAGTCCTTGCAGGTATAGGGTGATAACTAGCCATGGCCGAGGCTTCCCACCAGACAATTATGTAAGTATAGGTATAAGTATTTATGTATTTTTTTTGTTTTTGTAGGTACATGTTTTAATTAAGTAATAATGTAATGTCCTCCCGACCGAATTTCACAAGTGTGTGCGCAATGCGCATACACAGGTGCACTCTCAACACCCTTACTCTCACAGCTCTTAATCCGACACGACCAGAGAGAGATCAGGCGCAGGACCGACGGCTTTACGTTAGTAGGCAGTTATTAAGGCACGTATTTTTTTTAGAGGGGTTACAGGGGTTTATTTAGTTAGGGGTTTAGTTTTCTCTCATGTAAAGACTCGCAAAGTTTACTAGCCTAACAAAGTAACATTAATGTTTATGGTGTTTAAGTAAACAACCGCCAGTCACTGCGTGTAATTAATTGCCTCACACTAAAGAGACCAACCAACGTCCACATAGGTACCTACAAGTTTGATGGCCGGTCGTTAGGCGATTTGGGGAAATTAAGTTTTACATATTAATGCGCAAACACACAAGGGACCACATAAAATTTGCCTGGCGAACTAAATAAATAATAATATATCTGCGTAGGTAGGTATACCTAATAGGTATTATTATGCGTGACTCACAAGCTTTAGAAATCAGAAATTTTGCAGTTATTACAGACCCTTTACAATTTAGATTTTAGACAACGAACAAGGTCGGGGTTTTTGAAATTCCCAAGGGAGGCCGGTCGGTAGTATGTCGAAAGTATAAATAAGCTGTACAGTTTAACCTATTATTATTATTATTATTAGGGCATAGTTTACCGTCGCTTCAGGGAAGCCAGATCCAGAATCCCTACTGTTTCATAATTATTGTGTTATATGTTATATGTTATATTATATATATATTTCTATGGGCCTAGTTGCCTGATGTAAACAAATAAATAAATAAATAAATAAATTATTGTACCTACTCCTTAATTTTCCGGGATAAAAAGTAGCCTATGCCACTCTCCTTCATGGTAGTTTTTTGCATGGGTCTATACCCATGCAAATAACTACCTTGCTCTGTTGGTGCGTGATTGAAGGACAAACAAACACACTTTCGTATTTATAATATTATGTACCTAACTAGTATAATATCATATCCTGTTGTTAAACGAAAATA
Organism: Erebia aethiops; assembly: GCA_923060345.2. NCBI lineage: Eukaryota > Metazoa > Arthropoda > Insecta > Lepidoptera > Nymphalidae > Erebia > Erebia aethiops. Next base: position 22,368,255 of record OV281080.1, on the reverse strand, counting down.
ACGTATCTATGTTGGTTATTTGAATTATCAACAAGAAATGAAAGGTGACCTTTTTGTTATGTTCACAAAACAGGGCATTAGATAAAGTACCTAGGTACCTAGCGGACCAGACAACCTAAGTAGGTACATAATTCTGTCGACATGGTGGATATAAGTTCCATTTCATCAATAGCATAAATAACCTTTACAAAGACACGAAGGCCGCCTCCCTGACGCCACCAGAAACGACGAAGGACAAACAGGCGCCTCTGAGTCTGGACCTAGATTTGTCATCACTCATCAACCATAACTATCACGAATTGATTTTTAATAAATATGGCTCTTAAGACTGTACATTTAAGGATGACATTAGTCTGGATGGTTTTTTAATTTCTCATTATTCTATTTTAACGTACTCTATTCAAGGTAGGTATAAACCGGTAAAAGTTTCTTTAGGACAAAGATATCAAATTAAATAGGTACGTACTTACATACTGTGGTTAATTGTAATTACCTAGGTACTTACCTACTCTGTGCTACCTATGTCCTTATTAGGATCCAACGAGATATCATTAATAACCTAGCTACTAGCTAGGTGCCTATTCTGTTGTGTTCTGGTTTCTATTTTAAGATAATAGACTTTAGGCGGCGGGGCGACGGCGACAGCGGGGCGATGCGATTAGTCGGACTCGGAGAGCTGGCAACGAATTTCGCCGCAATTTTGTCGTACCTACCTACTCATTTGAAAACTTTATTCACGTTTAAAACCGCAAAATTTGTGTGGCGATTTGCAGGTATTATTGAAATTACTCAATAAAATACGTGATTAAAAATTCAGATTGCCAAAAGTATATTTTTTGGGAATTATAATAAAATATTTTTGAAGAAAAATACTTTACTGTAAACGCTCTACCAGACTGGCAGGACTGGATTCGCCAGTTGACAAAATTAAATTTTTCACAATTTCAAGGGCCTTCCCGAAACTCGTCGCTAGCTCTTGTACCACATCGCCCGTTGTCGCCGTCGCTCGGCCGTGGCTAGTTTCGTGTTTGACGCTAAGAGATGTTACTATCGCCAGGAAGGCTGATTCAGTATTAGGTGGGTTTAGGGCTCTCCACTATTGACGATAGTGAAGGTCTGCCCTCATACTGCATTGCTGTAGGATAGCGATAGTTACCAAAAGTGCAGCTATCTCTTAGTCTACAAGGGCTAACTTGCTGTGGTCGAGAAAGAAAATATACCTGGGTACACGGTAAGTATCTAAGCGATGTAGATCGCGATCTGCCCAGGCAATCCTCAAAAAATATTGCCAGCAACATTATTTCTCTAACTCAGTGGCTATACAAAAATGAAAGCCACAGACATATTATTTAACCATTGAAGGTTTGCTATGAAATAAAAATATCATTTTCATAGCATACTTAAACCGAAGTTTCAGCCTTGGACCTGGGACCAGCTAAATCTACAACAAAATACATTCGTATAAAGCGGCATAGGCACCCGCCCTAACGGGAGCTTTCGTCACAGCTTTCGTAAAATGCGCGTAGTCAATGTTTTACGTGCCTGAAAATGTCGTCATGTGCAAAATAGTTTGTAAAGACCTCTATTAGTAAACTAATATTGTTCCTTCAAAGAAACCAAACTTCGAACAAACAACACAAGTCAATCAAAGACAACTTTATGCCTACCTATTGGTATAGGTTAGACAGGGCGGCCATACAACGATCTCAATTTACATAGACGTGCCCTGTCAAACAAAGAATGTGCCACATATTCTACTGACGCCATCTAGCATAGAGATAGGTACTAAAAAAAATCTACATCAATGATAGAGATAATATATAGTATGCCATCTACTCAAGGGCGAATCCAGCTTTGGCGCCAGTAGGGGGTCACATAGTCGTGGTCAAGTCAAGAACTTATAATTTAATTTTGATAACAATAGATACAAGAAAAAAGTACTTAGGTATTTAAATATTTATTCTTTATTGTACACTTGAAAAACCTAACACATAATAACTTGTACATATATACGTACATATTGCCATCTTCTCTTGAAGACATCCAGAGAAGCACTATCACGCACGGAATGAGGCAGCCTATTTATATTCCATAACTGTGGTGAATGATTTGTCATAACAGCTAGAGGTAATATGTCGAGGGGTATGGACGCAAAAAGTGAAGAGGTGGTACGACAAGGGTTTCCAACAAACAAAATAGAAACAGACAAAATACATAATAATATATTGAAGGTATTTAGTTAGGTACATAAAATCTGTATGGTGACAAAATATAAATAAAATCATTATGTTCAATTAGTGGTCCTACTCTAGTACCTACATATTATATATCGATGCGAACATAGCCATTGCGAGGCTCTGGGCGGTAGATAGGTATAATTTTGCGAGGCTTTGTAGAGAAAGTATTTTTTCTAGTGAGCAGCGCTCTCTAGCGGCATATTTGAAGGTTGAGAAAAAGGTTTATTCATAAGTTTATAACAACAAAAACAACCAACGAAGTACACCTTGTCGTCAATAGAGGGCGCAATAATTGATTGGAGGTTCAGGCTATATACATATTCATTATTCATCTATGTTGGAGATCATTGGTCAATAATGATTATTAATTTAATTCAATTACAAAATCAGATTTTATTTAGTAAACATATTCGAAGAAAAAAAAGATAAAATGAAAAAGTTGTTTTATGAAAAAAAAAATCTATGACAAGATTCCTTTTAAAAACTCTGTGCAAAATTGTCTATGATTTCATCACATGACCACTTTATTTTGTTCCCGTGATCAACTTTGCAAAATTCAAAAATAATTACGCGCAATGGCCAAAGTGGAAATAGATTTGCTTGAAGACTCTCTCGATAGCAGGTAAAACGCAAAGGTTACCTTAATTTACCTTTATTTTGAACAAGTGTTACATAATAACATTAATCTAGACTGCCAACGAGGACTGACAAAATAAGTTTTGCAATTTGGCAAATGTTTTTCCTATGTTATTTTTGTTTCTACGAATTGTGAGTAGTTTATTTGCTTGTATTTACAGTGGAGATAACGAACATATCCTGGGTATGGTTAGCGAAGGAGCATACGGTAAGCCACTGGAGTTTATTTTCAGATAACTTATCATTATTTTGCAAGCATGCTTTTTTAAATAATTTACTATTTATACCTATTTTTACTTTTTTTCGATACTCAACTTGAATAATGTGCGGGTATAATGGCAGTATAATGATATTGTACAAAATTTATATTAATTAGGGTTGTTATCAAATTAGGCCAAGTGTTATGAGTAAATTGAATTATAATTATTTTTCAGCAAGCCCAGACTGTGAAAGAGCGTCGCATATAATTGGCCAGCCTATTTTAGATGGAACTGAGGAAGATAACTCAGCATATTGCTTCAAAGATATATGTGAGTACTCTAATGATAAAAACATTAAGCCAATTTGTCACATTAAGTATTTATATCTGTCCAACCATTTACTTATTTAACTTTTGACATGAGCACACCTATAAAGTTTCACAATTATTGACAGGCAACCATTATCAAAAACATGCAATAGGTACATTATAGAAGCAGAATTTTTTACAATAGTGAACAACTTGTAGACTTACTCATCTAGGCAATCTTGAGTGTCCTTTAAGCACCATACATCTTTGACGATGGACAGTATTGTACGACCTGCCCAGGTCCTGCCTGATTGATGTACATTTACTGCTACTGTTTTACATAAATGATTTATTTTAATACATACAATTATACATAGTCATTTAAACTCTTGGGTATGTTTATAAAACATTGAAAAATGTTGAGCAGAAATGAAATATCAGCGTGTCAAATCAATTTAAACTTCTATAGTATATAAATATATATATAAAGTCGATTGTCGAACGGGATTAGCATCTTTGACTCAAGCTGCCAAAAGTTAAATAAATTAGTGGACAGATATAGCTGTGAAGCATTTATTAAGTTAATACTATTAAAATTACCCTTTGACAACCTCCTGGAGCAGAGGTCTTATAAATGGGACGTTTGGGTTGAATCCTGGCCTAAGCAATTTTGAAATTTGTAATTTCTTAGGTCTGTTTTGATGGTGGTTTTGGGCTGTGGCTAATTACCACCCTGTTAACCCTTGTTGTTCCCTGAGATACATTACAACCTATCGCTGTCATATTTCATCAGACAAACACACTTTTGCATTTATAATATTAGATCACATTTATTATTATAAACTAACTACGGTCTATTGACCGTAGTTAGTTAAAAATTAGACTTAAGCTGCCATATCAACAGGTTTGTCTACTACTTCATCTTAAGAAGGCATGTCATACAGTATAAAAAACCTGATACTGTATGAATTCTGAAACCCTGTATGTCTAGCAAGACAATGCTTATGACTTGCCTGCATGCATTTATCTTTATCTAATACCCTGTGGGAACATTTTTGTCTCTCAGTATAAAAAAGTAGCATCTAGGATATGCTATCTGTGTATCATCAACAAAATCTGTTAAACAGATAAGCTCGGAAAAGGGACACTTTCCCATTTATAATATTGGTATGGATATGGCTTCTGTTTCAGCTGGCTCTGTAGCATACAAGCTGGTGCAAATACCGGAGGAGGAACCTCCCACCAAAATGTCTGCCCAGTCTCCTGCACATGGTAATGTAATTTTTTTTGTATTAATGTATTTAGATTTAGACAGAAAACTAAAAAATATACGTAAATGATGCCCACGACTTCACGTGTGTTGATTTAGTTTTTAATTTTAATTTTAACTTTATTTAACTTAATTTTCTGGGATAAAAGTAGCCTATGTCTTTCCCCGGGATGCACCCTATCTCTGTACAAAATTTCATCAAAACTGGTTGAAATGATGGACCGTTAAAGCATAGCAGGCAGACAGCAACGTACAGACATACAAACACTTTCGCATTTATAATTTTATTTTAGTATGAATTTGGTTATCCTGTAAGCCTCTGTATTTATTAAGTTGATATTATTTTACCTGAAAGGGGTTTTTTGACAGCAATAATCCTACATAGTATAGTTAATATTATATCCTACACTATAGTGAATTACGGAACCCCTGTAATGCTAGATGTGTGTTAAGAAGTAAACAAGTAATAAAATTAAAAATTTTAAAAAACCCACGACGAACTGCTGACCTCCATTGAAACAACTATTAGAACTTAACAAAAGTATATATTATAAAATAATATTATCTAAAACACAAAAATGCATATTTGCCGGCTCAGTAGTTTTTTTGACCAGCGTGGTGGACTATGGCCAAACCCTTCTCATTCCGAGATAAAACTTGTGCTTAGGTAGGTGTCATATTATAGTGTTAAATTTTAATATTCTGATAAAAATTGTTAGAAAAAATGTGATCACTTAAGGAGTTCCTGTGACCACTTTTTGGCTCCTGGGCAGCATCTAGGTACAAAACGCTCGTCAAGACAAATCAAAAGAGTCCAAATACGACGGGTTTACGATGAGAATTTAAGGAGTTCCCATGACCACCTCCTGGCTCCATCATGAGACCCTGGGCAGCATCTAGGTACAAAGTGGTAGTCAAGAGAAATTAAAAGAGTCCAAATACGACGGGTTTACGATGAGAATTTAAGGAGTTCCCATGACCACCTCCTGGCTCCATCATGAGACCCTGGGCAGCATCTAGGTACAAAGTGGTAGTCAAGACAAATCAAAAGAGTCCAAATACCACGGGTTACGATGAGAACTTAAGGAGTTCCCATGAGCACCTCCTGGCTCCATCATGAGACCCTGGGCAGCATCTAGGTACAAAGCGCTCGTCAAGACAAATCAAAAGAGTCCAAATACGACGGGTTTACGATGAGAATTTAAGGAGTTCCCATGACCACTTCCTGGCTCCATCATGAGACCCTGGGCAGCATCTAGGTACAAAGTGCTAGTCAAGACAAATCGAAAGAGTCCAAACACGACCGGTTTACGATAAGAACTTAAGGAGTTCCTATGACCACCTCCTGGCTCCATCATGAGACCCTGGGCAGCATCTAGGTACAAAATGCTAGTCAAGACAAATCAAAAGAGTCTAAACACGACGGGTTTACGATGAGAACTTAAGGAGTTCCTATGACCACTTACCAAATCACGATTGCAGCTCAGCTTGATTGTCTATGGTCCTAAAACCTGGAACCTTCTCACAAGCTATACGTATCGAATGCAAAAAACCTCATTTCAATCGGCCCAGTACTTTTGAGAAAAATAGTAACATATTGAAAATATTAAATCATAAACTACAGCTCACCTTGGTTGTCTATGGTCCTAAAATATATCTAAGAACCTTCTGACAAGCTATACATATCTAATGCAAAAAACCGCATCTCAATCAGCCCAGCACTTTTTGAGAAAAATGGTAACATATTGAAAAATTAAAATCATAGACTACAGCTCAGCTTGGTTGTCTATGGTCCTAAAATATATCTAAGAACCTTCTGACAAGCTATACATATCTAATGCAAAAAACCGCATCTCAATCGGCCCAGCACTTTTTGAGAAAAATGGTAACATATTGAAAAATTAAAATCACAGACTACAAGCTCAGCTTGGTTGTCTATGGTCCTAAAATATATCTAAAAACCTTCTCACATGCTATACATATCTAATGCAAAAAACCGCATCTCAATCGGCCCAGTACTTTTTGAGAAAAATGGTAACATATTGAAAAATTAAAATCATAGACTACAGCTCAGCTTGGTTGTCTATGGTCCTAAAATATATCTAAAAACCTTCTCACAAGCTATAAATATCTAATGCAAAAAACCGCATCTCAATCGGCCAAGTACTTTTTGAGAAAAATGGTAACATATTGAAAAATTAAAATCATAGACTACAGCTCAGCTTGGTTGTCTATGGTCCTGAAATATATCTAAGAACCTTCTTACAAGCTATACATATCTAATGCAAAAAACCGTATGTTAATCGGTCCAGTAGTTTTCCAGGAAAACGGTAACAAAAAAGTGCACAAACAAACAAACAAACAAACAAACAAACAAACAAACACACAACCTCTTATGGCAAACACATATACCGTCTCCGTTTCGTCGAGGGTAATAAAAATAGGACTCGGGCCAATCTGTTAGTGACTCGCAAAATATTATTCCCTTCATTTTCCCACTTGGTCAACTGACCAGTCGATGTCTATCGGTTGAAGAGGACCTTTTTTCATTAATTTACAAACGTGAAGTAGTCTACAGTGTAGTGTACGGTTGTACATTTTACTTTGTAGAGTACAATGTGTAGCCAACACTTATATCTGTATTTTAGAGTTAAGTTGATATTTTTACAGGGTTATCTGGTGGGGAATTTTATGTTATAAGTAATCCAGTGCAAGTGTTTGGAACAGCTGCGCAACAAAAGAAAGTCATAAGAAGGCCACAGCCCATAGAAAAAACAACCACTAAAAAGGTATTTAACATAAATTTTATTTTTCAACTGCTTTATTGAGTTATAAATACATCTTTTTATAATCATAATATTAACAGTAAAATCTTTTAAAAGAGTTTTTAAATGTAGATTCTACAGGTGTATATGGTAGGTAGGTGACTCGGCACTATTACAAAGTACTTTATTTTTTAAATAAGTGCAAGTGGTGATGTAGCCTGAGGTGGAGCGTGCTTGCCTAGATGCCTATTCACTCTTGATTTTAAGGTACCCATATTAAAAGACGAGAGGAAAACGGAAACTTAAGCAATAAAAGCATCCAACTTTAATTTTCTACTTTGAACACTTGTAACATAATAACCGCAGTTACAATTACCTACTGCAGTTACTGGATCTTAATAATGATTGTAATTTTATTATTTATAAGACTAACTACCCAGTTTTTTGGTGGCTCTTCTCATTCTCAATCAGTGGTAGATTCACTGATCACTCGACGATTCAAAACCACTTCAAGTTTATTTGAGTGAAAAAACATTTGGATTTTTTACATTGCAGAGAGATGACAAAAGGAGAGCTACCCACAACGAAGTAGAGCGACGTCGCAGGGATAAGATCAACAACTGGATCGGGAAGCTGGCCGCGCTCATCCCGCACTCCGGCCTGGCTGACTCCGCGAGTAAGGGCGGCATCCTCGCTAAGGCCTGCGAACACATCACTGAGCTCACCGAGAAACAGAAAAAGTAAGCTTTCCTCTAGGAAAAATGTTTTATTATGCAGTTATTTCTGACAGATGTTACCTTTCATAAAGTCAATTTGAATTTGTTGTAGTGAATCTTAATATATTAAAACGAAGTCAAGTTTGTTTGAACACTTATAACTCAAGAACGGCTGATTTTCATAGTTTTTGATTTGTTGTATTTGTCTCTTTCCCGAATAGCAGAATAACTATATAACCAAAAACATTGGAAAATTTACGAAAAAATAATTATATATTAATAATAACATTTTCCCTTGATTTTCCCATACAAAATGTTCATGGGTTTCGTAACTGTGTGATCCCGCGGAAACCAAAAACCTCAATCCACGCGAACGAATTCGCGGGCATCAGCTAGTATGTACATAAATTGTATAGTTGTATAGTTGTAGTGTGCGCGGTTGAAACTGAGCACAAGACCACAAATATATCTGTAAAGGTTTTTACACCACAATTGTTTTAAAGTTCTATTTCAAACTATAGACTTTTCCCACTTTGGGTGATAAAAACATTTATATTGCAGTTATTAGCCTACAAAAGAGTACGGTAATATTAATTTTCGCACTAGTGCGGTAATATATCAGCTGTTTTGATGCCCCCATATTTGTCAAGGTAAACCAATTAACAAAACAATCTCATCCAACAGGTTGGAAAAACTGGAAGTGGACAACGACAAACTAGTATTAGAAATATTGAGACTAAACAAAGAACTAACTGAGCTGCGAAACGAGAACACCTCAATGCGACTTCAGTTGGCCGACAACTGTATAGTTACCAGCCATCGGCCTAAAGGACAGAGATCTTAGTAAGAGAGACTCAATAGACTATTAACACTGAATACTTAAACGCTTCTAATATAAGAGCACCTACAATTTTAATTGATATTTTATCCACACAACATCACAACACTGTCAAGAAACTTATTGTTGCATTGACTGTCTAATATAATATAACATTTCTTCTTTTTAGGGATCCCACATCCCAAAATGGTATTTCTACACTTAATAATTTATCTTTGAAAGCCCAAGTACCAATTTTCTTGCATATAATTTGAGAAATGATGGATTTTCATCCATTGAATTTCCTAGTCTTGAAACATGTCCCTATTTTATAATTTTTAACGAATTTTCGTGGATATGATTTGATATTTTCGGACTTTCATCACCTATTTACCTAATCTCCTATTAACCTTAGGGAATTTTCAAGAAACGGTACTTATTTGAGAAACTGTCATAAAAAGAACCTACTTAAAAATAATTATATTTACAAGTTTTTAACCCTAGTGGTTTAAGCTTTCAGTTGGTCAGGATAATTATTTTTATTATTGTATAAATATTTAAGGTGGTCTTAATATTAAGTAGTGTTTCAGTATTTGGCAATTAGACATTAAACAGTGGGACTTGATGTTCATAAAACGGTGCTGCGTTAATGTGTAGAAAACGAGAGAGTGACATGAAATTATATAAATAGATAAGTAGTTTGTATTGATTGGTTATAAATAATGTTATATGTATATTATTGTTATAATAGACTCGTTCAGATCGCTAAGGGCCAATTGGACTATCGATAGTTATGGTTAAAGACTACCCAAGAACATCAAACAACTACCTTGGAACAACTCCTGGTTGAAAAAGTTTTTCTACTTTTTACCAAAGTTTAACTCATCACTCAACTTTGGTACTCAAGTTTGGCACTAATTTGTGCCACTCACTTTGCTTACATTTCGGTGGGAAAATTTGACCATCGATACCGCAATTCACCCTTGGCAAGATGGCACTTCGAAAAACATTCGCGCGAAAATAAAATCGCTGGTTTTATATAATTTCACCCGGTGCGGTAAGAATAATTACATTCGCGCGAATATTTTGTGCTGGACGGACTGAACGCTCACCGCATTCGCAGTGCGGAGTTTTGCGAATGTATTTCGTAGTGCGAACATACCCTAAATGTTGCGGACGTGCGAAAAAACGCAAGCGGGCCGCGTTTTATCCGCGTTCATGCGAGTTGAAATCTTCGTGCGATTCTTCTTTCGAAGTCTTTGTCAATACAAAGTGAACCGAACGCCAATAGGTACCTACTACAAATCAATATTTTTAAAATGAAGTCAAAAACACATTGTATACCTACAAAAATAGCCAGTTTATATTAGGATGACAGCATTCTATCCTTTTCTCTCAGTGACTGTAATCATAAGAGGGAAAGAGATAAACCTTTTTTATTATCCTAATAGCATCTGGATTGGGTAATAATGATAGTGATATATTATTATGAAATAGATGGAAGATTAATGAATTTACGAGGCAGCAATAATGTACATAAATTATAGAAGTTGTAATTATTTATGTTCATGAACTTACAAGTTACAACTACTCGATAGACCAATCATATTATTAATAGATGATTCATCTCCACTTTAGTGGATAGATGCCGTAATGCATGTCATCAAAAATCCATTACTTTAGTAAAACCATTATTGTTTTTGTGTTCTTACACACATGTATGTTAGATATATAATGTTATTTATTTTTATAATTAGGTAAGACCCCTATTAAGAATTGTCTGAACTTAGAAAAATAGTTTTTTAATTATAATAATTAAGATTACATAGGTACCAGACCAGATGACACCATTAAATTGTACACTCATTCAAAATATGAAAAAAATTGCGGCTATTGCAACGCAATTATGAATTTTTTTACATTAGTAATATTGCTTGCATAGACTAATAGAAAATTATAGAAAGTTAAGGGGTAGACGCCATCCATTCTCAAGCATTGTCATATGTTAGCGACAGACGCACGCGACAGTATCAAGCTGTTATAGCTGACCCTACACGTGGCCTAAGTTGTCGCGTGTGTTTGTCATTTCTATTGAGTCGTAAACCGTTGTCCCAGGTGAGCGACAGAAGCAACACTACACCATAGCAAATGACGTTAAGTCTACGTTGTCGCGTAGATACGTCTGTCATTTTCTATGATGTATCGCGTTGCGTCGCTTCTGTCGTTCACCTAGGACAACAGGTCATATGACGTATCGCGTCGCGCCGCTCAACGCGTCAAAGCCGATTGCATGTGGCTTGATTGTTTGGGTACAGTTGTATCTGTTTTTGGATATTGGATAGAAACAGGCGTTATCTTGCGGAAGTTCATTATAATGAAAGAACTTGAAGTTTAATTCGCTATAATCCGCCAAAGTAGACAAATCTATATGGTACAGTCGCCCAGTTAGCAATTCGCACTGGCACAACTACACACAACACAAATCTTCCAAATTATTCTCAGCGTAGGTACTTACGTTTCACTCCCACACCGGAGTATCATCAGATTTTGACTCGACAATGCACGATTGTAAAGTACCTACACTTTACATTGTACCACATAGATTTGTGTACTTTGGCGGATTATAGCAAATTAAACTTCAAGTTCTTTCAGTATCTGTTTTTCGTTAGTCTGTGATTGTAGTTTCATGGTGTGAAAATTATTACTCATTTAATTTTGTGACTTGTAACATCCTTCCAAACTCTTCAACTTTATTCAAGAAAACACATATTATAGAGAGTGATATTGGGGTTAATTCTGTTTGCACAATTTCTGTAATCTAAAATGTGTACTTCTAGTGCTATCCCTTTTAATGCACGCAGAAAAGGATAACACTAGATTTAGAACTGAGATAGTGTACAAGAACTAGCACCACCTGTTAGTACAATGTATCGGTGAAATACCTACTTTAGTACTTTGTGCCCCTTCCTCCTCCTCCTGGTTCCACCAGTGGCATGAGAGACCAGAAGGAATTTTCATTCCTCGTCGTGCCACTATCACATTAGGGCCTTCGAACAATTTTACCTTTTATTAATATAAATATAGATTATCTCTATTAGATCAGACAGACACACTTTAGCGCATTCTAAATATCTACCTATCAGTATGGATTGATGACGCTTTTTACTCTTACATCATGCTCCAGTATATTATATACCAAGTGTCAAGGCATTTGTACAACCAGTAGATATCTTCACAACATGATATTCACATATCCTAGCTCAAACTTTTGATACAGTGGGACCATCAGTAAATGAAAATTCCGATGGACCCACTAGTGGGGCCAAACGGTGATTTGAAGGCCGTAACATGACGCTACGACGAAGAATGATGAAAATTCCTCCTCGTGCCACCAGTGGCAGAGGCAAGAAGTGCTTAGTGCGATAAATGATCAGCCCCTATGCCTTGATTGTAAAAAGTAAGACACTAATTTTATGGAGCTGTAAGTTATTTAGGTAAAATCATTTTGTACAGAGAAATAAAAGGGTATAAATCAAAAAGATGTGTTTTTTAAAGGAAAAGACCTTGGTATATTTAAACATATTTTTTATTGATGACATCCTGGACAGGAGGACAAAGCCTGTTAAGGACGCAAGCTCTATGCGAGCTCTTGGCATAGCAGTTACCTGTTGTCTATTGTTTCTATGAACATACAGTAATTCATACAACTATGGCACAGATAATATTATTTATTGATAGCTAGACGATACTAAGGACTTCGTCCGCTTTCGTTATTATTTTTTTCCGCGGGAATTTCGAAATTTTTCGGGATAAAGGTATCGGACCCCTGGTTCGTGATAGTACGTTATTTCGTAAGTTTTTTTCCTAGCGCAAAAAATAAGCAATTTAAATAATATTTAGTACAAAATCTATATCATTTAAGCTGTCTAAAAATCAAATGCCAAGAATTGTAGACATTAGTTTCTTTCTGAAACAGCTGCAGGATATAAGTTCGCATAATTCACTATTCGGCTAAATAATTTAAGCAGATGCAGGTTATTTCGTAACAGAAGAAAGGCGTCAAATCTACAAAAAAAATTATTAATGTCGAATGTGAAAGTTTTTTTTTCAAATTACCTAGTCGAAAGTACTGAAAATACCATGGATTTAAACCACCAATCAGTATCAGGAGTTATGTCGTGCGGATCCGGCTATGTTCGTTTATAAAACCTTACAGCATCAATAGGTTTACCTGGAATTTCTTCGATATATTACAATTCAAATAACGATCATGTTTCCGACTGGTGGGATACTGCAGCAAATGAATTCATGAGCAAAGCTGTATAAGACGAGGCACAATATGCAGTATGCAGTATAGTGTTGATGGAAAGGACCGACCTTTGTTTTCTGTTGCTCTCGATGGGTGTTGGTCTAAGCGGTCATATGGCAAGCAATATAATGCACTATCGGGAGCAGCAGTAATTGTTGGGCACACACAACACAAGTGTTATCAAAACTTTTCAGGTCCATCAACCGCAATGGAATCGAAAATTATTGTGGAAGGTTTTCGTCGCTCACTTTCCGACCATGGAGTGATATATCACAAATTAGTAGCGTATGGCGATGCAAACACCTAAAAAAAATCAAGATGCCCGACGGCGATTTGGTCGTCGAAAAAATCGAATTTAAGAATCATCTGTTTCGGAACTACTGCAATGCAAACTTTGCGAAAATTGATCAAAGATCGGTACTTACGACTACAAACTGGTGTCACTTGTGCAATTAAACACTGGGAAATTCAGAGCACCGCCAAAAAGTGGAAAATTTAACTGGAGACATCTTAAATGGCCCTCTGCATGTATTTGAAAATCATGAAAATTGTAGAGATTATTTTTGTACTCCAGAAAAGCACCGGTCTTAGCCTATAGGACAACTAGCAGCATTAGAAAGTTGCGGACTCATAAGCGAAATGGTGAATTTGAATCGAAAGCTTTCTCGCCATGCAACTTGGCAGAGGCGGCAAAAGAATAAACTTCGCTCAGCGTCGATCTTACGCAAGCCGATCTGCTGCTACTGTGGTGAGTCACAACCCACAGAACAATTTTCCACCCTGATGCAAACAAATTGACAATGAAAGTGGAGCTGATGCGTCTAGCCCTACGACAAAAGGCAAAAAGCAAACCAAAAATCAAACCCCAAAAGACTTCGCTATGTACCAGCTGTATGCAAAGATGCACACTGGTGATAATTGCGAAAAACCAGACATGCCACTTGAAATATTTGAGTCAGCCAAGAAAGATTTTGTAATCGGCTTAAAACTCACTTTGGAGCAAAGGATAGAGTTAGAAAGAGCCACGACAAGTCAGATACACGAGTCTGTTGCTGAGTGGATGAGCAGAAGAAAAAAATACGAACTTCTTCAATGTTCGGAGAAGTTTATAAACGACGGCAACATCTCATTCGTGCCTGCTATAAAATATGGTGTAGAAATAGAAGAAATTGCAAGAAAGCAACAAGAAGGTATCACGATTCAAAGTTGCGGACTGTTTTTAGGGACCACTTTCCATCCGGTGTGGTGACGCAGATGGAATTGTAGAGATAAAATGTCCTTCTTTGGCCAATTTGCCTCTAGGAGAAGCGATGAAAAAACATCCTTTTTGGAAATATGATAGGACGAAAGAAGATATATAAGAAGACGAAGATATACACCAACACACAACACAACTGGTTTTACCACATACAGGGACAGTAGCATATTACTGGATGCTTGGATGTAACATTTGTATGCTTGGAATCTGGTTTGGGAAAGACCTAAAAATGCAAATACATTTAATCAAAAGAAATTATCTGTATTGGGAAACTAAAATGCAGCCCAAACTCATAAAAATTACCCCGGATTAATTACGTTTATTACCCCGGATCTGATTGATCCACGTGTTTGCAGAAATATGCCGATAAAAGATGCTGAATACATAATCAAAGCTATAAGTGAAAAGAAAAATAAAAATTAATGTGTATTAAAAACTTAAACCACGCTGACGAAGTTGCGGGCATCAGTCAACATATAATTTCACCATCACGTCCTATATATTTATCGACTTTATTGTTCAAAAGTGTACAATGATACATACGTTAAGTATAACATCACGTCTTCTACTTTGTAAACGTGACGTACAGAAGGTACGTGTACTACTGTGTAGGTACACCTACTGTGTAGGTACCTATTTTGAGTAAATATGCTTTTCATATAACCTGCATTGAAAATGCAAGTTTCAATGCCTGTTGAGCCACCCTAAACTAGTCAATTTCAGACAAATACATCATACAGACTTCGGGTGATGCCGGCCCTCGCTTCGCTCAGGCAGGCAACTTCACCCTCAAAGGCACACAAAATACTATTTCAAATAACCTGCATTGAAAGTGCCAGTTTCAATGCCTGTTGAGCCACCCGAACCTAGTCAATCTCAGACGAATACGTCATTCAGCGGATAGAAAATCATCAAATCTGCCCGAGGGCAGAAAACGATTAGGTATAGTTTGTATCCCCGGGGAAGGACATAGGCTACTATTATCCCGGAAAATTGAGTTCCCGCGGGAAACCTTAATCCACGCGTACAAAGTTGCGGGCATCATCTAGTATTTTATATACAGAAATTAATATAAATTTTTTATACGTATAAATATGACGTTTGTGTAGGGATTCTAACAGAGACAAACGTCATTTTAGAGGCCACGGCACGCATTTTTTGACCACTTTTTTTAATTACGTCATACTACATTAAACTGAGTAGCGAATGGTATTTATTTGGTAATGAAATTTTAATTTTTACTATCATAAAAGTTGGAGTACAAAATGATGTTTTAGGCACATTTCCCCTTATATACTAGGATCGACAATCACTGTTGACATTGGCTGAGTTTATCGTATTCTTGTTACGACGATTCTTGCCAATAGCATTAATTAGCTACCTACAGTTTCAATGTAGCAACCATTTTATGCTTGAAGTAAACATATGATTTAACTTGTTGGTTTTCTATTTAACTGCTAACAGAAACTGTGACTTCGTCCGCTGTTTGCTTTGAAATTACTCCGTCTATATTTAAATCAGCCAAATCTATTGGCTTAGAAACTTCTGTATAATATACGGTAACTTTATCCATGGTATTTGTTTCGGAGGTTTCTTGAAGAACTTCCATCTGTTTTTCAAGGCAAGTAACGTTACTCGTTTGGTGTTTCTTTAATATTGAGGCGTATACGAATTTGTCGTTGCAAAATGGACATTGATACGGCTTTTCACCTGAAACAATTGATTTAAGACCTACATCCATACTTACTTTTTTTTTAATAAGACTAGTGCTTGGCTGCAATCAGATTTGCTGGCAATTTTGATTGCAGCCAAGGCTTGCTTGGGGATTCAGCCAAAGTTGGAGCGCGCTCGCCTAGAAGATGCCTTATTTACTCTTGATTTGAAGATATCAATATGAAAATATATATTTTTGACGACCTCCGTGGCGCAGTGTGCAGCGCTGTTGCCTTAACGTGCGGAGGTCCCTTGGTCTGGTCTGGTGGGAGGCTTCGGCCGTGGCTAGTTACCACCCTACCGGCAAAGACGTGCCGCCAAGCGATTTAGCGTTCCGGTACGATGCCGTGTAGAAACAGAAGGGGTATGGGTTTAATATAACTGCCATGCCCCTAACAGGTTAGCCCGCTACCATCTTAGACTGCATCATCACTTACCATCAGGTGAGATCGCAGTCAAGGGCTAGCTTGTAGTGGATCAAAAAAAAAAGCTGAGAGGAAAACGGAATTCGGTAGGGCATTCCATATCCTAGCGGTTCGAATGAGATTCAGACAATAAAGCGATGGTTGGCCCAAAGCAGGAATACGGCAACGATATGTTGCACGGCAACTATAGTGAAGGTGATTTTATTTTCAGCGAGGGTTCCAGCAATTCCAAGATACCGGTAAAGTCCCACAAACTTATCTAGAACTTCTTTTACTGTCTCTATGGTTAGATGGAGGTTAGGAGATAAAAAAATACTTGAGGGCCACAAAGCTCTATTGTACATAGCAGTGCAATAAAGTTAAAAAAAAGATGACCCACAACTCTTTTTTTATTATTTTTTACAAAAAGCGTATTTTACCTGTGTGACTCTTTATGTGCCTATTGAGCGAGTCCTGCCGCGCGAATTTGCTCGGGCAATACATACAAGAATATGGACGCTCTCCGGTGTGTTTTCTGCAAGGAAACAAGCAGTAAGTATTGAATATCCGATAGCAGCAGGCGTTACTTTGCGGAAGTCCATGATAATGAAAAAAGTATAACTTTAATTAGCTATAATCCGCCACAGTAAGTAAATCTATGTGGTACAGTATGTATATCTAGCGATATTCACCACACCACACAAATCTTCCAAATTATTCTCAACGTACGTTTCACATTCGAGCTTTCGAGCATTGTCGAGTCAACATCTGAAGATGCTTCAGTGCAATTGCCGATAGAACCGTAATACCAATATAATTTGTAATTCGAAAATATTTCCACCATATTATGTAATTACTTGTATTTATCTAGATCCCTGGATAATAATGTTTTCAAAATACTTTCCCAAAATTAAATGTAAGCGCATTGCGTTTCGCATATTTTTACCCTTATTTATTAGATCGACATAATTTTTCTCCTTATTTGTTTCATATTAAAACCAACGATATCTTACTTACTAATTAATCAGGAACATAGACTATATTCTCAAGTTACAGAATAACAACACGAAGTTAAAAACACAACAAGTTAACATTCATAATTTTTGGTATTTACGGGACAAGACTATATGTATAACAAATTCTGTACGATCATATTGCTACATGACACATGATCGCGTGCAAGCTCCATCAGCCTAGTAGAGAGAGCAAATTTATATTTGCAGGTTAAATAGAAGTTGCGAGCGGCGTTCGCCGGCCTCTTAAGTTTTACTTAATCACTATATTATTCTCACCTCATATGCGTGTCCAAGTCCGAAGTCCTGTAGAATCCCATCCCACAGACGGCACATGACTTGCTGTATTTGTTCGCGTGACGCCGCAAGTGGATATGATAGTTTGAAGAGCTCGATAGCGTCACGCCACATACGTTACATATGTACTTCTGAAGTCATTATTATTACTCTTTATTTTGTGCACCACAACATTAATATAAAGGACACAAATTAATAAATAGAAAACAAAGAACGAAGTAGAATACAAAAAGGCGGTCTTATCGCTTAGCAGCGATCTCTGCCAGACAACCTTAGGATAGGAGAAGTTGAGGAGATTAACTTGCGGGTGGTGTATTAATATAAACATACAAACAAATACCTACATACTAATACATAAACAGTAACACAAATAATGTCATACTTACAATAAATATATTAAAATAAACACATTGGGCGAAAAATGGATGTTTGTTACTCAATCACGCGCCAACGGCTGAACGGATCTAGCTGAAATTTGGCACAGAGATAGATTATAGTCTGGAATAGCACATAGGCTACTTTTTATCCCGGAAATTTAAAGAGTTCCCGCGGGAACCAAAAAACCTCAACCACGCAGACAAATCGCTTTTTCCACCCTGTATATGCGATAGTGTGTTTGTATGTCTGTATGCTACACTTCCACAGCCAGTTCATTATTACTTACCTTATTGTTTTCTTTTCTTTGAACAACGATTCCGTGTGTAGATCTGTGTGCTTTCAAAGCCCGTTCAGTATCAAATGCCAAAGGACAATGATCGCAGTCATATTGGCTCGGTTCCTGGAGCAAACAATAAATTAAAATTTTGTAGTTAGTACTTAAATTACTGCTAATACATTAATTTAGATTAAAGGACTTGACCAGGCCAACTATGGGAGCTTGCCTAGGTCTCAAAAATCAATGTGCAGCAAAGATTTTTTTATTATTGCAATTGTTATATTTTACGCAGTGGTTATACGCCAAGTTTCCGAACGCAGTCATAGACGCGCCATCTCTCTCGTTTTGACAGCAATCTGTAGTCTATGCCAGGACTTTTGAAGGGCGTAGAGGCATTCGATTGTTCGCATTGTTCCGGTTAACTTATTTTATCATAACCCCCTTTCCTGTTTTCGATAGAGAATCCACCATATTACTAAAATTATTGTATTGTTGCTTTTACCATTAAATACGCATAACAAAGTTTCCTCGAGTATTCAATCATACACGTATTGTTTTTTAGATATTTTAAACGTTGACCCTATTCGGAATAATAAATACATGATAAATTCGGTTTTAATTTTTAAACCTTACTGTAAAAACGGAAATCCTGTACATTGTCCCTAATCTGAGGGCAGTTTCTGGTCATGTCATTTATAAATATGTTGCACGCCAAAATTAGCAAACTGTAGGTGCCTTAATATTCTAGATAAGACCTTTACTGTAACCCAGTTTATGGAATAGATAAATGAAATGGAATTGTCTCATTATCTTGTAGACTACTTTCCTGAAGTTCACTTCTGCCGTGAAAAAAAAAAGGTATTTACAATTTGCAAACACAAACTTTTTTTTGGTTATTGGACCAAGTTCTTTTAAAATCAATATTTGGGGTTCCCAGCGACCTTAAAAGAGTAAACTCGGGTCAAACAATTCAATTTGTTTTTTTTTTTTTTTTTATCCACTACAAGCTAGCCCTTGACTGCGATCTCACCTGATGGTAAGTGATGATGCAGTCTAAGATGGTAGCGGGCTAACCTGTTAGGGGCATGGCAGTTATATTAAACCCATACCCCTTCGGTTTCTACACGGCATCGTACCGGAACGCTAAATCGCTTGGCGGCACGTCTTTGCTTTTTCTTTATCCAATAAAAAAAACTACCAACACCAAGAAAACCCACACATGAAATTCAAAAGTTAAAACCATCAGTAATGCAGAATACGGTGAAAAGAGCACAATATAGTAAGTACATACCATATGATTTTGTATATGTTTCACAATACATTGGGGAGAGGCGAAGATTTTCCCGCAGTAATCGCATATCATTCGCCGACGCTCGCGTTTAGTCGCCCTCCCAATTCTAATTTCATGTTTTTTCCTGCAATGAACTTTGAGTGCTAGCAAATTTTTGAACTTCCTGTCACAAATTTTGCAAAGGATCTTATCTAAACAGTATTTATTCTCAACGGGCGACAACGGTTCTCTTGTAACTTCTGTAACATCATTCTTATTTTCATCTGGTTTATTTGAATCGTTTTTCTCGTAATCACTTAGTGTTGCATGATTTGTGTGATTATTTTCATTAATATCTACTTGTTCAAATATTATATAATCATAATTAATCGGATATTCATCCATAATTTCAACATTTTCATCTTTTGGTTCAAGTAATTCGCATAGCACATCAATTTCTGATTCTTTGATCATGTCTTTTGGCATGTACACATTTTTTGGTCTGTCATCAGAATCAATTATTTTATCGCCAAATAGAATTTTGTTTATAAGAGGTGTAGATGGTGCGGATATATTTGGAATTACTGAAATAATTTAAATACATATTATTAGGGTAAGTATAGCAATTTTAATATTTTTTTCTAATTGGATGGATGTACTCAATCACGCCAGAACAGATCAAAGATAGATAATAGTCTGGAATAGTACATAGGCTACTTTTTATCCCCGAAAATTAAAGAGTTCCCGCGGGAACCAAAATCGGGATCGTCAAGCGTGCCACAATACCCAAGTGACGACCACGACCGCTCTGACAAGAGCGAAACGACGAAGAAGAAATAATATTTTTTAACATAAGTCACAATAGTTTTGAACCTAAATGCAGTAAGGTCGAACCAAATGACCACAATCTTTACTAATATTACAATTTCGGTATTAAATAAAAAATAAGCCAAAATTTTACTATACTGAAATGAAACTACGCAGTATTGGTCTAAGTAAAAAAAATAAGTTAGGCGTTGAATTGTCAAAGATTTGGGTCAAATAAAAATGAGATGAAATTCATTTCAATAAATCGAAGTTTCATAAGATTTCCAAGATTTTTCTATTGGTATTTTCAGTAAAAATTGTATGCAGCTTTGGGATTATTGAGGCAATTGAAAAAAAATTGTAATTTGGCCAAATATTATCCCAGAACAGAATCAATAGGGAACTGAGGGAAAGAGTGGCTCTCTACCACACAAGGTAACTGTCCGTCCTCAACTATACCCATGCAAAATATCACATTCATCTGTTGCCCTGTTGCATGATTGGAGGACAAACAAACACACTTTTGCATTTTTATTATTTCGTACTAGCTGATGCCCGCGACTTCATCCGCGTGGATTGAGGTTTTTGGTTCCCGCGGGAACTATTTAAATTTCCGTGATAAAATGTAGCGTATTTGTTATTCTTGACTATAATTTATCTGTGTCAAAGTTCATCCAAATCCGTTCAGTCGTTCTGGCGTGATTGAGTAACATCCATCCATCCATCCAAACTTTCGTATTTATAATATTAGTATAGATTTCGTATTTATTATAAGGATGTAAATAAAACATACCTGGGGGTGTTGTTAGCAGTTCATTCAACATAACCTTTTCTGTTGAATCATTTTTCAATGCGTTTTCCAAATTCTTATCGATATCACATTTGCCACCACCTTTAAAATTATCTTTTACCGTTTCATATTCTCTAAGCATTGTATCAGTATTAAAATCATCGATTGCATTATTTTGTTCAACTGTATCTTGTTCTACTTTTACAGTTGCACTATTTTCATTTTGATGTATGGCCATTGGATCGTTCAGACTTCTCGGAGTATAGCAATGATCCTCATTTGTGGACCGAGGTGTTGAAAATGGACTGAAACTGTAAAAAAAATTAATTAATGTTAATCAGCGTCAATTTTCAATGCTAGAAACGAAGGTATTTTTTCACTAATTGTATTTTTTTTCCATTGTCAATTTAGCTCTTGACTAAAACCTCACCTGATGATATCTATACTAATATTATAAATGCGAAAGTGTGTGTACGCTTTCACGGCACACCTGTTCAACCGATTTTGATGAAAACTGGTACAGGGATAAGTTGTATCCCGGGGAAGGCTACTTATATCCCGGAAAAATTAAGGAGTTCCCGCGGGATTTAAAAACTTAATCCATGCGGACGAAGTCGCGGGCATCACCTTGTACAAAATAAAAACTACCTTAACACGTCTTGAATGAATGAATGAATGAATGAATATACTTTTATTGTACTCCACACAGTAAAATAAACAATAGTAAACTTAGCTAATATTAAAATAAGTATACAATTTGGCGGCCTTATCGCTACACAGCGATCTCTTCCAGGCAACCAATGGTTTAAAAGGACATTAGCTACAAATACAACCGGTAGAAGGTGCAGAAATAACAAAATAAATAAAAATATTTATAAAAAGCTACAAATTATAATACATATTATATATACATTTATATATAATAAATAAAACATCAGTCATAAATACTACACACATAATATATAAATAAACATACATACATATATATACTCACAAATAAATAAATATACAAATAAATAAACGTAAACCTCATAAGAAAAAGAAACAGTAGGTATCAAAATATATAAAAATAAACTACTCGACAAATAATAATATTATTGTGACAAATAGTAATTTTTTACAAGTCTTTTAATAGTAGTTTGTGATATAAGGGCGGTAAATAGGTTTTTACATACGAGTTGACTAATGTCAGCCCGATGACGCCAGTCGAGTGCTGACCATCGTCACGAGTATGTAGAAACCTTAACGCCCGTGTATCACACGATATTTTTCAATACATTTATGAGAAAACTTGAAAATACAAGTCGAGTAGGAAGGTACTAGGTACTCACTAGAAAATGGCTTTTCACGCCCATACTTAGTCGAGATTTTTGGCGGCTATTACAAGCGCGATTTTTTTCTCACAGCTAAAATACCTAATTGTTGATTTAATTTTATGATCCCACATCACTTAAACCACATAAATTATTTAATAATTTATAAGAAATACTCAATGAAACTTTTAAAAATAGCGCGCACAAATTAAAGATTTGTATGAATTGTATCTACGGCGCGTTGTTGTAATTGCTTTTTTTTTTAACTGGCTTCATGGCTCTAGGTTCTAGTTCTTAACTCAGTAACAGCCTGAACTATTCAGCCTTTACTGTTTTGATTTATAAAACCTAAAACAATTTTATGTAATCATATTAAATACAATTTTTTATTTTATGAATTAATTTCATCAATTCACATCTAAATGTCATTATTTTTTAGGTTTTATACATACCAAGTCAATATCATTATGAACCTTCTTGCACAAAAACTTTTTATTTGGAAGTAACGTGGACTTAAGGAAATTAAAAAAAACTGCAAATTTACTGCACGAGGGCGGTAAATATTTACTGCACGCGGGCAGTAAATTTAACTTACAAGCCCTGTTAAACTGCCTCTGTAAGTGCATTTTTCGAGCAAGTGTATTGAAAAAATATTTATCGATTGAGCCTCACTGATGTCAAGAGGCAGAGCATTCCACAGCTTAACAGCTTGTACAGAAAAGGATTTATGGAAGAAAGAAGAATTATGAGTAGGCGTCCTTAAAACAAGTTTCCTTGTAGTACGGAGAACTTCTCCTGGACGGCCTACGAATTCAAACTTCTCCTTTAAATAAACAGGAGATGAAGGATTAAATAACACACAGTACAGAATAGAAAGGATATGCAAGTTCCGGCGAAGACGGATGGGTAACCACTCGAGACGAGAACGAAATTGAGATAGGTACATGGTCATATTTGCGTAATCCAAATATGAAACGAATGCTAATATTTTGAAGTCTCTCAAGTTTATTGAACTGATCTTCAGTCAGGTTAATATAGCTTGCGTCAGCATAATCAAGAATAGGAAGCAGTAGAGTCTGTGCCAACATAATTTTTGTAGGAATTGGAAGAAAAGATCGCAGACGATGCAGAGAGCTAAGAGATGCAAAAGTTCTCCTACTAACCTGATTCAAATGATTCGTCCAACCCAAAGTGAAATCCATATGTATTCCCAAGTTTTTGACGGTATCACAAAACGGGATAACTATACCATGTCTTGTAGGTTGGCAGTTTTTATTTTAATTATTATCGGTTTCTATGCGCATTATACAAGTAATGCTAAACTTTGCGGAACCGCTTTGCCAGTATAGTGATACCTAGGCATGGTCAAAACCCACCAGGAAGACTTGAGCTACTAACTTTAGAAATTATAGATTTTTTGCCCTAGTGTACCTACGTTCTAAGTTTTCATGTTTGTTATCTGCTTCTTTTGAGTTTTTGTGGTGTAAAATAAAGAATATACATACATGCATACATGTACATATTCAAATTTAGTACAAGTGGGGAAAAAATTGACCTTTTACTCACACCTTATACAGCCCTTATCACTGCCCCAAAGGTCATAATCAAAACATGATGTTCTATTCGATACATTTCGCATACATTTCTTTGAATTGGTTTTACCTAAAATCCAGTCTGTAGTCTGTTTCAATGGACACATCATCCTGTAACCAGTGTGAGTCCAGCGAGTCCTCCAATATATCTGCCTCTTCCTCGATA
The DNA here is from genome assembly GCA_923060345.2 of Erebia aethiops. Classification (NCBI taxonomy): domain Eukaryota; kingdom Metazoa; phylum Arthropoda; class Insecta; order Lepidoptera; family Nymphalidae; genus Erebia; species Erebia aethiops. The sequence goes on along the minus strand of OV281080.1, from coordinate 22,343,719 downwards.
ACCTCTTTGATAATACGCGCCTCACTTTCCGGTATCTCCTCAGCCTTTAGGATGTCCGTCATGAAGTTCTGTATGCTTGTACAAGTTGATTCTACAATGAAAGTAATTTTTTAATGAAAAGCAGTTGATATCTGTATCCGCTTGTATTAAGTTGTAGAAATTGTTGTATTAAGTTGTAAAAATTCTGTGGGATCTATTTGAATTTACAGGAATACAGTAGCCTAAGGTAACAGACCAACACACACACATTCGTGTATCTTTATATAAACAGAGAAAAGTCTTCGATCACTCACTGACTGACTCATCAAGTTTGAGCCAACACTTTGGAACCTAGAAAGCTGAAATTTTGCACATAATTTGTCTTCACTCTCTCTTTGGCTCTCTTCATAATTTATAAAAGGAAAAGGCTGTATTTTCGAATTTCCCACGAGAGCGAAGCCGTGGGCCTCTAGTTTTATAATATTAGTAACGATGGATAAATTATTAAGACTGCTTTTGAATAAGAAAATATCAAGGTTTGGAATTTCCTCCTTCCAATGTAAAATTTGTGAAGCTATCTACATGAAACAAAATATACATTATTTTCAAATTAAGATTTTGCAATTATTTACCATTGTCATCATCTTTGTTCCTGTTTGCTGGTGTGCTGCTACCATTGTACATTGGAAGCCTGAAAGCATAATACAAAACAAAATTTATAAATTCTTCTATAATATGAAGTTCCACAGCCACAATATAATTTTTTGGTCTGCTACGTTTTCAGATCCAGATCTTTTTGGCCAATTTTGAAAAATATGGCACAGAGATGGCATACTGGATAATCAAAGGTTACCCACAGCTATCAGAAATGTGGCTACGATTATGCAGTAAAAATGTAACAGACATTTTTGTAACATTTGCTATGCATCTTTTAAGTTCTAAAATAAATATTTCTCACTTGTCAACCCATTGCCAGCTCAGTACCGAGCACAAGTCTCCTCCTGGAGTGAGAAGGATTTGGCCATAGTCCACCACTCTGGCTAAGTGCGGATTGGTGCTTTCAGGTTTCTTCATGATGTTTTCCTTCACCGTTTGCAGCATGTTTAATTTCTTAAAATGTGGTAATAATAATAACTTCAAAGTTGGAGATGCCTGATCCCGCAGCCCTGTGCAGGAGGTCTGGTGTCTTAACCACTAGGCTATCACCTCTTCAAGTGTAATAATATGTAGTTATTCAAATTAATGTTTAATATGAAGTTATTCAAAGATACCTGAACTTAAGAGACTCGTCATTGTTTTTGAGAAATGTGCAAAAGTCTGCACTGTCTCCTGCCTCTTTCAGAGCTATATAGTTCTTAAACTTCTTGTCTGAATTTCTGGATGTTTTCTTAAAGTTACATGCCACTTTCATGTTAAGGTGGCATTCCTTACAGAGTTGGAATGTAAAAGTGTCATTTCGCTTAACCTGAAATTGAATTTTTGAATTTAATCTTAAAATTCATTTACTCAAAGTAGGTACTGTGTACACTTTTTGAAAAAAACAGCAGACAGCCGACAGACAGAATATCTCTATGTATCTCTCAAACAGTGGTTTGAATAAAGAGAGATAAAGAGGTAGGAAATTGCATACTAATTTGACATTAGAGTGAAAGAATTTGATATTGAAAACACTACCAGTTTCCTCTATCCCTTTTTTTTTAAACTCACTACAAGTTAGCCCTTGACTGCGATCTCGCTACCTTTAACCCCACAGTGTTGCTGTCTAGACCCCTCCGTCAAACAACTGTTAGGGAAGTACGTATCTCCTAAGACTGTGCTTTAATAATGGAAAACAGCACTGAAGGACAACAAAGATGAATGCACTGCAGGGCTTAGCTCTGAGCTGTATGTCCACCCATTCTGGATGGTGTCAGACAAAATTGTACATCTGGTCTAAATTTTGTCTGACACCATTATCGAATAAATTGTTTTTCTTCCTTTCTTTCTTTAACTCTGCTCATACCATGAAGCTCAATGTAAAGAATGAAGTGCTACTCATAATATCCACTTATCGCTATTCCACTTGACTAATAAATTAGAGCTAGAGGTCAGACACTAGTGGTGTCCGATCTCTTGCTTTTGCTTAGCAGTTGAAATGGGATAGTGATAAATTTGACCCCCTTCAAATAGGTATTTACTTAGTGTCATCTATTTTATATAAATACTTTGGGATTTGGGAACTTTCTGGTAACATACAGCAGGCCAAACTTAATGCATGTTTATAATAGGTAGTGGTGGGCGTTGCGACGACGAACCGTTTCTAAAGACCGTTCTCTGTTCTGCGACGGTGAAACCGTTTTTACGTCCTGGGTAAAACAGTCTTCGTTGCACAAACCAGTCTTCGACACACGTCGTCGCGAACGTAGTCGTCCTCGTTCCACGTTTTTTCACAAAACAGTTCTTACAATCAAAAGTGAACTTTATGCCCATGACATACAGTCGAGAATGAATTGATTCAACGACACACGTCGTCGCGAACGCAGTCGTCCTCGTCCCACGTTCGTTGTAAAAACAGTTCTTACAATCAAAAGTGAACTTTATGCCCATGACATACAGTCGAGAATGAATTGATTTAACCACACACGTTGTTGCAACTGGTTTGAAGATGGTTTTTAAGCCGTCTTCAAAACTAGTTGCAACGACAACCGTTTTCTGCAAACGTTTTCGTCGCCAGGAAAACGGTTGCGTTTCGTCCGTCAAAAATACGATAACGACCCACCACTAATAATAGGGTTACTTTTGTCATGTATCATGATTAATGGTTAAGTACCTGCAATCCTGTTGCATAAACAAACATTCTCCTATTCTTTTCTGAATAAGGTATAAGGTCGGTACGCTCGTCATATTTCACTAGGCAGCTTCTGCAGAAACCTTCCATGATTGCCTAGGTTCTATTCTCTTCTTAAGCTAAAAAAATAAGGTAAGTAATGAAGAAGTTAAGAATAAAGTATTCATAATCCGAATTAGACTGCATTCTTTCTTGAAAACTAAGGGCCTGTGGCTAATGCACGGCTCTCAGGGCGTGAATCGGATGATACCTCTGTGCATTCGGCTGTGTAATTTGTGAAGCAGGTGCAAATCGGCTTGGAGCTTGATAAGTTGCCAATCATAATTCATAACATAACAATACTTACTAATAACAATAATAAGTTCCTGTGGGAACGTGAAGGTGAATACACCAAGCAGATACACATTCCAAATAGAATAATAATTTAATTCTATGAGTTTTTTTGAATGATAAAGTTTTATATAAACAGATTTATGCCGTAAAGGCGTAAAAGACAAAACTCAAAAGCAGCTCAAAAGCAGAAACAAGTACATGCTCCGCTAGCTAGGAGTTTAGGTGTTCTGTGAGTACATGCAAGTACCACAGAGTACATTGAATACCTATACGGGTAGCAAGTACAAAAGTTCAGTTCAAACTCAGATTAAATAGATATAGCAATCACAGCAATGGTCTTCTCGGTCTTCTCGGTCGTGAGACAGTAAATTATATACTGTCTTTGAGACAAGTAAATTATATACAAGTAAATTATATCGTGAGACAAGTAAATTATATACTGTCTTTGACAGGTATATAATAAGATGTTGCCATATTCATAATTTACTCCCAAAGTGGTGAATCCTGGCAGATAGGATAGGAATAATAGCAAATAAATAAAGTTGACCAACACAACTACAAATCATACTAATATTATAAATGCGAAAGTCAGTTTGTTTGTTGGTTTGTTGGTTTGTTGGTTTGTTGGTTTGTTGGTTTGTTGGTTTGTCCTTCAATCACGCTGCAACGGAGCAACGGATCGACGTGATTTTTGGCATGGGTATAGTTGAGGACCTGGAGAGTGACATAGGCTACTTTTTATCCCGGAAAATTGAGGAGTTCCCGAGGGAATCAAAAAAAACTTATTCCACGCGGACGAAGTCGCGGGCATCAGCTAGTATAATATAATATTATATTATAATAAAATATTATCAATAATTAATAGTATCACGCGAATGTTTAAATAAATACCGATTTATGTAGTTTCATTTATTATTTTATCTGAACTCATATGTTAAAATCAAAACCATAAAATATTAGTAACATACCTACATAATAATTTACCCTAAACTTTTCTTGATATTATTTCGTACCTTTCATTGCTATTTGTATAATGCCAGATGACATAAAACATATTTTCACAGTATTACAGAATCAGAAATAATGATTTATTGCTTAAGAAAATTCTTGAAATATGGACAATACCTACATACATAATATAATTTAGCAAGCCGTCATTGAAAAATTCATCTAGGCTATAGTAGGCTTTGCTTATTAACCAATTCTTTATCACTCTCTTGAATTTAGGTAAAGAAAGTACTTTGATGCTCATCGGTCAAACTATTATGAACTCGTATGACCATAATGAACTTACTTTTACGGAAAATATTAGAATTACGTTAACTATAATACACATTTTCTCCTTAAATTTAACTTTTGACAAACAAAAACAGAACAATAATTTTTTTATGTAAAATAAGGCGTCATAATTCATTTAACTGCGCCATAGACTACGCACAAACTAAAAAACATCTTTTTTCAAAATAGGTACCTACAAAGTAGGTACACCTTCTGAACGTCATGCTTACAAAGTATAAGACGTGATGGTGTAATTACGGTATCTTAATAGAGTATCGGTACGTTAAGAGAGAAAAAATCGGCCATGCGCGCTTGCCCGAATGGAAGGATTTGAATTTGGGTCCTGGCAACACTTCAAATATACTCGTTTTCAAAACAAACTTTTCTTATCAGTTTTACTATGAAAATTGGAAAAATAGGCTCTATTTCTTTCATTTACCTGAGTAAACATTAGTGAAACATGATTATAGTTACTTTAATATAAAGATCCAAAGATTAATATGTCAATAAATCAAGATATTGACCACTTACTTGTGAAATTTGATTCCTTCGATTTTCCTTTCGCTGTGGCTTTTGCAGCCTAATATACTGCAACTCACCATTGCGCAATAGCTTATAGAACACTAAATTTCACTTACGATTTCACCTACATATGTTTTAATAATAATAATTAATCAAAAACTTTGACTGCTTATCTAACCTCCAATCTCAGGTAAATAACCTCCAATGTACATAAGTTTGTGTGCCAAAGATGTACGTCAAAATGAACTTTGGCAGGCAAAAAAATTGAGCACGCTGACAGTGACAAAAAACAAGTATTCACTTACCTTTCTTATAAAGGCAATACGCCATAAAGCTATCTCGTTTTTGCATTGACAGTTTGGAATATGGCGAAATCTTTAGGTTTTTAATCTCAGAGTTCAAACCTCGGTAGAGAGTATATTTCAATTTTCTTTGGTTCAAACCATGGAGGTAACAAATACCTCCATGGTTCAAATGCTACGATTATTGAATCCATTAATGTTACAGTCTCAATCGTTTTGATTGGCTGAATTTATCGTATTTTTCTCAGTGAGTAGAGGTATTTTTGCTGCGTCAATATCTTTTTGGAAGAATGCTAACCAATCAGGTTATTGCGATCGATAAATATTAAATTCATCATCACTGTAACTGTCATTTTTAGATCTCAAAAGGCAAAAACAGTCAGTAGTTGTCTCTGGTAAACTTGTCTCTGGTCACCCTCTGCAGTCACCGACCAGAAAATAAGCCCCCCGGCCCTACGACTCCTTAGTCATTGCTACGATAGTAAATATATTATGTTCCTTGAGCCTTACGCCCTCTTTATTCATTGCCCCCGTGCCCCCGGCCCATGTGCAGCCAGAGACCACAGATTTATAAAGGGAAGCAGCAGAGGGAAGCAGATTCAATACAACAGACAATACAATGAAAAAATAGCGTGGCAATTTCAAACGCACCTTGTTGCTGCGTAAAACATTATATTAAAATGTAATGTACTAAGATATAGCTGTACTTTTTGTAACTATCGCTTGAAACGCTGATTCAGTAATAGGTGGGTGGCTACACTCTCCACTGATAACGCTAGTGAAATTCTGCCCGCATGCTGATGGGCCAATCCCTATATTATATGGCATTAACAAAATATGATTTCTTCTATCCCTTTCTGCATGTCACGGGTTTTGTTTTGTTCATAATTATTATTCTATGTTACAAAAAGTGCAGCTATCTCCTTTATGACGCTCGATTAGACATAGTTAACCATAACACGATAGGAATAAGGACGTAATTAAGCTAAGTAAATGTGTTAGCTAGACTTAAGTCCTTTGTTGGTCGACCAAATGATTTAATGTGCCCCTATAATAAGGTAGACTAAGAGAGTAGTATCGATTAGAGACCTTGTGAGCGAAGACGTGACGTTTTATTTAAATCCTGAATATTATTACTAATTAATTAACCCCTTCTATGATTAGCTTTGATAACATAAAAAAACGGCAGTCTGTGTCTGTGGCAGAGACCACAGATGCAGAGACAAGTAACATATTGACAGTAACATGTGATGGCCATAGAATCTAATAACTCATTTAAAATCCTCGCCCGACCCCAACCTCAGTTATTATACTATTAAACAATCAAGTGACAATCAATAGTCGAATAGTCCAAAGCTTTCCAAACATTAATTCAAAATGTCAAAGTTTAATCCATAGATCTTTAAAACTATCTAGAAAGCCATAGAGTTAGATGTACAAACTACAAAGCTCAACCTTACTTTTCACATATACTTTTCATTCTTTTCCTGGTCGGTGCTTTCATAGGGTGCTTTTCAGTTATCTATGGTCTGCCTGTGGTTTTATGGTGGTTTTCACATGTTACTTGTCTCTGGTTTTCACTTTTCTGTTGTTGTTTGTTTACCAATTACCAGTTGTTTACAATACATATAAATATCGGTGATACGTTTATTTTTACTAATGTGTAAAATTACCGAATAGAAAAAGGTTGTTAAATATTATTTAGCGTAGCCACAATCTATTATTAGCGCTATTTAGTTGTTTGCTTGCATGTTTAGTTCGTGGTATTTTCGCCTTCCTTTGCTATTCGCGATTCTAGAAGAAAGCAATCATTGCAGCCTGCAGGTAAAGATTTGAAAAAAATGGAAAGTGTGAATCCAGATTCAGAAGTACAAGTGACTATTAACAGGCCAATACGAATCATTCACTTCAGCGACGGGGTTGAGGAAGAAATCGAGGAGGAAAAGGTGAATGAGTTGCAAAGTGCTCCTGAAACTGAACAAAGTGTAGATCCAGTGAGTAATACTCAAGGTCAAGTGCAACCTTGCCAGAATGTTTTTCGTTCGTGTTTTGTTCAAAGTCTATTGTTGCTATTTTATTTATGACCAGATTTTCACTATAGTCCAGGCAAATTACACTTTTACAAAGAAAAATTGTTAACAGGATGGGAAGTTGGAAATGGTAAAGTGGCGTATAATAAACTTAAAAAAAATAAATGTGTGAGCAGGGGTGTTTCCAGATATATTTGGGGGATGAAAAGGGGGGGAATTTTGGGTTATTGCGATTTCCGGCGAAAGTTGACGTCGGAGAGACCAATTGTACGGAAAAAAATACAAAAGATCCTTAATTTTATTATTTGATTAGATATTTCAATTTTTAAAAGTATTAAGACAGAACGTTGTTGTTCAAGTACAGGATATAATTCAAATAATTGATCAAGTTTCAGGCTCAGCCTTTCAGAAAATTGATAGTTCTGAGGTCAACTTTGGACGTTAGAAAATCTCCACTTTGAAAGCCCTCCATTTCGTCAATTTAAGGGGAAACATAAAAAAAAAAATTTTTTGGACTCTATTCCTAATTATCTTTAAAATGACCCTATGTACCCTACCCTATGTAACACTATAAAAAATATTTTACTATGCATTCGCTTCTATGAGAACCCCCCTGAAATAAAGATTTTATAAGTTTTTAAGCCATATTCGGCGGGAGGCCGTCGGTTTATATATATAATATTTCAATTTGAAGTAATTACGTTCAGTAATTCAGAAGTTATAAGGCTCTGACAGACGGACGGACGGACGGACGGACAAGTGCAAATTCACTCAAGTAGACTCAGATACCTTCGCTTCGCTCGGTCAATTATTAACATTTAGTAAAAAAAAGATGGTTGCAAAATTCATTTTTTGATTTTTCCAATTTTTGAGCATGTTTCTAATTGGTGACTGTATTTTTTTATTTTTTCACAAGAAAGTATAATTAAAAACGAAAAGATTGCAACCTGAAAGAAGTCTCTACGAAAATTTTCCTAAGGAGAATTTTAATTTTAAAAATATTTTTTTGGGCTGAAAAACGTGATTATCTCGGAAGTCTCTTAATATTTTTATCTGAAAAAAATTGCGGATATTTGAGACACAAAAAGATATACTTTCACCAAGTTTTGTCAAAATAAAATTATTTTTGTGTGAATGAAAAATAAAAAACGAAAAAAGCGGGTTTTCGCATTTTACTCGGAGATTTTGAGGTTATGTGAAAAAATTGTGTATACTAAAGTTGTAGATCTTTTTATTATCTACAACTTTTCCATGGTACACTTGTCTCTCCGACGTCAACTTTCGCCGGAAATCGCAATAACCCAAAATTCCCCCCCTTTTCATCCCCCAAATAATATATCTGGAAACACCCCTGCTCACGCATTTATTTTTTTTACGTTTATTATACGTCACTTTACCATTTCCAACTGTTCCCGTCCTGTTAACAATTTTGTTTTTTTTCGTGTCATTTTAAGCTAATTTGCCTGGTCTACTATAAGTATTCAGTTTTTTGACGTAGTGTTAAGCGCTGTACTCTGTCTTAACGTGCGTAGGTCCCGGGTTCGATCCCCGGCAGGATCAATTTGGGAATTTATGATTTCTGAATATACCTAGTACCTTGGCTTGGCTGGTTACCAACCTACTGGCAAAGACATGCCGCCAAGTGATTTATCGTTCCGGTACGATGCCGTGTAGGGGTATGGGTTAATTGTAACTGCTATGCTCTTAACAGGTTAGCTCGCTTTCATCTTAGACTGCATAATCACTTACCATCAGATGAGACCGCAGTCAAGGGCTAACTTGTAGACTGTAGTCACCACAATCACCTGCAGGAACAATATTCAGATAAAAGTCTAGCCCTTCTTTGTGGATCAAAGCTATACTTAGTTGTATTTAAAGTATTAATTATTAAAATACTGTTTTTTCAGAAGAGTCTATCATGGGGTCCATGGATTTCACATTATGCTTGGAAATCTGGTTCATCAGTCCTCAATGCAGTTGATTATGCAGGCGAGTCATTGGCTGGTTTTTTCGGCATTACAACACCAAAATACCAAATAGAAATAGATGAACATGAGAGAATACAGGAAGAGAAACGGATTATGGAAGAGGAGTCGGCTGGGTGGGTGCCAAGGAATGAGGGGGGAAATATACCTTTAGTTATGACTGAACCATCAAAAATGGTCAAAGAATCTGAACCAGTGTGATTAAAAGCCTATAAATGTTTGTTCTGTAGTATTTCTTAACTTCTATTGTGTTTTGGTGCTATCTTAGTTGTATACAATGTACCTACCTATATAATATGTAATTTGTAAAAGGCCGGCATTTATGTCCTTTTCTTTAGGGCTAAAATAATAATTATCATGCAGGTAATTGTGTAACACTAAATTAGCATCATTATTATCGTGCGTAAAAACTAACTCACTTAAAAAGTTGTGCTAACATCCTAGTCTTAATTCTATTTTACAAATTGGGCTAAATAAAATCATTATTATTGTGAGTGAAAACTAACTAACTCAAAAAGTTGTGCTAACATATTAGTCAACTGAAATAAACATAATAACTAATATTATGTATGTTTAATTTTCTTTGTACAAATTTGGATTGTTTAAAATCAGTGAAATCAGCTAAAAAATAAGGTATTCATATTATACAGTTAAGAACTACTTCTATGTTATAATTTGGTAGGTATAACTAAAAGTTAAAAATTGCACAGGCTACACAGTAAGGCCCGGCCTCCACCAGTGAGGAGATGTCTAAAGCGGAGACGAGAAGAGATGTTTTTCAGCTAGGGTGTATCCACCGAAGCTGTGCGGAGATGCGTACTGGCTAGACTGGAGCGTAGATGTGTGCTGGCTAGAGCGGAGATGTATGCTGGCTAGAGCGGGACTGAGCTGTGTCCGGAGAGCGTTGGATGTTGATATGCCGCTCACAGCACGCCGCTCACATCTCGTCTGCGCTGCGCGCCGTCGCCAGCTTGCGAGCCACAGCTCGCATCTCCGCATCGATCGCGCCATACAAATATGATACATCTCCGCTCAGCTTCAGTGGATACCAGAGGAGCAGCTTCAGTGGAGATGTGGAAATAACGAAATTCTATTGGTTGTTGATAATTTTAAATCACATCTCTCCTCTCGTCTCCGCTCTGGTGGATTCTGGGCCTAAACATACCCACTTTTTGGCTTATTAAAACTAATTTAGTAATCACTGTAATCAAGCTGAATAATAATTATTGTTTTGTTGTTTTCTAAGAGTATGATTATTTTATAAAATGGAGTTTATAATTATTTACAATTTATTTTAATAAATAAACTTAATTGAACGTGTTGAAATTTTATTACTGTATTTATTATTCTTCATTTGGCCAGGAAACTTCGTTGATTGCCATGCTCAGGTTGAACAATAATAACACCATGTACCTAAATCTGTAGTCTCCTGACTACAGATTTTGTGCATCGTCATCTTCAAAATGACTATTATTTTTTCTGAAAATTCAAAAATGCATATTGAGTGGAACTGGCAATGCTATAGAGCGTAAACAGAGGGATATTATAGTGATTTTCTTAAAAGCGACATCTAGTATCAGGTGAAGCTGTTACGTAAGTTTGGTTATGGTTCTGTTGAATTGTTCTGAAAAGACCCGCGCTGCTATGTTCTGTTTGTTGTCATTTTCATGTTATTTTATTTCGCCGCTAAATTGCAAAACGAATCCGAAAATTATATTATTTTATAGTTGAATTTTATTGTAGTTTTGATCGTTAACAACTTTTCTTTTTTTAATGTTAATCAGAATTATTGCATCAATGATTTTTTCTGAAAATTCAAAAATAATATGATAAAAGCCTTGAGCCCTTGATTGTGGTTTGTGTGGTTCTTTGTTAAAAGCGACATCTAGGATCAGGTAGTAAAACTGTTACGTAAGTTTGTCTATAGTATGTTCTGTTAAAACAATTTTCATGTTATTTTATTTCGCCGCTAGATGGCCAACTAATCCGAAAATTATATTATTTTATAGTCGAATTTTATTGGAAATAGTTTTGATCGTTAGCAACTTTTCCTTTTTCAGTGTAATTAGAATTATTCCATTTAAGTTGTGACATAAATCAACTATGTAAGTTTAATAAATACCATATTTGACTGAAAAATATTAAAATAAAACTACTTTAAGAAATAGAAAATTTGCTTTTTACTAGTCGTTCGTAATCAACTGAAACAAAACCTTATTACCTACAAACGTAAGATCAAGTTCCTCTTAATGGAATAGGATTATAAATGACACCCTATTAGAAACGTTCGTGTCGTAATCACCATTAAAATTAGCAAGTTATTAACAACCTTGTGTAATAAAACTAGAGTTGAAATTAGCATGTGTGTTGTTCACATGTTATTGTTTGTCGGTGTTTAGTGTGATATGTCGAAATGTAAACGGTTCGAGCTGTGTCCGCAGATCAATATGCGTGTGGAGCGAGGGTGTTCAGACTCCAGAGTCGTGCGATTGGCCGCCGTATGTGGGGCGTGGCGAGTGTGTGAGGCGCGGTCTCACATGCCGAATTTTGGCGCCAAATTGCACGTTCGTCAGAGACCATCACACCTCGCATCGGTTCAGTTGGATGTAGTAGGTACTGATTAGCTAGTTGGAGTAATCAAGAGTCGCGGGTTCGATTCCCGGTGAGTTAGGTACTTTATAGTATTCCGAACCAGTGGTAGATGTACCTATTTGAATCGTCACTCGACGATTCAAACACACTTGTAATAAGCTTATTTGAATAAAAAATATGAGTTTGAGTTTACCTACTTATTTATAAAATCTTTAGTGGCTAGACACTTTTGTCAGGCTAGAGAGACTCTAGCCTGAAAAAAGCCTTATTACCTACTTAGTAGTTGTCCTTGTGCTTCGTATTTCTTAAGCTGCATCATTATTATCCTTCTAGGGATTAGGAACTCTTATTACCTACCTAAATAAGTACCTACCTACCTACTTATCAAGTGCCTACCTATCCGGCATTAAAATATAGGTACTTAAGTAGGTACTTACCTTACTTACCTAGATAGGATAAATCAAACAAAATATGCACCTACCTAGGTAGCAAATAAGTGTGTTATAGGTAGGTACCTATTAAAAGTAAGTATTAGGTGGTATTAGATTTTGTAAATTTTTTTTTTACATAAGATAAAGATTTTATTATAGCAAGTAGGTAGGTATCTAGGTACCTGTTTAGCTAAGTATCCAATTAGGTCGTTCTTAGTTGAATAAGTAGGTAGGTACTTAGGTAAGCATTCGGTAGACCATAATATAGGTATACCTACATATTTGAATTAGGTACCTAGGTAGGTACCTTTTTAAAATCTTGACCTTTTTAAAAGCTTAGCAGTTAGTAACCTAACTACTTAAATTATAGGTATTATTTCATCTGTGACCTAGGTACCTAACTACCTACCTACCTGTACGAGCTAACTATTAGCTGATAATTCAAAATATTATAACATAATATGTAGAGTCCAGATTCTACACCTGGCTTCTTCGTTCCAGCCCGGCCCCTACTCAGTCATGTACCATGAAGCATCCCTTGCCTAAGAAGGTACCTAGGTGACCAGTTAAATAGATGAAATTTGAAAGCCACTGCAATTAGATGTGTTCAAATGATTTACGAGTAGGAAAGCTAATTATTAACAAATCCAATAAATAATAATTCGTTAACAGTTCAAGTCCAAAACCAGTGTTGCCACAGCGATAATTTTCCCCTTGATTTCGTTTCATTAGAAAAAAATTGCACGCAACAATACGGCGCGTGGTAAAGTAACAAAAGTGAAACTCGTCTGGCCGAACAAGAATTTCTTGTTTTTCTGGTGCGTGCTTTATTTTGCAAGGATATGCGTGTCGCGGCGAATTTGTATGAACTTTATTGTCGCCTAGTTTTCAATAGTTCACGCTATTTGATTGTAAATAAATAATCTAACTCAATTGTATCGTTTGGAGCGGACATAATGTACGGGTTTTCAATTCAATTTATTTCAAACATATTGTAGGACATACAGGTGTCTCTTATGCTATGTCATGTTTTGACTCTACCACCGGTTCGGAAAGAAGATTCTGCCAAGAAGAGCCGGCGAGAAACTCAGCACTTTGCTCTTTTTTTTTCTTTTTTTTAAAGCAATCTATAACAATACATAAGTATGTAAGATAAAGTGTAAGTTATTATACTATCCTGTGGGGAGCTGGACCCAAAGTCGGTTGCTTCCATACAACTTTGTCATTAAGAAATTCGTCAATTGTATAATAGCCCCGACTCAACAAGTGTTCTTTTACGGTTTGCTTCTGTTGATAGTTTAATTTTTTAAATATACTGTAATAATTTGTAGTCCTACAAACTTACATATCTGACCAGGTGAAAGCGTCACTAGTAAGTATAGGTACCAATGAAAAATAAAATAAAAACAAAAACTAAACAGGCATTAAAATTAGTTCCAATTTTGGTCACTTGGTCAGATAGATAAGGTAGAAGTTTGTGGAGCTTTAAGTAAGCATATAGTCCCACATACTTACTACTGACCCGGTAAAAATAATAAAATGAAGGAAAACATGGCGAGGAAACCTGTATGTCCGAAAGTTCTACTTAATGTTCTTATAGGTGTGTGAAGTCTGCCAATCTGCATTTGACCAATGTGGTGGTCTATAGTCAAACTCTTCTCATTCTGAGAGGACACTCCTGCTCAGTAATGGTAACGGACCGGCGCGGGCGATGGGTTAAAATTACCTACTTACATGAAAAAAGATGAAGGTAAGTATGGAATACTTAGGTCTAAAGGAAATGTACAAGTTACATATTTCTATGATGATAGTTGCCCGCTCCTCCCTGGCTAGCTTAATTCAATGACATGGAAATACTTATAGGTTATAAAATACATAACATAAGTAAATGATTCTTTATCCGCGATTCAAATTTCATTCACGGTAAACCCTGTCAGTCAAACTGCCATAGAAAGGATCAACGAAAGGTGCGCGATGCTTATGCAAATTTTCTATCCACACCAACGTATTTTATTCCTTACCCCCTTAATTCAAAGGCGAAAGTCCCGGAAAGTGATTTTAAATAAAAATAATATTTGCATGTTACTGCTTATGAAAGGAAAATAGCCGAATTCACTCAACAAATAACAAACAAAATTGCATAGCAATAAGTTTCTTTTACGCCCTTCTTCGTTGTAACACCTTTCTAATTTGCATGGCGCATTGTTAGAAAGTTTTTACTTTTTTAAAATGGCCACAAAAGATTTTTTTAATAAACAACATTGCAAGTCGAAAGTAGAACATCTGCCGATAGACCCTTGGGTATTAGGTGCGCGAAATTTGAATATGGCAACAAAATAATGTTGCTATCGCAAATACCTGATAATAATATTTTATTGATCAATAGGAATTGGGAATTGCATCCGGCTGCAAATTAGCATATTTGAATGAAATTATGGAAATTAGTTGTGGTAGATAACCGTACCTACCCAGTACCAACAGATGCAATATGCATTCATTTTTACTTTTTTACTAGATAGTTAAATCATGGTTTAAGGCTTGTAGGTAGGCACCTATCTACTTCAAAAAAAATCCTGGGATCTCTTTAATTTTTAAAAGTACGTATCTAGCCTGTATGTCACTAAGTAGGTAGGTACTTAGGTACCTATATCCATGCAAAAAAAAAAACGACGATCCGTCGTTCGCCGGCCGGTTATCAAACACACTTTCCTATATTATTTAATAATTATTACTTAGTCGTAGGTAGGTACGTAGGTAGTTTATTGTCTAGTTTGCCGATTGGCTATAATAACTTTTTAGCCGAAAGCATTTAAAACGGGAGATGGGATAGAAACTAAGTATTAAGTAGTTTAAAGTTTAAGTTAGGTATGTTATTTAATGAAACAATTAATAGGACTAAATAATTCGATCACATTCGTAACTACCGCAAAAATATGCAAAAATTCGCCATAAATCGTGCTTAATACGAAACCAGTTTCAGCTGCTGGCGGTCGAAAAAATTCGCAAACCAGTTTTCAACCCTAAACTGCGCAGGGGACACTTAAAAAGTTTTAATATGGACACAATAGCTGTACGCCGGCATCGGGCGGGCAGTGACCATACAATGGGCATACCAGCCGATTAATTCGACACACAATGACCAAGGGTAAGGTCCGATAGGTCATATTTAGGTAGAGAGGTTAGGGGTCAGTCGGGTTATTGGTAAATAGCAGCGTATGCCCCGCCAATGTGGAGGGAGTGACGCGGCGGCGCAGTTTGGAAAACATGCGGACGTTGACGGGTTAGGTGAAATTTATGTGCTTTTGAGGATTTGTTTGCTTTCGTATTTTTGATTGTCTAGCACACAATCATTTTGTTCAAGTTTTGTTATTGTTATTGTACCATAAATTTGAGAGATTGCCGATGAGAGCTGATTTCAAATTTTAGAAAGAAATAATAATAGGTAGGTAGGTAACTACTACTCTTTCAAAATGACTTTTTTTAACAAAGATATTATCTTTTCAAGTAACCTACTGCCGAAATAACTGCACTGGTAATGGAGAAGTTTCATGATGTTGTGAATATCATACTTAACACAACGGAAGTAAAATATAGATTAAAACTAATAAATCGGTGGTTTTTTTACAATCCATCAATAAATGACTGAGAAATGACGATTTATAAGTTATAATATTTAATGTACACCGATTGCTGTATCTTACTCGAGTGAGAAATTTTGTGACTGAGTTTTAATACCTAGCCCAGATTTAATACTTCAAAATTATCTTCACACACAAATTAAGCGCTTTTAATTCAATTAAGTCACGTTAAGTCCATTTATTTCTTTTATTCGGCTTTATCAAGTATGTTGAAAGAGAATTATGACGTCACGTCTCCCGTCTTGCAAGCGCAACTTTAAAGTTCCATAACTTTTTCATTTGTTGAGATATTTTAATGATTCTTTCATATTTTTGTTTTATTTTGTCTTAATTTTCATATTAAATTAAAAAAATGGTAAACTTCTCCAATGGTATTCTGTACCTAAGTAAATTTCTACCATATTATAACAGCTGTCAAAATCATTTGCAGTTTCAATAAAGCGGTCCATATTATTAACTTAAGTACCTATAGCTTTTAGGTTTAATTCCGGACTAACCCACTTGAGGGTTGAATTTGATAACATAGCGATTTTATTATTTAGGTAACTTCAAGAAATGAAGGCCATTGAAGGTTTGCCATGAAATATTATTTTTATTTACATAAAAAACCTTCAATGGATAAAAAATATAATATGTCAGTAGCTTTTTTGATGGAAGCGGGCTGTTGGAACGTTTTTAAAACGACAAATCGCGCGTTTAGTATGGGATTTTGTATGAAATACTCACTTGTGACGACATAAAAAGTCAGTGAATTTTTTTACTTTATTCTATAAAATGGTTATCAAAAATAAAATTAACAACAGATGTGGACATTACGTCTTTTGACAGGTCCTCTAACCATTGGATTATTTTTAACAGACCAGGAATCAATCTGTTCTTAAGTACCACTAACCAATCTAATTACTCTAACATTATCTAGTAGCTCAAGATTCTAAAGCTCTCAATAATGACCTCTCAATAATTAAAACATAGGATATAATATTATGTAAGTACCAAGACGTTTCATTAAAAAGGGATAACTATCTCTTTTTACACTTTTAGACCCACATTCACAACACCGACTAAACTGATTTAGTTAAATTTTGCAATACTGTCACTTATTGATAATTTTATTCCGGGGTTGACATGAAAAGGATAGGTACGAGTAGGTATAGAACATTTAACCTTAACACATTTAACAGCTTTGTGCCAGTGAACCTTAAGCTGCGAAAGATACCCAAGATACAGATGTCATAAAAGTACAATGGGTCACAGATAACATCTATGAATTTCACACTTCATGCCTCTGGGTAGCTCGGCCCAGCCGGAGCCGAGGGCTTTATTTGTACAGATAACTATCGCTCTCAATCGTCTCTCAATGCTCGAGTGTCCTTATACCTATTGACTTTGTGTGACAATGATTAAAATTCGTGGGCTTGTTGCATGGGAACACCTAGCGATATTTCGTAAATAGATTTCTTCAATGTCGTGAGACGCCGAAGAAATTTCACGCGCTTTTTTTCTGGCTGCGGAATTTATCTAGATTTGTTCTTGATAATAGCCTTAAAATTTACCTAAATACCTTGATGATTTTGTATGATACTAATTTCTTATATTAGGTATTATGTATTTGAATGGTGCCAAACTTCCAATCAAAAAGAGTCCTTTAAATAGAGTCACAAAATATAAGAATAAGAGTAATATTTATTTTCAATAAACGAGTGAAATAATTAAATAGCGGTTCCTACCCTTTACGCTAAAATTAATGTTATTAAATTACTCCGTGGCGCAGTGTGTAGCGCTGTTGCCTTAACGTGCGGAGGTCCCGGGTTCGATCCCCGGCAGGGTCAATTTGGGAATTTATTATTTATGAATTTTCCCTGGTCTGGTCTGGTGGGAGGCCATTCGCCCGTGGCTAGTTACCACCCTACCGGCAAAGATGTGCCGCCAAGCGATTTAGCGTTCCGGTACGATGCCGTGAAACCGAAGGGTATGGGTTTAATATATAACTGCCATGCCCCTAACCGGTTAGCCCGCTACCATCTTGACTGCATCATCACTTACCATCAGGTGAGATCGCAGTCAAGGGCTAGCTTGTAGAGGATTAAAAAAAAATTTAACTTAGTTAATTCTATTAATTTTTTTAATGAAACATTTTTTGCACCATCTTTATAATATTTTATTGAACCAAATGAAATATTTATTTGTTCTGAAATGGTGTCTTTGATAAAATAATAAGCTCCGCCATTCTAAAATGATTAAGTAAGCTCTTCAAAATTGTTATCTTTTTTGACATAATTCCAAACACAAATCCAACTTTAACACCGTCATAACGAAGCATCCCAAACCGCAGTAGCAGAGGGTCTTTTGTACCCATTACTAAATTAAATAAAAAAACCCTTTCAATGCAGACGTGTCTAACCCTTTCACGGTGCATAAAAAGACCAATTTTATATTCGACCCCGGTGTCTCATTTCAATAAAGTGTAATATAAAAAAAAGATAAAACTTTTTTACCCACGATTCTATGGGGTCATATTTTTTATGGGGTTGAATCCTTAATTTGCAACAAGGTGCATCGCAGGCAAAGCAGGGGATGTTCTCGCTGTACGTACGAGAGATTTAAATGAGTTTTATAGAGAAAAAGTCGAAAGGGTTGCTCTATGGTTGACGGTGGTTATTTTTTCCCATCGATCCGACAAAAGATGTTGGTGCTGTTTGACATTGATGTGTCGGAAATGCTTTATTGATTGTCCATTGATTTATCATTTCTCAGGCACGTATTTTGTTAGACACAAATAAATTACAAACTCTCATTTAGAAGAGAGAATCAATTCCTAAACAAATATAGAGAACTTCAGTATGCCCATGACTTCGTTCGTGGGGATTAAGGTTTCTTGATTCCCGCAGGAAGTCTTTACTTTTCCGGGATAAAAAGTAACCTATGTCATTTCCCAGTATACAAACTATCCTTATACATAATTTCATCAAAATCGGTTGAACAAATAGGCCGTGAAAGCGTCGCAGACAGACACACTTTCGCATTTATAATATTAAGTATAGATACAGATATAGGTTTCTGAAATTTTATAAATTGATTCTTTCATCCTTGATTGATTTGAATGAGCATTTAAATCTTTGGAATCTTCTAAAAGCTAGGACATGCGCCTTTTTTACCCTGCCATTGTATATACTGCCTAAAATATAACAAATAATAGGTATAAGTGAACTTATAAATAATAATTGTGGTATTTATTTCGTCTACGTGGTTTGAGGTTTTTTGGTTCCCGCGGAAACTCTTAAATTTTCCGGGATAAAAGCCTATGTGCTATTCTAGACTATAATCTATCTCTGTGCCAAATTTCAGCCAGATCCGTTCAGCCGTTGGGGCGTGATTGAGTAACAAACATCCATGCATCCATCCAAACTTTCGCATTTATAATATTAGTAAGACTAATTATTTACTGTAGCAAATAGGACACTCAGGTCATTAGGGGGTATTTAGAGCGCTAGACATTTGGACATTTTTACATCGAGATGACTTAATGAAGTTAGTACATTATTTGAATTTTCGCCACGCGGGACGTGTCATAAAGCCGTACCGTATGCAGGTGCAGGGTTACGATAAACACGCCGGTGTTTGCAATCAGTCGGTAATCATGGATCGCGGTCGTGTGTACCTACTTGTGCATCACATGTAGGTACATACCGTTAGCAAAATAGATACGTTTGTATGATCCTCATTCATTGTAATTTGTAACCTGGTGGGATCGCAATGCAGGGCTTACTAATTGCCTATCTAAATAAACTAATACTGTTGAAGATTATGTTTTAAAGTATAAATGAGCATGGATTTGACTCGCTCAATTAAATCGATTACATATGTATCTACATATTGATGCAAATATTGTAAATGAATTTTTTTAAAAAAAGCAACCACCGAGTTTCTTGCTGGTTCTTCTCGGTAGGAATGGCATTCTGATTTCTGACCAGTGGTGGATCCACTCGACGATTAAAAAGCACTTTTAATAAATTTGAATAAAAAAAATATGAAATATGAAAATTGAGTTTGAATTTTATAATTTTTATTAGGTATAGTGATGAATTTTTGATACTATGTTTTTAAGAATGGTCTATCTAAATAAATGTAAAACAACCTACTTAAGTACATCCTTTATTCCGTAAAGCTGCAGAACACAAATCATCATCATTCTATGCAATCGTCGAAGCTATATTATGCTGAAGTCATTATGTGAAGAGCATTTCGGTCTAAAGCCGCTTTCTATAGTGATAACAATCAGTCAAAGCTCTCTCAAACTCAAATAACATGTGGAGAATACACATAACACTTCTCGTATCACACATTAACAACCTGCTTTAATAAACATAATATATGTATATATAGATTGTCAATTTACTTTGCAATCCGTACATTAGATACCTGAGCGGCACAAGCGGGCAATTTTAGAGCTCTGTCCTGTACAGGATTTCCCTTTGCTACGTGTGCCTTCAAACAGGGAAATGTTACCCCCTCTGCCACCCACGCCCTGCTTAGTTGACGAACAAAGAGGGGGGTGCGAGCGATAAGCGGTAGCGTTCCTTAACACAATAAAGTTCGATAATTATAACAATTTTACCTCAAAAAGTTTTTGAAGTGCGATAATTTGCTTTGATCGCTCCAATACTTTGCGCCATTTGGAGAAAGAGCATTTAATAGTCAGGTAGATACCTATGCATCATCCTTTGAGTCCGATGTAATTGTGACCTTCTGTGTAGCTGCCATACGACATCACTACAGATAAATAGCACGCCACCACGGTTGTCAAGGAGTTTTGCTAGGGAGCCAGGAGGCTATGCCTTGATCAGTTAATCCATTGCATTTGAGCATTACGTTCAGGTGTTTCGTCGGTCTGTATGCAAGATCTGCATAAAGTGCTGCCTGCAAAACATAGAAATAGAATTAAAAGGGGATTTAAATTTAAAAAAATTGGCAGTCATAGGGACTGTCGATAAAAGTGAAAACGAATATTTAAATCTTTTTAAAGTGTTTTTTCTGAATTAAAAAAATAAACAAAAAAAAATATTAAAAATATTTCAAATATAAACCTTAAAACTAAGGCATTAAAGTTTAATTCTCATAACAACGCGAGGTGTCGGTCACGGTTCCACAGAAGTTTTTAATTTAAATCTCAAAACTAAGGCATTAAAGTTTAATTACGAATGTACAATATTTATACTTAAGACCTTTTGTCTTAAGAAGAACGGTGACGCGCGTTTCCACATTTTTACCCCCTACCAAAAAGTGCTCAACGCGCCCAAAGAAGTTTTCACTTCATATATCCTGTTGTCATCCCTTATACAAGTCTCCTGAATCTTAAGGAAAACAAAGGTACAACAAGTATCTTTTTTTTACTAATAAACTATTGTATTTTAGATAGTTCAATAGAAAAATTGTATATTGGGAAAGTAATTAAATATTATGTAACCAGTTAAACACTTTCGCTTTTCTCTTCAACCATACACCTAAGCACGCGCTCGCCTCCCTGCTTAGGCGACCAAACAGGGAGGCTATGTAGTATGTACTATCATGATATATAGTGCCCCTTAAACTTAAACGGATTACCTTTGATATATTACGGAGATTCGCAATTCAATCTCGGATAGTTGATGTAGCGTCATTTGATTGGTTTCGGGACGTTCGCTATTAAGGTTTATGGGGTTTATATGGTAAAGAGAGACGTGATATCCTAGATGTTAAAGAAGATTTTAGTACCTATATGAATTCGAATTCCGAGTGTCTCTGGAGTACAAAATTTGTGTACTTACTATTTGCTATTAATACTGTTTGCTCCAAAAGTCAAACAATGAAAATTTGTTGAGATAGCATTAACATACGAAAAACAAAATTTCTCAGATATTGTTTCATAAATTAAATGCTAGAATTAGAAAGCTAGGCTTGCTTTAGGCGACAATTATGCCCTATGAGGAGTTTACGTTTTCTACCGTTTGTTAAATGATTAACGGTAGTTAACGATCTTTACTCCTTAGTCCTTACTAGCGAGTGAAGATTGTTTACTACCGTTTTCAACCGTTTACCGTTAACCGTTTAACCGTTTAGCGATAGTTTAACACCTCTATAGTGTCCACGCCAGCCACGTCGTTACTTGAGTATGACTTTATAATAGATAACTTATGCTTCTTGTGTCTATATAGTCACTCTCCACTTTCTGGGGCTCTCTTCGAACCTCCACGCAGAGATCCCGCAGCCCAGTCTCTTATTCTGTCATCCTCCTCTTCTATTAGGTTAGGTTACAGCTCACTACCTCGTACTCACTACCTACCACTAGGTATATTGGCCGGGTCGCAGGAGGACCCCCCCGGTACTTGTTCGTGGCGTGATTCTCGGAGCGCCTTCTTGACTGCCTACAAATTATTTTTAGTTATCCTTACTTCTATGGCCTTTCTTTCTTTTCTAGAGCAGACAAGTACACGTAAACGCTCGGGTAAGGTAACCCACCACCTCCCATGGCCCCACCAACCTCGCGGTTATATTGTCGCGAATGCAAAGAAAGATATTGTAGGTAGATATTATATATAGTAGCATAGTAACTCGGTAGTTATATCGTCATCTATCGTGTGACGTATATAGTTCAACTTATACATTCGCTATGGGCCTGATGTTTAGGCCCTTGGTGACATATATGGGCCGAATCTCGGGAGAGCGCCCGTTCGGTACTTGCTCTTGGCGTGTTCCCGGGGCGCATTATTGACTCCCTACAAGTTCTTTCTCTCTGCTTCCTTGTCCCTAATTGTTATTCTCCCCATTCTGGGGCTGACTTCATGAGCACACGAAGAGATCCCCGCATCCTCCCCGTGGCATCGCCTTCAGCTGCTTCCTGCGCTTCCCTCCTCCTCCTCCGTGGATGCGTACTCCTCCTCCTCATCCTCCGTTGCATCCACATCGTCCTCACTTTCCTCCTCCTCCTCGCCGTCCTCCTCTCCGCGTCCTCTTTTCCGTCGCCGCCGCCGTACTTCTGAGCCGTTTCGCCTCCTATGTCAAGCGTGCGCGAACTCCCGCAGTCCTCGGAAATTTGCCTCCGACGAGACGATGTCTCGGTAGTACACGGGGCCTTCCTTCGTGCGCACCATCTCATCCATCATCTTGCTCGGGTAAGGTAAGTGGAAATAACAGACATGTGAATTGTAAGTAATATCGTGTTATACGGCTCGGTATTTCAATATAAACATTGTCCGCCGTCACTCGCGCGGGACGGCTGCGATCCTGAGATATGAGGGCTGCACTACGCGCTCGGTAAATATAGAGATGGACTTTCAGAATCTATTGAAGTGAAAACTCCTTTAGGCGCGTTGAGTACTTTTTGGAGATTTTGGTAGGGGATAAAAATGTGGAACCCATCACATTTTACTTTACTACTTTACTTCTTAAGACAAAAGGTCATAAGTATAAATATAGTACATTCGTAATTAAACTTTAATGCCTTATTGAATAAACTAGAAGTTTAATTTGCTATAATCCGCGACAGTCGATCTACTGTGGCGGATTATAGCGAATTAAACTTATGGTTTATTCAATATCATGGACTTCCGCAAATAGCGCCTGCTTCTATTCAATATTTAATACCTTAGTTTTAAGGTTTATATTTTAATTATTTTAAAAGTGCTGTGCAACCGCGAGACCCCTCGCGTTGTTATTTAAATTATTTTAAATATTCGTTTTCACTTCTATCGGCAGTTCTTATGACTGTCAATTTTTTTATCAACTACAAGTTAGCCCTTGACTGCAGTCTCACCTGATAGTAATTGATGATGCAGTCTAAGATGGTAGTGGGCTAACCTGTTAGGGGTATGGCAGTTACATTAAACCCAAACCCCTAGTCGGTTTTTACACGGCATCATACCGGAACGCTAAATCACTTGGCGGTACGTCTTCACCGGTAGGTAGGGAACATGACCGTAGACAAAAATCAGCAAAGTAAAAGGAAAAGTCTTCCTCCATACATTAAGAAGGAGAGGACAGGCAGACTAGTTGTAAGCACTCTTCATTTCGAATGCCTGTCCACGCGTTGCCTCCCTCCCTCTCACACACCCTGTACCTCCACGTTCAACGGAAATGTATTTGGATATGGCAAGCTGTAATGATTTAGGCATATTTAGGTAAACTGTGGGTTGTTATAAAATACTAGATGATGCCCGCGATTTCGTCCGCGTGGTTTAAGTTTACAAATTCCCGCGGGAGCTCTTTAATTTTCCGGAATAAAAGGTAGTCTATGTCCTGCCCCGGGATACGACCTACCCCTGTACCAAATTTCAACAAAATCGATTGTGCAGATGAGCCGTGAAAGCGTAGCAGACAGACATACAGACGGACAGACAGACACACTTTCGCATTTATAATATTAAGTATATGGATTACAGCTTGTTGTTGTCATTCCAAAAAAAATACACACGAACGGTCCGTTCACTTAAACAAATTACGAAAACACATACAAAAACCTTAAAATTTTTTTGGAATTGTAATTTACATGATTCGTGAGCGTGTGAATTTATGTTCATAGGAGCTTTCTGAGTTTAGATCATTTATGAGCCGTTTTAACCATTGCGTCTAAGGTCTCTTACCACCAGGTGAAATAGCAGTCAGGGGCAAACTTGTAGTGGAATAAAAAAGGCTCCTAAATGAAAAATAAAAAAAGTGTGCGTGTGTGTAATTCATACACGCCAGAAGTGAAACTTCAGAAAAGTAGCCTATGAGATAATGTGATAAATGTAATCCTATATAATATTATGTATTATGTTTGTCTCGTTTTGGTGTCGCTTTTTCGTTTCGTTGAATTTTCAAATTACAACGAATGAAAGCCAAAAACAGCCACATCCAAAAGAATTTCCTTCCCAGTTTCCGCCGCATGCCCTTCGCCCCTTGGCTCGTGATGAAAGGACGTGTGATGCGTACCCCTCTATTGTGGTTCTTCTCTGCTGTTGGAGGGCCGACGCCATTACCACCTGTGTTAGGGAAATGCACCGCAAGTAATGGAAACACTATACTTCTAGAGATACATTGTTATAGTACTATTAAGTATTAATGTGGTTATAAGTACACTTGTCGGATTTGATTTGAAGTATTAAAGTTCATTTGACTAAAAATATTTTGGATGTTTAAGCGACAATCCAAAAGTAGGTAGGTAATAAAATAAACTAATTAAAAAAATATATATATTAGAAGTATTTAAAATATAAACCTTAAAACTAAGGCATTAAAGTTTAATTACGAATGTAAAATATTTATACTTAAGACCTTTTGTCTTAAGAAGAATGGTGTCGCGTGACACCGTTCCATATTTTTACCCCCTTTCAAAAAGTGCTCAACGCGCCTGAACAAGTTTTCATTTCAAATAACTTTTAATTTGTTTGTACTCTCATTTGAAACTTGCTCGAGTAAATAGGTAAACGTGTAGAGGTTCTACGAGAGATTTTTAATGTAATCAGATAAAAGTTGGCTAAACTTAAAGACAATATTCATTTGATCCGGCCACGAATACTTAGATCGTTAAGCTCTAAATGAAGTTGCGATCTAAACACAAAAGTATTCAATAATCGAGTCTGCCGGTAAGATACCTACTGAATTACCATCATCAAAAAACTCGTATTTATACTATTTTCAATATGGCATTCGTATCCGCGGATTAAATCGAATGACATGAAACGAGTCAAATTGACAGATAAGTATTATACTTCCCGTTTCATGAGATATAATGACAAACAGTAATAATGCTAATAGTTGACTCAAGCTTTTCACCTGATCGTTGGATTGTGCAACTTATCTATTAATTTACTTACTAATCTATAATTTCGTGAGTCAAAGAAGTAATTGAAATAACTGGTGGAGATGATATTGTAACTAGTAACTACTTCAGAGGTAGGTATATTGTCAGTAGAATAATATATAACTACCTACGCAGACTGTTATCTAGGTACGTAACGTGGAATTGCTTTGTCACGGATGGTTGATAAGACACCCTCACATCGGAGTCATGGGACCCTTAAGGAGGTAACGACCCCTGTTTGCCCTTCGATTAAAGATTAAATGTAACGGATATTGTCTAAGAGTGTTTCTGTAATTTCCTTTGAAGATGCTGAATGTATGTTCAAGTCCCTACCTACTTATTTAGGAACTCTTGATCTTATTTGATCATAAACATACCTATCAGGAAAGGCAATTAAGTTATTTCTAACATCGGAACGAAATATTAATGCTACTCTTTTAGGTATACGCTGAAAGCACGGAATAGATATGGCTGAAAGCATACTTGAATCCTAAAGTATAAGATATACCTATTCAGACTCCACTAGTCAACACTCAGAACAAGTTTTTTCATCGATCGTCAAAGTCGTTTTTATTTCGGTAGGAATTCCGAACCAGTGGTAGATTCATTCGACTATTCAAAAGCACTTTTAAAAAGTCAACTTGAAAAAAAAATGATTTTAATTTTAGGCGGGAATATTCAAATACAATGTCAACATTGAACAGCTTTCCGAAACTAAATAGCGAGTTAGTACCTACACAAATATTTTTGCTAGGAATCCTATTTCTACTTGTGTGGAGCAAGTTTAGCGATAAACAAGGAACGAGGAGCTATTTACATTCAGGTACAGTCGGAACAGACAATTCGTGGTGAGTTTCCACGGCAACGGCAAGATGGCCGACGCGTCTGCGGTCCCAGCTCCGCGCAACTTCCAAATTGTTCGGATATTTTAGAACGGTGTATGTAGGATGCATAATTACATTATGTACGGCGAGCTATGTACGACGTTCGCACTAATTACCGGTACCGTTCGCATGCAAATTAAAACTCTACCCTCAGTTAGGTATTATTTTAACATCTGGTAATATATTTTTTTATACGAATCTACTCAATGTACATAGACGGGCCCTGTCAAACAAAGAATGTGGACCTATTTTACTAACGTCATCTTGTCTGAAAAGCGGGACAGTGCTATGGCGGGGACAAGGACAGGGCTATACAGTTTAGGAGCGTGCTCTAAAGGTTGGACGCCCAATTTTTTTCCATGAAAGGACCCATCTAGTACCTACATATATATCGATGAATCTACCAAGGGGACAGCTAGCGGCGACTATTACCTTAGCATTTAAAAGTAGGTGTCATTTTAACTTTAAAGTACATTTTTTTCTTTTAAACACTCCGGTTACACCTTTGAGCCGGCTTGAGCTGGTTGTGAGGCCTGAGGTGACACTTATAAGCCCGCCCTGTAACTATGCACCGCGCGAATTTTCCCGCAGAATTGAATTTGTATGAAGCCGTTTGCGGGTATATTTTCGCGAGTGCGTGCGGCTTTTTACATTTTTATTTATCACAGAAAAAAAAACAAATGTAGAGACTTATTTTTTTTCTATTCTAATACAAGTTAGCTGCTAGATTTAACCTGGTAGTTGATAATTATTTAATAATGCCAGCCTAAGATGGTAGAGGGCTAATCTGTTAGGGGTATGACAGTTAAGCTACACGGCATCGTAAATTCATTCGTATCGTAAACTATTTTATTTCTGGAATTTGTATGCTAACCGTACCAACTTGCTAAAGGATTAGTTAAGGAGGATTTAATAAGAGTTCCTTAGATAAGTGTAGCGGGAGCTCTATCTAATGCTCTTCAATTTAAACACCTCTCGAGCTTAGTCGAGCTCATATGACCATACTCATACCTACCTATATGACTACGTTCCCCAGTCTTGTCTTTCTACGTATTGAGCTTTCAGTCACGAAAAGTAAAAAGGCAAATTTTAACCAATGATTTTAAACCTTTACAACCCGTACACATAAAGAATGGGATTGAAAATGGCGTCGCTACTGTTCGCATCTCACTCGCACACTGTCGCTATCTATACTCACACTCGCCGGTACGGACAACAAATTAAAAACCGATATGATGACCGTCTTTTGTTTTCGTAACAGTCCAGTTTCGCATAGCTGTGAGCGAAACTGGACGTGTTCTAAGTTTCTTCGTAATTGTTGATGTTATTTGTCGATTTTGGTTGTTAAAGAATTGTTATTGTTGTCAAAAAGTTGATATTGTTAAGTGTTGTTAGTTATTTCGTTTTCTTGGTGTTTTTTTCATTGTTACACCGTTTGTTGACTATGGAGCATAAACGTGGGCAAGTATTACATAGTGATGCACGTAAAATCGTGTATAATGTAATTAAATATTTTGAGGAAGAGAAAAATATGGGACGTTACCACCCATTTCAATATAGTAATGCAAGAGCGGGAATGGCAACAGGATTGTCAAAGAATACCATCACTCGAATTAAGAAAGAAGGTATGTACTTAGTTTAGCTATATTAAGTAGCTAAGTATTTGTTTTTTTTTTTAAATATACATTTTGAATTCGTTTTACATTATTTATTTATTGCAGGTGATCTTGCACACCAAAATCAAGCTCAAATAAAAACGCCAACAAAAGGGCAAAGAGGATGTCATAATACTAGAATTCCCGTAGATAGTTTTTCACTGGTTGGTTTACGGGGTATAATCTCCTCTATTTATGATGAGCGAAAGGAAGTTCCAACTTTAAATAAAATATTGGCCGTGGCAAAAAAAGACCTCAGCTTTTTAGGATCAAAAATGACACTGAGCTCAATTTTAAAAAATAAGCTAGGTTTCCGATTTAGAAAATGCCGAAAAACTAGGTTGGTTTTGCTGGAACGAAGCAACATTAAAGCTTGGAGAGCAAAGTATCTTCGGCGAATCCGCCACAATGATGCTTTAGGTGCCAGCAAAAAGCCAGTAATTTTTTTAGATGAGACGTGGATACATGCACACTACACGGTGTCTAAATGTTGGCAATCGGAGACGGATAAAGGAGTCCGCAAAAATGACAGTCCAGGACAGAGATGGGTAATTGTGCATGCAGGTTCAGAAAAAGGATTTGTGAATGGTGCTGACCTGATTTTTAAGGCCAAATCTAAAAAAGGTGATTACCATGATGAAATGAATGGGCAAAATTTCACAAAATATATAAAAGAAAAATTAATCCCCAACATCCCTCATAACAGCATCGTGGTGATGGACAATGCGCCGTATCACAGTATGCAAATTAATAAACCTCCATCAGCAGTTAATCGAAAGGCTGAGATACAAAATTGGCTACGCGAAAGGGGAATACACTTTGACGACATATGGACGAAACCTGAGCTTTTACAATTGTTAAAAAAACACAAGCCAGAGAAAGATTACGCCATAGACAAATTGCTAGCTGATCACGGCCACGAAACATTGAGATTACCACCATACAACTGTGATCTAAATCCAATAGAGTATGTGTGGAATCTCTTGAAACAACGCGTGGCAGAAAAGAATGTGGATCAGCTAGAAAAAAAAATAGAAGATTTGACGCGTGCAGCCATAGCCTCGATTACGGCTGAGGATTGTCAGAAAGAAGTCAATCATATAAAAAGACTAGAAAATGAATACTGGACAAGAGAAGTCACAAACGAAGAGGATACTGAAGATTTCATTATTAATGTTGGACTGAACAGCGATAACGAAAGTGATAGCTGTGATTCTGATTATTATAATGAAGTTGATGGTGCTATGTCCGAAATCGAAGAGTTGTCAGACGATCCCGGTGAAGGTCCAAGTAACAGAACCTAATTGTTATTTCAATCTACCTAATTATACACTTTTTATTATATGGTCTCTTAATTTAATAAATTTAAATATTCATGTACCTATTTCCCCATAGATATTTTAATGAGATGATAATGTTTTAATATAACGTTATAGCGATATATCTAGGTATATCGCTATAACGATATATTTAAATAACGTTACAAGCGGATTGTTACTATAGATCCCGTGTATGCTGACCGTACCGGCAAAATGAGCCGCCATTTCTAATCCCATTCTTTAATTGTACGGGTTACTTGGGTATATATTTTGTGAAACCTATTTCAATTTATTTATTTATATTTCTATTTATTTATTTGAATTTTGTATAATGCCCGCTCTACAATTGAGCCAAAAAGTTTCTCGTACTTAGCGAAACATTTTTGGATGTCAAATTCCGCTCCGAATCTTATGTCGGTTTTGTCATGAACCAAACATAGTTCGATTGTAAAGTTGCGAAGGTACCAGTGTACCACTTCTGAGTAAGTACACTTAATCATAACTCTTTGGGTCCTTGTGTCCTTGGTCTCTAACGTGAAAATTTCCAACAGAAATTATTACCTTACTTGATAAGTATTACTAAGCACAATAATTATTATCTTTCACTGAGTTATTTTCTCTCCTTATGAACTAGATATTCGTCACTTTATCTTTGGGTTCTTGTGCCCTACAGAACGAGAAAATTTCCAAACTTTCTTAAACACAAATTATTACCTTACTTGACAAGTATTGCTAAGTACAATAATTATAATCTTTCGTTGAGTTATTTTCTCTATTTAAGTACTAGATTTTAGTGGCAAACTCCCAGCCAAAACTCAGCTTTATATTCATAAGTACTAAAACTGAACTACTTACAAGGAGTGCATAAAACTTGGTCGTATTCTAGTTTTATGATGAAATCAAGGTGAGTACGAAGTTACGTACACAATGTAGAATACCCCTACGACGTATTCAACGTACGACTTTGGGCTTAAAGTGAACTGAAAACCATCGTTAACCGTTTTACTGACTTCGCAGATTTTTACATATATTTTTTTTTAAATATTGAACTACTCAATCATAAAGCTATTTTTGTTTAGTTACAAGCCGTGTGGTATGATTTGACAACCCATAACGAAAAAAAACAAATCAAAAAATACGATTACGCGAATTTCGTGGGTGGGATTCGGTCCTGTGACGCATAATCCATATCGGTGCCATATATCATCCAGATCTCTTCATTTCATCCGTTCTGGCGTGATTGAGTAACAAACATCCATCCTTCCATCCCAAAATTTCGCATTTATAATATTAGTAAGTAAGTAAGTATATAAACAGGTAATCTGCTCTTATACCACAGAATATGTAGGTACGTTGTACTTGTACTAAAGGAAGAGGGACAAAGATCATCTAACTCTTTTTTGTCACGTATGTTTTTATCGCCAGTCGTTTTATCGTTCCAAAAAATACTATTTTCTAATTTTTTTAAGGCTTAGGTACATGAATTGGATATAGGCACTCATTGTTTTATAAAACTACTAGCGAATGCCCGCGACTTCGTCTGCGTGGATTGAGGTTTTTCGGTTCCCGCGGGAACTCTTTAATTTTCCGGGATAAAAAGGAGCCTATGTGCTATTCCAGACTATAGCCGTTGGGGCGTGATTGAGTAACAAACATCCATACATCCATACATACATCCATACATACATCCATACATACATCCATACATCCATCCAAACTTTCGCATTTATAATTTTTTTTTTGACCCTCCCTTCCCTCCCTTGACTGCGATCTCACCTGATATTAGTAAGATGCTACAACAATATTTGTACAAGCGATACAAACTTATCAACAATATCCGCGTTAGTCAAGCAAGCATGTGTACTTTACAATATTGTTTGTATGACACGAAAGGTCCGGATATTACTATCCCGTATTACCCGGCTATCGGCGTATGACATGTGGTGCGGTGTACATTTAGTATACGTTACGGATATTATAAGGCCTTCGGCGAAGGAAGGATATTAAAAGGATTTGTCTAGAGGGTAATAGGAAATTTATCATCCATGCGGCAGCCTCGGAAGAAATATCGAACGTCTAATATACGTATAGTATTTACTTTTTTTTACAACATAATTTTCTAATAATGTGAATAGCGTACGATTTTATACTGATAATCCAAGACGAAGGAAGCATAAATTCTTAATTGTTCACCAAAAGAAAGGCTATAGCTACATATTTAAAGAATAACATACCTAATAAGACGAGCAAGTTACGTAGAACATAGGAACGATTATTAATCAGGCAGCCTTAGCCCTTTATACCTATATAAAGCGATACATAATATATAATAAAAATATACATACCCATATTTTGTCATTATGCCAAAATTAAAATGCTTGACCAGTTATTTGACTGCTACGGTACTGGTTCTTCAGACCCACGCTGTATACATATACACGAATGCTCGCCTGGAGCTTTTTTAACTGACGTCATCTGCAAATAATTGAAATGAGCAAAATTCAACTCTTACCTGGCTTTAGTAAGAGGCAATAAAAAGTAATCCTATTAAAACAAATAAGCATAACTAAAACGCTTAAACCAAATTATCCGGCAAACTGCCTTAATAAAACCTGCCAAACTTACACAACTCGCAACACAATTACTTCTAAGCTCAACCGGGCCCACCACAAAGGCTCGCCTAAACGCCGAATTTACCCGACACACGCCTCCCACCTCCCAAGGGGGGTGAAACCCCCTACGCCGGGCTCACGTCTATCCATTTGCCAGCTAGTTCCGAGCTAAATTAATTTCAAAGCTCCTTATGTTACGTGCCTTGCGGCTTTAACTTGCATGTGTGCGTGGAAGTCCCGTGTGTGAATCTACTTTTGGAAGGCTTAACTGAATACATATACCTATATCGTGTAAATAGGTTAATGTACGGACAGCGCCTTGTTAAGGGTTGGATTAGACGTTATAAATTAGTCTCGAAGCAAATGAGCGTTCCGTGTCTTTCGTTTGGGGGTAAACATGTCTGTTTAGGATAGTTCGGAAATTACTTACTCCCTCAGTTTAATGTTATGTACGTATTAATTGTTTGAGTGATTAAAGTTAGGACTTGACGTAAATTACTTTGAAAATGCCCTGGAGGCTGGTTTAAATTTATTAGAACTGGATATATGTATCCATATGGTTGAATATAAAAGTGATATTGGTACATGCACAGTAAGGTACTCGTACATGTTTTATTTTTAAATTCCACTACAAGTTAGCCCTTGACTGCGATCTCACTTGATGCAGTCTAAGATGGTAGCGGGCTTAACTTTAAGGGGCATGGCATGTAAAACTTTTTAAAGGCTGGAGACTTCGTCCAAAAATGGTGAGGCTGATTAGATACAGGAAGGGCATCTTACAGGAACGTTTAATCGCTTGGAAGTAGGCAGCACGTCTTTCCGTGTTCTAGTATAGTAGTTTGACAAGAAATCAGATTGTCTTTGGAAGTGTAGAGTCGTATTCTGCCATCTATTGACCATCGAGCTCAAAGCAGTAGGTACGTAAGGATATAAGATCCCGTCCTCAAGAGTCATAAACTCATGTCTAAGTACTTCGACAAAGAGTTCGTTATATCATAGATTAATCCCCAGAAACCACCACTACAAATCCATACTAATGTTATAAATGCGAAAGTGTTCTGTCTGTCTGCTACGCTTTCACGGCCCACCTGTTCAACCGATTTTGATGAAATTTTGTAGAGGGATAGGTTGTATCTCGGGAAAGGACATGGACGTTCCCGCGGGAATCGAAATAACATAATTAATCTAAGCGGACGAAGTCGCGGGCACCATCTAGTACAAAATATTTTTAACTGAACTTAATTCCAATAAAACCAACAACTAACTCCGTGTGTAAAATAAAGCAGCGACTTTCTCATTTGGCGAGCACAAACCTCAGCTCCGGATACTTTTGATATTTGAACCATAATGTAGATATAATACCTCCCTCTGATTAACATTTGACGAACTGGATATTCCGCTCCGGTGGACTTTTTGATGCTGCCACGATTCAGCTACTGCGAAATAAATATTGCCACAATTTTAAATTATACTTTTTTTTCCATATTTCTATTTTTTATTTTGTTCCTTTCACGTAGGTACTCGGCGTGAGCGTGGGTTAATTTTGTCCTGTGGAAAAAAATACGTTAATTTTCTGTCATTTCTAAAAGGAACAAGGATTTGTTGGATACCGTTTCGTAAACATCACTCTGTGGGTCTCTTTTTTTATTTACAACAAGTTAGCCCTTGACTGCGATCTCACCTGATGGTAAGTGATGATGCAGTCTATGATGGTAGCGGGCTAACCTGTTTGGGGCATGGCAGTTATATTAAACCCATACTCCTAATCGGTTTCTACAGGCATCGTATCGGAACGCTAAATCGCTTGGCGGCACGCCTTTGTCGGTAGGATAGTAACCAAGCCTCCCACCAGGACAGACCAGGAAAAATTTAGAAATTATAAATGGCCAATGTGACCCTACCGGCAATCGAACCCGGGACCTCCGCCACACTCCGGGAACACTGCGCCAGGGAGATCGTCCCTCCTATTCTTTTGAGATCGGGTACTAAACTCTCAAGGTGTTGTTTGGTGACCTCACACCGGAAAAAGCAGCGTTGACAGTCTTTCCATGTGGAAAGGTACGAATTCAAACGTAGCCCTAGTGAAACCTGCGTCAATCATTGTTTCTGAATCAATTTGCATTCCGTTTATGAGATTGCCAAAGTATTAATGCTGAAACAATGGATTATGGCAAATAGTGGAAGACTGCTAGCTGTGCCTCTCTTCAGTCATCTCCGAAGTACCATTGTACATAACTTTAATAGTACCAAGGAGGTGATTGCACTCATTATACTGTAGTAATCACGGTCGTAGGAAGCTGCCATATGTACATGGAGATGCAGGGGCCATACCTACTGCCAACGAATAAAGCAATACTTAAGCAATATTACTCAAAAATCAAAATGAGTTTGATATCACGTACCATGACGTTCCTATAATAAGGATAAGATAGTCATCAATAATGAAACTTGGCAGTATGATCCAGATCAGATCAGATCCAGATCGCAAGACACTTCAAGAGATCAAACAAATCAAAATAAAAAATAATATACCTTAATGTTCTATTGCTCAGGTAAAGTAAGTAAATTTAAGCTCTAAGGTTTAAAAATGCATTACTACTAAAAGCTCTAAAAGCTCTAAAACTTCTAAAGGCTGTCTAATTCGAACCAGAACCAAAACACGTCATCTAAGTGTTTAATTGTTACAAAATGTCATACAAAAGCAATAAAACCAAGTCCAACAATTCCCGAGTTTTATCCGACCCGCTTATTTTTACGGTCGCAAATTAAAAAAAAACAGGACCACTAATAGAGATTTCAATCCCGAAATAATGGCGTTGCATTGAATTAATTCCCGCATTGTTTTAAGGTCACAATTGCTTAAAACAATAGCTGGAGTCACATGCAGAGTTTTAGACTAAACTTCTATTGTATTTAACCCTTTCTATAATACTGTTCGTTTCATTGTTTTCCGAGGACGAAAATTAATCTCATTTTACGTCTGTGATCGCATTCGGAATAAAGGGCCCTGACAGCCAAGGATATGTAAATTGACATTAAAGTCTGACAAGTTGTGAAAGAAAACACACGGTGGTCGGCAGTTGTTTTGATTTCGCATTGTTTCCATGTTTTGTTGTGTGCTAAAATTCGTTGGGTAGTTTAACTTTTATTTATGGATTATAAATCTTGCACTATAACTTATAAGGAGCTTTTAGCTTGTACTAAAGGAAAATAAACGTAATTGTGGAGTAAACGTGAAAAACTTCCAAATTTCTAGACCTTAATGTTGGAGCTGTGTTGATTATTTCTGTAAGTTTTCTTATTAAGGAGCTAAATCAGAGGCTCGATTGTGTAAGAGTCGTAATAATTTGAGAGCCTGAAACTTATGGTTACGTTTGTAAAACGGTTAATTCGAACCGTTTAGAGTTTTTAAAAAAAAACTCCACAATTACGTTTATTTTCCTTTACTACAAGCTAAAAGCTCCTTATAGTGCAAGATTTATAATCCATAAATAAAAGTTAATAGCTATCCATTTGCAAGTCATAGTCATAGTCATAGTCATTTATTTATTAAATATAGGTACACTGTAGGTACACTTATTTTCGTCTAAAAATTACTTAAGTACTTAAAAAGCATGATGGTGATAATGGGTAACGGTATCTTAAAACTAAAGCTACTATGAACTCCTTTAACAGTACGCAGTCTAAGTTTTTACATTTCGAATTCGATTGATCATATTGAGCGTTAGATCAATCCACAATATACGAGTAATGCTACTCTGATTTCGTTGTTATAGAGTTTTTGGTATAGAAACATTGAAATAGAATGAGTACTAGAAGCAGGGTCACGAACAAAAAATATCGCAAAAATGTCCCAATTTGCACACACATAAACATTTGTATGGTGAGTGGGAAATGTAGAAAAAGGTATTATATTAGCAACAACTTCAGTTAATTATGCACCTTAACTTTAACACATAAAGCTACATTACGATTAGAAAATATTAATTTTTAAGACGTTCTGTCATCAGAGAAAAGGTAGGAATAACCCTTCAATCCAAAACAAAAAGTAATTTTTAAAATAAGTACAAAAATATTTATTATTAAAATAAAACTTAATTTGTAAGCAATAAGGTACTTCATACGTTGCCAAATTGATACCTTTACACTATTTTGGAACAAGACGCAACTCTTGGCATCACATTGTCAATATCAACAACGTCAATTTATTATAAACCTTAAAACTTAGATTTTAAGTTGAATTACGAATGTAGTATGTTTATATTTAAGACCTTTTGTCTTTGTAAAAAGGCAAAAACAAAAAATTCAATGGAACGAAATTCAAATAGAACAATGGAGACATGGAGTTGCCGATTTTTTTAAAGTTTTATATCGTGGTGGTATGTGGTCGTGTATATTTATTACTAGCTTACGCGCCCCAGCAACTCACTTATGTGTTATACTTGTACAGTATGTTTTATTTATCAAAATAAATATTGATACAGTTTTGGTGGGTAGCACTGCGAAAAACCACGTAGGTTTAAATGGCGTACTCTCTCCTCTTCTATCAATATTTATAACTATACAATGTTATGATATGCATAAGTATCTGTGTAAAAACATGAGGAAACTAAAACTAAACTACCTAACATTTGTTTAAGAAGTAAGATTTTAACTTAAAATTAAATTTTCCTTACTTAGTTTCATTTTAAAATTAATATCAAGGTTAAAAATCTACGTTTTATTGACGTATTACACGTAAACTTAAAAAGTACCAAGTAAACTTTATTCAGATTTAGCCTTTGCGGCTTTTATTACGTTTTACTACATTTTTTTATAAAATATTTATGTAAAGTATATAATATCTTTATGTACCCATGTATTTTATGTGTATTTATGTAACTAAGGTATGTGTGTTTCCAGTAATATCAATTTTATCAAAATGAATTTGAACATAATTAATGTTATCTGTATATTTTAGATGGCTTAAACAACTCTACTGCATAACGAAATGGATTACCAGGGAATCACTAAGCAACAATACTTTTAAAACACCAACACTACTCCATGCATCCCGTCTATCCAGAACAGTCAATGTTTGTTACAATATTTGACGCATTGTCACAAACATTGGCCAGAGGATATTAGCACACTTTTTATATGAGCACTGCAGCATTTTGACGCGTCGTTATGTTGGCTAAGGTTGGCTCATACTAGTGGCAAATAAGAGCACTTTCGTATTTGTGCTGTAATTTGTCGGGGACATTTTTGAAGCGCTAATCCTACATCTAGTATAGGTACTAAAAAAATTCTACATCAATGTATAGAAACAAAATAAAATACAAATTTTCACAAGCGGAGCCTCGGGAAAATACTAGAGGAATGCATAGTACAAAGTACTTAGTAGTTTGTAGCGTATAAACTAGGAATGCGGTTTCGTATTTCCGCGCAACATCGAAGCCT
Organism: Erebia aethiops; assembly: GCA_923060345.2. NCBI lineage: Eukaryota > Metazoa > Arthropoda > Insecta > Lepidoptera > Nymphalidae > Erebia > Erebia aethiops. The sequence goes on along the minus strand of OV281080.1, from coordinate 22,306,073 downwards.
TGTAGCGTGAATCTGTTTCAATTTGAATTTTAATGCTCTCGATATAGAGTTCAGATTGCGTTAAAGCTGGTTAAGTTTTCGCAAGGAGATTAGTTTCTATCTTATTGTGGCAGAGATATATCGGTCGCTCGACAACCCTCCCGGTGGTGGACTCCTACCTAAATTAACCTATACCTACCTACTTACCTACGTAGAGATCGCATACAAATATTTGAAATCGTGTGGCATATTTCGGAGGGTAGACTGATATTTAATTACTAATTCTCTCTTTTTGATATAATTAATATATACTTATGTGCCATTTAGGGTGCTATTATTTTATCTGATTCTAAAGTTAGTACCTAGACATAATATTATCTCCTGTTGTCGCTTGAAATTTCTAGTAACTTTATTACTAGTTACATTATAATGTATTCCATTTTACGAATTTTAAGAATTTCTCCTTAATCTCCAAATTTAAAGATCAAAGGCTTTCAGGCTTTTGAAGGTTTCTGAATCACGTGTGTAATTATAAACATATAAGCAATTTACTTAGCTAAGCTTGTTTAATTAAATATTTATTAAGAAAACTAAACTCTAAAACTACTCTCTCTCTCTACTCTCTAGGTCTGAAAACTACTAAGTATATCTACTTCTAAGTATTGGAAGATTTTGGTTATTGTTATGGCATACCTACCCATAACAATCATACTATCGGGTCCTTGTTTGTTTGTGAATAATGTCTTACCGCTTTCCCTACAAGTACAATGTGTTTCGTTCCGAACTCAGACATTCCTTGTTCCATATATTACACCAGTCACCAGCAAATGAAGCGGCAAATAGCTGGCATGGGGACTGAAAGCGCTGAATATATGGGAACAGGGAATATACTGGTATAGCGGTAGTATATTGAGGAACCCGAATTGTACTGTTACGCCTTGTATGTGCTGAAAATGTAGAGCGCAGAGCAAGTTTCTACGTAATGTATTAACGTGAGGTGTAAGGCTTTTGTTATCTAGTTCAATAAAGCTTTATAAGCTTAGGTATGGGCTCCTATATCAGATTTAAATCATGCAAATAAATTGAATTGGAGTGTCTGAAGAAAAATAAGTAATACTAAGCAATTTTTACCTCGGAAAATCAAACAATATTCACTAATCATAGTAAGTATTTTCTATAATAAGCTAAACCCAAGAAATCACGGCATAGCCTAGTTTAAAAATATACTTCACTTATTGCCCATTATTACGGGAAATCACAAATAGTGTTTTAAGCATAATAATCATATCACACCATTTTTTTAAATTTTTGGCAGTCTGTCTATAATGTCTATCTGTAGTCTTGTTTTATCCGGGCTAATCTTTGGAACGTAGAGACTTTTTGACATAGGTAGAGGGTTATACAAGGAATGATCTAGTCTACTTGCCTATTTCATAAACAACGCTACGTTTTGTAAATAGGTAAGTATAATATTTTAAAATCATTCTACCCCTATTCGGGCTTATTTTGAACTGAAACCTCATAGGCGCGTAAAGAATACGCAGGACATCAAAACAACTTCAATATGGAATTTTATTAAAAAGGTCGCGTCATCGCGTGGAACGTTTTATTCAAAACTCAAAAGATACCTAATTTGGAGGCTTTGAAGCAAAGAGCCCGTACATCTCATGCGAGGCGAATACCTCGAACGCCTACCTATATATTATATATAACATATAGGTATATGTTTGTACGTCTGTACATAAGGTTATAGAGGGCATATCGCCGTCCCGCCAAACGTTCTCAAAGTCACGTATGCTGGGTAGCCTCGATGTTATTATCCAACACTTACGCACAAACGTATACGCACATGGCAACATATATATACCTTTTATCGATGTGTGGGTGGCTACAGATGTAGGTTGAGAGCCCGGGCACCACGGCCTGTACGACCCGGGCTGAAGGGACAAAGCGAAACGGGTTTGTCCCAAGGGAAATTCAATATTCGGGACTAAACCTAAACTCCCCTTAAGACACCCCGTCTGCCTCCCCCGGAATGCTTATATGGCCACGATGTGTATCGATTTTCTTGCCAAATGGAAGATTGGTGTCGAACCGATCTCCGTGGACGAATGAATGATGTATTGGCTTGGCGAGTGAATATTTTACGTGTGTGCACCTCGGGGTTTTGTGTTTAGTCACCGTATTGAGGGGGGCGCCATGAATATTTTATTTTCGGTAATGTATCTTTGAGGCTGTTACGTATTGCTCTCAGTCACGTCTATTACCTTTCAAACGCGCTCTGCTATGGGATTTGATTGTCGCTACCAATATTGCTAGCAGTTTTTTGATCTCGCATTTTTTATTACTTTCACAGATCCTATTACGAATCTTGGTTATCCCTTAATTTTATAGGTGCCTGAATCCATATTTATATTAGAATTGGGTATTTGACAACTAGTCAAATCAGCAACTTTTTGCAAACGTCAAAACGCGTGATTATATTATAGTTTGTATGAAATTTTGAATTGTGACGTTTTCAAAGTTCGACACACTTTTTTTACTTTAATCGATAGTTTTAAATGGTTATTCAACATAAAACTAACAGGAGCCGGGTGTTTTACGGCTTTTAAGAGAGCCTTTATTGATCACTAAAATAATTTATTTGAGTCTAGTAGTCAAACACCCAATAGCGTAAACGTAAACACCTACTATGTTTTCGTGGCCCGAAACTGTTTCTTCAATTGATTTTGACGAAAGATACTTACTTTAGATCAAAAAATAACAAGACCGGATTTGATTGATTGATCTACGGACGAAGTCGCGGGCTTCATCTAGTAGGAAAATATTTCATAGTAGATAATATCGAAATTTTGTGGGGCATTAGTTTTTGGCGATGAAATTACCTGCCACTACTAAAAGAAATAAAATATTATGTGCGCATTTAAAATATACCTACTGTAGGTAGGTAGTGGTTCGTAAGCTTTTGTTAGGTAGGTACTTCTAGCATAATATTGTGCAATGTCACAAACAAAATGTAATATAAAACTTTCCCATAATATTATTATTTCGAATGGTAAAAATTGACTATCTCTCAGTTATGTTTTCACGGTCCATCTGTTTAACTGATTTTGATAAGTATACTATTTATCTCGGAAAATCATACATCTTACCTAATACATATTATTATAATATCATAATATTATTCATCTTTATGTTTGTAAAAATGTAAACTAAACTATTTTAAGATGTGAAAAAAGGGTAGGAATGAGCATCGTACGGTCTATAGCAATTGATGTTAGGTAATTACTAATTAGGTATTAAGTTGTGGATTAATGTTTTGTGAACCTAAAGTTTCAAAAGCTTTCTTATAATAATATTTTAAAGTTTGGTCTCACACAATCCATTCTAATATTATAAATGCGAAATATGTCTGTCTGTCTGTCCGTCCGTCCGTCCGTCTGTCTGTCTGTCCGTCCGTCTGTCTGTCTGTCTGTCTGTCTGTCTGTCTGTCTGCTTTCACGGCCCACCTGTTAAACCGATTTTGATGACATTTGGTACAGGGACAGGTTGTATCCCGGGGAAGGACATAGGCTACTTTTAATCCCAGAAAATTAAGGAGTTCCCGCGGGAATTGAAAAACTTAATCCACGCGGACGAAGTCGCGGGCATCATCTAGTTCTAGTATCTTAAAAATGATAAACTATCAAAAGCGAATATCCAGGTGGAATATCTTTTCATGACAGTAGTGTACCGTTTCAAAGTCACCTTTACCATAAAAAATATATAATTTTATAGTTTTCCCCTAAAAATAGATTCGGGTTACGGCGCTATGATATAGGTCTACGTCTTATACGAGCTCCCAAGTTATTCAGAAGGCATGCCGCTAACGCGAAATCTGCACTTTAGTACGTAACAAGTCATAAACGGAGGCCGTAAACCGTATCGTAAAATAACGTAACTAAATTATTATGAATATTCACTTTGATAGCGACTGTGATCGTATGTTATCTACCTATACGTAATACGTATAGTACGTAAATGTAATAAACGTAAAAGGATGAGGTGATAGCTATCTTAGGTAGGTTTTTGTTATTCGATTATTTTTAGTTTAACCCCTTTAAATATAAAGCTCAAAAGAATTTGTGCTTAGAAGTTGTAAGCTACTTTAAGTCTTTATCTGCTACGTTGGAGTTGGACGTAGAAGAAAGCAAATGTGTATTGATATAATATATTATATTAACAATAAACTTGGAATTATATTAATACATTATTAATAACTTATCAGGCCAAATCGTTAGTTAGGCCCAACCCAAAACTACATGCTAGCGAATCTATGCTTTAAATCAAATAGAAAATTGGAGATTCCCAGTGTCGATTAAAGTAATATCCATTGTTCTATTCTAATTTATAAATGAGAAAGTGTGTCTGTCTGCCTGCTACGCTTTCAGGGCCCATCTATTTAACAGATTTTAATTAATTTGGTATTGGGATAATTTGTATCCAGGGGAAGGAAATATGCTACTTTTTATACCGGAAAATTAAAGAGTTCTTCGGGAATCAAAAAATTTTATTCCACGCGGACGAAGTCGCGGGCATCATCTCGTTATCTATAAATTACTACTATATAATAATAAATTGTATTCTTCTGTCTGTCACCTTTTATGGTAACACTACAGAGATAGTTTTTATCCTGGTAACGGATTTTATAGTAAACTTTTACCCCAGAAAATCTATCAGTTTTCACAAATTCAAATAATTTCATACAATTCGAACAAAGTAGCCGTTTTATGTAAAACCTGCATCAATCATTACGGTTCCAATTGCTGTGATTGGCTCAATTTATTGTATTCTTGCTGCGAGAATGGATTTTGCCCAATAGCAGAAGAGTGTTAACCAATCAGAGGTGATAGCGATCTTTACACTGAATTTAATCTATCACTGTAATATTTTTCACGAAATGAGGCCCCAGAAGCTTTCGTATCTGGCTATTTTAGAAATCAGGCTCTATCATTGTACTTTAAAGGGTAAGTAGGTTGAACATTTCTTATTAGAATTCTGTACCTACCTAAGGCAATTGAAGCAATTACTGCAAACTTGATCCCAAGTTTACGTCGTACCTTCACACATGCGTAATATACCTAACCGTATAGGACATTAGTATTAGTACGTTTCGGTCTTTCAAAGGCCCCTTAGATCGGGTGTGGGGGGCAAGAAGTGTGGGCGGGGGAGGCGGGCGGATCCAAGATGGCCGCGGACCGTGCCGGCCATAAGGGTAAAACGGTTTGTATATTTATATGCTGTACGGTGGTCACGCGGCTGGCTAGCTTTAGTATTGATTTGCGTTCTTTTGTTGCAGAAAATAATGCTGAGATCACCAGAATGTTGCCTGTTTTTTTTTCGACTACAAGTTAGCCCTTGCCTGCGATCTCACCTGATGGTAAGTGATGATGCAGATGGATGTCTAAGATGGTGGCGGGTTAACCTGTTAGGGGCATGGCGGTTATATTAAACCCTTACCCCTATTCGGTTGCTACACGGCATCATATTGGAACGCTACATCGCTTGGCGGCACGTCTTTGCAGGTAGGGTGGTAATTAGCCACGGCCGAAGCCTCCCACCAGGCAAAAATTGATTGTTGACCTATGTTGGATTTCCTGCAGGTCTTCAGGTATAGGTTTATTTAAACACATACCCTTCTAAGGTATTTCATTTAGGGCGAAAACACACTAGGGACCAAATTTTGTCTGGCGGACAAAAATTTCGTGGTATTTTAAGGAGCTGCACAGACGACCGTGACACGTTTTACAATGCTAATTTTCTGCTTAGCCAGTCAACCTTGGTAACTTGTCCACTAAAAACAAGCAAAAGTCAGTTTTAGTAGAATTTAAGAAAAGTTTGGTCAAATGGTCAGGAATCCGTCATGCATGTGAGTGCAACCATAAGATGGGCGTTTTTTATTCTGTTCAAATTTACATTATCCGCCTAGAGTGCGTTTGGCCTTTAAACTGAACTGGATAATGTACACAATACCTACACATAGTCGTTCGAGTGAATTTAGGTAGGTATTTAAAAATCCCATAAGGATCCCATCTTTGATTTTCCGGGACACTTTCCGGGATAAAATCCTCTGTCCATCGCTTGGATGCTAGCTATCATCTGTGCACCAACCAAATTTATTTCGTCAAAATCGGTTTAAAAGTGGGCCGGGAAGTCAGACAGAAGGACACACTTTCGCATTTATAATACTAAATTAGGATATATAGTGCCTTATCCTCTTGCCTAAAAGTACCATGTGATCTTAAAACATAAAAATCCACATGGACGCTGTCACTTTGTCGCGTGAAAGGGCTGTATGAAATAGGCATCCTATCACAAAACATTTTGGTAGAAAAATCGAAAACCATTAATTACCTAAGTAACGGAAGAAGAATACACTCGAAGAAATAGTTTTTATTTATAAGCAAAGTATCTGAATATCATCGAGTGACCGAAGTCGCAGCGGCGGCAAAACTTGAAGATTTATTTACTTACTCGGGAAGTTTCTACCTCATGAAAATACTTTTAAGGGCTGAATTTTACGGGCTTGAAAGTAAATTTCAATGTCGTTTGAAGCGATAAAGTGTCGTATAAGCATAAACTTTAAAGCAAGACCTTATATACCTACTTACGTATGAATACTTTTTATGTAATAATATGACATTATTATTTATCATTAAGTAAGCTGGTATCTTTGGCAATGCAAATTCCAGCTAAGGACCTACTAAGATGTGATAGGATCGATGTTCGTTAGATAAAGAGCAATGATCAATTTTCAAAAAATGTTTAGTTAAAACTCGATAATAAAAAAAAAAGAAAATTAGGTACTATAGTATCTATCTATCCATATCTTACCTAAAACCATATGAAAATCATGAAAATATGACAAATGATCTATTTAAATTTAAAAAAAAAAGTGCGTGTGTGCAGTTCACACGGCAGAAGTAAAGCTCCATAATAGCATACGAGAGAATGAGATAAATATAACTTGTACTCCATCTCATTCTCTCGCAGGCTAAATCTTATTTATGAATATGTTTGTCTCTTTTGGGTGTCGCTTTTTCGTTTCGTTGAATTTTCAAATCACAACGATTCTAAAGAAGTTTCACTTCAAAAACGTATAATAATTCCTTATAAAACTATCGTACAAGGATACCTACTATAAATAAAGCAATTATTCTAGATTTATTGTTAGATATACATAGGGATGCTTCACAGTTAACACTTAAAACCCCAACAATTTCCAAGTCCAGCAGGATTCAGGAAGGGTTCATGCCGTAAATTACAACGCCGTTTGCGAGGGGAGGGGGTGGCGCGGTTTTACAGTTTATCCCTCGGCCCTCTATGAGCCCTCCGGAGGGTAGAGAGTTACGGTGAGTAGGGTACTCTCGCGTGGACATCGGTCGTTGCTAGGTAACCGAATATGGCGGACAGTTTATCCCAGAAGAGGGTATTTGTAATTCGTCCATGTAGTTTGTTTTCGTCGTTGGGTTTGGAGCAGCTACACGTAGGAATATCCAGTATAAGTAGCAGGTAAAATTTATCTTTTCCATTTAAAATCGATTTTAATGTTTTTTTACCAATAGTAAAAATACTAATGGAATCTACAAACTAAAAGTCCGTTGGCTTCACTTCTCGTAAAGTCGACAGGCCACGCTAAATGACTTTTTGCTATGTTGGTACCTAGATATAACCACGGCTGTACCTATTCTGTGGTATAACCAACGTACGTGTGTTATATCCACAGAATAGGCCAGCGTTCTTGTAATTATTTATTGAAAGCTGGCGTTCTGGCGGCTTTAGTCTAGTATTCTAATAAAGTACCGAGAACTTTCTTAAAACAACTAAGTACTTCAAGTAGCTAGAGACGCTGTTTACAAAGTTAGTAGGTAAGTATACCTGAAATATGTAGGTTCGAGATTGGACCTATCTACTTAAATGTGATCGCACAATATTGTTTTATTTATACGAAAAACTGTCTCAGTAAAAAGGTATAAAACCTAAAAAGTGTCTTGATACTTGTTATACATCTCTAACATTTCCTTTTTAAAAGTTACGAAAGTATCAAGTTTCTGCGCCCGGAGTTTCGCTGCGTTTTCCATACGCGCGGTCAAGCGGATTTTCCGTACAGAGTAATGTGACAATAGATGTGGCAAAAAGTAAATAAAAAATGGGATATATTTTAAAATGCGAGCCGAATTTTTAGTTCCCACAATTTTCTACAAGCGCGGTCAAGCGGGTTTATTTTTCACACAGAGTAATAAGTGGATAGAACATACAACTTTTTATTATGCTGTACATATAAGTGTAAAAAATAGCGGGAAACTGCAATATATAGGGAAAACTGCATAATATACTATACAGTAGGTATACTAATGTATTTATTACGAATATCTAAATAAGTTAGATTACATAATATCATATCTAGGATCAGTACATACTAATAGGAATAAATACTAAATTTAAAATTGACTATTAAATTAAATATAATACTAAAATACAAAATAGTAATATGCAATAATATTGAAAATAACCATAGCCAGTTTGCTTTATCGTATTCTGAACGATATTATGAAGCAGTATATTATTGGAAAAAGGAAATACATAATATCTTAGTTAGGTATTTGAAAGACAAACCAAAACGTGCTTCGAACAAAACACTTTACAAACAAAGGGAAACCAAATCTACATTGGGATAATTTTCGTAGCCAACTTACTCTGTGGCATTTGACAATGTAGGTGGAGGCGTGCGGTCTGTGGGCCGAAGGGGGGTCGGGAGGGGGGGTAGTGACACAGGCTACCGGTCACCACAGCTCGTATTGATTTGTTGTATCGTTCGTCCTGCAAACACTGTCCCTTTCACGCTAAAGCCATCTTGCATACACCCGTACCACTCCCACACGTGTCCCTCGCGCACACGTGGCCACATACGAGGCCCGTATATGAGCATTTCGTTGTGTGGGTGGGATCACTATGTGTTTCGACACTGTGTGCGTTGGGTCCGAATATTATGTACCCCACGCAGCATTTTCGTCACGGTTTTCCATCTACAGACACAGGCACAGGTGATGTTGATATGTAAGGTCGGCGCTTGACTTTTTTGTAGCCTTTCGTTTTGCAGCACACCCTTTGTCTGTTTGCTTTTTTTTTCTTGTGTTCTCCCGTGGAGAAATGAGAGCTCTATTAACAAGGGTTGCCTTTACCTTTGAGTATTATGCTTGGGCTTCATAAAATATTTTTAAGTAGAATGCGTTGTTACGTCGGTTATTAACAAGTTCTTTGGGTCTGATAATAATTAAGACTTCTTTTTTCAATAATAATTAATTGAGGTATGAGTTGAAATAATGGCAGGTAAATTGAAAAAAAATTTATTGTTTAAGAAAATTGGACTTGTTGTGACGTAGATTGTATTAATTGTAGTAACACTTAAGTATGAACAAAGAAAAAATATAAAACCCTACTACATTTTAAAATAATTCCTTTTAGAAAGTTATATTTACCTACTACATAATTGAGATTACAGCCAGACGGTATTGCATTTTCCAAAATCGCCCAAACTATGAGGGATGATAATCGGTCTTGTTAATCAAATATAAATAAATAAATGCGAAACTTTGGATGAATGGATGTATGGATGTACCTACGCCCCAACGGCTTAACGGATCTGGATGAGATTTACCACAGAGATAGATTATAGTCTGGAATAACACATATAGGCTACTTTTTATCCCGGAAAATTAAAGAGTTCCCGCTGGAACCGAAAAACTTCAATCCACGCGGACGAAGTCGCGGGCATTTTTTGGATGTCCAAATAAATATAAATAAGAAAAAAGTCTGCACTGCTGTACTGGGTCGTAAAAGAATGTTCTCTAAAGAATGCGAAATCCCAAACCTCCGGCGCTATACATCAAGCCAAAGGGATTCCGTTCCGAACCCCGCATTTTTTATATAACTAGTGTTAGAATAAACACGGAGAGGGAAAGTTTCCTCATTTTTCATTCGTAGGGCACCTCGGGAGGGCCGCGGTTCAAATTTCCGATAAAATAATAGCGTTTGAGTTTCATTCCTTACTTCATTTTGAACGTGTGGGTAGGTTTTTGGGGGAAACTTTCGTGAATTGTTTTTCTGATATTGCCTTTTATCTATACTAATATTATAAATTCGAAAGTTTGGATGGATGGTTGTTTGTTACTCAAAAACGCCAGAACGGCTGATCTGGATGAAATTTGGCATAGAGATGGAATATAGTCTGGAATGACACATATGCTACTTTTTATCCCGGAAAATTACAGAGTTCCCACAGGAACCAAAAAACCTCAATCCACGTGGACGAAGTCGTGGACTTTAGCTAGTTTATTTAATAAAAAACAATTTAATGCTTGTTTTTCTATACAGATCAGACTTTACTATACTCACATAAAATAAGGTTGAACCGTTTTACTTTTATTTCTTACTTTACTTTGGACGTGTGGGCAGGTTTTCGGGGAAAACTTTTGTAATACCTGAACTACCTGTTACTTATTGTAGAAGAATAAATATATACTTAATGTTATAAATATCATGCAGGTATACTGATGAATGGTATGCATAAAAGGAGGTTAAAAGATCTGGAATCAAAGTTGAAGCTAGCTTCGAATTTGTAAATAATAATTCAGTCGCCGTCAATTAAATAAAGCTATAAATTCTTTCTTCAAATACGACACCTTATAAGCATCCCACCCCAAATTAACCTTTTTAAAAGACACGCGAGTTCATAAAATTACAAATTAAACGTAAAATTTCCAATAACTCGTACCCCAATCGAAACCGGTAAGTCAGGTCTGCCAAGCTGCGAAAATATTAAAAAGTTTGTACATAATGTAGCGAACACGAGGGGTCATCCAACCAATCGGCCCCTATGAATGACCGGCGGCGACCCAACGCGCGCCGGTCAGCGAAATAATGAAATTCAAAAAAGGAACGAACAAGCCCGCCAATAAACAAACCGTATATCATTCGTTATTCAAATATATTTTAGTGAATGGCTGACCCGTGAGCCCACGCGACCATTTGATGGTTAAATATTTTCAGTGGGCAACTCTGACCACTGAGTATAATTTATGACGCGTAAATTGGAGGAAAATAGTCCTTTCTTATTTTGAATATTCTGATAGTAGGCACATTATTTTTTCTCAGTGTTGCTAACGTGAAAGAAACAACTAATATTCTTTTGTGAAGAAAAACCATACGATACTTCTTTATTTAGCAATTTAGATGTAAATGCTAAATAAAAATACCGAGAACGCTATTTAGCGTTTCATTAAGTGATACCACCCTAATTGTAACGATCTACTTTATTAATAAAATGAGTGGTAATTAGGCGAGGGAGAAAAAGGCGGGAAAATTGTATTACTTTGCCTTTTAACACGACTTTTACGCAGTGTTTTCATCCCTCACCCTCATAATTGTATTAATTGTTGTTTGATGCGTTTTTGATTTATATTTCGTATTTTCATTTTTGAATTATTATGAATGTTTTAAGGTTTTTTTTGACTGCATTTCTACGTAAGAAGATAAAATAAGTGTTACCTTTCAACGAAGTTATAAGAGTTACTGTTATAGGTTCTACTTTTAATTAACCGACTTCAGAAAATATCATTTTTGGTTGCTCAACAAAAATGACAAAAAAACTCTCGTTTGATTTTAATGCGAATTCCACATACTTTGTGTGTAATACTAAAGTGATTTTATTTTCATATTCTTAGGTGTGTTTCGTTCAGATCACTCAGTGGTCTGTGGTTTTGTTCTAATATTAATGAACTGAAATCTGCTTCTTATTTAAACGCTTTTTAACGGATCTACAAAATATGTTTGATAGGCAATTGATTTAAATTCTGCCTACAATTATGTTGTATAGATAGATAAAACCCCACACGCTTACTATACACTTTCCAATCCCATAAAGTCAGTTAGCTTATCGTTTTCGAATTTAATAATTAAATTAGTAACAAAATAGTCTAAATAATAAATAATTAATCGCTTTCATCTATAACAAAAACTGACAAACTATACCTATAACTACCAACTTTAACTATAATACTTATACCTAAGTATCTATAATATATATGATCTACCAAACAAAAAAAGAATCATCAAAATTGATTCATAATTGGCGGAATGATCGCGTAACATAACTAACATACATACAAAAAAAACAACATACAGTCGAATAGAGAACCTCCTCCTTTTTTGAAGTCGGTTTAAAAGTCATGTAATCTGTTGGTACAGTACAGTATATATTTTGAAGTTCTAAAACTATTGCCAAGCGGGAAGGCATAAACAAAACAAATTTATGACAAGGGACAACAATTCCAATTCAAACATGGAACATAAATTTTGAATATTACCTATATTGGGAACGGCTCGGATTCTAAAATTAAATTTTGCATGCAGAATGCCGTCGCCTGGGGGGACTCCTTTTTTATTTGGTAGGCGTATATAATTTTATTGCGGGGACCAATGGTTTGCGAAACATGTCAGGCAATTCTTTTGATGGAATTTGTAAAATGTCTTTTATTACTTTCGTTTCTTTTTTTCCAAAAATTAGTTTTTCAGAACGATGAACAAGAACTACGTAAATAATAATTTATGAAGTGACCACCAACCCAAATTAAAAGAGTCCATTTTAGGTAGCATTTAACAAACTATTAATCAATTAGTGTGAACTAGCTGATGCCCGCGACTTCGCCCGCGTGGATAAATAGCCTGTGTATTTCGCATTTATAATATTAGTATAGATAGTATAGATTATTAAAAGAATTACTACCTACCATGGCCTTGTGGTAAAAAAGTCGGCTGCCTATTTCAGCGGTTAGGGGTTAGATCTCTGGGCTTGCAACTCTACATTTTCAAGCTAGGTAAGTGAGTTTTATTTATTTGTTTATTAATCTTATAAAATTGTGTTACAAACGGTGCCACAAAAACCACAGTCGGTGTACCGTGTTTATATACTCCTATGGTTCGTCAGTAACAATTATATTTTCTATACGCAACATACAAATAAAAAGGAAGCCTCTCTCAAAGGCTTTGTTGCAAAAGTCACGCGTGCTTCCACTCTAAAAATAATAACACATTATGTCCCTTTGACGGGAGGAATCTTCGAACTCCCCCCCACCTCACCCCCTGTAACCCTCCGGTACAATAACTTTCCCCTCACATGGTCATAACGACGCGAGATAAGGGTCTCGGAGGCCCGGGGTAAATCACCCTGTTTCTTGGGGCGACTCCCTCGCTTATGTATATTTTCTATGTACAAAGAACGGACATCGACTCTGGATGTAGAGTGTTAGAGTGCTTTTGGAGTGAATTTGTGTAACGGAATTTTCTTTTATTTTCTGTGGAGTCTGTGTTTGAGTTGATAGTTCGATTTTAAATGAATTATAATTTATTATTAGGTATAGTCGACTCAACCCGTTTTTGCTAGCGAGGAATTTCTGAATATTCTTTCTTTGTGGGACCCTAAACGTTTTACTCAGAAATTTTACTTTGATACAAAAAATGTAATACGAATACGAAGTTTTTAGATCTAAAGAAATTAGTATTATTATATTAAAAATTTGCTTTGCATGATTTGCTTTTTTGACGTTTTTCCAGTTACTTTTGCAAACTTTCCCAACCCTCACGTTAAGTTCTATTTTTACACAAATTTTATATCCCAAATATACCCCTTTATCCCCTAAAGGGGTAAATTTGGGATATAGAATTTTTAGAAATCCTTTCTTAGCGAATGCCTACGTGATAATAGCTATTACGTATGCCAAATTTGAGCCCGATCTGTCAAGTGGTTTGAGCTTTGTGTTGATAATATTATGAGTCAGTCAGTCAGTTACTTTTTGCATTTAGATGGAAGATATTCCATATTTAGATTATGAGTAGGCAAACTAAGCTATGCTTACTGTTACTATAACTATACCATAGGTATTTTATGTTACACTCATTTGTGTTTGCAAATATTTACTCATTTAGAGATTAACATAAATAAAATATCTCTAGAGTATAACATTAATTTCAACCAATATAGTTAACTAGATGAAGAATTCCCGCGGGAACTCCTTAATTTTCCGGGATAAAAAGTAACCTATGTACCCAATTTCATCAAAATCGGTTGAACGGATGGCCTGAAAGCGTAGCAGACAGACAGAGAGACAGAAAGACACATTTTCGCATTTATAATATTAGTATGGATATGGATTATGTAGAGATTCTCTGCATAGTTGAATCGCCTATCTAAAACCAAAATAGTCATATTATTAGATAAAAATAATATTACATCCGCAGGGATAGCTCATGATAGCGGAAAGACGTGTCAAAAAATTTCCTTTCACATGTTTCATAACGTCATCACGCCGTAAATAAAATCCATTAGAGCCTGAACAAAAATCACCGCTGACGCACCCTTCGCAAAGAACCTTAGGTAACACCTTCCCTTTAGTTTAAGCCTAATGCTTTTTATGTTAGCCCCACTCAACCCGCATTTTTCACTTTTCAGATTTTTTTTAACTTTGAACCTCATTTTAGAGTGTTTTTGTGCAAATATTATCCTAATATTTATTTATTGCCCTAAAAAGCCTAAAAAGCTTTTGACGTCGCTGCAGGAAACTGTTCCAAAAAATAAGCGTGACGTAACACTCGGAGGTAATAGAAACAAGGGAGGTAACCTGAGGAGATAGAACATTGATACATTTGCAGAAATAATCTATCTAGTTGTTGATATGCCTGTATATTATATATTAAGAGCCGTAAGATAAAAAAAAGTAAGATTTGATCTTGACGCTATTATCCTTTAATGGCTAAACCCTACCTTGATGGATTGGTTGAGTATTACTTTCCGATGGGTTTTAGCACCTGCGTTGACTTAGTCTTAATAAATCTAATATTATATTTGTAATATTTTCGGATTCAACACCCCGGGAATTATTGAAAATTTCAATCATACTATAATGTTTTTCATTGCTAAATGTTAAAAATAGGATGAACGGGGAATGCACCGTTTTGTTTTTTTTTACCACTGCGGACGCCCTAATCCTTCAGAGGGCGAGGGCGTGATCGATTTCCTGAGAGGGCCGCCGTAAAACTATGGTTATTGGATATTTATAGACACGTCATCTTGTTTTTGTTTCATTTAGAAATTGGAAAATCTACCCCCTCAATCCTCACTTAGAAGTTACACACCTGCACCAATTCAAATGATTTATTTATTTAAAAAAAAAACGCTATAAAATCAGCGACAATAGGACACACCACAGAAATTATCTTCTTGTGGTGACTATGGTGGGCTATAAGTGCGGGATACACACTGTACCACATAGATTTACTTATTGTCGCGGATTATAGCGAATTAAACTTCTAGTTTAGTCTGGTGGGAGGCTTCGGCCGTGGCTAGTTACCACCCTACCGGCAAAGACGTACCGCCAAGCGATTTAGCATTCCGGTACGATACCGTGTAGAAACCGAAGGGGTATGGGTTTAATACAATTGCCATGCCCCTAACAGGTTAGCCGCGCTATCATCTTAAACTGCATCATCACTTATACCATCAGGTGAGATCGCAGTCAAGGGCTAGCTTGTAGTGGATAAAAAAAAAAGTTCCTTCATTATCATGGACTTCCGCAAACGCCTGCTTCTATTCAATATTCTGTGTACCTGTACTTAGGGTTGGGCAGTATTTGAATTACTTGTAATTAAAATACGTAACTGGAATACAAATACGTATTTGGTATTTGTATTTAAATTACTTAAAATGTAATTTGTTATTCGTATTTCAAATACTTGAGGCTTCAAAATACATTTTAACATTAAAATATTATTTAACCTTCATTTAGCGATCGTGAGTGTGAGTGCGAGGCGAGAGTGCAATGATGGTAAAGCAGATATTAGAGTTGGCAACCTGTTATACATACTGTACGCTATCACTGTACGACAAAATTGGCCAACAAAAAGCAAAAAAAAGTCAAATTGTCCATGTCAAGCTAAGATGTCAAGTCGTAACGGTCTTGTTGTTCTTGTTTTCCTGTACTTTTCAGCCCGTGCTGGTCTAGATTACTTATTTTGAATTTCGTATTTCGATTAAAAATAGCTATACTGTATTTTGTAGATATTTTATATTTCAAATACCTTACTCAAAGATATTTTGTATTTCGTATTTTAATTACTTGCGATACAGTATTTTTTAATTTGTATTTCAATTAAAGCAAAGCATGTATTTTGCCCAGCCCTGTACTTAGAAGTTCGGATAGTCCACCATGCTGACCAAATGTGGATTGTCACACATTTGCACACACCTTTGATAACATTACAGCCTTCAGGCATGTAGGTTTCCGTACGATGTTTTCCATCACCGTTCGGTATGTCAAGTGATATTTAACTTATATAAAAACCATAACATGTACATAGATACGAAAACTTTGAAGTAGTGTGGAGAGGGCGACGCATTATTATCCGAAGAAAACCTCTGCTATTATGAGATTAATGGAAAGAGATCACGACCCTCAGCAATGAGGAATACGATACAGAGAGGGGAAACTAAGAGGCCGTATAGATATAACCTTACTAGGTTACACCCGCGACTTCGTCCGCGTGAATTGAGGCTTTTTGGTTCCCGCGGGAACTCTTTAATTTTCCGGGATAAAAAGTAGCCTATGTGTTATTCCATATAATCTATCTCTGTGCCAAATTTTATTCAGAATCTTTTAGCCGTTCTCGCGTGATTGAGTAACAAACATCAATCCGTCCATCCATCCATCCAAACTTTCGCATTTATAATATTGATTTGATTTGATTTGATTGATATAGGATTTTATATTATAATGTAACAGTTTTACTAACAACTTCATTCGCATAAAATTTGGATGATACGGATTTCGGGCATATAGGTAAAATTTGAACAATTAATGTTTCGAGTTCTAATGGACCGATTTCGATCAGAGTCGGGGTAGTTTTCCTCTGTATGTCTGTAAGTAACTTATAACTAATACGACAGTAAATAAAAAGGGTAATGCGACACAATGAACCGACATTAGCTAAGAACAGGTATCGGTCTCAAGCATACGTTGACGGTATATTGATTGATAAAAGCCAATATAAAGTTCTAAACTCAGCTTATCTCTAAGTAGGTACATACTTATTCATCATTGGCATTTTAAGTTAAAATTTTCATTGATAAAAGCAATTAATATTCGTCGGAAGCTACTTTAATCTCACCATACATCTTTATTTCTGCACACAAAGCTTTGCAGGTTACAAATTAATGCTTATTCGATTTTCCACTAAACATATTATGAAAAGGCGGCTTCATCCCCGTCTCGCACAGAATAGGGGTGGATTTATGTTAACAGGAAGTGCCCCGGCGAAATGGCGTACTAAGCCTTCAGAAGGCTTCAGATACGGGTTGTATACGTGTGATAAAATATATAGCTGTATGTAGCGAAGCCGTGCCATCGATCGGTTAATATTGTTTTCCAATCTCGCATATTGTATGCGGTCTGAGGTCAAATAAGCTTAGAGCTTATTTATTATTGATCTATACTATACTATAATATTATATATGCTAAAGTTTGGATGGATGGATGGATGTTTGTTATTCAATCACGCGAGAACGGCTGAGCGGATCTGGATGAAATTTGGCACAGTAATAGGTTATATAGTCTGGAATAACACATAGGCTACTTTTTATCCCGGAAATTTAAAGAGTTCCCGCGGGTTTGAGTTAAACCGAAAAACCTCAATCCATGCGGATGAAGTCGCGGGCATTAGTTCTAATAAAAAAATGAAGTCTCTAATAATTATTTCAACCAGTCATGGTCTACACTTACGCCAATCACATCACTTGCACCTCTTTCACTTTTTATATTTTTTAGAAATTTTATCACAAAACCCATGAAATACTCAAACATTTTAAGATAGAAAACATGTATTCGTATCAAAGATTTGAAACACACTAAATCGCACGAAGTTAATAAATGCAACAACGTATAGAAACCGAATAAAGAGTTTAACCCCTTCGATATCTCGCATGGAAATTAGATCAGTAGGTAGCGATAGATCAACGCTTTTCAAAGTTTTGTTTGAGTAAAAAAATTAAGATAAACAAACCAACCGTTATATTATGTATGATGTATGTATGTATTAAGAATGTATTATGTTGATATAATTTTATCAAAATTATATTACTCAGGTGATCAAATTAGAATGTAGGTATTCATCTAAATTTTAGTTTCGTCTTAGAAAAAAAGAATAAAATTAAATCAAATGAATTAGCTAGTTGGGATTGCTATTGTAGTTCGTTAGGATTCCTTGAATTCTATTAGTTAGCAGTACTTATATAGTAGTTAGTACTAAGGAATTAATGGTTTGCTGGCTATTAATGGTTGCCTGGCTTGAATTAAAGTGATAGGTGAAAGGTGTCATCGCGTCCAATAATTTAACTTAGATTACGTTTCATTTAATTTAAAGAACATAACAAAAGTACAATTTGTTTTTTAAATGCTGTTTAAGAAATTAAATAAATGTGCTTTTTTTATCAAAATAAATTAATAAATAATTGCATTGAATATTGCATCCATAATGTGTGTTGTATTTTACATGCGACGTCATGCACTTTCGTGGGCGAAAACTTGTAAATCATATTAATATTATAAAAACGAAAGTGTGTTTGTTTGTTGGTTTATTGGTTTGTCCTTCAATCACGCCACAACAGAGCAACGGCTTGACGTGGATTTTTGCACGGTTGTAGTTGAGGACCTGGAGAGTGACATAGGACATTTTATCTCGGAAAATTAAAGAGTTCCGGTGGGAATAAAAAAAACTTATTACACGCGGACGAAGTTGCGTGCGTCAGCTAGTTATCAATAAGAACTCCTTTAAATATAATACAGAACAAAAGTAAATGAACGTACTTTAGCACAGGTAAGAACGGAACTTTGGGCACCGCAGCCGGAGATCGTATGTCGCGATTGTATATTTTTTGCAAGCGCTCATTAATTTGGGAGTCGCGAGTTCAGACAATGGCCACCCTTCCGGCGGTGTCGCCTATTGTGGCATTATCACTGCATTTGTATTTCCTGCTGCTTCCTTTTATTATGCAGATTAAGCTTTATCAGGCTGGGAGTTAGACAACATTTGCGCTCTAAGCTCCGCGCCACCATCGCGTAGTGTGTAAGCTTTGATAACGTGAGCGCAGCTTTGGGTTTAATATATCTATACTAAAATTATAAATTCAAAAGTTTGGATGGATAGATGGATATATGGATGGATGGATATATATGGATGGATGGATGTATGGATGGACTCAATCACGCCAGAACGGCTGAACGGATCGGGGTGAAATTTGGCACAGAGATTTATAACACAATACAATAACACATAATTATGCTACTTTTTATCCCGGAAAATTAAAGAGTTCCCGCGGGAACCAAAAAAGATCAATCCAAGTAAACGAAGTCGCGGGCATCAGCTAGTTAAACTATATAAATAACAAGATTTATAACCGTTCCGTTCACAAATTGATTAGCGTAGTACTTAGTAAGGATAGATTAAGTAGGTAGGTAGAAAGGAATTAGGTACATTTATTTAGAGAACGAGAATTTGAGTTATAATAATTTGTCAGTAAAGTTTTTCTTAGCATAGCTGTAAGTAGTTTTTTAGTTATACTTTATAGTAGTTAAGCAATGTAGGTTATATATATGATATCAGTTAAATTGCAATTAATGTAGTAATGAATTGTTGTTAATAGGCCTCTTTACTTAATTTATATAGTTTTTACTGTCGGAAATACGTCTATGGACACCATAAGGCGCCTCCTGAAAACCAGCGCTGCAGCTTGCTGCGGCTTTGTGCTGAGCGAGGAGCCTTATTTGTTCACGAATTCTAAAAATAGATTTAATTGTAAGTACCTATGTAAGTATTGTAAACTGTTTTTTCGTGGGCAAATAAATTTATTATCTATCTATCTATCTATCTATCTAAATTGTTACTTGAGTGATGAGAGGACGTGAGATATTGAAAAGCAAAACTTTTTACTTTTCAAGTTTAATCCTTCACTCCCATAGTCGTTAAAAGCAATTATTGATTCCATGAAAAACCGCTTTTTGCAATGCTTATAGGTAAGCTAATAATTGGGTGGATTAATCTAAGAATAGCCCTATTAAGACTAGGTAGTTGCCTGTAAATTATTGTGTATCATGAAATTATTTTGTTTGACGATGTGGATTTACCAATACCTATACAATTTCACTAGCATTTTCTGACTTCTTGCGGCCAAATTTTTTTTGCGTTTAATTTTTCTCACCCTCACAAACACTGAATAATAGACACTAACTGCCAATCGACATAACCGATGATGCGTAACGCGATATCAATGCAAAACCAGCAGTCAAATAAATCTAACGAGCACTCTTACATCTGCATGTCATTGGAATAAATCAAATCACTATTGAATGCATCCGTAAAATATTTTCGAACTATTTTGAATGTACCTTGTCTCTAAAAAACTATCCCGTGATAGGGCTACCACGGCATACTTTATTTAAACTTATTATTTTCTGTACTTATTAGGTACACTTAATAAGTACAGAAAGTTAAATGCCTATTAGTTAACATCATCTTTGAAATTATGAATTATTGTTTTCGAGATTTATCACTTCGTAAATTATTTTAGTGCAATGCAAATAAATAATTAAATAAATAATTATTTTTAGTGCAACACAAATAAATAATTAAACAGCCCAGCCCAACAGAAAAAAAAATTCTTGAATTTTTTTAATAATTTTTTTTCTTATATCAATGACGACTTTCTTATTTTCGTTGTAGAAAGTTTTTTTTTAATTTAAATAGACTAGCGCTTGGCGGCAATCAGACTTGCTGAAAGTAGTGCTGCAGCCTTAGATGGAGCGCGCTTGCCTCATCTTCTAGGCAAGCGCGCTATTGCCTATTCACTCTTGATAAAAGTATTCATTATTTTAATAAAAAGTTTTGACAACCCTAATCCCTCGTAAGTTAACCCGTTCACTGACACGTATTCAGCCGTTGTAAAAAAATGTTACACCCATATTTTGCACTTCTCGATATCGAATAATAGGGTCTATTTATGCATTCTCGATAAATGAAGAGTATTTTTTTACTTCCATTATAAATCAAAAATGTATTATTTATCTTTAGAGATTCAAAATCTGCATCCTATTGTTATTCTGGTTATGTGGTGTGTCAAGGGTGTAATGTTTTTGTCAGATAAAGTTCGTTGCAACTGCATTTTTTTATAAGTTCCTACCAATCAATGTAAAAAAGATCAATAATAATAATAAAAATGAATTATTTTTGACGTATCTTTAACTTGTTCTATTTCTTAAGATTTTATAATGAAATAAATGTAGACCATACAGTATATTTAACAAAATTTTACATGCACTGAAAATAGTATGAAAGTCAAATAAACATTAAACATTATGATCCCATTACAAGATATTTAAAGTCTAACCTCAAATCCTTTGGATACCTACATAAAATGCAAATGTAATTCACCAGTAAATTTGAAGTATGTATTTGAAGTATTATAAGATGTTATCTGGTATTCAATTGCGAAATCAGCCATTTTGAATATTTTGAGTGCGGAGGGTGTATTCGACCGTGGGGCAGTAATTATTTGATTGAAGTCAAGAGGTCGCATGCCGAGATACTGGCTTGTATTGTAGTGCCCGCCTTGATGGATTCTGCTTGTTCACTCGAGTATTTTATTGTTTGAAATATACTACGTGCCAAATCTACACCTTTGAGCGTTCGAGGGTTAACCGTCGTTAGATGTATGCACATAAATTTAATTTATTTTAGAACTTTTTAACTTTATACGTATTTGAAAATTCTTATTATTCCTAGTGATGCCCGCGACTTCATCTGCTTAAATTTAGGTTTTAAAAAATCCCGCTTAAACTGTTTGATTTTCAGGGTTTTTTTGGAATTCAAAAATTCAAATGCTTTTTATTCAAATAAACTTTTACAAGTAATTTTGAATCGTCCAGTGAATCTACCACTGGTTCAGAATGCCATTCCTACGGAGTAGGACCAGCAAGAAACTCGGCTCGCTCCAGACAAAATGGTAGATATATGGCTATACAAAATATATGGCTATACAAAATTACGTCAAAATCATGGTAACAGACAGACATACAGACACACTTTTGATACCTATGTTTATAATAATAGTATGTTATATGGAATATGGATTACTATTTTGATCCTTAGAAATAAAATTCCAGTTACGATTTTTCGACCAGCAGCTTGCATCTCAATGCATGTTATTAAATCTGCGATGAATGGTAATTCAAAAAAGTTTCATAAAACGCCTAACAGTAACGGCAAGGTGACAGGAACAGAAAAAAACGTCACTCACAGAAACCTACTACCCTTTAATCCGTTCTATTATGCATATAATTATTATTTCCGATACCAATATTACCAAAGGAATTACATTTTTGCATATGCGTTTTTGACGGATGTGTGAATAAAAAATGTCACCCTCAGGTAGAAGGGTGACCCTAAGGGTTTTTTTTAAGGGCAAGGGTAATCGGAGATCGGTTAGAGTTTCGGAAGATGATTATTATGCATGCTTTCTCAGGAGGATTTAAACACATTGCCCGAGGCATGTGTGAAGAGGAATAATTTTATAAAGTACTTCCTATGGGTCGATTCTGTGGGGTCTCGATTTTAAGTGTTAACGGAATATTTTGTTGGTGCCTTTTATTAATTTTGTCGCTTGCCTAACAACACACGAATCATTTGAAAAAATTATAACCAACCAGATGATGCCCGCGAATTCGTACACGTGAATTTAGTTGTTTCCTTTCCAGCAGGAACGCTTTAATTTTCCGGAATGAAAAGTAGCCTATGCACCGGGATAAAACCTATCCCTGTACCAAATTTCATCAAAATCGGTTAAACAGATGAGCCGTGAAAGCGTAGCAGTTAGATAGACAGACACACTTTCGCATTTATAATATAAGTATGGATAAAAGTACCAGCTACTTACTTTATTAATGCCCATTAAAAAAGTAGGCTATTTTTAAAATTACTGGCAATAATCAACTTTTTGAATCTATAGTCCAACAAACGACATGACCCGGTGACAGCGTCACTAGTATCTATGAAAAATAAAATAAAAACAAAAACTAAACAGGCATAAAAATTAGTTCCAATTTTGGCAACGGGGTCAGATAAGTTTGTATACTTTATTACAAGTTTATCAAATTAGATATTCTTAATTTATATGTAAATAGACAATAATATTTACCTATTAAGAAGATAAGAAATATTTAATTGTTTATTTTAGAGAATCAAAATGATAACACACATAAATCTGGTCATGATACTAACAGTTTTTTTGACTCAAAAAAAAAACTGCACCCATCTCATCCGTTTAGGGTTATCCATTGTCCCCAGGGTGTTTGTTTGGTTTATTCTTTATGGGTTTTAGTCCAGGTAATCCCGTGTCCTCTCACGGCGATCAATGGGTTTTGACATATGAAAGGATTATTTTTTAATTTGTAATTAATGATGCTACGTTATAAGTAACGTATTATTTGCCATTGGTAAGTAATCTGGAAGGTACCTACTATTAATTTAGTATTCTGTGACCTACAATGTCGTTACCTATGCCACACATCGAAGCTATAGAAAAATAAAACTATACCTACGATACGATACAATAAAAAAAAAAAAAATGTGAATCATTCATCCCGGCTAACGTGCTGTGAAACGTTTAGTAAAATATGTTGACGCCAAAAAACCTAGCCTTAAATATGAAAACAATTCGTTGATTCAATAAGTACCTATCATAGTTCGAAGAATTCCACGTTGGCGCCAAGGAAAATCGCAACAAAAACAAAAGACAGCTGCGAGTTCATCGACCTACGGCAACGTAACTTTCATTCTTAAAGCGAACCAAGTTAGTAACCTACTTTTCATTAATAAGGCGGACTAAAAAAATGCACGAAGAAAGTATCAAAGATTGAGCGGAGCGCGAACTTCGCTAACTGCCGGCGATGGCTTTTGTGGATACGCCGTCTTGGGCTAGAAATTAAAATACATATATTGAAATATTTCTTTTTTAATTTAATCTAATGAAAATTTTAAAGTATTTCTTTTTTTTTTAAATAATTGTTGTTTTAAATAAAAGTACTTAGTGCATATTTTTAAATTTAGATCGTCTCTCCATCTCTAGCTTGTGCATCAGTAGCTCTCGGTTTATACTAAAGTAATTATCTTAGTAATTAATAAAGTTAATTACACACTTTATACTCCGAATCTAGGTATATAAAGCCCATATTTAACTTATTTAACTTTACAAGCCTTATTTTAGTTAAGCAATTTCGTATGCTAGTGAATATACGTGAGCTAAACGGCCTTCTTTAGTCAACTTATAAAATTACCATAATTATACTTATAGTTCGCGCGCGAGTTGAATACAGAGCTGTATGGTGACACATACATAAGCTCGACATACAACTCGCGCGCGAGCTTTACGAATTTTGGTAAAAATTACATCTACTAGAATCGTCGACTAGAATACTTCAAAGCATACCTACCAGTCTTTAACCTAGAATGTCGATGTTAGTAAGTATATAACTTTACCTTAATAAATTTTCGGTGCAAGTATGTAAATTCTTTCTAGAAAGGATACGTCTCATCATCTCTATGTCTTACATAATTTTTCCGAGTTCCCGCCAGACGCCGAGACGCTAAAAAAATAATTAAAACGAGCGGCGCGGGCGGCGGGCGAGAGTGAAAGCGCGCCGTCTGCCGCGTAATTAGTACAATGGAGTTTCCTGACTTTGAACTTCGAATAGTATTTTTTATTTTTAAATTATTCTTGTCTTCGCGCGATCTTCATTCAACTTTTTTTAAGCTGTGAACAAAAGCTGCATAGGGCTTTTAGTTGTGGGTTCGGAACATATTTAATGTGAAGAATTTGTTTTAAATTATTGCTATTAAGGCTCTCAATTTTAAATTAAAATGGGTAAGAATTATTTAGAAAAAATATTCTCTTTTGTACCACTAAAGTATCTGCTCCCATCATTTTATTTGTTTTTTTTTAAACTTTGAGATTTTAAAAGCTTTGACTGATTTGAGCGTTGGGTTCTAGTCCTTTCAAAAAATTTATCACTTCAGTTTTGACTGAAACACATACTATAGTTTACATAATTGTACATTTTCCTATTTGGTACCGGAAAAACTAATTTACTGAAGCTTATAAACTTAGATAGATAGACTTACTTAGCAAACAAATATCCTACCTAAGTAAGACTTATTGTACCTACCTACCTACCTAGTTTATTCAAAATCTAGAGCAAAAATTGTGTGTTACTTTTATTTTTTAATACAATTTAAAACGTTTCGAAATAATACTTTTTCTGTATTTCAGCTTAAAATTCGAATAGTTAGTTTTTTTTTTTCTCTACCTATTTCATTCATTCGATATTTAATTTCAATGTGCATTTTGCAGGCAGGCTGAGGCTGAAGTGTGCTTAGTTTCAGGATAGGAAAAAATATTTAGGTACTTAATTAAATTATTATAATAATTTTAATTTAAGCGTACAAAATATGACATATTACAAGTCCATTATAATTTGGGTAGTCTATACTACTACTTTTACTATTTGGGTAGGTACTTATATTTACTGTCATGATGAAAACCGAACATTTACGTTATTAACACTTGGGTAAGCGGTGCTTTCATGCCTCTATGAACTGCATGCCACTGGTCGTCATAAAGCATGCGAGTGATGGATATTCATAATCATATTAAGGTGACTCCACATCAATAAAAACGTATTCAACGCTGCATGCAGTGCCTTTTGCTATTTTTCGTCGTTTTTTCTATCTGGGGGCACGGTAGTGCCCCCGCCAAGTCGAGCGCGAAGCAACACTGCCGTACCACCTTTTCTGGAACCATTTCGCCGCATTTTCAGGCCCCTATTTGAGAACCTCTGGATGGGACTAGAATGCTGAAATTTTCGTCATCTAGTAAGCTATAATCACACACTTGCAATCCAAAATTTCAAGTCGGTAGATCATTTAGTTCCGAAGTTAAGCGAAAGCAAAGTTTCAAAGCAAACTCGCGCGCGAACTATACCTAGGTACCTATAGAAACCGATGACCGAAGTCAGTTCGAAAATTTTCCACCAAAGAAAATGCCCAATACTGTAATACAGATAGGGTACTTATAATAATATAATATTAGAGTCACCTTATACAATTTAATTTGAAATAACAGATCAAGTGTGTGTTAGAACACCTATGGTAGGGTTCTGTAGCAATCGGTAATTATTCCTATTTGCTTAAAAACCTTATAGTGACTTTAAAATACCTATTCAATCTATATCACCAGAAAGGGTGACCTACACTTGTTTTCGACTAGCTGATGTCCGCGAGTTCGTCCGCGCGGAATAAGTTTTTTTTAATTCCCATGGGAACCCCTTAATTTTCCGGAATAAAAAGTAGCTTATATTGTCAACTCGCGGTCCTCAACTATACCCATGCAAATTACGTCGATCCGTAGCCCTGTTGCGGCGTGATTGAAGGACAATCCAATAAACAGACACACTTTCGCATTTATATTATTACGTATGATTCTGAATTTTCTTGTTCAGGACTCAGGAGAGGTTTTTTTCTGTATTTTTATTTTCTATCTGATAAGTTTTTCTCTTGATTTTTCTGTTATTTTGTGTAAGAAATACCTATTTGTGGTACACAGACAGCCGGACCGATAGATTGATCGACGGTAAGACGGACTGAACGAAACTTGATGGTTTCCTTATTTTACTACGGTATCCTAAAAAGGCTCATAATAATTAGGCCCGGGAAACCGTACACGTATTTAATTTTCCGAAGCCGGCCCACATCCGCCAATTTTTCCTCGCTTTATTGAAAACTTCAAAATTAATTCCTGCACCTAATTTCCTTTACGTGAAATATGAGGTCGCACACACACATGCGTGACTCAAATTTCGTTATGTCGACATAGGGTTGCCGAAACTACCGCACCCCGTCCCCCTCAGCATCAATCTTCACCCCCGCGCCACCTACGACAGTATAATACAATAATATATGTCTAACTTTCGGACCGGCCCTGTAGGTAGCTCCGTCTCTACCGCACCCGTGGGATAACCATATGATAGAATGGGATAAGCGTGAGGTGGGGGCGTCCTAAAGGGTGTACAAAGTGTGTGGGGTGCTATTGAAATTGAAGCGGGGTTTAGGCGCGGATGACGCCTGGGTGGAGAATGGATGGAAATTTCCTCAATTTAGCGTTTTCGCCAACAAAGGACGTTGTTTAATTTTTGGTTTTTGTTGGCGTTCAGGTGTGCTCTGATGTTGCTCGTATTGGGCCATATGGGAAAACTTAATATGCCTAGGTAAAGCTGTTTCATTTCTTTAGTAGTTTAGTAGACTTTAGGTACACATATAGAAATCTGCATC
Source organism: Erebia aethiops (assembly GCA_923060345.2). Lineage (NCBI taxonomy): Eukaryota > Metazoa > Arthropoda > Insecta > Lepidoptera > Nymphalidae > Erebia > Erebia aethiops. The sequence continues at coordinate 22,278,575 of OV281080.1, read as the reverse complement.
TGGAAGAAATATCTTCAAGAGATAAGTTATCTTTGTGCATGTCCTTTCAATGTTTATTTTTTATTTTTAAGATTCTGGTACAAAATATATAAATAAATAAATAAATGAATATAGGTAACTTCTAATGGCAGTTTTTTTCTAAATCGTGATCCAATAATCTGATACAGAAATTAATCTTATACTTACCTACTGATTAAAAAAAAATGCAAAACACTTATTGGATAGAAGCAGCTAGTTTACGGAACTTACTTTACGGAAGTCCATGATAATGAAGAAACTAGAAATTTAATTCACAATACATTTAGCTGCTTTGGCGGATTATAGCGAATCAAACTTCTAGTTCCTTCGTTAAAAATACAAAAGTTTTCTGCCTGTCATATTGTTACCTTTTCGCATTCCATTTGTTACCTATTTGGACGAAATTTTGTACATTAGTAGAATACTTTTAAAGTCGAATAATTAAAGAGTTCCCACTGGATTTAAGTAAGCAAATAAACCTAAATCTAATCAGGTGAAGTCGCGGATATCATCTAGTAAAGGTGAAGAAGGTAAGGGTAATGTAAGGGTAACTATCTACAATATACCTAGCACAGCTGTATGCTCTAAGCCCTCTAACCTCCAATCTCGAGAGCAAGAACTTTAAGACAATAGATTAAGTTACCCATTAACTCGCCCATTAAGTAATTACCTAGCGTTTAACTTAGTTTAAGATTATGTCTGAATTTACTCGTATATCTCAGATAGTTGAATTTATTTTGTAGGTACGACTAGTTGGAACTTCTTGATCCCATGTCCATCTCCATCGTGTTAAAATTTAAAAATGACGTAAAATGGAACCTTAATATCGTACTAATATTATAAATGCGACAGTGTGTTTGTGTGTTGGGTTTTCCCTTCAATCACGTCGCAACAGAGCAACGGATCGATGTGATTTTTTGTATAGTTGAGGACCTGGACAGTGACATAGGCTACTTTTTATCCCGGAAAATGGAGGAGTTCCTGAGAAAAAGGGTCTTGACCACGGAATAGATAAAGTTATTTTTTCTATGGTCTTGACAGACAGACGGACGGACAACAAAGTGATACTATAAGGGTTCCGTTTTTTCCTTTTGAGGTATGGAACCCTAAAAACTGAATCCACGCGGACGAAGTCGTGGGCATCATCTAGTACCTACCTAAGTATTAAAACAATTTTCGTTATACCTATCCAGGTGTTTGTTTACCAAATTAACGAGAGAAAATCAACCATTTTGCATATTTCCGCCTTCCTCAGGACATTCATTGCAGCTCGGTCTGCGAACCAGAATACCTAGTGTGCAAGAGCCATTAATTTCATTAGCATCTTAACGTGCACCGATTTGGCTTCTTTATTCAAGAACATAAAAACATGAATCAAGTTTGTAAAATAATAAGAGTAACCAACAACGTTTCATTAAAATTTACCAAGGTTAGGTATTCTTACATAAGTAGGTACCAATATTTTTTTTCATAGCAATTAGGTACCTATGACAAAAAATATGGGTGTGTGCAGTGCAATTCACACACGGCTGAAGTGAAACTTCAGAAAAGTAGCCTACGAGAGAATGAGATAAATATAACTTGTATTCTATCTCATTCTCTCGCAGGCTAAATACTATTAATAATAATATGCTTGTCTCTTTTTGGTCAATTTTCCAATCACAACGATTATAAAGAAGTTCACTTAAAAAGCTATAAATATACTGACGTAAGTAAGTACTTACTTATAATAATATGTATTCTCCGTTATTCCCACTTTCTATAGGTCCTGTAGGATTTTATGGGTCTTTGCAGGCTATACAGACAATTTGATCGAATGATAGTTTCCAGTTATTGGATGGTTTATGTACCCTTCTGTAAGATTTATAAAACTGTTATAAAATCAAAATTAATTACCTATTGTTATATCAAAAATTGTATGATTCGAAGACTTTAATCGTTCCACGCGTTAGAAAAAAAATCTTGTAAGATCTATTCAATTATGAAAGTGTGAAATCTGATTGGAACTTGTGAAAATTCATTTCATGTCTGATTGTAGCTTGGTTTCTATTTTCCCTTCACACCTCTTTTGTATACCTGCAATCTAGTGAATAAAGGTTTTATTTATTTACTAGCGATCCGCCCCGCGTTCGCACAGGTAGCACCCGTAATAATCCTAATAGTCTAACCCAATATAGCCAGTGGGCAGTGGGCAGGTTTTATATTTGAATACTACATTGTAAGAGTAGATACGCCTCGTCCTCACCACACCTGCCATAGCCGCCAGCCGCAAAGTAAAGGACAATTTTGATCATAATTAGATATTTGAGATTGTGTTGTGAAAACAAATGGAGCCTTCCACAGCACGTTACAGCGATCAGTAATAGTAACGCAACAGTAATTCACGCAATTAATTAGGCCGCGAAATTTTTCTGAAGCGATTTACATTCCGGCATCCCACTGACTAGCGTTTCACGTGTTCGCACGGGCTTTTATTAATCTTTGGAACTTGGTACTAGGCTCACATAAATAATGTTTGATTTTAGACAAAACAATACGTAACTTAGAGCACCTACCCGTATACAAAGATCTTGCTTGATCGTTTCTTTTGCATGTCCTTTTAGGAAGAATGCTTTTCTGTCATAGGGTATTCAAATATTCTAGCTAAGAAAAAGTGTTTTTTTTTTTTTTATCCACTACAAGCTAGCCCTTGACTGCGATCTCACCTGATGGTAAGTGATGATGCAGTCTAAGATGGTAGCGGGCTAACCTGTTAGGGGCATGGCAGTTATATTAAACCCATACCCCTTCGGTTTCTACACGGCATCGTACCGGAACGCTAAATCGCTTGGCGGCACGTCTTTGCCGGTAGGGTGGTAACTAGCCACGGCCGAAGCCTCCCACCAGGCCAGACCAGGGAAAATTCAGAAATTATAATTTTCCAAATTGACCCTGCCGGGGATCGAACCCGGGACCTCCGCACGTTAAGGCAACAGCGCTACACACTGCGCCACGGAGGTCGTCAAAATCTTAAATACAGGCGTAAAAGCGTACTATTACATAATCTGTGGTAAAAACTTGAAGTCCTTTCACATGAAACAAAGCCATAGAATGGTTACGCAACAGTAATCCAAACGCAATTAATTAGACCGCGAACTTTTACTGCAGCGATTTATATTCCAGCCTCGAACCGACTCGCGTCTTATCTTCACGAGCCCTTATTCTGTTTAGAACTTGTGACAAACACGCCTCGGTTAGTGCGGGGGTCGTAGTGACGTTACGCAACTAGCTTTTATTTACGCCGTTGTCTACGTTTTACTTTTTATTTGGCAGAAGGAAAACTACGCTGTACTCTACGTACCTTACCTTATGAATGAAAAATATTACTAGACAGGTTCGGTGCGGTGAGGTATCTCTGTTTCCCTGTATCTTTATGCATTGGCGTGCAGGTCATTGACGCATCAAATAAATATTGTATGCATATTCTATACCTACAGCTATCTAACTTTTTTTTTCAACTTCACCTGTTTGCATTAATTTGCCGGATTTTTAAAGATTCTATTCAGGATTCAGACAGGCTGAGGCTACGTAGCCCTACAGAAAATCAAAAACTTCCTCCGGTATATTTGAATTACTTATCTACATTTATGTAGATAAAGTCACTGGCATTATTTATACTTAAGTACTTAGATTCACTCCGGGATATTTCAATTATCTACATCCATGCGGATAAAGTCACTGGCGTTGTTTATAGCAAGTAAGTACTTAGATAAATAATTTTCCTTCCAAAAGAAACTCCTAATCTATGTAGAACAAAACGATTCACGCACGCAATCATAACAGATAGCGGAATCAACCCCCCTAATGTCCATGCGTATACCGAAATGCCCCCATTCAAACCTGTGTACGGCCTTATCTCTCCCGTCAGGCACATTTTAAGCCCCCGGGGGTAACTTCAAATAGGAATAGTCGCATTAGGCTCCAAAATTACAGGCGACCGTCACAGGCTAACGTGGTGAAATGGCTCAACCACCTGGGGGGGTTAACCCTCTCCCTGCTTACGTACGCTTCAGGGTTTTAACACATGCAATACAAATACAGCCGTATAGTTATAAATTTAAGGTTGGTTTTTGAATAGTGATGTAATGATCTCGGACTTAGGAGCTATGTCTAAATGTTAGCGTTTGACCCCACTTCGTATTGCGGGCCCGTGCGCCGAGAGGGGGTTGTTTTAGTCATCAATAATGTTAGGAGGTAAGACTTAGTGGAGACATGCAATGGGACTTTATTCTAGCTTTTTGTGGAAATAAATGTGAGCTAAAACTTTGGGATAAAGATTTTTTTATGTTTAGTCCTTACTTTGTTTATTTTATACGTAATAAAAACCCACTACTATTGTATATAATTACAACTTTAATTTGTGATGTTTCCAAATGGAAACATCGAATTTAACAGTCATAAACGCCTATCTTTTCAAGCGATTTTGATGAAATTTGGCACAAAAGTAAGTCGTATGATGTAGGTATAGGTATCCCGGGGACGGATTTCGGATACAATATGCTACTTTTGTGCTTTTATTCCGGAAAATTAAGAAGATCACGCGGGAATCACGTGAACAAAGTCGCGACTAATATCTTCTATAGGCCGACCGTTTAACTCGCGTATCGCCTGCGCGGTAAGAAGGGAGCGGGGGGAGATAACATCACGGGGGGGGGGGGGGGGGGGATTAAAAAAAAGATACTTATTATTTTATTCTTTACCAACAATGTCTATCTCGAGATAAATCTTTGGATTATTGACTCCGTGTGTAGCGTTACCCGCCCCCGCTCCCTTCTTACCGCGCAGGCGATACGCGAGTTAAACAGTCGGCCTATAGCATACTTCATACTATAATATTATAAATGCGAAATTGTGTTTGTTTGTTGATTTGTCCTGCAATCATATCGCAGCGGAGCAACGGATTGACGTGATTTTGGCATGGGTATACCTAGTTGAGGACCTGGAGAGTGATATAGGCTACTTTTATACCGGAAAGTTATGAAGTTCGAGTGAGAAGTGAGAAAACGCGGACGAAGTCGCGGGCATCAGCTAGTTAGACTATAAAACTCTGGATATACCAGCAATTTGAGTGTAGGCTTATCCGCACTATTGCGATGTGGTGGCAGTAATCTCGCGGGACGAGCTTATCAATCACAGCTGATGGAAAGCCGCCAGGCCGCGGGGACTAGCGCAGAGATAGGTACAGCCGCCTATCCGCCGCTTTCAAATGGAAAAGCTTATTGGAACTTGGAATTATACTAATATAGATCACAATTTTTCTAAATTTTGAAAACATGGAAACAATATTTACAAGGGATGCGCGACTATTTACTCAATTTATGGGCTGCATAAATTAATATTGAAACTTATTTTTTTAGGCTTTTGATTAGATACGACATTCAAAGTTTGTAAAAATTTTACCCTAAAGGGGGTAAAAATAGGGGTGAAAGTTTTTGTGTAATGACGTTATTATTTGCAAAATTAGCCTAAAAAATTAAAAATGCTGTCGAAAGTCACTATTCCACGCGGACGACGGGCACAAGCTCACAATCTGTCCAAATTTTGAAAACATGGAAAAATTTATACATGCGACTATTAACGGTAATGCGTTATTAAAATTAATATTGATAGAGCAGAGATACAGCCGCCTATCAGCCGCATTCAGATGGAAAAGCTTATTGGAACTTACTAATGTTATGAACGTGAAAGATTGTAAGTTTGCATATGTTTAAAAGTTTGTACCCTACCTACCTACCTACTAAGTAGGTGTGTTTGTTACTCCTTCACGCCACAATAAGTAAACCAATTTGGCTGGAATTTAGAATGGACTACGGAGTTAGCTTATAGGTAACAATCCCGGCAAATTAAAGAACAGGAATCCAAAAACCTTGATCCATGCAGATGAAGTCGCTTGCGCCATCTAGTATTTCTTATGGAATAACATTACAAGGGCTGCTATTATTTTCTCATCATAGTATTGATTATCAGGTTATTGGGTGAACAAAATGTTATAATTAACTTTTAAAAACTTAAAAAGTTTGCAATCACTATATATTTTAATTTGAAATGCCCAAATGAAAAATAAGTACTTTTCCTAGTGAGATCGCAAAGCGCCATCTAACAATGTCTTTAAAATAAATTTTCGATTTTCAATCTAACCTGCTATTCGACAAAAGATGGCGCTCAAAACTTCCAATAAGATTTGATTTCGAATAAGTATTGTTTAGGTAAGAGAATTTTATGCGCACAAAAAAAAATACGCGCCGAATTGAGAAACTCGTCCTTTTTTGGAAGTCGGTTAAAAAGTTAAAGATTAAGTTTTTTTTTAATTTCTGCGGGAACGCATTAATTTACAGAGATAAAAAGTAGCCCACGTCTTTTCCTGGGATATAACTAATTATCTCTGCACAAAATTTCATCAAAATCGTGTGAAAAGTTGTCATGCGAAAGCGGAGTAGACAGACAGAAAGACACACTTTCGCATTTATAGTATTAGTAGGTGTAAATACATAATAACTAGGTACCTATGGAGGGATCTTTACTCATGATTTATGGATTTGATATTTGGAACTGAATTTATTGGAATTACTGAATCTGTTTCTATTGTACCTACCTACTCTTGTAAGAATGTTAAAAAAATCTTATAAGTAGGTACAGGTAGGCAGGTACTTCTTTCCCATGAGACCCTTTAGAATTGAAATCCCTAGACTATCTTAATTAAATATCGATAATTAGGGTTCTTCTTTTAGTTTCTATTTATTTATTTAGTTACATCGGTTATTATGGTTTACCTTTGGTTAATTTTATATTTCTACATACCTTATATACTTATGACTAAGTAGCTGCTTACCTATATTTCTAAATGATACAAATCGGTATGTAGGCAATTAACGATTCCGAATACATAAGGGAATACATAAGACGCTAGGCTTCGGGTGTAGGGGAGGTAAAGGGGTGAAATAGAAGCGAAGTTGCTTAGATAATGTGCATACATTAAACTAAGACCAAACTAACGCGAGGCGTATCTTGATGAAGGAACTTCGTACGCCCGCGGTCTAATTACGGGAGGAGGGGGGGTAAAACAGTGCCTTTGACGTGGTTATACGGGGAATTTCATTAACATATAAAAACTATATGCCACGAGTTGCCAAGTTCCAAGAATTTAGGGTGTGTGTAGAAAATCATAGTAATACATGCGGAAGTGTATCTGTCTGTCTGTAAAGGTCCATCTTTTCAACCGATTTTGATGAAATTTGGCAAACTGGTAGGTTACATTCCGGAGAAGGACATAGGCTATTTTTATGCCAAAACAATTAAGAAGTTCTCCTAGGAATTAAAAAAAAAGTTAATCTACGCGGACGCAGTCGCGGGCATCATCTATAATATCAACTATATATAGTCCGAAATTAATTTTATTTATTTTTACTTGTAGGTAAGTTCGATTATATCCGATTCCTATAAGAAAATTTAGGATTTCGTGAAAATCAATATTATGTGTTTAAAAAAAACGCATAAGTAGGTACGCATAACGCTTTTCAGACGGTTCTGAAACTGCTTCATTCCACTATGTGTACCTATAGAACTATGTAAATAAATTATTTTTCATCCCATGTATTCGAAAAGGACGACTTGGTTCGCCTTTAAGTGCACCCAAAGGTGGTTTTTTCTATAAGAAACTTTTAGCGGGCAGAAATGAGTTTTTAATCCTCTTTATTTAAAAAAGTGCGCCGCAATTATCTTTGCCGCGCACTTTTTGAGTTTGGAGGCGCCTTTTATTTTCTCATACAGGGTGATGAAAAGTAGAGTGTATCATTCGGGCACAAAATTTTTTGGCTGGGGCGACGTACTTTGAATCCCTCGCTACGTTCAGGATTCTACTAAAGAATCCCTCGCTACGCTCTGGATTCAAAAAAGCGCCCTCACCGTAAAAATATTATTTTGCTCACTTGTAATACAATCTACTATTTTAAGCGGACTATTTAATTAGCTTAAAGCTATACTAACTACTGTTTGATAATACAGTTAATAGATACCTACCTGCAGCTGCCAAAGTGCATTAGAAGTTCGTTTTCTCAATTTGGTTGATAATAAATGTTTTAGGAAATAAATCGATACTTAATCGCAAAGAACTTGTTCATACAGCGATATAGGCTAAGTGAAATCCAGTGGCTGAAAGACGTTAAAGTTGCGCATGTGTTGAAACTTGGAACTTGGGATGGGACCGGTACGAGGCGATGATACTTAAAGTTGCGAACAATTTCACGAATTCTACCTGCAGTAGAATTCGTAGTTCGCCATACTAGTGTGCAACGAAATTAATGCAATGAGATTACTATTGGGGTACTTACTACATAATTGCGATGAAATTCATTTTCTAATTTGGTTGATGAAAATCTAGCTATACTTCAATACTAATATAATAAATGCGAAAGTTTGGATGGATGGATGTCTGTATGTATGGATGGATGTTTGTTACTTAATCACGCCAGAACGGCTGAACGAATCTGGATGAAATTTGGCGCAGGGATAGATTATCGTCTGGAATAGCACATAAGCTACTTTTTATCACGGAAAATTAAAGAGTTCCCGCGGGAAACAAAATCATTGATCAGGCGGACGAAGTCGCGGGCATCAGCTGATTAGGAAATAAATCGACAGCGATCTGGGGTAAGTGAAATCCAGTGGCTGAAAGACGTTAAAGTTGCGCATGTGTTGAAACTTGGAACTTGAGATGGGGCCGGTACGAGGCGATTATAACGGGCTTTAACTTTAGGGCCGAACAATTTCACGAATTCTACCTGATAGGTGCTGCTACTTCGACATACTAGTGTGCAATGAAATTAATGCAATGGGATTAGGTACTATATATTTTGGGGTAGGTACTTAAATCTTAAATTCAATTGAGCTATATAATCTTACCTACTTAGTAAGACAAGTAGGTAGTAGGTACCTACAGTTTGCGCGCCAGTTGAATGCAGTAAATGTATGTGTCACCATACATTCACTCTGCATTCAACTGGCGCGCGAACTATGCATAGTAAGACAGTAGACAAAAAAAGATGATTAGGTAATGAAATTAGTGCAATGGGATTACTTTATCTGTGTTGTATTCCTCATTACTGAGGGTCCAATTAATTTCCATTAATCAAATAATGGTACGGGTTTTCTTGGGATTATAATGCGGTGGGTTCCCACGTCCTTCCGCAATGGCATTAGATACTATTGGGGTACCTACTTAAGTCTTAAATTGAGCAAATTAAACTTACCAACTTAGAAGACAGTATAAACCACAAAACTACTAATGCAGTCTAGTTAATGAAATTGGTGCAATAGGATTAGGCACTATTGGGGTAGGTACTTAAATCTTACATTCAATTGACTTAATCTTACCTATTTAGAAGATAGTAAGAAGCCACAAAACTACAAAAGAAGTGAATGAAATTAGCGCAATGGGATTGCTGGTGAGGGACTCACTGACAAGTGGCATGGCATGCAGGTTTCCTCGCAATATACTTTCCTTCCGTCCTGTGCTTGCCTGGGATCGAACACCCGGATCTGTGAATATGAGACCTAAGTGTTAACTACTACGCTATTTTGATGAAATTTCTTACAGGGGTAGGTTGTATCCCGGGGAAGGACATATGCTACTTTTTATCCCGGAAAATTAGAGTTCCCGCGGGAATCCTAAAAATCCTGATCCACGCGGACGAAGTCGCGGGTATCATCTAGTTAAATAATAAAGTTTTCAACCGAAAAAAACAGGAAAATAAAATTATGATACCTATTATTTCAAAGACAAAGGCATCCAGGTTGCATCCACGATCGCGGTAAAATATCAACGTTTTGGTCGTTTCACATTTCGCTCGTGTAGTGTAATAAAGCGTTGCCGTGTGTAACTGTTCTTTGAGGCGCGAGCGAAGCGGTCGCTTTTCGGTGTTCTTTACGATGATTTACATAGTTCATTGAAAAGTAAGAATATTATATCTTCTTCTTTGAATTTTTAATAATTCTTTGTATCCATACTATCCATATATCCATACCTACTAATATTATAAATGCGAAAGTGTGTCCGTCTGTCTGTCTGTCCGTCTGTTTGGTACAGGGGTTGGTTGTATACCGGGGATGGACATAGGCGTTTTAACTTTTTAACCCGGAAAATTAAAGAGTTCCCGCGGGAATCCAAAAAATCCTGATCCACGCGGACGAAGTCGCGGGTATCATCTAGTTAAATAATAAAGTTTTCAACCGAAGAAAACAGTACGACAAAATATGATACCTATTATTTCAAAGGCAAAGACATCCAGTTGCATCCGCGAACGCGGTGAAATATCAACCTTTCGGTCGTTTCACATTTCGCTCGTGTAGTGTAATAAAGCGTTGCCGTGTGTAACAGTTCTTTGAGGCGTGAGCGAAGCGGCCGCGCTGTGTTCTGTACGATGATATTTCATAGTTCATTGAAAAGTAAGAATATTATATCTTCTTCTTTGAATTTTTAATAATTCTTTGTATCCATACTATCCAAATCCATACTAATATTATAAATGCGAAAGTGTGTCTGTCTGTCCGTCTGTTTGGTTCGTTGAATGGCAAGGCTAAGCTGTTGGTGTAAATAAGCGCCAGCTCTTTGGTCACCAGAGGCGTGGATCAGTTTTTGAATAATTGTTAGAATCTATTTCTATTATTAATATTATGACTTTGTTAACACAAAGTCTAAATATTAATAATAGAAATAACAATTAATTAATTTAATTAGTTTTATTAATTTAATTAAATTAGTTAATTTAACAATTAACTGCTCAAGCCATAATATATCGAATGCCTTTTAGAGGAAGACTGTTCCTACTATGTAAAATTAAATTTAGGATCTTCAATCAATAATTATGAATTATGAATTATTAATAGAATCAAACGAGTTTAATAAATGAAATGAAAAAAAAGAAATTGTTATGAGCCTTTATTTCTCCATCGTTGGTATAATTTGCTTGGTTCTGACATCTTAGGTCTGTTCAAATACATGATTTCCACTACTACTAAACGATCATTGCTTTTTTTTGTTCCACTACAAGTTTGCCTTTGAATGCGATCTCACCTGATGGTAAGAGATGATGCAGTCTAAGACGGTAGCAGGCTAACTTGTAGGTAAGCAACATACACAGCAACATAAGTACCCCTAATCCGTTTCTACACTGCATCTTACCGGAACGCTAAATCGCTTGGCGGTACGTCTTTGCCGGTAGGCCACAGCGAAAGCCTCCCACCAGACCAATTTCCAAATTGACCCTACCGGAATTGAACCCGGGACAACCCACAATAAGACCACAGCACTCACCAGGGATGTCAGCTTGCATCTAAAATCATAGCCGATTGCTTGAACGCAACTCTGGCATTAAGAAATTCATCTTCAGTTTGAAGATCACATTTTGGTATAAAGGTTTTCTTGGGATAATAATGCGATGGACTCCCAGACATTTTACCGTACTTAAAATAGCCAAAAAGTTAATATAAGATTCAGTAAATATGTTTCAATACATTTTGGTGATTTCGCTAGTTCTAGAGCAGAGTCTAAGTGGTACAGTATTATCGATAAAGTTATTCAAGTTTTTCACGAATCTATTCCCTCGAGGATTTAAATTTAATATTTTAACTGATCTAGGCTGTCCCGCTTCTCTGATATCTCTCATGTCAATAAAAAAATGGACAGAGTAAAGAGTCGTCTATTTAGTATGAATTTGAATGTTTGACTTCCATTTCAATAGGATACTGTGTTTATTATTGCTTATATATTATTTATTTTGTTTCTCAAGAATAGTAATGCGCGAATATAATAATTATAACAATACTATCATGTTTATTGTTTACCAAATAATTTACCAACCAAATAATTATTTGATTCCCTTTTATTCCAACTGCGTAAGCTTGTGCTAATAGGTAGCGTAGCTAAACGGATTAATTTAAAAGTATTCCGAAATTTTTCGATTTCTTGATCCGTGTTATGGAGTCTGAAATCAAAGTGTTTAGTAATTTCGTTCATCTAAATGTAATAAGCAAGCTTTTGTCGATAAATTTGCTATCGATAAAGTGTCAGCTACGTGTCTAGTTGATATCCAGTTGGTAAAGCAAACGTTTGCCCGGGCTCAGCTCCCGGGCAAATACGTCGGGTAAATAAGCCTTCTAACTACACGTCTTCGGTATATAACGGGTACCTATTTATACGGTTTATATAGTAACTTAACCATTGCTCGCAATACTCCTTTGGCGTAGGCATGTGTAGGCATTGCGACTATGTTTTATTTATCCACTACAAGCTAGCCCTTGACTGCGATCTCATCTGATGGTAAGTGATGATGCAGTCTAAGATGATAGCGGGCTAACCTGTTAGGGGCATGGCAGTTATATTAAGCCCATACCCCTTCGGTTTCTACACGGCATCATAGCGAAACGCTTAATCGCTTGGCGGCACGTCTTTGCCGGTAGGGTGGTATCTAGCCACGGCCGAAGCTTAGCACCAGATCAGACCAGGGAAAATTCAGAAATTATGAATTCCCAAATTGATCTTGCCGGTCATCGAACCCCGGACCTCCGCACGTTAAGACAACAGCGCTCAACACTGCGCCACGGAGTTCGTCATATAAGTTGGACGAAATTGATATTTTATAATGTATAAAAGGTTTCAAGGTAGGTTCTAAAGTTTAAAGGGTGGAAGACTCCGGCCATGGCTAATACCACCTTTCTAGTTTTAGTTACATAGCCGCTGCTAGTTTTTGACATCACTGTTCTAGCAAACTACGAGCTTTAATACAACTGTAACTATTATGTGCTTTAACTAGTTTAATAATAGTATAATAGTGGGATTAAGTTTTCTGAAAATGATACGGGATATTTTTAAATTTCCGGGATAAAAAGTGGCTAAGTGGCCTTAAAAGAAATGACCATAATATTTTGGTAAAATTGGTTTAGCAGATGGACCGTGAAAAGGTTGCATAGGTACAGATAAGAAGACAGTAGGTATACATAAAATACCTTATGGTTTTAAACGACATATTAGTTAAAGGTTAAAAAGGAAAAAAAATATATACCTACATCTTTTGACGAGTTTTGGCCTTAAGTATTCCCAATTCAGCACAAAGAACTATGCCACTGTCTCGTTGGAATAAAATTGACATAATTTTGGAATGTTATTATCAGCAGTAAGTACCCACAACATGATATCAAACATGCTTAATAATGTCTTGTTTAGTGCCCTATTTACAAAGGGCTTTGCGTCGGCTTCTGAGCGAAATTCAATAGGATGTACACACATAGATATAATATGAAGGTTATATACAGTGGCTTCAGGCGTTCGTTACAGTATATAACGTATGTGGGGCATATGTGTAAGTTCGCAAGGTTCAATTTGATCCGCTGTCTTCGGTGGACGGAATGTGAAACTCCGTTGTTTGTTTGCGGGTGGATGGATCTAGTGAAATTTCTCCTTTGTTGCTCTCCTCCACCCTGAGTTGGTGGCCCAAGTTTCAAGCTATTAGAGGGAATATGTAGATTATTTTTGTTTTTTTTTACCAAATTGGTAAAGATACCTTCATTTATATCTGTCGTAGAAGCCTTAATATTCTTTGGTAGAAGTGATGGGCGCTGGAGCAGACATGCTTTAGAATGAAAACCCTTAACCCAGTGTAGGACGACGCCGCTGGATTGTCAAAAAGGCGGGAAGTAATGAGGGAGGCAAAGTCAGTGATTCTAATATAAACTTCGTATTTATTCTTTTTATACGACAAAGGAATTTAGTTAGAAATAATCAAGGTAGGCAGTTAGTATTATAGTAGAAAAATATTTTGTAATATAAATATCTAGCTGATGCACGCAACTTCGTCCGTCTAATTTTTATTTATTTAATTTTTCGGGATAAAAAGTAGGCTATGTTACTCTCCAGGCCAAGTATAGCCATGCCCAAAATCACGCCGATCCGTTGCTCCGTTGAGCCGTGATTGAAGGACAAAGAAACATACTTTCGCATTCATAATATTAGTATAAGGTGGTTACCACACCTTTAACGCCTACGCCACTAATATGAATATGTCGTCACAATCCAACTATAATGCCTTCCCAACAACTTAAAGACGTCGAGGAAAGTCTTGCTCTGCGCTTTTCAGTGCGGAGTTGTTAATCAAACACCTTGTATAGATTTAGGCAAACCACAGCAAAGACTTTTAGTAAATTTCATTGGTGGATCCAGTCGCTCATAGCTTGCACCACACTCGAGGTTAGATTTGGTGGGCATTATGTAGAAGCTTTGTTTCTCTTACATTATGTATTCTGCCGTGGACTTCAGTATATACGCCTCTATGTAAGTTTGATTCGAGTTTGCGTTACTGGTTTATAATTTTCCCAACATTATTATATGTTTTCTCGTAGACATATTTTAAGGCTATCTTACTAATATTATAAATGCGAAAGTTTGGATGTATGGATGTATGGATGGATGTATGGGAACCAAAAAACCTCAAATGGATGTTTGTTACTCAATCACGCCAGAACGGCTGAACGGATCTGGATAAAATTTAGCTCAGGGATAGATTATAGTCTGGACAAACACATATGCTGCTTTTTATCCCGGAAAATTAAAGATTTCGCGCATTGGAGCAGCGTGGTGGGTCTAAGCTCTAATTCCCTCTCTTCTATGAGAGTGGAGGCCTGTGCCCAGCAGTGGGACGTTAATAGGCTGTAGTGGTGGGGTTACATATTTATTATATCGATCATACATAATTTATTTTGTGTATCATCATTAATCAGAGTTATTAAAAAGTTTTCTTCTAAGTTTCTTGCTGATGGCCGGCTCTTCTCAGTTGAATCTTCTTTTCGAACTAATGGTGTTGACAATATGTCTGGAGCCAATGAATAGGACGTAAAATAAAAAATAAATTGGATTTTATTTTTATCTAACATTTGGTCCTGGAACATCAGCAAGTCTCTTTCAAAATAATTCCTTGTTCCATATAAATATTACTTTATTACGAATAGTTATTTTCTTTATGTTCTCGTAATTCAATTAAATTTTATTGTTATCTAGCTGACCCGGCGAACTTCGTACCGCCTTATTATGCAAAATTAAATGTATATTTTTCAATATTTCTGAGAGATTTTCTTAATATTTTTTTCCGTAAGAACCTTCTCCTAATAATAACAAATACAACAAAAAAAGAATTAGTGAAATCGGTTCAGCCATTCACGCGTGATGCCGTGACCAAGGAAAATGGGTTTCATTATTATTATTATATTATACTATATATAGCTCGATTACCACTGACTCACTGACTCACTCATTGACATAATTGTTCTCCTAGAAAGAGACAGAAAACGATACAATGATGTACGGGAGATGTGTTCGGGTGCGGGAGTCGAGTAGGGAAAAATTATGACATTTCGGAAAAACAAGATGGCGGCCGACGTGATTCTTGCAACTCTTTTGTTTTCCAACCGATTTTGTTAAAACTCGCACCGATTGAAGAAATTAGGAAACGATCAATAGAAAGAGTGGAAAAAATTGGAAAAACAAGATGGCGGCCGAGCTGTAGTGTTTTGAAATTTTTGATTTTTCGACCCCGAACCGCGGCGCCACAGATCCGAAACGGCGTGGTCGAGCATAATATTTTTTTCTCTTTTCGCCTACAAATATCCTGTATTTTGACAGAACGGGAGTGGTTTTAAAAAATTCAAGATGGCGGCTGTCGCGGCGGCCGTTCGGTTTGAGGTACGAAAAAACGCAATTTTAAAATTCAATTTTCTCACAGTTGGCAACGTCGGAGCGTTTCGACTTCTATGGGGCGATTGTGTGTAACGACTCGAAGTATTGATTGGAGAAAAAAAATTACCCCATTTCTCGGGAAATTTTCAAGATTTACCCCAAAAATAAGAAAATCGAAATACGCATTTTTTGCAAAATTCGAGTACGAGCCACCACGTGTCCCACTTGTACGAATGACATTTGGGTGTTTTCGTCGCCGAGGTCTGGCAACACTGGGATTTATCAAAGTAAAAGTGATTTTCGACATGGTCTTTTTTCAGGAGCAATCATTTCGGCTGGGTGCGAGCGAGATAAAAAATTGAAACGTCATCAGGAGCGGTATATCCTGTAGTTTACGGGAAAATTATGAAACTATGTAAAATGCTTCTGTGAAACGAGGTGGCGGCCATTTTGTATTCATTTTGTGTTTTTGAAAATTTCGATCACGATTTTGAGGCAGTTGGCAACATTTGGGAAAGTTGACATGTATGGATCGACTGTATAACTCGACCGGCAGTATCGAGATATCTTAACAGTGTTGCCACATTTGGGGTAGTTTTCGAGATTTTCCCCAAAAATGTCCTCCTGTAAAATTTTGTACGAAAAAATTTTTTTTCACTGATGGCTTCGTATAGAAGTCAGAAAATATAACTTGAAAAAAAATATGGAGACAGCTGATGATTGAGGATTTCGGAGACGGGTACAGGGCACGGCCAAGGTATTGAAGATAGGTGGGGGGTCCTCGAACTAATGTCACTCGGAACCTCATCCAATAGACAAAGAGCAAAAAAAAAATTCAAAATGGCGGATTTAAGATGGCTGCCATACAAACTTGTTTTGTTTCTATCTCAGAAAGTATAAAAGATGGAAGAGTGGTTTCTTGGCAAAAGATGATCAGGACCTGAAGGTCTACTTGATGAACAGGAAAAAAATTCAAGATGGCGGAATTTATTTCTCCATAGAAAATATATGGCCAATATTGAAGAATACTACAAGACTGTAGAACTGTGCAAGATTTTGATACGGTTCCATTTTACCCACGACGGGGCTTCCTGCGATTACAAAACAAGAAACTGGTAATAAAATTAAAAAAAATCGCCATTTTGAAATTCTTTATTAATTGACCGATTTCGTTTAAAATCGATATTGAGGACTCCCTGGGGTTACAAAACAGGAAACTGAAACCAAAATTTTAAAAAATCAGCGCCATTTTGAAATTTTTTGTTAATGGACCGATTTCGTTCAAAATCGATATTTAGGGCTCCCTGGGATTTCAATACAGGAAACTGTTACCAAAGTTTTAAAAAATCAACGCCATTTTGAAATTCTTTGTTAATTGACCGATTTCGTTCAAATTCGATATTCAGGGCTCCCTGGGATCACAAAACAGGAAACTGATACCAAAGCTTTTAAAATCGGCGCCATTTTGAAATTCTTTGTTAATGGACCGATTTCGTTCAAAATCGATATTTAGGGCTCCCTGGGATTTCAATACAGGAAACTGTTACCAAAATTATAAAAATCATCGCCATTTTGAAATTCTTTGTTAATTGACCGATTTCGTTCAAATTCGATAACTGAGGATCCTAAATATTCCAAAAACCACAACCCGTGAGCTGCTTTAGCAGCTCGCGCACAGGGCGAAACACTAGTTATACTATATATAGCTCGATTACCACTGACTCACTGACTGACTGACTGACTCATTGACATAATTGTTCTCCTAGAAAGAGACAGAAAACGATACAATGATGTACGGGAGATGTGTTCGGGTGCGGGAGTCGAGTAGGGAAAAATTATGACATTTCGGAAAAACAAGATGGCGGCCGACGTGATTCTTGCAGCTCTTTTGTTTTCCAACCGATTTCGTTTAAACTCGCAACGATTGAAGAAACTAGGAAACGATCAATAGAAAGAGTGGAAAAAATTGGAAAAACAAGATGGCGGCCGAGCTGTAGTGTTTTGAAATTTTTGATTTTTCGACCCCGAACCGCGGCGCCACAGATCCGAAACGGCGTGGTCGAGCGTAATATTTTTTTCTCTTTTCGCCTACAACTATCCTGTATTTTGACAGAACGGGAGTGGTTTTTAAAAATTCAAGATGGCGGCTGTCCCGGCGGCCGTTTGGTCTGGGGTACGAAAAAATGCAATTTTAAAATTCAATTTTCTCACAGTTGGCAACGTCGGAGCGTTTCGACTTCTAGGGGGCGATTGTGTGTACAGACTCGAGGTATGAATTGGGGAAAAAAAATTACCCCATTTCTCGGGAAATTTTCAAGATTTACCCCAAAACTTAGAAAATCGAAATACGCATTTTTTGCAAAATTCGAGTACGAGCCACCACGTGTCCTACTTGTACGAATGACATTTGGGTGTTTTCGTCGCCGAGGTCTGGCAACACTGGGATTTATCAAAGTAAAAGTGATTTTCGACATGGTCTTTTTTCAGGGGCTATCATTTCGGCTGGGTGCGAGCGAGATGAAAAATTGAAACGTCATCAGGAGCGGTATATCCTGTAGTTTACGGGAAAATTATGAAACTATGTAAAATGCTTGTGTGAAACGAGGTGGCGGCCATTTTGTATTCTTTTTGTGTTTTTGAAAATTTCGATCACGATTTTGAGGCAGTTGGCAACATTTGGGAAAGTTGACATGTAGGGATCGACTGTGTAACTCGACCGGCAGTATCGAGATATCAAACAGTGTTGCCACATTTGGGGTAGTTTTCGAGATTTTCCCCAAAAATGTCCTCCTGTAAAATTTTGTATGAAAAATTTTTTTTTCACTGATGGCTTCGTGTAGAAGTCAGAAAATATAACTTGAAAAAAAACATGGAGACAGCTGATGATTGAGGATTTCGGAGACGGGTAAAGGGCACGGCCAAGGTATTGAAGATAGGTGGGGGGTCCTCGAACTAATGTCACTCGGAACCTCATCCAATAGACAAAGAGCAAAAAAAAAATTCAAAATGGCGGATTTAAGATGGCTGCCATACAAATTTGTTTGATTTCCATCTTAGAAAGTATACAAGATGGAAGAGTGGTTTCTTGGCAAAAGATGATCAGGACCTGAAGGTCTACTTGATGAACAGGATAAAAATTCAAGATGGCGGAATTTATTTTCCCATAGAAAATATATGGGCAATATTGAAGAAAACTACAAGACTGTGTAGAACTATGCAAGATTTTGATGCGGTTCCGTTTTACCCACGTCGGGGCTCCCTGCGATTACAAAACAGGAAACTGGTACTAAAATTTAAAAAACATCGCCGTTTTGAAATTCTTTGTTAATTGACCGATTTCGTTTAAAATCGATATTGAGGACTCCCTGGGGTTACAAAACAGGAAACTGATACCAAAGTTTAAAAAATAGGCGCCATTTTGAAATTCTTTGTTAATGGACCGATTTCGTTCAAAATCGATATTTAGGGCTCCCTGGGATTTCAATACAGGAAACTGATACCAAAATTATAAAAAATCAGCGCCATTTTGAAATTCTTTGTTAATGGACCGAATTCGTTCAAAATCGTATAGTAAAGTCTGTACTACTTGTAAGTCAAACCACAACCCGTGAGCTGCTTTAGCAGCTCGCGCACAGGGCGAAACACTAGTTTTTATATATATAAGAAGATCATTGATGTAGAATTTTTTTAGTGTACTCATTCTATTTCAATGTATAAGATAGTTATTTTCTATATGTTCTCGTAATTTAGGTACTAAAAAAATTCTACATCAATGCGTAAGTCAATTAAATTTTATTGTTAATGATAATAAAGGAAAAATATTCCACTTCTGTAATTGACTTCAGACAATGAACGGAACTTAACTTTACGTTGATATTTCTTAAATTACAAGAACTGTTCATATTTTTCCAATTCTTGAGTGCATATAAAATTAATTATTTAATAATATTTTTGCCTCAGAAGTTCGATGAGATAAAAATTAAAAATTTACTCTCTTGGTTGATTTGATTGAAATGCATCATAACTGCCATGCATGCATAACTACCAGTTATTGCATTTTAATAATTACCATTATAGCGGGTCTATATAATTTTGATACAACTTCCGAGCCTTTCTCAAAATAGTTTTTAGTTGGACCAAGATTTGTTTATTTATTACCTACACAAGCTGATAGGTGGATTGAGGTTTATTGGTTCCCACGGGAACTCCTTAATTTTTCGGGATAAAAAGTAGCATATGTGCTAATCCAGACTATAATCTATCTCTGTGCCAAAGGAAAAGGTTCATTTTAGGCCTACTCTTGTATACTCTACCGTGAATAGATGAAAATACATAGATTGTATTAAAAATATAATAATTTAGAACAGAAAAGTAAATAACGAGCAAATAAATAAAAATGTATTTCAAGTTTTCGATACGTTTCCAAGATGGCAACCTTCAGCCATTGAGAAGGTAGTAGGCGCGAAATGTATCAAATGTCATTTCTGACAGTCACTGTCAAAATAACGTGTTTTTCTTTCGAAAACGTCAAAATTCGAATCAGCCATTGCTACTCACTCATGTTCAGTGTTCCATAACTTGACATGATTAAATAATTTTACCACTGAAATTACGACGAATTCGTAGATTTGACCATTAAAAACTGGTCTAGTATTTTATTTTCCTTCATTTCTCTGCTTGTACAAGACTTGGCCTACGCCCCATACAAATCTCAAATCTGAACCGTCTCCTTTCATGCAGATCCGTTCAGCCGTTTTGGCGTGATTGAGTAACAAATATCCATCCATCCATACATCCATCCATCAAATCTTTCGCTTTTATAAGTATGTAAAAGTATAGATTAGACATTAGTACCTATTAGGTATATTTTACAATATAATTAATATTAGTACCTAATATTGTATTTCCAATGTTTATTAGCGCTGCTTTGGAAGTTCCATCTAACTTTTTACCATGAATTTTGAACATGTTTTCAACAATTTGTAACAAAATACCTACCTTAAGTAGGTAATACTCTACTTAAGGTACGTAATACTTCATGTTTTTTTAAAATCCTTAATTTGCATTGGTTCACTTAGAATAATCTTGAAAAAGACATGTCTGAAATTATCATTGTTATTGATTTCGGCAGTTGTAAAAATTCTCAAAAGGTTTGGTAAGTACTTTGGAAAGGTTTTTTTAATCAAACCAAATAATTGCATACCAAAATTCGACAAAGATTTACGAAAATTCGTAAAATTCCTTTACGAATAAAAACATCATAAGCTATTGTTGCTATTGTTACACGATAAATCAATGATTTTACAAACAATAAGTAATAAAACCAATATGAAATAAAATGAGAAACTCGAAAAGCAAAGTAATTGCAAATTGAGTCAGGCAGGAAACTGGTAACAGAATCGAGTTTTCCCGACAAATTAATGGGCTAATTAAGGGCGGGAAAAGAATCGACAAGGTGGGGGTGGCTCACTTTCCATTGAGGTAGGTCTGGGACGATTTTTACGTCAGTTTTCAAGTCTTCATCTAATTTGTTGGACCGTTTTGTATTGGCTCCTGTGAAAACATTTCGCTCGTCGACTTTAAACTATATTTTATTACGTCATCTTACCTAACTATAAAACTATATTTGGGTAATATGACGTAATAAAACATGTTAATTTTTTACTAGATAATGCCCGCCTCTTCGTCCGCGTGGATTAAGATTTTTGATTCCCTCAAAAACTCTTTTATTTTTCGGGATAAAAAGTAGCCTTGTCCTTTCAAAATTTTATCAAAATCGGTTGGACACACGAGCCGTGAATGCGTCGGAGACAAACAGACAGACACACTTTCGTATTATATATTAGTATGGAATTATGTATTTTGAAGACGTGAATCTGTGAAGGTTGCTAAAATTTCATATGGTGAAAATAAACTGAGAAAATAATAAGATGTGAGCTTAATTAATAATGTTTCCAAGCAATTTTGATTAGTGTTTGATTTAATTTTAGTTATATTAATAATAGGTTCATATGCAACTGAACAAACGTGATCAAACTACTTAAATGGATTTCTTGTTTGAGTAGGTACGCAGCTTGAAAAATAAATCATAATCACTCGAAGAAGGAGCTCTATCTACCGTACGTAATGAATTTAACGACACTTTTTGTATTTACACTAGCTCTCTCTCTCTCTCACAGTGATTCTCAAATTTCAATACAAAATTTCAGTGTTCGTCAGTAGTTTGAGTACACGATATTCAGTCTTTCGTTTTATTATATTAAAAAAAGTGTGTGTGCAGAAGTAAAACTTCAGAAAAGTAGCCTACGACAGAATGAGATAAATATAACTTGTATTCTATCTCATTCTCTCGCAGGCTAAATCCTATAATGTTTGTCTCTTAATGGTGTCGCCTTTTCGATTCTAAAGAAGTTTCACTTCAATCAAAACATTTGATATTAGCTGTTTGCGTGATGCGAGATATGAGGTACCTAACAGATGAAAGTACTGATAAAAAAACAAACATACAAATCCTCTGTAACTATCTATTAGTACGATAAAAAAGACGCCACCATGACCACTACCGCTACCCATTAACGTCCCACAGCTGGGTACAGGACTCTCATAAGAGAGAGGGACTTAGAGCTTAAACCCACCACGCTGCTCTGCAAATTTTAATTTGAATTTAAATTATGGCCCGACCGGGGACACCAACAGACCAACGAGGCAGTTAGTTACTACAAAACAATAATACTGAGGTAGGTATTAAAAAAGACGCACAACAGCCAATCCAAGAGAGCGCGATAACCGCGTTCCCGCGAACATTGGCGCTTGGAGCAATCATAATGAATATTTTATTTTATCATAGCGCCCTCCCCGCGCCGCGCACCCCCGCTCACTCCCCCCGCAGCCATGAACTTGACACCGAGCGAAAAATTAGTTCACAAGGCGAAAGTGAACTTTGTACAGAGTTTGCACTTTTTGAGCGAACCTAGTCTCAGATAAAAGAAGTTCGCGAACAGCGTCTTTTACTTTCAAAACTTCAAGACTATTCTCAACTGTGTACTTGGAAACATTAACGACTTTTTTACAGTCTGAGAAGACGCTCGGTTTTTAACTTAGACACTTTAGTTTGGATGTCTAGTTACAAAAATGTTAATAAACTGCTATTTTTAGTTTTAATCCTTGACAATAATCCGTCTTCAACGTCATTTCTAAACCGATGTATTTCGTCTTCTGCTGAGTATACGTTTTTAGGGATCTAAGAATTTCCATAATCCCTTGTCTTGTCGTTTGATACTCGTGCGTTCTTCGGTCCTCCTATTTGCTTCTTCCATGGCCACTTTAGCTTCATAACTTTGAGCTTTGTCAGTTACTCTTGTTCGTTGGATCTTCTGATTTCTAAATTCTAATTGATCACGTAGAAGGATAACGAATATGGTTTCATTTGTCTTTCACTTGCTGAGTGTCTGAGCTTCCTTATTAGACTTTTGGTAACATTTGTTTAATAATGTTTTTCTTCAAACTGCTTAATATTCCTCATGATAAATGGGATTTAATTTTTAAAGATTGTCTATTTTCTCTTATCTACCATGCATTGCTTTAAAAAGTCGTCAAAGATTGAATCTTTAACTAACTAACTTAACTAACTAACTTAACTAACGTAACTTCATATAATTCCAGTAAAAACAGGGATTAACTATAAAATTATAGTTTCAGTTGAGTGTTTCCTGGAAAGCAAACGTCAATATTGTTGCCGCTTCACATTATTAGTAATTCGCTGCTAATTAAGCTCTCTGTGGCACAAAGTTGCGCACTCCCGCTGCAAAAATCCCCCAACAGTTCAAAAAACATGAGAGGCCGGCACTTGTAAATTAACATACTTTACTCAAAGCAACCAAACTAACCGCATATGAGAGAGAAAAAAATCTAACGTATTTCACGCATTCACTCTGTGTATGAGGCTAATTAAAAAAGTACAGAGGTTGGTTCCGCGAGTGGTGTAGTTTCGCTACTCACCGCTAGGTAGCGCTTTTCGCTTTGACAAGTTGCGTTTTGTAGCATGTGGGTACATGCAGGGGTTTCATTTTTTAATGAGGTCGCGTATTCGGGTGCACTGGAAGCGGGCGGACTGGCTTTGTGCTCCTCGCCGGTTAGGCGTGAGACACGCAAAGGGGTATGTGTGCGGGTATGAAAGGGTTACGTTTAGGTCGCATTCGTTTATTAATAGTTGCTTTGATGCATGTATAACAGGCCCCTAGTAGGTATACCTACCTACATTTTAGCTGGTTTGAAAGCCTCCAGCAAAAATGACCTGGAGCTTATGGAGCTAGGAATTTTGCTTACGTAAGTAGGTGAGTATTATCGAACTACAATATTATGACTTGTTGCGTTTACAGAAAAATTAGTTCTATAAATACTGAAAACAGCAATAATCAGTAGGTACATATTAATTTTGATAGGTATCTAGATGCCTTCACAAAAAGTAGGTATCTATGCCGTTTCTAATATAACCAGCCCGAGGCAAGTATTTTGCTTGTTAAAATTAATCTGTATAACTATCTGTAAATTAGATGATGCCTGCAATTAGGTCCACGTATGTTTTTAGGGTTCCGTGCCTCAAGAGGAAAAAGGAACTCTTATAGGACTTCCCTTCACTTGTCTGCCTGTCTCTCAACCACCTTTTTCTCGGAAACGCGTGGAAGTATCAAGTTGAAATTTATATCAAATACTTGAGTCTATGGTCCCTTGGAGCTGTAAAAAATCAAGCTTCTAAGCCAACGCAATCAAAATATACTATATTTTGCACATTTTGACACTCGCCAATAAATCAAAACCTATAGGGTAGGTACATCCCGTTGACCTAGAATCACGAAATTCGGCAAGAAGCAAGGTCTCAGTACAAGCATAGGAAAAAATCTGAAAATCATTAGGTAATTAGGGTTCCGTACTCATAGGTTGTCGAATTGTTTGTCAGTCGCTGCCAGTTTAGCGCCATCATGTAAGCCAGTTATTTCACAGCTGTTGTTGTGACATCTTTCTTGTTATATTTTACTAAAATAATTTGTTTGTGTGTTTGTGTGATTGTACGGAACCCTTTGTGTGCGACTCTGACTCGCACTTGACCGGTTTTTTAATTTCCGTGGAAACTCTTTCATCTTCTGGGATAAAATTTAGCCTATTTTAAATTCTAAATTTCAGCTAAATCAGTTTAGTCTATGTGTCATTGAAGGTGTTAGGTACCATACATCCATTCAAACTTACAAATATAGGTATAGTTAATTAATCATAATCAGATTATCCAAACTTTCACATATTTTAATCAAATTAATATGGTGTCGATCGAATTCAAATTCTTGCTAGAATTTTTGTTGAAACAGTAGGTATGGTTAGAAATCTACCATAATAATATATTAAGCTATTACACTGATCGCAATTGATTTGACCCCATTGAGTTTCACCCAACTGCATCTCCAATCTATTTACCAGAACTTTATGTAGATATTTATAAAATTTTAATAGAAATAAAATAATATAATATTGCAAATTTCTAGAGGATACTTGAAGAAGAAAGACCAAAAAGCTCTCCAGGCACATTTATTTGTCTGAACATGATAAAAATATTACAGCAACAAATAAAATCACACAAGAACGACACGCAACGACGGGTGACAAGGGAAGAGAGCCTGGCAGCAGCGCGCGCATCCTTTTATAAGCTCGTCCCTGACGTAGCAGCTTTGTTTTGAAATTCATTCCATACTTGAATCATATTTTCTTCTTCACAAATGAGTATTACTGTGGACAGAAGGAAGGAGTATTATATGGAGCTTCTGCAATACGGCCAGACTGACCCGAGACCGTCCCCGGGCTCCTTCATTTCAGCTCTTCTAGTTTAGCAGTGGCATTGCTCAGACTCCGTTGCACACAGGTCACGATCTTGAAGTTCTTGGAATGACAGGCGCAACAGAAGCACCTGCAGGCCGTTGTTGTTTGCTGGCAGCCCGAAAGACCATCTCATGTCCTTGTCTGCACCTGCGTACATAAAACAACAAATTTCACACATCTTCTTACGGCAATTACCGAAAACAACGCTTCAAATTACAGTAGACACGTTAGTCGTATAAATAAAATTTGAAACGTTACGGCCACTGGTTAAGTCATTAAGCGCGACGTTAGCATGACCTACCACGACAACATAGTGGCGAAACGTTATCCTATCTGGTGAGCAGTATTAGAACAATTTGGGCCTAAGTCATTAAGCACGACGTTAGCATGACTTAGCCCGGCAAGACAGTCGCACGACGTTAGCTTGTCTGCCCAATACGATGAAAAGTACACATCTAAGTCATAGGCACGACGTTGGCAATAACTTAGTACGGCAAGATAGAGGCCCGACGTTAGCTTTTCTGCCCAGAGTGTACAGACACCACAGGCCTAAGTCATTAAGCCCGACGTTAGCATGACTTAGCCTGGCTAGACAGAGGCGCGACGTTAGCTTGTCTCTTTCCGCTAGACAGAGGCGCGACGTTAGCTTGTCTCGTTCCGCTAGACAGAGGCGCGACGTTAGCTTGTCTCGTTCCGGTATCGTTGGGAAAAGTACAAAGAGCAACTTCATGGCATAAGACATAGGCGCGACGTTTGCATAACTTAGCCCAAACAAATAGTGCGCTCGGCCAAACCTGATACCACAATAGTCACCGCATCCCTGCACGCAGCAAGTCACGTAGCGTCACGCCTCCCAACGTGACTGACGGACATACAGTGGCGCGCCTCGCAGCGCAGCAGGCACGCGCGCAATGTTGCGCCCTAGGCAAGCGCGTAGCTCTGCGCGACAAGTAGACTCGCATCTCGACGCAGCAGACGAGCGCGCAGCCCTGTGCGACCAGCAGACGCACAGCTCAGCGCAGAAGCGAGCGCGCACCCCTGTGCGACCAGCAGAGGCGCAGCTCAGTGCAGAAGCGAGCGCGCACCCCTGCGCGACCAGCAGAGGCGCAGCTCAGTGCAGAAGCGAGCGCGCACACCTGCGCGACCAGCAGACGCGCAGCTCAGTGCAGAAGCGAGAGCGCACACCTGCGCGACCAGCAGACGCGCAGCTCAGTGCAGAAGCGAGAGCGCACCCCTGCGCGAACAGCAGAGGCGCAGCTCAGCGCAGAAGAGAGCGCGCACACCTGCGCGACCAGCAGGCGCGCAGCTCAGCGCAGAAGCGAGCGCGCACACCTGCGCGACCAGCAGGCGCGCAGCTCAGCGCAGAAGCGAGCGCGCACACCTGCGCGACCAGCAGGCGCGCAGCTCAGCGCAGAAGCGAGCGCGCACACCTGCGCGACCAGCAGGCGCGCAGCTCAGCGCAGAAGCGAGCGCGCACACCTGCGCGACCAGCAGGCGCGCAGCTCAGCGCAGAAGCGAGCGCGCACACCTGCGCGACCAGCAGGCGCGCAGCTCAGCGCAGAAGCGAGCGCGCACACCTGCGCGACCAGCAGGCGCGCAGCTCAGCGCAGAAGCGAGCGCGCACACCTGCGCGACCAGCAGGCGCGCAGCTCAGCGCAGAAGCGAGCGCGCACACCTGCGCGACCAGCAGGCGCGCAGCTCAGCGCAGAAGCGAGCGCGCACACCTGCGCGACCAGCAGGCGCGCAGCTCAGCGCAGAAGCGAGCGCGCACACCTGCGCGACCAGCAGACGCGCAGCTCAGTGCAGAAGCGAGAGCGCACCCCTGCGCGACCAGCAGAGGCGCAACTCAGTGCAGAAGCGAGCGCGCACACCTGCGCGACCAGCAGGCGCGCAGCTCAGCGCAGAAGCGAGCGCGCACACCTGCGCGACCAGCAGGCGCGCAGCTCAGCGCAGAAGCGAGCGCGCACCACTGCGCGACCTGCAGAGGCGCAACTCAGCTTACTCAGCGCAGCAGCGAGCGCGCTGCCTGGCGCGTCCAGAACGCCTCACGCCGTGTTGGGCGCCGAAGACGATAGAGACATAGAACAGATAGAACAGAAAATGACACCACCATACACATTACTTACGGCTCCTTTACAAGCCATATCACATGACCACATTTCAAGAAATAGCTTCGTACCTAACAAAAACTTGAACAACATTCTCTAAATGTGAAAAAGTAGAAATGTTCCTTTTTGGTACTCTTTAAAATGTAAGGAGTATTAGTGGTAACAAACAAGACTTTATTGATGTTCACAACATTAATAAAGTCAATCACAAACCAAAAACGAATAGGTGAAACTTCAAATAATTTTACATGAAAGTAAATAAACACAATTAGACAAATAGCTGACATGACACAACAATTTGTCATGGCTGATATGCGCAGAACAGAATATTAACCTGAACACCCAATGTTTACATCTTGCGGTTACATGGCAACGATGTCAACAAGACTGCAATCCGGTAGAGACGTGCGCATCTTTATATTATCAAACTAATCCCTAGATGCTTTAACTTTACATATGCCAACAAAAATTCACCAAGATCGTTAAGCAACTATTTAGCATTCGTAGCAGACGCCTTTATCTGCTGGTCATCCGCGTACTACAATTGCCGACACCAACTCATTACTAAGCACTCTCACTATACGCAAACGAAGAAGTGAACGACGAGCATGGTCAGCAAACGTGCTGTAGCTATCCCAACTCATTACCTCAAACAAAATGATTGCAATATCCGACGTTTTAGGAATCAAAGATTTAAATTATTTCTTAAAGCTGCTCCAACTACGCTCTGTCGTCACCATTCACTTAAACACGTCTTTGCATTTCCCTTTAAACAGCTTCCTATACACAAAAGACACTCAAAAGCATGCCTTAGCGCGATCTATCCTCACACTAATTTTCAATATTTTGCAAACTGGGATCAAAGCTCAAAACATAGAAATGTTCCCTAGACCTCTCTGCCATGTTAATCGAACGAATAACATCAACGACCCGTTACTGTGAACAAAGCATTCGCGTCACTTACAACACATTCCGATTCAACACCCAATATATGACCCCTGTATGGTGCACCCAGCGGCTGCAATACGACGAGAATAGAACACGATGAAAGTTTGTCCAGCAAAGCAAGCCTATCAGGCGAAGGATGTTACGCGTAGCTGACTTTCCATCGCGTCCACCTCACGCTTCAAACAACCACTATCACGAGTTCTACGATACTCACGCGATCACAATCAGGCAATCTTGCCTTCCTTCCTCAAGTATAGAATTATAGAATCAGAATAGCCAGCAGGATCAGGCATCACGTTGATACCGAATCCCACTTCTGATATTGCAAATTTCTAGAGGATACTTGAAGAAGAAAGACCAAAAAGCTCTCCAGGCACATTTATTTGTCTGAACATGATAAAAATATTACAGCAACAAATAAAATCACACAAGAACGACACGCAACGACGGGTGACAAGGGAAGAGAGCCTGGCAGCAGCGCGCGCATCCTTTTATAAGCTCGTCCCTGACGTAGCAGCTTTGTTTTGAAATTCATTCCATACTTGAATCATATTTTCTTCTTCACAAATGAGTATTACTGTGGACAGAAGGAAGGAGTATTATATGGAGCTTCTGCAATAATAAATTATACAAAATATGGTATTGGAAGGGCTCTACTATTACGTTTGCGCGCCATCTATACGCGAGTAGCTATATTTTATATTCGTCGACAGATGGCGCTTGAAGTTTTTGCTAGAGGAGATAATTCTACGAGTACCATGAAAGAGTTCTTATTAGAAAAGGCGACCAAATGCCAGAAGAAAACAAAAAAAGAAATTCCAAAAACGAAAACTAATCAAAAGGGATGTCAAATGTAAAATTTTAACTGTGATTACAGTGAATGTAAATTAATTTGTATTTTGGTATTAAAATGACAAATTTACCGAGTAAAAGGGGGTAGTTTGAGGAGTTTGAGCACACAGTATCTGGTGAAATGGTTAAGTGGAGGTACTGTTTAGTTCTGGCAGTACTCCTGCTCCTTCCATCCAGGACTGGATCCAAAAGAGATGAAGATGACGATGACGAGTAAGTTATAGCAATAGGAAGTGGTAATGTTGACTTATTTCATTCAAATTAGACCGCGCTATGTGGAATCGTAGGTGCGAGCTGTAAAATCCAAGACTGAAAAATATTTTATTAGAGATTGTATGCTTAGTTACTTTTGTACTTTTGATGTTAATGACATAAAAATAATGTTTTTGTTTCAGGAGAAACGAAGAGGAAGAAGAAGAAGAAGAAAATGATGAGGAATACGAAGAAGAAAGTTCAAACTCTGATAAACCCGTGGGAGTAGGGAGGAGAGCTCCCGCTGTTATGTTGCAAACAACGCGTAGCATCCCCGTTACCAGGCAATGATATAAAATAAATACCCAAACAATACATAGTTATAAAACAGCGTAAGGTATAAATTCATACAATATAATGTAGGTAATAAATAATGTTCTCCTGACCGAATTTCATCCAAGGTGGCCAATCTCCAGAGAGATTAGCGTCTCCATCTGCGTGGGGGATTATAGTGCACAAGTGTGTGTAGCTCGATGGGATGGAAAATCCGACTTGACCGGAGAGAGATCAGGCGCAAGGCCGACGGCTTGACGTGCTTTCCGAGGCACAATTGTTCATTATAGGCAGGCTATAAATTCATATAGTCAGTCGACGCCCACACAAATGACAGACCTACCGTGACAGTTGTAGCACCTAGAGGTCTCTAGGTCCCTAGGCATATCCCCATAACATTCAACCTATGGCTGGGAGTAATATAGAGGTAGGAAACTGTATTCTAATTTTTTAAATTCAACATTTAGTTTTGTGTTACTTTCTAGTTTCTACCATTTCGAATAAAATGTACATATTGATTTTTACCCGTACAAACTTCTATAATATTGGTCGAATGCGTTTACAAACAGCTTAATTCTAGCACCTATCTTGCAGAACCTCTCTATTCCGTGAATACATTGGCTCTTACAACCTTTTGTGTTTGACAAATTTTTAACCAACAGGACTACCAAGAAGCGACCTCTCGAGTGTTACGTGTGTGCATATAAATCGGATACGCCTTTAAGAGCATGCTTGGATCCTACAAAGTACAGGTAAGATAAGGGTAATAGTTCTATTATTTTCTGATGGGAGATGCTGTTTCTTTCGAATTACTATTTTTCGATCTTTTACACGGTATGATGCCCATAACTTGGTCAAGTTTTTAATAATCTGTGGGAACTCTTGAATTTTACCGGGAATGATCATAAGGTAGTTACTTCTTGGCATAATTTTATGTTGGAATAGGTATGTCGCCTACAGTTCAATCTCTAGGTCCACCGGTTCAGGCTATGCTGTCTGCGGTATTGTGTTTTTGTGTTTAGAATCTTTGTATATTATGGTCATCTGTAAGTACTTTATTTTGCTTCCCGGAGACTGTACTAGAGCCCATTGTATCCCAGAAAAACAAAAGGATTTTTGAAAATTCTTCAATCTAAGTTGTGGGTATCATCTAAAGAATTTGACGATTTTGACGACGTCTGATTTTGACGACCTCCGTGGCGCAGTGTGTAGCGCTGTTGCCTTAACGTGCGGAGGTCCTGGGTTCGATCCCCGGCATCTTAGACTGCATCATCACTTACAATCAGGTGAGATCGCAGTCAAGGGCTAACTTGTAGTGGATAAAAAAATAAAAAAATAATAATTATATAATTAATTAATTATTAATATACTTAAGTGTGAATTTATTTGCAGAGTCCACACAATGACGTGTCATAGCCTGGATGACAAGTGCTTCACGTCCGTCGTATCGAAGGGCAGTTCGTACGAGGCAGTTGTGCGAGGCTGCCGGTCGGCATGCGTCGGCTCTCCCGAGATAACGTGCTGTGAGGTAAATTAAGTTACGAGTTTTCTTCTTCCACGCCTGTCAAATCGAAGGGCAGCCGGCTACAACTACCTTCAAGGGCTGCCAGGTTTTTAAAAGATCTATTCTGACAAAATTCATCTCTAAATTATCAACCATCATCAGTAAAAATTATATGACTATACTTACAATAAGATTACGTACATAGGGCCGTGAAAAAGGAACCAGACTTTCGTATCCTTATTTTCTTGCATCGTAATAAAATGAATACGAAAGTGTGTTTGTGTGTTTGTCCTCCAGTCAACGCCAAAACTTAGTAACGGATTGACGTGACTTTTGCATGGGTACGGTCGAGGACCTAGAGTGACAAAGGCTACTTTTTATCCCGGAAAATCAAAAAGTTCCTCGGGATTGTAAAAACCTACACACACTCGGTCGAAGTAGCGGGCATCGTGTGTCCAATATTAGTATGCTTTAAAAACCTAATGTGTATACTGTAATTTGTTTCAGCTAAACCGATGCAACCAACAAGCGTTCGCGATGCCTACACTCGTGACTCCCCGGGCGCTTGCTCAAGAGAGCAAGGCCACGAAAACTCTCCACCCATCCGTCCTCTTTTTCGTGACGATATTACTGGTCTTGCAGACGGTCGTCAAGGTGGCTTTCGTATAAGGTTAAAACACACTACGAACAAAAAATATATCTGGCTGATAAACATTCCGCGCGTGTATTTTTATATTCAGCGACATTTAAACGAAACGTGTTTACCATACGACATTGTGGTTTCACGTGGACGCCTTGTCCTGTCTCATCCGTAGTGTGTTTACGCCCTAAATTAGCAGTCTAAGCATAATCAATGTGAAGCATCTTCCAAGCCTTTAAAACGCTTTGCCGATGAAGAAGCCTCGAAAAAGCGTTGTCGGACTGATAGTGCTAGAACTGCGGCCCTACTTTGAGTCTGTCACCTGGTAGTCAAGCGCTTGATAATTCTATACAAATTGTAGTTAAATTTAACTCGAGTAGGCGTAAGTAGGAGATTTTCTACCTAATAAGGAAAAAAATCCACCACTAAGCCACTACTAGGCCACTACTAACATGAATTTGTTTCGCTCAAAATATTGGAAATATCATACTTAAACAAACATTATGCCAACTTGCTTGTTCTGTGAAAAGAGGTTTTATTTTCCTTTAAAATAACAGGTTTTGGTCTCTCACTCTATATAAGCATGGCAAAATGAGAAAACCTAATTTACTTGACTTTTTAAAATCTAAATCATCGACAATATATTCTTGTATCATTTATAAGTTTTGTGAGATTGTAAAATAAGGTGTTAGTAATGATTGTATTTGTCTTTATTAATTTGATATGATTGTATTTTGTTGTTTTATAATAAATTTATTGAGTAATGTTGAAAAGAATTTTAGTTTTTCTTCGACTTTCCCCTCCAGTACAGCCCATTAATGTCCCACTACTGGGCACAGGCCTCCACTCTCATAGGAGAGAGGAAATTAAAGCTTATACCCACCAAGCTGCTCCAATGCGGGCTGGCCAACCTTCTGAATTACTAAAATTTTTAGAATAAGGGTGATTAGTAGTATCATAATAAAATATTAGAAGCGCTTCTGTTTTTTATTATTCCCATTAATAGACGGAGTTGAACCTGCAGTTTTTCTCACTCACTGACTTCAATCCATTGCTGGCTCCCCACTGAGCTTCATCTCAGAATTAATGAATTTGGTCATTGTCCTTCACCTTGGCCAAGTACGGACTGACTGACTACACACACCTTTACATAATACATAATATTCTCTCTCTCTCACTCACGATCCGAACTATTTTCTGACTACCCAACACAATATCATACACCTACAAGTTTCATCGAATTGTGATGGGTCTACAGGTACATAAACCCGTGGCTCCATCAATGGGTAAATCAACTGTGTGACATAATGAGACCACAGTCTCGCTCACACATAAGCGGTTACTTTTGAGTGTACTTCTGCCGTGAATCTGACAAGTCCACAAAATTTGTTCAGTATCTAATCATACTTAATCATACTAATATTATAAATGCGAAAGTGTATTTATTTGTTAGTTTATTGATATGTCCATCTATCGGGCAATAAATCGCCGTGATTTTTTGCATGGGTTTAATTGAGGACCGGAGGAGTCATAGGCTACTTTTTATCCCGTAAAATATAGGTTCCCATGCAAAAAAAAAACTTTTACTACGTGGACCAAGCCGCAGGCATCAGCTAGTAATTGAAAAAGAAAACAAACGTGCTGCCCAGCCAAGATACATAACGTTAAAATTCATTACTGGGGTTTTAATTTTTTTTTTTGCGAAAGTTTCGCTTCAAGAAATATTTATTCAAAACGTATTTTCTAAAGGAAAGTGTCATAACCTTGAGTAAATCTGAAAAGCCACCCTTATAAAGGGCTTATCGGCTCAACATGATTGAAGGGACAAGGAAAGGGTCACTCGACCCCGGTCAAGTCTTCCGCCCAATTGAGCCCACTTCCGGCAAGTGTGAGAATCGCGGCTTGTTTACTGCGTGGAAATATTTTTGCTTAGTGGGGTTTTATGAAAAACTTGGAAAAATCCTGGAAAAATCTCTTTATTTATACTAATAGTTATTATTATTTAATGTATATATAATGTGAAATTGTGTCTGTCTATATTTCTGTTTGTTAAGCTTTCAACCGATTTTGATAAAATTTGGTACAGTTAAAGATTGTATCTCGAGGAAGCACAAAGGATTTTTATCCCGGAAAATTGAGGAGCGCCCGCGAGAATTGAAACAAATCTTAAACCACTGATGAAGTCGCGGGCATCATCTAGTAGAATAATAATTATAATTACTATTAAGACTATGGGAGCATGAATAGAGTTTGGTAGTTACTATTACTATTATTTATTACTTAATCTTATAAAATTTACATGAAATTGTGTTGCAAACAGTGCCACAAAAACCACAGTCGGTTTAGTTTGGCGTGTGCATTTATTTGTCGATCAATATCATAAGCCTGGTTCCCCCGAAACGGTTCTTACTTATTAGGCCCACCACACCATAAACGTATCCAAGCTCTATGGTACGTACAGTACAGTGGCCTGTGATACAGTAGGTCCATAACGTTATCCCTGAGTTTCCTCGGGAAGACCTACAAAGAGTCCGTGCTAAGCTCTATCGCACCCACTTCGAATGATTATTAAAACTAGTTATTATGATAGTTATAGGTAGGATTATTATTAACTAGATGATGCCCGCGACTTCGTCCACGTGGATTAATGTTTTTTGATTCCCGCGGGAACTCTTTTATTTTCCGGGATAAAAAGTAGTCCATTGCCTTCCCCGGGATAAAAAACTATCCCCATAGCAAATTTCATCGAAATCGGTTGAACAGATGGGCCGTGAAAGCGTAGCAGACAGACAGACACACTTTCGCATTTATAATATTAGTATGGATATGGATAATTACCTACTAAAATAGGTATTAATGTGTACGGAGACTGACAACTATTTCATAAAAATTTCAGTTCATAAAACTAAATTCAATTAATTTGTTATTGGTACAGCTTAAAACTTGTAAATTGCGATGCTCTTTAATTATTATCCTAATCTCAAGTAAACACAAAAATCATAAACGACCTATATTTACTTAGTAGGCAACCGAAGTATCCAAGAACACCCGAGTCTCAAACAGATATTCACCCATAGGAAATTCCAATAAACCGCATTTCCTCCCTCGTGCACTCAATTTAGGGTGTCCAGTTAAGAAGCCAGTCACTTGTTTTAAACATATGGACCAAATTTACTGAAAGGGAAAGCTCTATCGACAACTTTATTGATTCACCCAAGCTGTATCTTATTTTTAAGATGATAAAGGCTACCTTTGTTCGATTAATAGTGTTTTTAATGTTGTATGAAGGAATTTTAGAGGGTGAGAAAATTCCTGATATCCGGGCCGGACTTGTGGTGATTTTTATTGGGCAACAAGGGTTTTCCGTGTTAACTGGCATGTGAGAAGTTCGGTCAAGTAGGGGAGCAAATATTGGTTTATGTTTGATTTGAAAGTCGGGTTTTGTTTTTATTGCCTCATATTTGGTAGGAAACTAGGAAGTGGTGTGAGAGGTTACAATGTAACTTATTTTATTTATTAAAATTTATGAAGCTGGGTTGGTTTAGTGGTAAGCATGTGGACAAAATCAAGGATTTGAGTCAGAAGCCTTTGAGTATTTTATAAGACTTAAGTAGAATTAGGTTCCGTTTGAGAAATTTTGTAAGTGCGCCTAAACGAATTCGCTCAATTGTAAAGGCTTAAGCCTGAAATTATGATATTTTTTCTGCGATAGTAGATATGCAATCAATTTCGAAATTGATTACAAAAACTGATCAACAGAACTATTTACTGGGAAAAACGAATCAGCGGAAAACCATTGCAAATAGTGACGTGGTGACTGTGGCACATCTATTTAAATAAAAATAAATTGCCAAATGTATCTTCAGAACGCATCACTTCAGAACGGCTGGACCGATTTTGATGGATTTTTTGTGTGTATTGGTGTGGACCCCGGAATGGTTTATAATCTCGATTGGACCCGGTAGGGAGCGCTGCAATCGGGTTCGAGTTTCAGGGCAGGGCAAAGTCTGCCGGGCCCACTATTTTGATATACAAATAAGTAGGAAAGATAAAGGAAGTACAGTAACATACAGTGACAATAATAAATAGTAGCACGTACTTGCACTAAAAAAATATAATAATATAAATCTTTGTAAATCTTTGTATGTTTGTAAATCTTTGTATTTTTATGTCCTGTGTAGCAATAAAGAGTTTATCTATCTATCTATCTAATATAATGACCTTATTTTCGCTGAATTTTGAATAGGTAGGTAAGTAAGCGATTCCTGTTCGAATAGATTCGGTCCACACCTGGACGAGATGTAAAGCTATGATCGATCATGTCATTTGGCACGCACCGACGGCCAGCGGATTTGCACAAACCGGTATAGAGTCGGGATACTAGTATACATTTTATATCGATATCGATGTTGTGAAACATAGCGCATTATTGTTTAGATCTTCATTAAAAAGTTTGAGAGGTGTCGTATGACAGCCATACGAAGCAAAGCTTTGAGCTGTATATAAAATGCTATATGAAAAATTTAAGCTGTGTATGATGCATTTTTTCTCCTGTATCTACTCTGCTTAATTACTTTTGTACGCGCTACTTAGCCGTATAAGGATAATAATATTATGATCCTTATTCACATGCGGTATAAGGATCATATCAAGGTTAACGATATCCCAAGCCAGTGTTTAGAAAAAAAATCAAGTTACGTTGTATCTTATAGAAGTAATTCAACCCCAAACTCATGTTCCGCAATAATTGTGCTTAGCGTACTTCACCGTGGCAATTTATTTAACGTATTTTAGTATACGTATAACCCAATTATCTATGTACCTTTACTTTAAATATTTATTTAATCAAATTTGATCATTGCATTGCATTAAGTGCATTGAAGTATTAATTTTCTGATCGATATCGTTACAAATGGTACAGTGAACGCGTACAGCCCTATCAAATTTTGACAAGTCTAATACGTATTATTGACCCAATGATCAATGATCTACGGGTATTTAGATCAATAAAATTATGCAAAATCATCGTGGTATTGTACTCCCGCAGTATTGGCCGTTTTACTTTTATCCGTTTATTGCGTGTTATATTGATTTTATAGATGATATCGGTAAATAATTCAATGCATGGCAAAAAATGTGTTGCGGTAATTCGCAAAGTCATTGCATAAACGGTTGCTTAAAAGTACTGTTAGGTATCCTCAACATTAACCCATAGCCGGTTCACTACTGAGCAAGGTAGAGACCCTACAGAATGTGTAGTGTTTTTTAGACCATAGTCCACCACGCTGGCCAAGTGCGGGTTAGCTGACTTCACACCCCTTTAAGAACATTATGGCAAGCCTTCGCGACACTTTCTTACCCCATTGTAGCAAGTGATACCTATTGAATTCCTTATAAGTTACAACGCACATACCTAACTCTGAAAAATTTGGGCTGCGTACCCTGAACTCGCATCCCGGAACCTCAACTTGAAGGCCCAAGTCTTAACCACTAAGTATACTGTAAGCACTACAATAGCACTACAAAATAATTTTAAAAGCAATCGTAAGGCATCACAGGTAGGTACATATGGAGGGTTTTAATCATTTAAAATAAACGATGTTCTCATAAACATTACAGTGGAATTCATAATCGTTGGGTAACCAGTCTCCGCAAAAATGTCGTTCACGATTCGCGAAGCGATTGAATGTCGAATCTTCCTTTGTTGCAATTCATAAACGTTCACCAGACAATCGCCTAGCTGAATGGAGAAGAAATGGAGATGTACAGAGTATTGTCTATTGATTTAAATGTTATCTGTAGGAATTCTCTATGGATGTCACTTTGAAGCACTGAGTCACTCAAGTGAATGTCAGTGTTTGTTTACAAACAAACATTGACGAGGTTTTGAATTCCCAATAGTTTCCAATTTTAGTGAAGAAGAGGAAGCAACAACCGACACTAACTCGAAATTTACGTGGTAAAACGCTGACGAATGATACCACCTTGATAGCGGTGATGCCTAACATCATGATTTGTAAATCCCGCATAAAGTCAGAGACGGCCAAGGCTAACAGTACATCCTGGACCACCTCTGCAAAAATATGTAATATCGCGAAGATATGTTTGTTCGCAGATCTAACAAAAGTGCAGCTTACTAAACTGAAGTCCAGTAGAACTATGTACTTACTTTAGCTCTTACGTTCTAACTGTTCCGGCATGGTGCAAAGATGTGTTCATCAGTGCAGGCTTTTGGCCTGAGGGCATAGTATACCGTCGTTACAGGAAAACGAGAAGGAATTTTCTTCTGTTTTTTATGACTATATACTTATTTTTAGAATTGTATTTATAGTATTTATATGCGTAATAATTATGTTTAAATATTGTTGCCTGATTCAAATAAATAATTGAATGAAAACTACAAAATAGTGTATTATATAATCCCTTTAATATTATTTTAACATTTAAATAGATATAACAGGCTGAAAAGGAGATTATTCATAATATTGACTGCTATAATGATTATTGTATTACTAGTCACTTCCTTTTCGCCTTAGGTAATGCACATAAGAGTAATATCATATGAGGCCCTCCAACCAAATGAATTAATCCACGACCTTTATTCTAACTTCTTCAAACCAGAGATACAAGATCTTTGCTCAACCTGAGGATAGTAGAACAGCGTATGTTCTGGAATCGTCAATAGGTGTCTGGGTAGTACATACATTAACTGTAGTTCCTTTATTTTGCGCTCGTATATGTTTTATTCATCAACATCTGAGTCATTATAAAAATTGGCTTGTTTCTTTTTTATCCAGTTCTGTAGTATACCATCAATTAGCCTGTGCGTCTACTAGCCTTGCGTCTTTATGTAGGCTAGCCGATTGTGGTGTCTTTCAAGAATCCACCCTCGTGCGGCATTTCTTTCTTCTGGCCATTCTGGTTCATTGCCAGGCCCACTACTAAATATTGAGCACGTGCCTCTTCTCAGAACGGAAAGGGTAACTTCCAGAAATACCAGTATGTTTCAGGACAGCATAAATCGTCGTAGTTTTATATGCACAGCCTGTAATTAGCGATTTCACCATCAAAGT
The DNA here is from genome assembly GCA_923060345.2 of Erebia aethiops. Lineage (NCBI taxonomy): Eukaryota > Metazoa > Arthropoda > Insecta > Lepidoptera > Nymphalidae > Erebia > Erebia aethiops. The sequence goes on along the minus strand of OV281080.1, from coordinate 22,239,286 downwards.
ATAGCCATCATTCGCTTTATACTATACTTTGGATTATTGGTGGATTTATTGGTTTTACCACAAGTACAAACTTAGAAATACATGTTGTGTATGACTAAAATCACATTTTTCTTCCATTTTTTATCAAAAATCAAGATTTATTACGCACAAATAGCCCACAAAATACAATAATAATGCTATGTCAAGCTCATGTCATAGCGAAAGCCTTGTTTGATAGTGTCTGGCGCGCGGAAATCGGCGAACCAGTATTCGGCCGCTGTTGGCGACCAATTTGAGAGTATCTTACGACTATGAAATGCAAAAAGCTTGAATTCGACACATAGCGCCTGAAACGTCTCGGTGGCGAGCGTTTCAAGCGTTTATGAATTCCACTGTATGATTTTCGTAAAACTTATATTAGTAAAATTCAGATCTCAGAATACCTATACCGATTCTCTCTGTACTAGAATTCAAATATTAGGTAGGTACGTTTTTAAAGAGTAGGTACTCTGCCTGTTAAAATCTGTAAGCACTTATAAATTTTTTGCAGTTTGCCTATCCGAAAAAGCTAACTTAACTTTTTCTTCAGTAGTTTCTTGTTCTTGCGTGCAGTAATGATTTTAATAAATAAATAAAGGTTGTGAATACCTCAATTTCAAAGTGAACCGGGAACAAAATGGTTCCAAAAATCTCACTTATTTTTAAAATGCATCAAAATAAACAACGGGTCACTGTGCCATTTCACTTTTCGCGAAACCATTTTGCGGACACTTTCTAAATAAACGCATGCAGCGGTCAACTGGCCGGGAGCCAACAAAAAATATAAATAAACACTGTCCGTATGTCCGTCGGTCATCGCGCGGGGCAATAAACGCGCAGGCATGTGTTACTCACTTGTTGACTTGTTTGTTTATCGCTTTAAAAAGTTTTGTTACGGAGTTCCGTATTGGAATCGATACAACGAACCTATCCATACAGTGCATATATTATATTAAACTAGGTTAAACTAGGCCCATTTTCAACGACGAAAAATAAAAAAATATACTTTATTGTACACCATAAAAATTAAATACAGCTAAAGTAATAATTTTATAATCTAATGGACATGGCACACAGGGCTTATCGCTTAAATAGCGATCTCTTCCAGGCAACCTTAGGGCAAAGGCCTAACTTTTACCTACCTACCCCCTATACCAATTTGTTACAAATAATATCAAAAAAACAGATTGATAGATGTAGTTTATGGAGAGGCATTTACTCCGTGAATGGGGCTGATTCTGTAGTGCACAATCTCTAAACTAAAATTAGATCATTACAAATATTGCTAACCCTTTCATAATACTTCCTACGGAAAGGGACAGGACTAGATTTAAAGCTGCCATTTTAGTTTAGTTTAGAGATTGTGTTATACAGAATCAGCCCCCAGGCTAAGATTAAAGATAGACTGACTGGTATTAACTATGAATAAACCGACATCAGTTAGGGACAGGTTCTCAAGTATGGGCCAATATAATATGAGTAAGAGTTAAGACCGGTCTTAAGCATAGATTCATCGATATTAGATAATATTTTCGTACCTGATGTCGGCGTATTAATGCGGGCCTTAATATTATGATATCAGGGATATAGCATTAAGGCCTGAATCGTAATGCAAAGTATAGGTTATCGTATAGTTACATACTCATCGAAAAATAATTGCAATATGATTTCAACCCATTTTACTAAAATAAACATTCTTTTAAACTTGTCAATTAGGTATTTTCTTCAAAAATTTACAATTAGAACTCATTCATGCGAGTAGGCATGCCGACAGGTACCCAGATGAAGTGCATTTAACTCGCTTATTTCTGGATACGGGACATGAATAGCCGGAATTTGGCGTGGTCTCGTAATTTGCCCATATTTTCTGCTCTTTGTTTGAACGTTCACACCCAATTGGATTTTATTCGGTGTCCAATAATTGTGGGTAAGATTATTTAAATTCTACCTAATGGACTATAGTAGGTAATTATGATAGTAAAGATGATGCCCGCCGTTTCGCCCGCCTGGATTTAGATTTAAAAAGTCCGTTACTCTTTGATTTTCCGGGGGAAAGAGAAACATATTTCACTCTCCAGTTTGAGGATAAACAAACATACTTATAACTTCCGCATTTTGTAATATTAGACCTCCGTGGTGCAGTGGATAGCGCTGTGGTATTGTGGTAAGTCCCGGGTTCGATTCCCGATAGGGAAAACAAGGGAATTCATAATTTCTAAATTGTCGCTGGTCTGGTCTGGTAGGAGTGAAAACAAACCGCAAACATGTGCCGCTAAGCAATTAACTATTATAAAGAGTGAAAACTTTTCAGCCAATTTTGACGTAATTTGATACATAAATAGCTTGAGGCCCGGGGAAGGACGTATAGGTTACTTTTTAATCCCAGGGAAAATGAAAAATCCCCACAGGATATTCAAAAAATCGCGCGAGCCAAGTTGCTGGCATCACTAGTTCTCAATATTTTTTTCAAATGTGGGAGTAGCGTTAGCACAGAAGGGCATCTGCGATACTCTCGGATAGTGGAGATAATAAATTCACTTATCTCGCGAGGTCGACCCGCTACCAGACGAGTAAGTTTTTCGACTTGCGGCCGCGTTTGTGGAAAGATATAAGTTTGGCTCTGGTTTGGTTTGGCTTGTTTACACGGAAAGTGTGGAATAGGAATGTAGTTTTTCAAGAGTCCATTACAGAAAAAAATATTACCTATATTCATTGTTTTCCTATACGTAATTTTATGTAGGTATCTAAATGACTTTCTTTAATTTAAATTATTAAAGGAATTATATAATTAAAATAAATCGCTTATAATCAAGGAACACGCCAAGCGGCATGGAGATTATTAAATTAACTATTTACCTATCTATTCTTATTAAAACGACTAATAGCTGCGGTGTCTAGGATGTCAGGCTGTTAAGGATGTTATGCCTAATTAGAATTACAGCTTATGATAGTAACAAAGGAATTATTGAAGTTTTGTTACTTAAAGTTCGATTTTCGTCGAAATTTGACTTATGGGTATTATTGGATTATGGATTTTCAAGGTTTCTTCGCTACAACAATGAAAATGTGCCGTCCTTCCAATAGTATAGTCTCAATAATCTCAATATCGATGATTTTCTGAATGACAAAGTTGCATGGAAGCAACCGGGCTCGCATCCAGTAACCCACAAGTCAGTGTAATACTTGTAACGTAATGTATGTGTTGTATTGTTACTTATTTGTAACCTTTTTCTTTTTTTGAGAAAAGAGCAACTGCTGAGTTTCTTGCCGGCTCTTCTCAGTAGAATCACCGTTCTGAACCGGTGGTAGAGTCTTGACTATTATAAGTGTCACAAGTTGTCCTACATGAAATAAATGAATCATTTATCATTTATCATTTAATAGTGAACATATTATGTACCTATAGACATAGATATTATATTTTACGCGAGTTAGCTCTTGGAATTGACAACATAATATACTCTACAAATGGCCATAGCTTGTCTTTGGCCTCTTTGTAGTCATACAAATATTACAAATGCGAAAATGTGGTTGTTTGTTGGTTTGTTCTTCAATCACGCCGCAAATCGCAATAGAGTAACGGATCGATTTTTGCACGAGTGTAGTTGAGGACATAGGCTTTTAATCCCAAAAAACAAAAAAAAAGTAACCACGTGGACCTGTGGCGGGCCTCAGCTAGTAGAGGATAAAATTGAGGTAAAGGATTTAAGCTTTCGGACCAAACTGGGACACACGACAGCTTTAAATACTTAAAAAAAAAATTGTAAATCCCGTAGGAATTCTTGTCTGTCCATTTCACGATGAAATATTTAAAAAGTCGCCTCTATACAAAGCGAGCTCATTTCAAGGGACAGCGCGGTGCCCTTTAATTTCCTCCTCACACGGCCATAGGGGCCTGATTGAAAAGTTTCGCGCAACTTTAAAGTTTTCCTACCTCGGGGTTCGGGCTACAGTCGTAATTTGACGAGTTCCCAACTTTAGAATTTCGTTTGTAGTTCCGAATTGAGGGCCGTGTGTTTTATCTTGTGGTTATCATCTTAGAACGTTCTTAACTTCTTATGTTATGCTATTCTCCACAGATGTTACCGTTTCCTTGTAGGTGGATATTATGAGATTTTAAATGGTTAACAGTTCCGGGCTTTGCTAATTTTAAGAATTGGATTCATTTTCATTAGGTAGACATAGTATTTTCATTTTTTTCTCACTCAAAACCACACACAAACCCTTTTAATTCATGATAGTTTGTAGTTAACATAATTATTTTAAAGAGCTATAAAACCAACTATTTCTTACAAGACTCTAGAAGATAGTTTAATGTCTTCTTCTTCTTAGTTTGATTTTTGGCTTTTATTTATGCCAAGACAGCACAATTTATTAAAATAAAATTATTAAAATAATTTTTTAAAATTTTCTGACATTTTATTTTCTTAAACAATCCTAATTATTGTTATAATACAGTACAAAAATAAGTCATTAGGGGAAAAAATATTTTAAAAAAGCAAACAACTGTTCCCTATAAAGAGTAATAATTCAAATACCAAGTATGAGTGTACCTAATTCTAATTTGTGATTAACTTATGGTAGATTTGGACGATCTCATGACGATCGCAACCTTGGTCTAAATGAGATTGATGATTACGGCTGTCAGTGTTGCAATCGCTATGGAATTACGTTTACGACATAGTGCTTATGATATAATGGATGTCCTGATTTGTCGACTGTACCAAGAGACAATAATTAGGTATATGACGTGTATGGGAAGCTTATACTTAATAGGTATTAGGTAGGTATGCGGCGAAGTCGAATTCAGCTGATGACTGCGACTTCGTTTACGTTGTTTAAGTTTTTTTTATTCCCGCGGCAATTCCTCAATTTTCCGGGATAAAGCTTATGATAAGCTTATGTCACTCTCCAGGTCTTCAACTATGCCCATGCTAAAAATCATGTCAATCTGTTGCTCCGTTGCGGCGTGATTGAAGGACAAACCAATAAACAAACACACTTTTGCATTTATAATATTAGTACCTACGATATGATTGTTAATATAGATGAAAAAGTATGTCTATATGTCCGTTGCCACTGAATAGATTTAGAGGCTCCGCCCACGTCAGACAATCGATGACCGATTTTTGTGTAGGCAAAAATGCAACGTAAACATTGCAATATTTAAATGTTAATTGTTTGTTGTAAGGGTGTCGGTCACAAAATCGATGACAAAGTCGGCCCGATTTTCTGACCTACAAAAAGTCTGACATTTTTCCACTCTACTTCAAGTTCCGTTGATTGCATCGTGTGGAATGTGGAACTACAGTGGATGGATGGTTAAATCAGGTACCCGATTTTACCAGTAACTCTAAGTTTTATATCGTGCTGGCGTTTTTTCTTGCGATTTGACAGACACGATTCGTACCAGAATATTAAATCAAGTAGGTATGTAAGTAAGTTGCATACCGCAACTATAATTATAAACGATTCTAAGGTTAAATCATTTGGAGACACGTCTTTACTGTTAAGGTAGTAAGATGCCTCCAACCAGACCAGACCAGAGACAATTAAAAAAGTAATGAATTTCCAAATATTGGAAATTGTATCCTAGACCTCCCGTTCACTCCACATCATCAAACATTACACTAGGTATTTCGTAAGTAAAATTTATTGACGAGATTAAAAAAGAGGACCTAAGATTTCACAAAAATCCTAAAGTTCAGCAAGAACTGTTTATCCATAGCGTCGTGGTAAAGATCTCTGTAAGCATTAGGCCATTGCCGTACAACAGTAAGCAAACCTTGAGCGCATCGAGTATCGGGCAAATGTTAATCTCATCTGAAGAGGTCTCATACTGATCTTTGTTTACCCTTTCCGTTGTTGCGGATACGCGCCTAATTATCATAATAAATGTTAATAAAGTCACCACACATGCCATTAGCGGGATATAAATTACACGAGCTATTGGTTCTGTGTCCTGCATCAATTATAGCGTGCTCGTGGACTGGCGATTATTGTTGTGATACAGCTTATAAGCTGCTCTACTTTTATTATACTTAACTAGCTGATGCCCGTGACTTCGTCTGGGTGGTTTAATTTTTTTTGAAGTGAAAACTTTTTTAGCCGCTTTGAGCACTTTTTAGATTCGCGTCACCGTCACCGACATGCTCGCGTTGTTACGAATAAAAGATAGGTATAGGTAATTAATAATAATAGGTAGGTAATACGATAAAAAGTAGCCTATGTCACTCTCGAGGTCCTCAACTATACCCGTGCCAAAAATCACGTCGTCCCGTTGCTCCGTTGCGGCGTGATTGAAGGACAAACCAACAAACCAACAAACTTTCGCATATATTAATAAGTAAGTATGATTGCAAGATAGGTTTGCGCTTGACGTCAATCATGCTTAATAGGTTGAAAACTTGGAACACGCTTGATTAGAAGATGCCTATTCACTCTTATCATTATCATACTAATATTATAAATGCGAAAGTTAGTTCGTTTGTTGGTTTGTTGGTTTGTCATTCAATCCATTACTGTAGGCACTACCATAAAGTAGACTAACTTTTTGGTAGCGCCAACGTTGCGTATCCTTGTATCTCATCCGTTTGGCGCCCTTTTTACTAAAATGCGGTCTCCACACGGAGAGTGTACTAATCCACCTACGGCGGCCACATAAACTTGCAAGCCTGAAGAGATGCGTTATAAGTGCCTGTTACTTTAGGTTTGTGGAGAAAAGCCTCATTTTATACGTTATGCATATATACGAGTACATCACCCCATCAGCCTGTGCATCAGTATTGTGCTAGGTACCTACTGAGAAAAGCAAAGTAGAGCATATTTCCCGTTGGGTAATATAGGCGTGCATAATCTCAGGGTCTGGAGTCGCCGCCCACGTCCGATTGTCCCGCGGGTTTGGCGTGCCACACACGACAGTATAACACCGATGTTATCACTAAATACCACCTCTGTAGCGCAGGCAATATTCGCTGACAACCAAGAGAATAAGAGTTCGAGTTGGGCAACGGACTAATTAGGTTAAGTTTAAAGAGGGATTTATTTTACCAAAAAAGACCAAAAGGTCACTTACATGAGAGAACTTAACAATAAACTATCCTTAAACAAATTGAGTACTGTAAAGGTGACCTTGTATAGAAACTACCAAATTACAAACCAATCATAATATACTAAAGTTCATCTAATTCTAGAATTTTTTCTTGAATTTTACAAAAGAATTCTCATTGAATACTTCGTTTGGCAGGCTATTTTACAGTAAATAATTGTGATAATTACGGATGTAATTGGCAAACCCATAGTACCTACTACTTAGTGCGTTAATGTTTGACTACAGATGACTAGGTCCTGGGTTCGATTTCTGGGTCAAACCATATATTATAAGAACTGAATATTTCTCACAAGAAATTTTGACTACTAGCTCGTGGTTAGGAAGATGGCGGTGTTCGCCCCGAGCCTCGGAGAGCACCTAAAGTCGCAGTTCTGCGCATCTCTCCGGTCGCGTCGGATTTTCCGTCCATGGGAACCGGTGTTTGCGCACGCATTTGTGCACTATTATCACCCACACAGATGGCTAATGGAGTTTGGCCGCTGTGGTCTAAAATCGTTGGGTAGGGCATAAAGCTAAAAATTCACTTGCGCCTCAGGTATACTGACAGTCCCACAAACAATATCTGGTGCGGTGGCCAAAATTGGAACTAATATTATAACCGGAGGGCTGGCAGTTATCTCGGCCAACATATAAGTTTGGCTATTCAGCGAGGTATCGCAGCCAGCGTTCTGGGCACATTGCCTTATTGCAGTGGAATAGATGATATTTTTAATGTTTAGTTTTTAGTTTCTTTTTTTTTACTTTAGATTTAATTTAGATTTAAATTTATGTTGTATATTATGACTGCTTTCTGCTGCTGCTGCATTTTTTAAAAATATTTATTAGCAACTTTAAATGTGATAACAGCGACGCTGTCAACGGGTCAGATAAGTTTGTGGGACAAGGGGTATGGGTTTAATATAAATGCCATATCCCTAACAGGTTAGCCCGCTATCATCTTAGACGGCATCTTCACTTAAAATCAGCTGTCAAGGGCTAACTTGTAGTGGAATAAAAAAAAAGACGTATACCTTTGTTGATGGGAGTGATACCTACAAACATATCTAAGTACTCTGCGTCAGTAGGGCGGCCTCTCGTAGCAGATTCGGGGCGCAGAAGGCCGACGTCGTTATCGGTCAGGCGGCGACCTTTGAGGATGGAACCGCAGTGTTGCGCGCAAAAATGTTCGCGGCATACCTTCGTAAAAGATTTTAGGTTATTAGATGCAGTGTTATTGTGAGATACAAGTATAGTTTTGACGACCTCCGTGGCGCAGTGTGTAGCGCTGTTGCCTTAACGTGCGGAGGTCCTGGGTTCGATCCCCGGCAGGGTCAATTTGGGAATTTATTTGCATCCCGGGTAAGCACATAGGCTACTTTTTATCCTGGAAAATTAAAGAGTTCGCGCGGAAATTTAAAAGTCTAAATCAACGCGGACGAAGTCACAAGCATAATCTAGTCTATTAATTGTTTATACAAAACTGCAGTATAACGAAACCAGATTGTATCTGTGTAAGAAAATAGGCTTTGAATGGTCAGTAAGTAGCGCATCTTTCATTGTGTTAATATAAAAGGCTATCTTACGCAATACTGCCGGTGGAATAAATTGCTAAATTTGAATTCAATAGACTTATTTGTAACAATAAATTCCAGGCTTAATGGTCTGAGAGCTGCTAGTAAAATTTAACTATACTACTTTAATTTACTTTTTGGTAAAATTGTTTGACGTAGTTTAGTTTATAAGTGATAGGTAAACATTTGAAAGTAAAAGCAATCCACCATTCGGAAATATTTTCTCCCATTTTAGCAGCTATTACGGATTGCGAAAAAATCTTAAATCGTAAACCAACAAAATTGGCTGATCTTAGTTACGATATTCTGAGTAATAAGGTAATAACAATGTAACTATTATCATATGTGTGGTATAGGCTGTCAAACTTATCTGATCCGGTGGCAAAAATTTGAACAAATTTTTTAAGTGAAACTTCTTAAGAATCGTTGTGATTTGAAAATTCGATTAAACGAAAAAGTGACACTAAAAAGAGACAAAAATATTCATATTACGATTTAGCCTGAGAGTTAATGAGATAGAATACAAGTTATATTTATCTCATTCTCTCGTGGGCTCCGATTCTGAAGTTTCACTTCTGCATTGATTTGCACACACACACTTGTTTTACTACTAGCGACGCTGTCACCGGGTCTGACAAGTTTGTAGCGCTTGAGAATAGGCATGATGACTGATTTTGAAAAATGGTCAGATTATGTTCGGAAGTATCTACTATTTCGAAAAAATATCTTATTTCAGCAGAAAAATAAGGTTTGGTAGATAATATTGGCATTTGAAATTTAAATTTTAAAATTCACGCCAAAACGCTCCCCGGTGTCATGGTGACGTTTGTGACGTCACTATTATTTTTACCAATGTACTCTGTGCAGTGTGCACTAAGCAATAGTGTGATTGTCAAAGCTCGAAAACAAAACATTGTGACGTCATTCGCTTCTTGGTGTTTTAACCAATATGGCAGATTGCTGTATTTAATTATTTTATTTTATCAAAATAAATAGCAATCTCACTCGAAATAGAAAAATAAATACATCTTTCTTACAATCCATGAATCCTATTAAATTAGATAAATTCATAATTTCATTGATTCTTGGTTACTGTCATCATGCCTATTCATCTATTACTAAGTCACTTCTCAAAACTTCCCACCAGCTCCAGAATTGATCGTAATGTATTGGAATTACATTTCCGAATGTTGTACCTGCAGTCGCTGACATTTTGTAAGTGACCCGTGATTTACAGTCACTTCAAATCGTCGATCGGGGATCATAATATGAATAAACTGCGAACTATTGACCTTTACTGCGTTCCCACCAATGATCCCGTAGACTTTTTAGGAGGTATGTAATCCATACTAATATTATAAATGCGAAAGTGTGTCTGTCTGTCTGTCTCTGCTAAGCTTTCACGGCCCACATGGTCAACCGATTTTGATGAAATTTGGTACAGGGATTGTATCCCGGGGAAGGACATAAGCCACTTTTTATCCCGGAAAATTAAAGAGTTCCCGCGGGAATCAAAAACCCTTAATCCACGCGGACGAAGTCGCGGGCTTCATCTAGCTTATAACAGTCAACTATGCTACTAACGGATGCCTGCGACTCAACGACGTATTTTTTAACACGTGGCAGACTACTTTTTGTTTTCTTTTATCCAGTACAAGCTAGCCCTTGTAGCTACTACACTAGGTACACCTACAGGTTAGCCCGCTAACATGTTAAACTGTATCATCTGCATTTACCATTAGGTGAGATCGCATTCAAGGGCTAACTTGTAGTGGATAAAAAAACCTTGGGAGCTTTGGTTTCGCGGAATAAAAAGTATGCTATAATAAGGTTACTTTTTGCTAGATGATTCCCGCGACTTCGTCTGCGTCGACTAAGGATCTCTTTAATATTCATATTCATATGTATTCATATTCATTTATTTTGCATTCCAATACAATTCTTATAGTACTAATTTACATGGTGTCAATGGAATATTACGCGATCAAAAGTAAAATTTCATCAAAATCGGTTAAGCAAGTTATCGGTTAAGTAGCCAGAGAGACAGACAGACCGACACGCTATCGCATTTATAATATTAGTGTGGATTTTCTGGCACAACTAATTGGGTATCATATTTTTTAAAACAAAACCATAATAATTGCATCTCTTAGTACTTACTCGTATAGTTAACCTCAGGCCAATTATGTATTGATTTAAAATTATCAAGAAAGGCCCCACGTCGTTACTCGTTGGTACTATCGACGTGGGCGAAACCTCGGATATCATTTTGTAAGTTATAAATCTTCATAGAAGGCTATCTAAGGAGGAATAATCTATCTGATCCAGAGCGGCCCTGCCATTGTACAGGTATTTAAATACATGCCCATAGCTGGCCGGCGGCAATTTGTGTTCAACAAAATGTTTTGACACCTTCATACATAAACATTACACTATTTAAAAATTGGGGACCGGTTTTACCATACAGTTAACTATAATCTTAATGTTAACTATCAGTTACTTTTATTTTATTTTTCGTGCCAAATTTAAAATATAAACCTTTCAATATTTTAAATTTGGGAACCACTGCTACTATAATATGTTATAACTGATTTAATCAAATAGTTTAAAATAAGCATTTGCTTCTCAAATATGTAATTTTAATGCTTTGCGATTTACTAAGATAAGGAAGCTTTCCACCAAATTTCATTACAACAATAAATATTGCTAATAGTATTAAGTTCAGTAGCCTCAAAAGTTCTTCAAATGGTGAGAGTAAATGATCTTTACTCACGGTATATTCTGCTGTTTTATAATTTAGTTGGTATAATTATACTAAGATGAAAATATCATCTCGGCTGAACCGAAAAATAAAAATAAAATAAACCACCACCAAAATACGAAGTCATATTATTATTATTATGTTGATGCAGAGTTGTGCCACCACTATTTCAATCCAGAAGAAATTTACAACAGTTGAAAAGTCCTGGATGGTGCGTTTGGCCCTTGGATGACATAATGCATTTCTAGTCACCATTGTGACAAGGGGAATGCTGTTATTATTCGAACTGTTGCGGTCAAACGCGCTTATTATTGTAATATAATAATTTCTCTAATGGTTTCGCAATTCTGCCTTCGGAATATTTAGCCAAGTTTTGTTTATGCATGGGAGAAGTTTTTTCCTTGCTCTCGAATTCTTCCAATTTATGGTGCAGCTATTGCACTGGAAACCAAAATATAAGTAGGTACCAATTACCTACTTATATTTTGGTTTCCAGTGGACTGATGATTTTGATCCCAGTATGTAAGACTACCAAGTCTCTCTCTTTGTGTCGTATTCCTCATTACTGAGGGTCATGACCCCTTTCCATTAATCACATAATGGTAGGAGTTTTCTTGGGATAATAATGCGGTGGGTCCTCACGTCCTTCCGCAAAGACTGTCAAATACGCTGTGTCCAAATATCATGGGAAATAAATAACTATCACCTAAATACTTCATATATATAATATTTATATCTAACTAGCTAACCCGGCAAACTTCGTACCGCCTTAGTATGCAAAATTAAATGTATATTTTTCAATATTTCTGAGAGATTTTCTTAATATTTTTTTCCGTAAGAACCTTCTCCTAATAATAACAAATACAACAAAAAAATAATTAGTGAAATCGGTCCAGCCATTCACGCGTGATGCCGTGACCAAGGAAAACGGGTTTCATTTTTATATATATATATATATAAGATAAGATAGATAGATACTGATTTTAATATGAATTTTTATATTTTACTTTACTTGTCATAATATTTTTCTGCCTCAATATTTTATATATTAAAATTATTAATCGCAGTATTATATAGACTACCGTTTATTTATTGGTAGGTATTATTATATGTATTGGCTTTTGAATGATGAACTCAAAAGTAACATACTGCGTACCATATGAAAATAAGCAAAGTATAAACAACATTTATGTCTTATTGTAGAACTCGACAATCTCTCCACCGTTCGCCCAGACAATTTGATCATACGAACAGGTGTATAGATGTATCTATTCAAATAAGGAAACGGATTGAGGTTTGCCTGTTAGATTTATAGGCGTGCGGTTACTTTGTGGCTTTTTACGCCTCCTACTAACTTTCTTCTGTAACTAATTTGCAAAGATTGTTCATTATTGTGATTGCGTGTTGGTATTGTGGATATAATACCCGTATATTTGAAAGCTGTGTTAGGAAGATTAGTTGATTGACCCGACTTTGTCAGTGAAACAGGTAAGTAAAATGCATGTTTTACACAGCGATGGCTTTGTCTTCATAGGATATGCTTTAGCACATGGTTTGGAAGTAATTCGAGGCAATTTGGTTAGTTCTAGACAATCAATTGATAAAATAAAAATAGGAACGTGGTTTATGGAACGAAATGTGCGTTGACACATTAGTTTTTCATTCCGTACGGAACACTCCGCAAACCGCGTGGAGTTCGTACAAAAGCGGACTTCTACTGCAAATAGAGCGAGATCCGTACGGATTCTATTTATCCCGCTCATTTATCTCTTTGCAGTGGGAACCTCGCTTAAATATTTTGGCACTGCGGACCCTACAGTGTGCGGACGGGCCGGACCGTGCGGATCATACTCGTACGCATTTAAACTACTATGAACCAGCCTTAATCTATAAAAAAGCCATTACAATAACATAACACTGAGCACAAAAACGTTTTTTCAAGCACATGTCATCGATACAAGGACAAAGTTGACAAAAAACCCAGCAATTGTCATACAAATAGGCATGACAATGTAACATTGACCCCCGTCTCGTGGTGACCCTTAGACCTAACCCTCACCTGTGATCTATCGAGACTGTTTGGGACGTGTGCGGGTATAGGTGACCTTAAGCATTATAGGCCAGGAGCTAGTGGATAGCACGCATAAAGAATAGGGCAAACACATTATATCTGTCACCGTAAGATTGTAAAATCCGTTAGATTATAATCTAACGGTTTCTATCCCGCGAGATTATAAACTGTCGAAAGATTGTGAACCGTTCAATGTTCTGAGTATTAATTTATGAAATATTTATTGTTTTTACGTTTTCTTGTCACTTTCTTGTACAGTTCGCGCGCGAGTTGGATGCAGAGTAAATGTAAGTGTCACCATACATTTACTCTGCATTCAACTCGCGCGCGAACTATAGGTTAGGTTAGGGTTAGACATGAATATTCATTTAGGTTCTATCGGGTTAATATACCTAATATATTACAATTTACCGAAAAATAACGCGTTAAATTGTAAGCAGTATGATACGGTTCACAATCTGTCGAAAGTTTATAATCTATCGAGATAAAAAACGTTATATTATAATCTAACGGTTTTTACAATCTTACGGTGACATATCCATAGTAATCCAGACTAATATTATAAATGCGAAAGTGAGTCTGTCTGTTACTTTCTTATGATAGCCCATCTATACCATAACATCTATACCCGTAACCGACAGAATTTGGTTGGTACAGAGATAGCTTGCACTCTGAAGACAGCTCTACTTTTTCTCCGGAAAATATAAGGGAACCACGCGATTTTTAGTAAATCTAATCACGCGTGGATAACTGGATAGTTAGTAATATGTAACAAAAAAATTATATATATTTTTTTAATGGAACAATAATAAATATACCTTTCATAATGATACCTCTTTTAAGGTTTTAACGTATATTCAAAAAGATATATTCGCAGTATGATTTCTGTATTTAAAGGAGGCGGATAATTGCAGTAAAACTGAAGTAGAATATTCTTTGATCACCAAGCAAATAAATTAATAAATAGGGAAAATGTAGTTACGAACTCCTAAACTACTAAACCATATTTATACATATCGCTATGAATCTGAGTATATACGGCTAGTATACTGCATGTATATCGACATATTGGTGTAGGAAGTTCCTACTCTGTGGCAGTCGGAATATATTATTTGCGTTCGCAGATGAGTTATGGATCGCACTTGGCCCCTCTGCCCCCAGATTTGCGTCAGTCTGTGGAACAATTATGCCGTACGTTACCGTCGCACCATTTTGTTGTTCATTAGGTACCATTAGGTATGAAATTATTGTAAGCATTGATATACAAAATTCAAGAACTGAGACAATAATGCCGTTTTCACCGACTCATAAATTTTAGGGAACACCTAAGGTCCAAAATGTGGCAGTTGTCACGTTGCTTACTGTCATCATATTGGGATGGATGGTCCCTTAAATTTAAAGCTTGACAGTGAAAACGAGTGTAACTCTCATGAAAAAAAATATAATTCTTCAGCAATGGATAGGTACCTGTCTTTTGAGGATGACGACAAAAGTCAGTAACTAGTCTATTTCTGTCCCACGGCTCAACAAATACAAAAGATTTCTTCTGAATAATCAGTTGGGTTTTATCTGTGTCTTTGGGTTTGTATATCAATGATTATAAGGTTTAGGTTTATTGGTAGATAACGGTACCCAAATTAAATATTGTATGCAGTGTTTGGGGTTATAGGTTATGTGTGTGCGGGTAATAATTATGTCAATTTGTAACCAAGGTCAAGGCTTGCTTCGGTCTGTGGAAGCGTATCGTAATGATCAGAATTAATGCGTTTTCAATCTCTGAATTATCTTGAACATTCGCAACAACTGCGCAGTATTTCCATGACGATTTCTAAATACCTACCTACTTCTCTGAGATGTGGAACAGGGGACGCAACTGTCCTACGAGTCATAGTTCTATAACAGGATTCACAAATCCTTAGAGCCCATACAGTAGGACCACTAGTAGGTACTTGAGATTCCTACTAAATTCAGTGGAACCAACTGCAGTCCGACACGAAAGTTACTCCCTAGAAATTGATAAATCAAATTGGGTCAGAAAAAGATGAAAAGTATTTTACGTGGGTACTTTCGAATTCAAAATAATAATATGTTGCCCAATTTGTCAAGACTTTACTTACACCTAGTCCTTACTAATATTAAACATTCGAAGGAGTGTATTTGTTTGCTGTTTTCATGGTTTTGATGAAGTTTGGTAGGTAAGAATAGAGATAGGAGGCATTCCGGTGGAGGCTGTGTTTGCACGAGATTAAAAAAAAATCTTAATCCACGCGGGCGAAGATCATCATAATTTATGATATAAACTGATAACCTAGCTAATAATTCTATATGTAGGTATTTGTCTGTCTTTACGGCTAAAATACAGCATCAGATCCTGCCAAAAGTTGGCATAAGCAATGCCAAAATAATATCTCAATGTTACAATGGGAAAATTGGAACAAAAAAAGAATAACAGTACCACAAACCATTTAACTAAACACTACGTAAACTAACTTGTAAGAACTAAG
This sequence comes from Erebia aethiops, assembly GCA_923060345.2. Taxonomy (NCBI): domain Eukaryota; kingdom Metazoa; phylum Arthropoda; class Insecta; order Lepidoptera; family Nymphalidae; genus Erebia; species Erebia aethiops. The sequence continues at coordinate 22,223,271 of OV281080.1, read as the reverse complement.
TGGATAATTTGCAACTAAAGCTTTGTATTATAATTAATTACCTATTCGTTTGTGAGCTGATGAAAAAGTTCACGTGTATCTTAATTGCGGGCGAAAACGTTCCCGTTCTAATCAGGCGGTACGTGCGATAGCGTATCTCCGAGTTCCCATGGCCGTGTTTATAAATGACCGGCGCGGGGTCGCCGATGGTCCCGCTGATGGTCATCGCTGTCTCAACGGGACGCTCGCGCAGACAAGCGGGATTTTTTTACATGATTTAAGTATGTCATCTCTGTTTTTCCTTACCCCCCTCAAACTTCAAAACGCCCCCTTCAAACTCATCAACGCCAGCGTGGTAGGCCGAGGCTACGATGGCGTTATGAACTGGATAAATTTCAATTTCAGTGGCCCATAGAAGCACAGTATAGGGAGATATGGAGGAATCGGGGGGAGGCCTTTGCCCAGTAGTAGGACAGCGCAGGCTAGATTCGATTAGATTAGATGCAAAACGGAACACAGATTTTCCCTTATAATCGTGCATTGTCGAGTCAACATCTCCTGAAGATGCTCCGGTGTCGGAGCGAAAAGTACGTTGAGAATAATTCAGACGATTTGTGAGGTATCGCAAGCTACAAGTGCACGATACACACTGCATGTCTGGTAGGTAGTTTTACCTATACCTACCTATAGGTAGATTTACCTACTGTGGCGGAATAAATAGCGAATCAAAATTCTATTTCTTTCATTAACATGGACTTCCGCAAAGTAACGCCTGCTTCTATACAACAGTTATTCCCCTCATCGTTTTCCATTTTATACTAATATTATAAATGCGAAAGTGTGTCTGTCTGTCTGTCAGTCTGCTACGCTTTAACATCTTTTCAACCAATTTATAGATGAAATTTGGAATACTTTTTATACCGGAAATTTAAGTAGTTCCCGCGGGAATTAAAGTACTTAATCAACGCAGACGAAGTCGCGGGCATTATCTAGTATTATTTATGTATTCTAATATTAACAGCGTTAACTTTTTCGACAGTCATCGCTTATTTGATTTTAAAATTGTCATGAATTAAAAATGTTGGAGATTATTTTTAATTTATTCACTACTTGCAAGTTTTAAAATCTGGTAATTTTACATTTCGAAACTAAATTTGGTTTTTGATATTAATTAGTTTACTTTTTATATTGATATAAAAACTTGCTTCCAGCAAGCCGACAGAGCTAAACAGTGGTCCAAAAAACTAAAAAGGTTTACGCAATCCATTAATAAGGTATACCTATTATAATTTTAAGGACAGATTAAAATAAACAGAAGAATAGGATAATAGTTGTTTGAAAAATACTTAATAGATTCATAATATAAACAAATTAACTGCGGCTACTGGTATAACAGATTGTCTTCCGTCTGACCCCTGGCTCATCTAACTCGTTAAGATTATCGAGCAGCACTTTAGATTGCATTAATTTACTACCTACAGTGCTAATGATTACTATCAGGTGCTTGTTATTAGGACTGGGTCACTTAATTGTTGTGTTAAATTTGCAGACAGCACCATTAGCTGCCATTTCATTTATTTATTTATTAAAAAACAAGTAGGTATACATTTCCAAATATAACATTTTCATTATAATATAACATTTACATTATTGTAAGTTATAACAAAAGCCTGATCGGGGTTGTCCCAATTATGTATGTATGTTTAGTTACTTTATTTTTACGAAATATGGGCTCGTAAAAACTGACTGCGAGCTTTCGTAACGTGCCGATCTACAAGAGAATTCAGATCACCTGGACTAAGTCCACAAAAGGAGGAAACTCATGTCCACAATTATGCTGAGTAAACTAGCTTAATTTGCATTTTGCACTTGTACAGAGAGAACCCCAATTTTATTCCATAGACCATGCATTGGAATGAAAGATTGTACGCAAGAGACCTGGACAATATTACCATCGCTTAAATCTGTATTGTTTTAATATTGTTGACGTCCGTGTTTTAAAATTATGATCCTTATTGTAGGGACGTCAAGGTACGTGACATAAAACTGTCATTTTGAAGTAGTACTGCTTTAAGCTATGGTTGTAGCCCCCCTGTACGTCATCAAAGGCGCAAGTGGTAGGCTTCTTTTTTCTTTCACCAGTCATTAGGGCGTGGGTTTATCCCACCGCTGTCACCATGTCGTGAAAATGAAAGACGTAGTAAGATGACAACTAACTTTATTATTAAAATACCCACAACAGGTAGCTAGGCCATACGTAGGGTTTAAAAGTTATAGTTTGAAGCTGTTTTAGCTGATACCTAGTGGAGCTTTACGAGTGATGACCATCAAGCGTCACAACTTCAACAGATAAACTAATGCTTCAAGTTTTTGATAAAAAAGTGTGTGTGTGCAATTCACACGCGGCAGAAGTAAAACTTCAGAAAAGTAGCCTTCGAGATAATGAGATAAATGTTACTTGTATTCTACCTCATTCTCTCGCAGGCTAAGTCCTATTATAGATATGTTTGTCTCTTTTTCGTTTCTATTTTCGCTTTATCAACCAGAGGCGGATTAAAATAAAACATAAAAAACTATTAACAAATAAGACTTAAGTACTACATTTAAAAAATCAAACAGAAAATTACAAAAATGGAACGCTTTGTATACACGTTCGTCCGGTGGCGCCACTTGTACCGTGGCGACTATGGATTTTTATCGAATTTTTAAATCACAACGATGCTAAAGAAGTTTCACTTCAAAAAACTTTAAGTAAAAATAAGATCACTTCCAAGTTTTGGACTTGATTGTACCAAGATAGATCCGTTGCAGGTTTTTAGCGATATTTCGAGAGAACTAAGCGTCAGATAAAACTACTTTGTATGCTCAGTTAGTAATTTAGCACAATCTCGACTCATTTGTTAGTTCAACGAAATATTCAAAATAAAATACTGTACAGGAAGTCGAAAACAAACTCACCATAATCTTAACTTTTAGATTTTTTGTATACTTTTTAGAAATTTCACCTGAGTAATATTTATTTTTGAGTTATTGTAATTTCTCCAAAACACTCGGAAGCTTTCCATCTTTTATTTTTGTGATATTCTCGTCAGTGGAATATCATGTGGCAGTCATTTTAACTCGGCAAGCAACATTGACCATAGTTACTTTATGGTCAATGGGTGACTGAATATTATGGAAGGCTGGATTCTGCTTTTTCGTTTCTTTCGTACTAGTCCTTCACTCCGCTATCACTACCTATAGTCAAAATTATTCTTTTAGTCGAGCCGTATATTCTAACAGCCCACCGCATTATTATCTCAAGAACACCTCTACGGTAATCACTCTAAGTAATGAGGAATACGACGCAGAAAGCGACACATACTTGTGGCAATCAGCCAAAACACTACAACGAAAAATTATCTAGCGGGTACACAATATACTAGCGCGACAGGAAACAACGCTAGTCTCTTCCGACACAACGCAGTAGTAAAGCATAGGCATTCTGTCATGTCCGTTCTCTTGTGTTTTTATCTATTTTATTCTACAACTCAGCCTTGTACTGATAACTTAGCTGGTGGTTAGTGATGATGTAGTCTAAATTGGCAGTGGTCTAACCTTCTAAAACTGCTTATAAGGTAAAAAGAGAATAAGGAAAAGACAAAGTCAGACTTTTATCCCCGTTCATGTACAGCTGTGTAAAAAATATCATTACGTTCCGTACGCAATCGCTGGATCTGTGACGTGCGCGACGATACCATCGGTTCTCATGGACGACGCACGACGTGCACTTCCGAATCTCTTCGCTGGCTGTGTCGACTGGAAAGATGACTTGTACCTACGAGTCACAAGTGTATTTCTTAATCTGACTAAAGCTATTATATAAAACTGGCTGACCCGCTCCAGCTTTTTTCGAGTGAACTTTCCGATAGTCTCGAACACGTACTAAATTTTTAATAGGAAGCCTACATACCTATCAATTTTCGCAGGTATATTTAGTAAAATAACGAATTTCCATGCAACATTTTATCCCATACTAGCTGATGCCTGCGACCTCTTTAATTTTTCGGGATAAAAAGTAGCGTGTTATGCGCGGATGAAGTCGCGGGAATCAGCTAGTAATTATTAAAGACCTTTTTCTTTGAGTCTCTTGTAAATTGATAAATTACTTTCTACGTGAATATAGAATTTACATAATGTGTGAATATTTTAATAATATATTTAAGTACCTTGAATTCACAGCATCCTACATCCCAATCTTAAATTGTGGTTAGAGCTTTACAATGATATTCGCTAAAGCCTTGTATAGAAGCTTTATGCTTTCATGTCCGTCTTAAATTAATATAGAACATTACACGTAATCTCATCTCAGTGAATACGGAGTCGTGATGCGTCGGCCACTGCAACAGTGCTCGCAAGATTAGATACCGCGAGTGGACTCGAAGGTTTTGTTAATGTTACTAATTATTTTTCACTGGGTCATTTATTTTCTTTGCATGCGTTAACATGGCGGTGCCATTAACATAATTGCGGGAATATTTACCTAAACAAAGGTCTAACAAAATGTACCTAATTTACAAAGATTTTTTCAGAATAGAATGGAGGTATTCTATCATCGCTAAAAGCAGTATTAAAGTAAGTAAGTAGTAGTAATGTTGCTGACATTCTTTTTTCAGATCCTTAATTTTAGGTCATCAAATTACGTCACATAAAATTGACATTTTAAAATAATAATTACTGCATTAAGCGATGGCGACGTTTGACGGATACGTTTTGTCCTGTCTGATCCTAAGTGTATATCTCTATTAAGATATTATGAAGTGGTAAACCTGTTGATATCACGCACCGCTACCATCTGGGATTCATATGTAGGAAGGCGCTTCTATTCAAGCATGATGAGAAATATCCATTAATCATTTACCCGTGCGAAATATGTAGCTAGTTGGCTATTGCTCTTAATTAACACATCTTTAAATCAATACCCCGTGCGAACCAGCTATACAGGGTGTTAGGATTCCGCAGCGGGGAACGGAGATAATGACCTGCGGCGTGTAGCGAAGCCGCCTGCAATGAATTAATACCCCCATTGCTATCTTCATACTAGGCTACGTACATTGGCCGGCTACAGTCACGAATATAATCATATTCATATACAGTAGTTGGGTGTGTTTTGTTATATTTTGGTGTGTCTACGTTTAAGATAACTTACACAATACGCATAAGAGCCAGCATCAGGTATTGGTTATGCGAACCGTTGCTTTTCAGCTGTCGTTGAAACCCTTAAGTGACCGATTATTATTTAGTTTATTTATTTTATCATAGAATCTACCGTAGCTGTTTTCTCCAAGCAAAGCGACATTGGCGAAGTAAATTGTGCTATGCTGGCCCAAACTAAAGCCTCAATCAAAGAACAACAAAAACAATAAATCTACCTTAGTCTTATCTAGTTAATTTAGTTTATATGAGTCTTTGTTATTTTAAATAAACTTCTATTTATTAATTTATAATCAACTAGCTGACCCGGCGAACTTCGTACCGCCTTAGTATGCAAAATTAAATGTATATTTTTCAATATTTATATATATTGCTTATATATAATATTATATTGCTTATACTTACATATAAATATTAATGTCTTAATAAAAAAAAAATATATATTATTTATATATATATTGGAAAACAGAAATTAAAAATTCATCACAATGCTAAAATCCAACGTAAAACATACGTACGAATCATTAATATCGAGGAGGTAATAACAGCTTTATGTGGATGATCTATCATACTATACTTTGTCTTGCATACAATCAATGATTGTCGTTGAAACGCTTTCGCAAGCAATTTTCGTGTTATAAATAAAATACCCACAATTATAAAGCTAAAGTGCTGGAAAATAAAATTATTCTCTTGCGTATTTAAATGCGTAAAATAAGCAGGCAGTTTCATAGCTTGATAAATAATTCAATGTGGATTGGTAAAATAAGGAATTTTTAACCCAGTTGCGTTGAATAAAGGTAAAATCTATGAAAAATTTCCACGAAAACAATTCTTTCTGATTTTATAAATGTGAATGACTGTGTTTGTCTGTCTGTTATCTTTTCTTGACCTCAAAATCTGGTATATAGATAGGTCGTGTTCCTAGGATGAACTTTAGCTACCTCTTATCCCAGTAAATCAATCAGATCCCACGGGATTTTTGAATACCGAACTCCACGCGAACGTAGTTGCATCGAAAGTATCGCGTTTCCTACCCCGGGATAAAACCTAAAATCGGTTGAATCAAAGAATAAAGAATCATTTGCCGCCGGTTAATAACGTTAGCAACGCTATGGATTCTAAGATTCTGGTATCAAATTGAGCACTCTATTAAAAACAATCTGATTCTAATACAAGGTAGTAATGCTGTGTAAGTGCTTTAAATAAATTTCATGGTAGACCTGAGGCCCAATTGTCTAAGCAAATCGTAATCATTTAACAGCTTAAAACGTATTACTCGAACTGTTTTAGGAGTTCATAGATGCTTTTTGACGTGCAGACATCTGTGTGCCTCCTTAAACAGTTCGAATTATACGTTTGACATACGATTTCGTTACACAATCGGGGGGCTGGTTAGGGTACAGTTAACAAATCGATCTGATTTCAACACACCGTGGGCGTTCTGGCCACATATTGAATACGACTAGTTACCACCAACCAACCTGAACCGCTTTACGTATGAATGGCCGAAACTTCCGTTACAGACACATCTGTTAGAACACAAAGGCAATTACAAGTGCGGCCCACTCTTACAAGTCAATCCTTAGCTAATAGATTCAGCTGCGTGGGCGCATCTTGGCGAATGCACCATTGTACCGCACCCATCGTGTTTACACGTCTCAAGTCTGGATGTTATGTGGCCTATTTTTATTATACTCACTAAAGGTAATAATGTCTTGGCGTTTAAACTGTATTCATCCATAATTCCATAATAATACTATAAATGCGAAAGTGTTTCTGTCTGTCTGTCTATCTGTCTGTCTGCTACGCTTTCACGGCCCATCTTTTTAACCGATTTTGGTGAAATTTGGTACAGGAATAAGTTGTATCCCGGGGAAGGAAGGAACATACTTTTTCACCCAGAAAATTAAAGAGTTCCCGCGGGAATCAAAAAACCTTAATCCACGCCACGCCATCCACGACGGACGAAGTCGCGTGCGTTATCTAGTTTCATGATATTCATTCACGCTGCGTGCAGTCAACGTTTGAGTTTACCGTTTACATTCTTAAAGGATATAAACATATTATTTAAAGTATTTTGCGTGCTATTGAGGGACGAGTGGCCTAGTTGTGACAACGCGTATCAGTCGATTGCAATCATTAAGCACCGTTGACCCAAGTCGGTAACTGGATGGGTGACCGAATTTGGACGTTCAAATTTGGCCTTTTCGTTTCCTCCGTGCCTTATGCTGGGTATCCACTACGTTCGCGAACCTCTTGCGCTCCGCGCTCCTGCAACTGCTCCACAAGTGGATACGTTCGCGCTCCCGGAGCGTGCAACGGTGCGCGCTCCGCGCTCCGCACTCCAATCGGTGGCAGTTTTTGGGCGAACACAAAGGGAAGCTCGTTCTGTTCCTGGCCGCGAGCTAATGGAGATGCGCGTACCGTCTCCATCAGAGCGGTTGCAGATGCGCGGAGCGCAAGAGGTTCGCGAACGTAGTGGATACCCAGCATTAGAGGGCACGTTAAGTCGGTCCCGGTTATTATCACTAACATTTGATAATAATCGTTACAAAAACCTAAAAGTTAATTCTCTTAGTATACCTAGAGTCGTATGCGGATGGACGTGGGAACCCACCGCATTATTAACCCAAGAAAACTACCATTATGTGATTAATGGAAAAGGGTCATGACCCTCAGGTAATGAGGAATACAACGCAAAAAGAGGGCGTGCTTTTGTAAAAAAAGATAATTAAAGACGAGTAGGAAAAGCAGAGACAGGAAAACGCCATAAGACAGTCGCCTTTCAGACGGAATGTAAATATTGAGTGGAGAAGGGGGAAGAGGTTTTAGTCCGTAGGTCGCTGGGTTTCATCCCCAATGGAGTCGGGCATATTTCCAAAACTCCTAAGGTATCCAATGAGGATTTTCCTTCTCCCCAGAGAAAAAAAAACTAATATGTTTATTGTTTATAAAGGATAATATAAAACAAATGCAAACTTTTCCCACACCCTACTGAACCCAAGACAAGATACCTATGACATGAACTAAATATATATAAATACAATACCTAGTTACGACTACAGTTGGAAGTCATCATTAACTTGTTACCACGTCTCAAAGACAGACAGACTTTCACGTTGTCAACCCGAGTATAAGACAACGTGACAATGCCACAGGCGAACACAATATGTAATATTAATGCAATATCATAATAAAAAAATCGTGTAGTTGTCCTAGCTAAATAGTACCTAACTTTCTTTTATTTTATTTTATAAATGGGTATTTATTAAATACGTTATACCTAAATCTTAATGGCATACTCCAAGAAGGCAGCCCGACATTTTTCGTGTTTGACCAGCTCGCAGATGCTATCCACTTCTATTTGCCTGTCAAATCTGCGTTTGCAGTCCAGTCTTTTGCTCAGAAATCTAGGGCACTCTGTCAGGATATGCTCTATAGATTCTACTGTGCTGTCATCGTAAACACAGATTGGACTGGGAGCAAGTTTATATTTCAACAGGTATTTTCTGAAACCTCCGTGGCCAGTAAACAGTTGCGCGTTAGTTAGTATTATCTAATCCAATGTTCTTCAGTACGTCGTATGCTGCTTGCACTTCTAGAAGAATAATTTGGTGACTGCTCCAGTTTTAAATACGTTTAAATCAAGATATTTTATCATACTGTAAAGTTTCGTTGCTTGAGAAATAACAATTCTAAACTATAGGTACAGTTTTGTACTGCGCTAGATGACCAATGCACTAGGGCTTCGCTCGGGTGAAAATTCTGAAAATCTTTTCGTTGTTAAAGAGATCCATCATCATCGTTACATGTAAAATCATAAATTTTAATATCCAGCGGCTTGAACTGTTAGTTTAAAAACGTCAGTCATTTTTATTTTTTACTAATGCCCGCGACTTATTTTGAGTTTAAAATAAAAATCATAAAAAGTAAAAAAAACAATTATAAAATAAAATAAATGATAACCTATCCTAATCTCCTGGTCTACATCTTAGTATCCATGCAAATAATCATGTCGGTCCGTTGTGCTTTTGCAGTGCCATTGAAGGAAAACCAACAAAAACATACTTTCGCATTTATAATATATATTATAAGTAAGGAATGCCCGTGTATTCCTCGTTAATATTCTCAAAGGTTTGTCAAAGTCTACCAATCCGCAATTAGCGTAAATAGTCAAATCATCTCTCAGTCTGAGAGGTGTTTCGTACTTAATGATAAATTTTAAAGATGGAAAATACGAACATACTTAGAATAGTTTAATTTCAAGATGATAGGTATTCTTCCAACTTTATAGTATAGCACTTTATAGTAACAATATATTTTATGAAAATGTCACAATAGTCTGTCGTAGCTTGTAGGTGTCCTAACCATTCGTTGTAGTCATTAGGCAAGTGATGCGCTGATATTTAGACGTCCGTTTGCGCCATCCGCGGATGACACGACCGCTAAGTTCAGGACGAGTTGCACCATCGCTGGTTAAACCAAATGTTCTTAAGTTCATATTTTCATTTATAGAACTTTGAACAATAATGTTTTCAGCTTTGCTTGAAGATCATGTAGTAAATAATCATCGTTATTAACCGACAGACGTCCACTGCTGGACATATGTCTCCTGCAAGGATATGAAATAGCAGCTGAAATTTTAGGTGTGTCGGATTCTGAGCTCAAAATCATCATCATACTACAATCGTTTAAAGCAGTATTATTTTAAAATATACGTTTTGTTTGACGTACCTTGACATCCCTAAATAAGAATAATTATAATTCTAAAACAAGAGCGTCAACAAGATTAAAATAATACTGCTTTAATACGAACACTTTTACGTTCAACCACTAGACCATAATGTATGCAGAAACGTCAGTATTGTGGCTGATTTTATATAATTAGCATTATCAAGGAATGTTTCGTTAATCTATATTTTGTTAGGACGTCTACGGTTAGAGGAGAGTCATATTCTTAATTATTCGTAATAGTGTAACTGGTCCCGCAAGGTCTCGCCGGGCGGCAAGTTCGTGTGGTCGTGAACGAACCCAGATTAAACTATTGCACCTCAGACATTTCGCTCCCGGTCGCCATGGCAACCCAAAACACGACTTACGAACATCGTCTTCTTTGAGAACCATATTGCAGACAATTAAAGTCCGAAATAAAAGTTACACAAAATGAGGTGATCACTACTGTTCCTTTGTATAATTTTAACTTGGTTAATTATGAACTAGCTGATCCCCGCGACTTGGTACGTGTAGATTTAGGTTCTTTTTTCTTGTGGGATCTATTTATTTTTCTGCGATAAAAAGTAACCTATATCACTCTCCAGATACGGAATACTAGAAACCTAAATTCTCATGGACAAAGTAGCGGGTGAAAGCAAGTTTATAAAGAAAAGCTTTTGTCGTTTTCCATAGTGTCTAGAAGTAGTGAAACTAGACCAATCATTCTAAAATAAGTACCTACCTAACATGTGTGCAGTTGCAGTGCATGTTGTTAGGTAATTATTTGCTCTACAAAAAACACAACGTTATTAAATTTTACGTGTTTTCATTGGAATAAGTCCATTCTGCCCATCTTTCAAAGTATTCTCAAAGTACGTTCACTCCACTCCAACACCGGAGCATCCACAGAAAATGTTGACTCAACAATGCACGATTCAGAAACCTCAAAAAATCGTCAGATCCTTATTTCTTGAGAACCGATCGCTATCACCTTTGATTGGCCCTCTCCCTATGTCATTTTCTTAGGATCGACTGACACAAATTTACACATGCAACAAAGATTTCATTTATCCACCATATACAATAGTTGCTCATCCCATCGCAATATTGAAAGATTGCAATAATTTATTAGATGTATTTCCAACTTTGAATGCAGATAGTATCATTTTCAGTTTTACCAGTGTGACTTGTCTCTTACAAAATAACTAAGTATGGTCCTTAGCCTAATGCAGTAATACAAGACGTTGCATCGGTATTTCGAGTAAATTGGCTTACATTTGCAAACGCTAACAAATCAATTGCCTGTTTGTAAGGCGCTAACTTACGGACATCGCACACCGTCAGAAGATCCGTAAAATGCGATAAAGCTACCAGACATAATTTTTTCATTAAGTAAGTACCTACTTAAAAATCCGTGAGCCGTTATATGTTATCTAGAAATATGTAAAAATATGTAAGTATAACTTTAAGTCATCTGACGTCATACAATTTACTTCGATGCATCAAGATTAGCTGATACATCTTGCTGCTGATGTCACATCACATTTTCAGTACTGAAAAATATACATTGCGTGCGGTACTTAATGACCAGAGGCACAATTGTCTACGCAAATCGTAATCATTTGACAGCTTAAAACGTATTACTCGAACTGTTTATGGAGTTCATACATGCTTTTTGATGTGCAGCCGTTTGACAAACGATTACGATTACAATTTCCTTACACAATCGGGGGTCAGAGACGTCGTCGTTTTGAGGCATTTGCGCCTTTATTGCGTCATCCTGTGGTAAGCGATTACCCCTAACATGAACTTACTGGCCGATGGACACCAATTAAAGCGATTTTTCCGATTTAACAGATGTTCTCACGTCTTTTACATTTGATGTTCAATGCGTATTGAATGTAAATAAGTTCGTAATCGAGATCTAATAGGACTTTCTAGGAAGCTTATGATAATTTATAGGCATCTATGACATAAGAACAATCGTTTTATTAGTTTGTAAGTAATAAGTATATCATTAAGCTATTAAAACTGAAGTCAATTATTAATAACTAGATGATATCCGCGAGTTCATCCACGTGCATTAAGCTTTTTCATTCTCGCGGGAACTTAATTTTCCGGGACATAAAGCATTTCCCCGAATACCACCTATCCCTGTACCAAATTTCATCAAAATCGGTTGAACAGGTGAGCCCTGAAAGCGTAGCAGGCAGACATGCAGTCAGTACTTTGATTTGAAACGTAAGTTCATTTTATGGCGTCCAATGTCCATGCTATTTGTATAGCTATTGGTAATTTTTTTTATTTATCCCTACTCAGAAATGTTTTGAAATAAACTTTTACGTTCGGAATGCCATTCCGATTAATTATTGAAGATTATAAAAGTCAGTGATGTACTAAGTGACGGCACGTGATGGTGATAATTAACGACGATATCTTAAAACTTTAGCTACGAGGGGAGGCCCTGGTCTTAGAGGAGGCCACAACAAACTCAGTCTGTATTTTTTGTAATAGCAACATCTTACAATACATCTTAAATTAATTATAGATCTATAATTATCAATGAGATTGATAAGCCGCTGGAACAATAATTCATTCCCATACTTTTTTATCATTTAAATAATCCTTTTCATTCCTAAGACAAATTTCCTTCCTATGCTGATGAAAACTAAAAAGACTAGCTTGAGTGCAGTCTACGTCATAGATAGAATCTCCTTTGAACTGTGCATAATAATATGTCAGCCAAATAGTTTATATGTATACTTCTATCAATTTTCAGTAAAACGGTTACTTTATATAGCTACAAACTGAATACAATCCAGTCTCAAGAAAAGCTTCTTGAAAAAGACTTCAACGCATGCCATCTCAGTGTACCTACTGGTAATTTCAGATAAGGAACAATATTTGTACATCCGCTTGGGGAAACTTGATGGAAATAAAATATTTAGAGTAATATCTTATGAGAATTATTAGAAATGATGTATTAAAACTAAATTAATATCTAAAAATATAAAATTCAATAAAACACTTTATTTACTTCTACTTAGCCCTGATCAATAATAACCAGTGCTAACTTGGTATACAGATCATCAATCAATAATATAATCTTACTGATATTATAAATGCGAAAGTTTGGATGGATGTATGGATGGATGTTTGTTGCTCAATCACGCCCCACTTCTGAACGGGTCTGAATGAAATTTGGCACAGAGATAGATTATAGTCTGGAATAGCACATAGGCTATTTTTTATCCCGGAAAATTAGGGAGTTCCCGTGGGAACCAAAAAACCTTAATCCACGCGGACGCAGTCACGGGCATCAGCTAGTATTTAAAGCAAATTAAAATAAAGCTATAACAACAAAACTACCGTTTTAAACGCTGTCCCACGTCCTTTTCCAGCGAAGGTCGAAACAAAGAAAACTAATCGCCATTATTTCAATTCACAATTAACCGAGGTGGAATGAGGAAGGCCTCATTATCGGTGGGATCACCACAATGGTGCGATCATAGTTGTACAATAACTGTCCCGTCCACGATGGGTAGGTTTCACATCTTCTTGCAGGGGGCATTGTTTGCACTTTTCCTCGTGAAAAACTTATGGGGGCGACCGGTTGAACCGTTGTTGCTAACCCTGAGCTAACGATGAGTTGATTTCATGTTATTATGCAGTATCAATAAGCACCATAGTTATGTAGTTAAATATATCACTTGTGCACGAAAACATCTTGAGAAAACCTTCATGCTAGAAAGTTCTCTATAAATTTGCAAAGCCGTGTGAAATCTGCCAAAACCTGGCCAGCGTGGTGGACTATGGCTTTATTCTGAGAGGAGACTTTTCAGTAGTGAACCAGTAATGATGATGAGCTATGTAAGGTAAACTCATGTAATTTGATATAAAATTTTAATGACTGGTAATGTTACAACCGGTGATTAAATATTATGAAGGGATTTTTAAAGCTATAATTAAAATATTAAATTCTGGTTGAATGAATAGTTCATAATATTTGCGACTTGCAAGCTTAGAAAAACTGCATTAAAAATCTATAATAGGTATGTTAATATAAATATAGATTTTTTTGATTAAAAACAAGATTAATAAAACCGTGTTAGTGATAATTAATTTTCGATTAACAATCTTGTTACACAGTACCACTGGGCCATTTCATATCGCATATGAGTTGCGCGTATAATTGCTTTCGACGAGCGCTCTTTCAACCGAAAAAAAAACTACCATCTCTCCCATTGTTCCTGCCGATTTTCCCACATTTCGCCTTTTACAGTTACACTTAGCTTCCTGACTTACGGGCAAAAACGATTAATTGCATTCCGTAAGCCTATAGCTTCGTCAGTTTTTGTTCAATGCAGGAAAACATTCTCCATGATGTGGTTAGATAATTCATTTGTGTGACTTGGGTCGCTTTTTGGTGGCTGTATAACATCTTAATAATACGGGAAAGATAACAAGTCAGCGGAAGTATGAGGAAGATAAAATTGAGAGTTTTGAGTGTGAAGAACTTTTTATCTCTATACTAATTATATAAAAGCAAAAGTCTTTCTGTCTGCTATGCTTTAACGGTCTATCTGTGTAACAGATTTTGCCGAAATTTTGTACTGAGATTAAAATCCAGCATCCCACAACTTCGTCTCCGTTCGAAATCGTTGATTTGATCGTTTATTTCGATTCCTATCTATTAAATTTAGTCAAAATCAGTTAATCAGTTAGGCCAAGTAGATGTACACATAGACAGATAGACAAACTGCATTTATAATATTAAATATTATTTGTAAGGAAGGTATTTGTTCAGCGTAGCTGTTCGTGTAACAAAACAAACTTACGCAACACACTGTTGGGAATACTATTCGCAATCCATTTGGTGTTTATGATTGCCCGTCTATTCTAAACGCTGAATACGGCCATAGCCGAGACTTTCCAACTAATTTCCACATGGAATCGTGCGGGGAAGATTCACATGAGAACGACACGAGTAGACCACTGCATACACGTGAAACTATCAGTCAAACCACTACTTAAACATCTGCATAAGTCACGTTTCACGACCCATGAAGAGTAACAGTTTAATAATGTCCGCGCGGGTAACCCTGGCTGACCCCGGTGAAATACGGTTGTGCGGACTTAGGGCCATATTTTCTCCATGCATCGTACTAAAGTCGTGTCTTCCTTGGTGGAAATAAAACGCGAGGTCCATCTTTGGGGCCATCTGTGCCTTAGATGCGCCATTTTGGCAATCGTTGCCAAACATCCTATCTAAATTAACATTTCAATCTGAATTCCATTTAAAACCTTTTGTAATAGAGTATAATTTCGTGTGTATGGCTGATGATAATAAGTCAGGTGCAAATTGGTGCTGTGGATAATGTCATGGGAAGAGCTCAATGAACGAGCGGACAGCGAGAGGACTGCTGGCCGGCAAGTCTACAAACTTATCATTCCAATTAAGCATTGAGATTACAACTTTATTGTTTAGTGCATAAAGGTGGTTTAGTACGAAAGGAAAGTCGGATTAAAGGTTTTAGTAACACCGACAGCTATCGAAAGCTTTCCGAAGTGCATATCTAGGGTTTATCGCGAAACGCGGTAAAACAAATTACGTTTTAACAAGGATTTTGTTTCAACTGGTAATGCTCTCGGTAAACATTGTAGTTAATGGAATTATTTTACGATTACCTACTAGGTACATACTTAGAGCTTTTACTTAACTTAAGGGTCCTAAGCAATACGATTCAGCTGTTTTGATCATGCTGTATATAATAAGACCTTATCATTTTTCTATACCTTTTAACTGTTTAACCTTTTACCTGTTAATAACGGATAACAACGATGTCGCAGGAGATATTATAGTGTTCTGTAAGCAAACAAAAGAGCATTATACCTTTCAAAGTTTGATGTGACAGAAATCAGACACAACACGAGGGAAATCTACAAGGAATCCTACCAGTATTTCGCCACTCAAGCATATTCTTCTGTTTCACTATTTGACAGACTTCTGGAAGTTTTTAATTTTCTAAATCATCATCATAATCTAAACCCATTGCTTGCCAGTAGTAAACGAGTGGAGGAGATCCACTTCTCTCAGTTTGAGAAAAAATAAGGATATAATGGGATCATCAGATATATATGCTGGCGAAAAATTTCGCAAAAGCATGGATTTCTTTAGTTCCCGGCAAGTCTTTAGAATCCACGGTGGGTTCGTATGTACACCCTCCGATCGCAGACTATAAATAGTGCAATAGAATCAAAGCGGCATAAAGTTGCATGCACGCGTATGACCTTTCCCGTAGGAAGCGGTCTGGCTTAGTGACCCAGTGCGATGCGCCGAGTCGTTGACCGGATCAATGCAGTGTGGCGAAGGGTTAAATGATAACTTCCTCTATATTTTAATATTATAACTGCGGATGCCTTTTACCTTTTTAAACGGCTCACACGCTATTATCATCTTAACAGCAAGTATGTAAGTAGTATAATGTCCTCCCGACCGGATTTCGGCCACGGCGACCTATCTCCAGAGAGATTAGCCATTTGCGCGGGAGATATTATAGTGCACAAATGTATGCGCAAAAACAGGTGCACTCTCTGTTCCTATATTCTCATAGCCCGATGGGACGGAAAAACCGACACGACCGTTTTATTGATTTATTGATTTATTGATTTATTGATTTATTAAATAATATCCTCGGTACGCTAACAGCAATGCCAAAACGCATACCGAGTCAAGAATTACAAATTTGACAAAATTCATTAAAACTAATATTAAATACGTCTAGCTGTTGGTGCTGAGCAATCAGATTGTTGAGCAGAGTAAGTTGACCGTTGAGAGGTCAGGCGCAGGACTGATGGCTTAACGTGCTCTCCGAAGCACGGTGGTGAAACACCGTCAACTTCCTAACTCCGGGCTAGTACTGAGAATTTCTTGTCAGAAAAACCCAATATTTGTTATTACCCGGGACTTGAACCCGGGATTTTGTCGGTCGCAGTCAAACATGCTAACCACTAGACCAACGAGGCAGTCAACCATAAATATTGAGATAGCATCACCCAATGATGTTACAGTATATTGGCATTAGCAATTTTATTTTAAGCTTACATCGATTTTTGTCAGATTTAATTAGTTAAGACTATAGTTTTAACCATACAAGCTTGCCACTACATCTAAAATAGATATTATTGGAGGTGTAAATCATCATCGTGGTAGATATTTATTTTTATTGAGACTTTTGTAACGCAAAGATACTGAGGCCAATCCTGTTGTACATCACATCGAAACTTAATTACAGCTCTATTCATTATCTATTCATTCATAATAGTTCTTGCAGAAAGGGACAGTACTGGATTTAGAGCTGTCATTTTAGTTTAGAGATTGTGTCAAAAAGAATTGGCCACATTATAGGATTGGACAATGCCTTAACAAACATAACCACACTGAGATAGTAAGAAATTAACAGTTTCATAAATCTAAATTAGTATCGATTTCATTTTAAAGTTCGTAAGTAAAGGTCTTATTCCGCGTGTGCAAGCAACTGACCTTTCCCTCAGGAACGAAGAGGTCCGACTTAGTGACCCAGTGTTGACCTGTTATGGCGAAAACACACTAGAGACCGAGGTCAATACGTCCGCGCAAAACCTTGTGTCTTCTTCTGAGAGGAACGACGTTTTTTCCTGTCGCCTATTGTGCGTGCTCCCTATTAAAATGAATGACGGGACTTTCTATCCACCAGACCAAGTTTTTGAAGTGAAACTTCTTTAGAGTTTGTCGCCGAAATCGTGATTTGAAAATTAGATGAAAAGCGACATCAAAAAGAGACAAACATATTCACATATAGAATTTAGCCTGCGAGAGAATGAGATAGAATACAAGTTACAGGGCCTCATGTCCATGCATGCTAATAGCTAATTGTATTAAGTAATATAATGTATTAGTAAGTAAGACATGAAAGCTATCAATAAATAAATGACTAAATGACTAAATGACTATATTATTTATCTCATTCCCTCGTATTGCACACACGTGCTTTTTTTGTGTGTATCTACTAATATCTTTACGTGACATGCATCTATCATACAAAGAGACTTTACAACTTTGTTGTAGAAAATTACTAAAATAAATAGGTGGTTGTAGTTAAAGACAGTATTTAAAACTTTGCCGTCTTATACCGAACGGTAGCAAATATACAGCTGTTTTGATCACTATGTTGAGCAGGTATATAATCTACCTATGTATAAAAAAGGTTGATATTTCATACAATGTATTGTTCTCGCATTGTCGACAATAGCAATTATCATATCATCGTCGGGCATTCCTGCATAAATCAATTGGTTCAGGACATTTATACCTATACAAAGTCATAGATACATGTTTCATAGACATGTTTACTCCAATGTGTCGTATTTATTGCAATAATTACAATAGCCTCATAAATTTTTTTCTGATTCAGTGATAATGCGGTGGGGACGTGGGACCCCACCGCATTATTATCCCAAGAAAACTCCTACCAATATTTGATTAATGGAAGGGGGTCACGACCCTCAGTGATGAGGAGAGAGAAATATAAAGTTATGGAATATGATGTTGCTTAAAAAAAGCTTGATGAAAAATATACCATTTTTAAATGGTATTTTTCAATAGATAAGCGCTATAAATAATTGTTAATACGTAAAGTAAATACAAATGTATAACATTTAAAATTTTAGAGATTTCCGTCATAATATAAAAAGAAAGGCCTGAACGGTGAAGTAGGTAGTATAATTTTAGAAAAGCTATTTGTGTATTTCAGGCACTAATAAACGTCGATTTTTAACGTCACTTATTTATTACGGACGCTTTTTAAAATGTGTACTTATCTAGGTTTTCATATATTAAAGGTTCGGGAATCTTTGGCCAAACAATTATTACCTTTAACCTTATTTTGGCATTTGGCTATGTCGCAACGACCCTGAGGCGCGGGCTATCGTTTGTGGCATCGGTATCCTCTTGGCGCAGGGATGTACAGAGGATCAGAGATAATCCAAGGTCAGTGGGTGCTAACCTTTAATAAATTCCCGTACAGTTTTAAGATAAATAAAGTAAACTGAGCTAGCTTCCGCCCTGGTTATATTATTCACGTTTTATGTACTTGATTTATTGTTAAAGTTGTTTCATAGATAGGGAAGCACTAAAATAATGTTAATGAAACAACATGAAAGTTATATATTTGACCTGGCTTTGACATTATATTCTGCCACTTGGTTTTATTTGAATACTTAAAGTCGTTTTAAAAATACGGTTGGAATAATATTAACGTTTTGGTAAGCAGAAGAAAAATATATTGTGTCAGCCGATATACTTATTGGTATGCTGTATGCTGGTAATGCTTTCCAACATGGCGGCCTATAATTTCAGTTCACCGTAATATTATTTCAATAGTCAAACCTAAGTGCTAAGTGATGCAAGCATTATACATAGCACAATAGTTTTTATCTTACAATGGGATCAAAACAAAGTCAATAGTTTGCGACCTTTGTGTTAAATTTATTCAATATTGCGCGATACGTCGAATATAGCAATAATTTGAGAATAATTGTTTACCACTTATTGTTGTGGCTGGCTGTCAATCAATTCACTTTCGAACATTGTGATCTACATAGCCTATACCTCGACCGATACAGGGTCGATGTTATGCAATAGCGCATCTGTATGAAAAATATTAGGTGTCTACCAATAATGTCATCATCCTTTCCTTTCTGATTTTCTTTTTTTGATCTGGCAGAGATCGCTTCAGAGCAATATGGCCGCCAAGTGTACAGACTATTATTTGTTAAATAAAGTTGCTTTATTATTGTTTATGTCTATTTTTTGGTATGCAATAAAGTATATTTGATTTCATTCATTTACCTACCAGTAATAGGTGAGTAGTTTCAAAAAAGTTGCATATTGACCGTTTAATGTACTACCAAGTACCTAACTATGTAATATTATTAAAATCTCTCTATTAATAAGACGACGAAACAATTGAAGATTAATTGAATTGTATCATGTCTATAAGCCGTTTCCAGCCGTTTGGATACTGTAGTAATTTATTAAAAAACGCACTATTTTCAAAAAAGGAAACAATTTAGATAAACTCTGAAAATAATAATATTTACATCCAAGCTCTAGATTACAATATGAAAATTACCAATTTATAGGTTGGACAAGCTTGGAAAAATAGTTTTTTTGCTGTCAAAAGACGGCGACATCTTAACCTTTTGCATAGAACCATTCTCATAGGGTCGAAGCGTGTCCCCGGTATTTGTCAATGGGCCAGGGAGGGACCAGATGCGTGATCGATGGGATGGACTCTCAATTATAACTCGGCGCCCTGCTAAGTGTGAACGTAGACGGAACTAATGTAGAGCAACGCTTCGGCATATAAATGTGACGCTAGATAATATAATTCACACAAAATATGTTAAACGATATAATTATGTTCTTTAGTTCAGTTCAAAACTTGAGTTTAAATTTGGTTCAGTTTAAAATTAGCAGGAAAATTAACAAGTTTTTACCGTAATTCAAGGCCTGGTAATAATAAGTCATTAAGTTTGGATCATAAAATTGACCATCTGGTAGTTAAGCCGAGTATTTTTAACTGATTTTCAAACAAAGGAAGCTTTTCCTTTTGAAAATCGTCCCGGTGTGTAATTTTTTTTAATGTTTGTACAAGGAGTTCTCCAAGATTACCATGTTTTTGTACTGACTCTATTTTACAATGAATTATCCTAGACAAGATACAAGGCCGCAAGAGCGTGGAACAAAGAAAGAAAAGCTATTTTTGCTAATTTAGAAACTTCATACGTATTTTAAATGTGGGTTTTTAACGCATTATACAGATAGGATTTTCAGTATTTATCACCAGTGTGAAGCAAAAAAGACTACCTCAAAATATAATCAAATGCTGCGGGCTATGTTAGCAATAGTGAAGTAAAATGTAAGGAAATTACGTACAAAGTATGGAAAATTGATGATCCCATTGTATGCCGGTGGGTAGTTCTAGAAGCTGCCTCATTTCGGCTGGCGTGGTGTTCGTTTGAAGTTCGTGTGCTGTGGTCGTGACGTCGCTCATCCAGTGGGCCGCTCCCACGGACCGGTAACTTTATTATGAAATTTCGCTATTTAAGGATGAGCCGTGGTAATGTAAAGAAGTTTTGATTAATTTCCTATGCACTATGAGCATTTCTTGCGTAACTCCCGATAGATGGAGACGAGATTACAGCCGATAGAAGGCGTAGAGAAAAAATGTCTGTGTGTCTATTCGTCATAAACTGGTTAACTCTTCTATAATGGTATAGGTAGGTGTTTTAAGTGTTTTGTAAGTTAAGTGTTTTTAGTAAGTATTTAATTATGATAAAATGATAGTTAAGTGATGAATTTGGTAGCTATTTAAAAAACAAACACACCTCAAATTAATGACAAGTACCAACGTATATATGAATTAGTAGATAGATTAATATGCTGATAAAAAGAAACTTAAATTAGGAGAAGCTGTTGGCTGTAGGTAGTTTGAAATTAAAAGCATAGAAAAAAAAATGAATGAATTCGTTAAAATGTGTAAGATGGTTTGACTAGTCGTTCCATTTGGCACAGGTTACAGACATATCTTGTATACCGTAGAAGTACAAAATATACTACTCATAATTTTATCCCCGAACTTTACTAGGGGCCCAGGAGGGTATAAAAGATTAAACCTTGCAGACGAATTCGCAGGCATCAGTTTTTTTCATTAATAGTGATTCAGTTCCATCGCTTCATCACCTAGCCGCAGCACAGACGTCCACACGCGGCGTGAGAGCGGCGGACCGTCCGGCACGATCTTCATACACGAAGCGTTGCATTGTTATGTCATTGCATACAGCTCGCGAAATTTATCGTACTTCTTGTTGCGGTTCATTAGACTGACTCATTTGAGGTACGTTTTGAAATCTCGATACTGTAATGCTGCACTATTAAAATTGACGTGTGGCTTAGTTGCGATAGCGCAGCGTTCTTTCCGCCTTCTGATAAACATGTTGAACTAAATTAATCACTGTTTAAGGAGATACGTTCTTTTCTATCAGTCATCTGACGGGGACGTATAAACAGAGCAATGCTGCCGGAGTAATAAGGACAAGACGGGGAAGTTTGTCTCCAAGTAAGCAGAATTTTATGTATAAGATTTAGTAATTCTAGCACAAGATTTTTCAGTACAAGATTCAGTAGGTATTTCTTGGACAAAATTAGTCGAGTTTGGGGGTGTATTGATACAAATGTGTAGATAAGTGTACGTGAGCTTCTGGTCTGTAATTTGTATGTCCTACACTACTTACGCTATGCTAATATTATTTTTAAAAAGTCTGGGTATCTGTCTGTTATATTTTTGACAAAATTCTATAGAGGTAACTTGCATCCCGGTGAAGGAATATCTTAGAAAACCAAATAGTTCCCGCCGGATTTTTTAAAAGTTTTGAACAGTTTATGACCTGCTATATTGAAATGACCGCGAAATTTGCTGATGTGAAATTTGCGAAGTATTCACATACTGTGATGTACGAGTAATTGCAAATAGGTACGAATCCAAACAACGCGCTATAAACGCGAATGCAGCGGTTTAGTGCATTTCGCTTTCGCCATTAGCAATAAATCAGCAGCGCCATCCAGTGGGCAACGGTCTATGCGCATTGTGTGAGCAACGCGATATGCACACTGGCGTTAAATGATTGGTAGTTGACGACGGTTTAAAAACGCTTGTTTAAAATTTGTAGTGAAATGTGCCAGATATGACGTAGTATCGAAATACCTATTACAAAGGAAATGCAATGCATGTTGACACCTAGATAATATTACTTGAAGAATGACTTCAAAATCTGTACTATTATAATAAAAACCTTTCTACCATATTGGATTATGTGTACCTCAGGCTTTTAAGGATAAAAATACTTGATATAAACGCCATGATAGTGGAATCAAATTAAACGAAATTAGAAATGCACAAATTCACCTTTATTTAAGCCGATAATGATGATAAAAATTAAACACCATCATCGTTATCCTTTCAGCCTGTAGATGTAAGTGCACTTTTCAGCCTTCCTCATTCAGCCACTTCCTCCTTTTTATATTGGGGTGCTTTAAAGCTGCGTGTTAAACGTAGCGTTTGAACCGCTACGTTGTTAACCGGCCTAACGGGAAATTTTCACTCGCGCCGTCCATCATCTGTCGATTTCCCGTTTTCCTGTCAATACATGTAAACGTCTCAATTTTGTCGGGACTTGAGGGTATACGGCCAATATCATTATGTTGACAATAGTTCTATTATCATGTCAGCGCCTATTACCTTCATAAAACTGTGTAGTATTTTTGTTTGTACTCTCTCACGGGACAAATCCGCCTTATAAGCTCAACGGTTAGAGCAAGCGAATACTACTAAATACTGAAGCTCATTAAAAATTAAATAATTTCGTTTCCTTATAATATTTATCTAATTTTAATATTTGTTGTTCAAGTACAGGATGTAATTCAAATAATTGATCAAGTTTCAGAGTTCTGAGGTCAACTTTGAACGTTAGAACATCTCCACTTTGAAAGCCCCCTATTTCGTCAATTTTAGGGGAAAATTTTTAAAAAATATATTTTTGGACTCTATTCCTAATTATCTTTAAAATGATATACCACAACCCTATGTAAAGCTATAAAAATATTTTATTCGCATTCGCTTCTATGAGATAAAGATTGTTATAACTTTTTAAGCCATATTCGGCTGGAGGCCATTGGTTTACATATTATATTTAAAGCGGAAGTAATTATGTTCAGTAATTCAGAAGTTATAATGCTCTGACAGACGGACGGACGGACGGATGGACGGACGGACAAGTGCAAATTCACTCAAGTAGACTCAGAGGCCTTCGCTTCGCTCGGTCAATAATTAACGTATTGGTTTTAGTAGGCACCTACTTTACCTAATGAGCTGCTACCCCATTGATACCTTACACCATAAACATCAATTTCAGCACTACAATCATAATAATGCTAAATAATTTCGCAAAACACACCGAAACGGACCGAATAGTTGTAAATAAGAGGTCTCCAAGCCAATTTGCGGAGACGAAGGGTCCCGTAGCACCATACTAGGTTATCAAAGAGTCGTACGTTTTCATTAGTCGCAGTTGGTTATGCGACTTTTAAGGTAAAACTGCGTGGCTTTGAAATTAAGCTTGCGTTTTGGATGTTTTGTTTGCTCTGATTATAATGCCTCCGCAGATTTTTATGGGACTTCCACATGGATATTAAGTAGCAATTTTATTCCCTAGTTTGCCTGGAACCGATTGCATTTATAAATTATCTCTTCCAGGCAACCTAGAGAAATAGATATAAACTAGAGGCGATACAGCCGCCTCATAAGTACACCTTCTTGTTATTAATTTTTGTTTTCCGTTGTACATTTATTATTTTGGTGTACAACTTAATATACTTCTACTAGATGACGCTAAACTACTAGATGATTACAAACTAGATGATGCCCGCGACTTCGTCTGCGAGATAAAAAAAAATCCCCGGGATGTAATATACCAAATATCATCCAAATTGGTAGAAAATATGGGCCGTTAAAACATAGCAGACAGACAGACAAACAGACACAATTTCACATTTATAATATTAGTGTGGATTTAATATGGATACAATCCTAGTCGCTCGACCGATTCTAATGAACTCTAGCACAGAAACAGCCTGCATCCCGGTGACATGAATAGGGTTATTCCCAGAAAACGAAGAGGTCCGGGAACTTTAAAAAAATCGAACATTTTTTTTAATGTATAGGCTAGCGCTTGGCTGCAATCAGACTTGCTTGCAAATGGTGATGCAGCCTAAGGTGGAGATTGCCTAGAAGATGCCTATAAAAAAAATCGAGCATTTTTTAAAAATATATACCTAGGTGCTTGGCTGCAATCAGACTTGCTTGCAAATGGTGATGCAGCCTAAGGTGGAGCGCGCTTGCCTAGAAGATGCCTATTCACTCTTGATTTGAAAGTACCTATATTAAAAGATATACTTAGGCAACAAACTTTAATCATACTAGTATCTAATTTCTGATAGGAATTTCTGTATAGGACGGTACTACAGCTTAAATTGATATGCGATGGTTTTTTGATTATGACCGATTACCGGACAACCATTTGAAGTGTTTTCAAGTGGTTTCCGCGCCGTTGAGCTTTGTTAATTAAATGCTTCTGGTGGTGACCGATTAGTTTTTTTTTATCAGATTGTCTAATAACAAATTACGCAGATACATATAGGTACGCGAAGTTCTAAAAAAACAGTGAATAATAAACATCCATACAATTAAAATTTTAAATATGAAAGTCTCTGGTCTCAATAGCTATTTGTCTATCTATTTTATCTAACGTTGTACTAATTTTCACTAATTTAGATAGCCTGTACCTATCCCCGAGACGATCTTAGGTAACCATTTATCCTGAAAAATCATATTCTAGTGTTTTATAAGTAAAGGTTTTAGGCTGATTTAAGACAGTCATGACGTCAATGTGTATGATAAATAGATAGGTGATTTATATTCAAACAGAGCATTAGGTACCTTTTGTACAACTAACTAATAGGCAGTCCTTATTGACCAGGGGCTTCATCATGTAAAAATGATTGCTACAGTGCAACGATCGCAATCATTCCTGATTGGTCAGCACTCTTCCATTAATGACCAAAGTACATTGTCACAGCAAGAGTACCATAATTTCAGCCAATCACAGCCATTGAGATTGTAACAATGATTAATGCTTTTACATAAGAATGCTGCAGTTTAATTTTGATAAAAATACTTTTAAACTTTATTACAGAACCAGCAGGATTTCAACTGCTCTGGAAATCGCGCCCGAAACGCCTTTGACCGCTAGGCCACGGTTCATATACCCGCCCGTGTCGATATTTGAGATATGCATGAAGAAAATACTTTTGTATTATGTTTATGCAGTAACAGATCCGTTAATCACATGCAGGAGCTCATGACACGATTCCAGGTTGTCGTTCCGACGGGACATCCTGATAACACTGCGTGCCCGCGTCCACGGTACACTGCAAGCCATAAAATTTGATCATACAACAAAATATATTATGTGCATTAAATAATGTAACTGAATTCTTATGGATAGATGATTGGAATTGTTTTAGATAGTTTAGCAGTGCAAACACTAGTGTTATATCTTAATAAATTGACGTCTGAACGCTTAGCAGACTGATAAACTTTCTTCATATTAAGAGTTTTACTAAGGTTTAGTGATCATTTGTGAGCAGTAAAGAAAAATCACAATAATCCGATTTCCCGAGGTTTCCGAGGAATAATTAATTAGTGATTAACGAACTTACCTGTAAATGAAGTTCTATTATAATTATATAGGTCGCTCGAATAATAAATCGATCGAATCGATATAAATTATTATGGATTCAATCCGTCTTCGCATGGGTGAATCAGCTGAAATTATTAAGCTGCTATAAGCAACCTAAAAAAATCCTCTGTATACATGGGTCTACATTATTATGAAAAATCTACATTTGAAAAAAAATTACTTACAGACCATATTATTACAAAAAATCATAAGTAACCGTAGCTCTAAGTAGATATATGTATATGAAACGCTGCACACTTCTGTGTGTGTTGACACACAGAGGTGTGCAGCGTTTCTGTCCTGCAGTGTACGAGTATAATGGTGCGACCACTGGCGCGCGGTCGCCAGCAATTACCCTATTGGCAACAATTGTTGTGCGACGCTGCCCGCTCGCCGGCGAACGCGGCGTCCTGCTTATCAATTTCAGCACCAGTTGTTGTGGTATCATCTGTCATCCGCAAAACTGCATGATAGCTATAATTGTCCGCAAACTATACGAATAGAAATCTCAATCCACCACTACACACAATAAGGTCCCCTTTAGGGACAATTTTATTAGAATACTAGCTGATGCCCACGACTTTGTTCGCGTGGATTGACGTTTTTTGGAACTCCTTAATTTACCGGGATAAAAAGTAGCATGTGTGCTAATCCAGACTATATTCTATCTTTGTGCCAAATGTCCTCCAGATCCGTTCAGCCATTTTGACGTGATTGACTACCTAACAAACATCCATCCATCCATACTTTCGCATTTATAATATTATATAAGTATAGAGTATAGAAGTATAGAAGTATAGATGACAACAGATAGACATCCACAAGCTGGATAGGTCTCTTGTAGGGACAAATTTCGTCTTTTTTGAATAATTTTATGATATAGAAGAGAACTTTTAGTCAACACACGAAAAATAAAAATAATCCAATTAGATTTTTTAAATGGCGCTTCCGAAGAATTGCGGGTGCAGAATTGGAAATTCACAATAAGCAAGAATATCTTGCTCTATGCAAGATATTCTTGCTTATTTGCTACTTGCTCTATGATTGAGTTTTTTTTTTTCATTCCACTAAAAGTTAGCCTTTGACTTCGATCTCTCCAGTTACCAACATCTGATAGTTAGACTGATTATGCAGTTTAAAATGATAGCGGGGTAACCTGTTAATAGTATGCCTAACAAATTAAAGTGTTTTGAAAATCATTGTTGTGCTTTGTTTGATTCGTCCCGTAGCTCTTTCTCAACCTTTCTCATCTCAGAGTCTCTAAGCTATGAAAAAATGAATCCAATCTGTTTCGACAAATAGAGACAGGCAATTTAACAAATTAGTAGGTATGAGTCAAACTAATTCAGAGGTAGGTTAAGAACGTGCATACACAGCGTCCGAGTAGCTTATCGAACCCCAGACCATTTGTACTCTTTCACCCTTAACTTAGCCCATACATCATACGCAATCGCCTAATATTAATAAAGATTAATAGTACCAACTAATATTTTGCTTTGTTCTATCTGCCTACTCCTTTGGCCTTTTCGTTTCCTCTGTTCCGTGCCTCGGAGAGCACGTTAAGCCGTCGGTCCCGGTTATTATCACTTATTGTTATATCTGATAATAAAATCGTATGTACCTAGTAGAGTTTAAATACTCTTTGTCGAGTCGTGTGAATTAATATCCCAAGAAAACTCCTACCATTATGTGATTAATAGCATGGGTCACGACCCTCAGTAATGAGGAATACGCCGTAGGGAGATCTGCCTAGTGCCTACTCAAGTAAAATAAGTTACCGAAAAATATACTTAGAAATATACCTATGATTGGTGATGAAATGAAAATTAGGTACTTACCAAAAAAACTATGAACTTTTTGAGAATCACCTTTTTACAAGCTTTTATTTAGGCCATTTAGGCAAATGGATTTCCGAGCTTCTTTTTTCAAAGAAATATTTTTGTCTAAGTTTTGTTGCAAAATATAAATTATGTATTTTAGTAATAATTGTCAATTATTGCTAAAAAACATCTCTTGCCAGATAAATTATAACCACTGAGTTGTTTAAAAAAAAGTGGTAAGTAAACCAACTATTTACAACTTTATACATAAATCTTCTATTATTTAATTAGTATCTTAATCAATAGATACTGTGGGAAAGCAATATGTAGGACATGAGCTATCCTGAGCGGAATGCAGTAAGCATTTGGTACGTAAATTCATATTATTGTTCCCACAACCACTCAACATGGATATCGGTCAAGGCGCGAGTCCAGGCGATGTTTAACTATATAATAATGAGTTAATACAACCCACGCCTATTATTGTTCTAAGTACGTCTGTCCATCCGTTTCGATCATTTGCATAATAATATGAATATTATTACCAACTTATTACTCCACCTTTCAAATTAAAACCTATTCAATTTTCACCTTTATATTAATTTGCAATAGAAGAGAAGTTACTGAGTTTGAATGGTAAAATAAGGTTGTTTTTAATCACAAATGGGCTCATTGTCAGTTGGACGAATTAGCATGAGATACGAAAGTAAAGGCGTTACACGAGATGCTATTATTAATTTGTTATTGTTTCGTGTTTTGTCTTAATAGCTAGTGAATTAATGAAACCTTTAATTCTTATAAGAATTTAGTTTGTAATATCTTAATTGCTTTTAGATAATTCTTCTCATTGCGGAGTCAAGTTGAGTCGGGGTGTTCCATAGTTTAACATGGAGGTTTTGACGACCTCCGTGGCGCAGTGTGAGCGCTGTTGTCTTCACATGTGGAGGTCCCAGGTTCGATCCCCGGCAGGGTCAATTTAGGAATTTATAATTTCTGAATTCTCATGGTCTGGCCTGGTGGGAGGCTTCGGCCGTGGTTAGTTACTACCCTACCGGCAAAGACGTGCCGCCAAGCGATTTAGCGTTCCGGTACGATGCCTTGTAGAAACCTGCCATACCCCTAACAGGTTAGCCCGCTACCATTTTAGACTGCATCATTACTTACCGTCAGGTGAGATCGCAGTCAAGGGCTAACTTGTATTAGTAGATAAAATAAACATCGTATTAATAAGTATTAGCCAATGGTACTATATTATTGTAGTCACCAGGGTTTCATGAATTTGACACGTGGACGAAGTGGCGGGCATAAGCTATTAATTTATAATTAGTAATAGTTAATAGTTGGAGCTCGTAGTCTAGAGCTAATTTGCAGTAGAATTAAAAAAATATGCAAAAAATCTCTTGTTAGAATAGGGACGCAACGACTCCTACGTATTTCGTTTTGCTGTTGCAATACATCCATTATGATTTGATAGACCGATGACTCAGTTCGCCCGCGCTGTACTCGGGTCAATGCTGCTGGTGCATAGGTTGCGATGATAACTAATTTCATACTCCTAAAGAGTGGGCTAAGCTGATTTGAAAAGTTCGAGCTTTTTAGCTTTAGCCGTTTATTTATTGTGGAAATATTAACTTGTCATTAAAATATAGGCGAAGTTTAACGAGGTTTTACTAGCTGGCCAGGTTTTCGAAATACTTTTTTTTTAAATCCACTACAAGCTAGCCCTTGACTGCGATCTCACCTGATGGTAAGTGATGATGCAGTCTAAGATGGTAGCGGGCTTACCTGTTAGGGGCATGGCAGTTATATTAAACCCATACCCCTTCGGTTTCTACACGGCATCGTACCGAAACGCTAAATCGCTTGGCGGCACGTCTTTGCCGGTAGGGTGGTAACTAGCCACGGCCGAAGCCTCCCACCAGACCAGGGAAAATTCAGAAATTATAAATGCCCAAATTGACCCTGCCGGGGATCGAACCCGGGACCTCCGCACGTTAAGGCAACAGCGCTACACACTGCGCCACGGAGGGCGTCAAAAAACTTACATTCATCATTTACGTTTGATAATTCTAGAAACATAGTTTGAAAAAGTTTGTACCTACTTACCTACCTCTAACTATTCTAATACATTTTGTATATCTAGGTGAGTAGAAATGGCACTCCTTATAAACACATTATGGTTAAAATTGATCTGAGCAATTTGAGATTGGAAAATGATTGGAAAATTTATTTAAGTTCTACGGCTTACATTTTTTTTAATGTTTTATATCCTATATTTTTGTCAAACTAGCCTTAAACGAAAAACTTTAAAATATGTACCTACACACAAAAAAATTAGAATACTTGACTTTTTTTTTGAGGACTGTAAAAAGCTCATGTGAAATAACTTTTGCTGGTCATCATCAATAACGCAATATTTTTGTACTCAATAACAGTGCATCTGTCAACAAATTGATCTATCACGTAAAAATATAACGGTGCATTTCAATAAAGCGCATAAAAAGTAAAAAGAGAGGACAAAGCATCTGCGTACACGTCTGTACTGCGAGAATTCCTTTATTTTCTGACATAATGAACGGTAATTTGACTACGCGCGATCGAATGACGATGTCCTTTCATTGATTCAGCCACTATTATGTAAAAATGGTAAAAATATTGGACTCACTAAACAAAAACTGGCCTTTTCATGCTCCGGTATGCCGCTTCAACAACGGTATAGTCACATTTTTATCTTATATCTTTGCAATATTACTTTTTATTTTGGAGTTTACTCCTTAACAATCGATTTTCATATTATAAGCTAGGTATGAAAATTTTTGGGGAGTAAAATCAAACTTTCTCGGTTACGTTATGTTTATGTTTCCATGGTAACATTTTTCGTTCGTAAGGAGGAAACTCCAGTCGTGCGTCGGAGCTGACATACAATTTTTTTTTTAATACAACATACATTTTTTACTAATTTCAAGGAAAGGTAGAGAGATAGCTTGCGGAGACGGACATAGGATATAATCCCGGAAAGTAATGAGGCATAGCTCCCTCGGGATTTTTTAAAACCTGAGTCTATACGTAGATAAAGTCACGGACGCACTAGTTTTCTATAAATAACTGAACCGAGGTCGAGAATAAAATATAGCTTTTCCTAGCTGATGCCCGCGACTACGTCCGCGTGGATTGAGGATTTTTGGTTCCCGCGGGAACTTCTTAGTTTTCCGGGATAAATACTAGCCTATGCGTTATTCCAGACTAATCTATCTCTGTGCCAAATTTCATCCAGATCCTTTCAGCCGTTCGGGCGTGGTTGAGTAACAAACATCCATCCATACATCCAAACATCCACCATTTATTTGATTGATATTTGATGAATTCCTACGATCTAATGCAATCGGGTTCTAGTTTCAGGATAAATTAACGTCTACCGGGCCCACTAAGTACATTTGGTACACTGTGGAATTTTAGTACTGTAGTTTAAAATAAAATACAATAGTTATTAATGTAACCAATAGCAACAAAAAACATTAATAGCAAAGGTTTTACAAAAAAATAGCCACCAAAACAAGATATCAAGACCAAAACAATTTGAAATATTATCTCTATATATACTTTATGCTCGAGAACGGTACCTTTTCTATATGAATTAATAGTAAAGATGAGGCTTGTTATCAATTAAAAATAAGTGTAATGACATTTAATCACACCGTAAAGTCCATTTGAACCCGTATAAAGGTAACGATCCTCACGTTGTTTGCCCGCATAGCACATTTCCTCGAATGTTAAATAGGTGGCCGATAACAGATAACGTTGGTCGGCCGTCGAACATGGATCTCATTTAGAAAACAATGCTATTTTTACCTACTGATTGATTAGTACCGGGGCAAGGCTGTATCTATGCTTATTATTGTTGTCACTTGTCAGCCTCTTTGGTACATTACTTACCACTGAGCAAACTAGCGAATCTATAATAGTAGAATATACCTATATTTAAAAACTAATCCTGAAATCTTTATCGCATCGTCGAACTTCAATCAGTATTGCAAATTAAATAATATTCCTATTTAGGTATAGTCATAGTCATAGTCATAGTCATTTATTTATTAAATATCGGTACACTGTAGGTACACTTATTTTCGTCTAAAAATTACTTAATAAAAAGCATGATGGTGATAATGGGTAACGTTATCTTAAAACTAAAGCTACGATTATATTATTGTTAAGTATATTTAATTATCGTCATTTAACGATCTATATAAAATTACCTATTAGTGTGACGCTTCGACCGTAACTTAATACGTACCTACCTAGTGCCTACTTTTTCTCGTCGTACATAGGTCACAGAATTTTCTACATGGAAAAGACGCAACGTTGGATACCTACGTTCCGTCTTTTGCATGTTGAGAACTAAAGTTATGAAATAGTTGGTGAACTAAATTGGCCAAAGACATTAAAAACATGCATCATTTTGGCTATACACCTGTACTATGTATTTACAATCTATCATTCAACCAATCAGAATGTTCTTCTCGAGATCTTCTAAATTCTATTCTATTATATTCTATTCTATTCTATTCTATTCCCGAGAGCGCACTTCTACACATTGAACTAACTTCCTAAGAGATCACAAAGAATTTATGATAACGTCTATAACCTAAATGAAATCATGAAAAGATACAGCCCTTAGTTTTAGTGTGTGAATCTACATTTCAGCTGTTAACTGCCACCATTTTGAAATTTCGCCTTTGATTGCTCCTTATGATATAAAAATCAATCGCGATTTTTTATATTAGTACCAAGCAGATGTGACCGTGAGAATATTGACCAAAATTTGCAATATAGTTAGTAGTTACTATGCATAAGCTTTTTACTGCCCTCGTCTTAAAAAAATCACACACCGACCGTGGGGCAGAGTTATTGTGCCTACCCCTCGATCGACGGTAAAAAACACTTATTCAAATCACAAGGTAACTTTACTCCTAACTTTTTACAACAAACAATAGGTAATAGTTTCTTTTCTTAGGGACTGTTATTTTTTTAACGGTCCAGACAGTGCCCTGGGGTCATAGGTGAGGATTAGAGACGTTCTCAGGCAGTTTTTTTTATATGTTGCGATTAGAATCTTTTTTATCTGTGGGCACATCTGCTAGGATCTTGTTGTTTGTTAAAAAGTGGGTCCGTCCGTGAGAATGTTTTTGCAGATTTTTTTGGGATTATTAATACTTATTTTTAATATTGAGAAGAACTGGCATTTTTAAAAATTAAAACCAAATAAGTACATATTTAAAAAGGTGAAACTTATGTAGTTTTAAATATGTGTGTGGTATGTGTAATAATATTTATTAGACAACGTTTTTGTCTCATTCTTGCAAGATATGCATTTTGAGTATGACCGTTGCGTCTTTTTTTTTTAAATCAACTACAAGCTAGCCCTTGACTGCGATCTCACCTGATGGTAAGTGATGATGCAGTCTAAGATGGTAGCGGGCTAACCTGTTAGGGGCATGGCAGTTTTATTAAACCCATACCCCTGCGGTTTCCACATGACATCGTACCGGAACGCTAAATCGCTTGGCGGCACGTCTTTGCCGGTAGGGTGGTAACCAGCCACGGCCGAAGCCAAACCAGGCCAAACCAGGGAAAATGCAGAAATTATAAATTTCCAAATTGACACTGCCGGCGATCGAACCCAGGACCTCCGCACGTTAAGGTAACAGCGCTACACACTGCGCCACGGAGGTCGTCTTCATTTCTGTGATGTATTTTCAAATTATAATAATATAGCTATCTCAGCTTTTTGAAAGAGTAATTGCTTAGTTACTTGTTCTCTCTTCTCAGTTGAATTAGAAAATCCTAAAGTGTGTCTGTCTATCTGCTACAATTTAACGGCCCATCTTTTCAATCGATTTTAATGTTTGGTAAGTACAGAGATAGGTTGTATCAGGGAAGGACATAGTGTACCTACTTTTAATCCCAGAAAAGTAGTTTCCGCGGAAATCAAAAATCTTTCATAACACAACACACACATAAGAACACTAAAGTATTAAGTGGCGCCAATGGTCAGAGGTCTAGAGATACAAAAATTTAAAAAAAAAACATGAATTATTGAGGACTCAGCTTTTCTGTTTTAACCAACAATGTGTGTACACAATATACCTACTTACCTCGCGATAAAAAACAAAGGCCACACGTGTCCGCTTAGCTTTATCGATTGTCCTCATATTGTCCTCGATGCGGGCCGGTTATCGTGACGTCATGGGACACTGCGTTATGTTCCGCCTGATTACCCGCCCACCGTTAGAACAGGGGTTGCCGTGTTAAAGGTGTAGGTACTCTTTTAATTAGAAGCATAGGCTAGCTATCGTTGACAGCATAGTGGTATTAGTATTACAGAGCCTACAGACTCGGCGTCGTAATCAGGAGGTTTGAACGGCACGCCGCGTAACTTTTCAGTCATGTGCGTTATTTAGCAGTTAAGTTTTAGACACTTGTTATTTATGAAGGACATTCTTTGACGACCTCCCTAGCGCACTGATGAACGGTGTTGTCTTTGCGTGGAAAGTCCCGGATTCGACCCTCGGCAGGGTCAAGTTGGGAATTTATAATTTCTGAATTTTCTCTGGTCTGGTCTTGTGGGAGGCCGTGGCTTGTTACCACCCTACCGGCAAAGACCTATCGACAAACGATTTAGCGTTCCGGTACGATGCCGTGTAGAGACCGATTATGGGTTTAATATAACTTTTTTTTTTAATCCACTAACTGCCATACCCCTAACATGTTAGCCCGCTAACAACTTAGACTGCATCATCTCTTACTACCTGTTGTGTTGTGAGATCGCAGTCAAGGGCTAACTTGTAGTCGAATAAAATAAAAGGAAAACGTCGTAAAGAAACATGTTCATGCTTCATATATTTTTGTAAAGTCTGCCTTGCACTTGGTGTGTGGTGGACTATGGCCAAACCCTTCTAATTCTGAGAATATCGCACCACGTGATGAAAATCGAACATATGTGAAGGAAATCCATGTTCTTTTGATCATGCGTCGGCATAGGTATGTGGACATTTTAATCCGGTAATAAAAAAAAATGTAACAGCGCCTTTTCTACCAATTACAACTGAATTCACACACATCGAACTGATATAAAGTCCATCACAATAACACAATGGCCAAGGAAGGGTAACAGGCATCATCCTTTCGCGAAAAAACAACAAAAGATTGGTCCAAGCGTAACACATGTCAGGAGCGAATCGCGGATGCCCTTAAAGGATTACGCAACTATTGTCCCTTATGGGTACTATTCTTTAACAGACAATATCCTCATTTTTTTTTTAATTTTTTCAACCACCTGGTCGCAGATTTTTTAGCAATGTCATGAGCTCAGATAGTTTTTAGGGTTACGTCAACCCAAAAGTAAAACGGATACCTCATATAAGATAACCGATGCGTGTGATTGCCTGACCGACCATGAGTCCTCATCTGCTATTATCGAATTAAATTAATAGGCTAAGGCACGAAAATAATTCTAAAATTTAAGCAGAGTTTAAACTAATTTGATCTTTACTTTAAATAGTTGTTAGATCTACGACGAATATTTTCTAGTCGCAACTGACATTAAGCTATAAATTTATAAAAGATTTTAATATTTTTATTCAAATAAAGCTTTTGAATAGTCAAGTCCAAGGTTTTTTTTTATAATTACTCTTTAAGCCATATGTATAGTATTAAAGTACCAATAAATACGGAACCCTTACCATGCGACGTAAACTCTTTATTGACCAATTATTTTAACTGATTCGCAATCTGAATGGACGGGCTGCCCTGCGGTGGTTTTTGGGGTGCTGACTTTTAAATTTCAGTTTGATCGGGAGATCGGGCTTCTGGAGATAAAGAGATGGGTTTTTTATTTATGGGCTTTGAGATAAGACTTTGTACCGATAACTTTTTAGTTTTTATATGTAGGTTTTAGATGATAGAATACCAATACCTCCTGAAAGTTACTCTAATAATAAGAATTTGATAGCTCCAATAATGCCGTACCTTAATCATAAAGCACTGCTTTAACCTTTAATTTTGAAAATACCACCGATGGTACCTATATCGTTGGTATTTTCCAAATTACAAGGAAAATTGCAATTGCAATACTGCAATGAAATAAATATATTTTCCTATTTTTAGCGCAAACAAATTTGGTACCAGACAGGACAAAACGTCGCAGGTGAAATATGTTTTGTCCTATCGAACTGATGTGCGCCGAGCGGCTCCATATAAAAGTCACATAGACTTCTAGACACAGTAGACTTTTTGTTCGCTTTTTTTATCTCTAGTGTGCACACGCTCTAAAGATGTATTTTTTATAGGGATTCTATCATTTATCAAGGACAGTCCAAATTCGTGTTCAGATCTATACTAATATTATAATGCGAATGTTTGGATGGATGGATGGATGGATGTTTGTTACTCAATCACGTCAGAACGGCTGAACGTATCTGCATGAAATTATTGCACATTATAGTCTGGATTAGCACATAAGCTACTTTTTATCCGGAAACTTAAGGAGCTCCCGCGGGAACCAAAACTCTCAATCCACGCGGACAAAGTCCCGGGCATCAGCTAGTATTTTCATGAAATTTGAGCCTGGTGCAAAAATGTAAAATGTAAATCAAAATTATTATTATTAAGGCTGGTACACAGCGATAATGTTAAAAAAATCTTCAGTTACAAACCATACATACTTTCGTCTTGTGCGCACTAAAAGCTCAATGATCGTGCGAAAAAACAGCTTCAATATATTCAATACTCCGTTATTACCATAACGAATCACAAACAAGTTTCTAACCCTGACCCCTCGCGAATGCACAAAAAATGTCACCCCCCCACATTTTTTCTAACCCTTTTATGCATATCCTGTGTCAGCCATACAGTATTACAAGTCAAATTTAAATAATTTATGTTCGGCCAAAGTTCGTTAGTGAGTTTGTTTTGCATCTGCCCCGTCATGCGCATGGGTTTTGTAAAGATTTATATTTGTTTTACAATACATAGTTACATCGGCGATGCGTTGAAGATGACGTAGATATTACAAGTTATATATTACAATATCAATTATAAATATTACAGACTAACAGACCTGACTTCTGACTCACACATTCATTTACTCGACCTCCCTAGAGCAGTGTTGAGCGCTCTTGTCTTAACGTAGGAGGTCCCGGGTTTCATACCATCAGGTGAGATCGCAGTAAAGGGCTTACTTGTAGTGGGATAAAAAAAAACTCGACGAGGTTTTTTTGGACCAAGAAAGCTGGAATTTTGCACAGACCACAGAATAGGTAATAGTACTTGAGACCAGCGATAGATGAGATGATGATGCCCTAATAGTTAAACTAGTCATAAAACTGTTTTTTTAAATATATATATATATATATGTTTTAAATAATATATATATATATATATATATATATATATATATATAATAATTAAAAATAACATATTATAACTCGCTATATATATAAACAAACGACCAGGCGGGTCACCTGATGTTAAGTTATTACCGCCACCCATGAACATTCGCAGCACCAGAGGAACCGTCAGTGCGTTGCCGGCTTTTGAGATATTTGTTTATCAGCCCTTTGAAGAGCCCCATGTTATAATCATGAGGGAACACAGAAGATGGAAGCTGGTTCCATAATTTGCAGGTACGTGGCAGAAATGACGAATACAGAAATAATGACGATAAGATTACGCCTAAATTTTCATATTAATTCTCATAACATTCCATTTATTGCCTAGATTATTACAGGAATTGTTCATAGAACAATGAAGCGATTATGATATTTGGACATCAATTGACACGTCGAAGTGAAAGGATGATCATTGAAGGCGAGTCGGAGGCTGAGCTTGCAGCTAAAGATCGTGTCATTCTCAGTGGGATGGCGAAATGTTGCCATGCTGTGGTGAAAATATCAAGGCGTTTTCTCAAGGACATAAGGAATACCTGAGCTAAAGTTTTACAAAGTTTGAAATAGCTTTCTAAAGCCCCATCGCGTCGTAGGTGTCTATAATTTACACCGTATAATTAATTTAAACTGTCCATTACAGAAGAATAAAAAATAAGAAGAGTTAAAAATATATATTGTAAGTATTTCTCATTAAATTTTTATGATGTAAATCCGTTGAGGTATAATAATTAATCCGTGAACTACGTTATGTTACGTTACTATACTGTTTAACGGAAGATTTAAATATTATCTGGACATGCTGGTACAGGTACCTACGTGACCTACGTAATATGATTTATTTAAGACTAGATGATGTCCGCGACTTCGTCTGACTTTAGATAACCGCGGGAACTGTATAGCGGGAACAATATTCCGAGATAAAAAGTAGCCTATGTCCTTCCCCGGGATACAACCTATCCCTGTACCAAATTTCATCAAATGGGTTTAACAGATGGGCCGTGAAAGCGTAGCAGACAGACACACTTTCGCATTAATAATATTAGTATAGATTGTGGAAACAACTGAAGAAAATTCTAGTTATGCGCCATGACATGACCTTGCATATGTAAGTATTTTATTTATTTGTTACCTCTAAGTATTTAATTTATTTTTTAGTGAAACACGCTGAATGCATACTTTTATGAAAAACCTGAAGTTTCCCAATCTACATTAGAGAGTATTTTCAAACTCCCTCGAAATTACCTAACAAGATTCGACTTTACAAAATCAAATCGTAATACAAATTAATAAATCTTTGTTAGCGAAATTTACCGCTTGTCCCATCCCAGTTAGACTGAAATGGGGTCATAATTTTTTCCACATTGTTTTTACGAACCCTTTTAATTTTTTTTTGACTTCCAGTAGCCCCTGATTGTTATGTTTTTTTAATGTTTTTATACCGCTACATTGGCCGGATTTTTGTCATCTCGTTTATATTAAATTACAGTTTTTATACGTAATGCATATGCGGGAGCAATTTTTGTTAGATATGCAATTGTAAACGAAAATGAGTGACTATTATCGCTACCCGTTTTTTTTTCTCTTTTTTTGTTTAAACAAAAGCAGCTTTGTTTGTATGTTAGTTTTTGTGTGAAATTGATTAATACGTTACAATTTATTACTTGCGCTCCCATAGTATTTTTTGGCCCATGTTATAAAGTTTCCGAAAAAAATACAAAACAATGTGTGTTTTGTTATTAGATCTGGCAATTTTATACATTGGTCTTATAATTAATATTCTATTTTTTTAAAGTAACAATTTACGTTGCAATGTATTTTCCTTTAGAGAAAAATATTGCATTAGTACTAGGAATAATACAAAAAAATATGCGAATCATCAAACAAGTAACTTGAAATAACAATTCCAAACACAATAGCCATAATATCGATACATTTCTATCCCAACAGGAATTAATTCCACTTCAATACGACTGACAATACAATCGGATGCATCTACCCACAGATCTGAGTTCAATGCAACTCTGCGTGAGAAAACTTAAAAAACCTGATCGCATACAAAAAACGCACTTAGACGAATTATTAAAAACCCCTCCAAGATGTCCCTTGAACAAAACGCGTAGATGCACACCTTGTCGGGAGATGCGTCCTTAAAAAATGTGCATATGTTTTTATAAACAATCTACGGTACCGAGGACGTAAAAAATATAGGGGATGGTGAGATGCGATGCTGGACTGTGGTTCTCAAACCCGGTAGGTACATTTTTTTTTGTAAATTATTTGACCGAGTAATTTTTAAGCAGAGACTATTTCTTTTAAGTTTCTCTATTTACCGACCAATTGTTGTTGTAGGGTATGGTTTTCTGCTTTTCGGCGTATTTATTCTTTAAAAAACGGCACATAACTAATATTGTTTTTGTGATTCGTTTAGTTTAATGAGCTTCTTCCTGGTTCTTCCAGTAGGACTGTTATTCCAAACCGGTGGTAGATTCACTTGGCGATTCAAAGTTTTTTAAAAATTTGTCTGACTTTTCTTAAATTAAGCATTAATTTACCTAATTAATATTTGCAAAAGTATCTATATACCAAAAAATAAAACAATTTTTTTTCTAAAATCATATAACATTTTATGAGTTTCAACCTAACTTTGAGAGGTACTGTCTTGATCAAGTATATTAAATTTGATAGATCCGGTACCTATTAGGACTCTTTTAAGAGGCTCTACAATGCTTTTCCGGTATTGACCAAACTTATACATGTTTTTCTGGCCATCTAAGCATTTTTCTAAACCACCACCACTGCCTTGTAAGTACAGCATTTTTGAGTCAAATTCATTTTGAGTTTAATTAAAAATGAGAGGTAGTACGTGGCGCCTCTTTCAATTTGACAAACAACTTTATATAAGTACTTACCCAAGTGATAAAATATAAAAAGTATTTTATAAATAGGCGCCTCTCTCCTATAAATTAACCTAAAACTTAGGCAGATAATTATAAAAACAGAGGGTCCTGCGATATAAATCTTTCAAATAAATATCCGTCATAAACTCTCAATGTCAACTGAGATATTTACACTTACCGTTCGCTTCCTGTGGAGGTTTTTTAAGATGCCCTGTTCCCACAGACATCCGCGAGTTTTTTAAAAGGTTTTTTACATGTAGATTAGAATTAACGGTAAAATCTCCCCTAAGGATAGTTTAATTTATTTCTTTGGCACAAAAAGATGCGGTCGCCCTTTGTTTGTGAATGCGATGGTGCTAAAAAATAAGTGCACAAGTTTTGTGATAGCTGCAGTTTCTACTTTCTAGAAATTTCCGAATGCAATTGAGAAGGTTAGATATCTTCTTTAATTAAAATAAAATAACGTTTAATTATTGTAAAAATAACGAAAGTGTTTAATTTTCGCCGCCATACAAATCTATTTAGGATTTTTATGGTGCCGTACTAACATGATAAAAAAGGCCTAAGAGCCAGAGCTGAGTAAACTAAAGCTTATACCTACTAAAGGACATTGTCCAAATTCGCCTAAGAATCAACATACTTTTGAAATATACAGTAATTATTAGCTCATTTTTTAACCTTTATTCCAAGTATTAGATTTCAACGGACACTTCAAATTAATAAAAAAATTAATAAATGGGTATTAAATTGATTACCGTTCTTTTCCGACTTATAACTTACAGGTTAAAATAATAAACAATACCACCGCTTGAGCGCTGGTTCCGTAACTTAAGAAATAAGATAAAAGCAGCTTGAAGCGCTGAGTGCGAATATTCCGAGAGAGCATTCCGAACCTCGCAACGCCATCTATTGAAAGTACGGTAAATTAATATTTATAACGCCATCTGTAATGATTTTGGTGAACTACGGTGACACTTGTTGACGATGATATTTATTTTACAAGCAGATTGAGTCGAAATAACCTCAAACTTGAAAATATTTTTGGTAATAAATAAATTCTCTGAAGTGTCCGTTGTTCAAATCTAATTACAATAGTATTTATGTGTTATTTTGAATCCGATAATGTATGTTTTATGACTGTTAGTTCTTAGGCGAACTTTGTATGGGCGCTGGTCAATGTCATTTCCTAAGTAAAATTAATATAATTTGACTTATTAAAATATTACATAGTATGAGTTGTTATAGTTATACAGAACACAGAATTACTAGTATTCGAGGTAGCTTTTTTTATACTCGTGCCTACGAGCTGTGTAACTTTTTAGCCCATGTACTTATATGAAAAAAGTTTTCAAAGAAGGTTGGGTTACCTTACCTATTACATAAGAAAGAAATTTATGCAAAGATAACGTGCATAAATCAACATAGTAATTATTTTTTCTGACAGCCGTGTTACGAGACTTTGTTTTCGCAAACAATAAAACTAAGAAAAAGTTTAAAAAAAAACAACCGAAAATCAAACCCCAAAGAGTTCTTCAAATTAAACCCTCATTAGAAATTTTCATTAAAAAAAACGTTAACGTGAGAATATTAATTTTTTCTTTGCAAAAACTGGTTGCAACTTGCGACAGAACAATATCAAGACCGTTGCATCTTATTTGCATAGATTTTTTTTCGAATTTGAAATTCGAATTTTTTATTCCTCTTTTTAAATTACAGCCAGGAAGGCCCTGACACCATATAATTAAGAAAAAAGTATAGCTGCCGCGGGTCTATTCTATGAGTCCTTTTATCTATCGGTCAGGTAAAGTGCATAAGTGTCGGATACACAATGCAGTCCGGATTTCCTCTCTCTAATACAAGGACCGACCTTTGGCTCACGTGCAGATTTTGAATACAATCCGATTTTCCGTGGGCGTGATTGATTTTGGAGATAGACTTGATATATTCTTGTGAAATCGATTATAATGACTCATAGAATTGCTTCCGATATCGGTTCGGCCGATCGGATTGGCTGCTTAGGCTAAGCCGTGTGTCGGTGTTATTTATATGAATTACACATTAGAATGAAAATTATCACCAGTTGCATCATGTAATAGGGTTAAGGATGGCACATGGCTATAAAATCTTCAGGAGGCGCAAAGGCCGCAACACAAGTAGGTAGATAGGATCAAAAAATTATAAATCAGCAAAACTTGGCCTGGACTTGACCTCTGCGGGAGTCATGAGCATTTTTCAATACGATTTTTTTCGATTCAATACGAGAATAATTTTCAGTTATTGTGTGCGCTTTTTCAGCTCGTACAGTTCTTGTTCCTCCCGTAGGATATGCCGGTTGTCTCTTAGTAAGTGAACACCTTTAGAGTCCAAGAAGTAAATTACAGAATGCTTTTCGTAAAACACTATAGATTTTTATAATATTATATAGTGATTTATTTACCATGCTATTTACGATTATTTTTGATAAATGATTTATTTATTTCACTAAGGACAACTTGTGATGCTTATGATAAGTCATCTACCACCGGTTTTATTTTTAATACTAACTTTTAGTATTAGTATTT
Organism: Erebia aethiops; assembly: GCA_923060345.2. Lineage (NCBI taxonomy): Eukaryota > Metazoa > Arthropoda > Insecta > Lepidoptera > Nymphalidae > Erebia > Erebia aethiops. The sequence continues at coordinate 22,180,264 of OV281080.1, read as the reverse complement.
TCAATACTAACTCTCGACAATACACCTTTACTTGACCTCTACCTATATTATATTAATTGAAACATGTTATCCAAACTATCATTGTGGTTTATATGATAAGAGTTTAATCCTACGTGAGAGATAATAATTATCGCGTTAAATTAAGTAAATAGTCTACTCTGCGATTTAAATGTGTAAAATAATGGTAGGTATATGTAAGTATAGTTATAGCTATTTATGCAACTGTATCGTAATGAGGGTCATTTTAATTCGAGCGCTGTTTTTTGATACGAGGCTTGCCGAGTATCAAAATAGGATAGTACGAGAATTAAAATGACTAATTACGTACAGTTGCATACAAGATTTTATCTACGACAAGGACGTCTTTATAATTTTTTACTTTGTAAATTAATAAAAAAGTCAAATCAATTGACTGGTTGGGAAAGTGCCTGAACCCAGAGCCGCTAAGCTATAGGTATCCTATTTATGAAGATAACCATATCGATACAGCTACGACTCATAACAGCTCCCATACAACGAACTGTATCGTTATGAGAAGCAAACACGAAAGAGGGTTCAATTCGATATAGTTGTCAAATTCGAAATTGGAACTTTTCGATGCTGGAGTAGATAAAATATATTTCGATTCTACGTTAGCCATCATTATCATCAACCCATCGCCGGCAACTGCTGAGCAAGTCTCCTCTCAGAATGAGAAGGGTTTAAGCCATAATCTACCACGTTGTTCAAATGAGATTGGCAGATGTAACACAACTTTGACTACGTTATCGAGAACTCTCAAGTATGCAGGTTTTGTTTCCTCTCATTTCAGTGTTAAGCCAAGTGATATTTAATTACTTAAAATGCACATAACTTCAAAAACTTAGGGGTGAGGGGACCTGACCCTGACCTGACCAAGGAGCGAAAGGGCTGTGAGTAAAATAATGTAATTATTGACTTTAGCGTATTAATATAAAAATGACAAAGCGCAATAAAGTCAACAAAAGCGATCATAAATTGTGGGGATTATGCAACGGCACGGCTTACATCCTCTTCCTTGCCTTGAGACCATAAATTTCATTTCGCTGCAAGGTGGTCTGACAAATTTGCGGTCGCTACTAACGACAGACTGCCACTTTTACCCTATTACTGACACAGACTAAAAACACCTTAACGAATTGAACTGCAACTCACAGTACAAACAGAAATTAGTATTGTACTTTTTTACACTGTGGCTAAGAAGTCGGGCGTTTGACGTAAAAGGTATTAAAATTCCCATCTACAAGCCGTTTGTCCGAAACGGACAAAAAAGGACAATCGATTTGTGACATTTGTTTGGAATTTGTCCCCTTTTTTTGTCGACTCCCTGAGGAGCTTGTTTTAATGACTGTGTAATAATTGTTTTCGATAGAGATAAGTTTGTCTTGTTGTTTTGACTACTGTGTAATTGTTGCTTATTGTTAGGTATTTGTGTTTCGAAAGATTTACGAAGCTATTGAAAGTTGCTACTGGTCATTAAACTTGGCGTTAAACGATTTATTGTCTATCCAGCAGAGATTTGACACAATTTGAATAGTCAAGTAGCTGTAAGCTGCTTATTGTTATTGCGATATTTATGTTTTGTTTGATGACTAATTCGGTGATTTAGTCATGCGCTTTTTCACTTAATTCAAAATATAAAAAACTAGAATATGCCTGTAATGATAAATTTGCTGCTAGGTGGATTTAAGTTTTTTTACACCCCACAGGAACTCTTTAATTTTCATAGTCACCATTGGAACAGGAACCACACAAGAATCACGTCTATCCGTTGTTAAAAAACATGTAAGCAGCATTTTAGAATTGGCACGGTCAAAATACTGTCCCTAGTTCAAGTTAGACACGAACTCCCCGAGATTCACCTCTAAAAACACGTCTGACCATAGTCTAAGATCACAGACCATACAACCAATAAGATAATTATTGCCTCGCGTATGTTATTAAACGTTTTAAAGTGTCCATGAGACTTTAATATTCCTATTCTGCATTCGATTCCATCAATCACGATTGACGAATGATTATTGTAGAGCAGAAAATATTTCTGATATTTTTAATCAATATCAGTCATCGCAGAATGTAGTTTACCCGTCAGTCACAGCAATGGCCGAACAGAAAGCAAAACATAACTTGTAAAGACCGTTTTACAAGAACTGTAAATATTCGAAACCTGACTTACTACCATCGCTTAAATCCGTATTGTTTTAATATTGTTGACGTCCGTTTTCTAGAATTATAAATCTTATATTAGGGACGTCAAGGTCATTTTCATTGATTTGTCATTTTTGATTAATAATGCTTTTAGTGATAGTAGTAACCCCCCTGACTGTTAATCCAGAAAGTAGTTAGCGATACCGCAAACAAAAGGTAAGTCATATTAGCGGGACTGATCGTACACGTCTCTCCGTTATCCGACGTAGATTTCCCGCTCGTGAGAACACCATCACGGCATGGCTTTGTGATAATAGCTGTCAAACGGCAGCCTATAATTGTGGTGTACTGAAACGTGGCGGTACCTAATAGAAATATGGTGGTGAAAGGTAATTGGTGGTAATGGTCAATGGATATCTAGGGAGAAATATTGTTAAGGTAATATTATGTTGTACCTAACACGGGGCATGCTAGCATCGCTTAAAGACGTATTGTTTTAATATTGTTGATGTTCGCGTTCTAGAATTATAATCCTTATTTTAGGGACATCAAGGCAACTGTCATTTTGAAATAATATTGCTTTAAGCGATGGTTTAATAGATAATAATCTATCTACCTGTTTTAATAAGAAAGGTTATTTTTTTTATTCATAATAAGAACTGGAGATTAATAGCTCAAAAGGGTTGCAAAGCTGATGTGACAATGGGCAGGGCATTCAATTTAATAATTAAAAGATATATAGAAAAATGTCTATATTTCTTTTAATTATTAAATTGAATACCTACCCATTGGGGTTTCAAGTTGCTGAGATGGCGACCTTGCATCGGAAAGTTCAGCGTTGGCAGACCACTGACGGCCACTGGCAGGTGGACGGATGACATAAAACGAGTGGTATGAAGTTTCAAGGATTCAGGTAAAACGAGATCAAAGTCTGTCAAAGTAAGTTCCTCCAAGATATTCCTCAAGACTACAACCATGAAGACGTTAACGGCTCATTATTTTAGTAAGGTCAGTCGTATTTAGCTCAATATAGCAATGGTGCGATACGATACGCTCTACCAAGAAAATAATAGGTCGATAGAAGAAGAGTGCACTAACAGGTCTATTTATAATTAAGAATTAGGTAGGTACATGCTATCTTTTAGGTAGGCTACAGTTACATTATTATGTTATTACGTAGCTCAAACTAACAAGTTAATTTCCTACATAAAGCCTAGATTAAAACAATGAATGTTATAGAACAAATAGCGAATGTACAACAGCGTTATGATGCCAATAAATAACGAGATACTCGTTATGATTGTGTGTGGTCTAAAGGTGACAGGCACGACTAATATTTGTGCTGGTATTATAACACGGAAAATACCACAAGCCTGCGCACTGTCACAGGCGGAGCGGATTGATTGGAGAAATACACCTACCTACTGGTTAATTTAAAATAAATAACAGTTTTTTTTTAAATTTAGATATAAATTTGATAAATGGATCTACTTTAATTTGATAAATGGATGTAGCTACCTAGGATTAAGACTTCAGATGTAATATTAAACGCTTGCAATACGAAAAAAAAGAATTTAATTTACCAACACAAGCTTAAACTTATACAAATTAATTACTTTATTAACGTACTTAGAGTACGGTGTGCATATTTGTGCTTAAACTATGTGTGGTCAATGGGCTACCTCCTCGGGCCGTGCCACAGCATGAGAGATCCCTGCATTTGATCCCTAGTAGCCAATAGTTGGTCCTAAGACGTAAAAGTATGAAACAAGAACCATTGAAACCAAAAACATGATAAAAATAACCAACAACGTTTCCTGATACCTGTTAGTTTTTGAAGAATTTTTCTGAAATATTGAACAAGGCAAGGAATATTATGTCGTGTATTTGGTGCAAACTTAGATACATTTTCATGCCATGCGATCTAAAAGATCTTTGAACAAATCTTCCCCCCGATTGTGTAATAAGGAAATAGTAATTGTAATAGTTTGTCAAACGGATAATTCGACCTGTTTAAGGTTTTCATAGATTCTGCGTAAGGGTGCAGACCTTGTCGATGCCTTGCGGTTCGATAATAAAAAGGTAACGGAGGAACCAGATCGAATAGTTCTTGGGCACACTCTCCGAAAAATATATCCTGTAGAATACCGACAGACAGGCAATTTGCGCCGATGTTCCAAGCTTTGCAGCTTCGAATTGACCAGCGCTTTGTGCACGTCAAAAAGCATGTACGCATCACCGTGATCAGTTTGAGTAATACCACAGGTAATACGTTTTAAGCTATCAAATGATTACGATTTTCTTAGGCAATTAGGCCTCTTGTTACTATTATAAACGTTGACACAAGAAAAGTCTCATGCCGATTCCTGCCACTTCAGCAGGCCGATTGGGAGTTATTACTTTACATATTCAATCGCGACAATGATAACTAACATTTATATGGAACTAGATGATGCCTGCGACTTCGTCCGCGTGGATTAAAGTTATTACATGGTAACTCCTTAATTTTTCGGGGTAAATGCTGTGGTAGTATAGGGATAGTTTGTATCCCGTATAAACTATCCCTATACCAAATTTCATAAAAATCTGTTGAATCTGTTGGGCCATGAAAGCAGACAAACAGACAGACACACTTTCGCATTGATAATATTAGTATAGACTGAATGAGCGCCAGCTGTCAAGCCCTTGACAATTCCATGCAAATCGTAGAAAATCTCCCACAAGGCACCCTGTACATTATCATAATATGAAATCCGCTTATAATTATAGAATGAAAAACTCTGATCCTCTGTGTATGACACCACCCAAATCATCAACTCAAGATAAAACAGCAGTGCTTTTCTGGCACAGAGATGCCCTCGCGCCGCGGTCACCGTATCCTTAATTAAATACCACTATCTACTGATTACTTAGTCCGATGTATATGATAATAACTTGTTTGCTCTTCAAATCTGTCACTTGTTTTCTGTTATTACCTAACGAGATAAATGCGGACACTACGTCACTAGAAAGCGATTTAGTTTTGTTTAATTTATACTTAAAATTCATGGCAATTTCTATTCTATCTTGTAGGTATTATATTTAGCGAAGAATTATTATTTTTTATGCTTTAGAAATCATAAATTATTTGTATAGAGTAATTTTATTGATAGAAGCGTAGGTACCTACTGTTCATTTTAGTTTTCGTAAAATAATGATTTAAGGAGTATATTAGATATTGAATTACGTATCGTCTCTTTGAGAGCGTGCCACCAATACACCGATAGTCTGATACACACTGCGCGCTATCTTCTTGGGTCATTATTCCATTAAGCTGGATGTTGTCTCATTTAGCCGTGCTTAGGTAGGTACATGATGTTTTTATAGGTACCTACTCCAATACACGTCGTTTGCTCTAGCTGGTATAAGTTCCCACTAACCCTATAAGAAATACAAGAGGTGAGTTTGATTTTTGTACATTGACTAGAAACTTAATTTCTACTTTATTAACACTTCCAAAAAAGGAGGAGGTTCTCAATTCGGCGCGTATTTTTTTTTTTAAATATAAAGTAGTAAGAATGTATCAGTACTCGTATAAGATATCTACCCATCTACATACCTACTAATGTAGTAGCTGTAGTTTTAAAGAATGCTGATATCTTTTGGATTTGTGGACGAATTTGTGTAGAAGTCACCGAACCGGCTGACCACCTGCTCTATAAGACCTATAATATAATTAACCGACTTCAAAAAAGGAGGAGATTCTCAATTCGGCGCGTATTTTTTTTATTTTTTTTAATGTATCTCCGTGGTTTCTGAATCGATTCGTTTTTGTCGTTAGAAGAAGCTCTCGAGGTGGTCCCATAAAACAATCTGACTTCAAATCCTCAACCCTGACACTAAAAAGTGAAAAATAAAAATTCTTTCCAAAAAACCGACTTCCAACGCCACTAAAGTAAAAAAAAAAAAATTTAATTTCTACCCACTATGTTGAAGACGGGCGAGCCTGATGCGTCAACTTTGCTTATCCTTTTTATACCCGCCCGACTTCAACATAGTGGGTAGAAATCAAAATTATTTTTTACTTTACAGTGGCGTTAGAAGTCGGTTTTTTGGAAAGAATTTTTTAATTGTTCATTTCACGTACCTAGCCATTGGGCGGTCAGCTTAAAGGTAAAGACAATGTCATATAAACGGAAAAAATCGCAATATATCAGCAACTAATGATCGGACGTCAGGGTAACGTCGCGCTCGCTCGGCCGTGAGCAACGAGTATTAATGATTGCGACGATTTGCCCCACAGCCCCCATCTGCTGAAGATAACTGGGCACTAATCAAATAACCAATAGAATCATATTTTATTTTTGCAATAAATAATTCAGTGATATTGATGCTTGTCTAATGATTGGTAAGCAAACGTTGATTTACGTTAGAAATTCACTACCTACATATTATTATGAAAGAAACATAGACATAGAAGACACCATAAAAAAGTACAACATATTATTGAACGAATTGGTTGAAACGCCAAAAATTTTTTTTTAAAAATAATACTTAACTAACAAAAAATAAAAGCTCGGACTGCTGATTTACATGTTCTCTCTCTCTAGTCCTTCAACTGGTAAAGACAAAGACCGATAAAAAAAGGAATTTTCTGAAAGATTCTTATCCGAGCGATGAATAGCCATTTTTAACTAGTTGGGCATAAACATAAAATGTGTGTTATTGAGATTATTTAAATTTAATAAACATAGTATATTAATAAGGTAAGGTAGATTATTCTTATGACGTTGATATTATGTGTAACTAATATAGGTAGTATTGATTTATTAATCTGTGGTTGACGTCGTGGCTAATGCTGCTAAAATAAACGAAATAAAATAAGAATAAAATAAACGATAAGTTTGAGGATAAGAAACACTTAATTAGGTATCTTTATAATATTCAACTGAGGAGTACAGTTAAAGTCCATGCAAAAGCAAAACTTCGTCATAATCGCACTGTCTCAGTCGGTTTAGTTTTAATTTCAATTCGCGCTGTCCAGACACGACCAGCTGTAAAGATCATTTCACATTTTTCTTTTATGATACTCATTTTATATTAACAAGCGAACATAATAAAAAAAAAATTGGCAGTCATAGGGACTCATAGGATAGAAGTGAAAACGATCTTTTTTTTTCTTATATACATTTTAAAAAAAATATAAACCTTAAAACTAAGGGATTAAAGTTTAATTTCATGTCGCTGTTCGCGAGCATTTCGGTGACGCGAATCTACATTTTTACCCCCTACCAAAAAGTGCTCAACGCGCCTAAAGAAGTTTTCACTTCTAAAATGAAAAAAAAATACAACTGCCAACTCATAAACAAAAAGTAAGTATAATTTCAAAAAATATAGATTGCATGGTCAAAATTTTTAAGTCAATCAAATAATTAAGAGTTTAATCTATACATATAAAATCGTTTGTCCTGACTGACTGACAGTCTATCAACGCATAGCCTAAACCGCTGGGGTTAGAAACTTGAAATTTTGTGACGTAGGCACTCACTAAGGAAGGATTTTTCAAATTCCACCCCCAAGTGGGTGAGAAAAAGAGAGTGAAACTTTGTATGAAAGTCCTTCATTTTGTAAGGTATATCCATGAAACTTGGTATTTAAACTAAAATAAAGAAATACGTGTTTCACAGTTTTTGAAAATTCTACCCCCAAAGGGTTTCACCCCTTTGGGGGTAGAATTAGAGGCTGATTTTATTTATGAAAGTCCTTCATTTCTCAAGATATTGTTCAAGTTATACTAACAAAGCTTGGTATTTTGGCTTTCGATAAAAAATAAAGAAGTACGTGTGTCACAGTTTTTTTCCACCCCCAAAGGGGTAAAACGGATTGAAAGTTTGTATAAATGGTTATTGTTTACGTTATTATCAAAGACATGTTAAACCTCAATCATCATGTTAATAATATCATGATCTAATCTCGAAAATTCATGAAAATATTATCTAGTTCTCTACTAAAATGTAAAGTAAATGTAAGTGTAAGTGTAAAGTCCATCTTACATCTTAATATCACAAGACGTACAGATGGACGCAATTATATTGCGGTTGCATTTACAACACCGGGATAATGTGACTTGCCCTTTACTATTTCGTCAAAACATTGCATGGAAATTAGTACCTACGTTCTACTTGGTTTGTACACTTTGTAGCTTATACCTAAATATAATAAGTATATATTTTTAATACTCTTTTCTAAATATTTACACAATATTATCTATAGTAAAAAAAATAATAATTTATTTATGTGCATCATATTACATTTCAATAAAGCATTTCATCATATTCAACGATAGCATACTTAATACTTATGTGAGCACGGTTCTCCTATCAGAATAATAAGGGGTTAAGCCTTAGTTCACCATACTGGTAATGTGCGATGTGTGTGAAAGAACTCTCAGGCATGTAGGTTTCCTCAGGATTTTCCCCGTCACCATTCGTGACGTATATTATACGTATATACATATATTATACGTACTAATTTGCCGAGTTTTTTGCTGGTTCTTCTCGGTAGGAATGGCATTCCAAACCAGTGGTAGATTCACTTGACGATTCAAAAGTACTTGTAAAAGTTTATTTGAATAAAAATCATTTGTATTTGTATTAATTGTATTTGTAATTAAAGTGGTGGTATTTATTTACTCATTGAAACATTTAAAGTATAAATTTAGTTATCTATTCAACTGAATTTAACTTTATTTATCTTTTCAAGAATTTGCGTCATTGGTCATACAAGTATATTTTTTTGGCGTTAAAATTTACCGTTATTCCCCAGCCATACTGAACAATAAACTGAACATGAACAATATCACTAATTTCTTAGTAGCCTAGCATGTTGTCAATAATGAATGCATCTGGCACAGGGCGACCGAGCGAGCGTGACAGACTGCGCTTGTACTGAATGCGGACACATTTGTACCTGAGCTACGTACTGCCCGCCCTATCACGGGGACATTTCATACAAGACCTAACTTTAGAACTGTAGTAAGAATGAAACGACTACATTTGAAACCCAGTATATTGTAACGTATAATATGTATCTAGAACAGAGCCACCGAACGAGCGTGACAGAGTGTGCCTTTACTGAATGCAGACACATTTGTACCTGAGCTACGTACTATCACGGGGACATTTCATACAAGACCTAACTTAAGAACTTTAGTAAGAATGAAAGTACTACATTTGAAACCCAGTATATTGTAACGTATAATATGTATCTAGAACAGAGCCACCGAACGAGCGTGACAGAGTGTGCCTTTACTGAATGCAGACACATTTGTACCTGAGCTATGTACTGCCCGCCCTATCACGGGGACATTTCATACAAGACCTAACTTTAGAACTGTAGTAAGAATGAAAGTACTACATTTGAAGCCCAGTAGGTATGTGATAACGCATAATGTATCTTGCACAGAACAACCGAACGAGCGTGACAGAGTGTGCTTACTGCTTTTATCTAATGTAGACACATTTGTACCTGAGATACGTATTGCCCGCTCTAATACGGGTATATTTCATACAAGACCTAACTTTAGAAGAAAGAATACCATTTCTTTCTTTCTAGTTCAGTATGTTTTCAATAATGTATGCATCTGGTAAAACAATGCTTATATTATACTGAATGCAGACCCATTTTTCTTTGAGTCAGTACGACCCGTCCTATATCAAATCATAGCAATTAAATTTCAATATCTCTACTTGACCTATGGCCATTTTTTCTCGCTATAATTATGAACGTATATCAAGGTTAATTACATAAGAAATCAGGAAGGAAGTTCCTATAAAATTACTTATTCTTTATATCCCATCACTTCACAGAAGGTGTCAATTTCATCATCATAACTATGAGTTTAAAACTGACGTTTGTATTTGTTTGCTAGTAAACACAATAATATATAATCCAGTCATTACGATACGACCTTTAAACTTCTGTTACTATACCACTAGCCCTTAAATTATGACGATGGTTATAATAATGCATTAAGATTTATTATACCTACTATTTCTAACCTTTACGAGTGGGCCACTGTACTGTAATTTGTAAACGAAACACCTAACAATTAATCGTTTAGCAATGCCATCTATTTTATGTGCCTACATAATTAGGTAAGATTATTATTATGGATATACTAGATCGCTTCATAGCATAGTTCTAGGCAAGTTCCAAGATTGTAAATCACGTTGAGGGTTGTCTCAAGGTAGTGTTTTATGGACTCGTGTTTGTAAATGCTATTATCATTTATGCTAACCCTGTACAATTAATATTTGTTTTGGTGATAGGTAAGGGTAATAATATCTATGAAGATGTGTTACGTCCATGGATGCTACTCACAGTTGAATTGTTAATTCAACTGTGAGTAGATAATTTGAAAAATTGAACTTACTGAATCTTTATTTTATTTACTAGATGATGCTAGCGGCTTTGTCCGCGTGAGTTTAAGGACTTTTAAAAATCGCATTGGAATAAAGAGGGTGCTATTTAAATTTTTAGGTTTTTGTCTATATCCATGCATAAAATCTCGTCCATCCGTATCTCCGTGTAGAGTGATTGCAGGACAAACCAACAAGTAAATACTTTGGCATTTATAATATATTTTGTAGGATATTTATTGACCGAGCGAAGCGAAGGTCTCTGAGTCTACTTGGGTGAATTGGCACTTGTCCGTCCGTCCGTCCGTCCGTCCGTCCGTCTGTCAGAGCATTATAACTTCTGAATTACTGAACGCAATTACTTCAGCTTTAAATATAATATGTAAACCAATGGCCTCCCGCCGAATATGGCTTAAAAAATAATAAAAATCTTTATTTCAGGAGGGCTCTCATAGAAGCGAATGCGAAGTAAAATATTTTTTATAAAGTTACATAGGGTTGCGGTATATCATTTTAAAGATAATTAGGAATAGAGTCCAAAAATATTTTTTTTTTAATTTTTCCCCCAAAATTGACGAAATGGGGGGCTTTCAAAGTGGTGATTTTCTAACGTCCAAAGATGACCTCAGAACTCTAAATTTTCTGAAAGGATGAGCCTGAAACTTGATCAATTATTTCAATTATATCCTGTACTTGAACAACAAATACTAAAATTAGATAAATATTGTAAGGAAACGGAATTATTTAATTTTTAATGAGCTTCAGTATTTTTAACAGAACTTCACATTTATGTCAATAGATGGCGCCGCGAGGTCTTAGTTCGGGGCGAACCACTAGTATTATATATACGAAGATGGTTACATTCATTATACCCTTAGGTAAGTAAATACAACCCTATGGATATACTGCTGACCCACCTATAATGCGGGTTTCTTCACAATGTTTTCCTACACAGTTCACCGGGTTAAAGTGCTTACCTAAGCAAAACTATTATTTATATTATTAACTTGTAAATGATGCTATAGGTTTGAATTGAATTTATGGGACATTTACTTCCTTTATATCACTTTAATCAGATGTTTTGGGTATAATAAGAGAAGATAATATACCTCCGTCCGTGTAATAGACTCCGCCTCCGTCCGCGTGGATTGGGGTTTCTTGGTTCCCGCGGGAACTCCAAAATTTTCCGGTACAAAAGTAGCCTATGTTTGATTTTAGACTATAATGTATCTCTGTGCCAAACATCCAGATCTGGCGTGATTGAGTAACAAACGTCCATCCATGCATCCAAAGTTTCGCATTTATAATATTAATAAAGTAAAAAAATCTAGTAAATAGTATTAGTACATAAAGATTACTAAAATTTAAGGTTTGTCATAAAATTCTAAACATTTCCTAAATTCTACGGCTTCTCCACCGAACAGACCTTTGACGATTTAAAAGGGTATGTCAAGCATGATATTTGAATGAAGGATATTTTGAATTTGAATAAGAAAGGTGACTCCGCAGACGATGCCACTGATAAGCTAGTGTAGTTTTGAATAATTATGTTACCTTTTGGTATGTTTTCGCTAAATATAGGCATCATTGTTTTGGTATACAGCAATCATACTAATATTATAAATGCGAAACTTTGGATGGATGTATAGATGTATGGGTGTACCTATGGATGTATGGATGTTTGTTACATCTCAACGGATCTGGCTGAAATTTGGCACAGAGATAGATTATAGTCTGGAATAGCACAAATTGACAGATCTAAAACTTTGACGACCACCCTGGCGCAGTGGTGTGTGCTGTGGTCTTATGGTGGGAGATCCCGGTTTCGATTCCCGGCAGGCTCAATTCATAATTTCTGATTTTTCTCTGGTCTGGTCTTGTGTGATGCTTCGGCCGCGGCTAGTTACAACCCTACCGGCAGTGACGTACCGCTAAGTGATTTAGCGTTTCGGTACGATGCCGAGTAGAAACCGATTAGGGGTACTTATAACAGCCGTACCCCTAACTTGTAGTTAGAATACTTACCATTCCTACAGAAATTAAAATAGGTAGAAGTCACCTAATCTTAAAATGAACGCACCTCTATTGTTTGATATTTCTTTTTATTTTCAGATATAACATTCATAGCAAGTGTAAGTAAGAGTAGAACTTAATATGCCAGTAATCAAATCAAATAAGCTCAATTAATGTATACTTGGCTTATAGAATAGACATTTCAATTTAGTTTAATTTAGGATTTGTGAACAACCGAATAGGCAACAATTGTATGATGTTGAGACCTCAAGTAAGAATACATTGCGCTTAGAAAAAAAGTCCTTTATCATGCTCTACTTAACTCGAAAACCAAAAAATCACGCACGAGTCATTACATTCGCATCGAAAAGCGTTTTGCGAAAAAAATAAACAAGAGAATTGTAAAATCGATCATGTAGGTGGTCCCGATTTTATAGCGCGAAATAATAGCACCTATGTGTTCTGTTCTTTATAATAAGGGGCTACAATTTCTGTGGGCATTATGGCCAATGTTCTGGGTGGTCGGATTATGGCGTAAAGCCGTGGATTATGGCACATCGACACGTGTGCTCTCCATGCCCTCGAGTGGCTTTAGCTGTGTACTTGATTGTACTGCCCATGATAAGGAGATGCGGGAATTGTATAGCTAACTTAGCTATTAAGGTATAGAATCTACTTGTACCTATGTTAGGAAACGTGTGTCGCCTCGTCTGTAATGCTTTACGCATAACATATCTACGTCATATTTTTGTAGCGTCATATTTCGATAGGATTTGCAAACATGCCCTTGAAATGAAATGAAAACATTTAAAAAAATCCAATACAGGTTAGCCCTTGACTGGGATCTCACCTGATGGTAATTGATGTTGCAGTCCAAGATGGTAGCGGGCTTACCTGTTAGGGGCATGGCAGTTATATTAAACCCATACCCCTTCGGTTTCTACACGGCATCGTACCGGAACGCTAAATCGCTTGGCGGCACGTTTTTGCCGGTAGGGTGGTAACTAGCCACGGTCGAAGCCTCCCACCAGGCCAGACCAGGGAAAATTCAGAAATTATAAATTCCCAAATTGATCCTGCCTGGGATCGAACCCAGGACCTCCGCACGTTAAGGCAACAGCGCTACACACTGCGCCACGGAGGTCGTCAAATAGTTAGCAGTCAAGGGCTAACTTGAAGTGGACTGTGGAATAAAAATAAATAAATAAAAAACCGGCCAAGTGCGAGTCGGACTCGCGCACCGAGGGTTCCGTACTGAAAACTGTAACGACCAAAGGTGTAAAACGGTAATAATTACCTTTGTTAATGAACCGCAAAACTAACTTTGTTTGTAGAGGTTTACTGTTAATATCAAAAAAACTATGCTAGTTAGAGCATTGGCTATAGTTTTTCTGTAAAATATACATAAATTCCTATTGACCATAATTATTTCAGATTTTTCGATTGGTAAACTCCGGAGATAAGGGGGGGGGAACGGAATTTTTTAGACTTTTTCCCCGATAAATCAAAAACTATCATGACTAAAAATAATTAAAAATCTGTTTTAGAATGTACAAAGTAAACCCTTTCATATGATACACCACACAGTACAGTTATCTCACTTTTAAATTTCAACCCTCCGATTTTCCTCCCTTTTTAAATAAGAACAAAAATAATTTCCAATTTTTTTTAATTCCAGTGTCTTTGGGCCACTAATATACACAACTATTCCAAATTTCATGTCGATAGCTTCGGTAGTTACTGAAATAATCGAGTGTGACGGACGGACAGACAGACAGACGGAGAAAGTCGCACCATAAGGGTTCCATTTTACCATTTTGGTACGGAACCCTAAAAATCATGAAGTAAGTAAACCATTATTATCAGTGAGAAAGTATGGAAAATGGATTCATCCAATTTCTATACTTGATCATCATCATCAATACATACCTGTTAGAGGCATGGCAGCTATAATTAACCCATACCCCATATCGGTTTCTACACGGCATCGTACCGGAACGCTAAGTCGCTTGGTGGCACATCTTTGCCGGTTGTATGGTAACTAGACACGGACGAAGCCTCCCACCAGGCAAAAGTGGTTCATGTTTCATTTTTATTTGTGTCATAAACTTGTGTTGTGTGTGTGACATGAAGAATATTAGGATTCTATCACCAGATTGGAAACCATATTTTATTAGTTAGAACCGGAAAGAAACTCGGCTGAAAAAAATAAAATTAACAATATTAAGTAGGTATAGGTACCATATGTAATAATTAATTATGTATAACAAGTATTAAACTTACTTGTATGAAACTGATTGCTTCCTTATTCATTAAGAAATAAATATTTTTTAACGTAAAATATTTTTGTTCCTAAAAAACTTTGTACTAATACCATCGTTCTATTACCTATTCTGTGCTAATACTAATGACGGGGCGATTTACACCTGGGATTCGAAAACCGGGCACTCCGAAAAAGAGGCTGAGGTTTTAACTACTAGGCTCCCAGTCCCACCGCTAAATTACCTGCGTGGGTTTTTAACTTTTAACACAGTATTTTTCTTTCAGCCAGGACATAGCTCTACTTTCTTACGAGACGTAAAAGCATTTTTATGCACGAGGCCTTTGCCCCGAAGTAACTTATTAACTACAATAGGATGAAAATAATAACTTCTATAGGTATAACCTATACCGGCCTACTGTGTAAATATCGTGCTTAAAATATAAAGGATCGCAAACCGCCTACAAATAATTCGCTACCGTTTTGCTTTAACGTTATTACTTTTTTTTTTACATTTAATCACATTGTGAATCCACAAAAATTTTCATTATACCTTAACCTAATTAGAATAAGGTTCACAATTATAATATCAAGTAGAAATTATAAGCTTGTATTCTTTGTAAAGGCTTTTTCAAAATGTCAAACCAACCGCGAAGAATTTCGCCCGGACCAGCACCCGTGTTTACTTAGCGGACAGTACCTTTATGTAGGATGACCATCAACGTCATGACTATGAGACAAGTCCATACAAAACTACAATATGGGGCTATTCTATGGGTGGATAAACAAATTTTTCTAAAAACACAGTAACACATGATTTGTCCCTCCTGTACCTACTGTCAATGTTCATAGGCGACGGTAATCAAAAACATCAGGCAGGTTTAAAAAACGAATAAAGCTTTATTTATCATTGCACAATTCCCGTGACTTCATTCGAGTGGATTTAGAATTCTAAATTTTTTACGACTTCCCTGGTGCAAAGGTAAGGGCTGTGGTCTTGTAAGTGAGAGATCCCGGGTCAAATCCCCAGCAGGTTAATTTTGGAAATTTTTATAATGATTTATGTATTTGAATGTGAAATTTTAGTGTTTCGCTGTCTAATTTTTATGATAATGATTTGAATTTTATATCCGAGATCCGAGAGAACTTTGGACCAAGTTGCACTCAAGCTTGGTCACACTACATGAATTCAAAATTTTTGGCCGAATAATGGCATTAAATTTTGGCCAGATCGAGCCCGAATAATAGTGTTAAATTTCCTAAATCCATCGAAATATGATGAATCTGTCGGCGGTTTCTTTGGCGGCTGTATTTTTTACTTGTATCGGATACGCCGCCAAAGGAATACATCAGCTTAATTTGACATGTTCTAGATTCCTATACGTGACTTGCAGATATTTGGTAGATGAACACTTTACTCCGAAAATACAATAGTCTCAAATATACAAGATTTTTGGTTTGCTTGCCACTGGAATGTCGAGTTATTCCATTGAGACATGCCACATGCCGAAATCCATATAATATTACTAGCTGATGCCTGCGACTCCGTCCGCGTGGTTTAAGTTTTTTTATCCCCACGGGAACTCCTTAAGTTTCCGGGATAAAAAGTATAGTCTGTGTCACTCTCCAGGTCCTCAACTATACCCATGCCAAAAATCAAGTTTTTGGCCGTTGCTCCGTTGCGGCGTGATTGAGGGACAAACTAACAAACCAAAAAACCAACAAACCAATAAACGAATAAACCAACAAACAAACACACTTTCGCATTTATAATATTAGTAGGATGACGTAGTATGTGCAATCATGCTTAAAATTATAAAATGGATGTCTTTCTGCCTGTTTGTTACCTTTTTACGCCTCAGTCGCTGAACATTAATTCATGGTGAAAACTCAGCACGAAAATAACAAATGCATCCTAGAGACCTACCTGGAAACGTGCCTAGGTTACTAGTATACAAAAACCTGCCAAATTCTCGTCAAGACTTATCGCTAAATACTAATACTAATTTACTTAATACTGTAGCTAACATTCAAAAGCACTTTTAAAAGCTTATTAAAAAAAAAAGATTTTTTTTAAAGGTAACTGAAATTAAGAAATACAGCTAAGCATCCTCGCATTTAAGTTATATGCGTTACAGTTAACGAGGGGCTTTTGCTTTTCAGTCAGTGACTTTCAATATAAGCACAGACAATAATTGTGAAAAAAGACAAGTTCACAGACGGTTTCAAGGAAATCTAAGGGGTACAAAATATTACTAAACCATTAAACCGAAGACAACATTAATAAAATATGAGTAAGATTACAAATGATTTTGTCTAGAATTTGATTCGTATAGAGAAATTAGAATTATAAACGTAGGTTAATACCTAGGATGATATAGAAATAAACCTAGGTTAAGGAAAACATTGGACCACACTTGACACGTTTTTAAAGCTAATGATAGGCTAGGTCACACGAACATGGCCAGTACGACGGAACTTTGTAGGATAACTTAACTTTATAGGATGTATTGTAAATTAGACTTTAAGCTCTAGATAATAAGAAATTTATATAAATATGTGTATGTGTGTCTAGTATGTTATGATATGACACATTAGCGCTCAGCGTTGACAGCGCGAAGCAATTTGCAATTAGTTATGGAAATAGCACGAGACTGTAGTGATGGACACTTCTTTAAGTATCGATGTGATATTTCAAGTTCAAGCTGAATAGAGCTACACTGGCTTAATAGATTATCTCAATATGATGGTAACATGGTTTAAGCGTGTACTTCGATTTTATTGAGTCTTGAAGCTTTTCGTAATTTAAGCCCGAACATTTTATGTTATATATTATTCATTATTTACCCGTTCGTTGCAGAAGCTGAAATCGCAATGAAACATCTACATACGATAAAAATTAAATGACCATGCAGATATCATATCGATAAACTTAAACCAACATCACTAAAATCCTTCATAGTAGAGGTATCCACGAAATAAGTGATCATTATGTAATCTTACGAGTTACGACCATGGCCTTTAGATTCTCGCGTCCTGTTCCCAGAACCTAAGGTTAGCATGTAGGAAGAAGACATCAAAATGTAGGATAATAGGGACTTTTGACCGCAACATACTTTTGAGGCTAATATGTAACGTTTAGGATAATATATTATTTTGTTGGAGAAAATCAATATTCGACAAGATATTGGCAGACATCTTGAGAACGATAAGAAGTACTCTCGGGCATGCAGGTTTCCCCACGATGTTTTCCTTAACCGTTAGTGTACGAGCATGAAATGAGCGGCGGCGGGGCGACGGCGGCAGCGGGGCGATGCGATTAGTCGGAGAGTCGGTCGCCGCAATTTGGTCGTACTCATTTGAAAACTTTATTCAGGTTTAAAACCGCAAAATTTGTCTGGCGATTTGCCATTACCCAATAAATACGTGATTTAAATTTCAGATTGCCAAAACTATATTTTTTGGGAGTTTTAATAAAAATATTTTTGAAGAGAAATAACCGCATACGCTCTACCAGACTGGCAGGACTGGATTCGCAGGTTTTTTTTTTTTTTCTATGATTAAGTACCAGCGAGGTACTCATTTAACTACGATCTAGCCTAACTAATTGGCTAATAAAGTAAAAAATAATTTTGATTTCTACACACTATGTTGAAGTCGGGCGGGTACAACAAGGATAAGCAAAGTTGACGCATCAGGCTCGCCCGACTTCAACATAGTGTGGAGAAATCAAAATTATTTTTTATTTTACAGTGGCTTTGGATGACGGTTTTTTGGAAAGAATTTTTATATGCTGTCAAACTATTACGAATTGGGTAATAGTGCGTGCCCCGAGATCGAACTGCCGACCAACAACAGGTTAAATGATAGTTACTTTGTAATCCATGCTAATAGTACATACATAAACGGATTCAAAAAGATGATTTTAAATAACTTTAATTAAAGATTTTGATGTAATATTTTTACGCCATTTACATGTTTTTTATATTTTAATCGATGCCAATTTGACATTGCAAAATTTGCATAAGCTATCTACAGTCAACACGGATAAAGAAAATATTCCAGAAAATTCGCGATACGGTAGCCGGCGTAGAAAGTCGTATGTCGCTTCTTGTTTTTATCAACAAATTAATTACCGGTCCGCGAACGTCTATCTGTATCATTAGTCGTGTATTGGTGTCGTTCTTTTATTTCACGGCCTTTATCTTATCTAAAGAGGACGTGCGGGCGTATATAGGCTGCATCAATGTAACAAACCACCCGGACTTTCCAAATAAATTTCAACTCTATTCTTAGATTAAATACAGTTTAATTTTGAATGCAACTTGTACATTTTTTTCCGACGCTTTTCTCGAAAAGTTCTCCGTTGTAATTGGAACGTTATGGAACTGGTTTAAAGTATAGTTTTGCGTGGTTATAAGTGGTTTTTCCGGTAGCGCTGCTATCCGAGCGGTTTACGGCGACAATGGGCCACTTGTTCACGATAGGTATGTAAATAAGTGGATGGATGGTTGGTCACCGACCAATTGTTTGTCGTGGAGGCGATAATGTGACGGGTTCTTGTAAAACCTGTATTATTAGACCATATCGTTATTCGCTAACATGTCATGTTGTTTTACTTGTTGATAGCGGTTCGTTGACTTTTAAGTTTTGCGGGTCAACGATCCCTGTTTTATTTTTCAAATTATATCGATTATTTATTTTTAATGTCTAAGTTCAATTAGCTCAAAAAGTAAGTAACTACTTATAGATATAGGTTTTATAAGGTCGCCTAATTTTATTTTTTAACAGGTTCATAGGAAGTGTGCTATTTTTATTCTGAGCTTAGGTACTGAGCTGAACTCAGTATATTTTTTCATAAATATAAATATACTAGCTAATTCCCGCGACTTCGTCCGCGTGATTAAGTATTTTTTAATTTCCGCGGGAACTCCTTAATTTTCCGGGATAAAAAGTAGACTATGTCACTCTCCAGGTCCTCAACTACATGCATGTAAAAAATCACGTGGATCCTTTACTTTGTTGGAAAGACAAAATAATAAACAAACACATTATATATTTATGATAAAAAGCGAAGCTGACATTATTTAAGAATATATTATTATCTAAATATACCCACCTAGGGGGACTCTCTTGACTGTACGCGCCAGACGTGGATTATTAGATTACCTATAGATTTAATTAAATTTTATAAATTTGGACACCAGCCGTTCTGAGTGTGACTCAGACAAGCAATTGATAAATTTTCGAAACGCCATGCATATATAATTAAGTACCTTAAATATACAAGTATTTCTAGGTAGGCACCAGTGTGCACCAGAAAAATTATGGAGTTTCCGTGAGAATTTAAATCTGCTAGTTGAGTTATAAATTGGATGAAAATAATGGGGCGAAAAACAATAACATTTTTGCTTCGATTCTGTGACGATGCAAGAAAATGTTTGTGTCATTAAGTTTCATTATCATTTCTTGTTCTCCATGAGTCTTAAATAACTTTTTACTAAGTAAAGAAGTAATGGATATAAAGAAATTTAACGAACGTAGGTTTGCTATTGAACGATGGGTTCCAATTGGTACCATTCACGGCTGACCGTCGCTTTGCGTCGTGTGCCCTACGCGACCTTTCACCTTAGGGGACGGAATAGCGAGACCAATAGAGTAGTTCCAAGTTATACAATATTTCAAACCTAATATTTTAATGAAATATTTGAAATACGTAAATCATTTAATTCCGGCATGATAACAGCCTCATTCGCACTTTATTGTACGTAAGTGAATATACATTTCTGCGCAGCATTTCTACGGCAAACATAATTATAATTATCAAATACCACGAAGTACAGATTGCTAAAAAAATATTTAAACATTACTACTACTACATTACTGTTACTATTTAATGCTTTTCCTTTTACTTTTGGATTTGTGAATGAGGGTGAGTTAAAATGAAATACCGTGCGTAATTTATCCAATTTTTGTCTTTGTGTTGGCGTAGTAGGCGTCTAAAATCTAAATGCACGAAGTACTAGAAGTACTATGCAAATAATAGTAGGTAAAATATTTTTAATCATTTATCAACAAGACTGAAAACATTGCCATATTGCACCACAATAAAATTTTAACTTAAAAGCAAATGTCATCATGACATTGTTATCGGTTTT
This sequence comes from Erebia aethiops, assembly GCA_923060345.2. Lineage (NCBI taxonomy): Eukaryota > Metazoa > Arthropoda > Insecta > Lepidoptera > Nymphalidae > Erebia > Erebia aethiops. The sequence goes on along the minus strand of OV281080.1, from coordinate 22,159,268 downwards.
ATGTTTTTCATTTTTAAATCTAAATAGGTATATCAAAAGCAAATAAGCTTATCGTAAAACAATGTTAGTTTAACATCTGTTATTTGGTTAGTAAAGTGAAATAGTAATGTGAAAATTAACATCATAAAATCGTATCAAAGATTAGTCGACAGTCGCGAATGCCATTTTATTATTATTAATCAGTTATATCAATCAAGCGACAATAATAATATTTCGTACATTACATAATGAATAGTAATTTTTTTCAATAACGTGACGAATTCAATAATAACTAAAAGATGATTTATAAGCCTGTTAAAGGAAGCAAAATAATCTGGTTGCTTCGATACGTCGCATAGTGACGCAATTATTTTAATATACCTACAGTAAGCTATCACTTACAATATAGGGATAACTCTTTTACGAATGATTTTAAACAGAACTGCTCCATGGATTTCGTGTGAAAAAAATCCTGGTTATGAGTAACTGTTGCAGATTATAGCATTGATAAATGGTCGCACCAGCCGATCGCAGGGTGGAAAAAAGCATGAATAATAACTGTTTGGTTTTATGGCAGAAATCACGGTCGAATGCTAATGGTGCTGACCATGGGGCCGATCTATTGCGTTTTTTCGATGAACATTAACGGAACGGGCCTCCGATTTCCGTAGGACAATTGGATCGCATAAATTTTACTGCGCAAACACAATGCGTCCGTATATGATATGCATACACGTTGTAATTGCAAATATTTTAGCTTTAATATTATTTTTTCTGTGGCTATTGATTATAGTTTGGGCCGCGCATTCTAAAGTTTCTTTGAAATTAACTAAAAAATAATAATCCATATTACTTACTTTAAAAAATATAGGAACTTAATTCCAACTAGAAACCGTTTCTATAAACTTTTTAAAAGAACATCATCTCGATTCTTAACTCAACGAAGGTCCACTACCTACTGAGCATGGTTTTCCACTCAGAATAAAATGCGTTTAGCCATAGTCCAACACACTGGCCCAGAAATATCTACTTCCCACTCTTTTAATAGCATCATAGATAACTCTCGGACATGCAAGATTCCTCACACTGTTTTTCGACGGCGTTAAAGCAAGTGATATTAAATTGCTTAAAAACGCCTTAAAAAAGTAGCTAATAGCTCCTTAAAAATATGCGTGTGTGGAATTCGAACCCCAGATCCCTCAAATAGAAGGCCAAATTCCTAACCACTAAGCTATCACCGTATTTATTTATTCCCTTACAATGTTCGCTAATTATTTTTGAAGCGATTGCAATAGTGACGTACCCCGTTTGCGGTCGTGATGTTGCACACGTCTGTGTGTCCTTTTGACCGTAAGCCCTCACCTTTCGGAGGTGAAGCGCAATTTGTTATAAGGAAAATGGCAAAAGATTATAATAGCTCCTAGATTTAAATTAAAAGAAGTGTCAGGTAATCCATATCCATCCATCTTTAATACTTACAGTATTAATTAAACAACTGCAACCCAACTACGAGAGCAGATTTGAGAAACCCCCACTTTTTTATGATAAATCCGTTATCGACTTTGTTCGTGCAAATTGCTTTCGTTCGTCTAACGTATCAAATTAGCACCTTTACATCAAGTACGTAGATCATGTGTTATTGCTTATAGGTAGTCATAAACAGAAAGGCTAACAAAGCGTCTATAAATTACACCGCTATCTCAACACGAATCGCGCCAGATCAAATAAGACACGTGTTATCAAAGACGTAAAAACGGACAACGAGGTTCATGTAATTATACTTAATCATAAAATCACTGTTTGCTGTTTTGATATGTACATACTCGTTAACTGAGGAAAATTGTATTTACTTTACTTAGAAGAGACCTATAGGTCGCTATCAATTAAACCTGGGGCCTTATTACGTAAAATGATTGCGAAGTGTAACGATCGCAATTACGTCTGATTGGTTAACATTATCCCGTTATTTGCGGATTATTAAAATTCATAGACGTAGTAAGAGATTCAGCCAATTACAACACTTGAGACTGTAACAATGATTGATGTAGATTTTGCATGATAAGCCACACCCATGTGATGTGTGTATGTTCGTTTGCCTTTACTTCGTAGCCTAGAAGACTAAAAGCTCTGCTCGGGCGCGTGGCCTTGCAGCGTCCCTAAAAATATTGTTATATTAAATGTGTGATCTCATAAATACCGTAGCAATCTCGTCGTGGGAACAAAACTATCAAAGTGCGTAAGCAATTGAATAGCCTAAATAACCTAATTAAAGCTTACAAAAAGTGCAGGATACGGTATAAATCAAACACAGCGGGCAAACACCGGCGTATCCTTTGGCCGCAATAAAGGCTATTTTACATTGGGCTTTTAAGTTGTTATCAAACTCGAGACGCTTAAAAACCATAGGATTTCAGGTCTAGTACAGGCTGAATAGGAGTTTTTTTAATTGATCAAACGCTAGCTGTCTTCGTATTGTAGTCAACGGTGACGCAATCGAATGGGATGAAAATCTCCCACTAGGCACTCTGAAGGAATGGAATATTAACGAGGTCAAGTAAGAATTAAATAGAAATAATATTATAACCCACTACCGATGATTTTCTGAATGACAAAGTTGCATGGAAGCAACCGGCCTCGCATCCAGTGACCCACAAGTCAGTATAATACTTGTAACATAATGTTTTTTTTTTTTTTTTTATTTATCCACTACAAGCTAGCCCTTGACTACGATCTCACCTGATGGTAAGTGATGATGCAGTCTAAGATGGTAGCGGGCTAACCTGTAAGGGGCATGGCAGTTATATTAAACCCATACCCCTTCGGTTTCTACACGGCATCGTACCGGAACGCTAAATCGCTTGGCGGCACGTCTTTGCCGGTAAGGTGGTAACTAGCCACGGCCGAAGCCTCCCACCAGGCAAAAATATAATAATGTGTTGTTTCTTATTGTAACCTTTTTCTTTTTTGAGAAAAGAGCAACTGCTGAGTTTCTTGCCGGCTCTTCTCAGTAGAAGCATCTTTCCGAACCGGTGGTAGAGAGTCTTAACGTATCATAAGTGGCACAAGTTGTCCTACATGAAATAAATAAATCATTTATCATTTATTATTATTTTTATAAGAAGGTAATAAATTCTTTTTAGCGTTTAAAACTTATTATAAGTTCTTATCGTTATAATATCTTCAACGATTTTTTAAAATTTAGCCCCTTAATCCATACGAGAGAGACCTAAACAAATGTTTTACAACAATAGGGATGATGACAACTCAATCAAATTAGCAACTCTTTAATAAACTTAAAAACGCACTTCTAGTATGGAAGTTATTGCACCTACGTTTTAAGTTTTCATGTTTGTAATCTGTTTCTTTTGTGTTTTTTTGGTGTACAATAAAGAATATACATGTAAATGAAGCCCTAGCGTCCTTCATTTATTTGAACTTACCGCGCCGTGCACGTCACATACATAGCTGAGCTGTCCATAATCTGTGACTTGGCTCTGTGGCCGTCTTGGGCCTGTCAAGTTTGACACTTGTCTTTGTACGGGATTTCGAAGATTTGTAATTTAAACGGTCCGAATTGATATAATTTTAATAATTAGTGAAATAATAGCTTTTATTGTTGTTTCTCTTTTAATTTCAGGTATGTAATTTTATATTTAACACATAACGATAGTCACGTTATATTGTAAGCAAAGGTTTTTAATAAAACAACTCTTTTAATTTCAGAGCAACTCAAACTAGTTTTTATTTCACCAGTACAAAACACATTATAAAACAACAATATTACAGCTGTTTTTAACAAATATTGAATATGGAAAAGTTAAGATTTGAATTTAAAGTGCTAAAAGCCATCGAAGATCCGAAAACAAATGTGATTTGTATAACTTCAATTACTGATGCCAATAATCGTACCTTTCTAATTCCGGATCAATTTCAACCTGCAAAACTGCATGATACAGTGATAAAAACACAAACATTTCAAAAAGTAAAGACTACACTGCAAAAGAGGAATGATAGAAGACAAGTTTGGATTGAGCTAACATCAGAGATCTGTGATACCTACATGGATGAATATGGAAATATGCAGTTTAAAGGATATTTATTAGAGGAATTAACACAAGAAACGCAGAAACAGGCTTCTACTTCTGGAATTTCAGAAGAGGCTTTAACAAGAATCTTGGAGAAGTTTGCTGAGAGGAAGAATGACACATCAAAGTCCGACAACATCAAAAAGTTGACAGAGAAATGTGTAATAGAAAAATTCAATAATAAAACTTCGAATGTATCGCAGTGGATGGCCATTTTTGAATCAGAATGTGCTCGTATAGGAATAGAAGGCGATACTAGGAAAATTGAGGCTTTGAGATTATTCTTAGAAGACTCATGCCTTGATTGGTATAGCTCAATGCTCATAAAACATACAGTAAACTCGGAATGGTCAACATGGAAAGAAAACTTTTGTGAAACTTATGCGGACCGAGGATGGTCACCGGTCAGATATGCGATGCTATTCAAATATAAACAGGGATCATTATTGGAATATGCTTTGAAGAAGGAAAATCTTTTATTAGAGATAAATAAAGCAATGGATAATACCACTTTAATTGATTTAATCGCTACAGGGCTCCCAAATTTTATTGCGGACAAAATCGATAGAAATAGCTTAAAGGAGACTAAGGACTTATTTAATAATATCAGGAGCCTGGAACATCTAGTAAACAAGAAGAATTTTGGAAGAAAAGTGGGAAGTTTGGAAAATAAAATTAAGGAAAAGGACGGAAACTACACACCGTGCAGAATTTGTGAAAAAGAAAACAGGGGCAGCCGGTATCACCCTGAGTCCTTGTGTTGGTTCAAAAACAAAAATAAGAATTTAGAAAAAAGAGATCAGATAAGAACGGTTAATCATTCAGAATTAGAAACAGAATTAAATGAAATAAACCCAAAAAACTAGTGATTCCGCCATTAATCAAAATTAAATTGTTAATAAATGATACCTTAGAAACAATGGGGATTTATGACTCCGGATCAAACGTATCTTTGGTAAATTCTAGATTGCTATCATTGGAAAATAAATCCAGTAACAATAATAGTATATCTATTGCAAACTTAAAGACGATTAATGGCGTGAAAAAAACCAAAGGGATGGTAACATTAAAGATCAAGATTTTTGATATTGAAAAAAAAATCAATGTTTTTGTAATTGATGACGAAAACTTTGATTATAATTTTTTAATTGGACTAGACTGTATAAAAGAATTTCATCTTATTCAAAATGAGAAGTTAGAAATTACTCAAAATATCCCCAGTCCCCAGAAAGAGAATAATCAAGAGGAAATAATTTTCACAAACAAAAATATATCACTTGACTTTTCCGGTAGTAAGATGGAAGAAAAGTTCGATAAAAATATGGAAGTCCTAAATAATTTTAGGGATGAATATAAAATAAACTTTAATGAACACATAGAAGAGGGTAATTTTATTATTTCTCTAAATCATCTAGATCTTCAAGAGCAGACAGAAATAGATGAATTAATACGCAAATATAAATCACTTTTTGCTAAGGACAGATATGATATAGGCACGGTGAAAGGCTATGAGGCACATATTGATTTACTAATTGATAAATACTGTAGTAAAAGACCCTATAGGTGTACTATGGAAGACAAAAAAGAAATTGAGCAACAAGTAGCAAAGTTATTACAAGAGAACCTAATCGAAGAGTCCTATAGTCCTTTTGCTGCGCCAGTAACCCTGGCCTATAAAAAAGAAGAGGGAAAGAGGTCAAGATTATGTATAGATTTCCGTGAATTAAATAAAATTGTGGTTCCTCAATCACAACCGTTTCCACTTATTGAAGACTTGATGGTAAAGACAACAAAATGTAAATACTTCTCAACACTGGATATAAATTCTGCATTCTGGTCCATTCCGTTGAGGATTGAAGACAGAAAAAAAACGGCATTTGTTACCCAAGAAGGTCATTATCAATGGACATGCTTACCATTCGGTTTGAAAACATCACCTGCAATTTTTCAAAGAATATTGAGTAATATTATACGGAAACATAAACTATCAGATTTCACAGTAAATTACATTGATGATATTTTGGTATTTTCTGAGACATTCGCAGATCATATGAAACACTTATCACTTTTGTTAGAAGCAATATTAAAAGAAGGCTTTAGATTAAAATTTTCAAAATGTTACTTTGCACAAGACTCGGTAAAATACTTAGGTCACATTATAAAAAATAATACAATCACTCCACTTAAGGATAATTTAATTGCTATAAAAGATTTCCCAGTCCCAAAAACTCAGAAAAATGTTAGACAGTTCCTAGGTAAGATAAACTTTTACGGGAAATATGTGCCTAAAATATCAATTATACTAGATCCATTACATAATTTATTAAGAAAAGGACAAAAATTTATTTGGTCGGAGAAATGTCAAGAGTCTTTTGAAACAATAAAAAAATTACTTTGTTCGAAACCTATTTTAGCAATCTATGACCCGGATCTCCCGATACATATTTATACAGATGCTAGCATACAAGGAATCGCCGCGGTTTTAAAACAACCTCAAAATAATGGAGAAGAGAAACCTTGCGCATATTTTTCAAAGAAATTGAACGAAACGCAAAAAAAAAGAAAAGCCATTTATTTAGAATGTTTGGCTATTAAGGAAGCTGTAAAATATTGGCAATACTGGCTTATAGGAAAAAGGTTCAAGGTTTTTACTGATCATAAACCTTTGGAAAAAATGAACATAAAGGCAAGGACGGATGAAGAACTAGGAGACCTCACATATTACCTATCACAGTTCAACTTTGAGATAAAATATTCTCCAGGAAAATACAACCTGGAGGCAGATAGTTTGAGCAGAAATGCTGTTTTAGAGCCATGGGAAAATCAAGATGAGATTTTAAAAGTTGTAAATTTAATTAAATTAGAAGATATCCGAAATGATCAAGAAAGAAATGAGGATATAAAACAAAATAGAGATAAATTAACATTAAAACATAATATTTACTATTGTAAGGATGGGAAAAAGGAAAAGATAGTGCTAACTGAGGAATTTAGTAAGAAATTTATTGAGAAAATACATCGCACATACTGTCATATGGGTATACAACAAATGAAAAAGAAAATAAACCCATTTTATGTGGCAAAAAATTTAACAGTTAATATAAAAAAACTTTGTGACACCTGCGAAGTTTGCATAAAAAATAAATCCCGAGGGAAATATAATTTTGGACTTATGTCTCACTTAGGTCCGGCCACTTACCCTTTTGAAATTGTATCTATAGATACTATTGGTGGATTTGGTGGTTCACGTTCTACAAAAAGATATTTACACCTTCTAGTAGACCACTTCACAAGGTATGCTTATATTTTGACTTCAAAAACTCAAAATTCATATGATTTTATAAAGCTGGTTAAAAAGGTATCAAATGAAAATAAAATTGGCCTAATTCTGTCTGATCAATACCCAGGCATTAATTCAAAAGATTTTAAAATTTTTTTAGACAAAGAAAATATACCCATTGTCTTCACTGCAGTAAACGCACCATTTTCAAATGGTCTGAATGAGAGATTAAATCAAACATTGGTTAACAAAATAAGGTGTAAGATAAATGAAAGAAAAGATAAATTAGCCTGGACGACTATTGCTCATGAGTGCACGGAAAAGTACAATGAAACGGAACACACTGTAACCGGATTTTCACCTAAATACCTACTGGAAGGACAAAATGTTGATATCTTACCAGAAGAATTGAAGCAAGATAATACACATAATGAGTTATTACAGGATAGAAAAACCGCATTGAAAAACACTTTAAAATCACACAATTATAATAAACTACACTTTGACAAGAACAGGAGACAATTTGAATTAAAAGTGGGAGACCTAGTATATGTTGAAAATGGAAACCGGTTGAACAGGAAAAAACTAGACGAATTAAAAACCGGCCCATATGAAGTTTTGGAAAAAATATCAAACTGCATCTACAGAATAAACACAGGACATAAGAAATGTGAATCAAACATCTTCCATATAACAAAGCTGGTTCCAATGTTGAAGTAAGGTCTAGTGTCTCCTGTGGGGGGGGAGATGTAAATGAAGCCCTAGCGTCCTTCATTTATTTGAACTTACCGCGCCGTGCACGTCACATACATAGCTGAGCTGTCCATAATCTGTGACTTGGCTCTGTGGCCGTCTTGGGCCTGTCAAGTTTGACACTTGTCTTTGTACGGGATTTCGAAGATTTGTAATTTAAACGGTCCGAATTGATATAATTTTAATAATTAGTGAAATAATAGCTTTTATTGTTGTTTCTCTTTTAATTTCAGGTATGTAATTTTATATTTAACACATAACGATAGTCACGTTATATTGTAAGCAAAGGTTTTTAATAAAACAACTCTTTTAATTTCAGAGCAACTCAAACTAGTTTTTATTTCACCAGTACAAAACACATTATATACATACATACATACATACATACATACATACAAGTTATATGGAATTCACAGTTGTGACGTCATCAAATTTCGACGCACTTTTTTCTTTAATCTGTGTTTTAAAATGGTTATCAAACTTAAAACTGACGAGAATGTGAATTTTAGGTCTCTTGGAAGACCATCTATAAAATAATCAGTCAGAAATATTTTTTTTTTATATCTAAGACATCATCTCTATTAGTTGCACCTACATTCTGATAAATAAACCAACTATTATTTTATTTAACGCTCCAGTGTAAGCGGGCTCTAACGGAGAGTCCTTATCTTAGAATAAAACAAGGGATTGTTAAGTCGTTATCAGTCAGTTCAGCAAATATTCAGGTTTGCTGAGGGATTAGTGATCCGTCTTCAGATGTCCTTGCTGCCTAATGACAGAGGTATGATTATAGGTGCGGGTTTCAATTGTATGTATGTATTTGAATTGGTGTTACATAACGATGTCATGGATTATCAGTTTCTGCCGGTGACCTTCACATTGCCACTGGGTTATACCTATAGGCCTACAATGCAACGGACGGAGTGCGAATTGTAGAAAATAGTATGTATCACTAGATAACTTATATTAATGAGACAATATGAGGTTATAACTGCCGTACACCTGCCAGTACAGCCCACTTCCATTTAGACATTCATATATTCATATCTAATCGCCTAGACATACAAGACCCAAACAAACCCACATATCTAAACTACTTATAAGGAATGCCTAAAAAGACAATACTTGCATTAGTGCAACATACTAGTTTCCTATATTATGAAGGATTCCACAAACTGTCACCAGTTTTGGACAAGATTCTAATCTAGTCTGGCCCGAAACTGTTTATTACTGAACAAAACTGTTTTGGACCAGTCTAGATTAGAATCTTGCCTGATCCAGAACTATAAAGGCAGCTTCCGCTCCAGCCTCGTCCAAATGTCAAGCATCTTTGAACGATCTTAAAGCTTTGCTGAGCTTAGCCCGCGTCCATCTTAGACGGCATAATATTTATTTAACATCCATAGTCAATAGACTAGGTAGTAAGATATAATTAAATATAATATATAGGTCTGTGTCATGAATTCTACGGTTCAAATTGCAGAAATAAACAGTTTTGGGCTATACAAGATTCTATCGAGGCAGATGACGTTCCGCACCAACCTCGTCCAAATGACAAGCATCATGGTAACGATCTTAACGCTTTGCTGAGCGCAGATTGCCTCCAGACCATTGCCCCCTGCTCCTTGGCACATGACAACCGCAATGTGTCCGAAACTTCCGCGTTCAGATAACCATGTGTCATAATTATGGTCTCTGGGCGAAGCTTAAGTGGTTTTGCAGTTGCTTTCTTTTATCTGTCTTTGTACGGGACTTATTTTTCTGTCTGCGTTACATAAAAGACTTCGTCCTGTGTTATACCAGACGATAATCTAGCTTATAATCATAATCATTTACTTTTGCCAGAATATGGTACATGCAACATTTTGACATAAATGTTAATGAATATAATATAGTCCACATATCCTGCCAGGTTTGGCGTGCAAAATGATTTTTATGCTTAATCCAAACAAAAAAATTTACAGTTAAACCCTAATGGAAGTATACAAATATTCAGATTCATTATAACATTATTTAGATTCATACCTAATATCAGTCGCAAATAAAATAATACCTATAATAATAATAAAAAACCAAATTAATAAGTTAAAATTAAGAAATTACAATAAATTAAATATCAGTCTTTAAAAATACCCAGAGTTACGGAAATTCAGTAAAATTTTTCAATTAAGTAGTCATCAGTTTTGTAATATTATAGCTTATCTAAGAGCGAGTCAAATAAGGCTTTCTTAAACAAGCAGTAATAATAATTCTCCTACACTGACCCATATTTCCGCCCCCAATCACATCTCTCTCCGTATCATGGGATAAGGGCAAGAATGAGAAGAATTGGGTTTTAATGCACAATCATAAGTTTGAGATCAGAAAATGTTGGAATACCAATCACTTATATTACAATACAGTTGAAAGCCACTGGATACAGGCATTGCAAGATCGAGGCATTTGGGAGACCCGGTACAAGAGACCAATATCCAACAGTGGACGTCTATCGGGGAATACGACGCAGTTTGATAGTATGAGCGTACGTAATACGGGATACATCAAGACCATGGCGTAGTTGTTTGTTCATTGGTCCTAGGGCGAAAGTCCCTACCTACAGGAAACTTATAGCAAGCAGTAATGGACATCTAACAGTTAAAAGCTTGATATCCCAAACCAAACCATAAAAATTATTCAGGATTAAGAATTTTAACTTTTGATTGTTAAAATTCAGGTATTTGTACAGAACCATGCCAAAGAGGTCACCAGAAAAACATACATTACAGATGTACACACTAACCACCAAACCCACCCATTATGGTCTAATATACGACATGTGTCAAAACTGTCAAATCAAAACAACGGTGAGACAATAGGCGAAGTGAGACGACAAACGACTTCCTATGTGACCGGCGCATGCGCACGCGCCGGTCGCCAGCCGTGACGGTGAGCTTGTTTTTGGTCAACGGTGCTTGATAAAATGTCGCATGATATTTTTGTCTGTTCTATAAAACTACGTAATAATGTTCTCTTGACTGAATTGCAATTTGCGACCTCACTGGAGCAGTGGGCACTGTAGGTATGGTATATAAGTTTCGGGAAAACGCAATTTAATATATCTAATTTTTTTTAGCCTGATCTGGGGGAGGTCTGGTAGCGAAGACGGCGTGCCGCCAAGGTACGGGACGATGCCGTTTAGAAACCGATTAACTGCCCTATAGCCCTAACGTATTATGTTAGCCCGCTACCATCTAAGATTGCATCATCACACCACCAGGTACGATCGCAGTCATGATCCGCCGAATATACCCTAGGATAGGGTGCTAACTGCTGAAAAGTTACGACCGGAGGCTCTCACCAACCCAAACCTGGCCTATAGGAATTATTTATTCCCAAATAGCCCTTTTTAACCGACTTCAAAAAAAGGAGGAGGTTCTCAATTCGTCGGAATCTTTTTTTTTTTTTTATGTATGTGCCCCGATTACTCGAAGACGCCTGGACCGATTTTGAAAATTCTTTTACAATAAAATTTCTTTGGATGTGAATATGTATACAGAACGCATGGCAAATTTAGTAAAAAACAACACTGTGTTACAATACTACTCAATTAAAATATTTAAGAACATTACAATAATTAATTATATAGATATATTATGCATACAGTTAAATTACAGACCTCTTCCAGGAATCTAACCAAGAACCTCTAACTTATAAGCCACGCCTTTTCTTTTACTAGCAATGGTTACAATATGATGCGCCTTCCGCGTGGACATTTTTTTAATTATCCAAGAGAAAAGTAGAATACGTCCTTCGCCGGGATACAACCTATCTCTAGACTAAATTTCATCAAAAGCGGTTGAAAATATCAGCCGTAAAGGCGTAATAGACAGACAGACACACTTTCTCATCTTACTTATACTTGTACTTATAATATAATATATTATATATAATATATTAAATGCGAAAGTTTGGATGGATGTATGGATGGATAGTATTTCAATTTTCAATTTCAATTTCAATTTCAATTTATTTATTTTATTTTGAATACAAAAAATATGTACAAATACAGTAGGTATACTCCTTATAAATTAGTCAAGGTTTTTATTATACCGAAGCATTTGAACAAAGGAGTGCTTAGACACCCGTACTAAGATAACTTGTATTACGGGTGTCGTCACCTTCCTCCGAACCGTTTACAATAATAATAAATAGTACGGATGTTTGTTACTCAATCACGCCCCAACGGCTGAACGGATCTAGCTGAAATTTGGCACAGAGATAGAATATAGTCTGAAATAGCACATAGGCTACTTTTTATCCCGGAAAATTAAATTCCCGCGGGAACCAAAAACCTCAAATGGATGTTTGTTACTCAATCACGCCAGAATGGCTGAACGGATCTGATGAAATTTGGCACAGAGATAGATTATAGTCTGGGATAACACATAGGCTACTTTTTATCCCGGAAAACTAAGAAGTTCCCGCGGGAACCAAAAAAAACCTCAATTCACGCGGACGTAGTCGCGGGCATCAGTTAGTTTTATAATATTATTATTGATATCAAATAATAAAACAGTGGTATTCTGAATGCAACATTTTATCTGCCCAAATTCAAGGTACGGAACATGGAATACTGAATTGAAAGATTAGAAAATCGCAGTACGGTATGGAATATTAGTAAGTCCAGCGAGCGAGTCATGTGGAAGATCATTTCAGTTCATGGGGCATACAGGGTACCTACCCACACATACTTGAACATAACGATAGAAGCGCAAATAATGGTCTTATTTCTTTTTATCATCTACAAGTTAGCCCTTTACTGCGATCTCACCTGATGGTTAGTGATGATGCAGTCTAAGATGGTAGCGAGCTAACCTGTTAGGGGTATAGCAGTTATATTAAACCCATACCCCTAATCGGTGTCTACAGTCTACACGGCATCATACCGGAACGCTAAATCGGTCGCGGTCTTTGCCGGTAACCTCCTCGAAACCTCCCACCAGGCCAGACCAGAGAAAATTCAGAAATTATAAATTCCCAAATGTACTCTGCCGGGGATCGGGGACCTAAGACAACAGCGCTCCGTATTGCGCCAGGGTGAAAGAAAGAAAGAAAATGTTTTTATTTGATCACAATCTAAGTACTAGTCAAGAAACTATCACATCAGGTACAGCAACAAAGTTGTGTGACCAAATACAGGTCTCCAGCTCAGCATCATGCTACAGCAGGCTGCAGCGCTGGTTTTCAGTGGAAACCTTAATTGTGGAAACCTAATTGGGTGGTTGTCAAAATTTTCAAAAAAACAATACAAATAAACAATAACCACAGAAAGTAGGTCAATATGATTGAGTGTGAGTCAATTTCCCTACCGTTTTAAAGAGTAAAAGCTACTAACGATAGTTTAACTTAAAAGAGTGTTTCTAAGTTAAAGATTCGGTGAGTTTTTCTTAGTAATTGTTTGTAAGCAGATGGGTGAATAATGTATAGAACCCGCAACGAAGAGGCACGCGTACCTTTTTTTTTTGTAATTTTTTTCTTTATCATAAATAATAGGAGAGGAAGTAAGGAAATTAAGAATTCGGTCAGTAGGTTAAAGAGTTAGGCCGCCCATATGCCATTGTAGCAGAACGATTTTTTTATCTTCACATCATGCTATGATGTTAGATGCCATATGGTTTCGTAAAGTACTTTTGCGTTTGAGACTATTTTAAATACCCACCTTTTTTATCCCACTATTTAAAAACCTAAAACCTAACTAAAATATCGCAGGGGACGGTTGATTTATATACATAGTTAAGTGGATATCTAGTATAATCTTACTAATATTATAAATGTGAAAGTTTGGATGGATGTATGGATGTATGGATGTTTGTTACTCAATCACGCGCCAACGGCTGAACGGATCTGGCTGAAATTTGGCACAGAGATGGATTATAGTCTAGATAACACATAGGCACTTTATATCCCAGAAAATTAAAAAGTTCCCGCGGGAACCAAAAACCCTCAAACCACGCAGACGAAGTCACAGGCATTCGCTAGTATGGATTATAGTATATAATCCATATTACTAGATATAATTAATGCTAAGTGTGACTGTTTATCCGCCCGCCCGCCAACCCGCATTGGAGCAGCGTGGTGGGTCTAAGCTCTAATTCCCTCTCTCTTAAGAGAGTTGAGGCCTGTGCCCAGCAGTGGGACGTTAATAGGCTGTAGTGGTGGTGGTGGTGGTGGTGGTGACTGTTTATCTATCTGTCAATTACCTTTACCTGGCTGATCTGTTAGATTTGATGAAATTTAGTAGAAAAGTAGGTTACATCCTAGGGACGGATGTATTGAACGGAGTTGTGAATGTATTGGTATACAATCTCAATTGAAACTTATGGATTCAAAACTTAAGGAGGACATTTTATTCAATCTATCTTTGTACCAAATTTCGTAAAAATCGGTAGGATGGTCCGTGAAGAGATGACAGACAGAGAGACTGACACACTTTCGCACACTGACGACCTTCGTGGCGCAGTGTGTAGCGCTGTTGCCTTAACGTGCGGAGGTCCTGGGTTCGATCCCCGGCAGGGTCAATTTGGGAATTTATAATTTCTGAATTTTCCCTGGTCTGGCCTGGTGGGAGGCTTCGGCCGTGGCTTTACCACCCTACTGGCAAAGACGTGCCGCCAAGTGATTTAGCGTTCCGGTACGATGCCGTGTAGAAACCGAAGGTGTATGGGTTTAATATAACTGCCATGCCCCTAACAGGTTAGCCCGCTACCATCTTAGACTGCATCATCACTTACCATCAGGTGAGATCGTAGTCAAGGGCTAGATTGTAGTGGATAAAAAAAAATATATTAGTATGGAAGTAATTAAAGGTGAAAAGCTAATTACAAGACGGAAAATCGTGAGTGCATAGCTTTGGCCCTTGCAAGTTCCGATGTTCTTATTAAACGTCAGTCACTTTAGTAGAAATACAAAGTTTTATGAAACAGTTGGCCTTGAAATATTTGGGGAATTCAGAAAAGCTCTAGGAAAAAATAGGGATGCAATCTAGAGTGAAAACGTTAGGATGAGAGCGTAGCAGATAAATTGATTGATCGACGGAAAACAGACAAAAGCACTTTCGCATTTAAAGTACCTATACTAGACTAGATGACATAATGTAAATAATGTAACGCTTATTCTATCGCAATAGGTAACCTGTAAGGATAGAATTAAGTTGGGTGAAATAAATAAATAAATGACTAGATGATGCCCGTGGTTTCGTTTAGGTGGATTAAGGTTTTGATTCCCGGGATGTTACCTACCTCTATGCCAAATTTCATCAAAATCGGTTAAATAGATAGGCCGTGAAAGCGTAGCGGACAGACAGACACACTTTCGCATTTGCAATATTAATAGTATATGGATATATGGACTATCTTTTGTCTGCGGCTTCGCTCACATTAGGTTCGATTTAAATCCATTCTTAGCGGATCCTTACTTCATAAATCATAATACCGTATTTGTATGCCAAATTTCAACGCGATCCATCCTCAGTCAGTCAGTCAGTCACCTTAAACTTTAAATAATAAGATTATCTCTCTCTCTTCCATCTCGGGACCATGGGATCCCGGACCTTTGGAAGGCATACGAGGGGCCGAAACCAACTCGCAGAGGCCCGTTAGACAATTTTACTCTAAAGGAAATGTGACACCAATCAGCGAATATCCCTATATGCACTATGCGAGTGCACCCAAGGACAATCCCTGGTTAGTGCAGGACTATTGCAAAACATGGACACAAATGATAGGTATGGGACTACGGGTTTGGGTTGCTATAATGGACTGGTGAAATGGCTCTATGGAAGTACTAAGAATATAGAAGTATAAGAAATGATATGGAAGCATAAGATTTTAAAAATAACCTTATAAAACTTTCACCCACTGCGGGGTCTTAAAGATCCAAGCAGCCGGTGGTCAGGGCTCCAGAGAGAGGAACTTCCTCACAATTCGTGCCGTCTCAAGGATAACCGCCTTCTGTACCCGACCCTTAATCCAACAACCAAGCGAAAGATATGGAAGCATAAGATTATTATTATTACCCATAATATTAAGGTAACTTCCTATAACGTCAGCTTAAATTATTCTTCCTAGTTGTTTAGTCAGTATAATATGGCATCCTTTCGACGCAAGGTTGGCTGGCCTGGGCGGGCGGATAGCCAAAGGCCACGCGCGCCCGTACCGTCTCCGCCTTGTACCACCTTCTGTGAAAAAATAGGATTAAGTACCCCTTGCGTTGTACAAACCACAAAAAAAATATTTGTTGCCATCAAAATATTATAAGATAAACTGCCTCGTTGGTATAGTGGCTAGCATGTTCGACTGCGACCGACGAGGTCCCGGGTTCGAGTCATAACATGTATTGGGTTTTTCTGACAAGAAATTCTCAGTACTAGCACATAATAGGTAATAATACTAATACTAGCCCGGAGTTATAGGAAGTCGGTGGTGTTTCACCCCCGTGCCTCGGAGAGCATGTTAAACCTTCGGTCTTGCGTCTGACCTCTTACCGGTCGTGTCGGATTTTCTGGCCCATCGTGCTATCAGAGTAAAGGAACAGAGAGTGCACCCGTGCTTGCGCAGATACTTATGCACTATAATTATATCGCGCGCAATAATATCTCTGGAGTTAGGTCGCCGTGGCCGAAGTTCGGTCGGGAGGACATTATTACGAAAGAAAGCTTTCCATCACGTAGCTATGCTCTCAGTACAATAAAAAGTTTGTTTTTAATAGATTTTACCTATGCGCCCAAAAACTTAAATTCTTACTTGAACTTAATTTAAAGGATAAAGGGATACAAACTCATAGCTACGCGTAGGTCTCCAAGAAGCCTAGAGAAATATCGTGAGTATCCCAAGCAAAAATCGGGACGAAACAAGCAATCCTAATCCGAGAAAGTAGCCTATGCAAGGCAGGCTTCCTTTTCTAATTGATATATATTTTCGAATAGATTATTATTAATATTATAATAATCTTTATATTTTATAAATGTCGTGTCCCAAAAACTGATCCACGCCTCTGGTGATCAAAGAGCTGGCGCTTATTTATCCCAACGGCTTAGCCTTGCCATTCAACGAGGTAATAGCGCCAGTGTTTTGGGCACCATGCCCATTAACGATCACTTGGACGGCGTGTATTTTTTTTAAATATAATTAGTTTTTTTAATTTAGATTTTAATTTATTTCTTAGCTTCGTTAAATTGTTCCGTATATATATACTTACTCTAACTGAATTAAATAGATAAAAGGAATATGTATGTTTATCTTGAACAATAAATTAAATAATCATAATATTATCAAGCAGAGGTCAATTGATTGTCTTGGAAGATATGCAATGGATGAGAATTTCCTTTATATATTCTTTTTATTCCACTACATAAGCTACAAACTAGCCTGCGATGCAGCCTTGACTGCGATCTCACCTGATGGTAAGTGAAGATGCAGTCTAAGATGGTAGCGGGCTAACCTGTATGGCAGCATTAAACCCATAGCCCTAGTCGGTTTCTACACGGCATCAAATGCCTGTGGGTAGCCAAAATTCCTTTAATATAATGATAAATTTCAGAGACGTAATATTTCAAAGTTTTTTTTTAATTTTTATTGCGTGATGGGCTTGCGCTTGACGACAATCATGCTTAGTGCAAAGCAATGATGAGGTATAGGTTGGAACGCGCTTGCCTAGAAGATGCCTATTCACTCTTGCCTTGAAGGTACTTAAGTTATAAGTGGCAGGAAATTGTGAAGTGAAATAAACATTATATATTTATTTGCTACCACTACTTCGCTTTAAGCGAGCACCGACAGGCCATCGAGTCCGAGGGCGGGGCGGCGATGTCCGTGCCATGACGTGTGACCCGTGGCCTCTGCCCACCTCTGCAGACGTTCGCCATACAACAGTGCAACATTCTTAATAAAGTTACCATTATTTTATTTTATTTTACCACTACCGAGCTACACTAGAGACAGACAGACAGACAGGCGGACACACTTTGGTATTTATAATAATAGTATAGATAGAAATATGGATTTATTTGCTACCTCTACTTCGCTTTAAGCGAGCACCGACAGGTCATCGAGTCCGAGGGCGGGGCGGCGATGTCCGTGCCATGACGTGTGACCCGTGGCCTCTGCCCACCTCTGCAGACGTTCACCACACAACAGTGCAAGATTCTTAATAATGTTAACAATCCGGTTAATGTGTGTAATAATGTGCCGGTTTCGCAATTTTTGATATGTATTAATTAAGAATAATTTAGAAACTTCCCTCAGTGTGGGTATACTATAATCAAAAAGTACAAAATGTTAACATTATTTTTCACTTTAATTTTAATTTTTTTTCTAAATAGTAACCGCCGTGTTCATTGCTGTCTCTTCTCGTTAGAGATGGCGATCCGAAACAATGATAGTTTCACGTAACGATTCAAAAGCATTTGTGAAAGTTTTGAATAAAAAAATGGATTTTTTATTCACGACAACTGATGACCTCCCTGGCGCAGCGTTGAACGCTGTTATTTTAACCTGTGGAGATCCCGGGGTCGATTCCGGGCAGGGTCAATTTGGAAATTTTTAATTTCTGAATTTTCCCTGGACTGGCCTGGTGGGAGGCTTCGACCGTGGCTAGTTACCACCCTACTGGCGAAGACGTGCCATCAAACGATCTAGCGTTCCGGTACAATGCCGTTTAAAAACCGATTAGGGATATAGGTTTTTAATATAACTGCCAAGCCCCTAATAGGTTAGCCTGCTACTATCTTAGACTGGATCATTACTTACCACCAGGTAAGAGTCAAGGGCTAACTTGTAGTAGATTATCAACAACTAATGCTAAAATAATGTACCATTTTTGCACCATTTTCAGTAGAACGTAGCACACCAGTGTCTGCGGCGTGTCGCACGGAACGATTCGATAAATACGACAGCGAAATGGCTCCGGCAGTCACGAAGCCTAATAGGGGATGTTTGTCATGCAACCTTATATCTTGTCCGAATGTATGAGACTACCGCAGCATTTAGACTTACGAATACGTTTGAACTTCTTGAAGCATCAGTATACACAAAGGTTCGCTATAACGTGGCATAATAATTTAAGTACCGGTCAATGTGTAAATGATTGTACGAAGATGTATAGTGTAGCCTGTATGAAAACTGACAAAAGTTAGTCATGAATGAACTAGAAGTTTAATGCGCTATGATCCGCCACAGTAGACAAATCTATGTGGTACAGTCTTCACCTACAGCATGCGACACCCACCACCCAGTAATTCGGTACAGCACCACACCACACAAATCCTCCAAATTACTCTCAACGTACGTTTCTGACGTGAACTGTGGCGGATTATAGCGAATTAAACTTCTAGTTCATTATTTTTTTTTATCCACTTACAAGCTAGCCCTTGACTGCGATCTCACCTGATGGTAAGTGATGATGCAGTCTAAGATGATAGCGGGCTAACCTGTTAGGGGCATGGCTGTTAAATTAAACCCATACCCCTTCGGTTTCTACACGGCATCGTACCGGAACGCTAAATCGCTTGGCGGCACGTCTTTGCCGGTAGGGTGGTAACTAGCCACGGCCGAAGCCTCCCACCAGACCAGACCACCTAAACTGAGTTAGATGTAAAGATAGCAATTCAAATCAATTAACTAGTAAATAAGTATGTACCTACTTAACCCTGTCGAAAATTGACTTATTGTTATTTGAAAATCATATAGCTTTGGCAAAAAGTAAGCACTAAGAAACTTTTTGCCGCCATATTTAGTCGTGAGTTCCTACCTACTTATACTATTATTTAAAAAAAAAAATTTAGCCGAAGTCCGTTCTACCAAAATATGTTGATTTAAGCGATATTGTTAAGAAAAATTCCAAAATCAATATTATCATATAGCCATTCAATACCCAAATAGGCTATTGATTAAAATGTTACTCCCCTTGCGAATTCCGTTGCACAAATTCTATACAACGCATTCCGAGCGATTGCAGCCCCCGCACTCGAATATTGCCCATTGTAAAAACCATTTAATACAATAAACAGAAAGATCCGCGGACCGATATTTAAACTCGAGTATTCGATCGCTCATTCACTCGCTCATTCACTCCCGGTCGTGAACCGGGACGCTTTATTTTTTTTATAATTTCAAGGACTTCGATTGGCTCTGCAAGCGGCGAGCTTTTGATCTTGAAACTTGAAAATTACGAAATGCATGTCGCTGTGATTAAGATGACAGATTACGGAGTCTTTATTGTATTTTGAGAATAGTGTTTTTTTTACAAATTCTTTATTTTATTATGTATGACTAATTATGCAATAGGTATATTAATTACTAGCTGATGCCCGCGACTTCCTCCACATGGATTGAGGTTTAATGGTTCCTGCAGGAACTCTTAAATTTGTAATTCTCTTAAAATGTGCTATTCCAGACAATAATCTATCTCTGTGCCAAATTTCATCTAGATTTGTTCA
Organism: Erebia aethiops; assembly: GCA_923060345.2. NCBI lineage: Eukaryota > Metazoa > Arthropoda > Insecta > Lepidoptera > Nymphalidae > Erebia > Erebia aethiops. The sequence continues at coordinate 22,138,699 of OV281080.1, read as the reverse complement.
GCTGTTCTGGCGTGATTGAGTAAGAAACATCCATCCATACATCCAAACTTCCGCATGTACCTATTGTAGTATAGAAGTATAGATTTATTAATGCACGTCTTCTGTAAAAGAAGCAAGGAATACAAGGCTGGCATATTTGAAATTTGAATTCAGTTCGTAAAGATTGTGCGAGAGAGAATATTTGAGAGAGAGAATTTGCAATACGAAAAGTTATAGAAAGTCCTAAAAGTATTTTTCACTATAAGAGCTATTTTACGTTTTGGCATAAAAACCGCAATAAATTACCGCTTAAGAAACCATCTTTATTGATTAAATCATTTTTTGCAAGGTAAACGATGAAGACTTCTACAGAAGAGAGATTATCATTAAAAAATATTATTTTAAATTGGAAATTGAAATGCAGGTGCACAATAATTGTATTGGACAGTAAACAAGCATGTAATCGTTAATAACATAACAAAATAAAAGAAAATAATTGTCCAAGTTATTGAATCTATAATAGGAAATAGAAAAAAATACACAAAACCGTTATGGCACAATCCGTTAGGTTCAATCAAAAACTTCATCGGCTATACAGAAATTGTACTAATACGCTAATTCAACATATTGTTAGGGGCCTCAGTAGTGTAAAAAAGACGAGGGCTAGCACAAAAGGTAAGAAAGGGTCAGAGATGTTTTTTGTGTGTAAAAAAATCCTTACCAGATGGCCGCAGCGTTTAGCGACAAAAAACGGTGCGTGCCCACGTTGCGTATGAGTAGGAGCGATGACAAATAAAGCTACTTAAGTCAAAGTAAAAAAAAATACTTAAGTCAAAGTAGTATTATTTTAAGTTCACCATAGTGGTTAGTTTAATCTATTCTTAATTTAAAAATAGCCTGCTAAAAAACTATATTTATTTCTCTAAAAAATATGCACTGTCCAATGATCCTGCAAAAACTGGCGCTATTGCGTCTATGCCACGCTAAGTATAATTATTATTAGCTAAAAATATATAAAATTACGTATTATAATAAAGTAAAACCAATAGTTAACAAGTTTATCCAAGATTCTTCAACCTCCTCCTTTTTGGATGTCGATTAAAACCTATTTTTAACCGTCTTCGAAAAAGAGGGAGGTTCTAAATTTGACGCGTATTTTTCGCAGCAATTAATGTAAATTACACAGTTCTGTTCTAACATTGTGCATTGTTAGAACAAATGTAACTTGTGAGTACATACCTACATTATCATTTTAACTATGTTTGCATCAAATCATTTGTAAGAGAAGAAGACGAGAATAAAAATAAATCTACTTTTATTGATACTTTAATCAAGTAGTGTTGGCATTATTTTTGCCGACGGTACTTTAATTCTAGCATCCTTCCAGAAACAGCGATTTGTCCCTATTCGTATAAATTTCTTCAAATTAATGGGAGCTTAGATGATTTTTGATATAACAGGATTTATGGCGTAGTAACAGGTGGTCATCACCTCTAAGATTGTGCCGCATCATGGCCGTCTGTCGGTCACATGACCACAACAGTATATTATCAAGATTTTGTATTGATATTATGCGTACCTTAGATACATTAATTATGACTGTAAAATCAATAATATTTGTGATTATATCGGTTGGAATCGCGTGACCTAAAGATGATGAAAATAATAATTATTAATATTAAAGAGTACATTAGTAAGTAGATAATATGGATAATAATCATACTAATATTATAAATGTGAAAGTGTGTTTGTTTGTTGGTTTGTCCTTCAATCACGCCGCAACGGAGCAACGGATTGACGTGTTTTTTGGCATGGGTATAGTTGAGGACCTGAAGAGTGACATAGGCTACTTTTTATTCCAGAAAACATGAACAGGATACACTTTACCGAACTAGTTTAAGAAATTTTGAAAACAACATGTAACTACGTATCTTTGGTTTTTATATCAACATAATTTTATAGCCTTTTTAGGAGTCGCAAATTATAACTACCCCTGTCAAAACATTTTTTTGACTATGCATCTGTGTAATTTCGTCCTGTCCTATCTACGTAACGATCTGTGAGCGGTCATTCTGAGAAAATATAACTGTTTTGGCGATAAAGAAGGACTCGAAACACTGTTCGTTTACTAAATAGTTTGGGTTTATGAGGATGTTGCATCAAAAACTGTAATCTTTTACACTATGCATCAGTTTGTGTTTGTGGGTGTAATTTAAATACCAGATACCATTATACTCGTAGGTATATGGCCAACTCCCTATCAAAAATTTGATCCACACATTCAAAGGCGTAAATAGGAAATATATGATGTTCAAGGAAATACATAGGTTAAACATGAAAAGTTTAAAACAATGTGGTTGTCATGCTACAATAATATTATAACCACCGATATACTTGTTACACGCAATCTGTAAACTAGATTAGGTAAACTAACTAGGACAGGTCTAAATCTAAATTTATCATTTACTACTCCGAACATTACGAAAGAAATAATGCATTGGGAACTGCTGTTTGAGTTTAGTTTAGAGTTTGTACAACAGAAAATTAGCTATGTTTCTCTTTATGAATAATCATGATAATGATTTAGGTAGTTCATAACATCATAGCAATATCCAGCTTTCTAAATTCCTATGTAAAGATTTTCATTGCTCACTACAAGACTGCATAAAAACAGGAGTGTACCTAATGTCTTCAGGAACATTTATGTATGTACATGTATATATTACGTACCTATGTGAGTTTTTTTATTGCGTCATAACTTCTCAATGCCCGAACATGTGTGTATAATAAATAAATAAATAAATAAATAAATAAATAAATAAATAAATAAATAAATAAATAAATAAATAAATAAATAAATAAATAAATAAATAAACTTTTATTTCCCAAACTTACAAATGTGGCTTAGTAACTAAGGGCACAACAAAATTGAGATGCAATGGCTTGTAATAAATATACACACAGATTGATGCGCAGACTCTGTACTAAGATAAAACTTGTATTACAGAAGTCTGCATAACCTTCGGAGGAACAAATTTAGCCAAAGATTTACAGGAATATAAAATAAAATAATTAATATTTATGTATATCTATTATAACATTTGTAATATTCTGAAAGAACTGTGAGGAAGTGTGTGTGTGAGTATGTGTAGGTTAGGTGTGCGTGTTTATGTGTGTGTGAGTTGGTGTGTGTGCGTGTGTGTGTTTGTGAGTTAGTATATACTTTTTAGTAGCTTCTCAGTTTCCTCATAACTCAATGTTTTTAGATAATCCGTAACTGCAACCTTGAATTCTCTGTTTGTAAGCGATTTGAAATTCTTGATGTACTTACTAAGTTTGTTGTAAATAAACGGACGAAGATACTTTGATTGATGTTGAGCTAAGCTAGTTTTTACCATTGGGATGTCAAAACATTTGTTTTGGCGTCGCTTGGATACTGGGTTGGATTCAACTAGTTGTAGTTTACCATGTTGAGCCATGATTGAGTTCAGAATATATAGCTGTCGTACAGTTAGTACCCTACATTCTTTATATAGATCAGCAGTTGGATATCTGAAAGGCCTATATGTGGCTACTTTTAGGACTGCACGCTGTGCGCGCTCCAAGGGTAACATATGAGTTATACCTGCGCCTCCCCAACTAGAAATGCAATATGTCAAAATTGATCTACAAAGTGCATTATATACCTTGAGTACAGTTTCATAATTGGTCACATCGCGTAGGTTTTTAAATATGTAAATTAGTTTTCTAACCCTTGTACAGAGTGATTCTATGTGGGCCTTCCAATTTAGTCTATTGTCTATAATAACACCTAGGTATCTGAGGCTTACAACCGACTGTAGTATAGGGCAGCTGCAGTTAACTGATTTGCAATTTGCATGCACTCTAATAACTATTTGCGGGTTTTTACCTCGCGAACCGGTGAAGGCGATATATTTTGTTTTACCTACATTAAGACTCAATAAATTACGACGTAACCATTGTGTGACAATGCCTAGACCCTGTTCAGCACGAGATCTAACTTCGTTCCAGTCTGAACCACTAAATACAAGCGCTGTATCATCCGCATACGAGAATATTTTTCCCCCATTTAATTTTAGATTGCACAGGTCATTAACATAGACCAAAAACAGAGTAGGCCCAAGAACACTGCCCTGAGGAACGCCGTAAGTAATTGACTCTTCTCCACTAAATATATTCCCTACTTTTGTTTTTTGGGTTCTTCCTTTTAAATAGTCCTCAAGTAGACATAACGTTTTGCCACGAATTCCAACTTTTTCCAGCTTTGTCACAAGACCTGGAATAGAAACAGTATCGAAAGCCTTGGCTAAGTCGAGAAAAAGCCCTATAACCTTATTTTTCTTATCAAGTTCGTCGACTATAAAACTGGTAAGATCCAATACTGCCTGTTCAGTAGACCGAGCTTCTCGGAAACCATATTGAGTCGTTGCTAAAATACCATATTTTTCTAAGAAGGAAGTTAGTCTTCGGTTGATTATTTTCTCTAGTAATTTAGACAGAATTGGAAGAATGGAAATTGGTATATAATTTTCGACACAGTTTTTGGGGCCACCTTTATGAACTGGATGATATAGGATGTTTTAAATATAGTTGGAAACATTCCAGACATGAGGCTAATGTTACAGACATGGGTTATAATTGGGGCTAGAATAACTTCCGACTGTTTGAGGACTTTTGATGTAATTCCATCAAGACCAGCTGCGCAATCATTTTTTAAACCTCGTATTAGGTCAAGAACCTCATAGACATTTGTGTCCAGAAGGCCGATAGTGTTAACTTGACCTGGTACGGATTCGTTCTCGAACCCACCAGGATTAGTTGTTGGTAATTGATCTTTTATACCTTCACATATTGTTTTACCCACACCTGCAAAATATTTATTAATGTAATTGACAGAATCATTAGGAGTTTGTTTTAGGTTTATTAATATATTTTCATTATTAGATTTAGATTTTTCAGTATTCGTGATCTGCCTTAGAGTCTGCCAAGATTTCTTTATATTATTTTTGTTTCTGTTAAGCTCTGATTTGTAATATTCTAATTTCAAGTTTTTTAGCAACCTGGTGCAAAAATTTCGATACCTTTTATAAGTAATCTCTAAGATCTTATTATCGGGTGTTGCTTTTAAGCGCATATGCATTCTGTCTCTATTTTTCATACATCGCAGAATGCCTAGTGTGATCCACGGTTTAATAAAACGCTGTCTGTTTGGAACTTTAAAAATTCTAGTGTTCGTTTTTATGACTTCAACTAATTTATTGGTTAAAATTGTAGCTGCAAGATTAGCATCGTTTGTTTTCAGTATGTCTTCAAAATTTAGGGATTTAATTTGGTGGGCTATTTTGGGGTAATCTAATTTATTTACTATTTTTATATTACTAAAAGCTTTGGTTTTAGTTTCAATATTTATGAGAATGGGTCGGTGGTCTGTAATATATGTATTTAGGACCAATGTTTTACATTTAAGATTACTTTTTAACATAATATGATCCAAACATCTATCTCCTCTAGTCCCGAAGTAGTGACTAGGTAGGAGACCATGACTCGCTGTTAATTCTAAATAATTAGCAGAATTTTTGTCTGTATTGTTAGGGTGTATGTCGATATTTAAGTCACCAAGTAGCATTATATTTTTGTATTCTTTGCAAGAGCTTAAGATATTATCTAGTGAGTGTGTGAACTGATCAGTGTTATAGAAGGAAGGAGAGCGATAAATAGCAATTATAACTATATTATTACCCAGTTTAATTAAGAGGCAGTTAGCATCTTGAAATTCGGGTTCCTCTATTCCAATAGTAAGGTGACTTTTACTGTATACAATAATTCCACCATTTTTGTTGATACAATATATATGGGATACATATATTGTTAGAATTCTTACATATTCCCGACGTGTAACATTGGCTAAATATTTTTTGAAAAAATGCACTGATATGGCAGGTTCAAAACCTTTATAATTTTAACCATGGTCACTTATTTTCCTGGGCTATTATGTAGCATCTTCTGTAAAAACGTCATTAAAATAGTTTTAAATGCCTAGCTGGTACTTGTAAATTTTCTAGGTCGGGTAACTTTGAATAAAATGTAAATAGGCAAGTATTTCCCTTCATTAATTTCAAAAGAAGTTACAAAATTAGAGAGTTGCCCTATTTTTTTCAGTATTTTATGTTTTTAATTCACATTTTTAATTACTCATTACGTAACCTCTACCTATTTAAAACTTATGACAGATGTAAGTTGCATAGTTAGTTCTTTGGACACGAAATTTAAATTAAACAAATGATAAATCATAGCTAAACAACCTTGTTAATAGACGTACCACAACACAACTTCTTCTTCTTTCGGGACACTAAAGAGTTATTATGGCAGCATAGTATTTAATGTAGTTATTGTCAAATTTATTGATGTGCTGTCATAAGTATAATTGCCTTTTAGCAATATCACTTCAATTATATCGGCTTGTGAAAATCGAGAAAATTATCTTTCTTGAGCTTTTTTCATAGTACGTATATTAGTCATTACGATGAAAAAATTACAGTTTACTATTACAGTACGATAATGCCTCCGAATGACGATGCCTTCAAATATACTTATATTTCCTGTCATGAACCTTCCGTAATATATTCCATCCAATTTTTTAATAATCATTCAATTATTAATTCAGATTATATTAATTAAAAAACTCTTTATCAAAAGATTGCTTGCATTAGACTTACATTTTCTGATGGAAAGCAAAGGTAAGGAACTCATACTAGAATTTGCAACGCTCTTGCCTACAACATTTCGATTATTATGTACTTTGAAACGGTCAAAGTCAAAAACTTGACTAAGGGGTTCACCAACGTTGCTTATAACTGTTAATCTTTCGCTGAATCGTATTTCTCATTACTGAGGATCGTTACCCTTATTCTTTAATCATATTAGGAGAGCGGTTTCTTAGACAATAATGCGATGGTCTTCCAGATTCTTCCGCGTCTACAAACTATAAGTCTACGTACTAAGTACATTGTTTTATTGGTAGATTGCTTGGAAAATCTCTTTATCTTTAGAATCATGGACATCCTAGTTCTAAATAGCCTTCGTGGATGCATCTTTTGTCGCGTTTCGACAGTACGTCTCTAATCAAGAGGGACATTAAAAAGAATTATTGCCGTATATAGTTGTCAGTGGATGAATGGCGAATCCGGACTAATATAAGAGCTTTAAGCTCTAGTAGATGAGTAAAATGGCTTAAGTAACGTTTTAAAGTTTCAATAAAAACGTGTTTCTCTGTATGTTTTTTTTTTTCCTTTGGATTTTAATTTTTAAGTAACTATATTTGCTGGCTCAGTAACTAAGATGACCTTGGCCTCTGATATCAGAAGCAGCCTGTGCAACTAAATGTAAATAAACAGCTTTAACGCTTCTTAAAAAGAGTAAATACCTGCCTGGAGTAAATAAGAAATAGAACTTTAATTCTCTATAATCCGCTACAGTAAGTAAATCCGTGTAGTACAGTAGGTATGTATCTTGCGCCTCTTTCATTATCAAGGACTTCCTCCCCCTCCCCCCCCAAACCTACCGAATCCGCGTAATGGCGGTGACGAAGACGCTGACGAAGGGTTAAGGGACAAAAGACCTGCAGCCGAGACTAATCCTGAATATATCAGTAACTACCAGTTGCACTTTCACCGTTCTTCATAAATGCCCGCACCCTAATAACCGATACAATATCTCTCTTTATTCCGTTATTCACATTGTCCGATAGGACGGCAACTAACGACACGAACGGAGAAAAATCAGGCGCAGGATGGCTATACGTGCTCTCCGAAGCACAGGCGTTCTTCATAATACCAAGATAAATGTAAGATACAGTGGAATAGTTAATTCTTCAGTTATCCCGCTTCTATTGTATGTTGTAGAAAATGAACGATTGTGAGAACGGGTCATTACATGCGATATCGACTGTTAATAGAGCCGTTAAACTCAAGTGTTGTCACGCTCGCACTGAGTAATAGAAGCCGAAAGCATATTTTATATGCCAACAGTATGCCACACACTTTGACCGTTCTCCTTAACCTATAGTTTATGAGTATTGCTTGTAAAGTTAACTTAAAATGTTAACTTGAAACATTTCAATTTAATTTTAATTAATCTTGTCATTCTTAAAATCAATCCTTACCTATTTCGAATATTAATTTGGTAATAGAATATCTAGAGTCCTTTACCTCCTATTTGGAGACTCCAAATTTCAATCCCTGGGCATGCAACTCTAACTTCTAACTTACTTTAGCGGTAAAGGTAAACATCGTGTAGAACACTGCATGCACGATAGTATTACATACACCTTAAACTTTCTAAAGGTGTGTGAAGTCTGACAATCCATAGTGCTCGTTGGTCTAGTGGTTAGCATGCTCGACTGCAACCGACGAGGTCCCGGGTTCGAATCCCGGGTCGGGCCATAACAAGTATTAGGTTTTTCTGACAACAAATTCTCATTATTAGCCTGGAGTCAGGAAGTTGGAGGTGTTTCACCCCCGTTCGTCGGAGATCACGTTAAGCCGTCGGTCCTGCGCCTGATCTCTCTCCGGTCGTGTCGGATTTTCCGTCCCATCGCGCTATGAGAATAAGGGAACAGAAAGCGCCCTTGTGCGCGCACGCTTGTGCACTATATCATCTCCCGCGCAGATGGCTAATCTCTCTGGAGATAGGCCGCCGTGGCCGAAATTCGGCCGGGAGGACATTTTATTTATTGTATACACATGAGTATAGTATAGCCCTCGCGTACGTGTGAAGAACTCTGTTGCAAGATTCGCCTCGCACGTTTGGCTACCAAAAAACAATAATTCTGTATGTATTTTCCACACTTTTCTCCCGTGAGATAAGGTTACGCTTGATAAGCGCTTGATGGACGATTATGTTAAACTTTGTTCTTGTGCTGCTATTAGAACGTCTAGAAGGGGCAAGTATTTAATTAAAAATTGAAGTACATATTTAGTATAAATTAATACAGGGCTTCTCGTAAATGACGATTATGTTTTGAACTCTCAAGTGCTTTTTTCTTGAAAGAATCATTCAATAATTAATACTTATAGCTAACCTCGTATGAAAATAATAAGAGAAAGTAAGTACAAGAGTAAAACCTCCTTTATACAAGAAAATATAGGAGTTCCCCCGGAAATAAGAAAAAGTTTTATCGACGGGGATGAAGTCGTGGCCTTCACTAATATTAAAAATGAGCAAGTTTGGATGGATGGATGTTTGTTACTCAATCACGCCAGAACGGCTGAACGGTTATGGATGAAGTTTAGCACGGAGATAGATTATAGTCTGGAATAACACATACGCTACTTTTTATCCCAGAAAATTAAAGAGTTCCTGCGGGAACCGAAAAACCTCAATCCAAGCGGACTAAGTCGCGGGCATTAGCTAGTAATTGATACTTATAGCTCAAAATAATAAAAGAAAGTAGGTACAAGAGCAAAACCTCCTTTATCCAAGAAAATGAAAAAGTTCCCGCGGGAATAAGAAAGAGTTTTATCCACGCGGACGAAGTCGCGGCCATCACCTAGTTGATAAAATTTTAAGCAGATGCACTAATGCATTTTTAAATCTCATCATTTTTCTTTTCTCTAATTTGTTAGGTTTTACTATAGCGACACATCTACGCGTACATTGCGCTATGTCGTAGGCGGATACTGATAAAGCGTCGTCGGTGATGGAGATTGATCGCGCGCAGTGTAAACACGCCTTTATACGTGGCTGTCTGCTGGACCTGCTTACGTGACGAGCATTTCAATGTCCTTTCACAAATTTTGATAGAAAACTCTTGCATCTCCTGCGTTAGGTCGCGATTCCATTGTCAATGGTCCAGAGGTCTGAATTCTGCTATACATCAAAGTTTAGCAAGTTATAACATTATACCTAGATACATGATAAAGCAGTGATAGTGATTCAGATTTCAGCCTCCTATAATATGGGGATCTGCCTTCGTAACCCATTGAATAGCAGTCAAAGGCTAACTTGTAGTGGATATAAAAAAGTATAAAATACTTACTACATGATGCCCGCGTCCTCGTCCGCGTGGATTAAGATTTTTTGATGCCCGAGGGAACTCTTAAATATTCCGGGATAAGAAGAGGCCTGTGTCTCCTCCCCCGGGACACAACCTATCCCCGTACCAAATTTCATAAAAATCGGTTGTAGGTACAGATTTTTTTTAATTCCCGCGGGAACTTTTGAATTTTCCGGGATATAAGCAATCAGAATCGGTTGAACAGATGGGCCGTGAAAGCGTAGCAGACAGACACACAGACACACTTTCGCATTTTTTGCAATGATCCCTAAGGTAGGATAGTGAAATCAAATATACCTATCTATATATATTTTTAAGCCACGTAGTATTTTTATATCACGTTTGACCTGCATACAGTTAAGGCCCTACGCAACACCACGATTTTCAGTTAAAGTCCATAAAGTATACAGTTGTTTATGAGATGTCTCTTTGTAAGACGTGACCAACGCGGGAGTTGAACCTAGGTGACTCAGTGAAGCTCCAGTGACTCCTTTTGAGTCAAAGTATCATATTTATACTGCATGAGAATGATATATAATCTTTTATAGTAGATTATAGTACTTCTATACTTATATTATAAATGCGAAAGTTTGGATGGATGAATGGATAGAATATGTTTGTTACTCAATCACGCCAGAATACCTAGATCTGGATGAAATTTGATACAGAGATAGATTATAGTCTGGAATAACACATACGCTACTTTTTATCTCGGAAAATTACAGAGTTTATTTAATTTTTACTATTTTTGCACAAAATATCGTTTTAAAACGAATAGAACTAGACGATACGTAGTCCGTGTAAAGGAATTAGGATGAAAATAATGAATGATGTCAGGTTGTCTCCAACTCCCATGTAATTTTGTGAATGTTGTGAAGAACTGATGAATGGTAGGTACAAAACATATAACAAATATTAGGTATACAATAAAATATCATGATGCTCCCTCAGTATTTTTAATAAGAGCGCCTAGAATAAGTCAGTGTTTTCGTGTCTCTAGAAAATAGAAATATTACAAAAGAGTGAGATTTTACCATATTTCTATTAACATGAAAAACACTATAGATCAACAAAATCAAAATCAATTTACTTGTTGAAATAGGTACATACTTAAAGTTAGTACAATTTTTAAATTTGTAGAAACATCCGTGTCATGCCGATAGGCTTAAAAATATCGGTCTAAAATTATACAATTATTATCCCAGCATAGTAATACATTGCTGCTGGTTATAGAAAGTAACCAGTTATTCATATCTAATAAGTAATAAAACGTACATAATCCATACTAATATTATAAATGTGAAAGTGTGTCTGTCTGTCTGTTTTCTACGCTTTCACGGCCCATCTGTTCAACCGATTTTAATGAAATGTGATACAGGGATAGGTTATATCTCGGGGAAGGACATGAGCTACTTTTTATCCAGGAAAATTAGGGAGTTCCCCCGGGAATCTAAAAAACTAAAACTACGCGGACGAAGTCGCGGGCATTATCTAGTCTTATCTATAAATACTTACAACTTAGCACATGTTTAGTAAAACAAGCATCTATCGCGCTAATAGGAAAATACCACAATTTAATTAATAGCCACAAGATTAAATAACCGTCTAAAACCAAACATGGGACCTACAAAAACAAGCCGAAATCTTTCCCACATGTGGTTACCTCACATCTTTCACACAGTGGTGTTATTTCTTATTTCCCTGGACAAAAGGTTGAAAATCGTTAATTTTTTGTGGGTAGAAAAAGGTGTTTTTTTTTTCATCCCGGACAAATAGGTCGCAGGTTATTTGCAGGCGCAAGGTGCAAATCTAACGGGAGGTTTTGGTTTAAAACAAACGGAACTATACTTGCCACGTTGGCGCTACGGTGATAAAAGGAAGCGTTATGTTTTCGATTCAAAGCTGTGTTTGAGTTTTGTTAATGTGATATTTGTATGAGAATCTCGAGGGTCCCGTTAATTTGAAAGCATACCTAGTTTTAGCAGTTTATTAAATTATTATTTAAAAATCCTATATTCTAATCAGATAATTATGTACCTTGTTTGTAGAAACAAACGACTGGATATTTTGGCCAAAAGTATCTCAACAAAATACGTAGGAATATACGTAATATACTTTTTGGGAGGTTTCATCGGGGTATGGATTTAATATAACTGCCTTACCCCTAACAGGTTACCATCTTAGACTGTATCTTCACTTACTATCAGGTGAGATCGCAGTCAAGGGCTAACTTGTAGTGGATAAAAAAAACTAGTAGGTATATCATATAATATCTACAGTATTAAAAGTATACTTACATACTTTTACATACATACATGCATACATAAAAAGTACAAATTAAGATAATTTTGATGTAATAAGAATAGGGGGTAGGGCTACCTTGCAAGTAAATGAACGTAGAAGACATGTGATTATTTACAAACTCCAAAAAGTGTGTTGCATTTTTTTTAACATTATCATTAAGGACGCATTAAAATACCAACGCAAAACTACAAAATAAATTCTTCTGAGTTCTGACCCATCTAAACCATAACATGATCAACGCTCGAAGTTTTAGACCAAACACTGGCTAAAAATAGTCTCAGAGGTGGACAAAAAACAACCATCCACTGCGCGTCTCATGTGGGCCAACTTTACGCAATATGGGTTTTGACCCTTATAACCAGCGGATATTTGTTTTATCTTGGCTTATCCTGTGGGATTAGATACAGGGTGCTACGAAATATATTTAGTAATTTATAATACAACATGTATACACAACATAATACACTTACAATATTATATATGTGAAAGTTTGGATGTTTCTAGATTGATATGTTGTAAGTTTGTATATTTGTATGTTAGGGTGTTTGTTACTCCTTCACGTTAAAATGATTGACCCGATTTGGCTGAAATTTGGAATGAATAAGTATAGCTTTTATCCTCATCTAATACATATAAGCTTTTATCTCGGAAAATTCCCCTATAAAATAAAGAAAAAAAAACTCGGAAAATTAAAGAGTTGTCCTACTGTCCGCGAGAACCAAAAAACCTCAACCCACGCGAATGAAGTCGCGGGTATCAGCTAGTATTTCATAATTTTATGAACAGTATTTTATAACAACTAAATATTGGATTTACCAATACCAATAATACAAAATCTGTAACAATAGCCATTTCTCGAACAGAGCGTATGCCCGCAACAAAAAACAGGCGGCACATATTCTTTATTCCCAAACAATTTTACACCATTTTTCCGTCAAGAAGTTGCACGCAATCGTAATTACAGTTCGCGATATAATTTCACCACAACAAAGAACACACCCACATCTACACGTTTTTTGCGCCGGGTCAGAGCTAACGGTGAGAGCGCAACCGATTCCAGATGCGTCTCGTCGCGTCGCCTCGGCTAGCGGTATTTCACCACGATTTTTTGTCCCGACTTTCCTATTTTATACCCAGTGTGCGACGAAGGTATGGTTCCAAATTTGAATCTTGGAATTCGTTATTAATTATACGCCTTTAATACCTAGACACATTCGCATGCAGTAGAGAAAAATAAAGTACGCAAAAGCGACACAATCTCTAAACTAAACTAAAAAGACAGTATTAAAATATTGCTAAATCCTTTCATAATGCTCCCTCCGGAAAGGAACATAGCTAGATTTAAATGTTAGTTTAGTTTAGAGATCGTGCTAGACAGAATTGGCCACATTATTTTTAAAAAGTTGAGATTTTGATAATACGAGTATTTATGTGATTTATAGTACATTATTATTAGTTGGGATAAAAGCAAAACGCACTGGGCTTAAACCTGTAAGCTGTAGTTAAGTATTCTGTACTTATTTATACTGTCCATGCTCTGTACCTACCCATATAAAATTACCTAACACTACTCTCTCTCCAGTCGGTAATACATTGACAATACTTACCTACTAATTTACCATAATCCAAAGTCAGAAATAAACAATACTATTTAAATATTCCTGCACCGTGTATATCTATAGGTAGGCACCTAGGTACATGATATTATATTTTTATACATTATAATTTATAAGTGAAGAAATATGTAAGTGTCCAGCACATGCGGCCAGTCTGGACCCTTGTGTCTGGCGACCATGTGTGGAGCGTCCCCCTTCCCCCCGTCCCCGGCTGCGGCTCACGTGTGATCGCGTCTTAACTAAAGACAAGAAAGTTACGCACCGTTACTTATTGGTTAGTGATCGTTGTGGAATATTTCTGTCGTCAGGATTTTTTAGTGATTTAGTAAAGCGTAGCGAAATATATCAATTACTTGCTTTTAGTTAAAATTTTCATTAATTTCCGTTGGGAAGTCCGTAATTATCCGGGATAAAAAGAAACCTAAGTATGTCCTTCGCCAAATTTCAACAAAATCTGTTGAGAATTAATGAACAAACAAAAAACCTCACATTCACCTCTATGAAAAATTAAAAAAACGTTTTTTTTATTAGACAAGAAAAGAAGTTTTTGCAAGTACGTACCTAACAGGTGGCAAGTAGGTAGATAAAGTTAGAGCCTACTTCTCCAGAGCAGTGAATTGAATAGAGATTCTAATATAGGTAAGTATACACTACACTACCTACTAAAATTATTTTGGACCTGAAAATATCCTGAAAATTGTATGAATCATCAGTATTCATCAATCTTTTAGTTAATCTTTAACCATAATTTGCAGTTTACCACTATCTACCTACGGTACAGAAAATATCTGTACTGAACTCTAAAGTATAAGGCGATTAAACTTTTTTAACCACAAGCCCTCATCCAATTCTTGTGATTAAATCTTCACTTGAATTTTTAAATTTGGTTTGTGCAACTCAACGTCAGTTTGTAGTTATTATTTTTAACTACCGTAGGAGTCTTATTATAACCTGTCCACCTTTAAAGAAGAACAAAAGCATGGGGTCACGTTCAGAATATACGACAGAATCCAAAAACCTTTAAAACATAAATCTATCTAGTACGTGGGTCTCATAATGCGTCAAAACTCCCGAAACTGACCTACGCTACGATTTGAGGAAATCAAAGAAAAAAGCTCAGCAAAAAGCTTGTAGATTGATATCTGGATGCGGCTGTTTTATATTATCCGAATGCAGAACATAACATTAGTAAGTATTGCAATAGGACAGACTTATTTAAAAAAAAGTTTGAAATTAAAGAAAATCTGTTTAGTTAAGTACAATGAACTCATGGAAGCTGCATAAAATGTCAACCAAGATGATGCAGTGGCATAAAACCAAAAATTTAAATATGAAAAATCTCTACTAAAGGTTTACGAAATTCGAAAAAGTTTCGCTAAGTTTGCCATTGAATTGGGTTTGGCTTTATTCTTAACTAGGTTTTATACGCATCTTCGCTCACATTAGGTTTGATTTTCATTAAATGCCCTATTTTACCCCCTCAGGGCTTGAATTTTCAAAAATCCTTTCTTAGCGGATGCTTACGTCGCTTAGGTGGTTGGGCCGTGAAAGCATAGCAGACAGACGGACAGACACACTTTCGCATTTATAATATTAGTATAGATTTGTAGAGCTCAAATCTCCAAAAATCTACTTCGACCTGCATGGCTCTTTTTATCTGTCCCACATGAGGCGTATACGTTTTTTTGCCAGATTTCTTCTAACAGAAATACCGTTATGGACACAGCTTGCATAAATCATATGAAGTGGTGGCTTGTGGTGTAGGATTGGCCCCTTTTAATTTTTTTTCTGTGAGATATGTACTTTGCATTTGTTTTATTGGGAGTAATAAAGTCGCTTCGTGTTATGGATTGAAATATTGTAATGTTAATTGAGTCTTCTCTACATATACTTTATTTTGTTTCGTTATTTAATATAATATCCTATTCTGTGATAAAATATTATAGTAACATGAAGATATCTTTCCTTGCGTCTTATGACGTATCCCTTATCGCTGAGCTCCTAATAGTAGTAGATAAAAATATGATATTTTAGGTAGGTATAAATAGAAAATTTACAAAAATATAAATCTTATTATGATAGTTAATTTTTTTTAGATCTGGTGAGTTCCCAGATCCTTCGACTCGACTAAAGTATAGCATAGTTATTTTCAGCTAATTTTAAAGATTAGACACAAATTGTCCATGTTCACATCCGAGGGGAACGACAATATATCCTGTCGCGCTAGTTGCGCGAATAAAAGTGAGTAACGCGGAGTTTTAAATGTCCGCCAGACACCTATTTTTGTTTCTTATACGTTTTCACTTCTGAATATTCCTTATCACCCTGAAATGACTGTTTATTAATACACAACTGCCATTTTTCAAATTAAATTCAGATTGATAAGAAATAAGAATCAATCCAACTCCATCTCAACGTCTGCAGTAACTAATAAATAAAATTCAATTTAACTCAAACTTTTCCATACAACCATCCATCAACTCTTTCTAATTATATTCCTAACAATGCCGATAAAAAGTTGAAAAATACTGGACAATAGATCCCGGGTCCATCTCTAAAGGAGGTCTATCAAAAAGAGATCAGATCGATAGAGATCCACACATGGGGGCGTATGGAATAGTTTCCCATAAAAAAATCAAAGACTAGAGTAAGCATAGACGGAGTCTTCGCGAAAATACTCTTCAACAATGTTGCTAAAAGTTCACATAGGAACATTTGTTAAGTACTTACATATTGTTGTTATAGTTGTTCCTTTAGTTCCGATAGGCAACCTGTCGCCATACTTACTAGGATTTTTCCGAGGCCTAATCAGTAAGTACCTACCAATGAATAAAAGTGAAACCAATAAGGTATTTACTGCATGTGTTATTCGCTCTACTTAGTCGTAGAATGAATTAAAGGAGCAATACCACACGAACGACTACTTTTGTTGATGCTGGTCTTGAAAATCTGGTTTCATATCATGACGCTGTGTTTACTCTATATTTATCCATTAGTCTTCATAAAAACTAAGAAACATGAAACGATGGAATTATTCGCATCGTTTCCTTTCAAATTTTTATAGAAACACCTTTTTTGTTGCAAAAAAGCATACTATGAGGGTGGAAGGTAAAAAATCTATGGACAAAGGCCGGTGCACAAAGAGGTTTTAATACACGCTTTTTCTGACCGTCGATATACTTTTTCATCCGATCGACACTGGCTTAGCAGAGCCTGCGCCCGCATATAATATCAATGTTCTTGCAAAAAAGAAAAAACAACTATACCTGTACGGTGTACCTACTTTATTTAAAACCTACCTACCTACCTACCTACTACATGTACCTACTTTATTTTTGTATTTTTTAAAAGCTTATCAGTCGTGAAATAAACAGAAAAATATATCGCAAGTTGCAACTTAATTAATATTTATCTTGAAAGAAAAAAGATAAGTTATTACATTTTTCATACTTTAACTAATTAAGATTAATCATTTCATATACAGTTAGTATTTGATAATATGTTAGTAAGTATATTATGTAGTAAGCTATTTTCTGTTTTTTAACCGACTTCAAAAAAAAGGAGGAGGTTCTCAATTCGTCGGAATCTTTTTTTTTGTATATTCCCCGATTACTCGAAGACGCCTGGACCGATTTTGAAAATTCTTTTTTTAAATAAAAAAAATGTAAATATTTTAATACCTGGGAACAATAATCATATTAATTCATCGATTTACTTAATTTTAATTATAATAAATTATAAAACTTATGTTTTAATGTTTATTCTATCGTAAATAAATGTACCTATGTCATCACGCTGCAACGGAGCAACGGATCGACGTGATTTTTGGCATGGGTATAGTTGAGGATCTGGAGAGTAATATGGGCTATCCAAAAACACTTATTCCACGCAGACGAAGTCGCGGGCATCAGCTAGTCATCAATAAATCTAAAAAGTTTTTTTTTGCTTTATATAATGTATATTTAATTGTAACGTGTAATTTAACGCAAACAAAAAATACAGTCGGCCACAGAATGAGGTGACGGAGCAAGAGAGCTTGCACACAATAATTAGGGGCCGCGTCCGCTAATGACAGCCCGCTGAGGCTCGTGTCCAGCCGAGCTCATTCAATGCTAATTCTGAACGAACCACCAATTTGTTAGACATGACAGAGTAATAACGATCAAAGAGAACTTAAATAAATAATTTACTAAGATATTTCTACTAAAATCAGTTGATATGTCCCTGTTTTACACGAATTTAAAAAATATTTTGCGGATGGAATTTTTAACCCAAATAGGTTCCAACTTTCATAAATATATCTTGAAAAGTAACAAACGTTCAAACAGACTTTCACTCCCTATTTCAAACCCTTTAGGAGGGAAATTTCCTAAAATATTTTCTTAAAGTATACTATTACCTATTTTGTGGTAGGTGTAGGTCATTTAAAAAAGCTGTTTTAGCAGTTGAAAGATCCATTATTAAAAAAAAAGAAGGGTTACTTATGCGTTGAAAAATCAGTCAGACAGAGAAATTACTATTTGTATTATATTAATATATTAAAAACTATTTCCTAGGTACTGCTTTATGTTACATGCCTACGTATTCTGAGCACAATACAAAAAAGAAACTGAATAAAATACTTACAACAATTCAAAATAACCGTAATAATTAACTGAGTTAATGATGTCAAAAATTGTAACCTGCAACTTTGGAGGCAACTTGTAAAATAAAATATTAGTCTTATTCATAGGAAAAAATATAATCATAGTTTTTCAATTGTTTCATGACAAAATGTCTGGTCTAAATCTACTGTACTCTTTTATCATACACACAATGACCCTCGCGATGACAAGCCTCCTGCCCACGCGTAAGTTCATTCTAATCATTCCCAGTACCAATATTACAACAAATAAAAATAACATTTCATTATTGAAATCAAGCCTATACATTGCCGACTTCATATCGCCTAACGACTTAAATACGCTTCTGTAAACGGCAATGTATAGTACGGTTTTTATGATTTTAACTTAAGTTGTGGTGATCACACCTTTCTTGAAGCTTACACCGCTGTTTCATTCATACATACTTGGTCGATTTTTTTATCACAATTTAAACGCACGAGTGGGCAGACATTTTGTTTTATTGTCTGAACAAATTTGATAGGTAATCGCTTTATCATCGGTTACGTTAATCGATTTGTTTTAACAATAGTATTGTTGTACTATTTTCATTATTGGGTATATCTTTTTTCGCAAGACGCAAATTAATTTAGATTTATTTCGCTATTATGTTGTAGGTAGGTAATTAATTAAAGTTTAAAAGCTTATAGCAATATCTGTTGAACTAAGCAGTACAAAGCAAAAACTTAATGCAGAATAAATACTTACGTAATAATATAAATAAACATACAAATAATAAATACAATACTGTACGCATATTGTAAGTGTAATATTTAATCTGCATTTTAAATGTGATACGATATGAAACCTCTTAACATAAGAATGAACAACAGATAACAAATTGTGAAAGGCTGTTTAAAAATTTAAATTTCGAAGCGCGAGTCCACTGCTGGCCAGTATGCTAATAACGACAATACGAAATGTCAAACCGAACTTTGTTTTGTTGATGACTGTACATTTCTGCCACACCCTTTGTGTGACGACGGTGTTTTCAAAACATGTTCAATGGGTCATCATTCATACGAATTATATTTTTGAATCCACTTTTTCTTTTTTTATTCAATGACAATTAGTCAGCACCAATCTTCAGCCATCTTTGTAAAATAAGGCAGTTTATTAAATCTTCTGTAAGTTTATTAAACCTGGCCATTAACAGTTTTATGCACTACCGTTTATTTTTATACAGTGGCGTGCATGTCATAGAGGCATCAAAGGTCTGCTTACCCAAGTTGAAATCCCTGACTTCAAACCCTCTGCACGACTTTCTGCACTAACTTTCCTGACGATTTACCTGGCGATAATTTAAGGGCGGGCCTTGAATTCCAGCCTCCTATATACCATCAAGCCTAAACGCATAGCCACTAGATTCCAGCCTCCAATATACCATCAAACCTATACACATAGCCACTAGACTCTAGAGCATTTAGACAGCCATAAATTTTTATTTTGTTTTATTTAATTATTATTTACAACAGTATTATCAATACCTCATCATTCATCATCCTCATTCTCATTGAACCCTCATCGACGGGCCTCTACCTCGGGACCATGGTTCTTCTCTCAGAATTGGAAGGACTTACTTAGACTTTAGTCCAACACGTTCACCAAGTACAGACTTCTGATAGACTCACGCAAGTGATATTAAAAATTGCCTATAACGCGATGTATAAATCTAAAGAGTTGGAAGTGCAAAAATTATGGGATACCAACCCCAGACCTCCCGAATAATAAGCCGAAGTCTTAGCGACTAGTCACGGCCTGTATAGACATATATATTATATTATTTAAAGTATAAGATAGCCAAAACAAAAACAGCTAAATAAATCAATCTCACCAGAATAGTGTTGTGAAAGATATAATTGCTTTAGTCCATTTATAATGGGCGTAATTAATGGACTCTATGATGAGATGTTACTTCACTATCTTCCTCTAGACACTCAACCCACTGAGCGTAGTAATGCCACGTAATGCGTAGGTATCATTTTAAGAGAGGCTCCAATATTGTTCTAAATTACACTCCTCACTCCAACGCTGGTCAAACTTTATAAAAATAAAAAGAATATCATAATACGCTACAATTACATATTGAAATTCTTATAATAATATACATACTTGCATACTTATTGAGTTATATGCTCACTTACTTATTGAGGCATCCTACGTAAACGAAACTGACCTGCTTGAAGCAACGACCTCAATTTACATAAACGGGCCCTGTCAAACAAAGAATGTGACCTATTTTACTAACGACATCTAGTCTGAAAAGCGGGACTGCGCTATGGCGGGGACAAGGACAGGCTTACACAGGTGTGGAGCGCGCTCTACAAGTCGGACACCCAACTTTTTTCTATGAAAGGGCCCATCTAGTAGTAGGTACATATATAATATAGATGGCTTGAAGTGGCTTACATTGTTTCATTGGCTTACGTAGATAAGTTTGTCATTTTTTATGGAGTTTGACGACCTCCCAGGCGCAGTGTTGAGCGCTGTTGTCTTAACGTGCGGAGGTCCCGGGTTCGTTTCCCGGCAGGGTCAATTTCTGGCCTGGTGGGAGGTTTCAGCCGTGACTAGTTACCACCCTACCGGCAAAAACGTGAAGCTAAGCGATTTAGCGTTCCTTTACGATGCCGTCTTGAAACCGATGGGGGGTTTAATATAACTGCCATGCCCCTAACAGGTTAGCCCACTACCATCTTAAACTGTATCATCACATACCATCAGATGAGGTCGCAATCGAGGGCTAACTTGTAGTGTGTGTGCGTTTCGCGAAAGTTATTGCGTTATGCGTTTAGGCTGTTTTACGCCGAAAAAACTATACCTATGCGTCAATGTGGCAAAAGGAGTCAAGGAAAAGATTTTATCACTTTCCATTACCAGGGAATCGCAAATTTACGTTGAAATCACCGCAATATCTACATGCCTGAGTAAAATGTCTAATGAGTCTATGAGAATATCCGAGTTACTTGGGTTGGTGTGCAAGTGTTCATATGTTTGTTCGTCCGTCAATCAATCAAGAAATCAATCAATCAACGCTTCTATAAGGAAGTTTGTATGAAATACAATGATAGTTGTAACGTTAACAAATTTCAACGCACTTTGTTTCTATAACCTATAGTTTAAAATAGTTATCAATCTTAAAACTAACCGTCTAATCAGTAAGAAATAATTTATTTTTGACATAGGCATCATCCCTATTATTTCAAACTTGTCCGTCCGTGTATAAATAGCTCATGCCCGCTACTGCGCCTGGGTGCAGGATTTTGTCTGCTTAAAAGTTAGTCATCAAACTAGCAACGGCCACAAGACAAAAACCACCGGCAAAGACGCGCTGCCAGGCGATTTAGCGTTTCGGTACGATGTTGAGTAGAAACCGATTAGATATAACTGCCATACTCCTAACGGGTTTTCAAGCTGCCATCTTAGACTGCATCATCGCTTAGGTACCACCTGGTGAGATCGCAGTCAAGGGTTAACATGTAGCATATTACCTTTAAAAAAACAACAAAGCTCTTTATAGGTCTAGCCCCACTTGAGATGCATGGAGCGGCGCGGCACCTAGCGGCAAATATTATTATAATGTATGAGTGTAGCGACACAGCCGCGGCACTAGAATTGACGGTCGTGCGGACCAACCGGTTAGGATATTATACGGCCGCATAAAGGTGGACCGCGGGATCGGTTATAATACGTCACATACTTAAAACAATAATGGACAGTCGATTCAACTTATGTTTAACTTTGTATACTCGTAACTTTGTTGTAAATTCACATAATAAACCAGTGGATATACAGTCTGTTAGTTCAATTGGATACCCAGATATCCCTAGCTTCAAGCACAGGGCACTTGGTGCAAACAATGAGTTCGTACGGGGCCGCGGGGCCACAGTGCATCTCCGTGCCGCGCCGTTTAAAAGCGGGCCCTGCTTTATACAGCCACATACAAATAGTACTTGCTGCACCTCTGTAGTGGGGCTAGACCATAATGGCCCAAGCAGAGGCCCAATTGTCTAAGCAAATTGTAATCATTTGACAGCATAAAACATTATTTTTGGCGCGTTGGCATCTATGAACTCCTTAAACAGGTCGAATTATCTTGACAAACGATTGCGATTGCGATTGCGATTTACTTACACAATCGAGGGGCAGGTCGTCAAAACAAAATAACAAAAGAGCAAACGCAAGAGGTCCAATACCTAACCTATGGTTAGTTGTTCCCAAATTCCCCAGACATGCATTATGCAAATTTCTAAGACACAATGACGTTCACCAGCCAACTGTCGCCAGCCAGCAGGTGAAAGCTGACCACCCTAAATAAATACTTAATCCTGGCACATGTTAACATTCTGACCGCAATGCTTACCAATTCTCGTTCAGGGTAAATGGTCGGTTGACCACGATACGCATATAGGTAATGATGTAATTAGGAATTAGGTACTTTAATAGGTAAGAATTATACTTGCTTAAGTGTGTTTGTTTGTTAGTTTGTGCTTCAATTGCGTTGCATCAGAGAAACGGATCGACGTGAGTTTCTGCATGGGTATAGTTGAGGACTAGAGGAGGAAGAATGAAATAGGCTACTTTTATCCCGGAAAATAAAGGCTTCAGACTGGTGAATGTCCCTGGTCAAGCCTGGTTGGTTACCACCCTACCGGCAAAGACGTGCCGCCAAGTTATTTAGCAGTTCCGGATAAACTCACGTGTTTACAACCAACGTGTGTGCAAGCATCGCATAGAGCTGTACGACATGCGGCCCGCAGTCGAGCAGCGACCGCGTCGCGCGAACAGGCTCATGAATAAGGGCCCCGAACGGGATCGAAACTAGTCGGGCATTTTTCCGACATAACACGTGAGTTTATCCAGGAGTTATGTATAGTTATAATGAATATTACTCACGATAGTTTAAACGTTATAATTGTATTATAATATTTTCATACATAGTATTACATATGTAACACAATAATTGATGTCATACTAACTCAATTTGCCGGCCGGCTGTCAAGGATAACGTCTGTGTGGTAATCACTCTATTGACAATGCAAAACATACACTCTGTCCGAGGATAATTCGCTTTAACTTGGAACAGCGGATACTAAGGAGTAAGTATGTAATACTGGGTTATAATTTTTTTTTGAAATTATTCTAATGCGTGGTAACGCTCATTTATAGACCAAATTACTATAAACTTAGCGCTATAAATGATATCAATCTATCTGCAGTTGTTGACTACTTATTTTTTTAAGTACCTAACTATTAACTCATTATTACAGCGTATAAAAAGACTTCAGATATAATTATTAAAAATTACGGCAGAAGTAAAATATGGTGGTAGTGGTGGTTTAGAGTTTGAGTTTCGGCCAACGGTGACAAAACTCGGAACAAATATAATTACTTATCTATCTATAAAGATGTATCTCTTGATGTACCTATCTTTACAGATACATAAGTAATTATATTTTGTAAAATAATTCAGTATAAGGTAAACTTTAAATTCGTTACCCGTGTTACTACCAGTCTTAGTACTACCAGTAGTCACACGGGTGTTTTTAAGTGCGTACGTCCAGTTGTAATATGGGAGAAATTTTATTTCTCATATTACTTCTGGTAGTTAAGACTGGTACACCTCCACTTAAATAACTTATACCTATGCATTCAGATCCACGTATTAATCCAAAAGTCCTGAAATAATTGTCAAAAATACACTTAGAGGTAGACAGGCTTAAAAACTCATATTAGATACTTAATTAAATGCCTTTTTAAACCCTGCCTGCATCATTATTTTGACACGAAATATTTAAAAAATAAGGCTACTCCATTCATATTTATTTACCTGATTTTAAAACAACATTTGGCTTCACCGCGAAAGTAGGATTGTTACTTGTACCACTTGTGCCTTCATTGTTTGACACACGAAGCATTATGTTATTATATTGGATGAATCCATTTTCCATACTTTCTCACTGATAATAA
This sequence comes from Erebia aethiops, assembly GCA_923060345.2. NCBI lineage: Eukaryota > Metazoa > Arthropoda > Insecta > Lepidoptera > Nymphalidae > Erebia > Erebia aethiops. The sequence continues at coordinate 22,114,097 of OV281080.1, read as the reverse complement.
TGGTTTACTTACTGCATGTTTTTTTTTATTCCACTACAAGTTATCCCTTGGCTGTTATCTCACCTGGTGGTAAGCGATGATGCAGTCTAAGGTATACCGACAGACATACATACAGGCATACTTTCGCAACTATAATAATATCATACTATACTTACGTAGCATAAATTACGACTTCAGTTATAATATCCTTCATCTTAAATTTATTTTTTGAACGAAAGTATAGATAAATATGCTAAATTTATAGCATTTTAATAAAATACATTTCCGAACGAGTTACTTGCACTTTTTAATTAAAACAGCGGTCCTGAATTTAAAAATCGAATTTACCTTTGAACGCACATCAGTGACCTCCAGCCCACATGGATGTCGGCCCACACCGCGCTGCCAGTCATTTGGATTCGGGCCGCGTAGCCATTGTTTGACTTTTATTTGAATTGGGAATCACCGATGTTTCGACAGCTTGAAGGGTTCGTCATACCGGCTGGTTATGCGTTCTTTATTCGCTAACTTTTGTTTTTGGCTTCAACCGCGTTAATAGCTAAGGGAAAAAACTCACTACGGAAAAAAGTTCTTGGCGGAAAAATTTCCGTGGTATTTCAGAGCAAAACGTCATTCCTTTCTGACGTCGACGTTTTATTCAGAAGTTTTCTATCCGGTCCGGTCCGGTTTCTAGTGTCTTTTCGCTCTAAAGCTATGTTACGGAGAATTGATAGTCACGATTTCTAGCGATTGTCTCGATTTCTAGACTATCGATTTGGTTGCTGTCAATAAATTAGTTATCGATTAATCGATACCGATGTTCGGTAACTGCAGTCCGTAGTTGTATCACAATTTGGTCTCTCTGTAACCCTTTCAAGGACCATCCGTTAATCCGATATTGACGAAAATTGGCACAGTGAGAGCTTGTACTTCATAAACGTAAAGATTTTCAAAGTTTTTTTAAAACCTTTATTGCAAAACCGGAACTAACTGCTATGTACAATACGTGTGCTTAAAGCTCGAGAGCTTTATCACCCAGTCGACCTCTGGAAGATTGTATTTCAGGAAAACTTAAATTTACGCGTAAATTAAAAAGAAAAAAAAAATTCATGACGTAGTAGATGATGCTATAGGCTGTAGTATGTAAGGTAAACACACTCGCGCGGTCACCTAGTTGTAAATAAATATACCTATCACTCAACAAATATAATATATTACTGTATTCGGTCCAAGATGTATGAATTACAATGTAAAATGAAAGCATTGGCACCAAAAAGTACTTTGTAAAAATTGATCATCTGCCAAAATACCTACGATATTTACGACATCGAGTTCTGCGAGGAATAAGGAAACCCACTGACCGCGCTGAATAAAAAGTATGTTAAGGATTCTTTGCATATTGTGTAACTAATTTTCGCGTAGTCGCGAGTTATCTCGAGTTTTAGATAACATCATTTTGTATAAGACTTGGGCAGACGCTGACGGCGTCGGCGACGCATATTGCGTGCGACGCACAAAGTATCGACCTGTTCTGTGGAAAAACTCTGTTTGTAATTTGCATACTTTATCTATGTACCTATTTATCTTACCTCTATCATCTCAATCCATCATCGGCTATTAGCCAAGAACGGGCTTCGAAAAGGAAAATCTAATTTTCCGCTAAAAGCATGAATTTTGACACAATAACATACAGATTAATGGAATGCTCTGCCTCTTGACATCAGAGAGGCTCAATCGATAAATATCTTTAAAATACTTGTAAAAAATTACTATTTGTCACAATAATAATAATATTTTCCTAGTAGTTTATTTTTATATATTTTGATACCTGCTGTATCTTTTTTTTTAATAAGGTTTACGTTTATTTATTTGTAGGTATATTTGTTTATTTGTGATTTATTTATGTATTATATGTGTAGTATTTATGGCTTCGATGTTATATTTATTATATTTATGTATATGTATTATAATTTGTAGCTTTATATAAATATTTTTATTTATTTTGTTATTTCTGCACCATCTACCGGTTGTCTTTTTAAACCACTGGTTGCCTGGAAAAGATCGTTGTGAAGAAATAAGACCGCCAAATTGTATACTTCCTGTGTTATTAGCTAAGTTTACTGTAATTATTATTTTTCGGTGTACAATAAAAGTATATTCATTCATTCATTCATTAAGCCTCCGGGTTTAATTTGAGATTTAAGATCTAGCCCCACTACAGAAGCGCGGCGTGGAGCGCCACTAAGCGGCAAGTATTCTTTGTACAAAATTCTCCATACAAACTATACAAAGAATATTTGCCGCTACTTGCCACGCCGTGCCATGCATCAGTAGTGGCGGTTAAAGAATTTATTCTCAAAAGAAATATGTTACCTTTAACGATTACCTTTAATAGACATCAGAAAAGATTTTCAGAAATTTCACTAGAGCCAAGCTGGGTCAGTTAAGTATTTTTACTCTTGCAGTTTACACAGCTTACTGCTACGGAACAATAGCACGAGCATTTTCGAGTAGAAAAATAAACTAAAGTAGTCATGTCATAGCCAAGGGCGCCTGCCACAGTTTTTAAGCTCAAGCTACGAGAGGAAAAAAAGCGTCATGCCTAACAAAAGCCGGGCCAATTGTCTATCGTAAATTCTTAACATCAATGCGTTTTAGGGTTCCGTAGTCGGCAAAGAACCCTTATAGTTTTGCCATGTCTGTTTGTCTACGCCTGGGATTGGATATTTTTTTTGTCTATCCCATGATATAGGATAGGTTGGATAGGTTGTTCAAAAATATTGCGGGAGTGTGAAAACTCTTTCGAATCAGGGATTAGTTTGCGAAATAATAAGCTTTAAAGTTAAAATTTATGTTACAGTCAAGTGCCCCCCCAGCTCCCCCCTGCCACTCAAACAGTTGTTTTTGTAAATGTTATTGTGACAAATTCACCTTTATCACCTTTACCTTTCACATATACAAAAACAACTGTTTGTTGTTTTGTATATGTGAAAAATTCACGGCAGATTATATCGAAGTTACTATCGTAGTAGGCTATACAAGTTAACGAGTATAAATAATCGACCAACTTATAAAATTTACATGGAGGGAGAAATAAAAATAGTCCCCTTCTTAGCCCGCATATTGTGACGGGCACCTACGGAACCCTACGCTGCACGTGGCCCGACATGTACTTGGCCACTTTTTAGTAGGCTGTGACTGTCTCCATTCATCCACTATTGTCCCTTGTATTACGTAACTCAATACGTTTAAAGGACTTTTTGTCAAAATATTTACTTTGCTTCACATTCATACAATAGGATACTTTAACTAATAATGCTATTATTGTCATTCTGAGACGGGACGGTAATTGTCATGTCATTATATCGACTCGCGACATCGATGCTTTGACATCGGAGATTTGCGAACGATTGGTCCTTATCGAGTGATAAGATCGATGTATCGAGTTGCTTATTCTTGAAGTGTTCGTTCGTTATAATTTGAGACGGCATTATGAAGGATATTCGTATTGAGGTATTATCCTGAGAATGTCGTTGAGTATAAAAAACGTAGTGATTCTGAATATATTAGGAACTTGTTACTTAACAAAAGTCTGTTACCAGATTGGTGGAATAGGGATGATGACAACTCAATCAAATCAGCAACTCTTTAACAAACTTAAAAACGCACTTCTAGTATGGAAGTTGTATGAAAATCACAATAGTGATGTCATCAAATTTCAACGCACTTTTTTTCTTTAATCTATATTTTAAAATGGTTATCAAACTTAAACCTGACCGAGGATGTGAATTTTAGGTTTTTTAAGACCCTCTATTTAATAATCAGTTGGAAATAATTTATTTTTGATATAGGCATCATCCCTATTTTATTTTTCACAAATTATTTCTCTATATCATAATATAGTCTTTTTCAAAGCAACTAGTTTATCCATAAATCGGAAAGTTTATAAGAGTGATACCGAAAGATTCAAAGGTTTTTATTGCCGTACCTCGACTTAGATCCCCGTATGCGGAAGGACGTGAGAATCCACTGCATTATTATCCCAGGAAAACTCCTACCATTATTTGATTAAGTAAAGGAAAGGGGTCACGACCCTCAGTAATGAGGAATAAGACGCAGAGAGAGACCCCGAGTTACAAGAAGAGTATTCTTTATACTTACGTATAAAGTTTCGTAAAAATTAAATAATCAGACGTAACAAATTACGTATTCTATAAAAGGACACAAAAGTGAAAATACCAAATAATAAACGCATTCACTAAACCCAAAATTTTACTAATAACAACTCTATAAGTTTTACATAAGGTTCAATAAACCCCGGCTTAAAGGCAAAACAATTTGAGTAAATTATTACAATAATAAGTAAAACGACAAAAACTAAGACCCCTTGTTAAATGGACAGTCATTATCCATCATCAAGCAATACGCCTAAGTGAATACAGCGCTGTCCACTACAAAAAGTGACATGCAATGAATCATTAAACCAAAGTCAATATTCGTAATCAAAATACATACATCAGTATTGTTCATGCTATAAGAAGTCAAAATCTCTTGCCACTTAATTTTGATTAGAAGGTGACGTCGGCTCTCAGGATTCAAACTACCCTGTCTGTCTACTACTGGATATAAGCTTTCACGAAAAGGTAGTTTTGTCACACGTTAAAAAACAGATGAAATTAGATAAGTACTTAGACAAATTTCGACAAGGACGCAAGCCATTGAAAAACAAACTAAAAATTGAAGCAAACATCAATTCGCTTTCATATATTTTAATTTTGCCCAGTGACCATGAAATATGGCAGAGGCGAACATTGCGTATAACTTCTCCATTTCAAAGGCAGAATTCACTTCAGGTTAAGTCGTCTGTTTGTATGTAAATTCTAGGCTCCGCTGACCTTGCCCGGAGTCATCACGAATGAATTAGGAATCGAACTTGACCACGGGGTCGCGAGGTCTTAAGTGATTGACAACGTGACGATGATGCTTTGTTTGAAACAAGTCTTTTTTGTTTGTTGCTTTATGGTTTTTCTTGATATTTTTTGATTTATTGTTTACTATATTTATTCATCTTGTAGTCAACTAGATGATGCCTGCGACTTCGTCCTCGAGGATTTAAAGCCTTGAAAATCCCGTAGGAACTCCTCGGTTTTCCGATATAAAAAGAAGCCTATGTACTATGTAGGTATACTATTCTCCCTGTATGAAAAAGTAACACTTTGGCATTGATGGTCTACTTACCTTATATTAAAGCCAACGATAAAAAAAATTGCGCGTAATTTACTCGCACTATAATATAGTGGTGTAAGAGGAACGCTATCGAAAATTTTGTAGGTATTAACTAAACACAATCCCATTAAAACATTTTTTTTCGAGTTTTTTAATGGTATTCTTATCAGTATAATCACTATGTGCGCCATATTTCACAGTATAGAGGTCATAAAACTACCTAATAAATGTTTTACAAACGTTTTCAAAACAGTTCGCGCAAGGTCTTCTTTAGAATAATTTTTAAAAGTATAATCGAGTATATAATGGACAATTTGCTGTATTAAGTCGATAGCGCCGCTAATTGTCGCTCGACGAGCTCTCGACAATTAACTGAACAAGGCCGTGATCGTTTTATTTATTTGTGGAAACTCGAAACGGATGGTGAAAGGATCGAGTGTTTTAATAAAACCTATGAAAAACCTTATTAAAAAGCTATTTTATTCAATAAATACTGTATTGAAAGGATACTATATTATTAGTTAAAAAAAGGATATTTTACAAATTTACAAACAAGGCGACCTTATCCTTAAAGTGTTGTCTACCAGGCAACCCAAATGAATGGAAAGCTTCTATAATTTTCCGAATGTTCATCCTATTATAAAGCGGTGATAGCCTCCTATACCGGGAATTCGGGTTTTGTTTCCGAGGCAACTTAAAGTTTTCTCAAATTATTTTCAAAGGTATATGCGCAGTCTGCCAATCCACACTTAGCCTAAACCCTTTTCATTCTGAGGAAGGACTCTTGCTTAGATAGTGGGCTGGCGATGGGTTGAAATGATGAAAATTATGTGTATATTTGCAAACATTTAGATTTACTAGCTAGAGACTAGCTGTAGACGATCGACGATCTCTCGACAATTAACTGAACAAGGCTGCGAACATTTTATTTATTTGTGGAAACTCGAAACGGACGGTGAAAGGATCAAGCGTTTTAATAAAACCTCTCTCTTTCTCTCTCTTTGCGTCGTATTCCCCATTACTTAGGGTCGTGACCCCTTTCCATTGATCAAATAACGCTGAATTTGTGACTTTAAAGGAAGCGCTTTTGGGTCCATTTTACTTTGACATTCGCTTACACTTGGCGTGGTGAGCTCTCACGTCGATCAATCGTATTTGCATTGTAAAAACTCAGAGTAAGCGTACAGATGTATGTCAAACCCACCAATAGGAGCACTTGATCCAACATCTAGCGATCTAAGCTATGAAAATCAAGCTCTCCGACATTTAAATCCGTAGCTTAGCAATGAAGGACATCTCTGGTGGAAAGGCAGCCTTACACCTTTTTTATTCGACTTTTACTTTGAATTAGGTGCCACTCACGTTGGTCGGTAAGCAGTAGTGTTATTTTTTAAATTTCATTACTTAGAATTACCTGAGAGTAGCGCTTATCCAGGAATTGGCCTATGGAATAATATGGTATTTCTCACGGTCCTAGGACAAAAAAACAAACCAACAGATAAAAGCTATACCTTGTAAGAAAGTAGGTTTTAAATATGTGAGTCAGATAGTTTACCTTAATTATACCTTACCTGCCTTAATTATTTCTTCATTCTGACATAAAATTCTTCTCCTAAGCCACATAAGCTGTGATCAACTAGTATATTATATTTGACCTTTTCACCTCGCAATGGACGATACCGTAGCGGTCAATACACGGTACCAGGCGGTACCATGGACCAAAACCTCGGATTTTTTATTTTGGGGTGGAAGTTTTAATGTCACTATGGAAACGCCAGTGATATGATGGTCATGTTTTATGGAAATTAACCCTTTAAATGTAATGATAAACAAAGAAATAATTTTTTTTAGTATAAGAGGCTTAAAGATCCTAGTGCTACCGCACTGTCTACCTATGTTTTATCCCATTTAAGATAATAATTTTTACAGATGAGAAGTGTATAGCAATAGTGAAGGACTAGAGTGAGACATACTGGAGCAGTAGGTACTATGCAAACGGCATCTGTCAAAATTATTCCATCTGTTTCCTATAGTGGGTTTTACTAATAGGTAGAGGGCATTTAATTACATATCCAAGATTTGTTTGTTATTGAATCTGTATTTTGATGCATTTATTTATCCAACAGAGTGGAAAACTCAGTAATCCTTGGGCCTCTTAATCACCTATTTACGTGCACAAGTTATATTAAATCATGAATCCTTGTCTGGGAAAATTGACCTCGCACGGTCAATATAACCAGTGCCAACCTGTACCATGCGCTGATTAGGGTAGCAAAATGTAATCTGAGGGTGATTTTGTAAGGATTAGAATAAAACTCTTTTTATACTTTTATTAAATAAATCCTAAACATTATTTGTAAAAATAAAAATTTTCACACTTTACATAATTTTGTACATTTCATGAACATAATATAATTAGGTAAGTAGTGTAAATTTAAGTAAATTAAATTTTAAAAAAAAACAATCTAAACAATGTCAAAAACTTTTGTCTATAAATTATGCGCCTTATAATTTCCCCATAACATCAAACAGGAACGCTTTAGGATTGTACATATTAAAATCCGGATGAACTTTCTGGATTCACAGTTCTTGGCATTTATATTTTAATCCACGCATAAAAGCTTAACTCGAGTTAATTATCTCGCAAGCTTGATAATAAACAATCACTCTAACAATGAGCATCCAGCCACCAACAGATTTATAGGCTCGTCTGAGCTAAACAAATATTTTGCAATGATGATTCAGTCTGAGAAACGCGTGGGAGGCTTAAGGATGCATTGCGTTGCAAGTGATTTAATAATATGATAATTTGGCATTTATATGTCATAGATCGATGGGGTCACAATCACACGCTTTTTAATGGGCGGGGCGAATTTTTTTTTCTTGCGTACATGCAAAATGTAGAGCTAAGCTTCGTTCGCAACGAAACAGCACTTTTGTAATTAGCATGTCCTTATGGTAGCTTTATAATTTAAATATTTAAAATAAATAATATAATTTATTGGTTTGTTGCTGTGGCGTGCACAGGGCTTGAAGCTAGGGTAGGCATTAGTCAGTCAGAATACCTATTTACTGACTATTATAATGAAATGAGCATTTACGTATTTCCATTTGGGTCAACAATGCTTTTATGTCTCTGTGAACAGCACGCCACCACTGGTTTGTTGGTTTGGCCTTCAATCCAATCAATCCACTGCTCTGTTTGATTTATGTCATTCCCGCGACTTCGTCTGCGTGGATTGAGGTTTTCTGTTTCCCGCGGGAATCCTTTAATTTTCCGGGATTAAAAGTAGCCTATGTTTTATTCGAGACTATAAGCTATCTCTGTGCTAAATTTCAGCCAGATCCGTTCAGCCATTCTGCCGTGATTGAGTATCCATCTATACATCCATCCAAACTTTCGTACTTATAATATTAATATAGATTTTTACATCTTAAAGTGGACGATAGACTCGTATTATTTTTAGGTTAATTTTACGTTTATTACTTACACCCATTATGCAATAGGTATAGTATATAGTCACTGACTACCTATGTTTATGTTTCTTCATTTCGTTCCATTTATGGTTCCTTTTCACGCTAATTGTCGATGTTCATCGTCAGTTGTTTGGCAATGGATGCTGGATCTCATCTCGATTTATGGTCCACGTTGGCGGGCAGTGCATTAGCTACCGTACATAGGTTAGGCTTAGACTTGATAGAGACTGCAGTTTCTTCATTTGGATTTTCCTATTTTATGAGTTTATGCGTTCTTTACGTATAGAAAGTGATAGTCCTTCCGTCCTGTAAACTATGCGTACCTACTCTCCTAAGATCATTCACATATAGGTACATAATGTACTTATATTATACTTTATTTATTTATTTATTTATTTATACATTCTGTACCAGTAACTTAAAAATAAAACATAAACATTGAAAGGACATGCACAAGGACAACTTATCTCTTGAAGAGATTTCTTCCAGATGCCCCAGAATGTGAGAATAGTGAAACATGTAAGTTAAAACTGTGTAGGTACTTATTAAAGAAACAAGATGTTATATAAACTTAAACAACAGGTACATATAGGTATATCATACTATACACATAATATAATATATATACATAAATATAATATATATATATTATATACAAGCATACTATAGTTACCATACATAAATACAATTATAATAGCTAATCATACAAAGTTGAAAGAAAGTGCTGCTTCAGTCTGGACTTAAATGCACCCACGGATGGACTCTCGCGGATATTCCCTGGAAGGGAATTCCAGAGACACGCTGCAACCACTGCAAACGACTTTGCGTAGAATATGGTGTTGCACGTGGGCACTTCTAGTGTTTTAACCGTTACACATGCACGCAACGGTCTTACTCGGAGAGGAGCATCCTGAAAACGCTCGCGTAAATATGGAGGGGAAGAGAATTTTAAAATTTTAAAAAGTAATGTCAGAATATGAACATTCCGGCGAAAGCGAATAGGGAGCCACTTCAGTTGACGAGTTGAGTTTATATTTATACTAATAGATATATAAATGAGAAAGTTTGGATGGATGTTTCCGCGCTACACACTGCGCCATGGACGACCGTGGCGCAGTGTGTAGCGCTGTTGCCTTAACGTGCGGAGGTCCCGGCAGGGTCAATTTGGGAATTTATAATTTCTGAATTTTCCCTGGTCTGGCCTAGTGGGAGGCTGCGGCCGTGGCTAGTTACCACCCTACCGGCAAAGACGTGCCGCCAAGCGATTTAGCGTTCCGGTACGATGCCGTGTATAAACAAAAGGGGTTTAATATAACTGCCATGCCCCTAACAGGTTAGCCCGCTACCATTTTAGACTGCGTCATCACTTACCATCAGGTGAGATCGTAGTCAAGGGCTAGCTTGTTGTGGATTAAAAAAAAATCACGCCAGAACCGCTGAACGGAACTGGATGAAATTTGGAACAGATATAGTTTATAAAGTGGAATACCGTGCGGAGGTCCTGGGTTCGATCCCTAGCAGGGTCAATTTGGAAATTTATAATTTCTGAATTTTCCCTGGTCTGGTCTGGTGGGAGACTTCGGCCGTGGCTAGTTACCACCCTACCGGCAAAGACGTGCCGCCAAGCGATTTAGCGTTCCGGTACGATGCCGTGTAGAAACCGAAGGGGTATGGCTTTAATATAACTGCCATGCCTTTAACAGGTTAGCCCGCTACCATCTTAGACTGCATCATCACTTACCATCAGGTGAGATCGCAGTCAAGGGCTAGCTTGTAGTGGATTAAAAAAAAAAAAAAAAATAAGACATAGGCTAGCATGCCCGCAACTTCGTCCGCGTGGATTAAGGTTTTTGATTCCCGCGGGAACTTTTGAATTTTCCGGGATAAAAATTCCCCCGGGATACAACCTGTCCCTGTTCCACATTTCATCAAAATCTGTTGAATAGATGGGCCGTGAAAGCGTAGCAGACAGACAAACGGACACACTTCCGCATTTATAATATTAGTATAGTCAACAATAGTTGCAAAAAAGGCACCTATGTACTAGGGAAGGTACTAACTCCCATACCACAGTTTTTGCTATTTTGGGAGATAGAGGCCAAATTATAGTCTTGTAAATAAAAATTTCATTATTTATTTTGTTACTAGGTTACAAACATAGATTTATTCTTGGGTTCGCGCGCCTATGGTTACAAATAACGCCGAATATCCTGCACCAGGCTAGTCTGCATTAGCCCTATAAAGCAGTCTGATTTATTTGGCCGCGGTTGATTAGGCCGAGGCTCGTAGGCGCCGTTGATTCACCAGCATCCATCCTAATTACCATCGCACGTCTCTCACAACTCACAAACCAAGGCCTCCATTATGTTAGAGAAATTATGCGACAATTTACACTTTAATTATCATTTAGTAAGTGTATGTAAAACTCGACAACAAAATACTGTCCACTACACCATGCCCGCGATTTCGTCGCGTGGATTAAGTTTTTTCAATTCCCCCGGGAACTCCTTAATTTTCTGGGCTAAAAAGTAGCCTATGTCCTTCCCCGGAATACAAACTATCCCTGTATCAAATTTCATCAAAATTAGTGAAACAGGTGGGCCGTCAAAGCGTAGCAGACAGACAGACAGACACACTCGCATTTATAATATTAGTATGGATTATGAATTAATTCCGATAATTTATAGTAACAATAAATAAGGTCGAATATCCCACCCCAGGCTAGTCTGCATTAGCCCTAAAGCAGTCCGACTTATTTGGCCGCGCTTGATTAGGCCGAGGCTCGTAGGCGCCGTTGATTCACCAGTATTCATCCTAATTATCTTTGCACGTCTCTCACAACTCACAAACCACGGCCTCCATTATGCTAGAGAAATTATGCAACCATTTACACTTTTGCTTTTATATCGGCATTACTTCATACAGAGTAATACAAAAGAAAGATGGTACCTAGATGTAGGTATATTTTGCTTGTGTTGTCGGTCGGTTACCGTTTCGTAATAGACAACGAAATATAGATAACTAGCTGATGCCCGCGACTTCGTTCGCGTGGATTGTGGTTTTTGGTTCCCGCGCGAACTCTTTATTTTTCCGGGGTAAAAAGTAGCCTATATATTTCAGACTATAGTCTTTCTCTGTGCCAAATTTCCTCCTAATGCGTTCAGCCGTTCTGGCGTGATTGAGTAACAAACATCCATCCATCCAAACTTTCGCATTTATGTATAATATTAAAGAATATAGTATAGATTCTAGGGTCATCAAGGTACGTCACATAAAATTGCAATTTTAATATAATACTGCTAAGCAATGGTAGTAAGCGCACAGTACAACTTTTAACCAGTTATTAATCTTACCATAATATTTTACCTGTCTTACAACTATAAGCGTCCAAATCCAAGGACTAAAACGAAATCATCAAGGGGTGTGTTTATTTTTGAAATCTCAATACCAAGCTACATTTTAAGCTACTAAACTAAATCTCTTATGAAATCAAAACTTATTGCTACTAGCTTTAAGGTTCCTATTACTCATAATTAATTAGGAGAATATGAAGATAATTTTGTTGCATAGAAACTGTGCGACATTAGTTTGTGTCGACCACATGTGCCCTTGAAAAGGGACTTGCGTAAGTTTGATCTATTTCGGGAATGTGGTCTCCTCTCTCTTAACCGCCGTTATTTTTTTTACAACTTACTAAGTCGCTGATGCCCGTCACTTCGTCCACGTGGTTTAAGCTTTTTTTTATTCCCGCGGGACTTCCTTAATTTTCCGGGATAAAAAGTAGACTATGTTACTCTCCAGATCCTCAACTATGCCCATGCCAAAAATCACGTCGATCCGCTGCTCCGTTGCAGCGTGATTGAAGGACAAACCAACAAACAAACACATTTTCGCATTTATAATACCTATTAGTATGATGTGGAGACGCTATACCTACTTCTTTTTATCTAGAGTATAGTATGCCATCAATTTGGGATTATATTATTTTTTAGGACTTCAGACTTTTCGTTTCTCATCCTTTATCGCCCGATGATCCTGTTATAAAAAAAATGTACTAAGTCCTTAGTTGTTCCACTTCTGCAGGATTGAAGATTTGTTTACGATGTTTTCCGCCGGTATAGCAAGTAATATATAATTGCTTGCCTTAAAATGCATATTATATCTGCGAAAAGTTAAGAATCCGTGGATCTAACCGTGGATCTAAACGTGGATTATGTCCCAACTATGAGGCAAAAGTTTTCCTCTAAGTATCACCGCTTAGTGGTGGTCAAAATTAAAATTTACCGTCTGATATGCAACTATTCCTAGGACCTTTCCACACGAGTGAAAAGTGAAAATACTTGCAAAAGAATTAAACTGTTTCCTAATCAACAAAACGCTAGAAATCACGTTACGATTCCAAACCAAACCCGATACTTTCTCAACGACAACGTTTCATGTATCAAATCGAGCAATTTTCGATATCCTGTCCCACATCTGTCACGCGACAAAAAATACGACATATCCGATGGAGTCACAATAATTATAGCCTGTGTTTTGTATCTGAAAATTGCATGAAACTTGAAACCAAAGTGAAAGACTTTCATGACTAATAATATTCTCTTTCTGATTATATTACTCATTACTGAGGGTCGTGACTCGTGACCCCTTGCCATTAATCATATAATGGTAGGAGTTTTCTTGGGATTAACGATAGGTTCCCAGGTCCTTCCGCATTCGACTCCACTTAGTAAGTATTCCAACTCTTCGATTTGTAACTATTATTATCAAATACGTATCTGTGTAATACTTGTATCGTAACGTATGTATTGTATTGTATAATTTTTGTAACCTCTTTATTTTTTTTTAAGAAAAGAGCAATTGCTGAGTTTCTTGCCGGCTCTTCTCAGAAGAACATCTTTCCGAACTGGTGGTAGAGTCTTAACGTTTCATAAGTGACACAAGTTGTCCTATGTGAAATAAATAAATCATTTATCTATAATAACTGGGACCGACGGCTTAATGTGCTCTGCAAAACACGGAGGAAACGTAGAGGACAAATTTAAACCTCCATATTCGGTCACCCATCCAGTTGTCGACTTCTTAACTGGGTCAACGTATCGACGAAATCGACTATAATACGTACACATTGTCAGAACTAGGTCATTCGTCCTTAGTAAATAATACTCAGATGAATAAACTATAATAATTGATTTAATTGATATTATTATAAATGCGAAAGTTTGGATGGATGTATGGATGTTTGTTACTCAATCACGCCCCAACAGTTGAACGGATCTGGCTGAAATTTCGCACAGAGGTAGATTATAGACTGGAATAACACATAGGCTACTTTTTAACCTAGAAAACTAAGGAGTTCCCGCGGAAACCAAAAATCCTCAATCCACACGGACGTAGTCGCGGGCATCAGCTAATAATTGATATAAGTAGATTACTTAGATAAATTGAACATAACAGCTGTAATGAATTTTTGACCACGAAGAAAAGAAAAGAACTTAAAAAGATTTTCCTTAATATTATTTGAAGAAAATTCAGGCAGCTTTGCCTTTTGTATAAAAATCCCTACTGATTTTCTAATAGATAATTCCACTATCTTTTTATCTTCAGGATTCAAGGAATTTTAGACTAACATTCATCGAAATCGATTCAATAATTAAGCCGTGAAAAGTAAAATAGCAAAAAATCTTTTGTATTTATATTTTTAGAAACCAATGGTATCAAACAAAGTACCCAGTTTAGTGAAGAACCTCAGGGATGGTTCATTACTCGCCCCCGCTTTTCGCGCCGTCTAGTGCCGAGTAGCATCCCGAAAACCATGTGAAAATTCACACATCACAAACCATCCCTCTCGCATCCTCCCCACATCCCTACATATGAACGAGATGGACATACATATATCACTCGTATTCCCACGCTTTCCACTAGAGAAAAGCGTCACCCCTATCCATCTCTATTTTCACTCAAACCGCGGGACCTTTAGACAAGGATGAATTGATTTCACTCGATGTCCGAATGTAGTTGTATTGTCCAGTTCTTTTTGTCCAGCCTACTCGAAAATACCGTGTCCCAACTTAAGTTCTCTTTACTTATTTTCGGTAAATTATTTAGATTGTAGCATCTGAATACTTTTCAGAATTTTAATTAATATGGGAAATTTTAACTTTGAAATCAATGTAAATCGTACATTAAACGTAAATAAATAATTTTACAGCACAATTAATCAAATACCTACTATAAACTCAGAACGACATAATAAATAATTAGCTTTTCAAAAAATCGTACTAAATACCTCGGTCTATTTTTATTAAGTATTAAATTAATAAAAATGTGAAAAAATATATTTTAAAATAATCATACTTATGAGTTCTAAAACATCTACCAACTATAGAGACGGTAAGTAAGGAATTGATTGAGTAAACGCTTTTATTAGAAAAATAAACTAATATGTACAATAAACTCTGAAAAAAATATCCTAAAAAGGCATAGATAACACGCAATATCTAATCCGTAAAATATTCAATTAAAATATTTATATTTTTAAAATATGAAATAAGAATGAAAAATATGTAATAAGAGCGTTCAACAATACCAATAACTCTTGCAAATTCTTGTAATAAAACAAAACAATCAATCGACAATTAAAAACAAGAAGCCGACATGGAAACTTTTTAAATTTCAATAATCGAACGTTTTAAACCGGCGAAGTGAGTTCGGAAACAATTATGAAAAAGTTCCTTTTCGTCCGCAGTTCGCGCCAGACTGTCATAAAACTTATTAAAGTCAAGGACCGAGATAAGTTCCTCGTCTTAAGTAAAATAACGCGGTAAAAAATGCGCCGGGAAGTTGAGTGAGAGTGAATCTTAACTACGTGTTGCTTTTAGCGAACTATTTATACTGTCGTATTTCTGCTGAAAGTTTACGTTTGAGTTTTAATGAGGTAAATTTTTTTATTAATATAAAATTACAAAATACATATTTAAATATGGAACACTGAGTGTAAGACACTCAGTGTTCTGTATGTACAAGAAATGTAAAAAGTACAGCATTGATAAGTCATAACAATATTAGCATTCAAAAGGCAGAATTTTTGTTAATTTGTTTTTCTTAGTATCTAATTATAAAATAATACTTACCTAATAAAAATTGTTGTCAAATTACAAAATCGGAAATGAAATCCAAGAATCGCTACACTTTCCGTAGCCGCCGTAGCACCATGCTACGCGCGAAAAGTTTGAGAAAAATGTGGTCAAGACACGTCTTGCTCGCACGGTAGTACAAACATTCAGATTCCCACTTTGATTATTCTCTGTGTAATATTATTAAGAAAATTACTATTTTTACCGTTCATACAAATTTATTTTTGGGAATTGAAAATATTTTTAAAAGGGAGAAGGTAAAACATTCCTTAGGTCAAAGTATTGTAGAGTCCAGTTATTGTAGAGTTCATTTCAATTCACGTGAAAGTTGTTACAAATGTTTTAAAACTTCTTAAAAAAGCTTTCATAAGCGCTGACTGACCGTGCGACACGGTCCATTCAATTAAAAATTCCATCTCCTAATCGAGTCATGAAATATGCAAGCAAATATTATCCCTTTTCTTTTGTACGCGCTGCATCTTCGCCCCACCCGCGCACGCACACCGACGCACGGCACTTGTGATTTATGACTATCCCTTTCACTCCCACGCCATACGGTCGAGGGGCGCGCGGTGGCGTCTCGCTCAAGCAGCCGACTCGGTGGCGACCGCGAGTAACCCCTGGCTACTTGGTACGGACTCGCACGCGCCGTCGTCGGCCGGTTGAGCGAGACGGCGCGAGTCGTGGACACGAGGCCGTCGAGCCCTCGCGCAAAGGGACACAGGACAGACGTTCTCGGACATCGGGCGAGAGCGGGCGGCCGGCCGCGCACCTGCCTCGCACCGCTCCGCACGCGACGTACTACGCTACGATAATCTCAAACAACAATAAATAGTCTATTTCAAATAAAATTATATAGTTTTGTTTTTCGTATTGCAAATTTTATCACAATTCAGAAAATAATTTTGGACGATCTTTGGGACAGTTTTGGAAAATTTTCCTTGTAGAGACAGTGGTGAAAATATTGACACATTAAGTGAAAATTTAAACAAGTGTTAAAATATAACTCCTCGAATAGTGCAGATAGATAAGATAGGACTTTGGGACGTTAGGACGAGTGTCGATAAGACTTATGACCGTTCTAAATTGGCGAATAAATATTGGAAACTGTGAACTGATTCGTCGCACCATGAAAAGAAAAAAGTAGCGCTGGAAAAACTAAGTTTTCTTTACAGTCGTGATGAAGAAATTGAGAAGATGATTATTATCAGCTTGCGTTCTATCCGTCGGACTTAAGTTTGAGGATTAGTATGATACCTCGACCTTTATTATCAAAAACGTTTTAAGAGTGGGACGATAAGTCGCCGGACCGACGGCGGCACATGTGAAGTGCTAACAATCTGATAACAAGATATTGCGATAAAGATTTTCTGGGGATAAAGAAGTTGTTGAAGATCTAAAAATAGGTGACCAAATCAAGATGAGAATCAAGATGCCAGCTGTACGCATCGCGCAAGGTAAGACCAAAAATTTTTATAATGAATAGCACGTTAAAATAGCTAATAATAAGGTACCTACCAGAACTTGGCAAAATGAAAAAACACTTTTAATAAAAATATCAGTAAAAAGCGTAGTAAAATAATTTGATCGTAAACTCTACAATAATTATTATCATAAATATTATGGAGTAGTTATTTCAATAATTTTTAAGAAAGATTGTTCTTATGTATTGTAAGAAAAATATACAATATTGTAATCTAATTTGTCAAAAAAGCTGTGTTCAAACAATAAAGACTATACGCACTTAACTTTTTTTTTACAAAAGAATATTCTTATGAAGTTTCAATACTCAACAATAATGTTACAAAAAAATCCAAGTGAACGTGTTACAAACCTGTAGGTACATTGATAAAATTGAATTGAAAAATTTTCATGGAAAATTGTGGAAAATTTTGCGATTTCCGCGGAAAATACATCATCATTACAAACATGCACCCACACCCCCATCTGCGAGACGCTATTCAAAGCAATGCGCTACTTAATAGCCAAGACTAGGGTTACCAAACCATCTGTATTCCAAAAAAAACAGCTTTTGAAATTTTCAGAACCATCTCCATCATGAAACAATGCTTTCATTATAAGTATTATTCTTAATATTAAATGACAGATTGACTCGAGTTTTAAGATACAAATTAATATAATAGGGACCCTGAACCTATGAATGCAATAAAAAGATGTTCTGAAGCTACAAGAAAATTATTTGGTATTTTTTTTCTAGTTCGCAACTTACTTCAGTTACCAACTTATTAGTTCGTTAAAATATGACATAAAACACTGATATTAATTAATGTTAATCAATCTAACGTTTTTATTCATACTGTTTGATAAATGTAAAAGAATACAAAATAATATTAAAACAAAACTTCTCCTGATTTTTTTGTCGGTATGCATAATTTATATTAAAGAAATAGCTTCTTTATTTTTGCACTGAATTGTCGCTAATCCAGTTACTTTTATTACTACGTCAAAGCTTAGATTTTGAATAGCTAGAAAAATTGCACCTAAGCTGGAAACCCTAACTCTAACATAGCGTCCATGTGTCAATATTTATTCTAGACTGGTCATCCATGGTCCGAAAAGAAAGGGGATTTTATAAAAGACCTGTTTTAACCATCCACTTTAATGTACAATATTTATTACAACTGTTACAAAATGTGTGCCTACAAATATTACCCAATTTGTAACCAATTTTAAGAGGTTTTTTTCACAATTTTCCTGTCAACACATTCATGTCAATTCCGTTACATATTACCACGGAATAGATAAAGGCATATTACCTATCGTTTGGTCAACTCTTATTTACTTTAAACAGAAAAATATCCTTTTTTATAAAACAATAATTGATTGTTAAGGTTTTAATAACTATGTTATTACCATGTTATTACTGTAATAATCAATGAAATAGCCTACTCTACATTAATTTTAGCATATTTTAACATTTCTGTGATTTTTAATAGTAAAAAGTAGGAAGATATTCATTAAAATGAAAAAGAATATTTAGAACCCGTTAGCAGGTGATTAATATTATCTTATTCATTAAAATCAGAAGGTGGTAAATTGAAGGAATTAAAATAGGTATATACAAATAAGTATATGAAAACACGTAGCCACAATCATGATAACTATTAAATTATTGACGTCGAGCATTTTATCGTCCATTTCATATCTGTCACGCGTTTTGGTCAATCATGCAGGATTTCTACTTATAATAAATAATTCTACGTTGTAACTTGCAAGTAAATAATTACTTTTGTAAAGTCACCTTGCAATTCATACGTAAAAAAAATTAATACAGTTTAAAGCGTTTTCTTCACTGAATTTATCTTAGAGTAACTTATCAATAATATCTTCTGAAACAGCAAAGAGGCCAAGGAGGCCTGGACTCAGAGACTGGGTTTATGGGTAAAGTAAATAAATAAGCAAATCATTTTTTCATTGGATATAGTTGACCGTTATCAATACTAGAAAATGTCTAACAGGTTAAAAACTTAAAAGACCATGAAAAAAGTTTCTCAACTCAACTCAAGTTAATTATTTATTTATATATATATTTAGTTAGGTATATTTATTTTTAGAAAAATTGATATAGATTGTTATTTATAGCAGGTTATTTTTTGTAAATATTAATGTTAATTTTAGTATTATTTAGTAATAGCTATTTACTTCTAGTTAATTGAATATTATTATAATTATTTTATAGCACCTATTAATATCTTCTTATTAACAACACCAACGAAGTAAAATATACCTTCTCACGTGTAATCAAACAGTTTATTACTCAAACATCATAAACTGATCTACACAGATAATTATATTAGCTTCTATCTAGGCATCCTCATTGTATAGAACAATATCTGACTAAGTAATGAATGTATTGTATACCTACTTGATACCTACCCTAGTTACCTTAGAATTAAAATATTTGATATTAATAATTATTTTGAAACATTTCCATTTGATTTGGAAGCTAAAAGGATTCTTAACCGGGTGTTCCAAATGAATGCGCAATTGTTTTTAATAAATCTTGAGTTTTGGTCTACAGACGGGAGGTTTTTGGGAATCTACAAGCAACAGCCAAAAACCTCATAACAAAATCATATACCTACTGTTTTTTATATTTGCATTTCGTATAAAAATGTTTAAATTATGTTAATATACCTACACTAAAAATATTATTACAATTGTGAAATTAAATGTCTGAGCTAGGAACTTCGACTAAAAATCTGCAAACTTTGTTAAAATTACCATGACTACGTCATACTCTCACTCAAAAACCGTGGTAAAAACGTGTCGTTCGGATGCTCACACAACTAAAGTAAAGCATGGGAAAGTCCGGGCGGTGATTAGAATACTTAAGAGCAATGCGAATGAACGGGCAAAGTTGAGAGTAGGTATTCAGGTAGGTATATTGCCGTCGCGCTGCTCCCGGAGAAGACCGAACGCTTATTCAATGCGCATGTATGCGTACGCACGCCGCTCGCTCGAACGAGTTCCTAAATAAAATTAAAATATGTGTTTGAGCTACTCGCAGTCGGCAAAATGATATACCTAGATGTGTTTTGTGTTTCGTATATTTTTTGCTATCTAATAACTCTGACCCTGGACTTATTTGACTTATTTCTCTGTTTTTGATTCCTTTTTTACCCTCGACGAAACGGAGACGGTATATGTGTTTGCCCTAAGAGGTTGTGTGTTTGTTTGTTTGTATGTTTGTTTGTTTGTTTGTGCCCTTTTTTGTTACCGTTTTTCTGGAAAACTACTGGACCGATTAATATGCGGTTTTTTGCATTAGATATGTATAGCTTGTGAGAAGGTTCTTAGATATATTTTAGGACCATAGACAACCAAGCTGAGCTGTAGTATATGATTTTAATTTTTCAATATGTTACCATTTTTCTCAAAAAGTACTGGGCCGATTGAGATGCGGTTTTTTGCATTGGATATGTATAGCTTGTGAGAAGGTTCTTAGATATATTTTAGGACCATAGACAACCAAGCTGAGCTGTAGTCTATGATTTTAATTTTTCAATATATTACAATTTTTTTCAAAAAATACTGGGCCGATTGAGATGCGGTTTTTTGCATTAGATATGTATAGCTTGTGAGAAGGTTTTTAGATATATTTTAGGACCATAGACAACCAAGCTGAGCTGTAGTCTATGATTTTAATTTATCAATATGTTAGCATTTTTCTCAAAAAGTACTAGGCCGATTGAGATGCGGTTTTTTGCATTAGATATGTATAGCTTGTGAGAAGGTTTTTAGATATATTTTAGAACCATAGACAACCAAGCTGAGCTATAGTCTATGATTTTAATTTTTCAATATGTTACCATTTTTCTCAAAAAGTACTGGGCCGATTGAGATTCGGTTTTTTGCATTAGATATGTATAGCTTGTCAGAAGGTTCTTAGATATATTTTAGGACCATAGAGTACCAAGCTGAGCTGTAGTCTATGATTTTAATTTTTCAATAATTTGTTATTATTTTTCTCAAAAAGTACTGGGCCGATTGAGATGAGGTTTTTTACATTAGATATGTATAGCTTGTGAGAAGGTTCTTAGATATATTTTAGGAACATAGACAATCGTGATTTGGTAAGTGGTCATAGGAACTCATCGTAAACCCGTCGTGTTTAGACTTTATTGATTTGTCTTGACTAGCATTTTGTACCTAGATGCTGCCCATGGTCTCATGATGGAGCCAGGAGGTGGCCATAGGAACTCCTTAATTTCTTATCGTAAACACGTCGTGTTTGGACTCTTTTGATTTGTCTTGACTAGCGCTTTGTACCTAGATGCTGCCCAGGGTCTCATGATGGAGCCAGAAGGTAGTCATGGGAACTCCTTAAGTTCTCATCGTTAATCCTCCGTATTTGGACTCTTGATTTGTCTTGACAAGCACTTTAAACCTAGATGTTGCCCAGGGTCTCGTGATGGAGCCAGGAAGTGGTCACAGGAACTCCTTAAGTGATCACATTTTTTTTAACAATTTTTAGCAAAATATTAAAATTTAACACTATTTGACACCTCTACTCATTACTAAGCACAAGTTTTATCTCGGAATGAGAAGGGTTTAGTCATAGTCCACCACGCTGGTCAAAAAAACTACTGAGCCGGCAAATATGCAGTTTTGTGTTTTAGATATTATTTTATATTTTGCTAAGTTCTAATTGTTGTTTCAATGGAGCTCTGCAATTCGTCGTGGGTTTTTTAAAATTTTTAATTTTATAACTTGTTAATGTTTTTAATGCACTAACAGTTACCTAGCCTTAGAGTGCGATCTTAGCTGACGGTAAGTGATGATGCAGTCTAAGATGGTATCGGACTAACCTGTCAGGCATAAAACAGTTAGTAACATTAAAGCCCTAAGTAGCCTTCATTGGTTAGTTGCTACCGGAACGCCTAATCGTTCGGCAGTACGTCTTTGCCGTTAGGGTGGTAACTAGTCACGGCCGAAGCCTGCCACAAGACCAGAACTGTGAAAATTCAGATATATAAACTTCCAAATTGAACCTGCCGGGAATTGAACCCGTGACCTTGCGCTTACATGACAGCACACCTCACACCACTGCGCCAGGGAGGTCATTTACTCAGTTGGGAACTATTTTATATGTTTTTTTTATTCTACTACAAGTTAGCTCTTGACTGCGATCTTACCTGATGTTAGACAAAGTCAAAGTCAAAAAACGTTTATTCAATATTAACTACACTTATTGACGTCAGGTTATTTATAACATATAACATAATATAATGGTGATAATCAGTACGACATCTTAAACTAAAGTTACGAGGGTTCCAAAGTCCAAACGCACCCTGGTCTGAGAAGAGCCCACAACAAACTCAGCCAGAATTTTTTTTTCACTATCACCATTTCACAATCATTAACTAAGGAACTATCAGAGCCATTATAGAGAACGATGATACAGTCTAAGATGGTAGCAGGCTAACTCGTTAGGGTTAGTTATATTAAACCCATACTCCTAACGGTTTCTACACGGCATGACGTATCTACACGCATCTACCGTAACGCTAAATCGCTTGGAGGTACGTCTTTGTCGGTAGGGTGGTTACTAGCCACGGCTGAACCCTCCTACTAGATCAGAACACAGAAAATTTAAAAATGATAAATTCCCAAGTGGACCATGTTGGGAATCGTACCCGGGGCCGGAACCTCCCACAATATGACCACAGCGTTTCAGGATTGCTATAATGTCCTCTCAACCGAATTTCGGCCACGGCGGCCTATCTCCAAAGAGCCATCTGCGCAGGAGATAATTATAGTGCACAAGTGTGGGCGCATACACTGGAGCACTCTCTGTTCCTTTACTCTCATAGCCCGATAGGACGGAAAATCCGACAGGACCGGAGAGAGATCAGGCGCAGGACCGATGGCTTTACATGCTCTTGGAGGCACGGGGGTAAAACACCGCCATCTTCCTTACTCCGGGCTAGTACTGAGAATTTCTTGTCAGAAAAACCCAATACTTGTTATGGCCCGACCCGGGAATCGAACCCTCGTCGGCCGCAGTCGAATATGTTAACCACTAGACCAACGAGGCAGTCAAGAAATAAATTAACGCGCAATAGAAATAGGGGGCGGCCGGCAGTGCGGAGATATCGCAGTGTTAATATAACTGCCATGCCCCTAACAGGTTAGCCCGCTATCATCTTAGACTGCATCATCACCTACCATCAGGTGAGATCGCAGTCAAGAGCTAACTTGTAGTGGATAAAAAAAAACCTGACATGTGCTGCCCACTGCCGACTGGCTATTATTGGGTATGGATTATATGCTCACAGAATAAGTAAAAAGTTAAATATCGATGTCGATAAACAACACTAGATTATCGATAATATAATTATATCGACTACGCTTGAACTCACTAACTATGTACATATGTGTGTGTGTATACGTATTTAACCTCCCCGAGTAGAGGCCGATACAACCCGATAGGGACAACTGCAGCTTGGACCGATTATACCTATGAAAAACAGTAGAATTCTCACTCTCGTATTTTTCTGTTTCCACCTTCAAAACTGAACCGATTTTAATTCTGTTTTTACGAATAATTTAACAAGGGCTCAGGCTATGTCGGTATGTTTTTCTTTTTTTTATTATATCCGTCAAATTTATTTGCGGGATGTCTGATGATGGAACGAAAACTGGGCCATTTTTTGCAGGTTGTAAAGGTTCCATGTTCTTAAAATTATTAATTTATCAAAAAAAGGAAAACATAGGGGCATGGCACGGATACATGTGGATTTTATGGTGCAAGAATATTTTCAATATTGTAATTATCCACAGAGGAAACAGACAAATGTTTTTGTATGGAGAAATCTCCGGGAGAATTCCTCTTAAAATGTGTAATTAAATTAAAGTAGCACTTGACCAGTGGGAACTGTCAAACAATGGACAGACAAACATTCCGTTTCATTTGTGTAACAATTTCTATTTTTTACAATCAAGTAAGAACATTTTTATCATATATGTACTAGCAGATGCCCGCGACTTCATCCGCGTGAAATAAGTTTTTTAAATTCCCACGGGAACTCCCTAATTTTTCGGGTTCATACTTCATATATAGCCTATGACACTCACAAATAATGTGTCTTTCTATTGGTACAAGAATTTTCAAAATCGGTTCAGTAGATCCAGAGATTACCCCCTACAACGCCACAAACTCACAAACTTTACCTCTTTAAAATATTAGTATAGGCAAGTTGAATCGCCCCATCCTCTTACAGGTTTAGATGAAAGGTACGTGTTATATTAATGATTGTAAAAATAAAATCCGTTAAAAGCAAAAACACTGAACAGCGTAGATTGTCAGATTTACTCATTGACTTTAGTTTCTGTAAGAATTAAGATGAACTTAATCAGACCGAAAAATTATCCTCTCCTTGTCTTGAAAAATAAAAACTAAGCCAAGAACAATATTCAGGTAACTACCTACATTTGAGCTTACCACAAAAAACTTTACCAAAACCCATGCGTAAGAGCTGTAAAAGCTCCGCCGTTAAAATTGTATGGCAGTAGGCAATCATTAAAACAACATGCGTGCGCGCACTTCAACGCACCGATTCTCCTTACGCCTAGTGTTATCGCACACATAGGCAATTAGCGCAAGTTGACCGGAGGCGACAGCCCCGCCTGATTGGTCGGTGGCAGCGTGACGTCATCGACGGCTGCTGCCTTCGCGCCCGATTGGTCGACACGCGTCATTTCATCGATGACACGTTTGTTCTTATTTTGAACGTAAGAGGTCTGAGGTACTTGGTTTTTTGTTATGAATAACAATGGTTACCCCCTGGCCCCTGTGCAAAAAAATGTATGTGTGTGTTAAAACTTCGGCACGACATTGCTAAGAAGTTCTTATTTTGCACGTTCGTTTCATATTTTATCGTTGAAATAATTCGAAAGGAAATTGTAAAACGCCTAATTATTACACTTCTACTTCGTTACGTTACGTTTGTGATTGATATCATCCATTGGTTTCTCTCTCAAGTCGGGTCCTCATGAGTGAGGATCGTGGTCACCATTATGACGAGTAGGTAGGTAAGCTAGTGATGAACTATCTGTCTCCATCCATTTAATTTAATTTCGAAAAGCTTATTTCCTAAATGTTCTTTCCTGGCCATAAAATCCAGTATCATTTAATTGAGATTTAAGTCCACCAAGACATGTGGGCATATTATACGACTGAGTTGTGTAACGAAATTATCAGAAGTAAATGTGACAACGCTCGCAGATTAAAAATTAAAGCTGCCAAAAAAGTTCTGAACGCGGTCTCAATTACTGAACAGAAACTGTCCAGAGCGGAACCTTTTTGGTTTTAAAACCCTCCTCAAAAGTGTGAATTGGGGAATCGTCAAATTACTTTATCAGGTGCGAGGCCAGACGGCCGGGGGAAGTTTGGAAAAGTTTTAAAAATCCAAGTTAACTTTCCCACCGTTTTCCACTCGGGCCCTAAATAAAATATTAGCTCGTGCACCGATTTGTTTTTTGTTATACGAGTTGAAATGTGCTCGTGTAGACCCTATTTGTGTCTAATTGACACGGGTTTTGTTGGGAATTCGCTAATTTTTAATTGATACAAAACTTTTGAATCCAATTTCATGACAAATTAATTTCTTGATTTTTATGTTGCAGCGAAGTTCTCATTCTTCACTAAGTGTTCTAGGGTTCATTTACTGGTTGGGCTACATTGTTATCTATACTAATATTATAAATGTGAAAGTTTGGATGGATTGATGGATGGATGGATGGATGTATGGATGGATGGATGTTTGTTACTTAATCGCGCCAGAACGGCTGAACGGATCTGGATGAAATTTCCGCGGGAACCAAAAAATCTCAATCCGGGCATCAGCTGGTTTTTAATAAGGTCAACCTTGTCTGGCTGACAATAAACCATAATTTTTAATCAGTTTTACAAGCATATTTTTCTAAATAAACAAAAACATTATCTTTTCATTGAGTACCTACCTGTTTCCGAACGTTTGATTGTTTACTCGTTAAATTTCACTCATTTGTTTCCATCAGTTGTTTTACATTCGTAACATTTGTTTATTTTTCGTTCGGAAATGAGCGGATGGCGCATAAAAGGACCGCATGTCAATTTAAAACATTGCCTATATTTTGTCTTTCGCTTAGCGATTCAATATGTCTTCATTAAGTGAATATCGAAGCATCGTATTCACAAGCGGAACACTCAATCTTGATCCTTGTGCGGGAATTATAGCTGCGACAATGCTCTTGATACTTAGAACTAATTTCAGTTTGGTTTCCCATAGGCTTGCAAGTTTATTAGTAAAGAATGTTGAATTATTTGAAGTAGCTTAGTATTTTATTATATTATAGGTACCTATATATAAAACTTCTAGTTAGGTCGATGTCTCGTTGTCTTTTATAAATATGTTATCGTTTATTAATTGCCGAGTAGAATACAGCTACATGATTATAATTAAGGGGAGTTGCAAAAAAAAACCTCGGAAGAATACCCTCCTACCGGCAGAGACGTACTGCCACGCGATTTACGTTCCGGAACAATGCCGTGTAGAAACCTAGGGGTTATGGGTTTAATATAACAGTCATACCCTTAATAGGTTAGCTCGCTACCATCTTAGACTGCGGTCAAGGGCTAACTTGTAGTGTAGTTGAATTAAAAAAAAAGCTAATTAGTCACTTTTGAAAAGTGATTCAATTAGGTGAAGTAGTTATTTAATTAAAAAAAAATTGCAATCGATTTTGGCTTGCATTCACTTGGAGGCTGTATCTTTCCCACGGTTGCTAACAATCATTCAGGGCGTGCCATCAAATGGTCATTAAGATTATAATGAAAATTAATGTTTTGCTGACACCAGCTAATTATTAATTATTGGTTTATAATGACAGTTGGAAAAGGTGGTCAATTTGATTTTTTGCAAGTATAGCGTGCCATTCAGCTATGAATTCCATAATTTTATAGTACTTAGTAACCTGGTAGAAACAAATTAAGAACCTAAGTTATCTATAGAATTTAAGAATAAACTGACTGACTGAAATTACAGTGTGCCTTATGTAAAAAAAACAGATTTTCCACTGAATCGAGTAGCATACTAACGGGCTATTGCCTAGTACCCAATGAGTAATGACTAATACTTACTTGAAAAGAAAACAACTGGAAGAATGAAACCTGGTTGATTCACCAATACCGGAAAGAATTAGTTATTTTCAACAACCACATATTGGTATTTATAGTATACTTATTTGTATAGAAAAAGAATAGACATGTAGTATAAAATCCAAATCAAAAGTACTCGTACTTAATGATGTATCAGAGACCAGATAATTCATTCAACATTCGTACAAGTATTTAAATTATGGGAAACAAGTTAATTTAGCATTTAGAATAATGAGCCTACGGAGTACGGACGGCCACCCGTCCGGCATCCTGAATTATTTCCAACTGGACCGGGTCTTTTTGCCTTTTAACCGACTGTAGCAAAGAAAAACATAAGAGGGGTTATGATTTTATTCCTTTTCGGCGTATTAAAGTTTGACTGTTCATCTGTTCCCTCATAACTCAGAATATATTAACATAGGTAAGTACTTAGTATCTATAGGTACGTGATGTCAAACTTTTGGTTCTGGTTTTTTCATCAGTTTCTTTAATTCTATGTGCGTGATGACCAGTCGTCACGTACATAGACCATTATTATTTATTCATCATAGGTGGTATACCAAATAAAAAAAATGAAGCATTTGCGGGAGAGTCACCATAACATATTTCTTTTTAATTTATAATACTTGAAAAAAATATAATATCCATTTACCCTTCCTATTACCTGTTCAATAAACAGGTTTTTAAGTATAGAGTGACAGTATTTTTAAGATTTATATGAAGCCTGATTTAGGAGATTACCAAACAAACAAATTCACAGACTTTATTTTCTTCATAATATTAGTGTAGATGTAAACTGGACCGGAGTCAGCTTTTTGCCTTTTTAAATGTCCGCATCAGATCTCTGGTTTTTGCGATTCCTAAGATAACGTATGGATTTACATATTGTTATATCAAAGGAGGTCCGTCCATATTTAAATTGTATTTATTAGTCCCCCCTATTATAGGATGCAACGTTGGCGGTATTAAAAGAAGAGTTCATTCATAAAATGAACCACAGTGAAAAGAGTCGTTAGAGTCGTATAGATTTTTCATGAACTAAATTTTGATCTCATTATTCAAATTTAGAACTTCTTACTACTATCACTAACTTATTATACTACTTCATTTTATGGTATACTCGCCCTTGCCTTCCTAAAGACCTTCTACTGACGTTCATCCAAACTTTCTTTTATTCTTTTACAGAATATAGGTTTAGAGTATAGGTTTTTTAAAGTCGCATTAGACTCATAATTAAAGTCAACACGATTTTAATTAATTTTAATCAAAACTTTTTTATTGTAAGTTTATAGTTTTAACGATAACATTAAAACGATTGACAAACCATCTGTTGAAAAAAAAACTACAGACTGTAGTTGTCAAAGTCCTGAAAAAATAAAGTTAAATATAGTATACGGTTTCAAAATTAGTACGGGACTTACAATTGTATCATGGACAACATCGTGCTTTCTTTTTGAAGATGCAAAGCAAACAATCCTTTATGTGAGAAAGGTCGGACAAAAGGATTATTTTTTCCAACAATACAAGTCGTATTACAAACAATGGAAACAGTAGCCATACATTTTTTGTGTGTTCAAGGTGTTGAGGTAAACATAATCTTTAAAAGAAAGATGGACAGATAATTACGTTTCAAATACAACTTATCGAGTAGCAGTAATCTGTATTGTCAATAACTATTTATGTTTAAACTTTTCAAATGTAAATGGGATTATACTTTGGCATTCGAAGATTGTATTATTGTAATGTGGTCTCAATATTTATAAATTCTTAATAGCTGTTGGTAAAACTCAATAGCTTGAATAACTGGATTAGAATCTGAAAGGTCACAGACATTTGAACTTTGCAATTTTTGAGATTACATACCTACTTACCCATTGTAATCTGTAAAACTTTTGAGACAAAAGTCAAAATATACTCAAACACCTCTATTTTATTTAACCGACGCGCGCCGTGTAGAAGCCGAATAGGGGTATGGGTTTAATATAACTGCCATGCCCCTAACAGGTTAGCCCGTTACCACCTTAGACTGCATCATCACTTACCATCAGGTGAGATATCAGTCAAGGGCTAACTTGTAGTGGATTAAAAAAAACAGCTATTACCTAGATTATTCAGGACGAAATTCTAAAACCGCTTCCTTCAACGAAATTAGTTATAAATCAGACAGACTTTTTGCCACATTACTTAAGACATTATTCAAAGACCCTCTATACGTAAAATAAGGAAAGAAATAAAACAAGGAACTCTAAAGAAGAATCTGCTTACAAAGAAATTCAATTCAATCTTCATTGTGAACCAAATTCCCTTTGACCAATGACCGCCCATTAGGCACTATTAGCACAGGAGCCAGTGCCAAATTTTCAGAAATTTCTTGATAATAGCTAAAATTGTAAAAGATCTCTCACTCTGGAAGAGAAATTTATCTTACATTATGCATGACTCCCAAAGTTTCATTAAAAACACACTTCATTTGATACAAAATACTAATCCAATGATGATCAAGTAGCAAGGTCTAGATTTTCACTCACTCAGATTGATTTTTCTAACAATTTATTAGAAATAATCTAAAATCCAGAATATTTAGTTATAAACAGCTGGGTGCAATTGCAATATCTATAATATTAATGCTATGAGCAAGCTCTTAAGACTAACGCATACAGACGGAATGTAGTGGAGGCGATAGCAACTTAAAATCTACTTTGTGGACTTTGATATACGATATGCGATTCGAATGAGTAGGTATATTAAAAGTAAAGTATATTACAAGTAAATAAAGAAGTTTGACATTGAAAATGATTTTCAATGTTCACGTTTTAAATAAATGTTGTTTCATAACAACGTCTAAAACTCAACTCTCTATAATAAAACAACTGTCTATTAGACACTAAATTAATGAAGGTATCGTTAGAGTTTGATCTGAAAGCCACAACAAATAAGGCACCAGCTCTCGGTCCATATTACGGGCTAGTAAAATAAATACACCGCTAAAACACAATGGGGATAAAAAATGTTCATAACAAGAATTAATTTATTGTAAGCCGCGATCAATAGACCCGAGTGGGTGGACAGTTTCTCAAGAGTCCATCTTTGTCAGGCTTTGATACCAATTTGTTAGTGTCGGCGGTCTAACGTGCGGCGATTTAAAGTTTGGTAGGTAAGGTATTTTACGCCTTATAAAGTGTCGAGAACTATTATGAATATCTGTTTTAAATTGATAGAGAATATCCGAAAATTATGTAACAGCTGTAATAAGTGTCTGACGAATAACCAATTATTTTTATATTATTTTCATCAACTAAAGTCCATTTGCATTAATCATCCAAGATAAAATTTTGGTCCATTAACAATCCGTGACTGGTCAGCCCATAAGTACCTAATTTAGTTTTATTGATGGTTATCCGTTGACCGCTTGCAGAGACGCCGAGTTACGTATACCCAGGAATAAATTTGAAATTTTGACAAACGTTTTATATGAATTCTGTCAAAGTAGCAGTTAACTCTCAGTTAAAAGGATAACCCGGCGTTTCTGCAATCGGGCCTAAGCTGTTAAAGCAATAAACCATTGGTTAACCTTATTAGTAAATTTAAAAAAAATTCACGAAAATCTGATACGGTTTCAACTGGAAGAGGACAGAGGTAGAGGTAAGGTCTCTCTATAACTAGAAGTCTTAACTCGACAACTACAAATAAAATAGAAGGAAGCTACTGTTAAGAATAGGGAATTAAGGGACGAGTGGCCTAGTTGTGACAACGCATATCAACCGATTGCGATTGTTAAGCACCGTTGACCCAAGTCGGTAACTGGATGGGTGACCGATAGGATAGCTTTACATTGTCAACCACAATTAAGTTAGGATTTGGCAAATTCCACCAAGTGAAGCCGGGTCGGGTCAGTTAGTGTCAGAAATAATATGATGAATAGGTACTCAAAATAACATAAAAACTGTCAAACAAAAGCTGCAAAGATTTTATCGAAAAGATCGCGCACAGGTTGACAATGGTCCCCCGGACCCAACAGAGACACCTGAGGTTCCAATATTTTCCCATGGTCAACCTTCGATAAACACCTTAACAAAAAATCATTCCACAGCCTTTGACAAACAATTGGTCAAAGAGATTTTTTCTTAACAAAACAGACTTCGCACCCACATGGACCAAATATCGATAATATCGACGTACAATAGACGAATGGGGTACGGTTCCGTAGTGTTAGGCAAAATAACTATTGTGGATCGTTTATAAGGAATCCTTTCATCGAATTCATACTGAAAAGGGTTTACGAGTGTCACTTTCTATTATTGTTGATTGATTTTTTTCTTTAAATAGAAAAGTTCTACCGAACTTTATCCACTGGTTCTCTCTTTTATTTAGAGCTTAATAATATGTTTGATTAGAAACTTGCATACTTTAACAAGCTACTACTGTAAAACTATTTCGAGCAACCACCTACAAAAATGCATTAGCCTGAGAGAGTTATCTATTCCAGAACTTTGGTGGCATAGTGCCTGTTCAGCATCCCCATCCATCCATAGACCTACATCAGGTTCGCAATCATCGTACAGTGGAAATCGTCTTGGAGTACGGAAATCCCGTCAAAAGACCTATATCCAGTTACTTACGTAGTAATGTTATGTAAAACTTAAATCAATCACTGTTACCGTCTCAATAATAATATGTAATATTAATTTGATTGGCTAAAATGGTGTACTTATTGCGTTAAGAGACCTAAGCCAATTTGCGCAGCAGTATTAGCCAATCAGAGGTGATTGCAATCGTTACACTATTGCAATCATTTTTACATAACAAGGCCCCGGACGTCCATCTCTGAAGCGATGAGAATACGATCGTGAAATAAAAATTCACACCTGCAAAACATTAATTACATAGGAGCTCTGTTTTTCTTTCAGCAAGCAGTCTACCGCTAGGATATGGAATGCCCTTCCGGTTTCCGTTTTCCCCTCCTCTTTTAATATAGGTACCTTCAAATCAAGAGTGAATAGGCATCTTCTAGGCAAGCGCGCTCCACCTTAGGCTGCATCACCTCTTGCATGTAAGTCTGAATGCAGCCAAGCGCTAGCCTATATATAAGCCTATAGTTAAAAAAAAGTATGTACTACAGACTTAATAAAATGGTGATGCTCTTGGTAACTCTAACTGCATCGCTTTCCTCATTTCTGAGAGTTGTTACCCGTTTCTATTACTATAATATGGGTAAAGTTTTTTCTTGGGACAATAGGGATGATGCCTATATCAAAAATAAATTATTTCCAACTGATTTTAAATAGAGGGTCTTCTAAAAGACCTAAAATTCACATTCTCGGTTATTTTTTAGGTTGATAACCATTTTAAAATATAGATCAAACAAAAAACAGAAAAACAAAAACAAAAATGCGTTGAAATTTGATGACGTCACTATTGTGAATTTCATACAACTTCCATCTAGTAGAAGTGCGTTTTTAAGTTTGATAAAGAGTTGCTGATTTGATTGAGTTGTCAGCAGTAGGCTTTCACATCCTTCCACATAACGCTTTTGATAAATACGCGAGGTAGCACGATACAATATTTAAAGAAAGAATCATTTAAAACACTTTACTCGAGTACATTATAGGTATATTATAGGTTGTGTCTCGTGTAATACACAAAAATACAAAATTTCATAAAATACCCAATTCCTCACAAAAAAATCTTGATTGACACGAAGATTGCAGTGTATCAAATTCTACCTGAACCTTTTATCCACCATTCTTCCAACCTGTATGCCGAGTTCCCGTGACCATTGTCCAAATGCCTTTGATTCGGATGAAATTCGATTTTTTTCTACACGTCAGATCGGACAAACGGACAAACGCGGCCTTTAATAGAGACCAGTGTTGTATTGAATTACGACCAGTTATAAGGTTTTTTTCGCCAATATTAATCCTGTCCGCTATTAGGGTCGACGAAAAAGGTCGTAACTTTTTATTTTTAAATACCTGGCATGGTTTAATGAGATAAAAAGGATTTAGACGAGCTCCCTGGCGCAGTGTTGAGCGCAGTGTTAGGTCCTGGGTTCGATCCTCGGCAGAGTCAATTTGTGAATTTATAATTTCTAAATTTTCTCTGGTCTGGCCTGGTGGGCTTCGGCCGTGGCTAGTTACCATCTTACCGGCAAAGACGTGCCGCCAAGCGATTAAGAGTTAACTATTCTAAACTCAAATTGAAGGCAACTTGGTCCAATTGACTTTTAGAAGAACCTTAAAATCGTCTTCTTTTTCTTTGTATTAAGTTATTGATTCATAAGGTAAGGTTTATTATGGAAAGTATTATTATTTCAAAGACGTTGCAGTACTGTCTGTGTACGGCTCATTGTTTCCTATAAAGAGATGGAGTGGGTGTTAAAAATCATAAGATACACGTTTCGTTCATGATTAATATTGTGCTATGTACATTGCATTGTGTCGGACTGTAGGCGTTCGGCTAGATTTATAATAGCTCGCCCTTTTCCTTTGGTTAAATACGATATTTAGTGGGATTTAATAAGCTTAATATTGGTCATGCATTGCCAAGCGGAGCTAAAATAAAGATCGATGTGTGATAAAATGTTTTCTCATGGTATCCATACTTTTTAATATTATAAATGCGAAAGTGTTTCTGTCTGTCTGTCTGTGGTCTGTCTATCTGCTATGCTTTCACGGCCCACCTGTTCAACCGATTTTGATGAAATTTTGTACAGGGATAGGTTGCATTACGACCGAAGGACATTCAGTTTCCATTTTTATCACGTATTTTACTAACTAAATATATCATATTCACTTATTGCTTCCTACGGAAAAGAAAATAACTGATTAGTTTTGTTTAGCGTTTGTTGAAAACAGAATTAGCGTCAATAACTTATTAAATAACTAGATGATGCCCGCCACTTCGTCCGCGTTAATAGAGGTTTTTGGTTCCCGCGGGAACTCTTTAATTTTCCAGGACAAAAAGTAGCCTATGTTCTATTCCAGACTATAATCTATCTCTGTGCCAAATTTCATCCAGATCTGTTTAGCCGTTTTGGCGTGATTGAGTAACAAACATCCATACATACATCCATCCAAACTTTCACATTTCTAATATGAGTAAGATTAGTTTAGTATAGATAAGTAATAATTAATATATATGAAGTATAGTATACATTTACAATGTTGCATAATTGAAGTGTTAACGCTCATCACTAATAAACAAGTACACCAAACAATAGATCCATTGCATCTCACAGACCCGCCAACGCAAACTAGTCACCAGACTAGGTGTCACCGCTGCATTTCCGGACTCAAGTTTCCGAAGTATAAAAGGTCGTATCTGCATACAACGCTGGGAGCTTTCCCATACCGGGCACTTCGTGACCGCTCGCCTTGTTAAAGATGACCTGCCTCGAGATTATGCACTTACATCCGTTTGAATGATGACTGTTTAATTGAGGTCATGTGAACTGTGCACGCTTACCGTAAACAAAGCGTGATTTTTTGCAATCCTTCATAAATGTAAGCGTAGAGAGCTTATTAATTGCCCCTATATGGTAGTTACATTATTTTTACATTTTTTCTGTGTGCCTGTTACTAGCCAGTTTAACTATAAAATTAACAATATTTATTTCAATATTTAGATAAACATCGCATCTCTGAACTTAGGTGCAATTTATGTCGAAGGAGAAATAAATATTTTTTTTATGTGAATCTCTCTCTGCATCGTATTCCTCATCACTGAGGGTCGTGACCCCTTGCCATTAATCAAATAATGGGAGGAGTTTTCTTAGGATAATAATGCAGTGGGTTCCCACGGCCTTCCGCATACGACTCGACTAAAGAGTAGGTATTTAGACTCTTAGGTTTTTGTAACGATTATTGTCAGATGTTAGTGATAATAACCGGGACCGAAGGCCTAACGTGCTCTCTGAGACGCGGAGGAAACGAAAATACCAAATTTGAACCTCCAAATTCGGTCACCCATCCAGTTACCGACTTGGGTCAATGTTGCTTAACATTCGCAATCGACTGATATGTGTTGTCACAACTAGGTCACTCGTCCCTCAGTTTATAAGTAAATAAAAACCATTGATGTAGAATTTTTTTAGTACCTATAAAAACTAATAAATATGCTCCTGGGATTGCCATTGCAACTTCGGCAGTAATATAGATTAAGCATTTTTAGTACAATTTTTCAATACAATAAATAATAGTATATCTCTTTGGGCTTTTGTTATAAGAAACTTAAATACTATTCACTCGTCCACGTATACACCTACTGACATTATATTCCGAAATAATTATAAACTGTCTAAGACTAAAATGTAGCTAGCTCGAAAATAAAAGTGAAAGTAAGTTCAGAAAATCTATGCAAATGAAACGTAGGTATCAATAACATACAATACCCACTTCAAATAGACCAGCGCAACCACAGCAGAAAATCTTTATAGTACCTGCAATAAGGCTCACATGCATTTCACATGGTCTGTGGTGAAGTGATGGTCCATAGAAATCGCGATAAATTTCCCGACGGCCGCAAAGATCTGTTCCTACTATCATCAGATAACCGCCGAGTGACCTGTGCGCCTCGTCCCATTGTCTGCAGCCATTGAGTGAGACCATAGAGGAGCAAACCTGGAACATTAGATATCCACCCCCACCTACGTAATTGTGGAACTGTTGTTAATGTTAATGGACGTTAAAGATGAGACTAACTCGCAAAACACGAAACTACAAAACATCGGCTAGGCAGTACGCATGAGTGAGCCAGACAGATTATTATTCTTAGATTGTATAAATTAATGCGATGAGTACAAAAAGACGTAGTTTCTGCCTAATGTGCCCGATAACACATTTATCATATTATGAGCTATTTTACTTATACGTAATATTACTTACAGAGTAAATTTAGCATCATTGTCATCGTCATCGGCGTTTTAGCCCTTTATAAGCTCCAGAAGATTCCTTCCTTCTCTATCCGAAAATTAAGCCACCAATTTCTTAAATGAACTGATAAATTTGAACTGCATTCTTTTTCTGACATTGCTCCTCTAAGAGCATCACAACTCTCTGTCTGCAGCGGTCAAAATGACAGTTGAAATGATTAAACTGGATTGAGAATAACTTTTCCGTGTGCATTGCTAATTCAATATAGATTTTAAAAGTACTTACTAGATTATGCGCAGGGCTTAGGTTCAGTACCATCCCGTTCCACTACCACTTATTTTTAGGGACTAGAGTAACTAGGTAGTTATACTTAAATTTCTGCGCACTTTTGTTTTTGCGTGGAATTTTCCTATCTCCATCCTGTAGATTTTTTTTATCCACTACAAGTAAGCCCTTGATAGTAAGTGATGATGTGGTCTAAGATGGTAGCGGGCATGGCAGTTATATTTAACCCATACCCCTAATCTGTTTCTAGTTCTACACGGCATCATACCAGAACGCTAAATCGCTTTGCGGCACGTCATTGCCCGTAGGGTGGTAACTAGCCACGGCTGAAGCCTCCCACCAGGCAATTCTTTTTTCAGGTTCATTATGGGTTTATTTCATATCATTGCTCTACTTTATTTGGTTTAAATATGGACCATAAAAAAAGCTCAGAAATTAAAATTATAGGAAAAGTAGGTAGTTTCCGCTTTTGTTTCTGCATGGATTTAGTTTCTATCGAATTTCATAAATTCCCTTTTTAGTGGTTTAGCGTCGTCGTAGAGAAAACCTATACATCTATGCAAACTCTTAAGTTTCTAGACCTAGTTATTTGATCTATACGTTGATATTATCACACCAATTTCGGTACTCACCTAATTAATAGAAATAGTCCAATTCATTCACCATTGTACCTTACTTCGATGATCGTACCAAATCATTGCAATGTGACTTTCTAGTATTTCATCCAAAAAAAGGTTTGCCGAGTGTCCTATTGCTTTTCTCTCACGCTGTCTCCAGTTTTTTTGTTCCATTAGATGACATCCAACCCTTTATACACACCACAATAGTGTCCATAATGGAATCCTTGACCAGAATTCGAGCATGTGGAATTTTTTGCGAAGATGTGGCATCGATTATGACACGGCTCTTCCGCTTTACCGCTCATTAGACGGGTCTGGGAATTATAGCGTGTAAAAAGGAAATTGAATTTTAAATTATACTTTTGTTATGATTATGACTTTTACATTAACATTTTTAATATCATTCTTAATCAGGTGAGGGATGAGTGACCTAGTTGTAACAACGCATATCAGTCAATTGTAAATGTTAAGCAACGTTGACCCAAGTCCGTAACTGGATGGGTGACCGAACCTCCAAGGTTCAAATTTGGCCTTTTCGTTACCCTCCGTGCCTCGGAGCGTTAAGCCGTCGGTCCTGATTATTAACACTAACATCTGATAATAGTCGCTACAAAATAGGTACTCTTAGTCGAGTCGTATGTGGAAGTACGAGGTACCGACCGCATTATTATCCAAAGAAAACTCCTACCATTATTTGATTAACGGAATGGGGTCACGACCCTCAGTAATGAGGAATATGACGCAGAGAGGTTAGGACAGCATTTCTGTCACCGAGCAAATAAAGCCCAATAAATTATCTATTCACACAATAAATTTAGAAGAGATCTGAGATCACAACAATAAAATACTCAAAATGACACGGCACTAAAATAGTTTAACGATTACGATACGAATTACGAACATATTATGGTTGAATCAAGAGTCGTCAGTAAAGAAACCGCATGATATCCTGTCGTGCGCATATTTTTTGTGTTAAAAAGGTTTTAAGTTTACAGCGAAATAGATAAAATAAGTATTATAAAATAAAGTTTGAGGAAAGGACATTAACATCTCAAAGTGTGAAACTTAATAATTCTGTTAATTTTATTTTATTAAGTTTGCTTTCCTGTTAAAAAATATTTACTTAACTCAAAGAATTACGATACTTTCGAGACAACGACGACTGTACATTATTTCATCGCGGTTACTTTTCTCTCAATAATTGACTTTAAAGATTATTTTTTGCGCCAAGAATCAACCAGGCTGCGAAGCGTGGAAAAGTAGTCAGTATATACTAAGTGGAATGTTCACCTTCCACTTCCTCGTTCACCTCTCAGTAATTAGTTACTGTAATACAAAATTTTACCGTAACATTATCATTTCGAAATAAATGAATGTTTTTTTTTCTTAAAATTTGTATTCGATTCCTATTTGAATTGTGTCGGGCGGAAGAGCCACCGCAACCACCTGTTATGGTTTCACACGGCCAGGTACCTAATCCAAAAACATCACAGCTCGGACAACGGGTCATAGCTGTACCGTTTTTTTGTTCTTTCACTCAGTAATGAAAAAGATTTTTGAAACACTTTGATCTATTTTTTTTAAAGTTGCATTTTTATGATGGATGGCTCCGTTTTAGGTAGTTAAAAATTAACAGTTAAGTAATGCATAAATTATTTAAAAGTGCCTAATCATTGAAAATAGGAGTAGAAAAATTATGTAATTTTCGTACAATAATTGGGAGAAAAATTTAAAATACGCAAAGCAAATTTTTAGATTAAAAAAAATATCACTGGATAATCACCCATCTTCATTATGAAGAAGTGACACGGTGGAAATTCTTACAAAAGACCTATGTCCAGCAGTGGACGTCTATCTGTTGATGTTGATAATGATAATACAGTTGAAAAAGGTAACAGTAAGCTGTTAAATCATTAATTTTTTTTCAGTCATTTGTTTTCTACAGCAGCAGCTGACCACTGTCGCTCCAACAGAAAATACCAAATATATTTCCAAATACATTCAATTAAAAATGTGACAGATTATTTGACTCTATTTGCTCCTCGCAAACAACCTCAAATTATTCCACCGTTGGCGTTGTACAAGCCAACATCACACGCAATTTGTCGTCCGACCACAGGAAAATCGAATTATTGTATTGTTTATCACATCCCCTGTTATTTGTGCCTACCAGATGTACACTCAATGTCAATCTTCCATGTTTGTTTACCTAGAAATAGCAAACATTCTGCTGTGGGGTCATTTTGTACGCTTTGCCCGAATATTAGATTATCATAACTTCGTTACGACTATTGGCAAGGCAATCTCGGGAAAATCACGATAAAAATATTTTCAAAGACCATACTCAAAATTATCTTCAATAAAACAACCGTATTTGCATTTGATTGTGTAATCGATTTCTTAGTAGACTTGTTTTACCAAATAATTTTGAAGATTTTACGAAAGGATGCGTTTCATAATATTATACCTACTTACTTAGCTGATTTTCCACTCTACGTGAATGAAGAAATGAATTATTATTTAGGGACATAATTCAGGATTTATCAAACAATATGAATAAATATTGGTAATATATTTTGAGTGAGGAAAGCAGTCATATAACATTACTGTACTTTTCGTACAATTTTGTTCAAGTAGCGAACCCTACATAATATCCCAGTAAAGCCAGGTCAGTTTCATCACAAAAACCACGTCCAACCAATAATTCATGCTAAATATAACGCGACACAATTATAAGTCAGCCATCCATTTAGATCCGAAATAATATTCATTCACTAATACCATTTTCGCAGTGACATGCACTTTTTGCCATTCAAATGGGGGACAGTTGTGTT
The DNA here is from genome assembly GCA_923060345.2 of Erebia aethiops. Lineage (NCBI taxonomy): Eukaryota > Metazoa > Arthropoda > Insecta > Lepidoptera > Nymphalidae > Erebia > Erebia aethiops. The sequence goes on along the minus strand of OV281080.1, from coordinate 22,074,005 downwards.
TTTTTTGTATGAAACTTTCGCTGCAGTGTCTCTGGTACCCATACCATAGGCGATCACGCATATTTTTGCTCACACGTTATTAGGGGTGGCGTGTGTGAAAAAAATGTACTATTATAAATAAAAGGAGCTCGTACAAAGGGATGGAAGAGCGATCGGGGTCACTAGGAAACGGCGGTTTTGATACGGGTTTTTTTTTACCTGGCAGACTGGGGTCTTTTTTTAATAACATTTTTGGGTCTCAAATTTTATGGTGCTAGCCAGTCAGTCTGTGTTCATCTGCGAAGATGATCACATGCTTTATGACTTCAAGGAGAGTTGAAGTGAGTGCCCAGTGGTCTCTTAGACTTGTAAGATTTTGAGTTCAGTGTCTCGCGAACTTCTTCACTTTGGACTATACACTTGTTAAGTGAACTGAAGATTGAAGAAGAAAATGGATTTGTCGTTACGTAGTAAGTCAAGATTTTTCGACTCTGGCATCGACGTAAGGCGTAAAGGTACTTTCATTTCTGTGGCTTTTTGTTATTTTTAAAATATCATTTCTTTGCTTTTTTCAACTTAAATAAATTTCTATTCTACATGAATACCTACTCTAGGTATATGTTTTTTCCTCAACACCTTTGATTGACATGATTTCACGACTAGTTTTTTTGCACCTTTTCTGCACCTCAAAATATCTCCTACTATTTCTTAAACTGATGTTAGAGTCGAGTTTTCTTCGATTGTGTAAAATCCTTAACAAATCACTAAAAACTGTAGTTAAATTCAGACTATTCCAGACACTTACTCTTAATTTTATGATTCTTCCAATATCTTCTGATCTTTCACGATATTTTATCTGCTACGTCCTAAAGACATAATAGTAGTACACTAACTAGAACCTCCGTGACCTCCGTGGCGCAGTGTGTAGCGCTGTTGCCTTAACGTGCGGATTTCCCGGGTTCAATTCCCAGCAGGGTCAATTTGGGAATTTATAATTTCTGAATTTTCCCTGGTCTGGTCTGGTGGGAGGCTTCGGCCGTGGCTAGTTACCACCCTACCGACAAAGACGTGCCGCCAAGCGATTTAGCGTTATGGTACGATGCAGTGTAGAAACTGAAGGGGTATGGGTTTAATATAACTGCCATGCCCCTAACAGGTTAGCCCACTACCATATTAGACTGCATCATCATTTACCATCAGGTGAGATCGCAGTCAAGGGCTAGCTTGTAGTGGATAAAAAAAAGTATTTCTGGAACAATCTATCCTTATATCGTCAATATATCGGGGATGTCTATTTACATAGATAACTCAATGAATAGAAGTTAATGCAGATAGAGGGGTTGCTATAAATGAGGCAATAACCAATGTAGAAGACAAATTGGAAAGTAATAAGGCAGTGAAAATGATATCTGGCCTGGGACATATCTGTATGTGGAATCAGAACGAAACTGATCCCATTTACATTAACATATAAATGAGTAAGTAAGTGGACTGTTCCCTGTAGCTTATTTATTCCTTGATCGAACTTTAGTGTTTTTCTCGTAAAAATTCTACGGAATGGACTATTAATATTTAGCGACAGTTAAAAGTGGGAAATTATGCTTAGATAAACAAATACCGTATATAGAATAAAATTAATAAGTATGTAGGTACTTATACAGCGAATTAATTATCTTTTTAATGCTTTTTTTAGCTTTGCCTTCATTGTTAAATTTGTTTCTTTAAAATATTTATTTGACCTTTTCATGAGATTAAAAATAAATAAAAATGAACGATATCAGACGAATCGAAAACCTCTAATGCCTCCTTATTTATAAAAAAATAAATACTATCAAAATTACTTATAATTTTTTACTTACTAGCTCATTCGACAGTAATTATTCACAAACAAAATTGTATTTAAGAAAATGTCCTAAAACTGTAAAATACAATAAAATACTTATCAAGAAACCAACTTCAAACTTAAACGCAGTAATATCACAGAATGCTTAATAGTACCTTTCAGTAATAGTAAAACTTGCCAAGAAACTTCACTATTTATCAACACAGAGCTATATTTAAAAAATGTATTTTAGTGAGATATAATATAAACGTATAAATTAGTCACAGAAGGGACAAATTGACTCAAGACATTAGTCAAGACAACGAGCCCATTTGGCTTCTTCTTACTACTTACTAAAGGGACGTAACGAATAACAACCAACAATTAAATAAAAGAACATCATTAGTCTGACTTTGAGGAATTAAAAAATTATTCTATTACTTAAATGCAATCCTAATACAAAATATTAATTAATTATATTTGTTAGTTTAACCTTCACATAATTAATTATGTATTATAATAAAACAGTGAGTCACTGTCACTCAAATATTATAACAGTTTAATACTATTAGATTCAGTAGTTTTATTTAAGAGTAATTAATTATATTTATTCTGTCACTTCTTAGTCCATGAATGAACATAAAATGGGATAGAATTAAAGAACTCCCCATAATATTATCTCAGGGCAGTTCAATGTTTCTACTATAGCCGTCCTACAGTCGATAAATCTCCTTGGTGTTAGATATGCCTTCCTTTCCTGCGTTGACCGCAAATTTCTAGCGGAGGTCGTATGTCAAAATAATGTCCGCCATGGAATAGGCAGATAGGCCAAGAGCAAGTGGTCGAAAAACTTACGTCGTGCAAACTTTATAATATCTCACCAAAGTTTACTTCTGACAAAATTTCGGCTACGGTTGTCAATCTCACCGAATACTAGCCATCTTCGCATGAAATATCATAGACGAACTCTATTCCCTCACTTTCATAGGCCGTTGATGAGAAAGTGCAGGACCGACAACTTTTTCTCTCTGAGGCATTAACATCACCTACTTCGCAAAGCCTGCAGGGCTGCTACGAAGATTTAGATAATTAATTTTTCTAACTTAATAAATTAAATAATTACAGATCACAATCCCAAAATAATAAATTTTAGTTATTTTAGAGAGTTTACATTCTATGATAGTAGTTGTTGGCAATCTTAAGGTACATATTATTAAGATTTGCATTAATATTTATACTTAATTTTATAAAGAGGAAAGATTTGTTTGTTTGTTTGTTTGTAAAGGATAAACTCAAAAACTACTCAACCCATTTTAAAAATTCTTTCACCTATAGAAAGCTACATTATCAGCGAGTAACATAGGCTATATTTTATTTTCAAAAAATTAGAGATCCTTACTAAAATTTCAATAATGTGAACTAAGTCGGAAAAAATCGTCTCTTTTGAGAGCTTACGTGGCGTGTGCTGCGTAAATAGTTAAAGTTACATGAAAACAATGTATGGCGGAATTGTTCCTCTCAAAAAGTTCTAAAAAAAAATCTGCAATAGCATATATCTATCCTTTAAGGTTAACTCACAATAAGCATTTTTATGATTTTCAAATTTGGTCTAGACCAATGCTGTACTTGCGAAGGTGTTTTTACCCACATGGGTAGTATCCTTATATCAAAATAAATATGTTATTCATCTCAAGTATCTAATTAAGATAAAAATTGTGCTTTACATCATGGCGGGCTGGCGGTTGTGGCAGGTGTGGTAAGGGCGTACTCTTACAACGTAATATTAAAATGTAAAACCTGCCCAATGCCCACTGGCTATATTGGGTATAGACCACAGATCACGGATTGTTTCCGTGATCTGTGGTATAGACTATTAGGATTATTAGTGCTACCCGTGCGAAGCCGGGGTGGAACGCTAGTCAATTGATAAACTGACAAAAATATACAATAAAATTTGCTTAAAAATTGTCACATTTACGTCAAAGTCTCGTCTACGGCCTGTAGGCCTCCCCCATATCTCGCCAAAGCTTTCTGTCACGATCAGCTTGTCTCATCCAATCTGCTTCACATCTCTCTGAGTAGATATAAATATAAACAACTAGATGTTGCCCGCGACTTCATCCGCGTGGATTAAGATTTTTTGATTCCCGTGGGAAATCTTTAATTTTCTAGGATAAAAAGTAGCCTTTGTCGTTCCCTGGGATACAAACTATTCCCATACCAAAGTTATCAAAATCGGTTGAACAGATGGGCCTTGAAAGCGAAGCAGACAGACAGACAGACACACTTCGCATTTATTATTAGTATAGAATACTATATATAGATAATTTAAATTATTAAACACCTACGAATGGGTATTTTATATTTTTCGTTATGGTCACAATTTCCCAAGAGCATGGAAACAAGAGATACAGTTTTTCCGAAAGCAATAAAAGTGGGGTTATAGCGACGTCCGGTCGGGAGGACTGCCAAAGACTGCCAACCCTTACACCGAGCATAGTGGTCAATAATACCCCACCTTGTTATACCATTATCGACCTTATATTCAAAGGATTAGAGGTTATACCGACTGCATGGGGAAAATTTTGCACGAAAACCAGTGTGAATAAAATAGTAGTTTCTCGGACTTGGCAAGCTGTTCTGTTTTAAAGCATTTTTAAGGCTATTCCGATGACATGTATATCTCTGTGAAAGAGAAAGCTTTAACTGTAGAATAATAATAAAATTGTCGATAAAGAAACATAGAGGATTTTTGTCTGAAATTAAAATTTTGTAAGACTAGATGTTTCCAGCGGTTTCAACCGCGTGGATCTTTTAATTTCGTGTGTAGGTACTCTGTTTGTCCGGTGGGAGGCGTCGGTCTTGGCTTGTTACGACCCTACTGGCAAAGACGTACCGCCAAACGAATAAGACTTTCGGTACAATGCCATGTACTCGTAGAAACCAATTTAACAAATATGGGTACTGTTATACTTACCCCTAACAGGTTAGCCCGCTACCATCTTAGACTGCATCATCAGGTAAGATTGCAGTAAAGAGCTAAGTAGTGCAAAAAATATACTAAGTACTTTAGATTAGGATTTGAGACGGTAACTCAAAGTTAAATTGCGGCTGCTAAGTGACGTCATCGCTGTAGGTAACCTATATTACCTACTCTGAATCCATACTTCCGTACTAATATTATTATAAATGCGAAAGTATGTCTGTCTGCTTTTACGGCTCATCTTATCAACAGTTTTAGATTAAATTCTGTAGAGAGATAGTTTGCATCCCGGGGAAGGCCATAGGCTATTTTTAATTCCCGGGAGTTCCCGCGGGAATCAAAAAAATCTTTATCGCCGCGGACGAAGTCGCGGGCATCATCATACCTCATCATACTTACTAATACTAGTGGTTCGCCCCGAACTGAGACCTCGCGGTATCCATAAGATAGTTTTAACAAAATAATGCGCGCTCATATTTACGTTCATAGTTCAGTACTATCAGTAGACTATTTTTTATTCCACGTAAGATAGTGCTAACGTCTATTTTTAACCGACTTCCAAAAAAGGAGGAGGTTCTCAATTCGGCGCGTATTTTTTTTTTGTAAGCACAAACGAATAAACTTTTACAGAGCGCCATCTATTGACATCGTTGTGAAGTTCTGTTAAAAATACTGAAGCTCATTAAAAATTAAATTGCTCTTTTTTTCAATTATAAATGCGAAAGTGTGTTTGTTTGTACTTCAATCACGCCGCAACGGAGCAACGGATCGACGTAATTTTGCCATGGTTATAGTTGAGGACCTGGAGAGTGACATAGGCTACTTTTTATCCCGGAAAATTAAGGAGTTCCCGCGGGAATAAAAAAACTTAAACCACGCGGACGAATTCGCGGGCATCAGCTAGTTTAGTAATAATAAAGATTGCACGTGGAACGTAACGTGCTAGGTTTTGGTTATTTGTCACGACACGAGTGTCAATAAAAACGCCACACCGGACTCCTTAGCTGCTATACAACGATAGACATAGTGATGTAATTCAATTTATCGTAGACTTTTTATCGAAAGGAATAATCTTATTTTACTTATAAAGCCTTTTACTTTTATGCTTTTACGAGATTGGTTTTGATCATTGACAAGTGTGTTTTAAAAGTTGTGTTAAGATGTTGCTGGCATAAAACTGGCTGGTATGAAATCTTATATTCAGGGTTACGAACGAAATAAAAGTAAAAGAGAAGTAAGAATATCAAAATATAATATAATTAAAACCAAATATAAATAATTAAAAACAAAAAAATTAGGACATTGAAATATTTCTGGTTCGTATAATAATATGTAAATGTGAAATTTTCATGTCGAGATGAAACGTCGATATTTTATTTCAGGACAAGATAGGCTCGTGCTTGAATCCATACTTATATTATTATAAATGCGAAATTGTGTCTGTATTTCTGTCTGCTACGCTTTCACGGCCCATCTTATCATCAGTTTTGGATGGAATTCTGTAGAGAGATAGTTTGCATCCCGGGAAAGGCCATAGGCTATTTTTTATCCCGGAAAATTAAAGAGTTCCCGCAGAAATTAAAAAACCTTTATCTTCGCCGACGAAGTCGTGGGTAGGTAGCGTCTTTACTAATTGATCGAAAACGAAGGTAGGGTGTTAGAACGTAGTAAATGCCTTTTCGCTTTGAAGTTACCCACTCAAGTTATGTGTGGCAAAAACAGAGACGTTGAAGGGGGTTCGTATCGATATTTTATAGGTAGGTACATCACTAAAGAACATCCGTTAAGCGGACACTTAACCCCTAATCCTTGGCGCGGCAGTTTAGTCTCTCCCGGGCATTTACGGCAAAAATCTTAATTCTGTTCTGCCGTTAACTGCCCGCCTCTAATTATTGCTGCCAATTGTATCTATTACTTCGAGTGCCTTCCTATATTCGTATAGCAATAAAATTATAAGGCTTCGATTGCATGGACAATAAATGGATCTATGGTACTGTTAACTTTATGACATAAAATTTGTTTATCAAATTTTTGCTTTTACTAGAAGATTTAATTTTACTTATAAAGAATAGATACATAAAAGTAAAAGAACGTTTATAAAAAATATTCTTTCCTATACTGTAGTGGGCGTGGGCACGATGCCTAAGCCTGCCCAGCACTGCCCAACATTATTAACATCGACATAATTTATCGACAATCCCTAAATTGTAGATAACGGCAGCTAAGCCCAATCGCTGACAATTTTCACTTTCCTGTCACGTAATTTGGCTTGGATGGTGCCTTAAATTTTGGGATTGGTGGTGAAAACTCGCATTTCAGCCGGCATAACTAAAAAATATTCTTTAGTCTATAGTCGCAATTCAACTGAAGTTAACCTTTTATTAAGCAATGGATGGAAAAATAGGTACTTTTAATTCAATGTGAATAAGAAAATGCCGTCGTTTGTTTGTAAAGAAAAGTTTAAAAAAATAATAATTAATAGATATATTACTTATAAAGTTTTTTAATCCAGGATGTAATTTTTTCGCCAAACCAATTTAAAGGATTACACTTTTTCATTTGAGATTATGTTACCTACTTACTTAGTTTCAAGTCCAACCGATACCACTAAAATAAATTTTCAATTTTACGTCCAATATTTTTCTATTAAGGGCTGTCCATCCCCAGGCGGTGTATCACGTTACGGGTAAAAAAGTGGAAATAAGAAAAAAATTCAAAACCCTCTAACGAAGAGGCCAATACACAGGAGAGCTCTGTTTTCCTCGGGTTATTCCCAATATTCGGCAAGTATTGGATATCCGTAACACGATTACTGACCCGGCCTTAATTCGATCAATTGTGGTCGCAATTTTTTTTGTCTTTGCGTATTTACCTGCTTGTGAAAACGTGGTATCGTTAATATCTGGATCGAGAGAAAATAGTGACAAAGAGACAACCGGCAGACTTTAAACTGGAAGAATTTACAATTTTAACCCAATGAATAATATAATATTTTAAGTTAATAATTTAGGTACAATTTGGTTTTTGTAGTGTATATGTCACCGTAAGATTGTGAAAACCGTTAGATTGTAATCTATCTAGCGAGATTGTTTAAAACTGTCGAAAGATTATAATTTAACGCATTACTTTTTGGTAGATTGTAGGTCTGTTAGGTGTACTAACTCGATAGAACCTAAGGTTATTTATGTCAAACCCTGACCTAACCAACAAGAAAGAGACAAGAAAACGTAAATACAATGAATATGTCAAAAATTGACACTAAGAACATTGAACGGTTCACAATCTCTCGATATAAAAAGCGTTAGATTGCAATCTGACGGTTTTGCAATTTTACGGTGACATACAAATAAAATTCAATTCCTTTTAAATTAAGATTTTGATAAGCTTACCATTTGAAACTTAAAATTATTGTATAACTAACTGATGACCTCGACTTCGTCCGCGTGCTGGCGTTGCGTGATTGAAGGACAAACCAACAAACCAATAAACCAACACAAACACACTTTCGCATTTATAATATTAAGTATGATAATATGATAATAATAAAGATGCACTTTCTAAATTTTTTTTTATTTTTTTATTGCGTGATAGGCTTGCGCTTGACGACAATCATTTTTAGTGCAAAGCAATGATGAGGTCTAGTTTGGGACGCGCTTGCCTAGAAGATTGATGAATTTTTTATATTTTTAATTAATCAACTAATTTGGATATAAATCAAACATTTCTAATACAATATAGTAACACTCGACAAACTTTTAGGCAATGCCCCTGATCCCTTGGACCAAAAAAAAAAAAAAGATGAAGATAATCAGGCGTTTTTGTCGCTCAGAATTACGTCGCATAATTTGATTAGCTATCGGTGGGCGAGACGCGGACCCTTAAGAGGTAATCCTATTTTATAGGTACGCCTCTTTAATTTGATAGTCTTTAGCTGGTTTTATGGCACCTTCTGGATTCGTTTGTGTTTTATTTGTTGTTTTTATATCGATTGCTGTCGCGTTCGCTACTGTTTGGATAAATTAGATAATACTAGCTGATACCCGCGACTTCGTCGGAGTGGAATTTGTTTTTTTTTTATTTCCACGGGAGCTCCTTAACTTTTCGGGATATAAAGTAGCCTCCACCTCTTCAGGTCCTCAACTATACCCATGCATAAAATCACGTCGATCCGTGTGCTGTTGCAACGTGATTGAAGGACACACTAACAAATAAACACACTTTCGCATTTATAATATTATATGTATGACGAAGTATGAAGAATGATTACGTTACGTTACTTTTGTAACAATATTGTTTGGAGTCACCATATCCATTGTGTAGTGTAGGTACATAATGTCGCGAGTTCGATTCCTGGCTGACTTGATTGGCGAATTTGTAATTTCTACATTAATTCAGGTCTGGTCTGCTTCGAGACTTATACTATTTAACTAGTTTTTTAACTAGCTACCCTACCGGCAGACCGCTTTAACGATTTGGTATGTTGATGTGTAAAAATCAATAAGGGGTGAGGAAGGAATCAGGGGTAACGTCCCAACACGGGGCTCGAACCCGGGACCTCGTCGGCCTCAGTCGAACATGCTAACCACTAGACAAATGAGACAGTCGAAGTCTTAAGTAGGTAAGAATCTTTACCCGATTAACGTTTCTACAGCATTAACAAAATCCGCCGCCTCATTACGCCTTATTTACTTCCCCAGACCCATTTACTCACACTCTGACACACATACCAAAATGTTGCCATAATAATAATTATAGGTGAGCAAACGATGACGTCATTAGTCGCTGTTGACACAGCCCGCCTTCCGCCTGAATGAGCTGGGCGTGGTGTTTACCGGCTCTTGGCTTGCGAGCCCTTGCTTATTCCTTACTTATAATTATAATTGCGCTAAGAATAGCGCTGAACGCTGGGTATATTTTTACGTATGCGCTAGAGGGTAAATCGGAAAAGTGTTTTTCCATCGATTGGGCTTATATTCAACTAGATGATGCTCGCGACTTCGTCCGCGTGAGCAGAGTTTTTACGATTCCCGCGGAAACTCTTTAATTTTACGGGATAAAAAGCCTATGTCCTTCCCCTATGATCCAACCTATCCCTGTACCAAATTTCATCAAAATCGGTTGAATAGATGGGCCGTGAAAGCGTAGCAGACAGACAGACACACTTTCGCATTTATAATATTAGTATGGATATGGATTTGAATAGTATTTACTTATTAACGTTTTGTCTTTATTTATTAGAACTTTTTTTGGCAACTAAAAAGGGACAGCATTACAGAATTAGATAAATTTTGCAATGCTGTCCCTTTTTAGTTAAAATCAGTTTAAATGTCCTTGTGCAAGTGGCCCTTACTGTAGTAATCTACTCATTTTAGCTTCGCTCGTGTAGAATTTCTGAAAATCCAAGAAAGAAGCTTCTACGTCATAGAGAAAATACGCTTGGTGTTTGTTGGTTATGGCTCCCTTGCTTATTCTATTATTAGTACATTTTATGATTGTGCTAAGAATAGAATAGTGGGCTTACTTTATAACAGTATTATTTTAATATTGTTGACGCTCTTGTTTCAGAATTATAGTCTTTAATAGCTGATGCCCGCGCCTTCATGCACGAGGATTTTTGGGTTCCCGCGGAAACTCTTTTATTTTCCGAGATGAAAAGTAGTCTATGTTTTATTCCAGACTCTATCTATCTCTGCGCCAAGTTTCATCCAGATCCGTTCAGCCGTTCTGGCGATTGAGTAACAAACATCCATCTGCGTAAGGGTGCAAGGTCTGCACCCTTACGCAGTCGAAATTCCGCGGGCTCGGGCTTCTAATTCGAACCGCTAGGATATGGAATGCCCTTCCGGCTTCCGTTTTCCCTGCATCCTTTTTTAATATAGGTACTTTCAAATCAAGAGAGAATAGGCATCTTCTAGGCAAGCGCGCTCCACCTTAGGCTGCATCACCTCTTGCATGCAAGTCTGATCGCAGCCAAGCGCTAGCTTATAGGTATATTTTTTTAAAAAACATCCAAACTTTCGAAATAAATTGTAGGGACGTCTTAGTACGAGAACGTCATAAGAAACTGCAGTTTAGAAATAATACCTACTACACCCCAAAATACATAGGTAATTTTTGTGCCCAAACATGTGCCTGGCTACTACGTGGGAGTCAACTGAATAATTTGTCTTCTTCGCAGGAAGTATCAAATCTACGTAAATTAATGATCATAAAATTATTTATTGATCAACCGATCTGCATACAAAACCTAAGTGAGCCAAAATCGGCGTGTAAACATTCCAAAAGGCACGGAGGAACCAAAACAAATTTCCTTAAACAATTTAATAAAAGTAAAGCAAACTGAATGAGTCGGAATTTGCCGACAAGGCTTTATTTGTATGATCCTTTGAACTGAATGTCCATTTCCGACAACTTGGGTCTCTGAATGAAGAGTTGTCACAGAACGATGTCAAAATTTTATGGCTTTGAATAAAATAAAAAGACGCTGAATTATTAATAGGGTTTGAAATTTGAATGTACTGAAATATTTATTTAGCTCGAGTCTTTTACAGGTTAGGTTAGGTTACCCCCTTTCAACACCAATGAAAACGTGCAGCGTACTTACTGAGTTCAAATAAAATAAATAAACTGCTCCCTACGTAACATATTAGGTGAATATTTGGCCTGCGCCGATTTAGATCTTTTTCTTCGTCAAGATGGCCACACTAAGGAAAATATAATATGTAGGTATACAGTCCGTCAAACTTCAAACCCGGTGGCAAAACTTGGGAATAACTTTTTATGGCTTTTTTGGCATGGTTTCATTTTCATTTCACCTAGCGGAGTTGCTAGTAGAAATGACAATGAAAATTTAAAAAAAACACAGACAGAGTTGTCACCGGGTCAGATAAGTTTGTGGGACTGTAAGTATTTCTAAAATGCTAGCTAATTAACTGATCTACCTGAATTATTATCGGCGGGTTTAGAAACATTTTTACCATTGGTTAGGTTAGGTCAGGTAAGGCTTAAAGGCGTGTATATTTACTTAAATAAGGGTTATACAAGATCGCTATTTTTTCAAGTAAACTCTATAGTTTGTACTTGTTTTAGCTTTTAGTTAAAATTTTAAAAAAAGCGTGTTTCAGGATTTTCGTCAATTTTCTCACTCACTGATATTCAAAAATTCCTCTCGTTCGATCTATATATTCAAAAAATATTCTACATGCAAAAATATTTCTATTTTTAGGTTAGAACTAGAATTCCTAATGAACTTATTCTAAGCACGCAAATTGCACGCACAGGCCGAGTAGTAACAATAACATTTGAATAGGACTCCATCGGCTATTGTAATAGAGTATATTGAAACTAATGCTACCGATCGAAACTTATAATAATAGGGATACCATCATTTTAAAATTTTGTAGGACAAGTATGTATGTACATACTATATACTACCTGATACGGGACTTTTTTTATTCCCGCGGGACTAAAAAAATTAGACTATGTCACTCTTCAGGTCTTCAACTATGCCCATGCTAAAAATCACGTTAATCCGTTGCTCCGTTACGGCGTGATTAAAGGACAAACCAATAAACCAAACAAACAAACACAGTTTCGCATTTATAATATTAATTACAAAGGCGGGCAGTTCGACTCGTAGATGATCCCAAAATTACTTGCACGTTGGAGTCCCTAGAGCACTGAAGAGACGTTAGTTCTCTTTGTGTATTCTATCGTCTCTACAATGGGGAGTGCTCTGAGGAGTTATTCAATCTAATACCACCTTCCGTGTTCTCCAGTCGCACCCTACGTCGCAGAAACAAATTTCATCCTCACCACCTGGATACCTGGTCCTCATCCACCACCCGTTATTCCAGGTCTTTTGTGTTCCCTCATGATTATAATATGGGGCTCTTCAAAGGGCGGATAAACAAATATCTTAAAAGCCAGCAACGCATTGGCGGTTCCTCTGGTGCTGCAAATGTTCATGGGCGGCGGTAATCACTTACCATCAGGTGACCCGTCTGCTCGTTTGCTCGCTATATATATATATATATATATATATATATATATATAAAAAAGTATGATTTTTTGTACAAACTAAATACATACATAAATCGACAAATCTAAAAATGTTTTTTCCAAAACACTCTTAGGATAAATTTAGCTTTTTTTTAAACATCTACTCATTATTACGATCAAGAATATGTAATGTTTTGAGATATACGATTGCTTTTTTAATTTCTTACATCAACTAATTACTGTCGCGACTCCTAATCAATCGCGTACGTTGCTCAGTATTTTAACTGCCATTGTTAGCATCGTAGTAGTATTAATAACGCAGTACATAATATAATATCAACTAAAAAAGGATTCAGGCCTTGTGTAACATCAAATTTTAGGACATATCTTGCGTAATATTGGGCCACCCTATCGCCTAACAATCACCACCCCCGCAGTATTCGGGTGTATTATTTTTATTCGGAGTTATTGTGGTGAAAAACGTTTGATTTCTATGGACAATAGGGTTCTTGTGATCCCCTGCCAATTAAGATTGGACACGGTGGTCACGTTGTGTCAAAGTTAGGCATATTTTTTTGTTCTTTGTATCGTTATGGATAGGCCGATCAATCTATTCTATTATAGTGTGTATATAACCTATATTTGATAGAACGTTACAATATGAATTATTACTTTTGTTTGCGAATTCACTATGTTATGTTTAAATATAATTTTTTTGGGAGTTTGCTTTATACAAGTAGCTCGATTTATCACAGTCTGAATTAGAGCGTGATACTTATATCGTGATAACTCTTATTTTATCAAGTCTCAATATCTTACTGGAACGTTAACTTGTTTAGAATTAAAAATTTAAGGAGTACAAGTCATGATGGAACTTTTCCCTCTTCACATCTGCTTCAGTCTCACATCACCAGAATGGTCTGCAGCTGAGGTAATTAAGGACATCGATTTTTTTTAAACGAAGATTCGTTTCATCATTCTAAACAATTCGCGAAAATAGAATACTGGATTATTTGCTCACAAATTTATAAAAATAACACAGAATAGCGATGTAACAGTTGTTTAACGGTGCCGTGTACAATGTTAACATTCCGACAGTCGCTGGGACAAAATGTAATTAATAATTTATGCGGCGACAGTCGAAAACTTCTAACACACAAGTTACTCGTGACCAAAAAGCAATGTGATTCATCCTTATCATTCCACAGCGGGGGAGACGTTACATCACATTTTCCCAGGTACTAAACACAGGACCACTAGATAAAAAAATAATCAAATTAGTTACTATCGTTTGGCATTCAGCATGACCAAGAAAACCAACTGTCACAGAGAAATAGAGACATGACAATCACGTCTACATTATGAAGATGACACTTATGGAACAAATATTATATTGTTTCATAAGTGTAGGTACAGTACAATAACTGTTACGCAATAATTTATTTAAATCAGGGATCGTAATCATTGTGACGTATTGGTTTTTTACACAATATCTAATTAAGTCTTCTCCTAGGCGAGTTGCTAGAAGCTCGTGACCTTTTCACTCACGAAAAAACAAAGCAGATTTAACTGCCATGCCTCGATGTAGTAACGAGCTAATTTAAACTTTTCTGTTGTCTCTTAAAGGGGAGCACTCCCCTATATCGTCACCTGAGGCGTTCGGGGCTAGACATGACTTTTCAATAAACTACGTGTATTGAACAAGTGGAATATACTATCAAAAAAAACATAATTACTATTCTAAAATAAATATGTAAAACTTAAAAATTAACTTACTTACACTATACTCTTACTTTACTTAAATTACTTATGTAAAGCTTTAAAAGTACATGCCTTCTTGTTTCTTCAATAAGAAGATCAGATTGAATTCCTAGAAAACAAAATTTCCCATATTAAAAAAAATGGTATTTCTAATTACCTATCTGGAAATTCACAGCATAGAATATTTTTTGTTTTGCACATTTAATTTGAAGTTGTACCACAGAATAGGTCACCGTACGATGGTGTACTATATAATTAGGCAGCAATCATACTAAAATGTATAGTTAAACTAATTTATCCGTCAAAACCAATTTAATAGGGTCACCCTATTACTATTACTTTCCATTGTCATTTTCATTGCGGAAAACTTATAAAGGGAAAAAATTATATACTTACTTAGTCGCAGTTAATATTTCTTTTATTTATCATTGTAATGTATAAGTATTTATATATGTCAACCACTACAAGTCACATTAAATAAATCAGTCTTGAGTTCAGCGCCATCGGAGTTTTACTTATCTATAGCACAACACAAGTCTTAAGGAAATTGTGACGAAAATTTCAGTAATGGTGTTTAAAAAGTTACCTGAACGTGTGATTCATGGGAGAGTGTAATGGGAATTGTGTTTGCGACTTGTAACGCAGTGCATTTTGCTAAAAAGAAAATTGTGCGTGAGTTACGGGCGGCCATGTTACGGACAAAGGTTTGATGGCGCCACGCACAAGGCTAATCGTGATACGAGTTCGCTAGACCAACCAAAAGACATATTTTATAAATACCCTACGTACATTACAAACAATTAGACACATTATGTGGCAAATTCTGTAAAACTATAGTTAGTAAATTTAAAGTATATGAAAAGGTTAGCAATATTTTTAATGCTGTCATTTTAGTTTAGAGATTGTGTACAACAGAATCAGCCCCAGTAGTTATTCAATACCAAAGAGTAGCTACTAACTTTGATGGTTCCTGGATCACCGGTATTACCAATAAATCACTATTTTACACCAAATTTTGGTTGTGGGTGTATGTATTCTATGGCGCATGTGATGACCAATGTCCAGTCGCGTACGGGGGTGGGGCCACGTGGATTTTGTCGACAAATCTACTTTGACGCGGTAAACCGATAGGGTTCGATTTGATAGGCGATCGGGCCAATATGGGATTGTAAATAAATACTTAGGTATAATAGCACTGACCGCTAGTGGTTATCTTTACAAATTACTAGATCATGCCCGCGACTTAAACCTCTTGTTTCAGCGGGATTTTTCAGGATAAAAAGTAATCTATGGCCTTCCCGGGATGATACCTATTTTTGTATTAAATTTCATCAAAATCGGTTGAGAAACTAAAGATCGGCTTCCAATCTTTAGTTTCCCATCGGCTTCCAGCTGGGAGACGCTGTGGCGATCCATACAAGAGACCTTCGACCAGCAGTGGACGATTATAGTTTGAGACGACGTAATTCGTTTTAAATATCTATATCTTATTAAATTATATTTATATCTTGTTTAAGTAAGTAAAATTCGCTTTCAAAATCTGAATGGTCTGCTCTTTTGATAATCAGATAGTTAAGTTTTTAGTTCTTTTATATTCAGCGAGTTTTAATAAAATTTTAAAGAGAGATATCAAAGAAAGGTTATTAGATAATCCGCTTACGTTTATAAAACTTACACACAATTTCTTAATTTAGTGAGGTGAAAAAACTACACCATTAGTTATAGGCTTTCAATTAAAACTAGTTATCAAATTAATGTTTCACCGCCATTACACAGAACGGAAGGAAAGACAGCGGTTCGAAAGGAAGCGATTAAAAAACAAAACCATTTGCCACGAGCCATGGCATTGCCCAAATAAATTCTTATAAAAAAAACTTACATCAATACGACACATTTACATAATAAACCCCCTAAACAAACCCAGGTACGACATGTAAACAAAGCGGTCGAATCACGTAGTTTTTGCGCTGTATTAATTTAGTACTCGGGTTACAAACGTCCCCTGTATAGCACATTATAAGAAAGTACGTCCTACTTTCATCACAAAGAAGGAAAAATATAATAATAAAAGCGTACGGAATGTAAGGGTCTGCGTATAGTACTTATGTAAAATTAGCTCCGTACCTCTCACGGCTTTGATGTGCCGACCAATTGTATAAGTCTTGAATATGAAAGTGCCTTTATAATTCTACGGGCGCCGATGCCGGTGTCGGCTTATTTATTAGGCAATTAAACGTATGTATATAGAGCATGTAATGGGTGGGTTTTGTACATAGGGCATGCGATTGCACGCGAGTGATGCGATATGGCGACATCAAAGGTACGATGCCGTGTAGAAACCGAAGGGGTATGGGTTTAATATAACAGCCATGCCCCTAACAGGTTAGCCCGCTACCATCTTAGACTGCATCATCACTTACCATCAGGTGAGATCGCAGTTAAGGGCTAGCTTGTAGTGGATAAAAAAAAAAAAAAAGCAAAAATTTTTGCTGAAATTCCCGAGGCTGGCTAAGCTGGCTTCTTCTTCTTTTTTATTCACTACAAGTTAGCCCTTGACTGTGATCTCACCTTAAGTGTGTGCAAATCACTTATCGTCATGGTAAGTGATGATCAGTGATGGTAATCACTTAAATCATCAAGCGTTCAGGTGCACGCTTTTCCCGAAGTTGGGCAAGCCTCCTCCAAGTATTCCCCGCAAGCTTCCCAAGCCATGGGGCCGCATTAGCAAGCCGGATGTCGTTGGACCAACGAGAAGGGCTAAGCTGGCTTATATTTACTTATTTACATGTAAGCTTTAAACACTAAGCTATTTTATAAATTAAATTGTTCACCCTAAAATTTGATTATTACTATAACAGGATTGGTAATTTTTCCATAGCATTAGTAACTTACTACTAATTTTCCCATTATTCGACGAAAGTTCCCGTTTCTTGCTTTACAAGTTTAAGGATTACAACCTAATTCTATGACGAGATAATCTCATAACTGAATAAAGGTTTTTCTTTTTTGACCCATTAAATCAGCTGATATATTTATAGAGACCCACAGTAAAACTATTCCATTAATGTTGCATATAGAAAATCCATATTAAAGACTAAAAATCGATATTAATATAAAAATATTTTTATCCTTCTTTTTAAAGACATAATTATTTCATCAATACTTCACTAACTACATAATCACAGGTATCCAAAAACCAGGCGGTACCACAACACGTCCATCGGGATAGTCTCTTTATTCAACCATTTAATTATAATTATAACAAAGTCAAAACATAAAATAAGTCGGACACATCTGTTGCACAGATTATCTTATACCTGTCCCAACAAAGAAAATAACCCTCTCAATACCAACCGCAACTGAGACGGTCATTAAGACCATTGTAAGGTGGTCACCACAACTGACACCTTAAGTTTGACGACCGTGACTGAGACAAGATATAATTAAATGTAATTTGGCACTCGAAGGGTTGAAAGCATGAAAGTGTCATTGGCCATATGTCGCTTGAATTTGGACTCGAGTAATTGGCCTTCAATTGAATGCCTTTTCATCTGGTAAGCGTGAGCGACCTGTTTTGTATTTATTAAACATAATTGATCAGCTGTTCAAATATTTTCGCCTTAAATGTCCTTACCTTGGGACGACTAATTTTTTTTAAATTTTAACTAGCTGATACCCGCGACTTCATCCGCGCGTCGTAACTAACTTATTTTTCCATATTTTTTCACCGTTTAAACCTTCCCTGAACTACGACAAACATTCAAAACTAAAATCAGCTAAATTGGCCCAACCATTCTCGAGTTTTAGCGAGACAAACGAACAGCACTTGAATTTTATATATATAGAAGATAGAAGATTAATAGGTACTCCTTATTTTTTTTTTTTTTTTTGTATTTTATCTGCATCCTTTGTAATTCCAACTAAAGATTTATTTATTTTATTTTTATAGATGCGAAAAACTTACCAAAATAGTGTGTTAAGCATGAATCCATGATTAGATTACTTTGTAAGATTACTCCTTATTCTATTTAAATTAATTAACATCCATTGTCTTTCGTGTGGAGTAAAGTTTTTTATAAATTTCATAACTGCCGTCTTTGGTTTTCACTAATAATAATATATTCAATCGTTTGAAACATCAAGTACCTATCTAACAACTCTTTAAGACAAGACAGATCTACTCGTAGCTTTAATTATTTTTTTCCAGTCCTGTCCTCAGGCCATAACTTTTTTAGAAGTTTGGCAAATTCAATCGCGACTGGGTTGCAAATAGCTCTCTGGTAGAGGACTAACCTGTTAAGGGTATGGCAGTTATACTAAATCCATACCTCTATTTGGTTTCTAGACGGCATCGTATCGGAATGCTTAATCGCTTGGCGGCACGTTTTTGCCGGTAGGGTGGTAAATAGCCACGGCCGAAACTTCTCACCATTTGACTTTATGGATCCAAAATTCAGTGAAGATACAGATACTTCTTTTTGATGATTCTATTTTGGTTGCAGCGGATGCGGACAGCGCGGCAGAAGGCGGGGGGTCGCCTACACCCGGCGTCCCCGCGGACACCCTCACCTGTGGGGCGTGCCGCAGAGCCTTCGCCCTGGCAGACATCGTGCGATTCATCCAGCACAAGGTCTCCTCCTGTGATAAGGAGCTGTC
Organism: Erebia aethiops; assembly: GCA_923060345.2. NCBI lineage: Eukaryota > Metazoa > Arthropoda > Insecta > Lepidoptera > Nymphalidae > Erebia > Erebia aethiops. The sequence continues at coordinate 22,054,803 of OV281080.1, read as the reverse complement.
GTCCTACCACTGCTACAGCGCCGGTGAGTGATACTTTATCCTTGACTGCTAATGCGTTAAGTTCTGGTCTCCTTTCTTACCGATTGCCTAAAATTTGAGGTACCTTTTTTTTAAATCTACTACAAGCTAGCCCTTGACTGCGATCTCACCTGATGGTAAGTGATGATGCAGTCTAAAATGGTAGCGGGCGAACCTGTTAGGGGCATGGCAGTTATATTAAACCCATACTCCTTCGGTTTCTACACGGCATCGTACCGGAACGCTAAATCACTAGGCGGCACGTCTTTGCCAAACCATAACGGCATTGAATTAGAGCTCAATTTCGTGTATCCATTCTCATACGTTTAGGGTTTCATACATACCTAAACGTATAAGAATGGATACACGATGCTGAGCTCTAATTAAATGCTGTTATGGTTTATTTTACTTTGAAGCCGAGCTTTAACGATTTCATCGGCAATCCTTACATGATTGCAACTCAGGTTATTGAGGTCTATTCACTCAAGAAATCTTTTACACTGTAATTTTTGATTTGGTAATATACAAACCTCTTATTATTCCCTAGAAAAGCTCTGAAAAAGAAGATCTCCTTTAACAAATTCTTATCATGTAAACACAGCAGTAGGTTTACTGCTATATCACAGTTCACATACCTGCTATGTGTTTACTTTATTAACAAATTCCATCTTTTTTGTCGAAATTGTGTCCATTCCTATGAATGAATATCCTGCAAGTTCAATAACTTGCAGGATATTAATTTAATTGAATTCTGTTTGACACAAATCTATTGAGATTTGTTTTAAACAGGATCGAATCCAAAATACACTGCAGTACGTTTTACTACGGTCAACTTGGTTCTCAAATAATTTGATAACATAATATTTTACACAGGTCCAAATTCAGATCAAGAAGATGGATCAAGACCAGGTCAAGTGGCGACTGGTAACTCCAGTGGACGAAGACCCTCACTGCTCACAGCCAGAAGGCCTCCAAGCAGTAGAATACACACCCCACCTCTGGCCAGCCCTTCGATAGCCCCACCTGACTTGCTTGAAGATGGTGGTGCTTCGAGTACACCGAAACGGTTATTAGATGGTAAATATTAACTCAACATTTTTTTTCTATTATCTTTCGTTTACAGGGGGCATAGAGTAGACAGAATTAGACCCGCCTCCTGAGCATTTCAATCAAGTAACTTCTTACATTTATCTGTCATTTTCCTGCAAGTTTCGCTTGACAAGTAATAAACGTCATCTAACATCTCCGCAATAGTGGAAAACTTGAATAGTATCTTTGCTAATATAATCATACTAATATTATAAAATGCGAAAGTGTGTTTGTTTGTTTGTTTGTCCTCGTCAATCACCCCGCTACGGAACAACGGATCGACATGATTTTTAATATGGGTATAGTTGAGGACCTGGAGAGTGACATAGGCTACTTTTTATCCCAGAAAATTAAGGAGTTCCCGGGGGAATGAATCAAAAAACTTAAACCACGCGGACGAAGTCGCGGGCATCAGCTAGTATATTATATAGTTTTTCTTTAGAAATAGCTACCATGTCATCTCTTATGTTATCAGAAATCGACCCCGGTGTATCAACACCTAAAAGAAGAGCATCAACATCACCCATGCCGTCAAGTTCCCCTGATGAAGATATTAAGCCGAAGATCAAACAAGAACACATGGACACCACGGGTTCTCCTGAAGATCAAAAGAAATCCAGAACAGAAGTAGCCGACGCTGAGTCTAACACTATGCATAGTGGTGAGTCATTGTTCATAATGCTTGCAGAGTAATACTAATCTAAGGTAACATATTATAGCAAAGCATTCCAAATGCAATTAATAACTAACTAGAACTTTAATATCACAGACGACTCATTGCTATTTTATTGCTTTTTGCTCTCTCTGCGTCGTATTCCTCATTACTGAGGGTCGTGACCCCTTTCCATTAATCAAATAATGGTAGGAGTTTTCTTGGGATAATAATGCGGTGGATTCCCACGTCCTTCCGCATAAAACTCGACTAAGAATTTATTATAAACTCTTAGGTTTTTGTAACGATTATTGTCAGATGTTAGTGATAATAACCGCGACCGACAGCTTAACGTGCTTCCCAAGGCATGGAAGAAACGAAAAGACCAAATATGAACTTCCAAATGCGGTCACCCATCCAGTTACCGACTTGGGTCAACGTTGCTTAACAATCGCAATCGAATGATATGCGTTATCACAACTAGGCCACTCGTCCCTCCCTCTTCTTTTTGCTATTGAGACGAACATCGGAATAGAACCTACCGGCTACGTATTGAAAAAATTATTGCTACCGGTTGAGTGAAAAATTCCCAAAAAATTTCGGTACTAGGGTTTGTGTTAACTTTGTAAGATATGAAACAAACAGTACTCAAACATTAAAAATAAATGCTACACAATGTAATTCGATACACGAGAAATATCTTCAGCCTATATCTTCACATCTTAGATCACGTTTTGTTTAGAAATGTTGATGTCATCGCGTTTTCTTTGTCCGATATTTAGGATTTTATTAATGATTCCTGTCCACTGTCGGCTTCAAAGGATTTGGCCTTTGGAGACAATTTTATCGTAACGCTCAGCTTTTGTCCATTATTGTGCAAGACGTTGCACATCAACAATACTGGTGGCCATTTATAGATTTGCTGACGTCACGATCCGATCATACATTTTGGTATGAAGCTCATTCTGACACATCACTCGCACATTCGTAAAAGGGGTGTTTTTTAATTTTCCTAATTGAAATAATTAAATAGGGATAATGAGAACTCAATCAAATCAGCAACTCTTTATCAAACTTAAAAACGCACTTCTAGTATGGAAGTTGTATGAAATTCACAGTTGTGACGTCATCAAATTTCAACGCACTTTTTCTTTAATCTATATTTTAAAATGATAAAATGTGAATTTTAGGTCTTTTGGAAGAGAGTCAGATAGAAATCATTTATTTTAATTTTAATATAGGCATCATCCCTATTACACGAAACATACTCAAATATTTAAGAAACTTGCATTAAATTGTTTTGCATAAAGAATTTGAGCAGGTATGATTATTAAAGTTACCATTTAAAAATGCCAAAATAAACACCAGGTGACGTAAGTTTATATTTATAATCGATCACCATGATAAGATCATTGCCTAAGTCATTTCAAAGTTTGCTAGAAAAGTGAAACACAAAAGAAAGCAGAAACTTGGAACATCTGTATAGCGGACAATCTTGTGGGGGTGGTTCGAAAAATAATCTATCCGAGAGCATAACCCTTTGTGCAAGCAGATGTGCCGTCATTTGACACTTTTGTATTAAACCGTTGCACAACAAAAGCTTTCTTAAGCCCGAAAATTGTACACCGTTCAAAATTTTCGACCCGCATTTTGTCAACTGCTTTGTGAGCCACTAAAACTTTAAGCGGTAACAGTTAATTTAGACGAATTGTTTGTGTCTTATGGAAAATATTCTCCAGTACCATTTTATTGTGACTTCGAAGGAAAATACTTTCGGTACTATGCCGTGTAGAAACCGAAAAGGGGTATGGGTATAATATTATAATTCCCATGCCCCTAACAGGTTAGCCCGCTACCATCTCAGACTGCATCATCACTTACCATCAGGTGAGATCACAGTCAAGGGCTAACTTGTAGTGGATAAAAAAAAAGCTCAGACATTTTAACTTGAGAAAGAAAAAGATTAAAGGTGCTTAACGATTAAAATAGAGATGAAAATCGCTTCCACAATATCGTTACCGATTGCGTTATCATCTAAATGTCAATTGCAGGCTTTGCTTCAACACCAGTTGTTTGGGCTTATTGAGTTTATCCTAAACGTTCATATTAACCCCTTCGAGTGAGCTGTCAAACCAGCCATATTCAATAAAGCATGAGGGTCCCGTTAAAGTAAAATATTACACCATATTGAAATGATAACTAAAAACAAAACAATCGCACCTATAAATCTACTAAACTTTAAATTATTGTGACAATAAGAACATAATTCTATTGGTGACAGTTAAATCCCGACCTCGTGCCAACGTAAAAAGGGATCTTAATTTAAATTGTATTATTTTGTACATATTAATTAACCCCATCGCTTTATGGAGAGATAAAGGGTATGATTTTGAAGAAAAAAATTATTTGCATGAACGCACGATTGACGTGCGCGCATTGTTATCTAGTGCCTTTTGTGATGACCCTTGTGTTAACCGTAAATATGACGTACAAAAGAGCCCAGGTTTTGTGTACTAGTAGTTGAATATTCAACGGTGTGATCTAATATATTTAAAGTTCAGTGTTGAAGAACAGAACACTGATGCTAACGGCCTTCCGTAGAAGATGGACTGTGATATTATAATTGTCAAAGATGCTACCGAGGTTCCTTTGTCAAAAGCGGGCTTTTTATAATTTTTTCAATGATAAAAAATGTTTGGCGTGCTCCTGACACGTACACGCTCATGCGTTTGCCGTGACCTACGGAACTTCTTTGACTGTGACACAATGGTCGAGGTTATTTTTAGTTTTTGTACAGACGGGAAGGTAGCTAAGTGGCGGGCTTTAAATAAGTGGGTTTTAATTTTGGATGTGACGTGTTGCTTTTCTATGTGAAAGGTGAGGGGAAGATTGTCTCGTGCCTATCGCGTGTCCTTTGACTTAGCGTTGATGGTTATATTAAGAAAAACTTTACCAAAACGCACGTTCGGATGACATCACCGTATCAGCTCTTCTACAGCTTGTTCTTTTGTTTCTTATATTTCTATATTTGTTTTAGGTATTGTTAAATTCTCAACAATAGTTTGTCCTCTACGAATGTACAATGCTGTGTCCACAAGACATCTTTGCACTCATTATCATAAAAAATACGTACGTACAAGAACCGGTGGTCCTCTCTTAATTGTATCTAAATAAATATTGGACCAGGTGTAAATTGAGTCCAGAGTTTTTGTTTGAGTTACAAATTAATGATGGATTGTTATGCTAGGTATTTCATATTCAAATTATGTGGATGCTCACTTGTTAAATATTAGTCGGGAATAGATTTCTAGTAGTGACCCAACGTTTCAATATTTAGTATTCCAAGCCCCTTAGCATACGTAATATTTGTGAAGTAGTCCTGTCGGTATCGATTTCACTGTACCCCTCTCACAGAGACTGCTGATAAAAATTATCCTTTTAAACTTGAATTAACACGGTTGACAGAGTTGTAGAACGGTCGGTCAGTGAAGTCTAAACAACAAAGGTTTTTACTTATCTGCTCATGCAAAATAAACGTTACCACAAAAGCCATACAGTGGGTCCTTGTTCAGATAAATCTCTTGTATTTGTACACTAATCACGCATTCATAGACCGTTTCCATGATCGCCCCCGTGAATGATTTCTCGCTAAGTCCCGTCCAAGATATTTCCATATCAAGACATGTTTTCTTAAGGGTCGACCACAAAGGGCCATCTCGACGCCCAATCTTTAATCCTATCTTGGGACCTTTGCGGGCAAATTTAAATTTCTTTAGAAATATCGTCCTTATTATGTATGTGCGGGTTTCTATTCCTCGTGACATTCGTGGGCGAGATAACGTAAGTTAAGTCCGAGAGGAGATTGTTGAGAAAAAACTACCGCTAACTTCCACTAGATCCCATCTCCCAAATTTGGGCTACTGAAATTTGGTCTCAACACAGATGGTTATAAAACTCTATGTCGGCTGAGATTTTTGGGATTAGTACAACCTTATTTTGTATATGAGGTGATAAGTCTTTATGAAGGGTCAACCTTTTCTATAGTGGAGCTCACCCTTTTAGTGAAAAGAGTCCGTTGATAGCTGATTTAGGAATAGTGATAATGCATTCACTGTGTGTAAATATATCATAGATTTACTCTATGATAGATGGCTTTTCAGCCACGTAAGGGTTGGATTGCTCCAGTAGATCTATATCAATAGTTTTCAAGTTTGAATATAATGTTTTCAGTAGGTATGCCTAGGTCCCCTAGGTAAGGAATTTACAATCGAATATGTAGAATTGGTAGATCGAATAGCTGTCATATTTGATTTGTGTTTTAGACGATGGGGTCACATACATAATAAATAATCAAGTTTGCAGAGAAAATACATTCATTAAATGTTATGATGTTACGAGGTTTGAATGTATTAAATACTGGATGATGCCCGCGACTTCGTGCGTGTGGATTGGTATTTAATTCCCGCGGGAACTCTTAAATATTCCGAGATAAAAAGTAGCCTAAGTCCTTCTTAAGGAATTAACCTGTCTCTGTACCAAATTTCATCAAAATCGCTTCGGTAGTTGGGCCGAGAAAGTGTAGCAGACAGACAGACACACTTTCGCATTTATAATATTACTATGGATTTTCTTGGTAACTGCAAAGTATTGAGCTTGCTTCTAAAACAAAATTTTTACATAACATTGTATCACAACAACATCATAACATTTTGAAATCAATTTTAAACCGCGTCCACTTTGATGTCCTCCGTACTCCCCCTCAACATTTTATTGTTTTTCCTCCATTTTTTGTAATATGTGGTAATGGTCGCTCCACACGTGTCGACAACGGTTATTACGAGTTTAAAATAGCCCCTCGCATCTGGGCAAAGGCGGTCGCGGACCAATTTTGGAGATCACATTTTAGTGTCGCACAAGAAAAATTTTGGTTGCGTCACGTGTGCTTCTATGATTTTATCTTTGAATATATTACATTTTTACTTAACTCTATTTTTCTTCAAATTTTTTAATATTTTCTAGGTAATCATAATTTATTTAAAATGTTCTTGATTTTATTAATTGTTGCAAGCGAATGGTTGTTAGTTTCATTTCATAGATCATATTATTTCAATAATTCACGTTAATAAGTAAGTAGTTGTTTTTTTCTTTATTTTATGATTTTTCTTCATTACTTTTTACTTCCCCCATTTTCGACTTCACTGTTTCCAATTAGATATTATGTAAAATTTCAATACAAACCGATATTAATAAAACGCCCCACTAAAGGCGGAACTGATTCGAGCGAGGGCGGAAGCAATTTGCGAGGTAACGCGATAGTTTACAGAAATCGGGGTTTTTATAGTGTCGACTGTCGACGCTGGGTGCGGTGATAGCCGTCATGCCATCATGCTTAGCTTTAGGATCTAATTGCTTGCAAATTAGGGTGCTATAAGCCCTGAACAGATACTACCTTTACTGTGACGGAAGAGACGCATGAAGGAAATTAAAATCATCCCCTAGCGCAAGACGTTTGACAGCTACAGTTCAACTTGAATCGCTATCACCTTTAATGTTACATTTTTAGGTGGACTGTACAGTCCCATAAACTTATCTGGCCCGGTGGCCAAAATTGGAACTAATTTTTATGCCTTTTTAGTTTTTGTTTTTATTTTACATATTTTTCATTTATATTAGTGACGCTGTCACCGGGTCAAACTTTGAGTTTGACTATAATCACGTCTAATTGACGGACACTCTAATTTTTGGATTAAATACATCGTTTCAGAGTCGTCACTGAGTACTATTAAGTATTCTGTGGTTTCAGTTAGAATAACGTAAATTCAGTTAATCACAACAAAAATTAAAATTGACCAAGGACTGTAATATAATATATATGACTGTCATGGCAAGAATACCATGAATTCAGCCAAGGCTGAATTATTTTAATTATATGAAATTATATCGGTATGCTACGTTTTCACGGTACATCTGTTTCATAGGTACTAAAAAAATTCTACATCAATGGTTTCAAATCAAAAAAATAAGAAATCGAAGAGAAACTACGGCGTTTAAAAAAATATTTAAAAATCCAGGCGGATGAAGACATGGGCATCATTTGAATCGTAATCGTAAGCGTTTGTCAAACGTATAGTCCGTCCGGTGTCAGCGTTGATATAGTGTACATACGAAAATAAAACCTAAACAGGCATAAAAATTTGTTCCAATTTTGAGCACCGGTTCAGTTATAGGTTATGTTACCGTGTCTGTAACACAAACATAACGGTGTCGGTTATGTTTGTGGGACAGAATTTATAGATGCCTGCATGTCAAAAACATGCAGTACAACTCCTTACAGTTCGAGTAATACGTTTTAAGCCCTGAAATGATTTCGATTTTCTTAGACAATTGGGCCTTTGGTCCGAAATATTTCCGTAGAGTAGGTATTAGAGAATATTCTTAATATTATATAAAAAACTTAAATTAAAGTAACTTTATGCTTTGTAGCGTAAAATTGGCCATTTTTGTTACAACTAGGTACCTATATATTTTAATTTCACGGAAAAACACTTGTGTACTCAACATACGCTCGGTCGAATCGGTCATCTTATTATTATTTTAGCTGTTCGTATGAGCTGGAGGACATTCAGAATTTTGCGTCATGACTTGAAAATTTTTCATGTCAATATAGCTTTTATGGCTGTTACAAATAACTTTCAGTGTCGCGTGAAAATTCAACGACAAAATAGACTTATCCATCAATTAGTTTTACCTCCGTAATGAGATATTACTTTTCTGTAATTGCGATCGTTCTTCAAGGTAATTACCAGACTGTATTATTTTATAGGTAAAGTGTGTTGCAGGTATGTCATACTTCTCTAGTTTTTTTAGTGTATTGACCTTTTTATGTCTAAGAAATTCCTAAAATTTTAAGATAAATTGTAAACACCCGTAAAGCAGTGTACAGTGCTACAAACTTATCTGACCCGGTGGCCAAAATTGGAACAAATTATGCTTGTTTAGTTTTAGTTATTATTTAATTTTTCATAGATACTAGCGACGCTGTCATCGGGTCAGTTATGTTTGTGGGATTATACCTACCGTTTAAAACAGCCTTATTGTCAAAATGCAACCTTGTATAACTAGATTAAACTGCAAAATCCCACTCTTTTTAATTTTGCGAACGAAATTGCGTTCATCTGCTTGTAGAGTAATATAATTCCATCAAGACAATAAAAAAAATATCGCACATATATAAAGTGAACGGTTCACGAAAATTGCGTTCCGTTTCACGAATTTTTATTTTTCATACCGCAACATGTCTTCAGTTATGGGTCACAATTTGCACCATTCGGGTTATAAGAGGGGTGTCGTCGTACGTCCGGTTTTCATCTGGAATTTCCGGATTTTGTGGCCACAGACATGCTCTGTGGGACATGATTCTTTATAGCAAGCGACAGGAAAATATTATCTGGAGTTGTTTTTATATTTCAAGTATTGCCTACTTTTAAAAACGACGTAATATATTCACATAGGTATATTATACGTATACTTAATATTAGAAAACATATTATACGCATAGATAGCAATGAGATTTTGCATATAAAATTAGTCTATAATGTAGACCGTACACTAAGGTCACGTTTCCACTAAAACTATAGCAATAAAACTTGCAGAAGTCAACTCTTAATAAAGTCACTTGCATGTTACATTTGTATTACGTTAGTTACGTACTGTATGTTCATGTAGTTAATTAAGTATAATATTATTGTAAATATTTTTTAGGCTTAGTCTATCGCATTATGTTAGGTTAGGTTAACAAATAAAATAAATGTAACTTGAACTGTGGTTTACACTCTCAAATTGGGTTTTACAGTGAATATAAGAAATTGAAATTGTATTGACATGACAGTGACAGCTGAGTGCAGACTGCTGTAAGTTTTTCTGCTACTGGTATTTTCAGCAATTCCAACCGAGTGAAGAATAAAGAGTGAAAAGAATGAGTGAGTGAGTCAAAATGTGTGAGGGATAGTTTTATTATAATACTAGGTAGGTAGATAGTAGAATGTGTCAAGTACGACCAGATACTTTACATGCACTCTTAAGTACTGAGTCATAACGTATGCAAGGTCGATATTTCGCAGTATCAACATAATGAACTATGTATCACTGGACCAACACACATATTTCACGAAACGCTCCTGACATGACGAAAGCCTAAGTTTCTGGTTTTTTCCACTGATTTGTTTTGTAAAGAGTTTCAAGTGAAAACTGCGCTCGTAGGTATAATTATAAGCTTCTGCCCCTGATTGCGTTTGCGTATAATTTGGGTATTCACGTGGGACATTTTCTTTCCGCCTCACGTGTTGCTACTCATGTTTGTTACAGAGATCCATCCAAACTTTCTCATTAATAATCCATACTTTTAATATTATATATGCGAAAGTAACTCTGTCTGTCTGTGTGTTACGCAATCACGCCTAAACTACTGAACCGAATTAAATGAAATTTGATACAGAGATAGTCTAGAACCTGAGAAAGGACATGTCCTACTTTTTAATGCGAAAAAAGGGCTGTAAGGGGTTGAAATAGGGGATGAAATTTTGTGTGGAAATTACATCATTTTTAAAGCTAGAAGCTTGAAAGTTATTTTTTAGGCTTTTCATTTGATATAAATAAATACGAGATTCAAAGTTTGTGAAAATTTTACAATAAAGGGGGAAAAATAGGGGATGAAAGTTTTTGTGTGATGACGTCCGCAAAGAAGTTAGCTTAAGTATTTTAATGTACGAGTATGTATGTGTTTTATTTGCAAAATAATTAGCCTAAAAAACTAAAAATACTGCCGGAAGACACTATTGCATGCGGACGAAGTCGTGGGCACAGCTAGTATAATTAAGTATAAATGGCTAAATGTACCTTATGTCATCTTAAGCCATAATCTTCATCTTCAGATCATAAACATGCCAATATTTTTCACGACAATTTTCCAAGTGTCCGGAATGTTGGAATAGAAAAGTATGGTAGCCCTAGTAACGAGTGGGGGTGGGGGGCGGAAAGGGAAGGCGGTCATTCAGCGCAGCGGCGCGACGGACATCCGCCGCATAACAACTCGATCTAGCCTCACGCTTATAAATATCGCGACTGGCAAAATGGGGCCGCCTTTTTTAAAATTGACATTCAAATTAGGCTGAAAGTGTTAATGCCTGTGCCTTGTTATTTTTTTTATTCGATTCTTCGGTTTTACTGGTATTACTGCTATAGAAAAAAAAACATTAAGTTTTTAAACATTAAAAAATAATTCAAGCTAGCTGATGCTCGCGACTTCGTCCGCGTGGATTGAGGTTTTTTGGTTCCCGCGGTAGCTCTTTTAACTCTTTAATTTTCCGGGATAAAAAGTAGCCTATGTGCTATTCCATGCTATAATCAGTGCCAAATTTGCCAAATTTCAAAATATGCCAAATTTCATCCAGATCCGTTCAGCCGTTGTGGCGTGATTGAGTAACAAACATCCTGCCATTCACCCATAAATCCATCCATCCATCCAAAAGTATACTTAGATATAGATTGATTTGTTTAATATAAAATAACCTCACTATATCATGATTCATTTTTAGATTGAGCAAGGTAAAGAACAAACATAAATTTAATCAGTACCTACTTACTATGTAAGTATAGATACTGAGACAGTGGCCAAGCCAAGGAGGATTGGCTCAGTAGTAAGTCTGAAATGGATTGTTGGATAATGGTTCCGAATAGTACCTATCTATAATGGCCACCACAAAAATTAGACACTTATCTTATGAAAAAGCTAATTATTGGATTTTGAATAAATGAATTGCAGTTAAGCAATAAAAAAATAAGTGAAGAAATGACAATAAAGAACAGCATTTTGTATATATGAAAAGAGAGTCGTAAAATTGAAAACAAGTTCTTGAAAAATACGTCTACACTTGGTATGAAACACTCGGGCGGAAGTCGCCGCGCTGCTTCCTGCGACAGTTGTTACTTCAGCGCCTGTTGCGGACACCAACTATGTATAGACATCACTAGTTAGGATTTGTGCCACTTCGGAGTTACTCTTTTTTTTAATATCTGGACTAGCTGATGCCCTCGAATTCGTCCGCGTGGTTCAAGTTTTTTTTGATTCCCGCGGGAAATCCTTAATTTTCCGGGATAAAAAGTAGCCTATGTCACTCTCCAGGTCCTCAACTATACTCATGCCAATAATCACGTCGATCCATTGCTCCGTTGCGGCGTGATTGAAGGATAAACCAACAAACCAACAAACCAATAAACCAACAAACAAACACACTTTCGCGCATTTATAATATTATATGTAAAGTATAAGTATATAAGTATTAAGTATGAAGTATGATTGTTTCAAAGTGTTTCAAAGTCACATAACCATTTACCAGTCTGAATCATCCATCATTCATCATTCATCATCATTCATCATTCATCATCCTCAACCGATAGACGTTCACTGCTCGACATAGGCCTGATGTCGTCTGTCCAGCGAATAGGGGGTCTGCCAACGCTGCGCTCTCTTCTCAGTAACCCATACTAAAACACTGCCCAACTTTTCTTTCTTTCATCCTCGAGAACTGCCCCCCGATTGTGTAAGGAAGTCGTTATCAAACTTCTATTATCAAACGTATAATTCGACATGTTTAAGGCCCTGTGTAGCGTAAAACGGGGTTTTAAAAGCAGTGTATCCATCAAACGGTGACATAATGTATGCTTGTAAAAATAATTTGCTGTTTTCAAGACCTTTAAGCAGCCATTGACGCATCTCAAAACACAATTTTAAAAAATCTCTGCATTGACTTGCTCGATTTCACCCCCGCGCGACTGTGTTTTCAGCTCGTGAGCTCACAGCGCCTTAAGGAGTTCATAGATGCCTAAAACGCACGTATGAACTCCTAAAACTGTTCCAGTAATACGTTTAAAGCTGTCAAATGTTTACGTTATTCTTAGACAATTGGGCCTCTAATCGGTACGAAGAGCCAAGAAGAGAGTAGTTGTATTCCAAGCTCCGCTAAGGACAAACCGACTACACTAGCGGCACGCTATGATGGCCGGTTTAACGTTTGTTGAAGAACGACGTAAGAAGAAAGACGAAAGACGTTTGAAGGAAATAATTGTATTACTTTATTGACGATAGTGATGTGCAGAGATTCATAAATTTTTAAAATTTTATCGAATGTAGTTTTAGGTTTAGGACTCAAAATTTATTTGATAAATTAACCGGTAACCGGCCATCATAGCGTGCCGCTAGTGTAAGTAGTAGTAGATACTAGATTAGTTTTCGTGCAAGAAGTTTAAGAAACTACGAGTACCTACAGGACTATATTCCGTATTTAAACAGAGGCCTCTGATATTTAACTTTTATAGTACTAAGTTACTGCCTCGTTGGCCTAGCGGTTAGCATAGTCGACTGCGGATCACGAAGTCCTGGGTTCGATTCCAGGTCGGGCATAAAAATTGTTAGGTTTTGGGTTTTTCAATTAAGAAATTCTCAGTGCCGCAGCCCGGAGTTGGAAGTTGGCGGTGTTTCACCCCCGTGCCTCGGAGAGCATGTTAAGCTGTCGGTCCCGGTTATTATCGGTATATTGATATAGAAAGAGCACAACGATCTTTGCTAAAGGTCATGTTTTATAAACCATATAGATTCCCAACTCAAAAGCTGTACTCATCTAGTCAACTTTTAACTGTGAGACAGTTGTATATACTGCAAATGATTCTAAAAGTCCATAAATCGATAAAATTTGAAGCTACCATCTTACGCAGAAGAAGAAAGCTTAACGTCTTAAAGGTATCCGCATCAAAAACTTCATTTTCTCGTAATCAGTACACAAAAAGATCTGTACACCTCTACAATAAGATTAACAAATTGCTTAATATCTACCCCACTAAACAGCGCGACATAAAGAAATCTTTGACTGAATGGTTAAAATCTAAAACATATGAAGAAACAGAGGCACTTTTGGAAAACTTATCTAAATTAATTTAAAGGTTATTAAAAATATTTAAAAACACACACTATGCACGCTCGCAAACAAGTACACACACACACGCACACGCATGTATACAAACAACACACACACACACACACACACACACACACACACACACACACACACACACACACAAACACACACACACAAACACACAGACACACTATCCTTTTTAGATTTTTAGATTGTTAATAATATTTAGAGATTTAAACTTAAAATTTAGAAAAAAAAAAAAAAAAAAAAAAAATTTTTGTGCAATTAATGTCAGTAATTTTATCAATTTTAAATATGTTTTTAATAGAATTTTGATGAATCTGTATGTTATAGAAGAGCGGAATCTCCTGATACAGGTATTTAAATATACTTAAAAGGAGGTTCCAGCCCCAATGTAATTCAATTGTATTATGAACAGAAATAAATTATTTATAATTTATTTATTTATAATTATCACTAACATGATAATAGTCGTTAAAGCCCGCCAACCCGCATTGGAGCAGCGTGGTGGGTCTAAGCTCTAATTCCCTCTCTCCTATGAGAGTGGAGGCCTGTGCCCAGCTGTGGGACGTTAATAGGCTGTAGTAGTAGTACTAAGTTATAATCATTAGATACAAAACTTTACTTTAAATTAGGTACGTAGGTACCTATTTGATTTTTCATTTCAAACATGACGACGACCTCCGTGGCGCAGTGTGTAGCGCTGTTGCTTTAACGTGCGGAGGTCCTGGGTTCGATCCCCGGCAGGGTCAATTTGGGAATTTATAATTTCTGAATTTTCCCTGGTCTGGCCTGGTGGGAGGCTTCGGCCGTGGCTAGTTACCACCCTACCGGCAAAGACGTGCCGCCAAGCGATTTAGCGTTCCGGTACGATGCCGTGTAGAAACCGAAGGGGTATGGGTTTAATATAACTGCCATGCCCCTTACAGGTTAGCCCGCTACCATCTTAGACTGCATCATCACTCACCATCAGGTGAGATCGTAGTCAAGGGCTAGCTAGTAGTGGATAAAAAAAAATAAAAAAATGAACTTTGAAGCAAGTTGCAACTTATGCTTGTAACTTGATGATTTTTGTTCTGAGCATTCATTGTTCATTTTAAAGATAGATATTTATTTGTATTTTACTGTCAGTACGAATCTGTTGTAACCAGTCTAAAATTACATAGGTCGTAATAATCGCCAAACGCCGGAAAAGAGCACGCTGGTTTTCCAAAAACGGAACCGGTTAAAGATGGAGGCAGCCAGAAGTTTAACAACCGTTTCGATTTCAAAAGGCAATCGCTGATTGTGGGCATTGTGGGCGAATCAGTGGGGGGTGAAATTTTTAAACGCCACCCGTCTGGACCACCCCCTCGTTCGGGGGAGGTTAACCCCGGACAGTACGTTAACTGTTGTATTTCGTTTTGATCGTGCGAATTTTTTACCCCGAAATGAAGCTGCGCTTTCAGTTAGGATTTTATCGTACCTACTTTCAGTAGTTTTTTTGTATGAAAAAAAACAATTGGTTTGGCAGATATTTATCTGTGTTATCCTAAACACGGCTAGCTTTTTCGACGTCCGTGGAATTCCAGCTTCAAAACGGACTTTGGAATTTGACAAAAGCCTAAGTGTTACAGAGAAAGTCTACATAAAAATCAAAAGTTTCTGAAAGCAATGAACTTAATTCTTTCATAGTCCTATAACTTATCTATATATATAAAAATGAAACCCGTTTTCCTTGGTCACGGCATCACGCGTGAATGGCTGGACCGATTTCACTAATTCTTTTTTTGTTGTATTTGTTATTATTAGGAGAAGGTTCTTACGGAAAAAAATATTAAGAAAATCTCTCAGAAATATTGAAAAATATACATTTAATTTTGCATACTAAGGCGGTACGAAGTTCGCCGGGTCAGCTAGTATATATATAAAAATGAAACCCGTTTTCCTTGGTCACGGCATCACGCGTGAATGGCTGGACCGATTTCACTAATTCTTTTTTTGTTGTATGTGTTATTATTAGGAGAAGGTTCTTACGGAAAAAAATATTAAGAAAATCTCTCAGAAATATTGAAAAATATACATTGAATTTTGCATACTAAGGCGGTACGAAGTTCGCCGGGTCAGCTAGTCTATATATATAAAAATGAAACCCGTTTTCCTTGGTCACGGCATCACGCGTGAATGGCTGGACCGATTTCACTAATTCTTTTTTTGTTGTATTTGTTATTATTAGGAGAAGGTTCTTACGGAAAAAAATATTAAGAAAATCTCTCAGAAATATTGAAAAATATACATTTAATTTTGCATACTAAGGCGGTACAAAGTTATACTATATATAGCTCAATTACCACTCACTGACTGACTGACTCACTCATTGACATAATTGTTCTCCTAGAAAGAGACAGAAAACGATACAATGATGTACGGGAGATGTGTTCGGGTGCGGGAGTCGAGTGGGGAAAAATTATGACATTTCGGAAAAACAAGATGGCGGCCGACGTGATTCTTGCAACTCTTTTGTTTTCCAACCGATTTTGTTTAAACTCGTAATTATTGAAGAAATTAGGAAACGGTCAATAGAAAAAGTGGAAAAAATTGGAAAAACAAGATGGCGGCCGAGCTGTTGTGTTTTGAAATTTTTGATTTTTCGACCCCGAACCGCGGCGCCACAGATCCGAAACGGCGCAGTCGAGCATGATTTTTTTTTCTCTTTTCGCCTACAGCTATCCTGTATTTTGACAGAACGGGAGTGGTTTTTAAAAATTCAAGATGGCGGCTGTCGCGGCGGCCGTTCGGTCTGAGGTACGAAAAAACGCCATTTTAAGATTCAATTTTCTCACAGTTGGCAACGTCGGAGCGTTTCGACTTGTACGGGGCGATTGTGTGTACAGACTCGAGGTATGGATTGGGGAAAAAAAATTACCCCATTTCTAGGGAAATTTTCAAGATTTACCCCAAAAATAAAAAAATCGAAATACGTATTTTTTGCAAAGTTCGAGTATGAGCGACCACGTGTCCCACTTGTACGAATGATGTTTGGGTATTTCCGTCGCCGAGGTCTGGCAACACTGGAATTTATCAAAGTAAAAGTGATTTTCGACATGGTCTCTTTTCAGGAGCTATCATTTCGGCTGGGTGCGAGCGAGATGAAAAATTGAAACGTCATCAAGAGCGGTATATCCTGTAGTTTACGGGAAAATTATGAAACTATGTAAAAAAATTCTGTGAAACGAGGTGGCGGCCATTTTGTATTCTTTTTGTGTTTTTGAAAATTTCGATCACGATTTTGAGGCAGTTGGCAACATTTGGGAAAGTTGACATGTATGGATCGATTGTGTAGCTCGACCGGCAGTATCGAGATATCCAAACAGTGTTGCCACATTTGGGGTAGTTTTCGAGATTTTCCCCAAAAATGTCCTCCTGTAAAATTTTGTATGAAATATTTTTTTTTCACTGATGGTTTCGTATAGAAGTCAGAAAATATAACTTGAAAAAAATATGGAGACACCTGACGATTGAGGATTTCGGAGACGGGTAAAGGGCACGGCCAAGGTATTGAAGATAGGTGGGGGGTCCTCGAACTAATGTCACTCGGAACCACATCCAATTGGCGATGAGTTTAAAAAAAACTCGAAAATGGTGGATTCAAGATGGCCGCCATACAAATTTCGTCAGTGTCTATCTCGGAGAGTATAAGAGATGGAAGTGTGGTTTCTTGGCAAGAGATGATCAGGACCTGACGGTCTACTTGAATAACAGGAAAAAAATTCAAGATGGCGGAATTTATTTTTCCATAGAAAATATATGGCCAATATTGAAGAATACTACAAGACTGTGTAGAACTATGCAAGATTTTGATACGGTTTCGTTTTACCCACGACGGGGCTTCCTGCGATTACAAAACAGGAAACTGGTACTAAAATTTAAAAAATTCGCCATTTTGAAATTCTTTGTTAAGTGACCGATTTCGTTTAAAATCGATATTGAGAACTCCCTGGGGTTACGAAACAAGAAACTGAAACCAAAATATTAAAAAATCAGCGCCATTTTGAAATTCTTTGTTAATGGACCGATTTCGTTCAAAATCGATATTTAGGGCTCCCTGGGATTTCAATAGAGGAAACAGTTACCAAAGTTTTAAAAATTCAGCGCCATTTTGAAATTCTTTGTTAATGGGCCGATTTCGTTCAAAATCGATATTTAGGGCTCCGTGGGATTTCAGTACAGGAAACTGTTGCCAAAGTTTTAAAAAATCGGCGCCATTTTGAAATTCTTTTTTAATTGACCGATTTCGTTCAAAATCGATATGGGCTCCCTGGGATTTCAATACCGGAAACTGTTACCAAAAATTTAAAAAATCAGCGCCATTTTGAAATTCTTTGTTAATTGACCGATTTCATTCAAAATCGTATAGTAAAGTTTGTACTACTTGTAAGTCAAACCACAACCCGTGAGCTGCTTTAGCAGCTCGCGCACAGGGCGAAACACTAGTTATTATACTATATATAGCTCAATTACCACTGATTCACTCACTCACTGACTGACTCACTCATTGACATAATTGTTCTCCTAGAAAGAGACAGAAAACGATACAATGATGTACGGGAGATGTGTTCGGGTGCGGGAGTCGAGTAGGGAAAAATTATGACATTTCGGAAAAACAAGATGGCGGCCGACGTGATTCTTGCAGCTCTCTTGTTTTCCAACCGATTTTGTTACAACTCGCAAAGATTGAAGAAACTAGGAAACGATCAATAGAAAAAGTCGAAAAAATTGGAAAAACAAGATGGCGGCCGAGCTGTAGCGTTTTGAAATTTTTGATTTTTCGACCCCGAACCGCGGCGCCACAGATCCGAAACGGCGTAGTCGAGCATAATATTTTTTTCTCTTTTCGCCTACAAATATTCTGTATTTTGACAGAACGGGAGTGGTTTTTAAAAATTCAAGATGGCAGCTGTCGCGGCGGCCGTTCGGTCTGAGGTACGAAAAAACGCAATTTTAAAATTCAATTTTCTCACAGTTGGCAACGTCGGAGCGTTTCGACTTGTACGAGGCGATTGTGTGTACAGACTCGACGTATGGATTGGGGAAAAAAAATTACCCCATTTCTCGGGAAATTTTGAGGATTTACCCCAAAAATTAAAAAATCAATATACGTATTTTTTGCAAAGTTCGAGTACGAGCGACCACGTGTCCCACTTGTACGAATGACGTTTGGGTATTTCCGTCGCCGAGGTCTGGCAACACTGGAATTTATCAAAGTAAAAGTGATTTTCGACATGGTCTCTTTTCAGGAGCTATCATTTCAGCTGGGTGCGAGCGAGATGAAAAATTGAAACGTCATCAGGAGCGGTATATCCCGTAGTTCATGGGAAAATTATGAAATTATGTCACATGTTTCTGTGAAACGAGGTGGCGGCCATTTTGTATTATTTTTGTGTTTTTGAAAATTTCGATCATGATTTTGAGGCAGTTGGCAACATTTGGGAAAGTTGACATGTATGGGTCGATTGTGTAGCTCGACCGGCAGTATCGAGATATTTAAACAGTGTTGCCACATTTGGGGTAGTTTTCGAGATTTTCCCCAAAAATGTCCTCCTGTAAAATTTTGTATGAAAATTTTTTTTTCACTAATGGCTTCGTATAGAAGTCAGAAAATATAACATGAAGAAAAATTTGGAGACTGCTGATGATTGAGGATTTCGGAGACGGGTAAAGGGCACGGCCAAGGTATTGAAGATAGGTGGGGGGTCCTCGAACTAATGTCACTCGGAACCTCATCCAATAGACAAAGAGCAAAAAAAAAATCAAAATGGCGGATTTAAGATGGCTGCCATACAAATTTGTTTGGTGTCTATCTCAGAAAGTATAAAAGATGGAAGAGTGGTTTCTTGGCAAAAGATGATCAGGACCTAAAGGTCTACTTGATGAACAGGAAAAAAATTCAAGATGGCGGAATTTATTTTTCCATAGAAAATATTATATGGCCAATATTGAAGTGACTACAAGTCTGTACTACTTGTAAGTCAAACCACAACCCGTGAGCTGCTTTAGCAGCTCGCGCACAGGGCGAAAAACTAGTCTATATATATAAAAATGAAACCCGTTTTCCTTGGTCACGGCATCACGCGTGAATGGCTGGACCGATTTCACTAATTCTTTTTTTGTTGTATTTGTTATTATTAGGAGAAGGTTCTTACGGAAAAAAATATTAAGAAAATCTCTCAGAAATATTGAAAAATATACATTTAATTTTGCATACTAAGGCGGTACAAAGTTCGCCGGGTCAGCTAGTCTATATATATAAAAATGAAACCGTTTTCCTTGGTCACGGCATCACGCGTGAATGGCTGGACCGATTTCACTAATTCTTTTTTTGTTGTATTTGTTATTATTAGGAGAAGGTTCTTACGGAAAAAAATATTAAGAAAATCTCTCAGAAATATTGAAAAATATACATTTAATTTTGCATACTAAGGCGGTACGAAGTTCGCCGGGTCAGCTAGTATTAGATAAATATTTAGTTTAGTTATTATTATTGTATATTTGTTTTTTTTTTCATCCACAACAAGTTAACCCTTTACTGCGCTCCACCTGATAGTAAGTGAAGATGCAGTCCAAGATGGTAGCTGGCTAACTTGTTAGGGGCATGCCAGTTAAATTAAACCCATACCCCTAATCGGTTTTTACATGGCATCGTACCGGAACGCTTCGCTTGGCCGCACGTGTTTGCCGGTAAGGTGGTTACTAGAAAACCAGGAAAAATTCAGAAATTTTAAATTCCCAAATTGTCCCTTTGAAGAAGGTTGTCAAATAGACACGGGACAAATAGAATCTTGTAGCACATTATGCTAAGCTTAACCACACGTGAAACCGCAGCGAAGCCACGGAGCGAGTCGATCGGATCACCCACACGTTATTGTTTAATTATCACCATTATCACCGGGAGAAGATCTTATCGTGTAATGAAATTACGCGCTATGTAACCACGTAGCTTACAGTGTACCGTTAGAAAAACTTAACAATATAAGTATACATATTTTTTTTACAAAATAGTTTGTTTATTTTGAATCAAAGTAAAAATTACGTTTAAATATTAGCTAGGTTATTTAAACTAAATGTACTTTACATTTAAAATTACATAATCTACATCTACACTAATATTATAAATGCAAAAGTTTAGATGGATGTTTGTTAATCAATCACGCCAGAACGGCTGAACAGATCTAAATGAAATTTGGCACAAAGATTATAGTCTGGAATAACACATAGGCTTTTGCACACACTTGCCTTTTATCCCGGCAAATTAACGGGTTCCCGCGGGAACCAAAAAACCTCAATCCACATGGACGAAGTCGCGGCGGGCATCAGCTAGGTTTCAATATACGTTTCACTCGTATTGTGTTGGAATTATCATAAATCAGAACTATTTTTTATGTGACATGAAGTAAATGAAATCGTTTGTGGGTTTTCAATTTATACGATTATTATCTTTTTAAATGCTTTTATTTATTTAAGTTAATTGACTGAACTTAAAAAAAAATATATTATTTTTTTATAAGTTTCGGTGAATTTTTATTGTTCTTTATTATCATGTTAGGTTATCTTGGTAAGCACATTTCCACTAAGTTCAGGAAAAGTTTTATTTTAACTTAACATGTTATATACTTTTAACGGAAATCACAAAATATAATATAGACAAAGCTTATAATATTATTTCGTTTATCCGTCTTTGGTTGCTGACAGTACATACCTAATGTTTGGCTACCGAATTCTCTTTCGATGCCACAATGACAGATCATTGTATGTATGACAGTGACGGATTATGTACTGTAGGCAAATAAGTTAACGGCTCGATCGATTTTTAATCATGCGTAGCCAAACCTAATACCTAACATAATCTGGATAATCCTGTTTGCTGTAATGTAATACCATTATTATATTTACCAATTATTTTTAAGCTTGATCCAGCAAAAGTCGTACGAAGTACAACTTTAAGTTTTAAAAAAAGCTGAAAAATTATATTTAAAGCAACTTTAAATGTATTTTTTCAATACTTAGGCATATTATTTTCTTATTAATAGATGATGCCCACCACTTCTCTGTACCTCTCTATCTCTGTACCAAATTTCATCAAAATCGATTGAAGAGATGGGCCGGGAAAGCGTAGCAGACAGACAGACAGAGAGTCACACTTATATAAAATAGTAGGCATTTATAATATTAGTATTGAAGTATGGATGTAACTAGATGACGCACGTGGATTTAAGATGAAAGTCCCTGGAAACCTTGGTTTATCCTGGAAACTGATTTTCCGAGATAAATAGCAGTCGATGTCCGTCAGCCGACCTGGTACGCGTGGTCCAAGTTTTTGCATTGCCAATTCGATTGATCGTTATTCGTAATCAAGCGGTCGATCACACTGGCGTCAAAGTAAAAGTAATGTTTCGTACAAATTGATCTATTGGGTAGCTATAAAAATGTCCTGCAGACAACATTTCGAATAATATCTCTATTTTTCACAGATAGCTACAAAATATATTTAGTACCCAGAATTAGAAGAGATTTAGAAATATAATATAGGTATCTGATGCGGTGTGTGATGACCAAGACGAATACAATGAACAATGCCTGGACAAAAAGGTCAAAATATATTGATATCATGATACGCATTTATCTTATACAGCGTGTTCCCTAAATTAAAATATTTTATCTGATATAGTCCACGTGGACGAACTCATTTCGTATTAGAATAAACTAAGGACTAAACTATTAGGTATACTGTAAAAAAACTAATGTTTTTTATTCAAATAATCTGTAACAAGTGCTTTTTAAATTGGATATTACGTAATAATTAATCATGCAGAAGTGTATAAGCTCAAGAAATATTACCGTTAGTAATAACAAGCTAACTTAAGCACTTAATAGTATAGGTATTCCTATTATTGTATTCTTAGCTCTGTCAAGTATCGTATTCTACTTTTTTCTACCACGATCACCTCATGGACTAGAATCTTGATGATAATAGAAAACAAAGGTTTCTGTACTTATAGGTGCCTCATGATAGGGAAAAAAATATTTGACTCTGTCTTGACTTTGATTAATATATAAACATTTATTTTGTTATTTTGCATGCCTTATTTATGGTGATACACTTCTACTAGAAAACTAATAAATAACATCTCATTGTAAAAAATGTTTCTGCAAATAGATAATTTAGTTTTTTTTTTATATTTCCGTGCTAAAAGTATGAAACTATCAGATCACGCTGTATCTACGATCTTTCCGGTCGGTCACAGCACAATCTGACCGTTACATTTCAATAATCGTCTTAACATTCGAGATCGCTTATCGTGCCGCGCCCACCGTCGCTAGTGATGATCATTCAATCGATAACAATTTGGATTTTGGGTATTAAACCTTTATGCTTGAATTTCAATCAACGTATCGATTTAATATTTCTTTTACCATTTGATGAAATTTAATCATTTTTGCACATTTTATCAGACTGCTTGGACTGTTTTGGACATCATTTCATTCCAGTTTGGTTCATAAAATAGTCTAAAAGCTCTAATCCATTTTATTATAAAGTTTATGAGAAAAATGATAATATCTTATTTATGAAGTCATGAAACGGGGCCTACAAATAATGAATCTTACAGAAGGGAAAAAGGGAGGGGCTTATTAATTTTTAGACTAGTAAAAAGGTAAAACATAGTTCATAAACCTAAAAAAATACAAAGCAAGTATACAATTTGGCAGTCTTGTTGCAGCTTATAATAACCACTAAATAAATAAAATATTTATTTGTTCCAAAACAAATAGTACAATGTTTCTACAATTACCCTAGACCCCCAAACTAGAATAGCCCGTATCTTGGGGGTCAGTCTCTTCCCAGTAATTGTGCTATATTTATAATAAAATAGAAACAGGAACTGAAAAAAATATAGTCCCACTAAATCCCACATTAATTAAATAAATAAATAAAAGTTTATTGACCAACACTATAACAATTCAATACATATACATTAATTGATACGATATTATGGATTTATTTGATCTGATAATTTAAACTCCCATCACTATAAGCTCGTTGAGGCACAATACAATGTGTCCATAATATAATTTGTCTCGGCCTCACAATGAGCAATCAAATTACTGTCAAAACTCGAGGCGCAGCCCCGCTACGCGTCTTGACCACCGATCCTACTGTTAATAAATTGTTAACATTTTTGCTTATTGTTCCTTTTCGTATAGTATTTTTATTTTACAGGCTACTATGTTGCTTAGCCCTGATTCATAGGAATATTTTATGATATTGATCTAATATTTTTTTTTTAATTTGCGCCGTGTTGGGAACCTCCTCCTTTTGTGGAAGTCGGTTAAAAATACCTCATAATTTTCACACCATTATATGGTAGAATATGCAAGGGAAATACTATTTTAAGACCTATATCTGCACCCATATTCTTAAATAAAATATTACTTTTTTTTTTATCCACTACAAGCTAGCCCTTGACTACGATCTCACCTGATGGTAAGTGATGATGCAGTCTAAGATGGTACCGGGCTAACCTGTTAGGGGCATGGCAGTTATATTAAACCCATACCCCTTCGGTTTCTACACGGCATCGTACCGGAATGATAAATCACTTGGCCTTTTGCCGGTAGGGTGGTAATTAGCCACGGCCGAAGCCTCCCACCAGGCCAGACCAGGAAAAATTCAGAAATTATAAATTCCCAAATTGACCCTGCCGGCGATCGAACCCAGGACCTCCGCACGTTAAGGCAACAGCGCTACACACTGCGCCACGGAGGTCGTCAAAATTTATTATAAATTCGAAAGTTTGTCTGTCTATGTGCTACCTTTTTGCGGCCCTTTCGCTAAATCGGTTTTCGATGATAAGGTGCTGGAATAGCATGTATACTGCAGATAAATCAAAGTTTTGAAGATTTTACGTTATTCATACTATAAGGTAAAATATAATAAAATTCAATATGACCACAGTAGTAAATAAATTAAGTCTATGATAGTATGACCCGTTAAAACAATAGTAAATACTGGATGCGACACGTCGTTTGTCAACAGCTTTCATTTTTCTCCCGGCGTGATAGTGTTACATATAGATTTCAATATCAACATTCTTAACCCAGGCGTGTGTACGTGATTCCGGCACGCGTATATTTCATAAGATTTTAGAGGTGCATGAATCACCCGGGACACGGAGGGGCTATCAGTCACGGCTGCCGACGTACCGGGCCCGTGGTCCTCCTGCTTAGCATGCGTGCCACGCGCGCTCCCTAGGCCTACACTACGATATGTGAGCGCTATTACTAGACACTTTGCCCGCGTTAATATTCCTCTATATCTTCCATCGGAAAGCGTTTCCATCTACGATCTACGCGTATTGGGCACTTTAAATAACAAGTTTTTCTCCTTGTTACAGAACCGAGTAACTACGTCTGCTCTACGTGCAAGGCGCGCGTGCATTCTGCCTGGCGATTGGTTCAGCACGTACAACACGTTCACGGCGTGAAGATTTACGTAGAGAGTATGCCGCAACAACTGCCGAGCAAACAAAACCATTCATCATCGAGCACCTCCTCGTCAAGCTCAGGTTGTTCGTCCACTGGTGCGCCTCTCCCACCACCTTCATTACGTCATCACCCTCTATTACCGCCACCAGACATGCATTCGCCGTTCGGAGTAGGAGGCTTACTACGGATGCCACTACCGGGCAGCTTACCCCCACTTGCTCACCCATCAGTACCCCCGACTCCTTTATTTGCACGACCAAACCATCACGACCACAGATTTCGAATGGAACAGCTAGTTTCAGAACAGTTTCGCCACCACGGGCTGAACTTAGCAGCAGCAGCCGCTGCTGTTGCAGCGAACTCTCTCCCTCCACATCAAGCCTTTCCTTCTCCAGCGGATAGGCCACCCGTAGTTCCAACTTCACTCACGGGTCGGGAAAGACAACCTCCCGTATCTCAACCCCTTTCACTAGAACCCCAGCTGGATTTTTACTCGCAGCGCTTGCGGCAACTGGCCGGTACGACCAGTCCAGGGGCGGCCACAGGCAATTCGAGCTCTCCTAGCCCCAGGAAGCATTCGCCGCCGTTCGCTTCCCCGTCGCCCTCCCGAGTCGGCCAGACTCCACCGGCGGGCGCCGGACCAGGAACGGTGGACACCCCTCGAGAAGCCACTAAACCTCACAGTTCAATATCTCCTGAACGTCGTATTGAACCACAGACTGCTGATGCACCGCCTCCCGAACGGTCATCATCGACACCACCTGCCAAAAGAAATAATACTGAAGCCATTCATACCTGCGAATTCTGTGGGAAGAAGTACAGATTTGAAAATAGTTTAATGGTTCATCGACGCACACATACTGGTGAAAAACCTTTTAAATGCAACCAATGTGTTGAAGCTTTTGATAAGAATTCGAAGTTAAAAAAGCATTTGAAAATCCACCGAGCACCTGATGCTAACACTGAAGATAATGAAACTGGGGGTGAAACTGGAGAAGACGATTCTGAAGATGAATTAGACGACGAGGAAATGGATGGTGAAGAAGAAGAAGAAAATGAAGATGGTGAAGACGTTGAAGAAGCTGAGGATTTAACAGTATCAAATAGCAGTGCTCCTACTGTTCAACCTCGAAAGCAAACTTCAGCAATACCAGCCCATCCTCCTTCTGCATCTGTTGTTGGAGAACTAATGGATAAATTTGGTTTATCAAACATTGCTCAATATAGTGAAGCGTTCAAACAAGCTCTTCAAGAATCGGGGAACTCTCTAAAATGGCAATTAGCAAAAGATAGGGACAACAATAATGGTCCTCTTCCCGACAAACCTAATGGAATGACGCCTGCTTTACGATTAAAAGAGGAATTTGCTAAGATGCCTCCTCAGCCGCATCCTTTATTCAACCCTTTTGAAAATCCATTTGAAGCTTCTAAGCGAATGAAATTGGATATGGAACGGAATGAAGGATGGTGGCTACCGACTTTACATGCACAACGGCCACCTGATAATATATTTGATGGGATGAAAAACAGTGGCAATGGCTTGCTTCAAAATCCTCTCTTAAAATCTAAAGAAGGCCGTCGCAACGACACGTGTGAATTTTGTGGAAAAGTCTTCAAGAACTGCTCAAACCTCACAGTTCACCGGCGATCTCATACTGGCGAAAAGCCTTACAAATGTGAACTATGTTCGTATGCATGTGCTCAGAGCTCCAAACTGACAAGGCATATGAAGACGCACGGTAGACTCGGCAAAGACGTCTACCGGTGCAGATTCTGTGAGATGCCTTTCTCAGTACCATCG
The DNA here is from genome assembly GCA_923060345.2 of Erebia aethiops. Classification (NCBI taxonomy): domain Eukaryota; kingdom Metazoa; phylum Arthropoda; class Insecta; order Lepidoptera; family Nymphalidae; genus Erebia; species Erebia aethiops. The sequence goes on along the minus strand of OV281080.1, from coordinate 22,027,733 downwards.
ACGCTCGAGAAGCATATGCGTAAGTGTGTTGTGAATCAAAGTAATGGTGCTGCACTCGCTTTATCCGATGACTCTAACGCGTGTCGTGATGAGGCCTCGTGACTCTACCCGTGGGGTGGCCTTCGCCTGCCACCACCCCCGCCGCCCAGCCAGATCTTCTAGGTCTAAACTTGGTAAAATAGTTCATCGCCAGTACTTTTAAATATAAAGCATAGACATACACAATGAGCAGTAATAGTGTGTCCATTGCAGATCTTTGAATGTAATATTACACACCCAAACATCGACTCACACACACGCGATCTGTATGATTGCTGCCATCTTGCGTAATTGCAGTGCATTATGTGTCCGTCTAAGCCTTAAATTTTAAACGATCGCGTTTATGGTTCGGCATTTGTTCAATTTCTAGTCTTAAGAAATAAAATTTGGCGAAATTAATATTTAATATACCCGATTGCAATATGAGCCCAAAAATCCTAGCATTCAAGGGCATTAATTTAAATGATAGAATCCTAGTGACATATCTTTTTGTGTGAGCCAGTGTTGATCATACCCGTTGCGTTGTTGGTGTTAGTTCGTGAGAGTTTTTGGTTATTTTCTTTGGAGGCTGTACTATGATCTTTACGTTACATATTATCTAACTTGTTTTGTCATGTTTAATTGATTGTATAAAGGAAACCAATGCCAAAGTTAGCTACGTTGATTTATCCAGTAGAACGTTTAGTTGTTAAGCTGTATAGTGTCAATTAAACCAGTTTTTTCAGTATTTCTAAGATCTTCTGTAGCATTACGTGTATTTGGGTTGTAACTTCGTAAGTTGTTTCGTAATTCTAGGATATTATGTACAATATAAATCAAATGTTTCCTATTCTAGTTAAAAATTGTAAATACGATCGCTGTAAGTGTATTATGTAAATCGAGTACCTACCTTTTGATGTTCATATTTATAGAGAACCAATAATTCCCAAATTATAAATTACTTTTCGGCAAGAACGGTGAGTTTCCTGTAATCGATAATTTAGCATTGTAGAAATCAAAATTGGAATCGTTTTAACGGTAGGTGTTATTACCAGCAAGGTACTTGGGCTCTTACTAATAAAAATTTACGCATTGCTTATGCATGGGTTAAACTTTGGCTCTTACTTATACGAAACACACTACCTTATTTAATGGTTTTATATTTATTTCATACAATGGACAATTGTAACTACGTAAATAAGCAGTGTGTTTTTTTATTTGTAAACACTTTGGCTCTTACTTATACGAAACACACTACCTTATTAATGGTTTTATATTTATTTCATACATCGGACAATTGTAACTACGTAAATAAGCAGTGTGTTTTTATTTGTAATAGCCGTTATGTATATGACTGAAATTTGCATAATTTGAATTTTATGTAAATGTAACGTGCAATTTTTTATTAGAAAGAGCCTTTATATTTAACTAGTGTTTAAATTTATTAAATTAAAAAAATATATCTTGTGAGCCATTTTGATCTTCATTTCCAAGCTTTTGTTTCTCGCTAAGGAGGGCATGTTATTTTATTAAGACTGAAAAATATTCCAGTTTTGTTTTTATTGATGAATGTTTTCTTGTGATTCGTGGAAGACCTTTAGTCCAAGTGTGAACTCTTTCAGTATACGTACTTAATGTAAATTATGATAGAATTTATAATAAATAATTGTAAGTAAATTATAATAGAAATAACACCATTTTGTCACCTGAATCGATCTCCTGCAATAATTTCAGTGTTTTCAGAACTAGGACCTCTCCAGAAGATGTATCTTTGTTTAAAGATACATGATCTTGACATGACCTAGTATTTTCTCCATTTTACATTGGTCAGCTCCAATTGATTAGAGCTATTTTGTTAAAAATATTGTGAACTTTAGTTAGTTTAGTTATTTTTTTAAATCTTTTATCTTTACGTCTATTATCATTAAATTAATACATTATTGACTGCAAAAAAATTGAGCGGTTTGCCACGATGCACAATATCTTTAGTAACTTTTGTTCATGGGAACCGTTTAAACCTCCTAAACCGTGCTAGATTCCAATTTTGCAATAAAATATCATACAAGGATCATACTGTATCGTTTAATATACCTGCGCGTTAAATCGAACAAGAATCATAGGTACTGGGTTCTTGTTAGAAACAAGTATGATTGTTGCTCGCGGTGCTCGTGTAAAACCGTTCAATTATTAATTTCTTATACGATTTTGGTTTTATTCCCTATTTCTTTTAACGATTTGCAATTGTCTTCACCTCTCTACGATACGGTAGTTGTAGTTTTACTAGTACAAATACTTTAAAAGTTAATAAAAAAGTCTGTTTTTATAAATATTATTATCTCCCAGTGGTAACTTTAAAATCGTACTTACATCGTGGAGAAGGCGAAGTTTAAATATGGATTTAGATTATGGTCGACAAAATGGGTACGGTAATAGTAAAACAAAATAAATTACTAAGACAAATTTTATTGTGTAATTATTACCTACGTGAAAGATGAACTGTTTTTATTATTTTTCATTTTTATTATTTTTATTTCAATAAATATCCACGATTTGTTAATCAAAAATATTGTGTTTGATTTTAACCCTTATACAAGTCTAAGATGGCCAATCGCTCTACCAATCACCAAGCAATCATACTAATATCATAAATGTGAAAGTTTGGATGGATGGATGGATGTTTGTTACTCAATCACGCCAGAACGGCTGATCGGATCTGGATAAAATTTACCATAGAGATAGATTACAGTCTGCCAGAAGACATAGGCTACTTTTTATCCCAGAAGATTAAATAGAGATAGATAGAGCTCCTCCTCAATCCACGCGGACGAAGTTCCGGGTATCAGCTGGTCAATAATAAAACAAACAATTAGTATCAGTTGTGATAGACTTAACTTTCTCAAGTTGGGCTTTTCCTTATAATCACAACTTTATCGTAAGTCCGCGGTAACAACGTACTATCCGCCGTGGAAGCCTCTTGTTTACCTTTTCCTATGTTAAGAAAAACACTCTAGGTATAGCTACTATAGGGAAAGTACTATTAAGTATTCTGTGTAGTATATGTCTTAAAAGACATGTGAAGAGAAAGATCTATAGGAGTCCGTTTCTACACCGTGGATCAGTGGTAACGGAGCGCTGTTCTAATCTCCGTGTATTGAAGGTTTCGCATGATGCAGTTTAGGTGGTCGACTGTAGCGAATAATGGTTTTATTGTCCTAGAGTGTAATTAAGGACGCGATATATGAATTCTCGAGGCTTGAGATTTTCTCAAAGTAGTGTTTAGTCCCAGTGACTATAGACATTGGTAGACCTTTAATAAAAGAAGTTGAAACCTGATTTGCTTTTTTAAGTAGGTAGTAATTAGTAAAGATTTATCAAAGCTATTTGAAATATTCAAGGATAATAATGTTTATTCATCATTGATTCAGGACAAATAAGCTAGATAAAATATCCATGCCAATTATCAATTGAATAGAAGAAAAACCATACAAGGTTGTTTTTTTGGACTGATCAGTGAGGCGAAATTTGAAGAAAAAGATACCTTGAGGTTTATTGGATTGTTCCTATGACCAAATTTTTCTATTACAGATTTTGGGTTCTCATGTGAACTCCTTGATTTTTCGGGATAAAAAGTAGTCTATTTCATTTCCCGGGATGCAATCTTTGTTCCGAATTTCAACACAATCGGTTTAACAGTCCTTTACGTAGCAAACAGATAGACTTTCGCATTTATAACGTTAGTATGGATGCAATGGTAATCTTAGCGTTAAATCCCGGTTTGGTCTTATTAGAAATTAAGTTTAAAATCTTACATATTACTTACGGGTTCTATAATTATGTAGGTATTATGACTTTACCAAATCTATAGTAGGTATAATAAAATATTATAATTTGGATGGATAGCTATGATAATTTTTATTACTCAATCACGCTAGAACGTCTGAACGGATCTGGATGAAATTTGGCACAGAGATAGATTATAGTCTGGAATAACAAATAGGCTTTTCATCCCAAGAAATTAAAGGGGAAATCCCGCGGGAACCAAAACACCTCATGCAGACGAAGTCCCGGGCATCAGCTAGTATAAAATAATTGGATACTATCGCCCATCTACTTACGGACTTTATTAGGCATTTAAAAGTAATAGGACGTAATTTTATCGAAATTCTGATCGAATGTGAAGTCAAAGTCAAAGCATTTTTATTCAAAATACTGTACCTACAAAGTACACCTTCTGAACGTCATGTTTACAAGGAATAAGACTTGATGGTGATAATTAACTACGGTATCTTAAAACTAAAGCTACGAGGGTTCCAAACGCGCCCTGGTCTGAGAAGAGCCCACAACAAACTCAGCCTGTTTTTTTTTAATTATCACCATCTCACAAATATAGGATAACTTAATTAAATTTAGAATTATAAAATAATTAGCCGCTGGAATCTACTAGAGTCTAGACTCTAGACGATAGTAGACCGTTGACTAGACTTAGTCCACGTGGATTATGGATTGAATCCCATGAGAGTCCATTAATTTCTCAAAATTAAAAGTAGCGTAAGTATTATTATGCCCGACTAAGTACCACCTATGTCTGTAACAAATTTCGTCAATATCGATTATACGGATGGGCCGCCAAAACAGACACTGTACTTTATTAAAGCATTATTTTGTCAATGGCTACAAAAACTTAATAAAAGACCTAGCGCTTATTTACCCTAAGGGCAGCCTAGTCAACATCATCAGGGAGAATTTTTCACGACAATTTAGCCCTCGACTGACTTGGTGGGGCAAGTGATGATGCAGTCTAAGATAGTAGCAGCCTACCTTGTAAGAGGAACCACATATCTATATTTTACCATACCTCAAATTGGTATCTACACGGCATCTTAGCAGAACATTAAATCACACAAACACGACTGAAGCCTCCCTCTAAATCAGACTTCAGAAATTATAAATTCTCAAATTGACTGAGCCGGTTCAATACCCGGGATCTCCCACTTATAAGACAACCAGCGTTCCACTAATGCTCCAGGGAGTTAATTGTCAAAATAAGTTATTATTTTAGAAAATATACTTAGAGCTAGAGTTCGGTCGGCTAAATAAATAAAACATTTTATTATATAGATTGACAGATCATAAACATAGTAACATCCAAAAATAAGAAATTACTCATACTAAGCTTATGAATTAAAAGTTTCCTTCAAGTTAAATAATATCCACTACCTATATTTTTGCATGAAAGCTTTAAAGCTTTCATGATACTAACGCCATCTACCAGGGAGTAGCTGCAACACATGAAAACTGAAACGTTTTTAATATTATTTCTATAATAATATGATAATATTTTATTGTTTATGATTTTGAACATAATTATTAAAAAAAAATATTTTTAAGTTTTTGATAATTTCAATGAACTCAAGGTACTTTTAAACTTTTGGTCCATAGTAGCTGTAACACAGATCGAACAGTCCAAAATATTACTTTAATATGATTCTTTCATTTACACCTGTATCTACCTACCTAGGTAATTATTACCTAATTTGAATTATGTACCAGTACCTATATAGGTACCTACCTACAACGTGAATAATTATTATAATTTTACTTTCCGGATTATAAAACTTGTTGGGTGTACTGTACCTACTTTTCCTATTAGAATCAATTAAAGGTCCTTAGTAAGTTTAAGGTTTTTATGTAATAATTATCCAGTTGGATTTATTGATATTTTTAGCTAGTTCTATAGCATGACACAAGATGGCAGCCATATTGAATAAGTTTATAATGAAAGTTAGATGTCGCTGTCACATAGGCCATAGGCTAGTTTATCCTGGGAAATTATCGAAGTTCCCACGAGATTTTTGAAAAACCTAAATTCAAACGCGCAATTGCGCGGGTAACACATGATATTAGTTACTAGATGATGCCCGCGACTTCGTCCGCGTGGATTGAGGTTTTTATGTTCCCGCGGGAACTCTTTAATTTTCCGTGAATATCTATCTCTGTGCCAAATTATTTCCAGATCCATTCAGACGTTCTGGCGTGATTGAGTAACAAACGTCCATCCATGCGTTCATCCATCCATCCATCCAAACTTTCGCATTTATAATATTATTAGGTTTAGATAGTCTACTTAGGTACTTACTTACAAGCAAAGCAATTAAGTTAGGCAATATAAAAAGTTCCATAGGTACATAAGTTTCGACCTAGAATCGATCCCCTTATTAGTTATTGTGCTTGCAAAAAGAATATTTCTAAATTCCATACCTAGCTAAGTACCTATATAGGCAACGGTTAACACAAAACTTTAAACTCCCGTAAATGATCAACGATCCTTCAGAGACACATTCAGTTCAACTAATTACGTAAATTACGTAAACTCAAGTCCGTAAAGTTAAATATTACGTTCCGTAACGCCTTGTAGTATAACAGACCGTAATGTTTAAAGATTCATTTTTAAACCGCCCGGCTCCCTCGCGGTTGACCATGGAAATATTAATAAAGTACAAACAGGAATTAACCCTTTCATTGTTTAATTATGAAGTCGCATTGCAGTCGTCTGTGGTACAATGTACCACTACCTATCTTTTGCTGAATGCTTACGAATTCTTTGAGAATTTTTATTACGTCTAAATGATGCCTGCGATTTCTCTACGTGGATTTAGGCATTTTAAAATTCTGTGGAAACTTTTTGATTTCTGGAGATGGAGTGTTTAAGACTCGGTTTCAGAATTGATTCGAACGATTGTAAGGACTTCGTAGGTGCCTTGCACCGTCTAAATCTATCAGCTCCTTGCAATTTGGTAAATTGCCCACCTTCGGGAGGCTAAACTTTCCATAATTTTAAAACAGATTGATAGACTTAGCCTACGACAGTAAAGTTGATGTTTTATGCAAATTGTCGTATTTGGAGGCCTCGGTCGTGGCTATTATTTTCTATCTGTTGCTACTGCAAAATAACAAAACGTAAATACTGGAATATTATCTAATCATATCGGTCACCACTCATATACCTTACCTCAACCTCGATGGTCCTACCAGCTAACCAACTAGGTATATAAGAACATAGATATCAGCACACGCAAAAATACAGAGTCCATTTTATATTAGCATAAACTTTTGCGAGTTTAATATCAATCAATAAGAATAAGCCCCTTATAGGTGCAGCCATATTAATCCAACTGACTGAGCTAAATGTCGTAGAGAACCACTCTACCACTGGATTTTCACCTTTATTTGTTTTATAATAAGAGCCATAAATGTTTGTAAACATATGAGTTACCTTATAAAAGTCTTATTGGAATGAATTGGGCCCTCAATTGGAATGCCCCAGTAGCGACCGTCAGCGACCCTCCTATGATGACCAATGGGTATTTTAAGCCCCACCCCTTTCGGACAGCGGGCAGTTTGGGGTTGGAACTTTTATACTAGAGTTTATTTTGTTAGTTGTGGTGAAAACGTGCTAAATTAAGTATTTTGTAAGTTTGGTATTTTTTTTCTTAAAATCATAGTGTGTAGGTAGTTGTGGTGCCTACTCTTAAGGGACAAATAGTTATATTAATTATATTATTATTATCTATTATGAATATTATAATATTATCTACATAAAAGAGATGCATTAAATAATAATATGATCCAGTCAAATTGTAATTAAAACGGAACAGTAACGGAAAGTTTTGATGTTGTGTTACCCGGAAGTTGTTTTTAGTGGTGCTGAATTCGCATTTGAAGTGTGCTAGCTAAATTTGACAAAACAAATTTTTTAAATGTTTTTTTTAAATAATATACCATTAAGAAATGACGTGCTAACTCTATGGGCTACGATAGCACTTAATTTAGTCAACACCAAAAAAATCTTTGAAATATTATTTTACAGTGACCGTTATAACTTTCACCATCTGCTGTTTGGACGATGCATTTTTTCTGCATAGTGCAATTTGCGAAATGCAAAAGGGTGCCATCTCTATAATAACACCCAAACTGGTTTTCAGTAATAATTGCGAAAATGTGTGTACGTTAGAAGTTAGAGCTGAATGCGGCAGCTGCTATTGTATATTTTTACAAACTGATTTAATAATTTTAAAAATCACCTTAAAAAAACTTCGAATATTTTTTATTCAAATTCACTTTGACAAGTCCTTTTGATTAGTCTTACTAATCTTACTTCTTATATTACTAATATTATAAATGCGAAAGTTTGGATGTATGGATGTCGGTATGGATGTATGGATGTATGGATGGATGTTTGTTACTCAATCACGCCCCAACGGCTGAACGGATCTGGATGAAATTTGGCACAGAGATAGATTATATAGTCTGGAATAACACATAGGCTACTTTTTATCCCGGAAAATAAAGAGTTCCCGCGGGAACCACAAAACCTCGATCCACGCGTACGAAGTCGCGGGCATCAGCTAGTAGTAGAATAATCTGTCAATTACCAATCTACCTTTACATTTACCAGGCCTAAGTATCTATGTTAGAAATCCATACTAATATGATGAATGCGAGAGTTTATCGGCCTGTATGTCTGTCTGCTACGCTTTCATGGCCCGATTATGATGAAATTTGGTACCTACTGATATAATAGCATATAGTTTTTGTCACGGAGATGAACGTAATAGGCTATTTTTAATCGCAGAAAGTCTTGTGGCTCTTACTCTGTTTTGTTCGATGCTCTTACTTCTTATACGGGACTTACCAAAAAACTGGACGAAGTCGCGGTGCGTCATCCAATTACGAGGAATTGACTGTTACCTAAATAAAAAAGAAAAATTCATAACAGTTCGTAGATGACACTGTACAGTTGAGATACTTACCTGCGTAATACAATTTTTTAGATATAATATGTAGGTACATTAAGATAGATAACTTATTTGTACCAGAACACTGGAGAGGAAAATTTTACCTTTATTATAGCACGTCCTACCTATCATCTAATAAAAACTTTTATTTGACCAATAAACACATTTTTCCAAAACCATTCAATACAAATAACTCATCGGAGCGCCAACAATAAAAACATGTAACGACGGACGATTCATAATAAATGATAAAGTTTTATTACCAAAAAATAAATTTTACCCCACATACAAGCACGCGTAGGGTTACAGTTTTAACAGAAAAATGGGGAATTGGGTCGGACAGGTCATCTTATTTGGGGCCCGCATTGAAGGGTTAAAACGCCCTAATAACTGGACATGGGCGTACATAATGCTAGCTTTACTGACCAGTTTTTGGTTGGGTGACTGTATGCCGTAGTTGCATAAGTATTTACTATAGATAAATATAAACTTGTAATGCCTACTTCTAGGCTTAGTAAAATTACAAATCATTTGTTGGAAACAGTGTCGACTTCTACAATAAGATCCCAAAAAGACATGTTGAAGATGTATCTGAATAATTTCAAAGTTAATGTAAAACGTAAACTCATTGAAAAATCTTATTACCATGTAAAGGATTACTTAAATGACAAGGAAGCTTTGCAATAATTTGCTCTAATGGTTGCTTGATAGTTCCTTATAGTTAAGGCGCTGTCAGCTCTTAAAATCAAAACACAAATCGAGAGGTTGGCTCTCCTCAGTCCTCACCCCTCACGCTAGTTATGCCCACTTCGGCCGGGTGGCGCTCCCGTCGCGGTTTTCTTTATTTTCGCGCGCTTGTCATAGCATGTGACGGATGCCCTCGGATGACAAAACACGGTAACTCAAAATTTGTGAAATTGATAGAATAACGTAAGTGAGTAAATCACGTACCAAAGTATCTTACATGAGTAGGTAATTGACAAAATACCTATTGTAAATCGCATATCGTGTGCAAATCCATTTTAATACTTAATATTATAAATGCGAAAGTGTGATTGTTAATTGAATTGCCCGTCAATCACGCCGCAACGGAGCAATGGTTCGACGTTATTTTTGGCGTGGGTATAGTTGAGGGAGAGTGACTTTTTATCCCGAAAAATTAAGGAGTTCCCGCTGGAATAAAAAAAACTTCAACCACGCGGACGAAGTCGCGGGCATTAGTTAGCCCAGCATACTAATATCCATACAAAATATAATAAATGCGAAAGTGTGTCTGTCTGTCTGCTACGCTTGCACGGCCCAACTACTCAAACGATTTTGATGAAATTTGGTACAAAGATAGATTACATCCCGGAGAAGGACATAGGCTACCCGGAACCATTATCCTGGAAAATTAAACAGTTACCGCGGGAGTCAAAAAATCTTAATCCATGCGGACGAAGTCGAGGGCATCATCTAGAGTTACATAAGTATCTTATTTACATAAACTACTTACGTGAGTTAATTACAAGTATAATTGTGGCATAAATCAATATCATACGTATATACAATGTACTTACCGACTAAGAGTCTGATATTCATTTTTTGTCAGAAACAAGAAATACAGATGTTATTTCAAAAATTTAAATAGCAAAAAGATGTTGGAAATTGATCATTGAAATCAATTTCTAGTCTTTTGCAGACATATAGTATTATTTACAGTGTTTGAAAAATACTCAAAAATAAAAAACGAAGAAAATCATACAATTTTGGTGTCATGATTTTTTATCTTTACATACAGAATTATCTATATGGTAGAACTTCGTAAGAGCCAAAACCGCAAATTAGCCAATTTATGTAAAATTTCAAATTTGTACGTTGTTTCCGTACTCTAAAATTATAAGTTTGATTGACAATATTATGTCCGAAGCAAAATCTATTATATTAATTAACTGGACTTAGGTTGGGTGAAACTAAACAAATTAACTTTTTAAAAATCCCACTCAATCAAAATTAAAAATAAATCTCGGGAACGGCAAATTTTCAACTCAAGGAAACGGGAATAAAATTGGCCGATTCCCGGGAATTCCCGAGAATCGGGATTTTTTTAAAAATAGTTATTGCTACTTTTATGTACCTTATATCCAGTTTTTTTTTAATTAAATACAAGTTAGCCCTTGACTGCGATCTCACCTGATGGTAAGTGATGATGCAGTCTAAGATGGTAGCGGGCTAACCTGTTTGGGGTATGGCAGTTATATTAAACCCTAGTCCATATCCCTAATCGGTTTCTACACGACATCCTACCGGAACGCTAAATAGCTTGGCTTTTTTTTTTTTTTTAAATATATAGGCTAGCGCTTGGCTGCAATCAGACTTGCATGCAAGTGGTGATGCAGCCTAAGATGGAGCGCGCTTGCCTAGAAGATGCCTATTCACTCTTGATTCGAAGGTACCTATATTAAAACGGGAGGGGAAAACGGAAGCCGGAAGGGCATTCCATATCCTAGCGGTTCGAATTAGAAACGAGGAAGCAAATCGCTTCGTACGAGCCCGCGGAATTTCGACTGCGTAGGGGTGCAGACCTTGTCGATGCCTTGCGGTACGATAATAAAAAGGTGACGGAGGAACAAGATCTTGGCTGCACGTCTTTGGCGGTAGGGTGGTAATTGGTAACTAGCCACGGCTGAAGCCTCCTACCAGGCCAGACCAGAGAAAATTCAGAATATTTAAATTCTTGAAATACAATGCAAGAAAATATTGTTGACGTGAATTCATTACGGTCCTTTAAGTAACTCTTTCGAAATTGTCAGTCAATTGAACAAATTAGTACTCAATGGATTTCTAAAGGTTTGTACACGGTTAAGCTTTTACGGCCCCGAGTTTTGCATTGGAAACGAGTATTGTATATATTAAATTATTCAGGTGTAACAATGGCGCTGACATCTGGTGAAATAACAAGGCGGCATATAGAGAAATTAAAGAGGGACTCTTAAAAGTTCAAACAATAATATATAAGAAAATAACACTTGGAGCTCGTAAAATCTAGAACAAGAAAAATATCCGAGGTGAGATAAAATATCAGAAAGGGAGAATCGAAGAAGACAAAACGTAAAAAAAAATTGTTAAATCATTCTTACAATGTGATTTAACATACTATACATTGGTTGGAAGTTCTACTTATATTTTATAGACGACATTTTACATAATTTAAGTACAAAATAAAGAATAAAGAGTTTAAAATACTCAAAAGTACCTACTACGACTATTATAGTTTTATGGTAAGAAAGTACAATAATTCTTAACATTGTGATCAGTGCCCTTACTTTTCCTTTGAGTAATTGTCAAGGTTCCACTGACAAATAGTCCTCTCAAAAAATCCTCCAAAAAGTTTGGACAGATGGATGTATGGATGTATGAATGGATGTATGGATGTTTGTTACTCAATCACGCCCCAACGGCTGAACGGATCTGGCCGAAATTTGGCACAGATATAGATTGTAGTCTGGAATAGCACATAGGCTACTTTTTATCCCGAAAAATTAAAGAGTTCTCGCGGGAACCACAAAACTTCGATCCACGCGTACAAAGTCGCGGGCATCGGCTAGTATTGCATAAATACTTATAATATTGACAATTTATCATAAATATAAGTTATTGTTATGTTATATTTAAATGTATATTTTTTATCGTAAACTAACTTACTTGCAAAAACAAAAATAAAAAGCATTGTCTATTTCAGAAGTTATATAATAAATTATGACATAAATTTGCCTTTACGTTAGTCAAAAGAACTAAAATTATCAAATTTTGATAGTGTTTCTGTTATTTTATGTTTGCTGTCCTATTTTTGTGATTGGCATGATTGGTAAGACTAGTAAAACACTTCTGTGAATCTTATCTAAAGTTGTTTTTTTAAGTGCCTTTTGTGAGATAAAGTTTAGTTACTCAATGGAATAATTCTCCGTCACTTAATTTTAAAATGATTGTTTTTACTATAATTTAACATAATATTTGTAAACAGTGCTACTGCTCATAAAGATAAATAACTAAGAAACACAAATTTATCAATAAAATAACAAAACATGATGAAAAAAAAACATCGATTTTATTTCATGTACAATTTTACAAAAATACGCCCAATTCCCAAATTCACTCTGCTGGGGATTAAACCCGGTACATCCCACGTTAAGACAATAGTGCTCAGCACTGCGCGAGTGAGGTACCTAGTCAATAGGGCATGCTCCCGATAATTCCTGGTACCAAAAATTCCCGGTACTTCTGAATAATTTTCAGTCCCGGTTCTCCACACCATAAAACCGGTACTTTTGATACTTTTGAGACTCGAAGTACATACATTCTGTCGATTCTTCTCTAATTAAGTGTGGATATTTCTGCATGTAACAATAATTTAATTCACTATACTGTATTTTATGCTCACAAATTCGAGGTATTAGTTTAAAAACCCCTATTTTTACTTTGGCTATAACGATTATTTTACTGCCACTTCGTACAGTTTCGTATGTTAGTCTTTCTGGTAAGTATTATTTACCAGCAGAGAAGAGCTTTTTTGAAGAACAATGAATTGATGGATCTGTCACTGGAATAAAATTTGTTCAGCCATAATAAATTACAGTAGATTATGCTATATTCTGTTAATTGTATCGTTACTTTCATAAATTTCACATGGAGATTGACAGGAAAATATTGATAGACTGTAATATAAAATATACCTCATAAGCCCGAGGCTACTAAATTTTGATTTTTGACTCCACTGTCAATTATACCAATAGCAGAGGGAAAGAAAATATGGATATCCGTATCCATAATTCCCTAAGATGCTCAGGAGTTCTCCATACAATGTTATGTAAAAACCAAGACTGTGAACAGTCCAATCTTTATGTATGGATGTGAATCCTGGACAGTAACGCAGCAGTAACGAGGCTCTTTATGGCTGATAGGAAACGTCTTTAGAAAATCCTAGGGTCCTCGATCCTAGGATCCTCCATATGTACGGGGAGGACGGTGAATGGATACCAAAAATAATAAGAGATACCATATCCAATATAATTGTAGAGACCAAATCAGCGTGCGGCAAAACCAAAAAACGGCACTGAATAGGAGAGAGTAACATCTTCACGAGATTCTCTTGGGAATACTGAGTATGGGTTGGAAAATATTGTTGATTTAGATTAACATTTGTAATTCTTTGAGGTGAGGTTACTACGTACGCCTGTCTATAAAAAAAGACCCGTAAAGGATCACTTTGTTGTCCGTGTATCCAAGCCTCAAGGCTTGTTTCTCATAAACTGCTTGATGTAGTAAATTTATATTTGCACTGGCTTCTAATTGCTATAAAAGTAGTTACATATGAGCGTATCACGATAAAAAAAAATTCAACTTTTCAAAGTGTATTTTCATACAAGACGCAATCTCTGTAAAACCTATGAACTACAATAAAACTTTGAAATTTGTAACGAAGCGAGTTATGGTACAAGTACATGAAAAAATCATGAATTTACAGTCCTGTGTGAAATATTATGCGATAAATTTTTGTATAATGCCTAATGAATAGTAATATTCAGTATATTCCTGTGTGAAATATTATGCGATAAATTTTTGTATAACGCCTGATGAACAGTAATATTTGGTCTATTTCATACTTTCTGTAATGTCTTAGCCGTGTTTTTGTGATAATTTAAGGTAGTATCGAAAGTATCGAAAGTCCCGGGAATTCCCGGTTCCGTGCCAATATCGGTCCAAAATTTCCCGGTACTCAAACACAGCACCGAATGCATGCCCTAGTAGTCAGGGAGAATTATAATAAACAAGTTAAGAGATCAACTTGTTCTCAAATATTTCTCAAGAGATAAGTTAAAAAAATACTCTGTACACAAAAACGGGAAATCACAAAAAAAACCAACGACGTATTTCCCGGAAATTTCTAACTCCCGGGTCCCAGAAACGAAACCCTAAGGGTATCTAATATCCAATCAATTAGTAATAAAACTTGCAATAGGCACTTATTTGAAGTATTTGAGACACTACTAGGTCCTTACTCAGCAAGCTTTCGATATAATAATATTATCTGGTCGGTCTGGTCCAATGAGAGCGGACGAGTAGGCAGTAGCGAGCTGAAGTGGCAATGCTTGATTTTCAGTTTTCCTTTCTGTCTTACCACTGTTTTGTTATTTTCCATTCATATCAAAAATTGCACTGGAGGCATACTACTATCGCTTAAATCCGTATTGTTTTAATATTGTTGACGTTCGTGTTTTTAGAATTATAATCCTTATTTTAGGACCTTCAAGGTACGTGACATAAAACTGACATTTTTAAGTAATACTGCTTTAAGCGATGGCAGTGAACCCTCTGACAGTAATTGGATGTTTGACAACTTACCTACTTCTTGGAAATATTAAAAGACGTCATTGTTACAACCAGCAGGAGTTTTTTTTTTAAATAGTGAAGCGACGTGCCTTTTTATGCGATATTTCGCAACTCGTATGTCAATCTAGTAATTACTAGTACGATTTTAATTTTGAAAATAGTTTTCAAAATAATTACGAAGCTGCAACACAAGCTCACTTGATTGTCATTTAAGTAGCGTCATCTTTGGCGTTGGATGGTTTCTATGACCTGCCTTATTGATGTTGCCAAATAATAAAATATACATTTACAGCATTGCTTCACCAAAAATATTTATTTTAATACATAAAAAAGACATTTAGACGCCTGTGTATGTTTATAAAACAATTGAAAAAGTTGTAATATCAATGTGTCAAATCGATTAAAACTTCTTCGTAAATGAAGTCGATTGTTGTCAAAAATCGAATGGATAGCGCATTACGGCATCATTATTTCAAGCTGTCAAAAGTTTGGTCAGAGAACACATATTCATACTTTATTTGATTATGTATTTTTAGTTATATAAAAGAAGATAGCTCACGAAAGTTGTAATATCCACGTCTTCTGTCAATTCATGTTGAATAAACATTAGTCTTATTCATGTTATGTTTGAAAACCATTTTAAAATATCGATTTAAACGCTGGAGCAAAGGAGCACAGATCCATCGTCTGTGAAGTTCTTTCGAACACTGGCGGAGGTGAAAATGAGCTAGCGCTTCTCGAAAAACCGGAATACAATGGAAAACAGAAAATATGTGTACATTTTAATAAATATTAATAAATCAATGGATGTCATTTAGAATTTGGAATTTAATGATATATTTTTCAAGTAAATTGAGGTTTTCAATTTGGAGATGTGTTGATTTGAAAACTGAAATAAGAGGTATGTTTGAATTTATTTTTTATGCAGCGAAGTTGTTTAAATCGTGTTTTGGGATAAAACAATATCTGAGTTAAGGTCTTGAAAACGTCATATATTTTTTTCAATCTTCCATATGCCACCATTTAATGGATACACTGCTTTGGAGACCCCCCCCCTGACCACACACAGCGCCTTAATATGATTTGTGAGATGGTGATAATTAAAAAAAACCCCGGCTGAGTTTGTTGTGGGCTCTTCTCAGACCAGGGCGCGTTTGGAACCCTCGTAGCTTTAGTTTTAAGATACCGTAACTGATTATCACCATCATGTTTTATAAGTAAGTAACGGACGTCAATAAGGGTGCCTATAGTGTACCTAAATTGAATAAATAAATGAACTGAATTGATATTTACATAGACGGGCCCTGTCAAACAAAGAATGTGGATCTATTTTACTAACGCCATCTAGTGTGAAAAGCGGGACAGTGGTATGGCGGGGACAAACACAGGGCTATACAGGTTAGGAGCGTGCTCTGGACGCCCAATTTTTTTCTATGAAAGAGCCCATCTAGTACCTACATAATTATATATCGATGCTCGTAGTATCATATAGCGGCTAAAGCAATCGAGCAAAAGCAAGCGATCAAGCAATTAATTGACCAGGGAATTCTTGTTTCAGGCTATTTGTTAATACCATTGGGCCAAAAATGATGTTAAATGGACGATCCACTATTTCCATTCCGTTCAAATCTTCCTTACTACATAATCAAAACATTAGCCGAAATAGGTGTGCATATTTATAACACCGACCATCATAACGTGACCCCCTACGCCTTCAACGTCTTGTAAAATCAGATGAAGAAATACTCAACAAATAATCTACGAGAGGTCTAATTAGAATGGCTAAGTTGTACTACAATCCGAATCAAAATTCAAAACCGCGCTCTCTCTTAATCCGTGTTGAGGATCACAATAAAAGGTAATACATTTTAACTCCCTGGGCGTACGTTGGTCAATTTTAAACTTTATTGCGATCGGAATTAAGATAGAAATTGTTTGTACGTAACAAAAATAAGATTATCCAAGCGAAAGTAGAAGGTGAAAGGGAGACATTTAGACATAAAGCACGAGGTACAGTGAAACTATAAAAAGTTTAAACTGCAGCGGCTCTCCATACTTCCATACTAATATTATGAATGAAAAAGTAAGTCATGGCAACCTTTGGCGATGGTATAACTCAATGATGTTGGTTCAATTGTATCGATTTTGATGAAATTTAATACAGAAATGGGTTGTCTCATAGAGACGGACAAAGGATACATGTAAGGATATATAAATGTTTCTCTCGGAAAATCAAAGAGTTTGTTTTTCTTAAGAATATTTTTAATAATAATAACATTATAAAATATCATTACACCTTGTTATAAGTCCGGTAAATTATAAATAAATCATTTATTTTGCAAAATAATTGTGGGTAATAACAGCGGTATAAGTAGAAACTTCCCGTACACGATCTACTGTCAGAGACAGTGTGCAAAAATTATATTACACTAAAATTTAAATATATTTAGAATGAATTTACAATATAATAACATAAAGTTTTAATTCAAAATATGTCTGGTATAAAATGAATAAATTAAATATTGGTCCAAGTTAAAATTATCAGTTACTTAATTTTATAAAGTTATTAATAAAAAATACTCTAATGTCAATTAACAGGAAGTGCGAGTGTGCGCGAAATATTCCTCGCTACACTCGCGCATTTTTTTACCCAAACTGCAGAGAGGTATTGGGACTCCTGCCCTACAATTTATGCAGAAAAACGCGACGTTTATTCGTCTTCGTGTGGGTCGTTCTTTCTCGCAGGTGGCGAGGAACCAGTGTAGCGCGTCTCATTTGTGATCGCAATTAACTCGTAGCACTCCGTGATTAGACGAAACACCACTGAAAATAGACATTCCGCAACGCACACTGGCATAATAACGCATAACGCAGCTTTTTTATTTTTAGTATAGCGAGCATTTTTTAAATCCAGTACAAGTTAGCTCTTAACTGCGATCTCAGTAGGTGGTAAGCTCAAAATAAAATATATCCAACCACGTCATTCTGATCCAGAATTTTCTTAAATTACCGGCTAATTATTGCTAATTAGCTGTACTTTAATTACTATCCTTTTTTTGGTAAAATCTTTTTTACTATAATTTACTGAAAACATACCTTAAATGGTGTTAAGGGTACCTGTACCTATTCTGTCTTGTCCTACAATCCTTCTTATATTATAAATGTGAAAGTTTTGATGTTTGTAAGTATTTATTTTTGGTTACGTCTACTTGTTACTAGGTTACTAGGTACTTTACGCTGAACCGATTTGGCAAAATTTAGAAAGTAGAGAGCTTATAACCTGTATTAACACAATACAAGCTACGTTTTATCCCGGAAAATCAAAGAGTTCTCGCGGGAATAAAAAAAACAACTTAAACAACGTGGACGAAATCGCATGGCATAACCTAGCTATATCAATAATTTACTAGAATACCTATAAATTTGATAAGTAGGTAGTTACCTATTACCTAGGGTCATACTAACATCATATAAAGCTTTATTGTTTACGTTCGTGTTATAGAATTATAATCGTTATTTTAGAGACGTCAAGGTATGTGATGTGATATAAAACTGTCAGTTGGAAATAATACTGCTTTAAGCGATGGTAGTAACCACCCTGTTAGAAAATAAAATAAACCAACGCTGTAATCGCATCAGACTTGGTTCAAATGTTTAGATAGGTAGGATTTCTACGTTTAATTAAACACCATTCATCCAGATATTCAAGAATCGCAGGTAGCCGCCGCAGACGTTGAGTGCGAGGTAAATAACAAAGAAGTATGTAACAAAAGCCTTTCAGCGAGGGAGCGTGGACAATTTTACACGAGTATTTACAACCCTGCTGTCCAACGGTCTCGAGAAATTGTGGAAATAGGGATGGGAAACACATCCGTTTTCATACTGTCGAAGATATCGTAATATCGATCGACTTTAAATTACATTTTCACAGTATTTTAGTAATGCATGCATAGATACTAAATAATGTACCTACCTACCCATTACGTAGGATAGGATATCGATAGGTATGGGGTGAATAAAACAAAACAAAACTACTAAAATCTTTATTAAAGTGTAAACATTATCCATTGATCGCAATCAATGTATAATGTACACCCATCAAAAGGCTCCAAATTATAAATAAATCTAAGGATTGTAATGTACTTACTGTCTAAGTGATTGGTACCGAGTTATTATTATTAATTAATAACTAATATTATATAAATATTAGTATTAATCAATATCTTATCAATATTAGTACTTTTGAATTAGAAATTTTACAAATGTTTTATTTTATGACCTGAATATTTCAGTTTGTAATTTTAGATAGAGATAATATACAAAGACAAATATATTTTTTTATTTTAATAATTCAGGTCTACTTGATAGTCTACACAATAAAACATTTAAAACTGAATCAATAACATTGCCAAGTTCATTAAAATTATAAAAACGATAAGGCTTCACCGATTTAAGAATTTTAGATTTTTAGATTTTACATTTTTCTATGGGCAAATTTTATTTCGTCATTATAATTACATTAAAAAATAAAAATATAATTTACAAAACATCGATCATATCGATAAAACAAAGCCAACCCCTACTCAACCATCATCAACACCGCATTCGGAAAATCTACACTTAACCAGAAGAGCCAGCCCTCCCATTTATCCTTACACTGTCCTATGGGGTGGGAGGTAGGGTGGTGGGAAGCTAGGGGGGTTTATTCGGGGTGCAAAGGGCAATGGGCGCTCGCGCAACTTACCGCTTGTAGCGATTTGCTCTTTGACTAAGTTTTATGCTTTACTTTGGGTTCGGAAGTTTTTGGAACAAACAATTATTAATATGTGCACGCGTTCAACTCACTAGGTTAGTGAATTTCCTTGTTGGAATGAGTTCTGGAGTTCTGCTTTTTAATTGCTTTAGAACTTTATTGTTCCTAATGTGCATGCTGCATAATATTACAGTATCTTTTACTCATTTTATGTTGTATTTATTAGCTAACTAGATGATGCCCGCAACTTCGTTCGCGTGGATGAGTTTTTTTATTCCTGCGAGAATTTTCCGGGATAAAAAGCCTAAAATAATTAGCCTATGTCCTTCCCCGGGACACAACCTATCTGTATAAAATCTGTCAAATTTTACCAAAATCGGTTGAAAATATGGGCTTGAAAGCGTAGCAGACAGACATACACACTTTTGCATTTATAATAAAACTTTTCAGCAAGTGCCTACAATATTACTAGTTAGTTGCGAGCCAATCGGATGATCAAATCAGCGACCAGGCATATAGAATGATGTTTATAATATTATTTGTATGTATTTGTATTTGTAGGTATATGTTAATAATATTATTCATATTGAAAGACTTATAATACTAATTTTAATTATTATTATCAGTCATTCTTGTACATTTATCATCAAGTGTGTAGGTATCCCTTCAATTGAAATAAAAAAGTCAACGACGTTGTGCAGTAGTTTAGATAATGATTAACATATGTAAACATTCACTAGCTTATTCTTTTCCACTGCACTTGGATAGGTCTTTAATTATTAGGGGTAGGTACCTACCATAATCATACCCATCTACCAAGACGTGTCTATGAAAGAAAATCTGCCTTTTCCTAATATTAAAGTTTATAAAATTGCTAATCGCCCATACTCACATAATTCCCAAGCGCGAAAGTCGGAAGAATTTACAATCGCATTTCAAAAACTCCATACGTAAATCAGAGCGTGGCGAGGGGGTCTTTGCCCCCTACAACCCCCTCCCCGTGGGGTTCCGAGCCATCAGTCTGGCCACGGCAATTCGGATGATGAATTAATCCAACAAATGTGACGCTATCACTTAGCCCTAATGTAAGGATATAATGTTACCCGAAAATTTCGAGAGGCCCGGTTACTTTCGAATTTCGCGAGACATTACAGGGCTTGTGAAGGTAATTATCGTTATGACCTGTATTATGAGTGAGATTGAGTATAAAAATATATTATTAATAAGGAGTTGTTTTTTTTGTTTTTCATAAAAATATAAAGTAGGTAGATTGATAGCACAAATTATTTTTTTCAGTTCAAATAATTAGATTTTATATTATTTATTTATAGTTCACATTTCTTGTCTGCTCTATAAAAAAATATTATTAGCATAGTAAGTATCTAATGCCCGTGACTTCATCCGCATATAGAGTGAGGTTTTTAAAAGGGAATTCTTTTACAAACCTCATAAACCCAAAAAAAAGGGATCGATGCGCGTAGTCATTTGCGACGCGATCAAAGGACAAAAAAATAAATAATCAAACATACGCTACATAAAATAGTTATGCATATGATAGAAATGAATATTATACACACCAAACTTCAAAAGATTTATTAGTAAAACGTTTATTTATTAATTTAAGCGAGCTATAAATATCTTAAAAGCTCAGATATATGGACCACAGCTGCCAAGACAGGTATAAACATTTTCGTAAGTACAAATTTTAAATACTCGCTTCTAAAATTTTCAGTTGATAGGTTCAGCTTTAAACTAAAGAAATGGTAGTGGCAAGTGGCAACGCCTTTTATAAATAAAGAGCGTGCATTGTTTTTTTTATTTTATCTTGTTACAAGCTGATACCCGCGACTTCGTCCGCGTGACTTATTGGTTTCCGTGGGAACTCTTTAATTCTCTAATATATAGTACCTATTTAATATTAGTATAGATTAACTAAGTTTACTTCAGATAATAATAGCAGCTTACTTCGACTCCTTTTTACCCTTCCACGACCGTCAGGTGTACAAAAAAAAGCGTTTCAAATAGATCGAATCCATTAGCAAAAATTACACACTGCCCCTAAAACCTACATGCAAAAACAATGGGACGAACTTCGTTCATCGCGAGCATTGAGCGTGACAGCCGAACATAATCAGAACTTGCCTTTACTGTTGCGACCATGTTTCCCAAATTTATTAGGACTGTCCAGATTTTTTCGTCATCTTCGTCAACTCAAACGTTAACTGGGCAAATCTCCGGCACAGATCTTCACACAACACTGTGTTATTCCGCTTGCTTAAAACGGTTCCCAGTTACTCGCTTGATATTTATTATTCGTTTATTTCAGGCAACAAGGCCTATAATTATAAATACAATAATACTAAAAAATATAAACAATAGATAATATAATACAATCTTAATACTAAAGTAAGGATTTTTCTCTCGCTTCCCTATAGCGACGGTACACTATGTCTGTCCACTTAGTAGAGAGTTGTCTCACGTTACTTTTTTCGATGCCAGGCTACATTACACTTTGGAATGAACTCAATGTCTATAAGTTCTAATTATGCGAGTGTTGATCAGCTACGTCTAAGCAAATTGTTATGATTATTATGTTAATATTACTTAACATCATTCCCATTGTTATTATTCCCTCCTCATAAAAAACTAAGTGAAAGCTATTAATGACGCACCATTTTGTTTGTCCTTGTGTTGTGTGATATTGGCGTTCACTATGTAAGATTCCCTTTAACATAAGAAAGTCAAGTTTATGTGGATTTAAGACATTTTTATCACTCACAGACATGCAAACTTGAACAGGAAATTTTACTCGGAGAGTTTTCGATCGAATAAGTGTTTGCAGCCAAATTTTATGCAATGCGACTTGCAGTTGTCCAGAGCACGGAATTCTATTTTACAGAAAGCGTACCAACCTATTAAATTTAAAAATATTCCTTAATTAGTGTTCCACTTAGAGCAAGAAAACCGTGGTCACTCTACCAAACAAAATATTCGACAAAGCTAAACTATTCATACAATTTTAACGTTTAAGGCGTTTGTCACAAAAGTGATTTTATCTTGTACAGTTTGAATGTTTAAGGGTAAGTTGGAGTAAAGTGTACGTATCCACTTTTCTCCAAAGTCTATTATTTGAATGTCTTTCAGCCCGTGAGAAGGGTCCGCCCAGCCACCCCGCGTGTGTTCGTCTGATAATGTAATTAAAACAACACCTTTATTCGGAGCAGTCACATTTTGTAACAAGTTTTAGTTTGATGTAGGTTGGTAGGTCCCTCACGTTTACATAATATCTATATCAAAGCTATTTAACATTCACCTTTGTGTATTAATACCTTTACCTTTCTTTGATGATCTGTTGCAGTAGGTATTCATATTTATTTTATAATATTTAGTTGTTTTTATTGTTTTTTCATTAGAAAAAAATAATTAATGAAATATTAAACAATAAAAATAACTTAACAAATTGAAGTCAGTACCTATTACTGTTCGGCTGGCTACAGAAGCCTGGGAATGATCAACTGAAGATCTCCCTTGTACATATCTACAATGAGCGCTCATGAACAAGTTAACGTATTACGTAACCTAAAGTTAGGTCCGAGGTTCGATTCCTGGTCAATTTTGAAAATGTCTAAAGTTTTTCTGGATCGGTCTTGTAGGAGAGACAGCTCATCAGCAGCTATCAGCAAAGACAGGCCCCCAAGTGATACTCGTAAGTAGCTGGTTCCAGCATGAAACCGATCAGGGGGATCAGAATAAAAATGCCTACCTATATTAAATCTTCATAAAGGAACTTCAAGTATAAGAGAAAAAAAAACGTTTTGTAACCTAAATTCTCGTAGTTCGCCTAAATTCTACATTATAAACTACCCATTACGAAAACTTTTACGCACACATTTACACGCCTTAAAGTCGCCCGAGGGGTTCGCGTTGACCAATAGCACGCATTTAACCCTTTACAAGGATTAGAGCATTGTTTCAAATCTCAGTTGGTACGTTTGAATTCGGAACGCCGCCATTTTGTTCATTTAAAATGGACGCGTGAACAATAGGTCACCATTGTTCGTGGAAAACGCTAGACGGACCGTGTCTGCAAAGTGAACGAAAGCTGGCCATTGTTTTACCGTTTTCTAATTTTGAATTTTTAATAATGTTCCATTTCGTATGTCGATGGTTCTCTCTCTCTTTCATACAAGTTGTTTTATGAATGTATAGGAATGAAAGAGATGATTTCTTTCAGATCTTTGCTTCCTAAACTCTTGTATAAATGCACTGTGTAGAAAACGTTAGCATACTTCATACAATATATTTTACAGTCTATAGAAATTATTAGAGTATTACTACTTATCGCCCGCGATACAAGGTCAGCTTGAAGCAGTCAGGTAGACTGCTTTAAGCTGCGATTTACGAATGCATAGAGTACTACAGTCTTCTACGTACACATACATGGACCGCTCGAGCAGTTGCGACTGCTTCAAGCGGTTGGCAGCAATCAATCAATGGTAGCTTCAAGCTGTTGACTGCTTGAGCGGTCCGTGTATGTAGATCAATTCAATTCAATTCAATTCTTGGTTTTATGGCTTGCGTTTGTACCAAATGGGTACAATATACCTCGACAATGATGCGTGGAATGGAGGAGACACGCTTTATAGGTGAAAGCTGGGAATTTCCAAGTGTCCAGCTTTTAATTTGGATTATGTATTAATGGCAGGTTTCTTTTTCCCAATGTTTTATGGTTAGTTTCTACCCTAGAACAACACAATATAATGATTAGCACATATAATATTACACATATAAAAATATAGATATTTACAGCTTAATATTGTTAGTTTTAATATATTTACATACAAATTTACAATAAGGACTAAACACAGACATTAACAAACACTCAACATTTACTGGGCGGGGGATTTGTGGTGGAAGGACATCACAAAGGGCATGAAGAAGTTTGGGACAAGAAAACAGAATATGGGAGACAGTACCTTCGTCTAAGCCACATTCACACAGGGAGTGATCTCTAACTCTGATCTTGTGCAGGTGGACAGGTGTGCAGGAGTGACCAAGGCGTAAGCGACATATTGTGGAGGTTACCCACCTATCTGCATACTTGTAAAAGAAGAACCATGGACGCCTTGGAATATCAGGTTGAATTGTGGAGTAGAATTTGCCTTTAATCAGTTTCGATTCATTCCAGAATGTGTTCCAGGACTTGTCCAGATAAGTTTTAGAAAGAGCGCTCAGATCTTGGGAACTATTCTTATAATGCTCATGGGAACCCATTTGTATGGCAGCCTTAGCACATGAGTCAGCTGTTTCGTTGCCTGCAATGCCAGAATGACACTGGCTAACTGCTCGAGCTGTCAGTTTATGGCGGGTCTAAATGCATTGACAAAGCATTTTAAAAGGTGTGAAAAAAACCATTTATTTATATTAATCCTAAAACTTCTACGTTCTTCATAGGTATTAAATTAGGTTAGGTGTACAAAATAGCAAATAAGCAAAAGTTAAAAAAAAATAGATGTCTACATGGCTATCTTAAATAATTTATTCTGATGCCATCATCATGCATGTTAATTTTTTTATTTGACAACCAAAAATTACAATTTAAAGACTAATACCAAAAACCAGAATTTCCCGTTTCTATTGTCCCACGGATTTTATTATGGGGTCAAAACTAGATCATTTTCGTGAATAGACCCGGTGCGCGGTGGGTTAACAAAAAAGCGTGATTTGGTACAATATTGTCCACTTTTCGGTAATAGAGTTTTGTAAACAGGAGGCGCGATGCCGCAGCAGTGGAGGGTTGTTTGACAAATTATCGAAAGAAATAATACGGTGTTGATGGTTTGGATACCATCTATCATGTGTGGCTTATGTTTATTTTTCATCAAATAAACATTTTTTGGGTTCTTTTTTTATTACTTACCATCCATACAGTCCATATTTTTTGTTTGACAGGGCCAGTCTATGTAAATTGAGGTCGTTACATAGAATCGTAAAAAATATCATGCCATTTTAAACTATACTAGATGCTGCCCAGTCCGACACTACTTCCGTGTAAGTTCGATTTTGGAAAATACCGTTGGATTATTTAGATTTTCCAGGATTAAAAAAGTGTTTGTGTGTGTGTGTGCAATTCACACACGGCAGAAGTGAAACTTCAGAAAAGTAAAGATTAATATAATTAGGTAGTATTCTATCTCATTCTCTCGCAGGCTAAATCCTAGAATGAATGTTTGTCTTTTTTTGGTGACGCTTTTTCGTTTCATCGAGATTTCAAATCACAACGATTCTACAGAAGTTTCACTTCAAAAGTATTGCATCCTTCCCCGGGACATTCGTTATCTATGTAACAAACCACAAAATAAGTTGAACTGATGGACCGTGAAAGTGTAGCAGACAGAAATACTTTCGCGTTTATGATCACAATACTTACTCGTTCGTCTACGTAATGTCTATAGCTTTACGAAGGCATAGACATGCCAACATTTAATCATCCCATCCCCGTCTTGCGAAAGACATTTAAGACACAGGCCCTTCGATCCGTTAAGCTTGGACGCCTTGTTTGGTCCACCTGCTACTCCCTTTGTCCCGACGATTTCACTGTACCTATTGAGTATTAGGTATTTGTTCCCTTCAGTGTCCACATTGATAGAATTCTCAAATTAGTGTGACAAATTAGATTTAAATAAACCCTTGAGCAAACAATATCAACCGTTTTTCCACGTGCCTTACAAACTGACTATTATTTTTAAAATTAAAGAAGTAGGTATCAGCAAATTAACGCCTGCCTCTATCCAATATTATTTTTATAGGTTATCTTTGTAAGAGGGTTCTTTATTCGTCCAAGGAAGAGGTTAATAATGATCAATTTTGTTCACCACACTGGCCAATTGGTGCAAATTGGCAGACTTAACACACACAGACACAACATTGTGGAGAACTCTCAGGTATGCAGGTTTTCTCACAATATGTTTTTTTTTAGGTATGTTTTTCTGGTAGGTGATAAGGTTGTATTTTAAGTTCAGGAATCAGAAATGAAAACACCCGTAGAATAACTAAAGTAACCGACCAAGCCCGATCGCTATGAAGCTGAAGTAGCAGTAGCACATAGTTCGGAGAAACGATAGACAGACCATTCCCTTCCAGTATTTGGAGACCTTATATTGGAATAGAATAGTCCCAAAGTGCGACTCTGCGTTGGAAATCGTTGGTAAACTTCCTTCTAGGTGGACGGACTGCATAAAACGAGTTGCCTGCACGACAAAACGCATGTATGAACTCCTTAAACAGTTAAGCTGTCAAATTATTACGATTTGCTAAAAGTGGGGCCTCTGCTGGTATGAGATCGCAGTGTGTAGAAATTCACTACCAGAGATCTACATAATATGTCCAGCAGTTGAAGACGGAGGCATTTAACTTAATTTTCAGGTAAGTTTTCACTAAAAGTACCCTCAATTCATAACTCTCGGAGTAGCAGCGGCTAATCTGCGTCGTAGGCAAGGCTTAGTATTAGCATGCAAACGGTCGCAGCCAGACTATCGGACGACAAGCGGAATTTAGGAGATGCTGTTTGTCTAATCTCCGTTTGTTCGCACTCGTCGCGCAGAAATAGGTTGTTATTCTACCTTTATCTGATAATGATCAGGGCGAAAACATACTACCTATGGACAAAAAAAATGTATTTATTTAATATTTTTAATTTTGTACCAGAAACTTAAATACTAATGCATAAGGACAACTTATCTCTTGAAGAGATTTCTTCCAGACGACCTTGAATGTGAGAACAGTGGAATATAGAAATAGCTGAGTACCTACCAGAAAGCTCCCTTGGGATCTGCCTGATTTTGCAGGATAAAAAGTAACCTTTGGCCTTCCCCGGAATGCAACCGCTGTCTATACTAAATGTCATCAAAATTGGTTGAAAAGTTGGGCTGTTACAGCGTAGCAGACTGACAGATAAATAAACAGACACACACACCCTTTTGCATGTATTAGTATATGGATTAACTTTTTTTAGTCAATTAATATTCAGAGGACTCGGCGTTAAGAAGAGGCATTAGCTTGTATGATATAGATTAGAAAGACTTGATTGACATTATGTCCTTAAGTCTCTTGTATGGATTTTCATCATCCCAACCTCTTCAATCCAAGAAGGCTTTGTAACCTTTATTTTTTTAGAAGTATTGGGCTGTGATCAGTTTTTTTCAGTGACTAGACAAACACAATCACACTTCTACAGAAGAGCAATCACACATCTAGACAAGTGCAATCACATCCCTAGTTAATACATGAGACAGTAGACACCAATCATTTCAAGTGTTTTATAACACTCGACAGCAATAATCACTATTATTGTCAGGTGTCAATAACCTGCCAACGCCTTTTTTCTATACAAATAAATATTTTTAAAACCTCGAGTGTTATGAAACGCCGCCGCGTCGCCGATCGCAGTGTGGAAATCAAAAACACTGTAAATAACAAACATCAATGGCGCACTTTGCGGCTGCAGTGTAAATTTCCAATTAGAACTCTTTTCAGTCGGTGGTGTGCCAACGAAAAAATAGTTTCAAGGGTGATTTCGGTAAGTTAATTATTGGTTCCGTATTATATGATTATGATACAAAACAAAATGGATAAAGGGTATGATTTTTAAGCTGCTTTTAACCTTCCAAGTTTTATCCTGATCCTATCTTAGACTGCATTGTCATTTATCACATAAGATCGCAGTCAAAGGTTAACATGTTCTGAAATAACAAAAAAGAGAAGATCTGGTATCTGGTATAAAATGTACCTACCCAGATCCAGATTTTGAATTTTTTACTATTTTTGGCTTTCTCTGTACTTCCAATAATTCAAGTGGATTATTTTTTTCGACTTCCTTCGATTGCCTTCATACTTATCAACTTTTCGAGGTGTAGTTTGAACTGTTACACTTAATAGGTAAAAAAATAAATAAATACCTAATGATATTTTAATCACATTTAAAAAGACGAAATACGTACCTCTAACTAGTGTTTATATGGAAAACTCGTCAGTTATGTACTCTTATTATAAAATATCAGCCCTTATAGTTTCAAAAGATACATTTCCTGATTTACGGAACCCAAAAGCAAACTATCGCGTCCCGATTGTAGCACTTTAATTAGCGCAATGCAACAGAGTGGTCGGGAATTGCCACTTTTTTCCCCGATTGTACCACCGACTCGTTCCCTGATGCTGATTGTGCCACTCCGCCACTCCTCGCGATTGTACCAGAGCAGGGATCGTCACGTGGGGCGCCGATGTGCCAATTAAAGTTGATGACTGTACCCCTTTTGAAGTTCCTTGGCTACTAATTAGTTGTTACTCAGTGACAAACTGTAGACACGGATGGGATCAGAAAAAAAAATGTTTGCAAGCTGTAGCAACTAGTATTTTATCTTATTCTTTAGTATTTGAATACAAGGTATGATCTTAGTACATTCATGCAGAAAAGTTACTTATATACCTACGGAATTTTTCAGAAGTCAAAATATAAGACCTAGGCTACGGAAGAGCCACGGAGCTAGCCTGACCTGCTTCGAATACAGACGTTTCAAACTCTTATGATAGTCATACATTTAAACATAACTCAATGGTATATTAGACATTACTACCAAATTCAGATGCTATTAGCATATAATATAATAAAAATAGATTTATCTCTTTTCCTCTTATGATCAGATACAATCACTCGAGAGAAAAGGATAGAATGCTAACTGTTAATCCCAATAGAATCTGGATATAATAATACAGTATCTTACATTAATTGGAACGAATTTAAAGTTGAGTAGTGGTAATGACTGAAAACTTACCGAAAACACAGCAATGCCGGAGAAAAACCAAATGCACTGACGAGAGTATTTCCTCTGTCACCATTGATGTAGAATTTTTTTAGTGTACTCAATCTATTTCAATGTCTGTCACGCATAAATTAAAATCTCACAAGCTTATCTTACCCGGTGACAGCGTCGTCGTAGAAATGAAAAAAAAAAACAGGCACAAAAATTTATTCAAAGTTTGGCCACCGGGCCAGATAAATTTGACGGACTATAAGTAGGTATTTACAAGGCATGAATGAATAGGCACCTTCTTGACAACCGCGTCCCAACCTACTCGCCAACTGCTAACCTTTTTTAAAAAAAAAGTGTTTCTCATACTATAATGCTGTGAAGTATGTAAAATGAAGTAATAACGTGGGTAGCTAAACGCTAGCCGTTTTCCCGGAACAAAAGGCATCACCGCAGAGAATGTGGGGTCACATAAAAGGTATATTTATGTAACAATCATCGCCATCGATTGTGCACGGGTGTTTTATATTGCTCGCTCGGATAAACCATCTATGGTTTTAAGAGAACAGCACTCAGTGGGACAGGGCTATGCAATGCCGCGCAAAGACGATTTACGATGGCACATTTTGTAGGTACTTTAAATTATTATTGGTGTTTCTTTCTTCTGGATCTTAGTTTTACTTTTGAAGGTCAAAAGCGTGATCGCAGAGTAAGCGTCCACTGCTGGAAATTATATCTGTCATGGCGCATCTCTAATATTAAACACTACGGATAAGATGGGACAAAATGTCAGCGCAAAAGTCTAGTGTCATAATTATAAGAAACACATTTTGTCGTGTCGCGATTCAGTTTCATATAGAAGTGCGTGCGTCGACATTTCGTAGTGAATTTTCGTCGTTATATCCACCTAGTGGATATAACGACGGCGGACGGGCCAGTATATAGGCCTATATTAATAAAGATCAGATTGTGTAAGAATATCGTAGGTAATCAGTTTCGTTTCTCAAACAGATAATTCTGTAAAACTCATATTTATTTATATATATTTATTTATATAATAAACTTATTTTATCCACTACAAGCTAGCCCTTGACTACGATCTCACCTGATGGTAAGTGATGATGCAGTATAAAATTAAATTCATAACATAAAATTATAACTTATTAAATCGTCGAGTGAATCTACCACAGTTCGAGTACTTAGTACGTTTCAAGCTCTCAAATGATTAGGTACGATTTTCTTAGACAATCGGGCCTCTGAGGTCATAAAATGTTATGAAGGGATTTTTAGAAAACAGAAAATATGTGAAATAGTAATGTAAACGATGATTAGTCGAGGACCATTTGTCATCAAATTAATTCATATTATTACATGTAAGAAATATAATTTCTTTATTGTTGGTGATTCTTTCTTGCTTAAAACCGTCCGAAAGTCGAAGGCACGACGCAGGCCGTCATTAAAAGGCTTTTAATTCTTGATGCTTTCGCCGTTCACAGACTCGATACATGGACCTGAAAAAAAATATGAAGTTATATTTTACGGTATTCCTTTTAAAATAATATTAATATGCAAATATTATACTAATATCTGGAAATAACTGAAACGTGAAAAAGATTAGTCGAAATGAAACAATTGCATTAGTACTGATTGATTTTGATTTTATAAATTACTTATTGTCAATAATTTTTGTTACAGACATTCTGTAGAAATTTACAAATATGAAATATAATTTTTAAGTACATAAAGGCTAACTTACGCCTATAAACTTTACAGACGTGTATTAGTACCGATGCCCGCGACTTCGTATTATTTTAATTCTTTGACTCTTTAATTTACCAGGATAAAATGTAGACTATGAGTCAAATCAGTTCAGTCATTGTGGCGTGAAGGAGTAACAAACGTCCAAACTTTTACATCTAAAATATTAACATTTTAATTTATTTTATAGTTAGTTTAATATTTAGATTTTATTTTAGTTTCTTAATATTTCAATAAATTAATTAATTAATTTATTTATTAAATTTAAATAAGATCGTAAGTTATCGAATATGACTTTATCTTTTTACGTAAACTAGTAGACGTGAGGAGTCATGCGGTAAGTATAATGAAAATTGACAACCCAAATAGCAAATAAACTTTTGCCTTTTTCTTTACGTAACTGTTCTCTCGCTAGGATAATTTTTTTAAAAGTTCATTGTTTTCCTCACAAAAGACCTATTTCAATAGTTTCATTACTCATGTCTTCTTCGTAGGTATATCTTAAGATGTCACAATACGAAGAATTTTGCTAACAAGCTTCCATCAAATATGTATTCAAACAAAATGAGTCGGGAGCTAGTGTACTATTTGTGCCAAGTGTTCAAATCGTTACAAATCCACACTAATATTACAAATGGAAAATGTGTGTGTCTGTCTGCTACGCTTTCACTGTCCATCTTTTCACCTAATTTTTGACAAAATAGTACATAGATAGGCTGCATCCTGGGGAAGGATTATATTTTATCCCAGAAAATTAAAGAGTTCCCATTAGTTCATTATTATATTCAATTAATATTAGCTATACACGTGTTGTTTGTTGCTTCTTTTGATGTGATTGTATTTTCTTTTTCTTTTTTTTCTTTTCTTTTTTGCTAGCTTTAGTTATGTAGTATAGTGGAATATAGGTTAGGTATATTAATTTGGTTGGATGTGACGCCACCCGGGTCACAGCTGAAAATCAGCGCCCTGCACAAAACGTGCAAACGTAAGTTTTGATGCAGGACAAAAGCTGAGCTGTACACCCATTCTGGGTGGTGTCACAGTCAAGCATAATTTTAGGTACAATAGTACAATAATTTACTGTTTGTTTGTGACACCATCAATGAATAAATATATTTTCTTTTTTTCTTTCTTTCTTCTTTCTTTCTAGTTTTTTCAAAAAATTAAAAAAGAAGAAACAAATTGCAGGCATCAACTATTTATAAATGAGTTAAAATGTGATAAAATCAGAGGTCAACTAACAACAAAAATAGGTAGAATTAAGTCGTCTTATCTAAAAATGAACCTATATAACGTCATACTTGTAATATGCACTAGTTGCCCAGGCCGTAGAATTCTTGTCTTATTCGCTCATCTATAATCATCATTTCATCTATTCATTGCTCCAACCTTGACTTCATCATTGTTTTGTACTAAGCTGCATGATTGTCGTCCAAGCCAAGGCCTATTATTTGATATAAAAAACAGACATTTTATTTTCCGACTAGCTGATGCCCGCGACTAGGTTCGCGTGTTTTAAGTTTTTTGATTCCCGCGGGAACTTCTTAATTTTCCGGGATAAAACGTAGCCTATGTCACTCTACAGGTTCTCAACTATACCCATGCCAAAAATCACGTCGATACGTTGTTCCGTTGCGACGTGCTTGAAGGACAAACCAACAAACCAACAAACCAATAAACAAACACACTTTCGCATTTTTTATATTAGTATGATTAGACGATCTCTAAGCAGGTAAGTTTTATATTATGCTCAATACTGTATCGATTATATTATCAACACCATTTTATCCCTTTAGGCAACTCGTTTACCAGCTCCTAAGCTATGTCTGAAGGAAATGACGCGGGAAACACCATAATGAGCTGGTTCGAGTGCATCATACTACGTACCACTGTACCTAGCCAACAAAAGCAGCATTATGGCGGCGCACAAAGAGGAATATTCAGTATTCTAGACTCTAATGTTGGCTGGCAATAGGAAATATTATTGTTGTGATCGCTGCTTTTTGTCATAATTAAGAGCTTTTTGTTATAGAACTTACGTTTTTTTCTGTTACAACGTAATTGGGCATTGTTTTTTTTTTTCTGTTACATTGTAATTGAGAGAGAGCCGTGAGCGACAGTTGCGAGTATGTTGCGGAAAACTTTTCTTCGTAACTATTATTTTTAATGTGCTTGAGTTCTTTGAAGCGCAGCATCTTTCACCGGACATTGGTACAGCTGTAACATAGTCTGGGGCTTTTTGTTTGTTGAAGGGAGAAATCGTATTAAGATATCCAACCTGCATGTCCGAGAGTTCTGTATAATGTTCTCAAAGGTGAAATCTGGTAATCCGCACTTGGCGAGCGTGGTGGACTATGATCAAAACTTTCGAGCCTCGTGCTATAATATAGCATCAAAAATGAAGTCTATCCCTAATTGCCAGGGCGACACAGCTCGCAAAACCGAACGAACGCGGCGAAGAAACGCCCTCAATTTAATGCAGCTTTGATGAATGCCTTCTTGCTGCTATCATAGCGATAAATCATACTAATATTATAAATGTGAAAGTGTGTTTGTTTGTTTATTGGTTTGTTGGTTTGTCCTTCAATCACGCCGCAACGGAGCAACGGATCGACGTGATTTTTTGCATGGGTATATCTGAGGACCTGGAGAGTGGAATAGGCTACTATTTATCCCGGAAAATTGAGTAATTCCCGTGATAATTAAAATATAAGTATTTTTTATTCCATGTGGACAAACTCGCGGGCATCAGTTACTATCTCAATATATTATGCCATTTCATCAAAATAATATTAATAAAAGAGCTAGAAAAAATGCTACAACATTAGTATCAAAGCTTTTTTAAAATCTCGTCTAATGTTCATAAAGCATGACAATGATCTAAAGAGTTTTTGTAGAACAAAGTTTCATTGCTCTCCGAGTTCCGACCTCTAAAGTCGAAGCGCAGGGTTACTACCATCTTCATTTTTCACTTTTTCCATCAGCATCACTGAAATATTTCTATTTTTCTTACTACGCTGACTATAAGTCATCTTAATAACATTCATTAATGCGTGGGAAGGCATTAAGGCACTTACTTCTAAGATACATAGGCTTTCCTAATTTATTGATCAATATTAAATTCGTAATAACGAATCTAACAACACTATTGAAGATATAGTGTGCAGAAAATACTATACGCCGTAAATGAATTACCGCCACAAGACAACCAGACAAATCGTCCAAATTATTAAATAAATAAATAAAATTAAGTTTAAAGTATTACTTACAAGCAATTTGTCTATCCAAAACTTAGATATTAATACTTAAATTTTTTTTTATTATTGAATATCGTCCATTTCTAGTCTTATAAGTGAACAAGTTAATATTTTATGTTAAGGTGGATGACAAGGGTCTGCCCGCGAAATTCAAATTTAATTTGGTTTTTCACAATTTGTAAACTAATACGACAAAGTAGGCTTGGCATTCAAATTGCGAGCCTAGGAATATCATCTTCACAGGTTTATATAAAAATCTTTACTTGAAAGTGTCCAGTTTAAGAAATTAGTCAAAATAATGAGTTTGACGTGAGTTACACACAAATTAGTCATTATTTTGACTAATTTCTTAAACTGGGCACTTTCAAGTAAAGATTTTTATATAAACCTGTGAAGATGATATTCCTAGGCTCGCAATTTGAATGCCATAAGCCTACTTTGTCGTATTAGTTTACAAATTGTGAAAAACCAAATTAAATTTGAATTTCGCGGGCAGACCCTTGTCATGCACCTTAATAGTTTGTGTGACTTTTATTATTTTCTTTTTTAAATAAGTACATTATATAATTCCGTAATTAAACTTATTCAGTTCAATCTTTATCATCGTCATCAATCTATTAATTTAACTAGCTGATGCCCGCGACTTCGTCCGTGTGGAATAAGTTTTTTGGATTCCCGCGAGAACTCTTCAATTTTCCTGGATTTAAAGTAGCCTATATCACTCTCCAGGTCCTCAACTATACCCATGCCAAAAATCACGTCGATCCGTTGCTCCGTTGCAGCGTGATTGAAGGACAAACCAACAAACCAACAAACAAACTGACTTTCGCATTTATAATAAGTATGAAGTATGATGATGATTATTATTGTGTAAATGAAATGTAATAAATTTTCTTTTGCAAACCCTAAAGTTGTGACTGAGAGAGATCTGAATGGCGGCGTTTTGAAGAATCCGCACAGGGGCTAATTCT
Organism: Erebia aethiops; assembly: GCA_923060345.2. NCBI lineage: Eukaryota > Metazoa > Arthropoda > Insecta > Lepidoptera > Nymphalidae > Erebia > Erebia aethiops. The sequence continues at coordinate 21,992,006 of OV281080.1, read as the reverse complement.
CGACCATACAGACACGCTAATTGGAAAAACGACGACCAAAGAAAAAACACCATTGAAATGTCCGCAAATCTTTCACAAACGTTGGAAATGATGTCGGCTTTAAAATGGCTTTGTTTCATTTTTTTTTCATATCTTTTCCTTGTATTTTGTTTTGTTTTTATTGAAGTCTCAGCTAAATATGTGAATACAATTGCGTTATTTCCCGGTCCCCACCAAATTTCAGCCACGGCGGTCCTAGTCTCAATGGAGGGTAACCCGATCGTTGTTGTCGTCAACCTACAACCTACAGAGGTCCACTGTTGGACTTATAGGGCCACTCATGATTCATTTTTGTTCTGTCTTGCACTGCCTTGCCACATGACTCATGTCATGTCATCCTTACACTTCGTGGAGTCACCATTGCAGTACCTTATTACCCCAAAGTCTATTTAAAGTTCTTTGAACTAGGTGTACCATTGCCACTCTAGTTCTTCTACCGATATCCTCATTTCTGATGCAATCACGTAGAGAAACTCGAAGCACTCTCCATCGTACTGAGCTTACCTACTAATGAGGCCCATATTACTATTGACCATATCTGCTTCTAATACATAGGAGACTAGCCTTCTGAGCAGATAGTATTGTATTTTGATTGTATTGCACAACTGATACTCAAAGACAAAGAATGAATTATCTATTACCTCATTATAACTTTAATGGATCTAGGACTGGAACCTCCAGGACGAGCCCAATTGACATCGCGCAAGGGAGGCGCCGGCGCATGTTCGCCGAGGGGGTTTTAGTGGGTAGAAATCCCACATAACCCGATCTAACCCCCAGGAGATCGGATACCTCACGAAGATTTCCCCCTCGTTGAAAAAAAAAAGGACTCGAACCTGACCACAGTCTGATCTGAAGCCGTGTAAACTAGTCACTGCACTAACGAGACTCAGAAGAGCATTTTCGTTATAAACCTAATAGTATATGGTAATCATGTATGTTCCTAATATTGTGGTGATAAGTAAATCTTGATAGGTATTACTTAATCGAGCATTGAAGCGGAAACCTTTTGATATAGATATCCTTGTCTAAACCGCCCCTACTCATTACGTTGCTGTTAAATATATTAATATTGCATCGTTATAGTATCTTCACTTGAGAAGATATATAATTTTAACATACCGTTTTTTGAAAATTTCACTTTGATTTCGGAAAAGATACTGAGAAAAAACTGCGTGAAAACATTAAAAAGAAAAAAAAACAGAAAAGCTACCATCAACGTCTTTGTTTTCTTATAAAATTCGGGTATCATATTTTTTTTTAATTTCCAGCAATCTTTTTGCAATAGGTATTCCGGTGATAGCCTAGTTGTTAAGACACCCGACCTCCTGTATACGGGTCGCGGGTTCGATCTTCGGGCACGCAATGTGTGATTTAAGAAATTAAATATCACTTGCTTCAAACGGTGAAGGAAATCATCGTGCAGAGGAATCCTGCACGCCCAAGAGTTCTTCATGACCCGTGAAAACGTAGCAGATAGACATAAAGACACACTTTCGCATCTATTATATATAATATGTATAAATATTATGCCCGCAAGTTCGTCCGCGTGGATTAAGGTTTTTTAATTCCCGCGGTAAATCTTTCATTCTCCGGGATAAAAAGTAGCCTATGTCCTTTCCCGGGATGTAACCTACCACTATACCGAGTTTCATCCAAATCGGTTCAACAGATGGGCCATGAAAGCATAGCAGACAGACAGACAGACAGACAGATAGACAGACAGACATACTTTCGATTTATAATATTAGAAGAAGAAGATTGGATAGTATGGAAGTATGGATTAGTATGGATTATATTCTAACAGACAAACTTTTCCTGTGATATTAGTGGAAACTATAATATTACCTAATTAAATCAAAATTAAAGCTTTAGCTAACGGTAGTTTTGCTGTGCAAAGCAACGATAGTTAAGCTGCACGATATCTGATTTCTAGCTAGTAGAAAGATTTTCTAATTTCTGCAGAATTCAGCAGCCTCTATTGCCAATGTGCTCGATTACGGAGCGGGGAACAAAAAGCCGGAGTAATTTGTTAATGCTAGCGAAAGGAGGGCACCGCGTATATCTCTTTGCGCCACATCACCGGCTAATTTGGCCGCACAAAGGGATCTGCGGGAAAATGCGCTAATTAAAAAGCGCCGTCACAACTCATAGTTGCGCAGAGTCGTTTGTCTTATTGATACGACTTTTAATTTGGATATGTCTGCGCTTTTCATGACGACGCGCTTTGATGGCTTTCCGAGCGTTACTTGAGCGATTTATTGTTAGCAAACGTGGGTTGTCATAGTTAAACAAAAAATCAAAACGGCAAAGATTTCGCTATAAGTAGAACTAGATGATGCCCGCGACTACGTCCTATTACGTTTAAGTTTTTTTTTATTCCCGCGGGAACTCCTTAATTTTCCGAGATAAAAAGTAGCTTATGTCCTACGCCGGGACACAACGTATGTTTACCTATACCAAACTTCAAAATTGGTTGAAAAGATGAGCCGTTAAAGCGTAGCAGACAGACAGACGGACAGACAGACAGACACACTTTTGCATTTATAATATTAGTAGGTATGGATATGGATTAGTTTAAAAACCGTCGCGTCTTCACAATTCACAACACATAGTTGGCGGAGTCGTTTGTGTTAATTGATACGAATTTTAATTTGGACCCTGACATGTCTGTGCTTTTCATAACAGCGGCTTGTGAACTTTGCTTGAAGGATCTATTATTGTGAAATATTGGTTGTATAAAACTTCGGTTTTCATTATCCATACTAATATTATAAATGCGAAAGTGTGTCTGTCTGTCTTTCTGCTACGCTTTCCCGGCCTATCTTTTCAACAGATTTTGCTGAAATTTAATTTTTAGGTATGGGGGTAGGTTATATCCCGGGGAAGGACATAGGCTTATATACTTTTAGGCTTATATACTTTTTATCCCGGAAAATTAAGGAGTTCCCGCGGGAATCAAAAAACCTTAATCCACGCGAACGAAGTCGTGGGTATCATCTAGTCAGGAATATATCCCATAAAAACGACATAAATAAATGAGAAAACATCTCTATAGTAACATAGTTTTGCTTTCGTTGAATATTATACTCCATAAAAGGATAAAATGAGTAGATCATGAAAAATATATCTACCAATGATCAGAGTGAAAAACTAAATTAGCAAAAAGTTGTTTTCCCGATCGTCTTTTCATAAGAAGTTCTATTAAAATATTTTCGGACGAACGACCATCAATTAACTAGTTTAATCCATAATCTTGTCTTAACTGAAAACAAATATGACACCGATAAAATAAAGTTCAAAAATCGGTTTTTTTCAGATATAATATTTTTGGTCATGTTAGATTTGCTGTAGGGGTTATGAGGTAAAACTTACTTTTTTTACCTAATTTCTTTATCGTTTTTGCCACGTGTAAATTACGATATGAAAATAAGTAGTAGGTATACTTATAGGTACTTATCTAAGTGTTTCTATCTCCAAAACTAATGAACAGATTTTATATAATATGTCCTTCAGAATAGATTCATTTTTATATATAAATAGTGCGGAAATAATAATTTAGTTTTTTATGAATCATTTGAAACACAGTTGGAGCTGGGAAATTAAGGCCTAAACAAATTTATTTTCTGAATAAGGGAAGTTTTTAGCGTGATACTGTACTGTCATTATTAAGGACTGTGTATTGTATTCGAATGATAATAGCCAACTCACATACTCGTAGACAATACAAAGCCCATTTCAGCACATAACAAAAATCTCCTCGCCCAATTCACGATCATTAAACGCAAAGCGGTAGACGCCATTGAAATCAGGGCCTTTATGAAACTATGAATCCGTAATGACCATGCGTCACATCGTTAAATACCAAAAACAATAGCGCCCACGACAGAAATTAATATATCATTATGTCAGACCCATGTAGTCGCAACCCTAACTGCGACCATCCCATTCTAGCCTATACAAATATTGAGCCCCTCTCGCTCTTTTGGGCGGCAAAGTTGTGCGAATTCTGAAATCTCTCCCGTGATTGGGATTAGTTAATACGCAGAAACTGCTGAGAAACTTAAAATTCGGATGTGTTACGATGCCTCTGGGTGGTGTTTGTGTTTGTAAATTATGCTTAGAACTTTTGTTGGGGCATAACTTAAGGTTATTTGGTAATTAACGAGCCAATGGGCCATATACTAGTGTTTTATTGCTTGATAGCGTCTAGAAGATCTACGCTGTATAATCTTTAGCAAACAGTTTGAAACTTACATTACCACAATGAGTATTTTTTTTTGTTCTTGTCTATCCACACGACCAGAATTCTTACTTCGTATTGGTATATTTTCTTTGTTAGGTAAATAGGTTAAAAGTGACAAGTTGGCACCATCCCTGTTGATTAATTCATTTATTTTTCATTTAACATGAAACAATTATACAATAATTGACGTGTCATCCCGTTAGGGCATAATTATTCGGTGTTTCATAGAAAGTTGTAGTATTGTTAAGCCAAAAACTGCTATAGCTAATTATTTTTCATCAAATAAAATAAATCTACCCCTGGCCAACTAATCAAATCAGCAACTCCATGATACGTCCAAACACGCGTTTATATGTATCGTATGAGTTAATGAAGTCACAACTAATTATTTCATACGATGGAATACATACAAACTTGTGACGTCATCCCACTTTTCCTTGCTCTTTCTTTATTATATTTTTTGACCTAGACAAGATTAATTTTCTATGGATGTTCATAAGAAATGTAAGATAGTCAGATATAACTTAGGTTAAGTAGTAAAAATGTATCTAAGTGTTTGTGAATTTGTGATGCTCTAACATTAGCCCCAACCCTCTTATCGCCGCTCTCATATTACGAACAAAACTACAGTGTGGTTAGTATGAGATTGTACATCTCACCAACGTTGGTATTGTTCTATTTTCAATATACAATGGGGCTGATTCTGTATAACACAATCTCTAAACTAAACTAAAATGGCAGCTTTAAACCTAGTTCTGTCCCTTTCCGTTGGAAGTATTATGAAAGGGTTAGCAATATTTGTAATGCTCTAATTTTAGTTTAGTTTAGAGATTGTGCACTACAGAATCAGCCCCAATAACTAAAATAAACCTGAAATTGCTAAAGTTTAAGTTAAATATTAAGCACCATTGACTTTTCGTATTCGCAAGGTTTCCGCTTAAATTATAACACTGACTTGGAGACTTTTTTAATCCTACTAAAAGTCAGCTCCTGGTAATAAGTGTTTATGCAGTCTAGAATGGTAGTGCCTGGTATGGCGTATGGGTATGGAACTTGTAAACCGGCACCGAAGTAGTATTTTAACGCTACATTGCTTTACGCCTGCGGTGGGTAAAAATTACCACCACACCCCTTTTCCCCAATTATTTAGTTACTACGGCAGAAGCTTCCCACCAGACCAGATAACAGACGATTTAAAAATTATAAATAATTTTAATACCCCTCCTGGAGATCGCACCCGGGACCACAGCCATCACTGTGCCAGGGAGATCATCATGACTTGAAATTTGATATAAGGTAAGATCCCTTTTTCCTTAAAACTTTTGTTTCAACAATCGAATACTTCCAACGTTTACTGTAAATCTTATACTAGGCCTTCTGTAATGTAAATGTAGCATACGGGGCAGTTCCCAAGTATAATTAGCGCGTCTAATCTGCCCCCGCACATAATGATGCAAGTCATCAAAGCCTATGTAATGTCATCTCTAGTCGCGCTTGAGATCGTTTTTTTTTTCATTTTATTTTAACGCTTTAAAAGGTTTTCGACTCGAATACTTCCAACGTTTACAGTAAATCTTATACTAAGCCTCTGTAATGTAAATGTAGCATACCGGGCAGTTCCCGAGTATAATTAACGCGTCTAATCTACCCCCGCACATAATGATGCAAGTCATCAAAGCCTATGTAATGAATGAATGAAAAAATTCTTTATTGTACACCACGAAACACATACTTATAAACAATTACAATAAAACTAAGCTATGGTACAAATGGCGGCCTTATCGCTTTAAAGCGATCTCTACCAGGCAACCATGCACACAACGGATTAACCCAGTGAGAAAGCTTCAGGGTGCACGTTATTTAAAAGGAAATTAAACTAAACTAATAAACTAATCCTAGCCAATGTAAAATATCATATACAATCAATATACAATAATACAAGTATACCTACACAACATATATATATACATATATATTATACACATAAAATAATTATATAAATAGATACCAATACATATACATATAAATAAATATATATACTTATATACAATATATATAAAAAAGAGTAAAAATTAAAGTCAACAAGACGCAAATTAGGAAAGAAGAATAATAATTATTAGAATATGATGATAATAAAGGATTCAAGGAGGAAGAAAGTGCGCTTTAATGAGATTTTTAAATTCTGCAAGAGATTGCGCACGTCTAATTTGAAGCGGTAAGGAGTTCCATAGCCTAACCGCTTTAACGGAAAAGGATTTTGAATAAAAAGAAGTGCTATGGGAAGGAATTCTTAGGATAAGGTTGTCAACAGAGCGAAGAGAGCGACCGTGAGTGTCACTAAGGAACTCAAATCGCTCTTTGAGGTAAAGGGGAGTGGTAGGATTGAATATAATACAGAATAGAAGAGAAAGAATATGAGTATCCCTGCGAAGGCGGATCGGAAGCCACTTGAGTTTTTCGCGAAATTCAGAAATGTGGTCATATTTCCTAAGTCCAAATATGAACCGTATGCAAAGATTTTGAACGCGCTCAAGCTTATTAAGCAACTCTTCATTAAGATTTGGGTAGCAAGAATCAGCATAATCGAGAATCGGTAAGAGGAGAGACTGTGCAAGCGTAATTTTAGTTGGTATTGGTAAGAAATTAGTCAATCGACGGAGAGAACCAACAGATGCAAACACCTTCCTGCTCACCTCACTTACTTGTGGAGCCCAAGATAAGAATTTGTCAAAAGTGACACCAAGATTTCTAACCGTGTCACTGTATGGTACACACGTTCCGTCAAATATGATGCTAGGCAAGGCATGAAAATCTATTTGCGTGATCAACTTTTGACTGCCTATTATGATAGACTGAGTTTTTGCTGGATTCACTTTAAGTCCATAAGACTTACTCCATTCCACAATTGCATCTAAATCATTATTTAGCTGACATATTGCATTAGGTAAATCCACTAATTTAGCCTGAACATACAATTGGAGATCGTCAGCATACAGGTGGTAGTGAGAAGATAACTGGAGAGTAATAGAACTAATGAAAATTGAAAACAGGAGAGGAGACAACACACCACCTTGTGGAACACCGGCATTGATCGAGCACCAGTTAGATAACGAATCATCAACTCGTGTCCGCTGCCGGCGCCCAAACAAGTAACTATGAAACCAGTCAACCACTTCAGGAGATATGTTAAGAGAAGCTAAAATAGCTAACAAGAGATCAAAATCAACATTGTTGAAAGCATTGCTAAAATCAAGTAAGGTCAACACTGTTACACGTTGATTATCCATACCGAGACGAATATCCTCAGTGATCTTGACTAAAGCTGTAGTCGTACTATGACCAGTCCGGAAACCGGATTGAAATGGATTAAAGAGACTCCACCTAGATAGGAAGAGGCTCAATTGTTGATGAACAATACGCTCAAATACTTTTGATAGGAATGGAAGTATGGAAATGGGACGGAAGTCAGATAAACTAGAAGGGTTAGCTTTTTTAGGTATAGGAGTAACTTGAGCCTCTTTCCAGGAAGAAGGAAAATTTCCAGTGGAAATAGAGAAATTAAAAATAGATCTTATAATAGGAGTCAACATATCGACAAGAGGGATGATCATTTTACGACTAATACAGTCTGTACCAACAGCATCAGAGCTGACCTCACGAATACTTCTCTTAACATCACTATCAGTGATCTGACTAAAAATAAAAGCAGGATCATCTGAAGTGGGCAAAGCTGAAATTTGGTTTTTAGTCCGCAATTTAGTGGCATCATCAATGGCACAAGAAGTAGAGAAATGCTGATTAAGTTGGTTCAGATCAATATTCAAGGAACTTTTATTCTGACGTGCTTTCCCAACGTCAGCGTTAATGTCATCTCTAGTAGCGCTTGAGATAGTTTTTTTTTTCATTTTATTTTAACGCTTAAGGTTTTCGACTCGAATACTTCCAAAGTTTACAGTAAATCTTATACTAAGCCTCTGTAATGTAAATGTAGCATACCGGGCAGTTCCCGAGTATAATTAACGCGTCTAATCTGCCCCCGCACATAATGATGCAAGTCATCAAAGCCTATGTAATGTCTTCTTTACTAGCGCATATGATAGATTATATCGACTTGCATGTTTTACATCCTCATAATATGAATAATGTAGGTACCTATAGTTATAAGTTAGATACCTATTCAGTATTCACTTGCGGAGAGTCAGTCTGAAATCTTAGGTTAGGCTTAGGCTAAAACAAAAAAATTAGATTCTCAATGCTTCGCTTACAAAATTTTAATGGTTTTTCAGTGATATCTAAAGCCCTAATTGGGGATCCCTTAATTATTCATTTATTTTCGGTATTTAGGTATATATTTTAAAATTGATACGAATCAAACTAGAAACTGCAATGAAGTTTTTTTCTTCTTCCATTGTTATCAAATTGTTACATAGAATATAAAATCTAATAATGTCTATGGTCATTGTCTACTGACTAGAATAAGGTCTATTGCTGTTTCTATTCTCTGTATCTGTCTCTTGGTCTCACGCCATCGGCCATGTAGCACGTCTTATAATAAAAGTATAAAAATATCGTCTAATTATTAAATCATCCATCGCGCCCCAACCCAAACCAAATAATAGTTCCATCAACGAAAATTTGAACGAACGAAAAACCAGAGGCCCAATTGTCTAAGCAAAACGTAATCATTTGACAGCCTAAAACGAATTACTCGAACTGTTTTAGGAGTTCATCACGTGCAGGCATCTATGAACTCCTTAAACCGGTCGAATTAAACATTTGACAAACCATTACGATTCCTTACACAATCGGGGGGCAGGTCATTGCTATTAGAACAAGTATTAGCTGTAAAATAAAAAGGGAACTACGAATACCATATCACAAGAACCAAATGCGACATCAAAGCGCATACCACCACCCAGAATCAGCATAAACAAACAAACTATACCTACCGCTTTCCATATTAATTGGCATACGCAAACACAATATCCTCGCCGACGAATATTTCACAGATATCCGACATTTCTTATCCAACCCACTTAAAACCTCCGAAGGGCAATGGGTCCTCGGAGTGTCATTCATCAACAACTTGCTCCCAACTTTCTATGTACCTAAACCTCTTATTATTTGCCACCCTCGACTATAAAATTGGACCAAACGTATTGAATCACCCTTTCGACACTCAACCCTATTCGTATTTCCATAGAAATCAAAATGTCCCATGCAAAGTTGTCTATACAGTCGTTTAAGACATTAATTATCGTTTTCATCCCCAGTTTTAGGGTAACCCTTTAGGAAATTTTCGTCCCTCGCTGGACACCCCTCGACCGACGCGTGCCTTAAAGTCATTAGTGACTGTACTAAGGTATGCCGAAAGGTTGCGTTCAGTTTTAATGGTGATACTCGCAACGATATTGAAAGGATCGAAGGGAATACCGAAAGGCGATAATATGTTTATAGAGTGATATATTTACTTTATTATGGTATATTTTATACTACGAGTATAATGTGATGCCTACAACTTCGGCTCACTTAGGATTTTTAAAAATTTCGATGATTTTTCGGTATAAAAAGTAGTCCTATATCCTTCCACAGGATGCAATGATGGTCTGTTACAAGTTCCAACGTATCAAACCGACAGATGGATAGACAAACACACACGCTTTCGCATTTTTAATATTAGCAGGCCAAATGCCATACTGCCAACGCTTAAACCAATATTATTTCATTATTGTTGGCGTTCGTGTTTTAGAATTATAATCCTTTTTTTAAAAACGTCAAGGTACGTGACATCAAACTGTCATTTTGAGTAATATTGCTTAAGTATTGCTTTAAGCGTTGGCAGTACGGCCCCTGACTAATTTGTCACGTGACCGAAGATATTATATTCCAACGACAGTCTTCGATAGTCGAAAGATGCTGCGATTGGTAACGCTTTGCCTATTCGGATGACTTACGGTAATCTCAGAATCCATCACATTGGGTTCTCCTATGGGTTCCCTCATCTAAGAAATTATCTGTCTTTCAGACGGCCACCCGCCCAAAAGACTTAGAGATCGTTTTTTTTACTATTATTAAATACTTCATTATCTCTTTGGTACTAACAAAATGTGCCCGTTGAAGTAGATATCACATACATTACTGTAACACGTGTAAATTCACCGAATCCTTGCACACGTGTATTTATGCAGAATTAGTTTTCCGATACAGTCCCCTTGCTAAGCCGTATTAGCTTATCTTTCCACTTGGCACGCCGTAAATTGGTCAAAATCTCGTTGCCTTCTCCACTCTGTTATGTATACGTAAGTGGTAGTATTACCATGACTGGTCAGTCCTGAAAAAAGTTAGTTATCAATGGTTGAACAGCAATGACAAAAATACGTCCTTGAGAATTACTTAAAAATATGAATTATTATTATTATCAAATAAATTATTTACATAAGGAGTTTAGTCGAGTAAGATTTTACCTATCAATCTATATTGACTTACTCATTCCTTTGTTACTTAAAGATAGCTTAGATACTTTAGAATTAATACTCAATACTCACTTTGTTTATTTCATATTGAACATATTATAAGTGTATTTTATGATACGTCTTGTTTTGACTCTACCACAGGTTCGGAAATTTCTACTGAGAAGAACCAGCTTTTCTTTTTTTTCTGTAACAATGAAAAAATACACTTTAATTGACAATTATTATCACAATTAAAATACATTTAAATGAGCTTATTCTTTCATAACATGCTCACATTATAGTATTGGTGTAGAATATAAAAAGACTACAAAAAAATGTGCAGCTCATTAATTCAATATTATATTGTATTAAGTAGATTTGAACATGAATATTATTATCAAAATAAAATTTAAATCTAAATAAAATGTATTTAGGGATCTAAATTAATTCAGGGATCTCTAATAAGTTTTGTAATTATAGAAAAATAAATATGTACGGTTTCAGGTCATTTAAAATTAAAAATAGTTTTTATCCTTGACTTTCCGATTTCTATGTCACCCTATCACATGCTAGGATCTAAGAGCCGTTTCAAGGGTTCGCCGGTGCCCACCGAGTAGAAAGATAATATCGACATAGTTACTAATAATTGCACGAGATTGTTATTATTTATGTCTTGATTAAGAGGGATTATTGTTCGTCGTTTACAATATGTTGTATTTTGAAGGGAGAGCGGGCAATGAAGTCCTACTTAAGTAGGCACTTAGGTACAAATAGGTAAAAGTAATTGAAGCATAGTTAGAAAAAAACTTTATTTACTTCTACTATTAACAGCTACTCCAGATACTTTTTGAATCAATTTAAACTTAAATAACTGGAATCCTAACTTATTAAATGTGATCGTGAGTAGGTATGTATTGATGGGAGTAGAGATGAGGAAGTTGGTAGGTAAATTAATGAGTTATTTATTTAGTATTAATAGACTATTACAACTAGTAGTAAGAATCTCTATAAATAGGATAGGTATAGTAGATAGATACCCTATGCCCATCCACAGGATACAACCTATTCCTGTACTGTACACAAATTTCATTAAAAGCGGATAAACATATGGGCAATTTTAGCAATTTTTTTTTAATGGATAGGTAAAAGTGCAGAAAAAAAATTAGGTAAGCGAAAAGGTGCGGATGGACCTGGGAACCCACCGCATTATTATTCCAAGAAAACCCCTGCCATTATGTGATTAAGGGAATGGGGACCTTCAGCATTGAGGAATATGACGCAGAGAGAGAGACAGAAGGAAAATTTAAGTTTCAATTTTAGTTTACTAATTTTACAGTCTATTTATTTTCTTTCATTAAAACTTCTAAGTAGATTTTCATAATACCAAACTCTCATATACGATTCTGTGAAACTACATTAATATTTCAGGCCCTAACGGGTCCTTTCTAAACAGCCCATGGTCTTCTAAAGTTATTCCAACTTTGAGTTGCGAAGGTTCACTCTGGGGGTGCAAAGATTACTTTGGGGAAGGCCCTTATCTTTAAGTTTGGTATTAGACACTGCTTTTTGATAATACAAAATGTTAAATACCAACTAAACTTAGCATGTTCCTACACAATTATAATATTAAAGTTGAATTAAGATATGGGTTTTATTAGCTTTTGCGTGAAGATAGTGTGACATGAACTTTACGTGTTTTTTTTAACACAAACTTGCTATACGTACCTACTTGAGATCCTTAGAGTAAATAATATAAATGCAAAGGTGTATAAACGGTTTTGACGAATTTTGGTACAGAGGTATCTTGGATCCCGGAGATGGACATACGCTAATTTTTATTACAGAAAATCATAGTGTCCATGTTTGAGATAGGGTAAAACCGGGATAGATGCCGCAGCAGGATAGATGCCTCATATTCTAAAAACCTAACTTCCCGAACTCGCGACTAAGAATTAATTTTATAAGTAGGAGCCGCAGTCACCCCGTACCATAATTACCCACAGACAGTCGTGCGATGAGGATGCGTTTCGCTCGTACGTGTAATTATCTCCGCAGCGATATTCCCGGACACGTCAAAGATTTAAAGGTTAGTATGTTGCGTTGTATAACTTTATAATTAGTAATAAATTCAGTTATATTTTTTATTACGTCAATATACTGGTTCATTGAGTCTGCATCTAGGTGTAAGTAGATGCTATTTTGTTTATAATTTATTTAAAAAAATACTTGGGCATCTATCCCTATCGAAAAGGATAGTTGCCCTGATTTTTCGAGGGATAGGTGCCCCTAAGGGTGCCCTTATCATAGCAGGTGTATCCCTGCATACACTGCCATATATGATTACCTACAACACCACGAAAATATAAAAGAAAAGAAGGAGTGCGAGCTCGAGTATGTTCTTGGACTACAGAAAACCTACAGTCGGCTTTGGATGAAATGGACAAAAACCATGGGAATACAACAATTAACAAATTATATTTTTTTTTAATAAATGCTTGTAAAATTTTATTTAACAAACAATATGGTTATGCATGTTGAAACTTAAGAATTTTTATTTTAGTTAAACAAACGCTTTAAAAATTTAATTACCTGTGTCATTTGTGTGATATTAGAATAATATCTTCTAATGATAACAATTAAAAGATTTAAAAAATACAAAATGTTTTTCATTATTATGACCCTTGGACTTCTACCTAATATTTGGTATGGATTTTTCGTTTACACCTATAAAGGGCATCCATCCTGCACTGCAGGCATCTATCCTTCTCAGTTTTTTCATGGTGGGGCAACTATCCATACAGGTAGGCATCTATCCTCAAAAAACATGTTCCACGAAAAGCTAATTTCTGCAAAATCTGTATTTGATAGGTTAAAAAATAATAATAATAATTCAACATTAAGGATTGAGCTAGCTACATTAATAGAAATTATTCGTATAAAATTAATATTTTTAAAATTAGGTGTCCTTTTCAAAAAGTGGGGCATCTATCCCGGTTTACCCTACCCTATTACAAAAAAACTAAGTTGCGGACATTTTGACGACTTCCTGGCGCAGCGTTCAGCGCTGTTGTCTTAACGTGGGAGGTCCCAGGTTTTATCCTGGCAGAGTCAATTTGGGTATTTATAATTTCTGAATTATCTCTGGTCTGGCTTGGCTTCGGCCGTTACCATCCTACCGGCAAAGACGTGCTGCCAAGCGTGCCGCCTAAGCGTTCCGGTACGATGCCGTGTGGAAACCGATTAGGGGTATGGGTTTAATATAACTGTCATACCCATAATAGGTTAGGCCGCTACCATCTTAGACTGCATCATCACTTACCATCGGCATCAGGCGAGATCGCAGTCAAGAACTAACTTGTACCTAGTTGATAAAAAAAAGATTTGCAAGTAAAAAGACAGACAGACATTCCTAAAAATATAAAAGTAAATCACAATACATTCGCAGACATTTGTCAAACAATTCCAAAAGCATTCCAAGCAAAAACAATAGCCATAAACATTCCTCGTCTCACATATGAAATTGGACGAGTAATCACGAACTAAGAATTACGTTCCATGGACGTACGCCATTAAACACACATACACACATACACGCTCTTACTCATAACACACACGTACACAGACAAAACTCCAACACTGAAAGTTAGGGGTGGACTACTCGTGTCCTTCCTTTTGATTGCAATTAATTCGGAACTGGGGGGAGAAGCGGGGTGGTAGGGTTGGCCAATGCGCAGGGCCGAACTTCGAATTGGTAAGTTTGGCCAAGTTTATTGTTCGCAAGTTTCTGATATAATGAATTGGTTGTTTATTTTAAGGTGGTAAAATTGATCGCTGTTTCCGAAGTGGTATGTACTTACCTACCTAATTTGTATTTTCCTTCTTCGGTAGGTATAATAGATGGCGAATGGCGATGTAGACCTGAATCACATTTCTCAGCATCAATTTGCATTTATCAAAAGAAAATAGCAATTGCGTACGAAATACATACAAGACCCGACTGCATTGTAGAAGTCTCTACAAGAAGGACTTAAGATATAAAATCCCTCACATCAGTCGGTTGACGACGATTGGGAATGCGATGTAAGTAGGTAGGTATATTATTTTTTGGCAAATTCCAATCTTGAAAAGGAAGGTCCTAGAAGAGGACCTTCCTTTATTTTCTAACTAGATGATTCCCGCGACTTTGTCTGCGTGGATTAAGATTTTTGATGATTCCTCTCTTCTCTCATTAATTTTCTTTAATTCTACTAACTCTTTAATTTTCCGGGCTAAAAAGTATCCATGTCCTTTTCCCGGGATACAATCCACCCCTGTACCAAATTTCAAAATCGGTTGAGCAAATGAGCAGAAATATTAGTAGGTATGGATTTTATATTTTTGTATTGAAAACGTTATAATAAAACTTATAGCCTAGCTTAATCTAATTATTTATGAAAATATTCATTAATTGATTTGATTAGTATTAAAAAGTTACTTAGATCCCTACTTCGGCCCTGTCTCCTAACCGAGTGGTCTCACTCGCCGCTACTCTGAAAAATATCCGGACATTTTTATCCCGTACTTATGACCTGTTAGACGGTCTTTTCTTTTTGCTATTAGTGCCTCGGAATTGTGGAGGTAAAGAGCGCCTTATTCTATTTTTTCCTCCGTCGTGATCAGCGTTAAAAACCTTAGGGCATTTACTTTTTACTTAGACTACTTACTTAGGTATCTTTAATGGAAAAGTTCTGTCGCCATACCGCATGTCTAAAAATTCCTCCTAGATTACACGGTCTACAAGATTATAGTATAGATTCCGAAGAAATTAAAATTCCCCCTAGATTACACCTACAAGGTTTTAGTATAGATTCCGAAAATATTATTTAAATATGCCCTATGGCATTCTCTCTAAAATATTTTGATATAAACTTTTATTCTATAAAAAAGATAGAAAACTCTAACTAAAAATACATAATACATGTTTAAACCAATATCTATAATATATTCCGGAGCTCCAGAAGTAGAAGAATTATCAGAACTTCAGAAGTATTATAGAGATCAATTAATACAGAAGTAAACATTTACAATTTTAATTTGTTTACAACAATCTCATCCCATTTGGTACCTATTCATTACGCATCCTAACCGGTCCACGTTGAACTCGGTCATCTCAGGTGAAGGGTCATAGGTGAAATGTCAGATCAAATGGTAAACGGGATGCTGTGTGATCTGTTATGTTGTTCAGATGATTCCCATTACGACATGTCACCTTTTGACCTGTCTGAAGAATAGGTTATTTATTGTTAACGAATGGAAGGGTTAGGTAACCTTTTTAAAACATGTAAACATAACCTGCAATAATTATCATAAATATATCATAACTTTGCATATTTATTATTGTTAAAAATCAATAGAATAAAAAGTTGTTTAATAAAATTAGTAGTGATTATCAATTAAAGTGAAAGAGAAAAATGCGTAGGAATTAAATTATGACGTAGTAAGTATAGCAATTACAAAGTAACTTTTTTAATATCAATTATGTATCTTCCATAATGAAATTATGAATCTTTTTTTATAAAATGAAACCAGCCCAACATAGAATATTATTATTGAATCAGCCAAATAATTTTAGTTTTTTTATAGAAATTCCAGAAATGGTAGGCAGTGCCCCGCTCCTTTGGCTCGTCTTGACGATTATGGTTATGTTTGATCATTTATAAGGTTGCTGTGGGTTGGGTAATATAAAGTTTTAAACCACATTCGATATAACTAGTCATTTGTTTGTTGGTTTGGTTTATTGGTTTGTCCTACAATCACGCTGCAATGGAGCAACGTATCAAACTGACAAACAAACACACTTTCACTTTATTTTTTATAGATGTTAGGGACGTGACATAAAGCTGTTATTTTGAAATAAGTAATACTACTATAAGCAATGGTAGAAACCCCCCAGACACAAAATATTAGTGGAAAAAATTTCAAATTGGAAATCACAAAGACCCAATAAATTAATCTTCTAAATATCTTGTAAGTATAGTTGGGATAATTCAGAAGTGGTGCCGCGGGCGCGCGCTCCTACAAACTTGAATACATTCGTTACTATTATTGCTTCTAGTTTGGAACCGTTCCGGCTTTTATCTCGGACGTGATTTTAGGAACACGCCAATTGTCACACGGTTCAGTAAAACCTCAAAATATTGTATTTAATTCTCTAAATTCAGAATTAAAAATAAATGGTTCTCCTTTTTTTTACCGACTATATGATTTTGGGCTTGGATACACTTTTATCAGTTCTTCTTTCTTATATTTTTACACGCTTTTTATTAGCTTCAGACGTATGTATGTTAGTATGTAACGGAATCTTTGAACATGATTTTGACCCCCTTTAAAACGTCGGATTAACTCGAAATTTAGCATACCTACTTATTAAGGACCGATGACAATTCAATATTTTAAACAGTTTAACCCGTTATCCTTACTAGGATAATCAGGATTAGCGATTTTTTGTTTTCCTGAGACCCGGAATGTCTGCGTCAAAAGCGTGTTTTTTAGTTTTTTAAAACTATTATTTTAGACGTATATTTCCGTTCTAATAACTGAGCATTTATTCTCATCACAATTTAAACATGGGTCTTTCCTGAGTCCCATTAGGTATATTAGTATTTTATCCAATAGGTATTTCCATTTAGTTTAACTTTTGGGTACATCGCAAGCTCTTCTATATTATATACTAATATTATAAATGTGAAAGTTTGGATGGATGGATGGATGTTTGTCACTCAATCACGCCAGAACAGCAGAACGGATCTGGATGAAATTTGGCACAGAGATAAATTAGTGTCTGGAAAATAACACATAGGCTACTTCTTATCCCGGAAAATTAAAGCGTTCCCGCGGGAACCAAAACACTTCAATCCACGCGGACGAAGTCGCGGGCATCAGCTAGTAATCAATATTCGCACCGAATTACAATAACGACGTACGATATTACGTCCAGGAAAAATACCGCTATACAAAAATAAAACAAAATTAAAACCTCATCAATTGTAAGCATTTTGAGCACGTTTTAATTTGTCTGAATCAAATCCCCATAGCACTGTCCACTGCATATCCCAGACGGTCTACACAACACACCGTACTACATAACCCTTCCCTAACCACAATGGTGAGGACATAGCATGAATATGCGCTCTAACCCTTCAGGTCCACGCGGCGATTATTCAAAGAGAATAGTTTAACAGAAAGGATTGTGAACACTGCCCCTGTACGGACCGAAATGTCATTACACGCAACACTAAACAAAGGAAAACCAATACTAAATGTATTTAACTAGAGTATAATTTTAAATGAAAGCGATAATGAACTTACAGTAAGCAGTTGTTAAGGCTAGGCTATATTTGGGTATGTTTAGTGATATTTATACATTCGTACGGACACCATGCGGATGAGGCTGGTACATAGGTGATTTACAACTGCGGTTTGCAATGGGTCCTGGATTTTGCGGAATTAGTAAGGTCGGTCCGCCATTTTGTATGCGGATGCGACCTCTCCCGAAATTAATGATGAATGTGTTCTAATTCTGACAAAGGAAAATGAAGAAAATTATCTTTATACTACACCCGCTCAGAAAGTACCTTCATTCTTTTTTAAAAACGAGGTAGAAAGTACGTCATTGCTACAAACCAAATATGCGGGAGGGAAAGATGTATGAAATTTCATTTCTAACGTGCTAAGCGGGGAGAAAAACTATATGAAAATCCATTTCTAACGCGCTGTTTTTTTTTAATTTTAAGTAATAGGTATATGGACGATGAGAATTTGGGTAGGTATGTCCTTATATGGATTTATTATTAGAAGCAGCTTCACCATATTTGACATACAAAAGTCAAATATGGTGGATGTCGATTGTCGATATCAATGTCGATTTTGATGGTCGATTGTCGATATCGATGTTGATTGTCGATATCGGTGTCGTGGTCGGTTGTCAATATCGATGTCGATTGTCGCTATCGATGTATCGATGTCGATTGTCGATGTCGATTGTCAAAGTCGATTGTCGATGTCGATTGTCGATATCGATGTCGTTTGTTGAAATCGATGTCGTTATCGATGTAGATTGTCAACATCGATGTCGATATCTTTGTTGATTGTCGGTATCGATGTCGATTGTCGATATCGATTGTCGATGTCGATTGTCGATATCGAAATTTATATTGAAATAATCCTCAAAATGTACCTAGTCTAGTTTTGATAGTGAAGCTTCGAATGAAGCGACTCATATAATTATGATAGAACTTCACTTTGTAAGTTCGTTTAATCACTAATTATTATCGCATATTTTCCTCGCAGGTGTAGTATAAAGCACTATGTATCACTCGGTAGAAAGTACGATTCCTACCTCGCGTGTATTGCGGCCCTTCGGCTACGCCTCGGGCCTCAAACTACACCCTCGGTAGTAATCGGTCACTTTCTCCCCTCGGTGAACAATGTACTATTGTATCTTATACAAAATAGATTTTATAGGCAACACTTACTTATAAATACATATTATAACCTAAAATTGTGTACATATTTTAATTTATAGAAGTATTACGGGCTCTACATAAGGATAATGTTATTTTAGCATGCCTATATTTTTTTCGGAAGACATTGGACATTTCTTTGGATTTCGGACATTGGATATCATCAGTATCGTAACATGTCAATATTAGAAACAAATGGAATGGGACCACCAGATTTTTCTTTTTCATAATCTCATACAGAAGACAAAAATCCTACAAACGATTTTGTAGCTACTAAATAATAAATGTAGCTATAACATGTTTATGGAAATCATAACATGACTCGCCTGTCGCCAAACTTTGCCGGTATATGCCCAGACTGCCCTCGTCGACAGAGAAAAACTTGTTTACATTACATTGCCTTATGTCTGGTATCTTTAAGGGTAGGTATATCCATACTAAGTATATCATTACAACGCAAGTATATTTAGTAGGAAAAACGTACCTATCTTCTGAGACTGATTATTAAAAATATGAATGTTTGTATGTTTGTCCCTGGTCACGCTACAATTACTGAACCGATTTAGCTAAAATTTGGAATGGAGATAGCGTATACTCTGAATAACCATTAAGTAGCATCTAGTCTACTACTTTATATCGCGGAACTAGGCTACTTTATGTCGCGGAAAATCAAAGATACTTGTAGTCATCTTAAAACTACGTCTAAAGAGGGTACCTTATTACTTACAGAGCAATCTCCACCAGGCCACTTTTGGTGAGAGGTGAGAATTAATAAAGTGTGTAGGTAAGATGACTAGATTACAATTCGACAAAAATCACAGAAGTAGAACTATCGATAACAATATAAAACTAATTGATAATGTTTTAAATTTAAAAAAAATTAGATCCAAAATATTATATATGTCACCGTAAGATTGTAAAATCCGTTAGATTATAATCTAACGGTTTCTATCCCGCGAGATTATAAACTGTCGAAAGATTGTGAACAGTTCAATGTTCTGAGTATTAATTTATGAATTATTTATTGTTTTTACGTTTTCTTGTCTCTTTCTTGTACAGTTCGCGCGCGAGTTGAATGCAGAGTAAATGTAAGTGTCACCATACATTTACTCTGCATTTAACTCGCGCGCGAACTATAGGTTAGGTTAGGGTTTGACATGAATATTCAGGTAGTGCCCGGCCATCCGTCGACAGTTTACAATCTATCGAGATAAAAAACGTTATATTATAATCTAACGGTTTTTACAATCTTACGGTGACATATACCTACACTTATATTTAAGTTCTTCACACTCCACATGTTTAGCTACGCAAAACAAAATATAGGATGCATAACGTAACCTACTTTAAAAGTTCAAAAATCGCCTAAAGGCAACGCTGACTCTACAATCTACACCCCCTTTCCACCTACGAAATAAAAAACTCAAATGCCTATGGCTAACATAAAATTCTTTACTCGTACATACTTCTGAAATCTAGAGTCTGTAATTTGTTCACATACCTCACGGGTGGGGGTTACTCCACACTAGGGGATAGGGGGACCCCCCGTCTGAGAGAATTTTGGCGGTTCACATTCCGCATGGTCATTCCCGGAGTCATAATTTTCTGGAGCGACAGTTGGGAAGTGCTCCTGTAATTGTTTTTGTAGCGAATTCCTTGGACATATTGTACGCATGCTTTTATTGTTATGCTACCCTGGTAGGTGCTTAAACGAAATTTCGCAGCGTAGAGGCGTTAAAGTAAAGTTTTATTTAGTGTTTCATTTAAATAGTTTTCTAAGGCTGTATTTCTCACTGTCTAATAAAAGGCGCATAATATATTTGTGTAAGAAACACTATTTAGTTATTTGTTTTGTCCTACCTGTGTGATGCCTATGTGATATTAATTAAGTAAGTACACATTTTTAGAACTTTCAGCCATGCTTGCATGATGAAAATTCACGATACCATTTATGCAAGTGAAAAGAATTCAAACTCTTACTCAAATGTCTTTAATTCGAATGAACTTTTACAGGTTAGGTACCTACGGCGAAAACCTCGGAAACCTTTGATGACTGAGGTGTCAAACGATTCGTTATTATGGTCCGGGTGACATACATTTTACACATTGATATAAAATTTCAGTATCTATTTTGCACGAATAAAATCTATGACGGATGTTACATTCAAAAAAAGTGGCCCGGGTCTCTTCTCACTTTTCCATAGTCGGGTTACAGTATTTTTAACACTTACTGCTTGTTTAAAGTTGTACTACTATACAAAATCCTCAGTCTACACAAAACATCTATATCCCCCAACTAATATCCACATACCCGGAGCACATATTAATCATGTACAGGCCGGATTCCGCGCTCGTTAATCATTGGAAGGAACTGCCGCAATCACAACTCCTTACATACACCGCTTTTTGTTAATTAATCCATAGTGTGAAGGTTCGCACTTTACTTAGTGGTTTTTTTTTTTAATATTATGGGCTCACATTATCAACATTCTGAAATCTAAATGATGCCCGCGACTTCGTTTGCGTGGATGAAATTTTTTTATGCCCTCGATAACTTATTTTCCTTTAATTTCCGGGATAAAATGCTTTGAAATATATAAATAAATAAATATAAATAAATGGATAACAGGATAAATGATTGTCCTTTCCCGGGATGCCTATCTCTGTCTAGACCTATCTCTACACCAAATTTCATTAATACCACTTAAAAAGATGGGCAGTTCAAGCTTAGCGAACATACAGACAGGCAGAACGACAAACTTAAGCATTTAATATATTATAGTATGGAAATATGGATTTAACTATCACTATTGACTAAATAATTAACTATATTTTCAAAAACATAAAAATTGTAATCGTGACTTTACCCAACGCTTGCTGAACCTTTTCAAAATAAATTATTTAGTTTTTATGTTTATTTGGTGAAGCTAATAAGCTTGGAAATTTTCTTATCGTTTTTTGAGTTTTATTGAGATCCTCTCTTCTTCTTTAATCGCTGTAATAAAAAACTTTACCTATTGTTTTTATATATTATAATTACTATCTAAGGTAAGTTTTCTCATTGCTTTTAGTCGTACCCGAGTATTTTTTAATTATTTAAATACCTCATACGTAAACATAGATACATTCTCAATTACTTAATATTATAATTAAATACTTTTTAATCCTGATAACAAAAATATCAAATTAAAACTATGAAATAAATTAAAATATAAATCGTAATGAAAAAACTAGAAGTTTAATTCGCTATATTCTGCCACAGAAGGCAAATCTATGTGGTACAGTGCGTATGTTGAACTTGCTGCCCGCGATATTAATTAACCACACCACACAAACCCTCGAAAATACCCTCAACGTCTTATCGAAATCGTAATCTTGTTCGTACCTAATTTTTTTGTGCACTAAATAGACTGAGATTTGCCTACCTAAATTTTCAGGTAGTCCTTCAAAATATTCAGCACGAGTTCCATAATTATAAATATTATAATAGTTATATTATAAAATGTATAATTCCAGCAGCCGGGTCTTAATAACATTAAGCGCGCGGCTCCTCAATCACGCACCACCGCGTCATCCATCATAATATGAACAAAAAGGTTCGCGCTTGGTCATTATGTTATATACTTGTTAGATTATTATTTTACACATACTAGCTTTTCGCTATGACTTTCCTCGTCTCCGTTAATCAAATAAAAAGAGCTTTTGTTGCAATTTGCTATCGATACGTATTGTACTTACCTAGTTTTGTTAATACTTACCTTTACTTAAAAATAAGCTTACTAAAGCTAAAAAAATACCTTCACAATTTTTTTTAAACTTCCGAATTTAAATCATCGCAGTGCATTACCATATCGTAATTTCTAATTACCATGACAATTAATCTGCAATACTACTTTTTTGTTTTAATCACGAAGTTTCTTTAGACTCTTTCCTATATATAATAGTTTTCGAACTAGTTTTAACAAATTCGAATTCGAAATTTCCTTACACAATCGATGAGCAGGTTTCCAAACATCGGTCAATATAATATTATGCATAAAAGTATAGATTGCCCGATACTTGAGAATGTGTTCTTAGCTGATGTTGATATATTAATGCGAGCATTAGACTGCATCATCACTTACCCTCCCTGTTGAGATTGCGGCCCAGCGGGCTTACTACAATTTCTTAAAGCCTTACTGTCTTCATATCGTGACTTTCGTATTGAAGAATTTTAATCCTTATTTTAAGGACGTCAAAGAACATGACATGAAACTGCCATTTTAGAATAATACTACTTTAATAGATGGTAGTAACTAGGGATAGTAGTAGGGCTAACTTGTTGTCTTGGATGAGATAAACACGTAGAAACGTAAGAAAAATGTATGAAATCACGTTCGACTAACTTTTGCGGGGCGAGGGGAGAGTGCCTTGTCATTTTCTGCCCAATTATTAACGCTAGTGCAAGAAAAAGTTGATCACTATGACAACACAATATCATAATTAATGGCGAAACTGCCCAGTTCGCGGCTAAAGGGGTAAGGCATTGATGTAGAATTTTAGTAACGGGTAAGGAGAATATGGCCGATATCACGTCCCGTAGTTAATTCGTCCAAGCTTGTTGTAGAAAATAAAAAAAAACTTTTTCAAACAATAGTCACATAGCATCTTGACCGGCTCCATAGAACGTTGCACAAAAGACTTTTAAAAGTAAATCTTGCACATGAAAGCACAGGAATAATGAGAAGGCAACTACTTTGCCTCAAAGAGACCCATTCAATATAGACGAGCTATTACAGAGGTTGAGATGCCGATTGCTATATACATCTGTGGCTCTTATTTGTATTTTTGTATCATGTACAAGTACCTAGTTTGCTTGCTTTGTTTTTTTACATGCTTATGTACTTTATCTTAAAATTGATCTTTGAAAAATAGTGAAATAATTTAACTGTATTTTTGTATATTATAGCGCGAAAATGTAGTAAATATAAAATATTCTTATGTCACCAATCCCCTCGGGCGTGATTTGTACAATAAATAGATTATACGTATTAAAGCATATTATAACTGCGAGAGAGTTTGTTTGTTGGTTTGTTTTTCAATCACGCCGTGAAGGAGTAAAGGATTGTCATGATTTTTCGTATGGGTATACGTGAGGACCTGGTTATTAAGACAGTGCACTTTTTATTCGGAAAAATCAAACAGTTCCTACGCGATTTTAAATACTCAAATAATCTAGTTTTTAACAAATTGACTGTACTATAGTTTTACAGTCATAGGTACCTAGGTAATTTTCTAGTGATCCACTCCTACACTGCTTGGATATTGAATTTGGATGGGAATATCTAAAAACCCCTTCTAAATTCTTAGTGGGAGCTTCGACACAAAGAAGACCTGAGTTGGCTTGGATCTACATAAGATACTTGAAAATTGTTGTTACGTCATATTTTATTAACTCCGCCATAAGACAAAGGGTTCATTAAAATAATATCTACCAATACCACAGCTGTAGATAAGTATACCTACATTCATCTTCATTTTACTCTAACATTATTTAAGATTGTAGCAAAATATGACTTTTTAACTCTTTCTATTCGGGCTTCGCACTCACAAATTCATAGGAGCAAAATCGTTGAAACTTTAATAAGGTCGTTACGCATACGCCATTTTAATGTCCACCCATGACGTTTCATTCCCACCCATTGTTCCTCACCCACCCGCTCTCACCCACTCACCCCTCGGACAAAGGGGCTATTGTCTACGGCCATATTTTTAAGAACAATAAGTATATGACTATCCACATAAGCAATTAACATACATAATATTTAGGGATGTTATCTATGTCAAAAATAAATATTTTTAGTGATTATTAAATAATGGGTACTTATCCCAAAAGAAATATAAGCCAAGTCCTCTGTTAATTTAGTAAAAATATAAATTTAAGTAAAAAATGCGTTGAAATTCGATGACGTCACAAATCAGTATTTAATACATAATAATATACTCCCATCCTCGTGTTTTTGACGTTTGATAAAGAAAAGAAGTTTGATGAAGAGTTTCTGATTTGACTAGTAAGCAGGTAGTCAAATATCCAATTGGTTTCACCAAATAAAGTTCTTAATTTAAACTGTGCGTTTATATAGGTACCTACCTACCTAAGTGCATTTTCGCTAGACATACCCTAAGAAAAAATAGATTTTCAAAGCTACTACCGTCGTTTAAATCGGTATTGTTTTAATATGGTTTACGTTTGTGTTTCTGAATTATAATCCTTATTTTAGATACATCAAGGTGGCATAAAACTGTCATTTTAGCGTCAGCAATAATGTTTTAAGCGATGGTTGTAGTCCCCCTGGTCTCCGCCAAGTCGCCCTTTCAAACCAGACCAATTTCCAAGCAAAAACTCATTTAGGCCGTGTTAAAATGGGCGTCGGTGAGCGGCGAGGCCATATCCGACGAGCGATTGGCTCGCTGATTGATCAACCGTTGATTGATCAGATGAGAGCGGCTGGCGGTAATATGTGCCACATGTGCGGTTTTAATATGCGTAAATCGATTCAGCTACTGAATGGCTTGACTCTGTTTTATACCTATAGGTATACGACGCGCGCGAGTTGAATGCAGAGCTTTTGTATGTGTTACCATAGATGACGCATGAACTGTAGGTATCTACTTCAGAAAATGGTAGCAATGGAATTATTTGTGAAAAAAGGTGTCATAACTAATTTTCATGGCACATCTTTTTTTTAATCCACTACAAGTAGACCCTTGATTGTGATCTCACCTGACGGTAAGTGAAGATGCTGTCTAAAATGGTAGCGGGTTAGCATGGCAGTTATTTTAAACCCATACTGGTAACTATAGCTACGGCTGAAGCCTCCCACCAGGCCATCCGTGGAAAATTCAGAAATAATAAATTTCCAAATTTACCCTGCCGGGGATCGAACCCGGGACCTTCTCAACAACAACAGTCCGCAGGGAGGTCGTCAACTGAATTTTAGGTTGCATCCCAGGGATGAAAACAATATGTAGGTTTTTTTTTTGTGTTCCTCCCTTTTTTCCTCCGACATGGCCATCGGAGACTGTTCCAGGTCTAATATGTAGGTTCATGACTGACTGATCAACCGTTGATTTATCGGATGAGACCGGCTGGTGGGAACGTGTGCCACATGTGCGGTTTTAATATGCGTAAATCGATTCAGCTACTGAATGGCTTCTCTCTTAGATAGGTAGGTACTTCAGATAATCGTTGCACTGGAAAATTTTCAATTTGGTACAAAAAATATGATTGTGTAAGTTTATCCATACTAATATTATGAATGCGTGTGTCTGTCTGCTAAGCTTTAAGCATCTGTTTGACCCAAGAACCTTGTTCGACCGAATTTGACGAAAGTTACAGAGATAGCTGATACAATTAATTAATAAATAAATATCTGTAAAACTACCCAAAATGACCCTGTTGGGGATCGAACCCGGAAACCTCCCACTTAGGTATAAGGCCACAGAACTCAACTAAGACCACAGTACAACCACAGACCACAGTCAACACTGTGCCGTGTAGGTCGTCAAACATAGTACCTGCCACAGCAAAGCGTAGCAAAGAGTAGCAATTCGTAGCAAAGCGTAGCAAACGTAGCCAACGTAGAAGGCAGTCCCCTTTAATAATCTGGTTACGTTTTAACTGCCCCTTACATCCGTTCAGCGGAAAACGCGATAGAGTAGGCGGGTCTCTTGTACCGTATAACACAATTTATTCATTTTGATTGTTTCTATTTCGCATTTAATTACTTTAAACTTATTTTAAGATTTATTTAAAACTAGATGATGCCCGCGACTTCGTCCGCGTGGATTAAGTTTTTTCAATTCCCGCGGGAACTCGTTAATTTTCCGGGATAAAAAGTAGTCTATGTGTTTTAGTAGTAGTAGGCATGAATGAATAACAAACATCCAAACATACAGACTTCCAAACTTTCACATTTATAATATTATTACTTGGATAACAGATAAGTAAATTTCCTTTTTATATAATTCCAATACAAGTAAGCCCTTGATTGCGATCGCATCTAATGGTAAGTGATGATGCAGTCTAAGATGATAGCGGGCTAACCTGTAAAGTGTAAGCGGTACGGCAGTTATACCAAATCTATACCCCTAATCGGTTTCTACACGGTATCGTACCAGATCTAACCCGATGTGTGTAAAAATTTACAAAAAAATCCCATACCACATCAGCTTTGGAGAGTAATACAGCGTTTGTCAATTCTCTCAAAAAAATTCTAATTCATAAAGCCTATTACAAATTAAACGGCTTTTTTGAAGATAAATAAGGTAGCCGTCTCTGTACTACCACTGATTTGCTGTGCCCCACCACCACCACAACTACAGCCCATTAACGTCCTACTGCTGGACACAGGCCTCCAGTCTCATAGGAGAGAGGGAACTATAGCTTAGACCTACCACGCTTCTCCAATGCGGGTTGGCGGGCTTTAACGACTATTATCATGTTACAGGTAATAACCGGGACGGCAGCTTAACGTGCTCTCCGAGGCACTGGGGTGGAATACCACCAACTTCCTAACTCCGGGCTAGTACCTACTGAGAATTACTAGTCAGAAAAACCCAACACTTTATAATGGCCCGGCCCGGGACTCGAACCCGGGACCTCGTCGGCCGCAGTCAAACGTGCTAACCACTAGACGAACGAGGCAGTTCCCCACCGGGGTTCCAATATTGTAATAAGAACTATGTTCTACTGACATAATTACTTACAATGCAAAATAAATGAATATGAAGAATGAAGCTAAATGATTATTATTAATTTGGCTGTATACCAGCTGGTAGGTTCAATGTTTCGTTTCACAGCATCTCAACTAAGTTGCCCTTTAAACCTAGATTTTTCTTACCCCCGTATGCAAATCACGGCGCGCGTTAAACTCAACGGCGACGGGGCACTCTCGTTTTCGCCCCAAGTTCGCATTTTTCACTCCGCCCGCCCAGACTTTCACTCGCCAACTTTAAAGTAAACTCATAACTTTAGTATTAAACTAACTTTCACTAGATAGCTACATGGATAGTATTTGTTTTGTTTATTTGTACTATCATAAAAAAATGCCATTAGGATGACAGTTAACATTCTATCTTTTTCTCTAGAGTGACTGTATCATATGAGGAAAAGAGATAAATCTATTTTAGTTATAATAATTAAAACTTTTTATTGCAGGCAACTGTCAGCCTATATTATGTTAGTGACAATCCCTTAACCTATGTTAGTAAAATAAAAAATATGCTTCTTATAACTACGCCTCGGAAAAACCATACCTAAGGCTCTTTGAGGAATTATCCTAACAGCAGGAATTAGATAGATAGATAAATACTCTTTATTGCACACATGAAAGAAGAATACAAAGTAAAGTTAACTATAAACTAGGTAGTTATGCAAAGGCGGCCATATTGCTTACTGAGCAATCTCTACCAGGTTTTAGGAACGTTAGATTCCCTACCTAGACCTCACTTTTTTATTGTTAAGTATCTTCAAGTCTAGAAAATTGGTAGGCATCTTCTAGGCCAGCGCTACATAAGCTAAAAGATCATATTATCATCACTTTAAAGCAGGTCTGATTAGGTACAGCCAAGCGCTAGCCTAAATGAAGTCAAGTCAAGGGCTAGCTTGTAGTGGATAAAAAAAAAAAAAAAAAAAAAATGAACTTTTAAAAAAATATTTCCAAAAAACCGACTTCCAACGCCA
Organism: Erebia aethiops; assembly: GCA_923060345.2. NCBI lineage: Eukaryota > Metazoa > Arthropoda > Insecta > Lepidoptera > Nymphalidae > Erebia > Erebia aethiops. The sequence continues at coordinate 21,963,044 of OV281080.1, read as the reverse complement.
CTGTAAAGTAAAAAATAATTTTTATTTCTACCCACTATGTTGAAGTCGGGCGAGCCTGATGCGTCAACTTTGCTTATCCTTGTTATACCCGCCCGACTTCCCAAATATTTTTTGGAAGTCGGTTAAAAAAGATTATTTTGCGAAATTAAACTAACCTTTGAATTTATTAAATCGTAAATAAACTTCTATGGTTGTAGAAGTTAAGCAACTACTTACTATGGTCAATTTTAACTTTCACGGTTTCGCCCAATTCGCGTAACACCATAATATTATAACCTTTCTTTGATTGCGAAACAACCGACCCAATTCTGAATTTCGAGGTAAAAATCGATTTATAATAAATTTTTAATTTAGATATTAACTAGTTACTACTCCGTCAAAAAGTCGAAAGTTTTTTCTAACAGGTACCAAGTTATAATTCTAATTTTAAGCAGTTTTTAAAATTAGGAGATTTCTATTAAGTCTATATATGGCAAAAGCGAAAATGGGAGCTGCTACCGCCCTCTATAGTAACATTTCGTTGTATAGTTGTTCGCTACTCGCTAAGAGATGGCGCTGTAACCGCACTCCAGTCTCCAGTAAGGACAAAGTAACAGACGATAAAATATGTTTATTTTATCTTATTGGAATGGATTTTTGTTGCAGGTACCTATATGATTTTTTTCTGTAGGTTTGTTTATTATTTTCACTTGATTCATATTTTCACAATTTTTTTCAAACTGGTTTATTTTTAGACCTAAATAATTAATTAATTAAGACCAGACCCGGGCCAATTAACGAAACACAAACTTCACTTTTGTTCCAGCTGGGAATTGAACCCAAGACCTGCTACTTATCTTCCCTCCATCAGCGCCCACCCACTGCGCCAGGGAAGTCTGGAATTAGAAAATCTCATGATTTGAGACCCAGTGGTTTGAAGTAGGTATGTCGATAATAACCTATTATTTATTTATCATAATAATAATATACCCACAGCTATCTCGTAAACCGTGGTTTCCTAAGACCCTACTCAAGAAATAAACCAATGATTTATATTATCTTTGCCCCACGAGAAAGTAATGCGAACTTTGAAAACGCCACAAATATCATGACAGTTGGTGAAATAGGTACAAGTTATATCTATTTCGGACGCCGCGCCGGTCGCCGGACCCGTGTCACATTGTCATGGTTCACACAGGCCCTGGAGGGTGGGGGGGTCCAAGGTATAACCATGAGCGATAGAGAAAAATGAAAAATTCAAAAGCTCAAAATTTCCCACTCAGGACGAACTCTCAAAGAAAGAAAGAAATCAGTTTGTTAACCAGTGGTGTCAAAAACAAAATACATACAAATGTAACACTTTCGTCTGTGACACCACCCCGAAAGGGTGTACAGCTCAGCATTTTGCCCTGCATCATATGCCCATAAATGCATACAAAGCAAGGCGCTGGTTTACAGCTGGGACCTCCGACAATTTGTCTTTTCAGCTATATGACTGTTGGTGAAATAGGTACATTATACTTATTTCCAGGGTTGCCAGACCCGTGTAACACAATCGTAGTTCGCATAGAGCCTGGAGTGTGGCGAGTTTCTAAAGCAAACTCAACTGGGAGGGAAAATTGGGCTCATATGTACATTTATCACTTAAATGTTTATTATTACACATTTTTGTACTTATTTAAATAGCTTAGGTGATATGAGTTACCAGTTTGTCCTACACACAAAATTTCTAAGTAATTCGCTAACTCTTTACTGCGTTGCCGTTATACGTTATACGCTAATGACTTGGGAGCTTGGAACACAGAAAATGTAGCCAAGCCAATCTACTCACGGGATATTTCTTTAGCTCGCGTGAGCTACCTACTCGTATGTTAAAAGACTCAAGTGTAGTCAAAAACGTTGGGCCAATTAATGTACTGCGTTGCCGCTATACGCTCATGACTTGGGACACGATAAATGTAGCAAAGTTTCTACTCATGGGGTATTTCTTTAACTCGTATCGGCTACGTGTGTAAACAGTCTGTCATGTCGGCAAAAAGGTTGTACAAAGCAATTTGCCGACCGTCCGAATATTTGTTGCGTAGATGTTATTACAGCAGCCACAAAAACATTCAACCTATTACACCCATTATAAGCACACACACGGACACACACATACCAGCGCGCCCTTGCACTTTTTTAACTTTAAGCTTTATGTACTTATTTATTTTAACTATTTTTTTTGACATTTTAATTGTATAATAATTACCTATGTAATCTTTTTGGCCTTATTTTAGTTTTTTAAGAGATAACTGTAAATTAATATGTAAAAAACGCTGTTGATTACAGACTAATAAACAAAATAAAAAACAAAAAACATTATTATAGCTATTTACATTACAGTGGATCAGTTACAGATACAATTCACATACACTTCCAAGCTGCATACCCTATAATGTAAATATTATATAATACATATTAATATTATTTCAATATTTTAAATAATGGATGAAGCTTACAGCAAAATTACATTTATTCATACAATAGACAATATTATGCAAATTTCTAAAGTATCGATAATGGTTATATAATTAGATTCCAATAATAGATACTTACAATCCTTTAAGATCGTAAAGTACTTGCTTGGCCACTTGCTTGCTTTGCTACTTGCTTTTTTGCTTTAGCTTCTTTTTTTCTGTTAGGTAAGTACTTATCAAGGTGGACATATCTTTTTAACATATATTGCTTCAGAATTATTATTCTTAAATATCGTATTTTGGGCTCTACGGGTATAGACGCGTCGTAGCGAAGGTCGTAGCTACTTGTTTATATACTAGTGAGTCCAAAGTTTTGAAGTTTTGCAGTTTTGTTTTGAAGAAGTTTTGAGAGTTTTGTATGTCAGTAACCCCTCATATTATTTTTATTAAAATAAACTTATTAAAAGTGCTTTCGAATCGTTGAGTGAATCTACCACTGGTTCGGAATATCATTTCTAGTTAGTCATTCAGTTCATCCTGTTATATAATGGTAGATGATACCCACGACTTAGTCCGCGCTGATTAAAAATATTTTTTTAATCCTGTCGGAGCCAATTGAATTCCCTGGATAAATTTATCCTCTCTGACATGCAAGCTATATCTATGACAAATTTCTAGAACTTGGGTGAAACGGATGGATTATGAAGAGGGTACAGACAGACAGACTCATTTCTACATGTATTTTATAAATATGGAAAAACCGCTACTTTGACCTAGCAAATATTATATAGCAATACGGAGTAGTAAACCCCGTATTGCTTTTATTAGTAACTCTGAACAAAAACCTACAAATCTGAAACGCTAAAGTTTCTACATAAATAAAAACTACAGGCTAATAAAAGCAAAATGTATTGAAGCCAACCAGGACCTTCCAAACATTCCGTACAAATATTACAACAGAATTGAAATCAAAACTATACAATCGCACTACAATCTGGGGTCGATTCTGCGACCGTCCCCATACTACTGCCCACAAGAAAATCCTTTGAAAGTAAATTCAACCCTATTTTGTGATTGTTATAGTATAGTTCAGTTTGCGTTTGAGAGGCAGTTATTATGTTTTTTGTTGCCCAAGGTTGTTTAGGGGTGTACTGCCCACAGCGAGGGTGGACAGTCCGCAAAGGGTCCGATTATGCCTCGTTTAGTCTACTTGAAAAGTTTGGAATAAACTATTGAGTGAGTGTCTAGTAACTGACTTTTACTTTAATTCAAAAATCAGAGCCTTTCAGAGAGATATAAGGTAGGAAAAGACTACATATTTAGAATTTAACATAAAATAAGCACACTTATCTAGTACCTATCTAAAAAAATGGTGGTAGTCAGTAGGCACCTACCATTTTTTTATATAAAAACGTTATTTATAAGTATTAAATTTACTACAAGTTGAAATGATTTGGCTAATTAGTAATTTAAACGTTTCACTTTGACGTAAGATTCTTAATTAACCTTAACATTACTAAAGAGTACCTAATTACCTAAGTTCATTGACCTATATAAGTCTTTCTGTGGCATTCAGATGTATTTTGAAAAATTATAAACTAGCCTCATAAATTAGCAAGTGAGTAATCCATACTAATTTTATAAATGCGAAAGTGTGTCTGTCTGTCCGTCTATCTGTCTGTCTGTTTGTCTGCTATGCTTTCACGGCTCATCTGTTAAACCGATTTTGATGAAATTTGGTACAGGGATAGGTTGTAGTAATAAATAAAAATGATACGTAACTCGTCAGGAGTTTTAGTACGAAAATATGATTCCTACGTGATTGAAGTAATCGTTCGAGTACACTCGCAAATTCGCACGAGGCACGGAGGGTCCACCCGTTGTGCATACATTAGAAGCAGATATCGCAAACCTTTTTGGTAGGATTAAATTAGTAACTTATTTGCGACGTTCTATTTTGCCACTCGATTCCTTAGTTTGTCGCTTCTAGCCTATAATTTAATCATGGTTTCCTTTATGTAAACCTTTCTATTTTGTACAGATGATTCTTTATTTTGTCGCTTCTAGCCCTTTAGGTTCTTAATAATGGTTACCTTTTAATAGATCAAAGTCTTGCTATATCTCTTCTTGTAGAGAAATCTGCGTGAGACCTTTGCTCAGTCTTGGGACAGTTTAGGCGAAATAATTAAGATTAAAATATTAGCTTAGAAAAGAAAACTTAGTAAGAATAACAAAATCAGCGCAACCCCGTTTTTAACCGACTTTCAAAAAAGGAGGAGGTTCTCAATTCGACTGTATGTTTTTTGTATGTATGTTACGCAATCATTCCACAAATTAAGAATCAATTTTGATGATTCTTTTTTGTTTGGTAGATCATACTTCAGAGGTGGTCCTATATAAATTTTATCGAAATTGCTTTAGCGCTTTTTGAGAAAATCAACAAAAAAACATATATATACCCAGATAATGTTTTTTTACTTTTTGGTTTAGTTGGTTATAGGTATAGTTTTGAAGTCGGTTTTTGTTTTAAATGAAAGCGAATAATTATGTGAGTCTTACAGAGAGGCTGAAATAATGTTGATGTGCTTAGTTATAACTTAGTAAGGTTAGGCAGTACCCTAAATCGGTTTATTTGTGACATCGTACAGTGGGCTTACTACCATCGTATAAAGTAGTATTATTTTAAAATTGACGTTTTATAAGACGTACCTTGATGTCCCTAAAATAAGAATTAGGTAGGTATTATAATAATATTACGAGTATATAATTAAACAAGAGCGTTAACAATTATTTAAATGGAAGTGAACCTCTTAGTGGAACGTCTTTGCCGGTAGGGTGGTATGTAGCCACCACCAAAACCTACCGCCACACAAACTACAAGAAAAATGTTTAATTTAATTCGTTCGCGGCACCGGCGGGCGCTAGGAAACAAATATTGCTATATTACGCGTCCCTTGCCCCTTCAAATTGCAATAAAAAGCCAGGACGTCTTGCTCCGACCACCTTCCCGTTATTTACATCCAAGTTCCACCGTCCCGGGGACCTTTTTCATATCCTCACAAAACATGTTGTTTTTATTAAAACATTTTGGACGTAGCCATACCTGGATGCACATATTTTATAGTGTTATTGGAATCAGATACTACCTATGGAATCTAGTTCCATTCCTGAAGGTTATATCAATCATTTTTTCAATCTCAATTGCTGTGATTTGGCTGAATTTATGATGTTCTTACCGTGACATAGGAATTTGATTAATAACTAAGGTGTGTAGATTACGAAGTAACTCAATTCAATTTAATATTCATTTATTTAAATTAGGTACACTGTACACTTATTGACGTCCAATTACTTATAAAACATGATGGTGATAATCAGTTACTTTATTTTAAAACGAAGGCTACGAGGGTTCCAAACGCGCTCTGGTCTGTGAAGAGCGCACAGCAAACTCAGTCGGATAACTATTAATTAATCTATTTAGTATGGGCAGTTTGCATACATGTTTGAAGTCCCGCGATTTTACCCAAGCAGGCATAACAATACAACCTGAAAACAATACTCCAACCTTCAGGTACACAGAAAGTACCTGATACCAAATATCTGTAATATATTTTTATGTGTTTCGCAAAGGTCCAAAATACAATATTTAAGATAAACAAACAATCGCCCTGGGCCCGCGGACACCGCAATTTATAAGCGGGCCGGGCGACCCCGGACCAAGAAAGGGTTCGGAATGGATGCTGTTATTGTATCGGAAGGTGGCCCCGTCTTAACGGGCTTACAAGACAATGTGGATAGAAACTACTAGAGGTGTACTGTACAATAATTGTACAATTTCTAAAGCTTTGTTTATTTAAGTGTTCTTGTATTTGATTTAAGATATTTGAGTTTATATGGGTATTATACGAGTAGGTCTGGCATAATCTTACAAAGATTCAAAGATCCATTAAAAATTTAGAATTATAAAGAATTGTGATAAGTGGCTGTTACTGTCTGTTAATTTTTTTTGTCGATAAAAGTTTATTTATTTTATTTACACATATTATAGTGCAAAAAGGCATGCAAGCATCGATATATATTAATATGTAGGTACTAGATGGGCCCTTTCATTGGCATTTACAAAAATTGGGCGTCTAACCTTTAGAGCACGCTCCTAACCTGTATAGCCCTGTCCTTGTACCCGCCATAGCGCTGTCCCGCTTTTCAGACTAGATGGTGTTAGTAAAATAGGTCCACATTCTTTGTTTGACAGGGCCCGTCTATGTAAATTGAAGTCGTCGCATGCAAGTCCTTATCCTGCAAATTCGTCATAAATATTAACTATTTGAATTTACAGTGACCTGAAAAGCAATTAAATAGGTAATGCCAAAATAATAATGAAATAAATAGGTCAGTACAGCTCTGAGTCTGATTACACAGTCATGATTTCATTATAAATACTTATAGTGTGAAAGTACCTATGTAAATTTGTCTTTTTGTTACCTATTCGCGGAATCTAGGTATTATTTACCTACCTAGATTTTCAGCCGCTGTTCTTGTATCTTGGAATTATTTTGCATCTTCAATTTATTATGCATTGCGTTGTTTCATGACAGCAGCACCATTTTTCATGCTACTGAAAAAAAAAGATACATATTGTTATAATTAATAGGACCCACCATACTGTTACTACATAATATAGGGTACATTATTTTTAAAAACGCTATAACTTGATTATTTTCTCCCGTTGCGGCTAAAATTGCTTTATTGCCATTTCTTTTACGGTAAAGTCACTGATAGCGTCATAACAGTGAATTTTGCGGCTCTGAAATAATGAATCGTAGATTGTGTCTTGCCAGGTCTGAACAATTCATGGGTCTACCAAGTCACATTTGCAAATACAACCGTTTCCATAGTGTTAGTGCGTATTCACGACCTGTCCCTTACGCACACTAACGCAAAAGGGACAAAGGTCACTAGCCACAGCCTTCTTATATTTGTTTAAGACGTGTATTGTACCCAGAAGTCGTATTTTACTATACATTTACATAATATTATATTATTGTTCTGTGTTTACTTGCGAATTTAATATAAGTTAAATAGGTACATTCAAGACTTAGATATAATATTTATCGTTTACTAGCTGATGTTCGCGAATTCGTCCGCGTGGATTAAAGTTTCTTGGTTCCCATGGGAACTCTTTGATTTTCCGGGATAAAAAGTAGCCTATGTGCTATTTCAGACTATAATCTATCTCTGTGCCAAATTTCATCCATACCCGTTCAGCCGTTCTGGCGTGATTGATTAACACACATCCATCCATCCAAACTTTTGCATTTATAATATTAGTTAAATTATTATATCGAAAAATGACGATGGAATATTTATGTACCTGGAGATGAATTATTGTTTCATCGATATAGACTTTCGATCGAAGGCATCAAATTTATTTTGAAGCGGACACTTTTTACACTTATTTGATTTTGACGACCTCCCTGGTGCAGTGGTGAGTGCACTCGCTGTTGACTTTGAAGTGGGAGGTCCCGTGTTTGTTTCCCCAGTAGGGTCAACTTGGAATTTTATAATTTCTAAATTATTTGGTCTGATTTGTCGTCTCCTTGGCATTGTGGCGAGTGCTGTTGTCTTTGAAGTGGAAAGTTCCGGACACGATCTCGGCAGGGTAGCAGAATGATTTAATGTGACAGTGTTATAAGACGTACCTTGACGTTCCTAAAATAAAGATTTTAATTCTGATACAAGAGCGTCACCAATATTAAAATAATACTGCTTTAAGCGATGGTAGTAAGCCACTAGATAGTTATTATGACGTCAGCCTACCTAAAAAAGGTTTTATTTTTATTTTTTATTCAAATAAACTTATTACAAGTGCTTTTGAATCGTCGAGTGAATGTATCACTGTTTCAGAAGAACCATTCCTACCGAGAAGAACCAGCAAGAAACTCGGTGGTAGCTCTTTTTAAATAATTCATTTACACTTATTATTAAATCAATGTGTACTTATGTAACCGCTAGCATTGCTGGACCGATCAAATACATGCTCCTCTACCATTTACATTTACATTTTTGAAAATTCAACCCCTAACATCGGGGTTTGTTAGTTTGAAAATGTTTTAAAGCTAGTCGATAAATAAAACTGGGCAGAGCTGTACTGCATAGTCAATACCTAAACTGTACGTGTATTTTAGGTAGGTATGTTAGTATCGTTTCGGTAAATACTAGAGACTAGATATTCGATTTAATAGGTCCTCCAGAGGCTGCGAAACGTTCAATCAAAATGATGGGTAATTCATTTACACAACCGCTGGACGAATACCTAGGCTAATCGACTGGCAAGCACAAAAGTGTTAACCATTACATTATTTTATTAGGTACCTATACAATTTTTTTTGTCGAATGCGTGTGATGTTTTCATTTTGAGTAGACATGAGTTGTAAATAATAAGTGGCAGAATGCATGAATTATTCCCATCAAAATAATATGTATTTGTGTTGTAATTGTAATGTATATGTAATAATTTGCACGTCATATGATTGAAAGATTGTGGCTCGGAACTATACTATTATTATTGTAACAGCTTGTATTGTACTTACCTACAATCAGTAAATAAATGATTATGATGATGATATGATTATGATTATGAACCCTAAGCAGGAATCTCTAGGTCCTCTTTGAATTTGGGACAAAATTGATATTTATAACTGACTTCCAAAAAAGTAGGAGGTTCTCAATTTGGCGCGTATCTATTTTTTAAACGCTATACGTACGTGTACGCTTAGGAGCGCACTCAGAAAGGAAGGTAAGGAATTTGTTATGTCTCACAACACAAAAAATCGTGTAACAAAATCTGCAAAAATATTTTCGCTTGCATTTAGTTTTTAGATATGCATAAATGCAAAGCTGCTAAACTAATATTTTGTAAGCCTACTACGAGTAGGTAGACAGTACTCTGAGATCTAAATTTTCCTACTGTTCCCAGAGATTTCATAACAACACAGTGAAATTCCTCCCAAGAGCTTGTAAATGGTTGGACAGATTATAGTCCCTAAATATATGACTTATCCATTTGCCTGTACCCGCCGCAACGCCACCTACCACTATCCCCGTATTCCCCAATTAATCCTGTATCAGTTCACTCTCCAGAGGTCTGCCCCACAGGATGACCCTATCTAACTCGGTTAGGGTTCAAATGATGTTTACTTTTACGTTACAAATTTAAATACATTTAGCTGTCGCAGACATCGGGGTTTTATTAAGTTACTGGCTAGCTCAAACGTTTGAGGGACCAACTGGAATATTACTACCATCGCATAAAGCAGTATTATTTCAAAACGACAGTTTTATGTCATGTACCTTGACGTCCCCAAAATTAGGGTTACAATCACAGATCACGGAAACAAGGGAGATATGCCTATGTATCAAATTGTATTGAAACCTGCTGTCTCCAGTTTATCCCTACCTATCCCTACTACCTGCTACCAATACAAGCAACTAAATAAATACAATAGACAAGAAGTCTCACTCACACACACGCATACCGATAGATCAGTGCATGAGACACGAACAAATATACACTTTATTGTTTACCAAACAGGGTTCAATTTCAATCACCGTGCATCTTACTCACACAAACGTAAAACGTTGTCGATGTGCTGTGCAAAATTCAAATATGATACAATTAGTGGTTGACTAAAATGGATCTATCGATGCTAAATTTCTTAATATTTGGGTTTTTGACAATGACTACCGATTATGAAAAGTGATATTTTACTTGTGTACCAAAAATAAGATGTAAAAAATCATCTCATATTAGATTATTTTTAACCGACTTTCCGAAAAAAGGACGAGGTTCTTTTTGTGCACATTACAACACTTTTTTCTTCAAGTTTGTTTGGTTGTTTGTTTGTTTGGGTGAATTTTAAGTACTCATTAATCGAAAAATTATTTTACAAGACCTTTGCTCGTAAAGTGGCTCTTACTTCCTCGTTATTAAATATACTTTAACCACCCTTGGGCGACGAAAATATCACCCAAACGTCCCAACTAGACACAGAATTTGTACTTTTTTTTTTGCTGGAAAAATGCATTTACGCATCCCGCACAAGGCGGGTATGTGGGACTCACAGATGGAAGCAGAATACCCACTAAAAAACCAGCAGCACAGTCCGCGTCTACAAAGAGAGGTCTCAGGGTCCCAAGGCGTATTCTACTGAGACATCACGACGCTGAACCGACCATAGGGTCCTAGACACCTATACTAAGGCGGGAAAAGGCGAGCGAAGCGTCGCCTTCTTCCCCCCTGTCGTCTTCTGCGGATCAGTGGAGCGTTAGGGTCCAGCTCTCGTTCCCGTTCCGCAGCCTCCTTCAGCTCCATAACATTTTCCACTAGGGTATGGTGCGCTGTGTCCTCTGGAGTACCACACTCATGACAGATGGCTGTTTCCTCCCGTTTCGCAATCTGGTGCAAGTACTTACCGAAACAGCCATGTCCCGTAAGTACAGAATTTGTACCTACTTCACTCAGAAACTTTCGCTTCATTCGGTTCGGTTAAAATTATGTAGTAGTATATATATTTATAAATTGAAGGGTAACAATTGGGCACAAAAAAAAATATTTTATACAAAAAAAAATTAAAACAAAAAAAAATCCATAAGATTAATAATAAAAAAATTAAAAAAAAGTTTCTTCAAATCAAACAAAAATAATGGCACACTTTCTTAAGCTTAAAATTAAACAAACATACACCCAAAAAATAATAAAACTTTTGTTTACGATTAATTAAATGAGACGAATATAATAGCACGTTTTCTTATGACTAATTAAAACTTTAAAATATCTATAAATCTCAATAAAAATGGCACCTTCTTCCAGTAATATCCTATACTAGTGTTTCGCCCCGTGCGCGAGCTGCTAAAGCAGCTCACGGGTTGTGGTTTTTGGGATATTAGGGATCCTCAGTTATCGAATTTGAACGAAATCGGTCAATTAACAAAGAATTTCAAAATGGCGCTGATTTTTTAAAACTTTGGTAACAGTTTCCTGTATTGAAATCCCAGGGAGCCCTAAATATCGATTTTGAACGAAATCGGTCCATTAACAAAGAATTTCAAAATGGCGATTTTTAAAAATTTTAGTACCAGTTTCTTGTTTTGTAATCGCAGGGAGCCCCGTCGTGGGTTAAAAACGGATCCGTACCAAAATCTTGCATAGTTCTACACAAACTTGTAGTATTCTTCAATATTAGCCATATATTTTGTCTTAAAGTGATACGCACTGCACTTTGGCTCAAAGTGATACGAGCATATTGTGCTATTTTTCGTCGGAAACCAGCTTGGACCTCTTCCTGTAGCATTTATCCACTTTTCTTTTCTTTCTGCATCCTTCGGATATCTTAAATATTAATATTAAAGAGTGACATTAAATATATCAATAAATGAGTAATGAGTATCTACGTAAATTGACATTATATTAATTCACCTAGTATATTTTTTATACGTTTCGTCAGCTAAGTAAGTCGAGTACTTACATTAAAAAAAATAGTAATAATTATGACTAAAAATATAGTTATAATGAATTTTACTCACGATAGTTTAAACGTTAAAATAGCAATAATTGTTTACTAAGTTATAATTAAGGTACTATTAATTATTGTATCACAGATCATCGTTTGGTCGCTAAAATATCGACAACTGCATTGTACTCGTACCTGCATCGTCACATCTCTAGTTCACGGCACGCCGACAGTGGCCGAACTACGAAATTTGATCTATCGTGCTAGTGAAAGAATCGGTAAAGAACACTTAACCATTGCGTCGTAAGACTGGCCGATTCATTGATAGATTTCTACTAAGCAAGCAATGGTTTTTGTTCATAATGAGATATAGACTTGTCACTCTATTACATTATGATACCACTAAATAATGTTTTATTGATTTTAATGGAAAATTACAACAATTTATTTGTACTTACGTGTGAAATGAGATGCCATCTTTCATGTAATTCACTTTGCAGCTTGAATTTTTACAAACAACCACTGAACAACGCGGCATTTTGTTAAAAACCGAGAGAAGTGAACCAATCTTTGAATGACATGCGACTAAAGACCAAAACGGCCATCAGGCCTATTTTGTGCCTGATGAGTTCGCACGCAACACGCCCCCTTAGCACATCTCCCTTGTTTCCGTGATCTGTGGTTACAATGCTTAAACACGAGCGTCCACAATACATACAACAATACGGCTTTTAGAGATAGCAGTATGCCCCGAACTGTCTAAAAGGGGGTCCTTTAAATGAAAGTTTTTAAAACTACATATTCGTATTGATAGAGCGTACCATTAGTTTTTTTTTCTACCTTGTGTTTTTAACTATAGTTGGTGTTTATTTCATCCAAGATAGTTAGCTGTCTTCGTATGAACCTGAAGGGTAAGATTGGGAAACACCAGCCAAGTGCGGGTCGGCCTCGCACACGAAGGGTTCTGTACCATCATACAAGATTAAACACTGTACTTTTAAATACAAGTTTATTGTATGGGGTTTAACTGTTAATTTAATTCCATTTTTATTATTTGTTGCTGTGACGGCTATAGAAATACATAAATACTCTCTGAAAATTTCAACTGTATAGCCATTTGTGTTCATGAGATACAGGCCGCTGACAGACAGACGAATGTACGGACAGGACAGACGTTATAAAATAAATGATACTTTCTTAGGACAGTTTTCGACTAACTGCAGATTAATGAGGTTTTATTGCCTGCCTTTAATAATTGCTTGGTAAGTAGGATACGTATTAGGCACTTACTTATCAGTTTTGGCACAGATTAAATAATAGCGTGGGAAGTCCAATAAAATCACTCTTACGACCAAATTATAAACAATCAACCAAATAAACCCAGTCCTCTAGAGAGGCACCACAAAAAGCAGTCCTACCGAAGTTACCGTAATCGATACGCCCTTAGGGCTTTCGTATAAATTAGAACTACCATCGATCACCGCCCTTTGCCCAATCGCTCGTAGTTTATCGATAGCGGATTGCCGATAGTTTCGGATTATCTACTATTTGCGCAAAATTTCGGTAATTTCGATGTTGTATGGGAAAATTAACCCCAAAAAGAGTTCTAACCCCAAAACGTTTCTAATTCGGACCGTTAGGATATGGAACGCCCTTCCGGCTTCCGTTTTTCCATCCGCTTATATTATATGGTCTCTTCAAATCAAGAGTAAATAGGCAACTTCTAGGCAAGCGCGTTCCACCCTGCATGACTAGGTACTTCCAGCAAGTATTTTTTTAAATCTACTTTGTAGTAGATTTAAAAAAAAAGATTCGTAGCCCTGGACTGCAATCTCACCGGGCTAACCTGTTAGGAGCATGGCAGTTATATTAAACCCATACTCCTAGTCAGTTTGTAAATGGCATCGTACCGGAACGCTAAATTACTTGGCGGCATGTCTTTGCCGGTAGGGTTGTAACTAGCCACGGCCGAAGCCTCCCACCAGGCAATCAGTCTGATTGCAACCAAGCGCTAGTCTATAAATAAATAAATCATACCAAGAATCTACTACATAGTTTCGAAAATTGGTGCAGTTAATCTTAGGGGTGTCATGATGAACACTAAAAATCTGGGAAAAGTTAACATTAAAACCCGTCCTCCACCTTTGGCACATCACTCTTGGGAACTTTTAAGATGTTCATCAGGCCACCTTAAAGAATAACTGTACCAATTTTGCAGACCAAACCTCAAAGAATAACGCAAATCGCAGTATTAAGCTCTAGTCTCATTAGATGAGTGGTTAATTATGTAATTGTTATAATAATAAATCGAATTTACGATATCTGTGAGATGGTGATAATAAAATAAACCCCGGCTGAGTTTATTGTGGGCTCCTCTGAGTCCAGTACGCGTTTGGAACCCTCGCCCATCACGTCTTATACTTTGTAAACGTGATGTTCAGAAGGTGTACAGTGTAGATATCCTTTGAGTTTGAGTTTGATGGATCTATGTGAACACCAAAGAGTATAATAATATATAGGGGGTGAACACACATCTCTGATGGCATATCACTAAATGAAAAGGCGATATCAAACCAAACGCAGTCCAGGGATATAGCCTATTAATAATAAATAATTAGTTTTAAACAAAATAATCTTCTCAAAATTAATTTAAATTTATAAGCTGCAGAGTTTCCTTCAGGGCGGTATACAGAGTTCGTTAGGCAAGGGTCATCCCACGGGTCAGGCGGGATGCTGCTGTCTTATGTCTATACATTGCCCTACTCAAGTATTAATTGCTCTCCAAGTTTAGACCCTTATACAACCTACCTACCAACATAGATTTTAGATTTTAATTTGTCTTAGTTGTGTTCATATACCTAGTGGTGATAGGCTTATTGGTTTAGACGTGGGCCTTTTGTTCTCGTGGTCAAACGTTCAATCCTCAGACACGTACTTCTACCTTTTCAGAGTGTTGTGTGTATTAAGTAATCTATACTAATATTATAAAATGTGAAAGTGTGTCTGTCTGTCTGTTACGCGTTCTCGGTCCATCTTTTCAACCGAGTTTGACGAAATTTTGGTACAGAGGTAAGTTGCATCCAGGGGAAGGAATTATACTTTATGATGCCCGCTTTGTCCGCGTGGATTAAGGAACTCTTTAATTTTCCGGGTTAAGAGCCTATGTCACTCCCCAGGTCCTCAACTATATGCAAAAAATCATGTCGATCCTTTGAACTTCGCCGAACTTTTAAAAAACTTCGCGTAGGTAAGTGGGATATCCTAAAAATACATACAAAATTGTACGTACCTCGATAAAACACAGGTAGAGCACTTAACTCTTCCTTAGGATACATTATAGGGGGTTCTAAAAACAACATTTTTACATCCCGACCCCGTCCGTGCGCATATTTTATTGCGGGTTACTGAAATGACCCTTGGATTATGAAGACTTGTAAAAGCTGAGACATGACAGTTAATAAATGGGTAGGTACCTAAGTACATGATATGATCTGAATAATAGATTTCGTTTAAAACAAAGGGTCTTTTATTTAGAAATTCTCGGGTTCGATTCTTGACCGGGGCTATACCTATTCATTCTAAATTGTGTCTGGTTTGATTTGGTGGCAGGCTTCGGCCGTAGAAAGATACCACCAGGTATGCAACAACGGTGGTTCTCGATTCGATGCCGGATAGGTACAAATGTACTGATTAGGGATATGGATTTAGATAGTTGCCATACCCCTTCTTAGTTTGCCAGCCTCCATCTTAAGCTGCACCGACATTTATATGAATTGAATTGACGTCATTGATATGACCTATGCCCGTAGATAATAGTTAACCTCTTTATTTCCGATATAGGTAACCCATTTCATACAAAAGTCAGACATTTTAATATGGTAGATACACAATATAAAGTTTGTTTGAGACATATACCGATTTAGCTTACATAGAATTTTAAACATTTAGCCAATGCCGCTTCTTGTACCTTCCTAGGTCGTGCCCTACCTGGCCGGTCTCGTGAGACGTCTGATGGACGGACCTCGCAGGGTTAACCTAAGCCAATATAAATATTTGACGACTCTGCTTACTTTGCCCTCACTATCTAGTTTTAAGTAACACTCTACGTTCTACAGGTTATTTGTGGACTTGGCAAAAAGAGTAGGTACCGAGTACCCACAGAAGATAAATTATTGACCGAGCGAAGCGAAGGTCTCTGAGTCTACTTGAGTGAATTTGCACTTGTCCGTCCCTCCGTCCGTCCGTAAGTCTGTCAGAGCATTATTACTTCTGAATTACTGAACGTAATTACTACAGCTTTAAATATTATATGTAAACCAATGGCCTCCAGCCGAATATGGCTTAAAAAGTTATAAAAATCTTTATTCCAGGGGGGCTCTCATAGAAGCGAATGCGAAGTAAAATATTTTTTATAGCGTTACATAGGGTATATCATTTTAAAGATAATTAGGAATAGAGTCCAAAAATTTTTTTTTTAATTTTTCCCCTAAAATTGACCAAATGGAGGGCTTTCAAAGTGGAGATTTTCTTACGTCCAAAGTTGACCTCAGAAATCTAAATTTTCTGAAAGGCTGAGTTGAGAAACTTGATCAATTATTTAAAAAATATCCTCTACTTTAACAACAAATACTAAAATTAGATAAATATTGTAAGGAAAGGAAATTATTTAATTTTTAATGAGCTTCAGTATTTTAACAAAACTTCGCATTGATGGCAATAGATGGTGCCGCGAGGTCTCAGTTCGGGGCGAACCACTAGTATAGTACCTAAGGTAAAGAGTTCCAAATAGGTACATTTGTGACATCAAGGAGTAGGTATGTTAGTTTTTAAGTAGGTTAAGTTTTTAATAATTTGCTTAATTTTTAATGTGTAAATTATTGTTATACCTACTAGCTGATGCCCGCAACTTCGTCCGTGTGGTTTAAGTTTAACTCCTTAATTTTTCGGGATAAAAGTAGCCTATATGTCACTCTCCAGATCCTCAACTATACCCATATAGTTCTGGAGAAAAAAACCCACGTCGATGCGTTGCTCCGTTGCTGCGTGACAAACCAACAAACAAACAAAAACACTTTCGCATTTATAATATTAGTATGATTTCTGGAAAATAAAATGATTTATTTATTTACTTATATCAAAATTTAAACTTGAGATCGTCTGATCTAAATGTGAACGCGCCACACCAAATTTTCCCGCCAATAAGTAAAATTCGCCATAAACACTATACTACTTATGTAGCCAAGAGATTCGGTTGGCTTGATCGACCGCAAATTTGCCGTTTTTTTAAATTAAATTTTAAACTTTTGCCCTCGACTTTGCCCCACTTTTTCACCACTATCTTGGTAGCCTCTACAACTCCACTCAAAAGAAAAAAAATCTTTTAACAATACAAACGGTTGCCCGCGACTTCCCTTTTCGTCGATTTTAGCTTGTACCTAAATCCTTTGAAAAAAAATGAAGTGGAAACTATTTACACTAACATAAATCCTCAAAAACGATTTCCACTTCATCTAAACAGTAGATACAACTATTTTTATTCATCGAATTTACAATAAACATAGACTATTCGACTAATATATCTGGTAGATACATGTGAATTACCCGCAGTTTTATCCCGAGCTCGAACGCCGTCCCCCGGGGTAAACGCGCCGTCCGAAAACTTTACCCCTGACCCTCGCACGCGATAAATATACATTCCGAATAATAAACTTATGTTCAAGTTTTCTTACTTATTAGAATTAAGTATCTCTCGGTCTCAATACTAATCTATACCTACTAATATAACAAATGCGAAAATTTCTATGGATGAATGTTCGGTATTCAATCATGCCAGAATGGCTGAACAGATCTGGATGATATTTGGACAGATATAGTTTAGATTCAGGAGTAACACATAGGCAACACGCGGACAAAGACTGGGGAATCATCTAGTCTAAACATATAGGTAGGTAAAAGGAAAAGACTGAAGACTGACTGACTGACTGAGCTCTCAACGCACAGCTCAAACCAATGGACGGATCGTGCTAAAATTTGCATATAATGATAGCTTTTATGAAGAAGGCATCCGCTAAGAAAGGATTTTTAAAATTCCACCCCTACGGGAATGAATTAGGGCATTGATATTTTTATGAAAATGTGAGCGTAGCCGCGGGCGAAAGCTAGTGTTGCATAAAACGCACATGTAATTGAGAAGTTGGATTTGCATGCCTAGGATTTCCCTAGATCCCAGAAGTGGAGACCGAAGTCTCAACCACAAGGCTATCACAGCTTTTGGTATACGGATAAAATAATCTAACTCTCAAGCAACTAACTTGTAAGTTGTAACCGGCGTATCTTATCTTACCCCAACATATACTCGTATGTACAGACCAACGAGGCTCAAGGGAGCTCCCGCCTCTTTACGGCCTGTCAATGACTAGTAAATTTAGAACTCGGCTCGCCATTGATATAAATGTTTTTTGTTTTCCCAAAACGACCCTTCAAATTGTAATTTAGTGTGTTTTGTTAAAAAAAATTGTCCGTCGAATGCAGTTGTTTATTTTTTTGTTTAGAGAGTTCATTTGTTTCGCTTTACAAGATGTTGTTTCGATTTATAAGATTTTTACACGGTGTACGTATAGTCCGCGCGCGAGCTCTGAGGAATCCTATGGAATGTTAAAGTAATGATGAGTTTTTTAAAGTGCAAAACAATACTGCTATCGCAAAATTACACGCGTCAAGCTCGAAACTAGTGCTGGGGCCTGGGAGCGAGCTGGATATGGAGCGACGATCGGGGGTGGCGTAACAGCCGTCGTTTCACTTTCTTCAGAACCCGATTCCTCGGGGCTCGTGCGCGGTCTATATGTCTAACTACTATACCCATCATAATATAATGCTGACGCATTGCTGACGTTTGCCTATCCACACTTGAATATAAATGCAAATTATGAATTAAAAAAAACTTTTACAAGTACTTTTGAGTCTACCAATGGTTTGGAATGTTTGAATGTTTGTCGAATGAATTTTTAAGACCTCCCTACCTAGATAAGTCCCCCGTTAAGTATGATCAAGCTCATCACCAATGTTAAAGCGGGAATCTAATCGAAAATAGTTCGTTAAATAAGTGTCGCATAAAGCACAGACATCCGTCTGCATACATAGGTACATAAATAGTCCGTCATTCCCCTGAATGCATCCATGCATATATTGAGCGCATTCAGTTGACGAAGTATGAGAATATTAAATTTCTTACGTATTTCATACGCATCACACATTCTCCGCGCCCTTCGGCTCTCTCAATTACTTCTACATGACTTACTTTGTAGCTGTGATAGTTGAGTGCCTAGTGAATCAGAGTCAGACACCCGACCTCCTATACAGAGTCACGAGTTCGATCACCGGGCACGCACGCCTAACTTTTCGGAGTTATGTGCGTAGCTGTGTATAGTGCGTAGGTATAGTGCGTGCTTCAAACGGCGAAGGAAAAAAACATGAGAAAACCTGCAAGCCCGAGAGCTTTTGATAATGTTCTCGAAGGTGTTTGAAGTTTGCCAATTCACACTTGGCCAGCGTTGTAGGCTATGGCCAAATATTTTTCATTCCGAGGAGACTCATGTTCAGTAGTGAGCCTGAGCAGGCATTGGGTTGTAACGTGGTTGTAACGATGATGATGATGACTTACTTGAAAAACTAGGTTTTTATTGTTTTAGGCATTCACATAAAACTAAAATTTGACTTAAATTAAATTAATTAAAAAAAGCTTAATAGATAAAAAACAGCTATCTAAGTTTAAATATAAAACACTCAATAATAATTTGCTGTGCTCCACTAGGATTCCAATATTGGAATATCGTGTATCATTATATATCTTCGTCAAGATTTAGCAGCATTTGTCTTATAAAATGATAATGATCATCTCACGAATGAACTATTTACGACTCATTATAAATTAGAAATAACGTGATTTAATTCGACCCAATAAAAAAGATTTCGAATAACAATTTCAAATTCAAACGTCGAATTCGCACCTGGCAAATAATCGTTGACCAATCGCGAGCTTTGGATAGCCGTTGACCAGTGGGGTAAACTGACCAATGTCCGACCGGTTTTACCCCGACGCGTGCTACCCTTTATTTCAGCCACCCCAAAGCCCCGCGTAACTCCGTAAGACAGGTTTGAAACGTGTTCATACCGTATAAATTGACGATGGACCTCGGATGTTGGTCTTTACCCGAATAAACAGATACTTTTCATAAATTTGAGACAGGTACTTGGTTTACAAAGGAAGTTTGACACGGGCCGTATATTTGACCGCTTAGTGGCCACAACTTGACGGGGGATGTTTGAATAGATTTTATCTCCCTAAATGGTACTTGTTTGGTTATTCGGTGTTAAACTTTTTTTGTCGCGTGCTCCATTGATAGTAGGTAGAATTTGAAAGTGGTTTATGAGTAATGGGATGACGTTTATCTCGTTTGTAATCCATTTGGGAACCTGTCTGTTATTTTGAACAAACAGAAAAACGGATACCAAGTCATAACATAAGCGCATTTAGATAAGTAGAAGGTAGCAACCGATGGAGAAAACAATGCTCGTAGGTTCTCTTTGTGTTTATATCAGAATTAAGGATATCTGTAGAACCAGGAGTATCAGCATTTCTAGTTCTATGAATCGCAAAGCTGAATGTGGAGCAAATTCAGTTCGAAGCACCGATAAACGTTTATGTTTCTTGCCTGGAAACTACGCGTGACTGGATGGAAAGCCGTGAAGATCTGTCCAGCAGTTGATGGATACATTTTAGGTTAAGATAACAAAAACGACGAGGGATTGTTGATGATATAAGTTTATGGCAAGAGTATAAAGGCATCTTTGTTTTATTCACTACAAGTAAGACCTTTACTGCGATCTCACTTGATGGTAAGTGATGATGCTGTCTAAGACAGCGGGCTAACCTGTTAGGGGTATGGCAGTTATATTAAACCCATACCCCTATTCCGTTTCTACACGGTATCCTACCGGAACGCTAAATCGCTTGGCGGCACGTCTTTGCCGGTAGGGTAGTAACTAGCCACTGCCGATACCTCCCACCAGACCAGACCCAGAGAAAATTCAGAAATTTGACGACCTCCGTGGCGCAGTGTTGATCGCTGTTGCCTTAACGTGGGAGGTCCCAGGTTCGATCCCCGGCAAGGTCAATTTGGGAATTTATAATTTCTGAAGACAATAGCGCTCAACACTGCGCCAAGGTGGTCGTCAAAAGATTAGATAGAAATCATTTATATATAGGTATATATAAGTTTACGCAAAAGTATAAGGGAACTCATAGGCAAGCTCAAAATCCTTTTCTTTATGCATTTATCATCAAACGCAAGGCTTCCTACCAATTATCAACATTGTAAATGCAATTATTTTAATATGCAACGACAACTTTATAAAACGCAGAATGGGAGTCAAAATTACATATTCGAAGTGCTGTCATTAATTACACATAGCCCTGTGGAGACGAGTGTTTGAGTGTCATCCAATCGAGGCTACATTTTATGATATCACCACATTTTATTTTTATCGTATTTTATTTAATATTTTTAGCCGATATACGTGCATAATGGACTCGAAAGTTAATAGGAATGCATTACATCAGAGTTAAACATAAGCTGAGAAAAGCAAGAAAGCAGCAAGAGACAGAGAAAATAAGTTAGTCTTGCAAACTAGCTTCACTAATAGTGAGAAGAGTTTTAGGCCATAGTCCACAACAATAACCAAGGGCAGATTGGCAGACTTCACACACTTTCACGAACAATAATATCATGGACAAATCTTAGATATGTAGGTAAATTCCACACGATGTTTTAACATAAAGATAGGTAAGTGCCGGAATTCGAAACCCGTAGCCTACGAATAGGAGACCATAGCCTTAACCAGTCCATGGGGCTTACTACCATCGCTTAAAGCAGTATTACTTTAGAATTATTGTGGACGCTCCTTTATTTGCAGAATTATAACCCTTATTTTAGAGATGTCATGGCACGATTTGTCAAAACAATATTAAGATAATACTACTTTAAGCGATGGTAGTAAGCCTGCAGGTCGATATGTAATCACCTCGCTGAAGTAATAAATTATAAAACACATGAGCATACATTTTACTCACGCGTCAATATAAAAGGAGTAGGTGCCGAGATGCTAGAATGCATTCATTTGAAACTAATTGACATTCTGCCTTCAATAGATGAAAGCGCAGAGGGCCACCGGTCCTCATAATCCCGCCCTAATGCCCTGTCCTCTGCAAGGGACATTTCCATTTATTATTGAGCACTTAATTTATGTGTTTTGTTATGGACCGACAACTGGCGATCAAGCTTAACAAATGAAGCAAGAAACACTAGTTTCCTACAAGTTAATTTCAACTGTATAATTGAACATACAAAGTCGAATTTACCACAACATGGAGTAGCAACTGGAACTATTCAAAATTACAAAGAAAATTTTCGCTGTGGGTCATTTTGAAACAGATTAAAACATACAGTTTTGATTTGTAACCATTTGTGACAGCGTCGGAATTAGTTTAGCAAACGCAAGTCTCTTCATATCTTTTTGAGTTCCAAATTATGAAATTTTAAAAGAAAAGCACAATGAATTTTTATGGAGTGTCAATTTTAAATATTCGGATTAGAGTTCAGTTTTGTTTGTTCAACGCGTATACAAATAACGTTTTTGGGATAAAATTGATCACTTAAGAATTGTTTAGACATTGTACGCGGCAATCCGTTCGTTTCAGAGCCAGGTTTCGTTTAAGAAGGGGTGAAATGACATTTGGGATAGTACTAAATCCCGGGTGTTTGGGGGTCATTTTTCAAAATAGCTTATGGACTTCGCATTTTATTATTAGTCTTTATTGAAAATAATACAATAGAACTTAATGCTAGCTAGCCTAACCTAATTACTATATAAATCATGCCCGCGTGGAATGGTGGCAAGAATGCTGGCTGCATTTCCGCGCTGGACAGCCAGGCTGATCCTTTGCGCAAAAAATGAGCCAGCCCTTCTGTCACCAGATGAGGCAATTAACCGCGGTGAAATATCTCGTAAAAATTTTTTGGCACTAAGACTCCATGGCCCCAGGGTCTCCACGGCAAACGGAACAAATATGTAACTCTCTATGAGAGAGGCATACTTCCGCCGCTTGCCGGTTTCAGCCTTTTCTGCTGCGGCTCCCGGCCTTGATGCTGTCTCCCTGATATGACACGGGGCCAATGTGTCTACGCATGTTGCGTCCCACATTAGCGCCCGTCCCCGTTCCCAGGGAACCAGCGTCAATCCATCAGGTCTCTTGCCATCATCCCGACTAATCCCTGCCGGCTCAATGAGCGCAGGAATATCTATGGTGGCAAGAGCCCTTTTGATCGTATCATTGAGAGAGCCATGCCGAAAAAGCCTACCAGCGCTCCTTTGGCAAGAGAGTCCGTGAATTCCAAATTTATCAACCTCTTTTCCACACGGGCATCTGTGCTCGTAGCACAGGGGTGTTCCCAATCTGAGACCTAGAGCCACACGAAAACTTTCATTATCTAAAAGAGTGCCGAGATTTTTCGATGGCAAGGCATGAAGCCAATACCCGGATTCTTTTTCAGATAAGGCTAGAAGCCTTGCTCGATCTCTTTCACTCGTAAGATTTTGAACCAAATTTGTATGTGTCAGCCGAACCAACGGCACATCCCAAAGTTTTTGTGTGAAACATTCCTTCGGGATGTCGTCATTGGGACACCTGAGCTTCCAACTATCTAGGGCCTCTGTGGCATAGATCAATGAAACTGAATTAGAATTAAGAATCTGAGAACTAAGCTCTTTTATACTATGCACAGAGGACAGAAAAGCCGGAAGAGCAACACTGGAAATTTTTCTCACGCCGATGCCACCATACTTGACCGGTAAAGTAGCTTGATTCCAGGACTGATCATCAAAAGATAAATTTAGAATTTTTTCTAGCGTATCTCTTAAGGTGGCATCCATGATATCGAGTAGTCCAGGAAATTTCCAAATTGGGCTCGCACGGAGAATATAAATTAATTTAGGTACAAATAGGCAATATTTTAGAATCGAAAATGCAATGTGAGAATTTAGATCGCCCAATTTGTCAGAATGTGCCGAAAATGTTTTGACTTTTTTGTCCAAGATTGGTTGTATGGCTTCGTTAAAAAGAGGAGCACCAAGAAGACAAAGTGAATGTTTATCAAGGATCTTAATATTAGGGGCAATTTCGTTAAATAATTCAGAAGCCGATAATATTCTATCTTGCGACAGATTTTCTGTAAAAAACAGTTCACATTTGGAAAAATTTAGTTCTAAACCAATTTTGCCAAATTGTTGCTTAACATTGTTAAGATCTTTTAGAACATCATCCACGTTGCCTCCAATGGTTCCATCGTCAAGATACCATATGTTAAATTTAGATGTTAAATTTGAGATATGGTTGTGGATCCCTAAGCTGAACAGGGCTGGACCTAAGGGATCCCCTTGCTGAACACCTACAGAGGACTTAATGTCGCAATCTCCAAAAAATAATTTTGAAGCAGAACTGTAACATTGCCAAACATACGGGTAAATTTCGGGAAGTTGTGTTAAAACTTCGTTAAGCAGAGTTGCCCTGTCCAATGAATTAAAAGCATTCTTTACGTCTACTTTCAGCAGTACCTCAACCTCGCCATTCGCTAAGAAAGTACGAGCCGAATGCACCGCTGCCTCACAACCACCTTTACTGCCAAATCCAACTTGAATAGGTTGGAATTTATCCTTTAGGGTCGAAACTATGTGTCTACACGCTAATTTTGATGCCAAACGGCGAAAACTGCAGCCAACAGCGATGGGCCGGATCCCACCGTCCTTTTTATTAAAAGCACAGAGCCTCGCACCGTAAAGGAATGGCAAAAAGGATGAATTTACCTCGCCAGATAACATAAAATTACAAAGTCTGGTAATGTCACTCAGAAGCGCCTTGCCGGCGTCCCCAGCAGTAACTCCCACAAGATCCTTTAGATGTTGTGGTGTTATGCCGTCCATGCCACCAGCAGAGCCACTGGAGAATGACATTATCGCAGCGTAAGTTTCTTCATCCTTTATCTGTAAAAATGAAACATTTGAAGGTGGGTCTGGAAGCAAAGAGTCGGGATTTGGTAAAGGATGCTTGTCATGTAAGGCTTCTAGCGTTTCATCATTAAATGGAGCCAGCGTATCATTAGAAAACAAAATGCGGGCTGCGTTTTTAAGATCCCCATCCATAACCTTGTTTTCCACAATTTTTTTTAAATTGTAATTTTGTGTTCGAAATGAGCAGTCAGGAATTTGGAAAACGCGATCAACCGAACAATTTTTTTTTAATTTTGAACATAACGACCCGCTTTCTGATTTATTTACTGAAAAATGTTTATATGAAAACAAAAAAAGATTTTGCCAAGCCAAAAGTGAATTTGATAAGACATTTTGGATTGTATGCGATAAGGATCTAGCCAATGATATTCTCGCCCCTCGCGGAATGCGTTTTATTAAAGGAATATTTTGATTATATTTGGATAATAAAATTTCGAAGGGTACCTGGTTTTGACTTCCTGTTTGCGTTTGATCGCACACGAAATTTGGGCAAGTTAAAGGCCTTGCTGGTGGTCCGTGACATCGTGCGATATGTATGTTAAGGCCTCTACGACCTTTAAACAGCTTGCCATCGCTACAGTGTGGGCATTCTATGTACTCAACTTGAGATGCACTAGTGATCATACTTCACAACACAACAAAAGAAAAAATAGAAAAAACTAAAACACTACACAATAGCGTCTATAAGCGCGCTAAGCCCCGGCAACGGCAACCAGAAGGCCTGCAGAGCAGGCGACTGCCCGCTGAGGCCCCTGGAAACCGTGACACCGCGTGGCAACGCCTCGCTCTGAAACAAAAACGACTGTTAATATCGCATATCGAGAAACAGTGAAAATAATACCACGGGGTATTTCGCGAATAAGCGCCAATTTGATGCCAATAATAATCCAAAATACCGAGCCCAATATTTATAAATAAAAATTTGGAAGCGAGCAAAATTTTTTCCATTGACATCTCATTGTAATAAATTGAATTACATTAATTAATTATTAGTTGCCATTTTTTGACTTAATGTTAAAATGTTATCTTAAAGTGAATGATTCGTGAAGTGCTCTAACGTAATATTCCGTAGGTATGTATAAAGAAGGGCCCTTCAAACCCCGCCTTGCCTACATAAGCCTATGAAAGCATGAAAAAATCAAAAAAATTCATGTGAACCAAAACACATGCAGAATAAACAGATGATGTAGGTAGATACTTACAAAAATATGAAATTCACCACAACATTTGCTAGGGACCGAGAGTCCTGTACTGTTGGAATAAAAAATATTACTTATGTCCTATCATAATGATAATAATTATGGGTTAAACTTTGACTCCTTATCCCGTTTAAAATAAAGCCTTGATGGTATTATGACTATAATAGTTTATGTAAACGATAGAACCTAATTTAATGTAGAATTCATTTGTATAATTTCCTCTGTGGCGTATAATAATAGTGTATTCATTCATTCATACTAACAATAACTGTGTAAAACAAAATAACAGTAGATTTAAAATACATAAATATTTTTCTGTATAAATTAATAGAAGTACTTAAGTACATATTTAATTATGAAGTAAAACAATAACGTCTATTTTCGAAATATTCGACTATTAAAAAAATTGAAACATTGACATATCTTTGCACCATCGATGGTGGTGGCTATAATACAAACTATTTAGATAACATGTGATAACAGACAACAAATTGCGAAGGATTTGGCCCAGATGTCACATAAAACGCATTTTTTTCCTAAATTAATAACTTTTTTGTCAACAGTACCTGTTCGCTCGTCCATAATGCGAGTTGATAGGTAGATGTATTAAAAATAGTATACATTAGACGCAAACATGACATATTATTATACGTTTGTACCTTTAATACCTTGTGTGTACCTGCAAAGTGTATCGCACGGGATTACTCATCACATTTGTGATGTTTTAATAATGAACATTGTAAAAATGCTATTATAATAATGTTAAAAGCAACAATGTGCTATACTGGCGTTTACAAGAGAAAATTTATTTTGTAGGGAATTATATTGAGAAAAATAATTCGTCTTTAATATTTTTTTAGTCTATCTTAGGGTACCTTTTTGTTAGGCCTTTGGTTTCTATTTACCTGACAAGATTTCAGTTGTGGTTTTAGAAAAAATATTATTCTTCTATTTGAAAATTAAAATTGTAATTATAATAAACTACCTGGATAAAATTAAAATTTGTGAATAAAACGTAAAAGGCACTCAAAATATTATATTATATTTTTAAAAACTGCACTTTTATTTTATTGTTTCGATTTAAGACAAGAAATGGGACTTGTCCTATTCTAAAATCATTGGGTTGGTATATTTTGCTATGAAAAATGATTTCAGGTGTTTTTTTTTGTATCCAATGTACCGTATAAAGGCAATTTGGGTGGAAACTCGGAGTCGGTGTACATTTTATCCATTCATCGCGAATAAGGCGGGCCGCGAACCATTTGTAACGCATTGACACACCGACAGGCAGACCACTGACTACTGCTGAGTTACCCCTACTACGACAATGTTGTACAAAGTTTTGAAACTAAAGCCAACTTTTTATAGCACGTAGTATAAAATGAGTAGCATATAATTAATTTCATCAACAATTTCAAATGTAGGTAAACTTTTGATTTCAACATGCGTGAAAGTAATTTCGTAATGTAAATTTGGCTTAAATTAAATTAGCAGAGGTGCAATCAATAAACCATAACAATTTTGCACCTCATGTCTAATTCTAATTCTAGCTAATGGTCTAATGGTCTAATAAATACCTTATAATTTCAGTTTACAGCGGGGGTTATTATCACTGCTTAAAGCAGTATTATTTTAATCTTGTTGACGCTCTTGATTCAGAATTATAATCCTTATTTTAAAAACTTCAATTAACGTCATTAAACTATTTAAAATAGTAAACCCCCTGTGAATACTGAATACTAGTAAGAGATCGTTGAATTGACCACTGGTAGAGTGCCGTATGTGGGATGGCATGGAGCCTTACGTCATCTACAGCAGCCAATTTAAATATTATTAATTAAAACATGAAAAAAACTAGAACGTTAATTTGCTATAATCCGCCACAGAAGTGTGTGTATCTTGCATATAGGTAGACTTACCTGCTGTGGCGGATTATAGCGATTTAAACTTCTAGTTTTTTTAACAGACTTCTAAAAAAGGAGGATATTCTCAATTCGGCGTATTTCTACACACTATGTTGAAGTCGGGCGAGTATACAAAGTTAGGCAAAGTTGACGTGTCAGGCTCGCCCGACTTCAACATAGTGTGTAGAAATCAAATTTTTTTTTACTTTACAGTGGCTTTGGAAGTCAGTTTTTTGGAATGATTTTTTTGTATTTTCGAATTAAGTACATTACTTACCTATCGAACCGAGAACCAATAGTAATGACGGCCTGTCCAAAAGATTAATGTAGGTATTAGTAAGGTTTTTTGCTGCGGCTAAAATTTTACTTTAAATCTCCAAAATGCTGAACAATACTAACATAACATCAGACGAAATCTCTACTGGAACTGTGAAAATACACTGTATAATAATATAATTGACAGGTCTAGTGTTCAATAATCAAAGATGTTCACTCGGTCTAGCTTATTTAACAGAATCAATTATTACACACTAGCTGATGCCCGAAACTTCGTCCGCGTGTTTTTAGTTTTTTTTAATTCCCGCGGCAATTTTTCGGGATAAAAAGTAGCCTATGTCACTTTCCAGGTTCTCAACTATACCCATACAAAAAATCACGTGAGTGCAGAGTGATTGAAGGACAAACTAACAAACAAACACACTTTCACTTTTATAAAACGAACCTTATGATATAGTTACATATCATTAGTTAATCGCTACCCAACCACTATCCTGTGAGTTGTGACCCAACGCTAAACAGTACGTATTTTTTCCAAAAGCCTAACACCCCATCATCATGACAAAACGCCATCATAAACACCGGAAAAAACTGGACCCGTATAACTATCAGTAATTTATCTCCCGCGCCGAAAACGTCTTCAGTCTAACCCAATACAGTCCTAAGTAAACTTCAGGCCAACTTAACGCGACGAGTCCCTTTTCGGCCACATTCTAAATAAATAACATCTAATGGGTGAACATTCATCAGTGTTTCCACGTTTTTAGGTAGACCTCACTCCCCCTGTCTACTCTTTTGGAAAACTTGTCCTGAACACATTCGGCACTCACCCGTAATACAATTTCCACTTTATTCCACTAAAATTAAGGTTTAGTTTCGATAGTTGATGGGATAGTACAAATTACGTTCGTAAAATTTGGAGATTAACGTTGGCGAGTGCAGAGATATGGGGTAGGGAGGTAGGGGGCGGTCGAACCACCCAACTCCCCGAGTTTTTTTGTTGCATTTTTTGCGTGAGCGCGTACCGGGTTTGTGCATAGGTAAGAAATAAGATTTTTTTACTGTTACATTTTTATTTCTATTTGGTTTCCCTGTTGTTTTATTTTTAGTCTGAACAGCGTCATATCGTGTGCGCAAGATGCAGAAATCCTTTGTGGGGTCGAGTGTACGCTTTTATAACATGGTACCAAAAGCGTTTCTGGAGTTGCCATTGCATAAATTTAACTGTTAAGTCGAGGTTATTATACTATTGATGATTTTCTCGATGACAAAGTTGCATGGAAGCAACCGGCTTCACATGCAGCAACCTACAAATCATTGTAATACTTGTTACGTAACTATTATTATAGTATACCTAGTATATTATTTACAAAGTGTAACATTTTTCTGTTCATGAAAAGAGCAACTGCTGAGTTTCTTGCCGGCTCTTCTCAGTAGAATCACTTTCCGAACCGGTGGTAGATTCTTACGACTTTTCATAAGTGGCACAAGTTGACCTACGTGAAATACATCATTTCATTTTTTTTTCGAACTTTTATTTTGGTTTTTTAAGGAATCTTGCACAGGGAGATTTAAACTGATTTAGTTTTTTGTAATGCTGTCAATAGCGTGGATAGATTGTACATAATCTTACTAATATTATAAACGCGAAAGTTTGTGAGTACCTGTGGATGTACCTATATTGTATGGATGTATGGATGTTTGTTACTCTTTCACGCCAGAACGGCTGAACGGATCTGGATGAAATTTGCCACAGGGATAGATTATAGTCTGGAATAACACATAGGCTACTTTTCATCCCGGAAAATTATAGAGTTCCCGCGGGAACCAAAAAACCTCAATCCACGCGGACGAAGTCGCGGGCATCGGCTAGTAATATATGTTTCCACTAAAATAATGCGGGCAAGAAACGTGTAAAAGCTAATAATATTCTTTCGTTGTAAAAATGTTAGTATAATCTGCTGTGACAAGTGGAAAAGGACATCCGGATCGGTTACACCGATGTCACATTCGTTGTCAGTGTCACAGTGGATGGAGTTTACTTGAAAAGGGTCACTTTTTAGATTAGTACAAAAATATGAAGTAATATTATACAAGCAAGTAGGTATACCTATTTAAAAGAATTTAATGAAATAGGAGCGAATATTCTAATTTCAAAAATTCATCATTATCTCAAGCCATCGCTCGGCTCACTACTGACCACGATTCTCCTTTCAGAATGAGATGAGTTTGCCCAAAGTCCACCACACTGAACTAAGGCGGATTAGTAGACTTCTGGCATGCAGGATTCTTCACGATGTTATCCTTCACCATTAGCTACCGATGTTGGTTATAGCTAGTGATATGCTTATTGTTAAAACGTCAGAAGTTTACGTTACAACTCAGAACTTCGAAATGCGTGTTCGAGAATCGAGCTCTCGAATATCTTACCCGGTGTCCAAGGTGACAGAAGCGACGCGACGCGATACGACACCATAGAAAATGTCAAACTTCTCTACGCGACAACGCAGGCCAGGTGAACAGCTGTTTACAGCTACTGTTTAATACTGTCGAGTCACGGTGTCATGTTTATCGCTCACGTAGGACAATGGATAAGCCACTTTAATATTATCGCATATCACTTCTCAAAAATATACATAATATAGTAACAAACATCTATCCAGGTATAGATCGTTCGAATTTACAAATTTTCTTTTTCTCTATTACTCCCGCTTTTACTAAGTAAATAGACCATAAATTATTCTGAACAACACAATGATCTGAATTAAATGTATTATGTAGGTACCTACCTAATCATACGTGATTTCTAAAATATTAGTGAAAATCTAAATTTATGAGAATGCATTTAATTTAAATACGAATACGAATTTCTTCAATAAGATACTATAACTTTCTTTATCCCAATAACTCCAAATTCTAATTCAAGTTGGAATTCATCGAAATTTCCAAAAGCATGACGCTAGAAATTGTAATATCCCGAATTTGTAGTGAAACCTACCGGTAACTAGTTGTGCTCTATTTTCCTAAGTTCTCGATCGCTAGGTTAACTATGAATTTTGAAGTAAAAACTAGGACAAAACGTTTTCATTTCTACAATTAAAAAAAATAGCTTTTCAGGGAACTAAAGTGGAAATATGAAAACCCAAAGACCGCAGCTATTCCACATCATATGTTATTGGTAGGTATATCTGTATTACTTATGCTTATTACTAACAAATAGGTGATTATTATTTTTTAGATGAGTAATCTTTAAAACGATAAACTACTTTCATAAAGTAACCAAAGAAACTTGAGATTTTAAATTCGCAGGATATCTCAGAGACTCGTTAAACGACTAAGGACCGCTTGCACAAGGATATTTAAACTGATTTAGTTAAATTTCGTAATGTTTCCACTTTTTGTATATTGTAATCGCGAAATAAATGACAGCACTTACAAATTTAACTATAAATGCAAGACAAGTTATTCAGAATTCACGCCTCAAACTTTATGAAGTTATGTCGTTAAAAAAATTATCACTTGATTTAACAGTGAACGAAAACTTCGCAAGGAAAGTTGCATGCCCCAGAGTTCTTCATAATATTGTCAAAAGTCTACTAATCCGCACAAAGTTAGCTATAGTGGACTATGGCCAAATAATTCTGAGAGGAGACTCGCGCTTAGTAGTGAGCCGGAAAATAGTTTGAAGTGATGGAAAAGTGGAAAGGTGTCTCAGGGCAGAGATACCGTGGTCACCCTACTCAAAGCAGCTGCCAAAGGCTAGAGAGGAAATGGCAACTGAACGGAACTAAATTCCAACGGTTCCGAGCGGTCGAGACATGGAGACCGCTTCGCAGACTGGACTGCAGTTTGAACTGAACCAACTTACTCATACCTAGATGTAAGTACAGCAATACTTATACTAATATTATAAATTTGAAAGTGTGTTTGTTTGTTGGTTAAATGGTTTGTTGGTTTGTCCTTCAATCACGCTGCAACGGAGCAACAGGCCGACGTGATTTTTTGCATCGGTATAGTTAACCTGGAGAGTGACATAGGCTACTTTTTTATCCCGGAAAATTAAGTAATTCAAAATTAATCCATGCAGACGAAGTCGCGGGCATTAGCTAGTTATGTATTGGTAAGGTACGACTGATAACTTTGGCTTAATGTATTTATGGATGTAAGGAAAGCCAAATATGTAATAAGTACTTGCTTTAATTATTAAACTCTGGGTTTCAGAAACTCTATAAAATATCAAAACTAGCACTTAATTCACGCAACGCCTTGTTTCTTCTTTTAAACAGTAGGTATTATGATAATATCTTCATGTAAATTGAAGTTAATATCGTAAAATCAACTAATACCGTGGATATTTTGAAATGTTTAACTACTACTAATGAAACTAAAAACTACTTTGTTTAAGCTTTTCCTTAATTGTCCAGGTTAAAATGTAGCCTGTGTCTGTAGAAAATTTCATAAAAAATTGTTGATAAGAGCAGACGGACAAACTTTCGCATTTAATATAGGTATATTTCCTTCTTTTAAAGTCTTGCCTAAGTACAATAACTAACTATTAAAGGGAAAAAAACCAAAAATTTGTTTTTTGCAGTATTGTTTAACTAAACTTTAGAAGCCTTTTTTAGAACTCTCGCCCCCATACGAACGAATACCAACGAAAATGTTATCATAGCGAGCGACTGAGCTGAAATAAGACACCGTCCTTTGTTTTCATTGTATGCCTACCAATAACGACGTACGCAACAAAAACAAAAGAAAATGGTTCTATTATGTGAAAACAACCCAGAGACTACTACGGTTATTTTCATCCGTGGGCTGAATTTATACGATATATTCACCGTTCAACTAACCAGCTTAAAACAACCCCTCATATCACATACTATTTCCCCTCGACCACCTGTTTTTATATCTGCAAAGAACAGCGGAGGAGTTCAAGCTTAGGTGGTTACGCGACCATATTTCGAATATCCAAATGTATAAATTCGGTCGGTAAGCTATCGACTTACTTTTTATATTCCAAAGAATCGCGGTGTCGGAATGGGCCACTGTTTTGAAGACAAACACGCTTTATGTATAACGTGTGATCGTGCAATATGATGTTTTTCGCAAAAAAACACACCGCTTCGAGATATCAATATTCTTTATCGGCTTTCAAAATAGGCCTTGGAAAGAAAGACACACGCTATTAAACATCAAGATATTATATGATTTGAATAAGCACTAACTATCTATACTAACATTATAAATGCGAAAGTTTGGATGGATGGATCTTTGTTACTCAATCACGCCTGTACATCTGAACGGATCTGGATTAAATTTGGCACATATAGATATACTACAGATATACTATAGTCTGGAATAACAAATACTTAAATAAAATAACAAAATAAAAATAAAAAAGCCTTTTATTTCTTCACACTATATACGAATACACTTCACGAATACACATAGGCTACTTTTTATATCGAAAAATTAAGGAATTCCCGCGGGAACAAAAAACCTCAATCCACGCGGACGTAGCCGCGGCCATTAGTTCAATAATTAGTAAGTAGTAAGTTATTAATTGAAATTTATTATAATCTTTACTGACTTTTGATAAAAATCAATCTATCTTTTAATCATCATTAGAAACAGATATACCAGTTTTTTATACGTGTATACTAATAAGTATACCTAATAATATTATTACCTACAAAAAGAAGTTGTATTGACCGTTTTTCAGCCCTGTCTATGGAACACTGAAAACTTCTGCCAATCACAGTTACATGATAGAGAGATAAAATGCAAATCCACGTCGAACTGAGTATTGTTTCAAACGGTACAAGTATAGTAGATCTACCTATATACCGGTACATAACGAGCAACATCAACAAAAGCGGTCTCTAATGCCCGTGTTCCAGGCCTTAATCTTTTTGTGCCTCTAATTAAATTAACAAAACCCAAGCGCGCGGAAACTGGACACGCACACATGCAAAGGAACAAACGCAGACATTAGACAAGAAATTTGCACGTTTTTCCTTTTTTTTTCATCCACCACAAGTTAGCCCTTGACTGCGATCTCACCTGATGGTAAGTGATGATGCAGTCTAAGATGGTAGCGGGCTAACCTGTTAGGGGCATGGCAGTTAATTAAACCCATAATCCTATTCGGTTTCTACACGGCGTCGTACCGGAACGCTAAATCGCTTGGCGGTACGTCTTTGCCCGTAGGGTGGTAACTAGCCACGGCCGAAGCCTCCCACCAGACCAGACCAGGGAAAATTTAGAAATTATAAATTCCCAAACTGACCCTGCTGGGGATCAAACCCGGGACCTCCGCACATTAAAAGACAACAGCGCTCAACACTGCGCCACGGAGGTCGTCAAAAACTTATTCCTCGCCACTTACGCATTTTCTTTCCTACATACCTACTATGAATCCCCCACTTACCCATTCATTTAAATTTGTAAGACTTTGTCGCTCTTATTTGTTTGTACCTGTAAAAACCACGAGATCAAAATATTCACTACTCGATATTTCAAGATTTGAAACGTATTTTGAATTTCATGTGGACAAGAATTATTAATTAGAGATGAGTACGCGACACGCGTACTAGTCTGAATTTCTTAAGCGAATTTTCAGTCCTGAAAATTTGTTGCGTGCGCTATTTATTAGGTACAAAACCTATTTGATTTCGTTATCGCGACCAATTAGTATTATTCCCCAAGACAGTTTTGTCTAGTACCTACGGCGTCCCTCAAACCTCCGATGCTTACTAATACATACAAATGGCACTCTGAAGTGCGCGTGTGTGAGTAGGGTCGCCGTGCGTGTTGAATGTGTGTGTTTTAGTTAAGGGTCGTCATTTCTCTTGGACCCTCCCCGTAGTGTCCGCAGAAAGGTGAGTTAAGACAGATTGTTATAGAGCTGATACAACAACCGTTGTTGTTGGATTTGATTGTAAAATATCTTGTATCCTAATCTGACTAATTCCTAGTAGAGCAAATAGGGTTAGGGGATAGGTAGAGGGTTCAGGTAAATGATAAATTAAGTTTGAGAGGACTAAGTTCCTAATTGGTAGCAAAATTAAAAAGCAAGTTATTGTATTGCGATAAGATTTTTTTTAAGAATTGCATTAAATTATTGTTATGAAGTTTGCCAATCTGCATTAGGCTATGGCTAAAACCCTTCTCATGTAAAGATATTTAAGCTCAGCAATGGGCTAGAGATGGGTTAACGTGCATGTTATAAAAACTTAGCAGCACTGCTTACGCTGTTAGGATCCTTCTCATTCAGGGATATTTATGCTTAGAAGTGGGATTGGGATGGGTTGACAGTGGCGTGCCTGTTATAAAAGTATACCATACATTACCCTAGTAGTAATAACTCTTTTTAAATTAATATTATAAGATTTTTTTATGACATGCCAATAAATTCCTAACTAAATTCCTAGCCTGGCTTGAAACACTGTACTGTGGGTTTATGAATGATAATGAATGAAACCTTTATTAAGGAGGTAATAGCAGCTCTATGTAGGCAGTACAGACAAACAGACGTCCCCCTTGGCCGGCATCTCCCTCGGTTAATATTGATCAGTGTCCACTGCGGTCAGGTAGCCTCGGCCAGGGAGACGCATGCGCCGGCCCTCTTTACGTGATACATTGTTGCACATCAGCCTTGTTAGGATACATAAATTAACTACAGACAAAACATTTTATATGCGTTTTAACTAAGAAATTACAAATTAAGAAAAAACTGTTACACTACTTATACTACTAATTATAAATACAAAAAAAAATGGCCAAGTGCGAGTCGGACTCGCGACCGAGGGTTCCGTGTACAAACCTGTAGTAAGTTTAAAATTATTTTAATTATATGATGTAACTAAAAATTTTGGCTTTTGGCAATTTTTCCTTTTACTTTGCTATAAGACGTTCCTTCGTACCAAATTTCATGTTTCTGAGTTCACGTGAAGTACCCTTTAGGTTTTGATTCCCTTGCGAGTGCCGAAAATTTGTAGCATAAACGGCTGTATCTTTTGATTACGTTGGCTTAGAAGTTTGATTTTGTCACAGCTCCAAGGGACAGTAGACCTGAGTTTTTGATATGAATTTCAGCTCGATACCTCCATGCGTTCCTATGAAGAAGAGTATTGACAGACAGACAGACGGACAACATAGTGATCCTATAAGGGTTCCGTTTTTTCCTTTTGAGGTGCGGAAACCTAAAAATACACGCCGTCCAAGTGATCGTTAATGGGCATGGTGCCCAAAACACTGGCGCTAGCTGCTATTACCTCGTTGAATGGCAAGGCTAAGCCGTTGG
Organism: Erebia aethiops; assembly: GCA_923060345.2. Lineage (NCBI taxonomy): Eukaryota > Metazoa > Arthropoda > Insecta > Lepidoptera > Nymphalidae > Erebia > Erebia aethiops. Next base: position 21,926,294 of record OV281080.1, on the reverse strand, counting down.
GCTAAATAAGCGCCAGCTCTTTGGTCACCAGAGGCGTGGTTCAGTTTTTGGGACACGAGATTTATAAAATTCCAGGCCCAGAGTCTAAAAATGAGAAGGGTTTGGCCATAGTCCACCTCGCTGGCCGAGCGGATTGGCAGACTTTACACATTTTTGAGGATATTATGAAGAACTCTTGGGCATGCAGATTTTCTCAAGATATTTCCCTTCACCGTTACAGCAATTTATATTTGTTTAACTAGATAAAATAAAAATAAAATAAAATATATATTTATTGCCAATACATAGTTACAGTCAATTTTTAACTTTGGCCCCCGCACTAGGGAACCTGTATCGCAGAGACCATATTATACCTAATTACCTAAGTTTAGACTTAGCCGAGGACTAACTAGGACACAATTTTAAATTTAAAGTAAAAAATAATATAAGCAAATGTAATTTTGCATGCGTAATTTAAATGGTGAAATATATTTTCTACTGGAAAACTAACAGATATAATCTCATTGTAAAAAATGTGTCTGCAAATAAAATTTTTTAATGATTAAGGTATTTGATTCCCGCGGGAATTCTTTAATTTTCCGGCCTAGCCTATGTCCTTCCCTGGGATGTAACTTACCTCCATGGTTAGTTACATGGTCCATGGTCCATACCAAAATCGGTTAAATAGACGGGCCATGATAGCATAGCAGACAGACAGACACGGTTTCGCTTACCATAGTTCACCGCGCTGGCCAAGTGCGGATTGGCAGACTTTACATATTTTTGAGGATATTATGGAGAACTTTCGGGCGTGCAGATTTACTCACGGTATTTCCTTTCAGCAAGTGATATTAATTTCTTAAAACGCACGTAACTCAGAAAAGTAATAGATGCGTGCCCGGGAATCGAACCCCCTACCACTTGAAAGGGGAACGAGCGTCTATACCACTAGGCTAAGATCTCTATTAAATTAACGTCTAAGATCTCCGTTTTAAGATGTCGTACCTACTGATTATCACCACTATATTGTTACTCGTATATTATGTTATAAATAACCGGACGTCAATAAGTGTAGTAGGTATACCTACCTAAATTGAATAAACGTTCTTTGACTTTGACTTTGAGGGACCTAGATGCGACAACGTAGGTATATCAGTCTATTGCGATCGTTAAGCAACGTTGACCCAAGTCGTTAACTGGATGAGTGACCGAATTTGGATAGAAACCTCTGCCATGTGATTTATGGAATAGACACGACCCACAGCAATGGGGAAAACGAAACAGAGATAAAGAGAGACACAAACTTACACGACAGGACGAAACGTACCTACTTATTTCACGTAGAATCCCCACGTTTCACGAATTTCCGTACTTAGTGCATTTTCGCCCTTAGTTGGACAGTTAATATATTTGAAGTAATAGGTACAAAGGTACAAAAAGGGGTACCAGTACCTTTGTGCGGGCTTGCCCTTTAGTGGGATCTAATAAAACCTTGTTACGGCCAAAGGGATACCAATTCCAATATTGAAAGTGTTCTTTTACATGATACGGGAATTTAGGGACTTCTTTTGATATTAAATCGGGGAAAATCTCGTTCCCCTAACGCTGTACGAGATAACGGTATAGTGGTTTGTGTGATTCGGGAAATTATATTATAATAACATTAGATAGTAAATATTTGTAAAGTGTGATACAACGTAAGACTTAAATTTTCATAAAAATGCCTGAAATCTTTAATAGGATTTTCTTTGATATAATATATTTTCTATCCGTCCGCGTAGATTTTTTTTTATTTTTTATTGTGAGATAGGCTTGCGCTTGACGACAATCATGCTTAGTGTAAAGCAATGATGAGGTCTAGGTTGGAACGCGCTTGCCTAGAAGATGCCTATTCACTCTTGCCTTGAAGGTAGGTACCTAAGTTATACGTGGCAGGAAACACGTGCGCTGGGATGTTGTTCCACACCGTAGATTAAAGTTTTTAAAATTCCCGTAGGAAATCTTTGACTTTCCGGGAAAGCGAAGCCCATGTCATGTCATGTCTCCAGGTATAGCCGGCGTCAATTAAATAGTCGTGTCTGGAGTTGACCGCAAGTCGCGCGCAATAGTACAATAGGGGTTACTTTACTTACTCATAAAAGAAGACACCAACTTTTTATGTGTAAAAATGATTTTGCTGTGAAAATAAACGATTTCTTTTTTTTTAGGCTTTTGTCCTTTTGGACATGTCAGCCCCATCCAAATAAACAAACAAACAGAATAAAACATTACATAAATTCCATACCTAATTGGACATTATCCATCATGTAAGAAACTCCCACATCCAACGAAAAAGACGGACTCACCAACTGTTTCCATCAAATGTTCATCACCGATGAGCCGCGGCAACCAAATCATAGAATGCAATGACTTCAACAGTTTGTATGAGAACTGCGCAAACAAGTTCAGAAACTATAATTAATTGATTGACGCCACCTATTTAAAAAACAAATTATGTCGATGCAAAAACAGACGCAGTACCTTTGCTTTGTTGCAAAGTGATCGAAGGACTAATCAACAGACTAACAAAAACTAGGTACTACTACAACTAGGGTTTGAGCCTAGGACCTTCAGGATTTCACTCGGCCACCTAACCGGTAAGCTAATCAGACAACTCAGACGCACTAACTTTTCAAAACTACTATAATAGGTAAAACCGGCGATAATATCTACAGTTTTACTGGAATTACGACGACCTCCGTGGCGCAGTGTGTAGCGCTGTCGCCTTAGCGTGCGGAGGTCCCGGGTTCGATCCCCGGCAGGGTCAATTTGGGAATTTATGATTTCTGCATTTTCCCTGGTCTGGCCTGGTGGGAGGCTTCGGCTGTGGCTAGTTACCACCCTACCGGCAAAGACGTGCCGCCAAGCGATTAAGCGTTCCGGTACGATGCCGTGTAGAAACCGAAGGGGTATGGGTTTAATATAACTGCCATGCCCCTAACAGGTTAGCCCGCTACCATCTTAGACTGCATCATCATTTACCATCAGGTGAGATCGCAGTCAAGGGCTAGCTTGTAGTGGATATAAAAAAAAAAAAAAAAAAAAAAAAAAAAAAAAAAAAAAAAAAAAAAAAAAAAAAAAAAAAAAAAAAAAAAAAAAAAAAAAAAAATTCCGCATAGTCGAAGCGTAAGGGAAAAGTTAGTCGTCAACTAATATAACAAATGAAATATCTCTCAAATGAAATGAATGAATGAATGTCTGTCTAAATAAGTATGCCTATTTTTTGCCCTGTTCACTGCTTAGCATGTACGCTACGCCAAGGTTAGATTTTACTGCCGAAAATTATTTATTTCCTTGGTAAAATCCAAGAAAATTCACGGGATGGGATTCAACCAACATACTGACTTGTACTAACCGTTCCCTATCTATACTTATTTATTATATCTTACTATCTTACTAATATTATAAATGTGAAAGTTCGGATGGATGGATATAAGGATGTATGGATGTTTGTTACTCAATCACGCCCCAACGGGTGAACGGATCTGGATGAAATTTGGCACAGAGATAGATTATAGTCTGGAATAGCACATAGGGCTATTATATATATCCCGGAAAATAAAAAGTTCTCGCGGGGCCAAAAAACCTCAAGCCACGCGACGTTGCGGGCATCAACTACCTAGTAGATTTATAATAAAATTCTACATAAAACTAATAAAGTATGAAAAAGAATTATCCAAGCAAAATATAAGAACAGCTCAAGATAATATTATACGACCCGGCTATTTTCTTCTTGTAGTAGGCATATTTGCCAGTTGTCAAGGGAAATCATGTCTTATATACATTAGGCAAAGATTAAGCCTCGTTGCCTAGATATCGTTGTGATGGTGACCGGAACCAAGAGCAAGTAGGTATGGAGTTTTTGCGATGCCAAATACCTTTCTCTAATTCTAGCGGGCGGCTCTTCTCAGTACAATTTTCTTTCCGCACCGGTGATCCGTTACCGGTCTTAATAATTACGTCATCAGAGTTTCTACTCATACCTCTCTAGTATCGAAGGTTGGTCATCTTCTGGTCATAAAGCCAGCGTGTTAGACTATGGCCTAAACCAACCACATTCTAACGGGAGACCCTTGCTCGGTAGTAGATAAGCAATGGATTTGAAACATATGATACTGGGGCTGATTCTGTAGTGCACAATCTCTAAAGTAAACTAAAATTAGAGCATTACAAATATTGCTAACCCTTTCAAAATACTTCCTACGGAAAGGGACAGACTAGATTTAAAGCTGCCATATTACATAGTTTAGTTTAGAGATTGTGTTAAACAGAATCAGCCCCACTGTATACCTAACTAATCATCTCTAGATACCTATAAGTTTTTAGCTTTATGTTGGCATACCTACTTACTACATACGTAATATTATATCAAATCAAATATTTTTGACCTACTTCCAAACAGGAGGAAGCTCTCAATTCGGCGAGAATGTTTTCTAATACGCTAATCTGCTGCCAAAATAACACCCTGTAGACCTATTTTTCTCATATTTTATAGTGTACAATTACTTACTTTAGTAACAACAATACACATAAACGATACAAATACACAAAAAAAATGTTCCAGAAATGATATAAAATACAACCCTTTCCCTAATAACATGAGGGAAAGTCGTAATAAGGGAAGCGGCCAAATGCGATGTTAGCAAAAATGCCCGACTGAACAGCAAACAAGCTAATGGCGCCGTAAACTATATAGCCCACTATACAGGCTGATGTCTGAGAGAAGGCAGTGAGGTGAAATACTACTAGAGGTTTTTTTATTCCACTACAAGTTGCCCTTGACTGCGATCTCATCAGCAGGCCGAGTGGGAGTTTTGTTACGCATTCGATCACGACAACGTTAACTACCATTTATATGAAACTAGCTGATGCCCGCGACTTCGTACGCGTGGTTTAAGTTTTTTTGATTCCCGCGGGAACTCCTTAATTTTCCGGGATAAAAAGTAGTCTATTTCACTCTCCAGGCCCTAAACTATACCTACTCATGCCAAAAATCACGTCGACCCGTTGCTCCTTTGCGGCGTGATTGAAGAACAAACCAACAAACCAACACACTTTCGCATTTATAATATTAGTATGACATCTAGAACATACATATGTCTCTTATGTTAGGTCATGTTTTGACTCTAGGTACCACCCGTTCGGAAAGCAGATTCTGTTACAAAAAGCCGGCAAGAAACTCAGCAGTTGCTCTTTTTTAAAAAACAAGATTTTTTATTTTACAATACGTAGGTATATGAATTAAATACAGTACCTAGTGTAGGTAAGTTATTACTACACTATCCTGTGGTCGATTGCTTCCATACAACTTTGTCATTAAGAAATTCGTCAATAATTATTGTATAATAGCCTCGACTCAACAAGTTAGCCCTTGACTGCGATCTCAGCAGGCCGAGTGGGAGTTTTGTTTCGTATTCGATCACGACAACGTTAAATAAGTACCATTTATATGGAATTGATCGAGCGCCAGCTGTCAAGCGCTTGACAATTCCATTAAAATCGTAGTTAACGTTGTCATGAAAACCTTCAATGAGAGATTTTAATTTAATTGTACAAATAGTAATACCTATTTAAGAATATTTATTTTTTATAATATCACAAAAGTGTTCTTACTCGCTCTCTAGTTTCAGCTTTCACTTCACTGACCGCTCCTAATGTTACACCCTGTATATAGCCACCAGGTTTTCCAGGTCTCCCCATCAATATTAATTCCAAAAGGAATATATGACCAAAGGAAGGTCAAGCTATATAAGTTACGGAGATGGAACGCTCTCGAACCATTTGCGTTTATTGGCTATTCGGCCAGTTCGGAATTATGTCCGCTCTAATTGATTTTACTGTTACTATATTAATTACCTTTATCATTTTGAAAGGACAATAACCCTTCTTTACTGTATATATAATAGTCCGACAAATTATAGGTTACGTCCAAAATTAATTAATAAAATCGACCCATCCGTATAAATGTATCGATAAGTTACTCAAATGTTGTTGACGAAACCTATTTGACAAAATACCTATATTAACCATACATACTAGTACCTATTATAAATGCGAAAGTGTGTCTGTCTCCCGGACCATCTTTTCAATTTCTGGTTTTGATGAAATCTGGCCCAGAAGTATGTCGCATCCCGGGGAATGACATAGGCTTTTTATCCCGAATAATTTAGGATTTCCTGTGAGAATCACGACCTTCACGCCTTAAAAAACCTTAATTCACGCGAACGAAGTCGCGAGCATCATCTATTATTAAATATTTTCTATGATTTAACCTAAGATTAGATTTAGATTTTTACACAGAAAGGCCCAGATTACGACAAATAAGTACCTAATAGCTTCTACTAAATTATAAATTCACTCAGGACAAGTTAATACAACACAACCACCTATTCTGTACATCGTGCGATACGGTCGCCGCCGGGTGGGGTAGGCGGGGGCCGGAGTGACCGCGACATTTGTTGCCTGTCTCTCCCCCCACGGGGAAGTTTTGCACACTATTACCGAGCTTTATTGACTGCAAATTGCGAAGTTTCCACCGAATAACGTATTGATTTGATGTCGACTGAGTATGAGCTGGATTTTTATTTATTGGATAGAAGCAGGCGTTATTTTGCGGAAGTCCATGATAATGAAGGAACTGCTTCCAGTTACCTAAAAACCTAAAAACTTTAAGCCTGAACAAGCTTTCCTGTCATGGAAAGTTTTAATAAATTAATCCACCTTTAATTCCAAAGTAATTTGATTAAAATAATATTATTCTGAAGTAATATTTTGTAGGCCTGATCATAATTACCTAAAGTAATATTAGTTTCACCGAAAATAAGTTACTGACGCCACTTACTTATACTAACACTTATCAACTCTCGTTGTAAATTAAATCAATTTGTAGTTTACCAAAATAAAGGTACATTAAGATTTATTAAAAACTGCTACTAAAACTTTACACCATGCTTTGCATTAGGTATTTTAATCATATGCAATACCACAAAAAAAATATAAGATACCGTCTTCAATTTATTGGTACCACATTATAAGTAATGTAGCACTATATCGCAAAACTTCGCTTGGCGGTCGGCCATATCGCAAATGTGCAAATAAATCCTCGGTAAATAAGGGGTGAGGGTGGTGGTCAGTGGCCGAGACCCGCCCCTCGTCGGTCCGATCGACCCCGTAGTGGGGGGTTGAGGCAATTGGGCATTTGGAGCGTGCAAAACTGCCATTATTATTACTTATTACGGTAGTAAAATTAAATTGTAAACTGACTTGATACTACAATATCGACAGCATAAATATTATAATTAACTAACATTTAGAATATGTAATTATTTTAGTTAATTGTGTAGTTTTTATAAAAATTAATACTTTATTTTATTTAAATAAAGCTTTTTCTGTAAATGCTTTTAATTTATAAGAATTTTGAAGAATCATCATTTTGTGAAGAATATGAAGGTAGGTAAATAAATTAATTTGTCTTCATTTGTCATTTATGTGGGAGATTGTAGTAGACTGTAGGAGACTGGGTGCTTGCTGAGGTTACAAAAAACACTTTTGTGGCACAAGTGGCATTCTTGAGGTAAGGTCCATATTATATGTGAATGAACCGTAAACGAACTGTACAGTTCATGTTCTGTTCATAGATTTTAACATAATATAATTGATCTAATGTTGTGTTCTCAACAATTTATTCTTAACAGAATAAATAGTTTTTAGGAAAGTGAGAATAGCTATTATAAAATATTCTAGATACATTTATAGCTCAAGTTCATTTAAGAACGCAATATTTAACATAAACGACTAGGTGTTTATCAAATTTAAATACGCTTTTTCACAAACATCTACGATGGAAAAGCTAACAACTAAAACTAACGAGCCTTAATACAAAACAAGGACACACCGAAAACATTGGCATGTTAAAAATAATTGGACCCATCTGACTAACTCAAGAAAAATATCCACTATCTTTGAACGAATATGTTACGTCGATGCGAAGCCATTGTCCTTTGAAAAAAAGTATATGGTACATTGATATAGTAAACATTAGAACAATAGTCACGCATGAAAAAAAAACGAGGAGATATGTAGGTAGCTATTTGAAAAAAAAAACTAACTGCGTTCGATTTTTAACTTTGTCTCTAATCATAAATCAGTTTGAAAATAACAAACCGTTGCAAAGATACATTTTTTATGGATTTTAAGAGAAGCGTGATTGATTAATATTTTGAAATAGTTTCATTTGAATTGTAGGTAGGTACCATTTATAGCACTGCTTTTAAAATTTCATCTTTTATATTTTATTTTGCCATTAGCGCCAATAGCGAAATTAATATTGTTCTAATTGGGACGATTGTTAATTAATAATTCTTCAAAAACTTCCAAACAAAACAAAATTATACCAATATAATTTGCATATAGGGACTACAATAATTAATTTGAATAACACTTGATTTCATAGCCTTTATACATTGAAATAGAATGAGTACTAGAAACAGGGTCACGAACAAAAAATAGCGCAAAAATGTCCCAATTTGCACACACATAAACATTTGTATGCTGAGTGGGAAATGTAGAAAAATGTATTATATTAGCAACAACTTCAGTTAATTATGCACCTTAAGTTTAACACATAAAGCTACATTACGATTAGAAAATATTAATTTTTAAGTCGTTCTGTCATCAGAGAAAAGGTAGGAATAATCTTTCAATCCAAAACAAAAAGTAATTTTTAAAATAAGTACAACAATATTTATTATTAAAATAAAACTTAATATGTAAGCAATAAGGTACTTCATACGTTGCCAAATTGATACCTTTACACTATTTTGGAACAAGACGCAACTCTTGGCATCACATTGTCAATATCAACAACGTCAATTTATTATAAACCTTAAAACTTAGAATTTAAGTTGAATTACGAATGTAGTATGTTTATATTTAAGACCTTTTGTCTTTGTAAAAAGGCAAAAACAAAAAATTCAATGGAACGAAATTCAAATAGAACAATGGAGACATGGAGTTGCTGATTTTTAAAGTTGTATATCGTGGTGGTATGTGGTCGTGTATATTTATTACTAGCTTACGCGCCCCAGCAACTCACTTATGTGTTATACTTGTACAGTATGTTTTATTTATCAAAATAAATATTGATACAGTTTTGGTGGGTAGCACTGCGAAAAACCACGTAGGTTTAAATGGCGTACTCTCTCCTCTTCTATCAATATTTATAACTATACAATGTTATGATATGCGTAAGTATCTGTGTAAAAACATGAGGAAACTAAAACTAAACTACCTAACATTTGTTTAAGACGTAAGATTTTAACTTAAAATTAAATTTTCCTTACTTAGTTTCATTTAGTTTCATTAAAATTAATATCAAGGTTAAAAATCTACGTTTTATTGACGTATTACACGTAAACTTAAAAAGTACCAAGTAAACTTTATTCAGATTTAGCCTTTGCGGCTTTTATTATTTTTTACTACATTTTTTTATAAAATATTTATGTAAAGTATATAATATCTTTATGTACCCATGTATTTTATGTGTATTTATGTAACTATGTAGGTATGTGTGTTTCTAGTAATATCAATTTTATCAAAATGAATTTGAACATAATTAATGTTATCTGTATATTTTAGATGGCTCAAACAACTCTACTGCATAACGAAATGGATTACCAGGGAATCACTAAGCAACAATACTTTTAAAACCAACACTACTCCATGCATCCCGTCTATCCAGAACAGTCAATGTTTGTTACAATATTTGACGCATTGTCACAAACATTGGCCAAAGGATATTAGTACTCTTTTTATATGAGCACTGCAGCATTTTGACGCGTCGTTATGTTGGCTAAGGTTGGCTCATACTAATTTCAAATAAGAGCACTTTCGTATTTGTGCTGTAATTTGTCGGGGACATTTTTGAAGCGCTAATCCTACATCTAGTATAGGTACTAAAAAAATTCTACATCAATGCCTTTATACCTCCCTACATTCAGAAAAAAGTACCTACTTGAACTGATCAGATGTAAGATCTGATAAGATACAAATTTGACTTAATACCTATCAATGAAGCTGGAGATTTAATAATTTCGTGCAGTTATACCTACATTGCTCATGGCAAGAGATAACTATGCTGATGCTCATGATACCAGATAATTTAGTATACTGAATTACTGAAAATCATTTTACTATGTTGGCTACGTAACAAAATAATAAGATTAAAATATTCTGCTAAGTATGTATATTATCTATAAATTATACGATAGTTATCTGTTTCATTTTAATAATACGTCTTGGTAGTAGGTATTTTGTATGGTTGTGATGACTTGTATTTTTTAAAAGATACTTTCTCATAATATTGTATTACTGTTTTACCTCCCTACTTCAGAAAAAACTCATTGTTGATTTGTTAATAATATAAAAGGAAAAAACATATAAACGCATAGCTCTACATCCAAAAAATTTTTAAGTTGTTCACAAGTTAAATTAAAAGTGTGATATTTTAACACTTGCTAGTAATTTCATGTAAATGTTATTAATAAATTAATATTTAGTTCGAATTCGATATTTGATAAAAAAACCAAAATATTGTAGACGATAATATTCTTTAGTATTTCTACATCGTTGTTTGAAAAAAAAAGGAATATCACATAACGAAGTTGAGTTCCGACTTTATATCAAATATCACGCATGACGCGACTCCCGCCCACCACCCAAGGAGGGGGTGGAGGGCAATAAAAAATAATATATTGGAATATGCTGGAAATAACAGCGTATCATCTTTTCCATGGATACCGGGGACACTTCTGTTTTGACGCGTCCGGTCTTTTATTGTCTTTGAGGGACTGCTGACGCGTGTAAATGTTTTATTTTGTTTTCGGGGACACAATATGTTTGTATAATAACTTCGTGTATTGTTAGGGCTTACTATGCACGTTAATTTTTATTCCATAGGTAATATTATATCCAAGCGAGTTTTTATATTGTGTAGGTACTAACTAAGGCACGTACAAAAAATATTAACGTAGTTGATGGTTAATTTATTTTGCAAGTCATCGACGTCGTCGTTGTCTCAACTTATAAACGTCCACTGCTGGACAATGGTTTCTTGCATGGATCTCAACAGAACACTGAACAAGACCGCCTTCTGTGCATGTATAGATTTTGCAAGTAATTCAAAACAATAATGTTAAAATTGCAATTAAAAACTGACTTGGAAATTTGATTTATACAAATTTTAATCAGAACAGCCGGTTTCTTCTATTTTCAATAAAAATTAAAAACAACTTACCAATTATAATAAATTTCACTAACACTTTCAATACACCATAATAATATCATTTCATTCATTAGACTCAAAACCATTAAACTAAAATCTAAACAATCGATAGAGCAGGAAGTTTTAAATCGATATACACTTCGTATTTTTTTAACAAGAGCATGATTCGACAAAATCGATTTTCGATATCCGAATCTGCGCACACGCACTCCGTAGCCGGTTCGATAAAGGAATGGGATAAGGAAAGGAAACGACCCCGCGGGGTCAGGTAGCGCTCTAAGAATTAGGCGGGCGTTAAAGGGTTAACTGACAAAGGTATTATTAGGGTTAAGGAGCAGCTTGAGACCAGGCTCGGGTTACGAGGTAGGTACGAGGTTGTACACGTCATTTTTTTTTTTAATTTTTATAGATTAATTTCCTTAAGATTCATTAGTGAATTAAGTCATATTTTTGAACTATCGATACTAGCGATTTAGGTATATATTTATACTTAATATAATTGTATAACCTCGTTAACAACGCTTTAACTTATCGGATGCTCACAGATTATATCAGATTAAACATGGCTTCGTAACATTTAGACAAATAGCTTTACGGAACAGATTTCTTCGTAGGGTGATAGCTACTGCCTTAACCTCAGTGCAGCCTAGACCTACAAGATACGTACTTACTTACTTAACCAGTATTAAAAACATAAAACTTCACAATCGGGTAAACAGACTTACAATACCTTCACATTGATAGCATGACGTATTATAACACCTATTACTATAATAGCTATCTCGCTTTCCAAACATAAAATATGAGTGAACATGTTAAGCGCGTTAATTCCAACAACACACTAAGTTAACACTAAACTAACGATATACTTTTAAAGAATCGTTTCAAAAATCGCGACAGTTTGGTTCTACCTGACTGCACATTCGCGTGTGAAATTCTCGACTGTCATTTTTGCACGTAACCCTTCAATGCCATTTAATGTACCTGAAACGTCCCAACCCAATAATTCATTACATAACAATGGTAACACTAACTTATATTCTAGTAATAGTAATAATCTAAACCCTTTATCGCGGTACCGTTGTCTGAACGACCCTTGCGAATTTTTTGACACAAATAAAACACCCGTTCCGAACACAAATATTTGAAAAAAAACTAACTGCGTTCGATTTTTAACTTTGTCTCTAATCATAAATCAGTTTGAAAATAACAAACCGTTGCAAAGATACATTTTTTATGGATTTTAAGTGAAGCGTGATTGATTAATATTTTGAAATAGTTTCATATGAATTGTAGGTAGGTACCATTTATAGCACTGCTTTTATAATTTCATCTTTTATATTTTATTTTGCCATTAGCGCCAATAGCGAAATTAATATTGTTCCAATTGGGACGATTGTTAATTAATAATTCTTCAAACTTCCAAACAAAACAAAATTATAAAAATATAATTTGCATATAGGGACTACAATAATTGATTTGAATAACACTTGATTTCATAGCCTTTATACCTCCCTACATTCAGAAAAAAGCACTCGAACTGATCAGATGTAAGATCTGATAAGATACAACTTTGACTTTATACCCTGCGCCTAGTACCCACTTACAAATCACTCGCCCAATTTACTTGCATTGTATGCTAATTGTAGATTTTTAGATTCGTGAAGAGGTTCTCAAATTATTGTAGTGAATAGGACTGGTGCGATATTCACTTTGATAGTTTTTTTGTTATTACTAAGTAGCAATGATAATGGAAATGTTATTAAATTCTAGCTAGACTATAGATTTATGATAATAATAATATACATAAAAAATATTACAATTGCATAATAAGTTTTGCGTCTGATGCCTAAGATAAGTTTGAAACTCGTGTTAAAGGCAAAGCAAAGTGTATATGATGATTCTAAGTCCTCGAAATTTATAAGAGATATCGTTTAATCACCTAAATCTAGATTCTAAAGTACCAAATGCAAAAATCTTGTATTCGAGAAAAAAGTTTTCTAAGTATGTAGAATCTATAGAAAAAACTGAGAGAAACTCAATTTTAAAAGCTTAATAAACACGTTACCTAGATTCTCTTCTTTTGACTATGTTAGCGGTTACGTAGCGGTGTTCTACATTATTAGCTAGCTTGCCGTTTTAAATCTAACTGCAACCCCACTTTATGCTTATGTAAACTAAATTTCCATGTAGGTACCTACTTATAGAACGCATCTGCCTCACGTTCCTTTTAAATACTAAGCATTAAAAGAACCCTCTATGCAAAAATGAATGGATTTGGCGCTCGGTATCCTATTGTCATAGATCAGGTACGCAAAAATTGCAACATTCAAATTAATAAAATAATAAAACTAGTCCGGCGCATCGGAAGGGTTAGATCGCTTTTGTTCAGTATCGTAGGGTTTTCTATTATTATGGTTCGTTAAGCATAGTTATTGGAATCCTAGTGGTCTATTTTTAAATTATAGCAAGTTTCTTTGTAGAAAGCAGCTGAAGAAAGATCTCGATGGCAGACAGAAGACTACGTAAAATTCATTATTCTTGGCCTTCATATTATTAGCTGTATGTACTTGATTCAATAATACTTTGCAGGATATAAATGACAAGTTGGTGCAGGCGACTACGGCCGCGTAGATTTAGGTTTTTGAAAATCCTTTAAGATACTTTGACTTCCGGATAAAAATTAGCTTTGGTCCAGGAAAATTCATCGTAATTCTGTAAGACATACCTACGTCAAGATCGGTTGAATATAATCACGAAACGAAACGAAAACATAGAAAACTCTACTTTACTGTACGAAACTTTTTAGAAAATTCACACGATTCAAGAATAACATTTCAATGTCACGAACGACAAAAAATGTCGAATGGGGTCATGAGAACTATCCAATATTTTCGAAAATTTCACACTGATCGCCTCTTGACACCATAAAACATTGTGATTCTGCCAATTGAGGCAAAAAGCGCCAAATGGGGAAACGGGGTTAAAACGACATGTTTTGGCAAAAAAATTGATATATTGTTTGGCACAACACTAATTATGTTTGTATAGGTTTTCAGAAAGAGAGGGTTCATTTATACCGTTTTAATCTTTTGGTAAGTGATAGGGTTAATTTATTTGCCCTACCTGGTAATTGGTCTGCTATTTACACATAATTTTTCAAACTAATTTCTTTATTTCTATAACCATCTCAGGCAGTTCTAATAGTTGCACTCACAACTGTAAAGATAACTATTAAGGTACGGCATGCTATGTTTGTCCCTAAAACACCGAAGAGGCGTCATATTTTCTTTTCGAGTGTTCTTATTCTACAACGTGTTCTATCAATAATTATTATTCTACCTAGAATAGGACTGTTTTTGACGCGCTAATTGATCTAACCTTCTTTGTTTTCTGATCGCACCTTACCGCGTTCGTGAAAACAACCCCACCACCTGGATGTCTTGTTTTCTTCCACCTTACTCGTCTTTTTCTGCCGATTCCTGCAAATTATGGAACAATATTATAATCAATACTGTATTATATGGCTATTCAAGGGGTGGATAAATAAATTCTTCAGCAGTTCCTCTGGTGCTACAAATGTTCATGGGTGGCCGCAGTCACTATCAGGTTGCTTTGAGTGCATTTGCTTGTTATATTATATTTATTTTATATTTTTTAATATAATATAAGCTTTTGCTAGGTCAAATTTTAAGATTCTATAAGTCTATTTTCCTTAATAAACGCAATCAGAAAATTATTGTTACCAAACTTCACACAGTTACATGTACCAAAGTTCGTAAAAAAAAATTTGAGTATTTGTCATAGAACAGAATTACAACTCTTCAAAATTGTCAAAAAAAATCGCACAATCGATTGCATTTAGTATTTCGGTAGCTTAGTTACACCGCTTACACTGCGTCGGCCATTTTTTATATCACCCGGACCATTGTAACTTTTTGCGGGAGTCAACGAGTGCAGTTTTTTTTAAAGTATTTTTTTTCTAAAAGCCTATTTCTCGGATTTAAAAGGATTTAGACACTTTGTTGTGGCAACAATGACGTTTGTGGAGATTGTTATTTGTTTTGATTTAGTGCAATGCGAGGTTTGGAGTTTTCCCACAATTTGTTTGTATTTTGATAAAAGTTGTACAAGAATACAAGAATTTCGCTTAACGGAGTAGGTACAGTAGTAAGTAGTAAGGTAATAAGTTTTAAAGATTTTTTATCTTATCCTATTTTCTAAGGACCAGTTGCAAATAAAGCGGGAGTTACATTAAACTTTGAGTGTCAATAATAGCGAAATAAGTAGGTACATGTGCACAAGTTAATTGTTTTAGACCAACATTATTTGATAATTAATCACACTTTGCAGTTTTTGCTGGTTAAAGTTCAATAATGACCGTAATAGCCTAGAGCTTAGAAAAGGTGGTCTTTTTTCTTTTCAGAACCAATTTAACGATAAGCTTTTATTACGTTACATGCCCACTCAATACCATATTTATCGTCAGCATAAAAAATGTAGTAGCAAAGTTAACTTCAAAGAATCAACTCAATTCGATACAGCATTGAGACAAGTCTAATACCATTCCGCCCCGACCTCCCCTATTGGCATCCAATCTTACAGCCCCAATACTTGGCTTATCAACATTCGGACACCATAACAGGCCTTTTTTAGCCTCATACATATTTTAGGGGCCCCACACCCCGTTTGGTCAACTGTCAGTAATGATTTGCTGCCGATTCTCCCCATCCTCCCCCGTAAATAGCACAACCAGCTTCCTTTGACCTGCGAAATCGTTTCTTAGTTCTTTTATTGCTTCAATCGGCAGAAACAGGTCAAATTAAGAGAGGTATTATTAATATATAGTTTAGTTTTAGATATCTAATTCATAGTAAATCGTAGATAGGTATAAAACCTGCAACTTAGTCCGTGTAGATTCTTTATCAATGAATTCCGTAAGAATTTTTTAAGTATCTTAAAATCCCTGAGCCAGTCAAAAGGTACCCAGACTGACAAACAGACACACTTTTTGATATTGAATTTATAATGATAGTATTAGATCTTACCGATTTATCTTAGGTACACAATTAAAATATTTAATTATCTAGTTAGAAATCATCCTTGTGTGCGACAAAAGCAACGTAGAGAATTTTAAGTTTTAGAGACGATACTTTGGTTATGCTACGAAGTGTCGTATGTCAAACCTGTGGGTTTGAAGACCACCCTCATGGCGCTGTTGTGAGCGCTGAGCAGGGGCAATTTAAGATAATAAATGATTGGGTATTTGACAAATTATTAAATAAAGGAAGGAATGATTATTAAATAGAGGATCTCCCAAATGTCGTAATATCCTCATGTCCTGTTAATTTTATGTTTGAAAACCATTTTAAACTATCGATTGAAGTAAAAAACTGCGTCGAATTTCGATGACGTCATAGTTCTGTATTTCAAACCACATCCCATAAAAGCGAGCGTTTGACGTGAGAAAAGAAGTTGCTGATTTGACTAGTTGTCTGAGTACGAAATTGTCTCTGATCTGTTCTGATCGGCTGCAGCCGTTGCTTTGAGTTAAAGGTTAACTTAAAATCCGGAAAAAATACGTAACACGGCAGTTCAAGAGATGATGGTCGCGTAACCAGGGGGCGTTAGAAAAGTTAGATTATCTACTTTTTTCGGACGTAAGCACGCCGGGGTGGGTATCACTGGGAAATATGGCTTCCTATTCGTATCGTACGCGGGGGTTTGTAGTTTCTCTATTTGTGCTGTGCGCGATAGATTGGCGTTTTACGAGCGCGGTTTATATTCCTTTATCATCACATAATATATCTGTTATACGGCGTTCCAATAGATGCAGTATTTTTCTTGGTTTAGATTACTTCATCTAGCACGTCTAAAACCACCACCACAGTCCATTAACGTCCCACTGCTTGGGCACAGGCCTCCACTTTCATAGGGAATAGAGCGGGGTTTAACGAATATTATCATGTTAGTGATAATAAACGGGACCGACGGCTTAACGTGCTCTCCGAGGCACGGGGATGAAACACCGCCAACTTCCTAATTCCGGGCTAGTGCTGAGAATTTCTAGTCAAAAAAAACCCAATACTCAATTATGGCCCGACCCGGGACACGAACCCGGGACCTCTGTCGGCTGCAGTCGAACATCCCAACTACTAGACCAACTTGGCAGTCTGTAACACTTATAATAAAACCTTATATATAACCGTAAAGTTGTATTGTTTTAATATTGTTGACGTACGTGTTGTAGAATTATAATCCTTATTTTAAAGATGTCAAGGAACGTGACATTAAAAACTGTCATTTTGAAATAATATCTATTGCTTTAAGCGATGGTAGTAACCCCCACAGATAATAAACCTTACTCCAATTATTATTTTCCTGTAGGTACAAAAATCGTCCAGTTACAGTTCAATAGTAATTATAATTAAACAGTAGTACGAATATGTAGTGGTATTATGCGCATGGTACCTATATATATTTTGTATGTAGGTACTTGTACGAAAAATAATACTCGACAAGAATCTTCAAAATAAGTAATAAGTAATTAGACTACGAAAACAAATTTGCTCATAGTTAGTCTTGAACGAAGTAGAGAAGCAAGAAATCATCAAAGTAACTCAAACAATGTTGTTATGTGTTGAGCGCGGAGGGAGTAGGCCTCTCGGCGCCCTCGAGCACTCAAAGAGGTCTCAAGCTCTTGACGCAGCTCGCAGCTCGCTTCAGCCCTAGCACAACCATTTCGACAGCAAATTTTTATCAACATGTTTTACAAAAGACGCGAGACGTCGTTCTGCTTGTGCTTGGACTGCATACTATATTAATAAGGCGGCGTGGTAACCTAAGTTTCCTTCTCTTCGACATAGTTTCATTGTAATATCAGTAGTATTTGATACAGAAAAATGGCGAAAACATTAAGTATATTTCATCGCCATTTTTCTTTATCGATACGTTAACGATAAAAATAATAAATGTCTAAAATGAACGCAACTTTATTGTTAGAATGTGCGAGAGAGAAGGAAACTAAGATTTGCACGCCGCCTGACTTTTCTATTTTGCTTTTGCAATTTTGCTGTACTCTATACTCAAATAACATATAAATTATTTAGTAGATCTAGGCGCTTATGCGTATAACCAATATCAGATAAGATCCTCTTAATAATTTTCATCATCCTTTCATTTTTTCTCGTTTATATTAACTTAGTATAAATTTCAATACAAAATCCTAAGGATAGAAGATCAATACTTCTTACTTCTTCTTAATCTTATTTTGAGTCTTTTCAATAAGCGACTTGCAGCAGTTTGCTGAACATAGGTCTCTTGCAAAGATATCTACTCATGCCACTCCAATGTGCTCCCTGTGGTCTTAGTTACATTCTCGTTTGTATTAACGTAGAAATAACTGAAAGAGATAATATATTAGGAGCCAGTAATTCAATAGCGAAGTCAAGTTGTTTGCGAACGTACAAATGCTATTTACCGTACGAATCCGCGGACCACTGGCGGTGTCACGTTGCCTTGGCTCCAACGTTACCCAAATAAACCTAAAATGCTTGTTTGCTGAACGGAAAATGTATATCTGGTGGCGACGTCTCTAACGGATAGGTTAATAGCTCCAAACACATGTTATTGAAATGTCGCATCTACTACATTCTTTCATGTTTAATCTTTGATGCATTTTTAGAAATGGAACGGATATATATTTTTTAATTTTTTATTAAATTATTACAGCCTCATTTCAATTAAATTATAATGTTTTTTTTTACACCCATTTATTTAGTAATGGTACCTATTATTTAGCTAAATATTCGATACATAATTAAATTCTAAAAAGTTCACTTAATTTCCCCAAATTATTTTAACGTAAAAATTACATTAAATTAAAGAGTTTCCGCGGGAATCAAAAAACCTTAATCCACGCAAATGAAGTCGCGGGCATCATCTAGTTACTTATATTAGTAAGATTAGAAATATCAAATAAATTTATTGTTTTAATTTAAATAAATAACTATTCCATGTCCTTAATAATACAGCAGCAGTAACCTTAGGTAAAAGCGTATTGTTGAAAAATCCAACATAACCCTAAACTGGAATGCTCATTTGCAAATCGTAAATTACATAATAAATTCTCAACAAAACCGACGCGAGCGAAATGGCGCTGGCGTCGCATGAAAAACATGCCAGCGTCCGGCGGGCATTAGTCATACCATACCCGCTGAAAGGTATCCTAGGGGAAATTACGGGTTGAACAGACCGCGCGCTACCTTTATGTAACGTGATGTGTATTATGGTTGGGTTTGAGAATTAAAGAATTTTTCATTTAAATTCTGTGCAACAAATCAAGGGCTCTCGATTTCTTCATAAATTAGTTTGATTAGAAATATCCAATAAATAGTATTTTAAAATTAATCCATACACATCAATATATTCCCATCCTTAAATATTTATTCCATATCCATAATTATATTTAAATGTGAAAACTTTTATAATATTGGTGGGTATGACCTAAAATTATATTTTAATCTGCGTGTGTTTGCTGAAATGTTTTCACGGCCCGATTCAACCGATTTTGACGAAAGATAGCTGATAGGCAGACACAGTTTGTTTTACGGAAAAGGTTTGTATGTTGGGGGGTGGCAATATTATAATATAGCTCCCACAGCTTATTTCAAAAACCTTAATCAAAATGATTTAAATAATCTATATACTAATATTATAAATGCGAAAATTTGGATGGATGGATGGAATCAAGACTTCCCGAGGGAACTAAAATACCTGAATCCATGCGGATAAGGTCGCGGTCATTATCTAGTTCTAAGAATTTATTATAATACTAGATGATGCCCGCGACTTCGGCCGCGTGGATTAAGGTTTTTGATTCCCGCGGGAACTCTTTAATTTTACGGGATAAAAAGTAGCCTATGTCCTTCCCCGGGATACAACCTATCCCTGTACCAAATTTCATCAAAATCAGTGGAAGATATATTTTTTTTTATTCCCGCGGGAACTCTTGAATTTTCCGGGATAAAAAGTAGCCTATGTCCTTCCCCGGGATACAACCTATCCCTGTACCAACTTTCATCAAAATTGGTTCAACATATGCGCCGTGAAAGACAGACAGACACACTTTCGCATTTATATTAGTATGGATGACATCATTAGGAGGATCAGATATGAATGAAAGCTGATGCCTGACTTCTTCTGCGTAGAATAGGTTTTGTTGATTCCCACGGGAACTCCTTAATTTTCGGGATAAAAAGTATCCTTTGTCAGTCTCCAGGTCCTCAGCTATACCCATGCAAAAAATCACGTAAATCCGTTGCTCTGTTGCAGCGTGATTGAAGGACAAACCAACAAACCAACAAAGTAACAAGCAAACACACTTTCGCATTTATAATATTAGTAAGTATGATTTAACGAGCTTACCTGTAGGTACGTGAAGTTCGATCATAACGAGGGCTTCGTCCGAAGAGATTAGCATAGACACAATGTAGTAACACGTTCGGTGTTGCCTTCACGCACTGATGATTCATTAGGGCTAAAAAATGTCTATTTAAAAATCGAAAAATTATATTTTAAAACTTATCAAAAAGAGCAGAGAGCTATGGCTCCACGTGGAAAACATACGAAAGTCCGTGACTGAAAGGTATCCTATGGGAAATTACTTACGGGTCGAAAAGACCATGCGAGCTGCGTTCATGTTATGTGCCATTTTATTATTTAGCAGCAATATTAATTTCTAAAGTGCGACTACATAAAAAGCATTACTGTTAGTATGTATGAAGTACGACTGTTATTTAATATCATATCTAAACTAAGTACGATTCCTGTCACTACATTTCCTGTTATTATAATTATCTAAACTTATAAAGAGGAAAGATTTGTTTGATTGTTTGTTTGTTTGTAATGGATAAACACGAAAACTACTCAACCGATTTTAAAAATTCTTTCCCTTATGGAAAGCTACTTTATCAGCGAGTAACATAGGCTATATTTTAATTTTTTTTTTAATTTAGAGATCCATACGAAAATTGCAATAGGGTGAATTAAGTCTGAGAAAATCGTTTCATCTGAGAGCTTCCATGACTTGCGCTGCGTAACTAGTAAAAATTACTCGGAAATAATGTATGGTGGAATTGTTCCTCTCCAAAAGTTCTAAAAAAATCACAATAACCATCTTTATGATTTAAAAATTTTGTCTAAAACAATACTTTACTTGCGAAGGTGTTTTTACCGATATAGTATTAATCCTTATCAAAATAAATATGTTAATCATCTCAATTATTTAAATTAGACCAAAATTGCTCTTTACACCATTTAATTTAGATGAATATCATAATATGAGATATCATAGAAATGAAATAACGTGCAACAGAAAATTGCGTGGCAGAGACACTCTACTTTCATTTTTCAGTTAGTTAGATAGTGTATTTGTACATTAATAAGTATTACAAGTCAGTAAATATAGACAGCTTATCTTTTCATGTTATTGTCAGATAATAATAATGATTATTTTGTAATAAATTTTGTGGAAAGCTCATTAGAAGTCCGGAAACAGTTTTCCCAACCGTAAGCCAACCGCTGTGAAACTAGGCTTAATCAACGCAAGTAATCTGTGTAGACTTGTATAAGCTGTGTATTGGATGGCAGATGGCAAGTTGTAAGTCAAAGGAACTAAAAAGCGATACCCCGTTAGCCGCGAGAGATACGTTCGCAATTTTTCCCACACGTTCACAAAAGGTTAAAGGCGTCTTTATTGTAAGAGGATATCTAATTTCCTTGAAAGCAAAATTGGCGTAACATTACTGAGGTAGTTTTTTTTTCTTTTTTTTGTGCCAGTAACCCTTTTTAACGGTGCGTTTGTAGTTTTTTTTTTTTCAAGCGTAAAGAAAAGGCGGTTAGTTTATATCCGGCGTCTTTTGACATTTCGAGGGCTACCCGAAGTTCAATGAGGATTAATTATTTGAAGTGGGATTTAGTATTGGAGTGGTTTGACGTGAATCGTAGGCGGTTGTAAAGGCATACTGTTCTTACCTCTTGGAGAATGTTTTTATTCTGTCAATCTTTGGTCCTCGTTAGAATGTCCATGGTAAAGAGACGATGGTAATTATAATTATTCATGAGGTCTGCAATATTACGTGTGTAATGATGAAAAAATATAAAAATTAAAAATATGCGTACCTACCTAGACTTCGACCAACCCAAAAATAGGTGTTGGTTTTACATAACATAGTCCAAAAAAGTCTTGATATAATTGTTATGTATCTAAATTATATGTCGTATTATATTGATATGGGCCTCTTTCAGATTGCGCCAAAGTATCCTATCCCATGGCTTTTTGGAGTCACTGATCTCCGAATGAAATCGCTCCAGCAATGCAAAGCTTTGCACTATAAACTGATGAAGCTAAAGTAATGATATAAAAATATTAATAATATGTAATTTTCAATTATATTGAAACAACCGTTAACTTAACCCTACTGATACGAATTTAATTCAATAATTTATGGACGCAATCCTTAACAATATTGAAAAGGGAGCTATTAATTTTCACACCTCATCAGGCGACGTGAGATCTGATCGTAAAGCTGGCCGGCATAAAAAAGTTTGAAAGAAAAATTATTTCACGCGAATCACGACGCATCTGCCGCCACCTGTCATATTAACCTTTAATTAGGTATAATTAGGGTTACCATGATCTTTAAGGTTTTCGTTAAAGTTACTGAGACTTGGACAGTGAAATTGTTTCTACATTCAATGATTTTTTCTAAATCAGCAAGTTTGTCGAAGCACGTACCTGTTTATTAATCTGTTTGAAAAGTAACATCCAATTCATATCTAATAATTATACCAAAAGAAAAGTAACTGTAGTACTTAAAACCACTGCAAGAGACCAAACATTGACGCACTTTAGATAAATTAGATCAACTCAAAAGTAATTTCAGTAGAGTCTTTTCTGAAATGAATTTTGGGTATGACTTATCCAATCCTTATTTATGCAAAAAGGGGCTCAATTGACAAAATAGTCTTTCGGGATTCCTAAATAGGAGTTACCCGAGAAAATCCGAGCGTATGGCAGCCCTACCTCAAACTGATGCTCGGGTCTTAGCGACCCATAGCGGATATGAAAGGGTTTGTCTTTTGTTTGAGCGAACAGTTATGTTACGGTGTTGCCAGGTGGGCAGCGTCTTCCGCGTTCCCACGAGCTGATAGCGAAATTGACATCTTAAGGGTTAAGTTTACGCAACTGTATTTGTTTTGTACTTTGATTATAAGGGTTAAGATTTTTTGGGGTCAATTAATAGTAGGTAGGTGCCGTTAAAGTCATCCTAGATGCATGATTAAGTATGTCTTTTTATCTAGACAGTCGATAATTCATAATAATATATCATAATTTTACTTTGACGTTCGCTTACACTTGGCGTGGTGAGCTCTCACCTCGATCAATCGTAATTTTGCAATGTAAAAACTCAGAGTAAGCGTATTGAAAGAGATCGCTTCTTAGAAATAAGGCTGTCTGTTGTAGATACAGCTGTTTTTACCTAACTTGTTTTCTTTCTGTTGTGTATACTTTCACGTCACTTCATACGCCTTTTAAAAAACTACTTTGCTCGTAAACATTGTATTTAAAATCAGTAAACTTTGTATTTTGGTCGGATAATTTATTTTGAATATATAACGTTATTTATCTCAATGCACATACGTGTACGGTGTACCTAAATTGAACCTCTCAATAGCTATATGTGCCTACCCACTACCCCTATAGTTCGTCAATTAAAAGTGCAAACCACCCAGTGAGTCATAATTTTCGCTCACCACAGGCTTTTGATGGACTCCAGCTGAGAATGCG
Organism: Erebia aethiops; assembly: GCA_923060345.2. Taxonomy (NCBI): domain Eukaryota; kingdom Metazoa; phylum Arthropoda; class Insecta; order Lepidoptera; family Nymphalidae; genus Erebia; species Erebia aethiops. The sequence goes on along the minus strand of OV281080.1, from coordinate 21,902,145 downwards.
TTAAATTGCAGTAAAGGGTAAACAAAATACCGCCATTATTCAATTTAATTTATATTTTTTTATCCGTCTGCATTCGCCATGGAACCCTTTGTGATACGCAAATAGTACCTACTCGTACTACTTTAAATAAAACTTGCAGGATTTGGCTCGCTAGATGAATGTGAAACTCGCGCAAAAAATTGCAGTTAGGTGCCAAGGTTAGGTACTCGTACTCGTATGTGTAAAATGAAAATTCTTGCAGACATTGACATGACAGTAATATCCAGACATGACATTACTTCTAACTTCTGCAAGAAAAATTGCCAGTGGACTCTTCCTTTATACTATGTACTATATAGAGATATCGTCACAAGTCGTTACTTACTAACAGATAATGAAGACTAAAGACTTTACCTTGTTTTCCTCATACATAACTATTGTGTATTATTTGATTAGGATAGTTCGAAAAATAAATTAATGCTCGCACTTTAACATGGAGCTGCACAAACTAACACGACAGGAAGATACGATTTCCATACGACGCAGAAATTTCGCGCGGACTTTTTGTCCTGTCGAGTCCGTAGTGTGCATTGGCCCTTAGGTCTATCCCACCAAATTTTTTATCATTTATTCATGTCCTCTGGGTTCCAACTTAACTGATCCTACGGTAATATAACCCAGCATAAGAATTCAAGAATCTTTGAAAAAGAGAAGAGTCTTTTATAACACTAAGTAAGCCTACCTATAGGCCTAGTATAAGCCTATCGTGAATTTTTACATGCATAATAATACATTGAAAATCACAAGTCACGTTTGTGGCGACAACCCTACATTTCACCACTGTATTACGAATCAAAAACTCACGGATGAATCGATAGCTTTGTATACATTACCGCTTTCATAAGAGGTAGTTCTATTTAAAAAGGAGAAAAGCAGCAATGGATATTGTACCACACGTTGTAACAGTAAGAGTTTAACCCTAAAATGCACACGGCTTGGTCTTCATTGTATGTTAGATCGCGGATCCATTAATCAGTCTGTGCTAGAATCATCAATATAACATTATACAGATACGTCCAAGCACTCGATTCGAATATTCGATGTATCGATTATGTATCGGTAATTCGATTATGCCAACTTGTATTGTACCGGGGCTGTTTATCATCCGGTGAAAAATGACGACGTCATAGTTCATGGGCAAGTAGGCCACGTGATTTGTTACTTTTTTTCAGAAGAAAAGTGGATAGTGGATATTATAACAAATCCCTAGTCTCCCCTTATACCTTATACACAAAACCAAAAATTTAGTAAAAGTAGGTAAGTATAAGAATGATATAAATTTCATTTTATTCTTTTTAGTGTTTAGATTAAAGTTTTTTACAAAAACAAACGTTTAGATGTTCTTCGAAAACTTTAAAAAATATAGCGGTAGGTATTTTAGTAAACTTAATTTGATACAATATGATACTTAAAATAATAATTGAATCTTTTGATACATTTTATAATTGCGGTCATTGATGTAGAATTTTAGTACTGAATCAATCAATGAGAATCATAACATGTTTTATTACGCGACTATAGGTGATACTCGCAACTTCGTTCGCATGAAGTTTTCCTGGATAACACCGGGATTGCCTGTGGCCTACATGCCAATCCCGGGGATGCAATGTATGTATCTCTATTAAAAAAAAATTACAAATCAATACGATAAGCTGAAAAGTAACGGACAGACGGATAGTCAGAGTCACGGTTGTTTTCAACAAAACGTAGGTTTGTATTAAGACGTATAGGTCTATGGACTTACAGTTACAAATTACAAGAAGAAAATAGTTCACTTAAAATTCAAATTATTCCGTACAAAAATATGATGTCGTTGTTTCATCAATTTTCCATGCAAACATGGAGTGAAGGATTAAAAGCGTATCAATAACGTCCCGATGAGCAGCTTTGAGCGCTCGTCCATAAAATACCTTCCACCTTAACGTCACATCCCGGAGATATAACGAGATCACTCGTTACCCGATCCCTTTTTACTAGGAAACATACAAAATATTGTACCGAGTTTTATTCTGTAGGTACCTATTCTTATTAGGCAGGCCCTTTCATTGCTTTCACAGAAATATTTATAAGCCACTAAAGAATATGATGTCTGTGACTTCGTCCGCGCTGATTTAGGTTTTAATTTAGGTTTTCGATAATCCGTCTAGGTCAAGCGACAGTAGTAACTAGTAGTCCAAGTGTAGTCCGAAGCCATAGGTGTATAGGTAGGTTTAATATAACTGCCATACCCTTAACAGGTTAGACTCACTTACCTAAATACCTACCATCAAGTGAGATCGCATCGAAAGCTAACTTGTAGTGGATAAAAAAGCCTTTACTATGAACGACCTCAATTTACGTACACGGGCCTTGTCAAACAAAGAATGTGGACCAATTTTAATAACGCAATCTAGTCTGAAAAGCAGGACAGCGCTATGGCGGGGACAAGGACAGGGCTATACAGGCTAGGAACGTGCTCTAAAGGTTAGACGCCCAATTTTTTTCTATGAAAGGGCCCATCTAGTACCTACATAATATATATCGATGTTTACGATAGAAGATTCTATAATATGCCTATTGGATATGTCACCGTAAGATTGCAAAAACCGTTAGATTGTAATCTAACTAGCTAAATTGTAAACTGTCGACAGATTGTGAACCGTTCAATGTTCTGAGTGACAATTTTTGAAATATTCATTGTATTTACGTTTTCTTGTCTCTTTATTGTAGGTAAGGATAGGGTTAGACATAAATAACCAGGTATAGTGTCCGGCCGCAGGTCGGGCACTTAGGTTTATCGGGTTAATATACCTAACAGATTACAATCTACAGAAAAATAATCCGTTAAATTGTAATCTGTCGACAGTTTACAATTTCGCTAATTAGATTACAATCTAACGGTTTTGCAATTTTACGGTGACAGATACATGCAAAGTTCAATATATTCCAGCTAGTTAACAGACAAAATTAACCGATTCGATCGCAAGCTGTCGCATCTAAAATCAATGAGCTTTTTTTTATTAATGGTTAACCCTTTGTCGATGGCACCAATCGATTTCCGAACCCTGCAGCTCAATACAATGCACATTTTAAAATTTAAAATCCGATATCTGTAGTGAACTTTTTTTGACGCTACGATGCATTTTTAACCCTTCACCGTATGTCTAAATTCAGCGGTTCTCAAATATTTAAATGCATCCCTATCCCATCCTTTATTGTTTTCATTTTGTCGCAAAAAATTTAACAAAATTAATTATACTTATATGTTATGATTTTTTCACCGCTACGCTTATTATTGTTGCGACTATTTTGCAGCACCTGTGCTTTTAACTAAGTGTGAGAGATCCATCGTCAGCCATCCAGCTATTGATTGTCATCGTCAGGTGAAACTATGGTTTCGTGCCGAAACTATGGTGTTAAGAGTTTTTGGGTAAAAAATAAATAATGTACGGTAGAACTGTGGTGGCCAACATATCGATTATGCGATTGGTTTTTTTAATTTATCTAAGTTAAAATGTCCTATCACCTATCGAAATTAACATCGACCTTCTCACATAATCTATTAAATAAAATTATTTAATTTAAAAATAAAGGCTCATTAACAGAAAAAGTTGAGAAGCAGTGTCAAGGGATTGTATAACCACGCGGTGTCTGTACGTGACAATTTAAACAAATTCTGGGCCATTTGGCTTCTGGGGTGGCTTTTTTGAGAACTTATTTTGAATAAAAAAAACTCCATTGAGCCGTATTCACCCGGCGGATCAGATGCGGGATGAGTGTGTGGCCTATATATAATGAGGAACCTAAACCCATCTAAACATTCTAAACCTTGGTCAAAATACATAGGTACAGCTATTGTTTAACTGCCTCGTTGGTCTAGTGGTTAGTATGTTCGACTGCGGCTGACGGGGCCCCGGGTTCGAGTCCCGGGTCGGATCATATTTAAGTATTGGGTTTTTCTGACTAGAAATTAGAAAGTTAGAAAGTTGGTGGTGTTTCACCCCCGTGCCTCGGAGAGCACGTTAAGCAGTCGGTCCTAGTTGTTATCACTAACTTGTTAAACTAGTTGTAAAAGCCCGCCAACCCACATTGGTGCAGCGTGGTGGGTCTAAGCTCGACTAATTCCCTCTCTCCTATCAGATTGGAGGCCTGTGCCCAGCAGGTTACACGTTACACAGGGACGTTAATTGGTTGTAGTGATATTGTTTAATAACGGAACTGTCTATGGTCTAAAGAGTATAGGTACAATCGGGCTAATCTTAGGACTAAAGCACTCCAGGGACTGGATAGGGTAAAACGTCTGCGTCGGAACGGAGAAAACGATGTTTTGTCCTGGCCGTTTATTGAAATGAAACGATTTATTCATTTCATTTAGGACAACTTATGCTATTTATGATTTGTCAAGACTCTACCACCGGTTCGGAAAATGATTCTACTGAGAAGAGCCGGCGATAATCGCAATAATCTCAGCAGTTGCTCTATTTAAAAAAACAAGATATTACAATAAGTAGGTAAATATACAGTAATAGTGTAAGTTACTATACCATCCTGTGGGGCGCTGGACCCAAAGTCGATTGCTTTTTGCGCCCAGTAAATCCTCTGACAAGATATCAGAGAACGTTTAAATGCTAGTTTTGCTCTGAATAGGTGTCAGCCCATGGTAGTCATGAAATGGTGATGGACAATAAATGTGTATAGTACTAAGTAGTGTACTGATGCTTTTGATGAAAAAAAAATCGGCAGTCATAGGGCTGTTAAAAGTGAAAACTATAATAATATTTTTTTTTAAAAAACAATTTTTTTTCTAATTAGAAAAATAATTATAATAATAATAAAAATATTTAAAACTAAAAGTTTAATTACAAATGTAATATATTTATATTTAAGACATTTTGTCTTCGTAACAACGCAAATGTCGGTATTCGCGAGCATGTTGGTCACGCGAATCCACATTTTTACCCATTTTTACACTTCATAAAGGTATAAGTAAGTAAGCTAATAGTCAACTGTTATGGATGAGGAAATCTCTAAAATGTATTCCGTAGACCATCCTTTATCGCCGAGGGTTCTGAATCAAGGAATATCATAATAGGGAGGCGCTGAGCGGTGGATTTGCTGCTCGCGTCTCGCTGCCTCTATTTTTATTTGGAGGCTTGAGACCAGGAGGTGAGCGGATACGAGGCAAAGTGGGCAAGTACAAAATTTACAAAATTCAAGTTTAGCATTTCCATAATCTTTTTAGACTTTGGACGTCCAGTGTTGAGCCTTCCCCATAGAGCACCACGAAAGCTGGGCCTCAGCCTGTAATTCATCCAGCCACCTTACTTTTTAAAACCAACTGCAGGTAAAGGTATTTCTTAATTTGGCCTACATTTTGAAAAGTGTACATTATACATTTGTATGTATTCTACTAATGTCCGCGATATTTCGATCGATTCGATCTTCTATCGTCGCTGATTTGTGTTTACTAAGTGTTTTACGTAGGACTATCTAAGCCCGTTAATAAATAAAGATCGTTGTACAAAACAATAAATCTAAACTTAATTACTTAAATAAACAACAAACAAATACCAACAAATTTAACAATATGCAGCTTGTATAGTCACACTCACAAGCAAAAAGTTATCACCAAGCAATCAAACAATTCTAACAACGGTTTCTATCCCGGGAGATTGTAAACTGTCGAAAGATTGTGAACCGTTCAATGTTCTGAGTATTAATTTATGAAATATTTATTGTATTTACGTTTTCTTCTCTCTTTCTTGTACAGTTCGCGCGCGAGTTGAATGCAGAGTAAATTTAAGTGTCACTATACATTTACTCTGCATTCAACTCGCGCGCGAACTATAGGTTAGGTTAGGGTTTGACATGAATATTCAGGTAGTGCCCGGCCGCAGACCGGGCACTTAGGTTCAATCGGGTTAATATACCTAATAGATTACAGTTTACCGAAAAATAATGCGTTAAATTGTAAGCAGTATTTTACGGTTCACAATCTGTCGACAGTTTATAATATATCGAGATAAAAAACGTTATATTACAACCTAACGGTTTTTACAATCTTACGGTGACATATACATACATAGATGAATCAACACCCAAAAATTTATAAAATCTTACTTAGGTCACTTTACCGCGAGCAACAATGGAGAGCGGGCATTATTACCGATAAGTATATGGGGCGGTGTGTTCGCGGGTAGATTTTGAATAATATATTATTTTCTTATGTAAAATGCCCGATTACTCCCATCCAAGAGATTTTTGCCGCACAAAGAAGCGAGCCTTTATGGCACTTTATTACGTTTTGTTCTTAAGTTTAGTGTATTTTGGAAACGCTCTTTATAGAAATATATATTTTTGGTTCGATATAAAATAATAATATTATTTTAAGATGAATATTTTATACTAGTTGATATTAAAATCTTTTTTTTACTTATCCAACCCCAAATGTCCACTTAGACCAAGTTAACACCTTAAAGGTTTCAAAGATATATCTTGCCCAACAAAGGCTTAAACATAACGATCCATTAAGAACAAAATTATACAAAAGTTTGGACCAAGGTAACAGAGCAGTCAAGAGTCAACTTTTCATAATCCATACTAATATTATAAATGCGAAAGTGTGTCTGTCTGTCTGTCTGTCTGTCTGTCTGTCTGTCTGCTACGCTTTCACGGCCCACCTGTTGAACCGATTTTGATGAAATTTGGTACAGGGGTAGATGGTATCCCGGGAAAGGACATAGGCTACTTTTTATCCCGGAAAAATAAAGAGTTCCCGCGGGAATAAAAATCCATACTAATATTATAAATGCGAAAGTGTGTCTGTCTGTCTGTCTGTCTGTCTGTCTGTCTGTCTGCTACGCTTTCACGGCCCACCTGTTGAACCGATTTTGATGAAATTTGGTACAGGGGTAGATGGTATCCCGGGAAAGGACATAGGCTACTTTTTATCCCGGAAAAATAAAGAGTTCCCGCGGGAATAAAAAAAACTGTCTCTTCACCCGATTTTGATAAAATTTGGTACAGGGGTAGATGGTTTCCCGGGGAAGGACATAGGCTACTTTTTATCCCGGAAAATTAAAGAGTTCCCGCGGGAATCAAAAATCTTAACCCACGCGGACGAAGTCGCGGGAATCATCTAGTATTATAATATGTCTATTCCGACTTATTCCATCTTAGACTACATCATCACATACCTTACAAGTTACTACTAAGTGAGATGCAGTCAAGGGATAACTTGTAGAGTAATAAGAAAACAAGTTTGTGGTATATAGGCATAAAAAAAATCATACCTATAGTCTATACCTAAGCACAGAGTAATACCTAGGTATAACTAACCTTCCAGTGGATCGACACCCTTACAAATTGACATAATATTGTGGTTAATTCTGTATAGCACAATCTCTAAACTAAACTAAAATACACACACACCTCTAAACACCTCTAAGCCCAGTTCTGTCCCTTTCTGCGGAGAGTATTATGAAAGGGTTAGCAATATTTATAGTGCTGTCATTTTAGTTTAGAACAATCTCTAAACAGCAGAATCAGTCCTAATATCTCCTTAGACTGTTGTTATAAGTCAAGTTATTGAACATAAGCCATTACGCAAATGAAGATGAATGAAGAATGATGAATGATGATGATGAGAAATGAGATAATAAAGCACGTCGCACACTAACACAATAGGACACAAATGAATGAGCAGTGACGCAGTGAGCACGTATAACCGAGTTTTCCGCACAGGGCACCGCAGCCTATAACAGAACGTATAAAGAAGATGGCGTAAAAAGAGGTATATTATTTTATTATCTGAAGCCAGCCAGGACCGGCGACGGCAATATCACCGTATATAGATTCGATTTTCTACGTGAACTCCTTTGACGGCCTTCATAATGCGACATATAAAACTGGGGTCTTACGGACCCCGAAACCAATTTCGGGTTATGACCCAACGACTCTTTGATAATATTCGCGGGTTATTAGGTACGGATAGGAGTTTTTTTAGTATGGCTATTTTTTCCGCTGACGGCGGATTATTGGAGCGAGTTTACGAGGTACGCTACCTACTGCCAGCTTACGTTTGTTTTATGTTTGTTCTCTTCTCATCGTATGTAATACGTATGATACGAACATTTTCCTATGTTGTATTTATGAATACTAACATCAATATCTATATTACCATAGTACAGTCCCACAAACGTATTCCGAACCAGTGGTAGATTCATTAGACTATTCTTAAGCACTTGTAAAAAATCTATTTGAATAAAAAACTTTTTTGAATTATTCAAATTGAATTTGAATTTAAATCTGACCCGTTGACAGCGTCGCTGGTAGATATAAAAAATAAAATTAAAAATAAACTTAGCACAACAGGCAATTTTTTTTTTAAAATCATTTGAAGGGGTTTGGTCACGTAGTGATCATGTCACCCCTGTGGAATCTAAAAACCTTACAAAAACATCTTATTCTAGTAAATCATCATGCGCTACGCGTCTTAGCCCTATTAATACTAGTTTATACAGGATTCTGGCCTTTTCTGATGTGTGAGAGGTCACAATGCTGTTCCACACGCCTGTGTCAAGCGGATTAATGTAATGCATCAAATTCAACCTTTCAGCTTCGTTCCGGACACATTCAGCCATTATGTGCAGCACGTCCTCCACGGTATCGCGCTCCGAACAATTAGGTGTTGGGGCTTTTCCCATCAGTGCCGCGAAACTGTTTAACACGTTTGCTGCGGCAGTAACTTTTCAATACTTTCTATTCCTTCGGTACAAGGCCTATACACCTGGTAATAAAACTTCCATTGTGGCGGCACAAGGCTTATAGACCCTGTAAAATTTAAGAAACTTAAATCCTTTTTTTGGCTTCATGTACAAATATATATGTTTTTTTTTGCTTTGAATATTAATAATAATGAATTAATTGACATACACCTGAAGGCGTTCGTTAACAACTTGTTTAGTGTAAAAATTGTAGCTATATTCAAAATACAGGGCTTAATCGCCCTGTGCCGCACTGAATAAGGGAAGTCTGGTGCGTATTTTAAGGATGTGAAATAAAAATATCGATAGCTGTAATTCAGTTTTAATATAATGGAAAAAAACAAACATGAATTAATGTTATTATGTTAAATAATGAATACATTTAGTTAAAATTTATTTTACTTTATTGTCAGCTTAGCGACTGGTAAAAAGGTTCGGAGTTTTGCGTAACATCCGACACAATTCGTCTTCTTATCACCTTTTACCAAGTGTGTTTGTCAAGTTTTCGTGCGGGTTCTGAAAAGATAAATTTATTAATTTATTATAAGTAATTAAAATAAATAGTAATGATGACTCACCGGTCTCTGATAAATCAATCTATAATTAGATTTAACTTTCACTGCATCACTGTCCTCGCAAACATCATATAATATATTTTTTCGGCACTGTTTTGTTGGTCTTGAGTCTTGACGCCATGTCGACACCTGCGTTTCTCACGATTGCAAGCCAACACTAGTCGCGCGAAGCTAACGCGGGGTGCGGTACCAGCGGAGTACAAGGTGCTTCGACCTGGTTTCGCACTATGATGAAATTTTATTCCTTCCGTGCGGTGCCAGGTCTAAAAACCTGGTATTAAGGTAGGTACACCATTGGATTCTATTTTAATAATACATCTTAGATATATATTCATCTCTTTCCTACACCGAACCAAGTTAAAGTTAGGCCTTCCGCACGACAAGGAAGTCTATACTTTTCTTAGCCGCACTGTAAGCGTAGACGTATACAAGGTGTTTAGACCTGGTATCGCACTCAACGTGTTAAAGGAATGTGTCCGGATCGAAGCCTATGTGCAATTACGAGTACCTCCTCGGTCCTACTCATGTTGGCATTCAGAAAAACAGGCAATGTTAAGAGGCATAAACGTTCCAATTTTGGCCACCGGGTCAGACAAGTTTGACGGACTATCCACCACCACCACTACAGCCCATTAACGTCCCACTGCTGGGCACAGGCCTCCACTCTCATAGGAGAGCGCGAATTAGAGCTTAGACCCACCACGCTGCTCCAATGTGGGTTGGCGGGCTTTAACGACTATTATCATGTTAGTGATAATAACCGGGATCGACGACTTAACGTGCTCTCCGAGGCACGGGGGTGAAACACCGCCAACTTCCAAATTTCGGGCTAGTACTGATAATTTCTAGTCAGAAAAAACCAATACTTAATATGGCCCGACCCGGGCTCATAATATTATAGGCTGACTGAAAAACCTCAATCCTCGCGGACGAAGTCGCGGGCATTCGCTAGTACTACTATAAAGAAACAAAGTGATCATAGAGTAACAAAATGATCATAGAGAAGTTTGATCACCAGGTCACGTGCCGCGTATACAGCTAAAAGCCGTATTCTTTACGAGCCGATACCAGATCGTTTGCGCTCCATGCGTGTTGTATCCGATCCGCTTAGTACTTCGAATGTTACGTGACCCATACTGTAAGGACTCTCTGTACGATACAAGTAGTGTTTACTGATATTGTTGCTCGAGTTGTTAGTAGATTACCTAGCTACTATCGTCGTATAAACATCTGCTTGCGGCAGTAGGTACAGTCACTACAGTCTACGTTTTTTTTTTCTACTACAGTTATGATTCAGTTTAAAATGGTACCGGTCTGACCTGTTAGAGGTATGGCATTTATATTATCAAACCTCAGAATACAGAACAATATCAAACCCATACCCATTCAGTTTCTACACGGCATCGTATCGGAATGCTAAATCGCTTGGTGGCACGTTTTTATACCGGTAAGGTAGTAGCCGAAGCCTTTGCCGAAGGCTCCCACAAGCCTAGACCAGATAAAATTCTTTTGAACCCAGGACTTCACTCAATTTCAATTTATTTAAATTATATGAATAACAAAAAACCCACGAAACAAATAAATATGAACATAAAATAAACATAAAAGTAGAACTTACGTCATAATTTGGCCATTTGCGTGGGTGGTAGGTCTGACTCCTAACTATAGTTTTCTGTATTTAGGAATAGGATATCATTCCCAATTCCCGTTCAACCTGTTTTGTTCACAGCACAAATAACACAATTATTTTTTCCCATACGTAACTCCTTTCATATCAATTACTCACCAAAGCTCCAACTAAAACAAAAATATCAAATAATTTGTGTGCATTGCCTACCCACTGGAGCGGTCAGTAAGCGGCACGTGAGTTGTAAACATTATAAGAGCTATATGGTTTGTGACGTCAATGTCACTCTCCAGGATAACCCGTTCCATACAAATATAAAGTGAATTATTTGTTAAACACAAAACTTATCTGCTATAAAAAAAACAGCAATAAGCTCAGAGCATTCTAGAAAATCCTCTTAGGGCGCGAACGATAAGGGCCGGAATCAAATGTACTAAAAATGCAATCGGAATCTCAAAGACAGATACTAGAAACTACTTTATTAAAGCTCACTCTATATTCATAACGCCTCAGCGATAGTATCACACAAATAATATCTCCCCTCAAGATGCATTCGGAAAGAAATGTATCAGAAAATATATAAAAAACAAGCACAGGGAAAAATGTTTACTTGTTAGTTATACTAGATGTGGCATAAAATGATTTACTTACTATAAAAATAAATTGTATGTTCGAAAAATACGGTAGTTAAAAACAGTTAATAATTAAATTACACTTGTTTTATATGCGTTTAATATTAAATATTCTACTTTCTCTAGTCATCACTGCCACGAACTCTACATAATTAATGTAGAGTTCGTGGCAGAAGTGGAGAAACACAAACTTGAATTTAAGAAAACTATAAAGTTACTAGAAGGCTTGCTCATAATATAAGTACCTAGTGGTTTTCAGAAGCTTAAGCATAACTTCTTAAAAAGTATTATTGTCGTATATTATAATTTGCAAGAAGTCCATGAATTTATACAAAAGAAACAATAGAGATGATGTCAAAAATAAATTATTTCTCACTGATTATTAAAAATAAAGGGTCCAAAAGTTCTTAAATTCACATCCTCGGTTAGTCTTAAGTTTGATTTACTACATATTAAGGAAAAAACTATGTTGAAGTTTTATGACGTCACAAGTCACAACTATGTATTTCATACAAACTTCCATACTAGAATTGCTGAGTTGATTGAGTTGTCATCATCCCTATTAATTAATATTTAACTTTTTATTAGATTTACTACTAATAATAATTTCCACAATGTCCTACTAGTTTTCTCTACATCAATAAATTATTTTCAATTTTTTTTAATGTTACCTTGCGATTTATGTCTCTTTTAGTAAATCTTATTCCTGTAATGTAGGTACGGTTGGTGCGGGCGACCGTGTGATTTTTGTAGGGGATATGGGATTTTCAGAGATATGAGCCGACTCGGCTAGTCCGAGTGAAGTACCTACCCTGGACGACTTTCAAACATACTGCAAATATGGTAACTTCACATATTATGCTGATCAATACTTTATTGAAACATTTTCTGGTGAGGAATAATGTGTCTTTTTTTCGTTGCTGAATCAGCGGTTCCCTCAATATTTATATTTTTACTAGCTGATGCCCGCTAATTCGTCCGTTTGGTGTAAGTTTTTTTAATTCCCGCGGGAAATCCTTAATTTTCCGGGATATAAAGTAGCCTATGTCACTCTCCATGTCCTCAACTATACCCATATAACGCTTCCTTTTGGCTTTACCGCAATCGAGCAATAATACTGGGTCGGTGTTACGACCACAGTAAACAGATACAACCATTATGGAAACTACCTAGAAACGTTCGAAACAGCTCACTCACACAAACGTGCGCATCGAACATACGATGACGCGGCACTCACTACTGACGGCACTGCGAAGCGCTTGGGGTCTCGTCGATGCGCATGTTTGTGTGAGTGAGCTGTTTCGAACGTTTCTAGGTAGTTTCCATACTGGTTGTATATGTTTACTGTGTTACGACCTTTATCTTGTTAAGACTAGTAAACACTTTATAAAATGCGTTAACTATTACTTACTGAGTTCATACTGCATAACACCATCCAATCCAATTCACAGTTCAAAGGTTATACATCATTGTCAAGCCAACTGGCCGAGTGGGTGATTCTCATATATCATATTACTAGCTTTTGCACGCAACTTCGTCCGCGTGAACTATACAAATTTCAAAACCCTAATTTACCCCCTTATGGAGTGAATTTTCAAAGATCCTTTCTGAGAGGATGTCTACGTCAGAATAGCTATCTGGAAGCCAATTTTCAGCCAGTGGTTTTCCATTTATTTATTTAGATGTTAATTAGATATATTGTTATCAACTAAAATCCATCTGCACTAACTATGACAGGATGTTATTTTGTGAACGATTAGTAAGGCCAAACTATTATTTTCAAAGGAGTTCAGGAACCATTTATCGTCATATTTTTATACACTGAATTGGTCGGGGATCGAAAGTGAACTTTTCCCAAACTTTTGTCATAGCAAAAGTAACTATTATTATTTCATCTATTATTATTTGTATTTTGATATTTGATTTATGGTTACATAAGTAAGTCGTTTTATTTATTCAGAAAGTCTAAAATAAATCAATTTTACGGGAACCCATAGGAAACATCAATGCATTGTACGTAAGTAGGTACCTACTCACTCGCAGCTACGTCATCAGTCACGACCGCCCACACCATGTTGCTATTGAGATACCATTTATAAGGGAGCAAGTAGAGACAGACCAATTTATATAAAGCACAAGCGAGGGACAGAAAATAATTGAATGTAAAAAATCGTCCATTTGGCGCCCAGGCAGGGGCTAGGCGAGGGTCGCTACGGTTATATAATTTTAATATTAAATGACGTATGCCATACGGCGTCGTTTCTAATTTTGTAACAGCCCTTGTTTACGGGTTATTTATCGTGTCGAGAGTGTTGATTAAGTGGAATTAATTGTTTTTAAATTAGCTCGCTACTGTGTATGATAATAAGCGAGTCCAATGGATTTAATGTGCTCTCCGAAGCACACAAGCAAAGTTTATCTTTCTTACCGGCTCCTTATCTGCAGTAGAAAGTGCTGTCCGAACGATGTTCCGAGAGTAATGGTAGAGTCCTGACTTTCATAAGGGACACAGGTTTACCTATGTAAAATAAAGACTTTTCCGGAAAATTCGAATCTATGTACAAAATCCTGTGTCATATTTTCGGAGATAATAAAAACCTGGCGGAGTTTGTAGAGGGCTCTTCTCAGACCAGGGCGCGTTTGGAACCCTCGTAGCTTTAGTTTTAAAATACCGAAACTGATTATCAGCAACATGTTTTATAAGTAATTGACGTCAATAAGAGTACCTACAGCGTAATACCTAAATTGAATAAATGAATATTTGATTTGAATATCTATAAAAGGAAAAACTGTCTGGCTGTCATATCAAAGATAATAGAAATGAATTTTATAGAAACGAAAACACACTAGGGTGAAGTGCGAAACGTTAGCGTCTGAGGGGAAATACGTTTTTTCCGGTAGCAAGTGTCTGTGCTGCTCCTAAAACTTTGGATCCGCAGACGTTTTTCGTCCATATAGTGTACCTACCTATAGACGCTCTAAGGAAGGATTTTCAGAAATTCCACCCAAGCAAAGCAAAAAGGGTTCTACTAGTCGGTATCTAAAGCTACCACCAATTTTTGTTTATGCATATCTTGAAACTTTAAGGCCTTTTCCCTAAAGGCCTTTGGTCCTAGATAATTCTATCCATAGATAATAATTGTCCGATCCACACAAAAGGGGACAGAACTCCAGCGGGGTAGGATTATTGGAAGCAGGGCTTTGGCGCCGTTTCGTATCGCGGGTAATATTAAATATTCAGCCCATGAATGGATTCGCGGGACTTACTGTGATGCTATTGTTATAGGATTTGGTTATGCTCTCCTGGTATAAAGAAACCCATATCACAGAAAGTGTGTAGGAAAATGTTATGTTATATTTCTGGTCTTATAGTCCAGGGACTTCATTCTTGTGTTTTTTTACGTCACGACGTGGTGTTAGGTATTTGGGGCGTTTCCTCGTGCTCCTATTAATTTGTCCTATTTAGTGGGAGCACGGGGAATAGTTCCTCGTGCTACTACCAAGGAAGTTAAATTATGAAACGGAAAAGTTTTCAGATGACGCAGGATGCAGACAGTGGTGATAGTATAGCGGGCTAATCTTTACATAGCCGTTATGTAAAATATATAACCCGCATCAATCATTGTTATAGTATCAATTGTTGGGATTGGCTGAATTTATGATATACTTGCTACGACAATGAATTTTGGCCAATAGTGGAAGCAACGTATCAAGATTCTATACCTTATCATTAGGTTATCCTTTAAAACATTTTTTTATTTTTGTTACTATCCTTTCATATTTTTTATTTGATTTTTTTATTGTTAATATTTTTGTTAATATTACTGTAAGCATGTATTGACTCATAGTGTATGAGCATTCTAATATCCTTTACAAACTCGGGTAAGGTTTGGGACCGACCGAAAACTTTAGGGTAGGTACCTATACATAAACTACAGGAGTACAACATTTCTATGAGTCCTTGACGATAATAAAACATAGGCAAATTAAGTACTTACTTCTACTTCTATCTAAGCTTGCTAAAGCTAAGGTGTTGATACTGTCGCATCACGTCGCGTCTCATCGATGGTTGCGTCGTATCGAGTCCCGTTGTCACGACATAATATTAGGTCATAACTAGAGGTGGTTAATAAAGCACGTAGCGCAAAAGCATAGCACGCTTTTTTTCATAGCATGCGGCCATCATGCTTTCCGAGGAGCCTCTATGTTGCTACGGTGCTATGACGCGCGAGCGCGCGCGTTGCTTCGTAGTTCGTTTCGTAGCACTAGTAGCGGCCGTAGCGGCCGTAGCGGTGCCAGCCTGCCGGTAGCGCGCTGGCCGACCGTTAGTCTCCCATAACGCGCTGCTGTGAGCGTACATCGCTTTCATGCGTGCTATAGCATAGCATATTAAAAGCATGCTAAAAATTTATAGTTTATCGCCTGCAGCGTGCTATGGTTTTATAGCAGCTTTGAACCACTCTAGTCATAAGAACACGTAACAACTGGCTTACTAAGACGCTAAGCTGGTAGCGCCAGACAAACAATTCCTTCCTATTCCTTCAATCACGGAGCAGCAAAACAAACCTGGGGTTTTTGAACCTAAATCTACGCAAAGTCGCGGGCACTATCTAGTCGGTATCTTATAAACTCAGTAACGTCTTAGTAATGAAATAGTATGCATTAGGCTACTCCGTAAAGGAAACTCCGGGCCTTAGGATCAGCCTGCTAAATGTGCGGAGGACAATGTTTGTGGAACAGAAAGTGGAATAGAGCTGCTGATCAGGCAGAAATGAAGTTGTTTATACATAGTTGTGTATAAGTTATACAAGCCGCGAAATACCGAGAGCGTTCGTTCGTTTTGCTCGGGTTTTCGCCATATTAGTGAGTCTTCAACCTGCATTGTCTTAAAAATATATTGTTTACGGGGCGCGGCTACTATCCGTCTGAGCCATTGCGGCTCCATAATGCTCAATAATTATTCTTACTAAAATAAGCACAAATAGGTACTCTGTTTCTCTCTATCTACTGGACTATAATTGGGAGAGGGACAGAGACAACGTTTTTCTGTCAAGTACATATTATCCAGTCCAGAGTCCCGCCTTTTATCCTGCCTTTAACTAACGCTTATCTAATATTACAAAATTATCTATCAAAGTAATGAAAACAAAATTTGTCGGCATCATATCGGTACACTTAATCGCTTGGCGGTACGTCTTTACCGGTAGAGAAGCCTCGCACCAGACAAGAGCAGAGAAAATTCAGAAATTACAAATTCCTAAATTGACCCGAACCACTGCACCAGGGAGATCGTCAAAGATAAGTAGGTAAAATAGAAACTGTCGAGTGCTTTCGGCTCTATGCACGCCGCTGTTTGTCCCATATCCGAGGTCCGGGCGTTCGGCGGTGGGCGGGTGTTTGGTCAGCGTCTGAGATATACATATGGCGTGTTTAACTGTAACATGCTTATACGTAGGGTTATCGCAATGCAGAAATGTAAAATTATTGATAATTAAAACAAAAATATCAAATAGGTACACAATCTAATGTTCGTTGCCGCGCACATTTGCCTTCAGCCGGGTCACGTGAACTGCCTTATTTTATTTTATTTTTTATTTTTTTATTTTATTTATTTGTAAGTAATCAACAGCGTTGTAAACTAATATTAACAATAATTATAACTTGACATTAAATAAGGCCACAAACGATTACAGAATAAAAATATGAAAAATATTTT
Organism: Erebia aethiops; assembly: GCA_923060345.2. Lineage (NCBI taxonomy): Eukaryota > Metazoa > Arthropoda > Insecta > Lepidoptera > Nymphalidae > Erebia > Erebia aethiops. The sequence continues at coordinate 21,884,812 of OV281080.1, read as the reverse complement.
AACAGAGTAGATATAAGTAGTACACTTGTAGGTATAACATTACAAATATAATAATTATATAAATTAACTAACTAACTTAATTAACCTTAAGAAGCTTTCGCTTGGTTGTTGGCTTAAGGGTCGGGTACAGAAGGCGGTTATCCTTGAGACGGCACGAATTGTGAGGAAGTTCCTCTCTCTGGAGCCCTGACCACCGGCTGCTTGGGTCTTTAAGACCCCGCAGTGGGTGAAAGTTTTATAAGGTTATTTTTAAATGTGTTTTGTATAGTATTTTATATATTTATGTAAAACGTGTTTAGAAATAATTTTATAAATTTGTACAAATAAATGAGAGAAAAAAAAAAATATAAATTATATTTATAAGTAAAAGTACAGTGTGTGTGTGTGTGTGTCTCTGTGTGTGTGCGTGCATGCGTGTGTGTGTGTGTGTGTGTGTGTGTGTGTGTATGTGTGTGTGAGTGTGCGTGTTAGCGTTGTAGCGTGGGACTGTGTGTGTGTTCTTTTGTTTTAATTATTTATTATAGTGAAGATTCAAACTGTTTGGGCATACATAGTAAGTAGGTGCTCTGATTAAACCTAACATTAATTATTTACTAGCTGATGCCCGCGAATTCGTCGGGAACTCCGTTGGCCTATGTCACTCTCCAAGTCCTCAACTATACCTACCCATACCAAAAATCACGTCGATCCGTTGCTCCGTTGCGTTGTTTGTTTGACAAACACACTTTCGCATTTATAATATTAGTGTGCTAGTTAATACGAGTACATTATAGGTAGGTATGTCGAATTTTATGTTTACATCATTAAAGCCCTTCCACCAAATCTGAGCAAATTATTCTATTCATATGCAATGACAATAAAAACTACCTATTAGCCTACCTGTTTTCTTTTATTCATCACGAAGTATACAAGATCGAAACTGTAACGGGGATGCTGTGAAGGGATCAATAGGTTAAAATGATCTCTATACATTATTTAGGGGTAAACTCGATAAAAGGTAATGTCAAAGGTGATTGGAGACTGACCGATGTCCATGAATATTCAAGATCGAAACTGTAACGGGAGACCGCTGAGGGATCAACAGGTCAAATTGTCCTTTTATGTTAATTTGGGGTAAACTCGTGGACGAGTAGATCAAAGGTCAGGTAAAAAAATGATTTTTTAAATTGTATTATCAAAAGTGTATCAGGGGATGCTGTGAAGGATCAGTTTATTAAGCATATTGTGGACTATTGAATTTATAGCTTTGTGGTGAATTCATTACCTGTGGGGCGAAGGTTAAAACTATTATGGTAGAGTCTTGACGTATCATAAGTGACACTAGTTGTCCTATGTGAAATAAATAAATCATTTCATTTATTTCTTCTTCTTCTTATTTTTAAGTTTAGATTATAATATACTTATGTTTAATTCTGTCAAAAATCAAAATATTATGTAGATAGGTTACAAAAAATAAGATTGTTGAATATTAGTATAAGATTAGATTAGTAAGTTTGAAAGTTAGCTCCCTCAGGTCTTAACCACGATCTCACATGGCGACAAGTAAAGTAGTCGCGGGGCCTCCCACATATAAAACCACAGAGATTAGCAGCTAAAGAGAAATCGGAAAAAAAATGTTTGCACCATTTCCCGTTTATCTATGAGTAGCAACCCTAACCCACAAGGCAAGATAAGTAACGGGTACTCGGGAGCCGTGATGTAACACATTTGTAACGAGTAGATGTAAACAGAGATAGGACTCAACACTATAGCAATCTGCTGCAGGATGTGCGAGGAATTGCGAGGAAGTTGGAGGATATGGGACACTTAGTCCAAGGTTTCCATGTCTAGAGTAAGTAGATAGGGGTATTGCTTTGTTTTGAGTTTGTCTATATCCATACATAATAATTAGGTCCTAAATGCTAAAGTGTTTATGTCTGTCTGTCTCCTATGTTTTCACAGTCCATATTTCAACCGATTTTGATGAAATTTGGTAGAAATTTCATTCCGAGGAAGGACATAGGCAAATTTTTCCGGAATATTAATGAATTACCGCGGGAATAAAATATCTTAAACCACGCGGACGAAGCCGCGGGCATCACATAGGTAGTCTAAGCTATCTATACTTCCATTCTAATATTGTCAGTGTGTCTGTCTGTCTGTTACACTACTACTCTTTTCAACCGATCTTGATGAAATTTGGTAGATAAGAAAGAGATAGTTGCACCCCGCAGAATTGCATAAGCAAATTTTTTCGGAAAATTATAGAGTTCCCACGGCTGAATCAAAATCTTACACGCGGACGAAGTCGCGGGTATCATCTAGTTGTGACAACGTAAAATATCTATCAGTCGAATGCGATTGTTAAGCAACGTTTACCCAAGTCGGTAACTGAATGTGAGACTCATTTAATTAGAGGTGCAAAGGCCTCTTTGTTTCCTCCGTGCCTCATAATATTATAAGAGATACTTATACTAGAGATGCTACTGAATCAGCTTTTCAAGCGATAGTTACGAAAAGTGCAGCTATCTCTTAGTCTATAAGCCGTCGGTCCTGGTTCTTAGATATTATCATATTATCACTGATATCTGATAAGTGATAGATATGTATCTTTCAAGGGGCTATGTATTGCTGTATGTATCAGATTCCTATATTTAACGGAATAGATAAAGACTGGGTATTAGGTATCTATTGATGTCTATATTTATATAACAGCACATCCATAATTTAAAAAAAAAATGCGATCTGCACGATAGGCAAACTAGAGGCCGTAATAAGCTCGTGACTCCATCGCTCCGCCTCAAAAAAGTTAGAAGGTCTTTCGTGGGAATGCAGGTATTCTTTTCTATAACAAAGTTCCACAACCTATTTTGCACTTGCTACAGAAATTTAAGAAATCCATTAAAAGTATGCTCCTGAAAAAAGTTACTGTTATACTGTTGAGTAAATGATAGAGGAGCATGGATTTGATCGCTCCAGCAATGCTAAGGACAGCGGTTACTTATGTACACATTGATATAATAATTGTAAATGAATTATTTAAAAAGAGCAACCACCGAGTTTCTTGCTGGTTCTTCTCGATAGGAATATAATTCCGAACCAGTGGTAGATTCACTTGACGATTCAAAAGTACTTGTAAAAGTTTATTTGAATAAAAAAACATTTGATTTGATATAGGTATCAAGTTGATAGATACCTACCAAAGTACCTAGACCGACTTACCTAATCCTTTCGTGTAAATTGATTCTTTAGGTCCATTGGCTTCCCTGGAAAGTAGGTTAGATACAAGAATCCTATAGAGTTTCGGGTTAGGTGAAACTTTCGGGCTTTGGGACCGAAGTCATTCGATACTGGGTTATGGTAAGCTCGGTCCTTTGTGAGATAGGAACACGTCTTCATATTACTGATAATGATATTTTAGACGAAATAATATTAACTAGGTAGTAATATCTAACTATGTAGAGTCGAATTCAAGGAAATAGGTATTCTTACAGTAGCCTCGCAATATATTTACAGTAATCTAATCTTCGCAAAACAGCACATTCAGAACCACAAAAGAATATGCGATCTACACGATAGGCCAACTAGAAACCGCCATAGGCTCGTGACTCCATCGCTCCGTCTCATGAAAGTCCGAAGGTTGTTCCTGGGAATGAGCATTCTATTCTTTAACAAAATTCCACAACCTATTATAAACTTGCCTTTACACAAGTTTAAGAAAACCATTTAAAAATGCTGCTAAAAAAGCTTGTTATACTGTCGGAGATTATTTAAATGATAAAAGCGCATGGATTTGGCTTGCTCCAGCAATGCTCAGGACTGCTGTTACCTATGTATCCTTATTTCTTTTTTTTTTATCCACTACAAGCTAGCCCTTGACTGCGATCTCACCTGATGGTAAGTGATGATGCAGTCTAAGATGGTAGCATCTTAGGTATCTTTAGATTAATGCAATTGTAAATATATTTTATTTTGTTTCAAAAGAGCAACCACCGAGTTTCTTGCTAGTTCTTCTCAGTAGGAATGGCATTCCGAACCAGTGGTAGATTCATTCGACTATTCATAAGCACTTGTAAAAAGTCTATTTGAATAAAAAAACATTTGATTTGATTTGATTTGAATAATCGTTTTTTTTCTTATCGAACCTAGGTAAGTATTCTGTTCTCAATGTTCACCGCTAAACCAGAAGTTGCTAAATAGGTAACACTTATCTAGTTTTTTTTTTAAATCTACTACAAGTTAGCCCTTGACTGCGATCCCACGCGACTGCGGTAAGTGATGATGCATCATGCAGTCTAACATGGTAGCGAGCTAACCTGTTAGGGGCATGAAAGTTACATTAAACCCATACCTACCCCTAATCTGTTTCTACACGGTATCGTACCGAAACACTAAATCGCTTGCAGGCACGTCTTTTCCGGTAGGGTTGTATAACTAGCCTGCACGGCTGAAGAATTTATAAATTCCCAAATTGACATCGCCGGGAATCGAACCCGGGACCTCCGCACGTTAAGACAACAGCGCTCAACACTGCGTCACGGAGGTCGTCAAAGTTTGTTCTATTTACCTTTTTATACTCAGTCTGATTTTCTCAAAGATGTTATAACGTAGGGTGTCCTAGCTCTGGTTTTTTTCTCGCTGATACGAGTAAGCCCGCCAACCCGCATTGGAGCAGCGTGGTGGGTCTAAGCTCTAATTCCCTCTCTCCTATGAGAGTGAAGGCTTGTGCCCAGCAGTGGGACCTTAATGGGTTGTAATGGTGGTGGATACGCGTAAGAGACGCGCTTTGCAAGGCAGATTGGACATTGAGGCTGATTCTAAACTATACTAAAATAACAGCAAAAAATATTGCTAAGCCTTTGATAATACTCCCTGTGGAAAGGGACAAAACTAGATTTAAAGCTGACATTTTAGTTAAGTTTAGAGATTGTGTTATACAGGATTGGCCTCATTGTTACCGCCACGGAGCTGGCCTGTGGTTACCGTGACTAAAGATTGATAAAATTAATCGTGATTCTTAATTTGAACGCGTTTTATTCAATAGTAGATGCATAAGAGAATGAAAAAAAATTGGCACTCATAATAGGGACTGCCGATAGAAGTGAAAACGATTTTTTTTTTAATTTTTTATTGCCTTACTTTTAAGTTTACCTAAGTGTTTAATTACGTACCTATGTAGGTAGTAGGTATATTTATATTTAAGACCTTTTGTCTTCGTAACGTATGCGGTGACGGTTTCGGTGTCAGTGACGCGAATCCACGAGTTTACCACCTACCAAAAAGTGCTCAACGCGGCTAAAGAAGTTTTCACTTCAACAACTACCTACCCTTAATAGTCGTATAATACTCCGCCCATACTATACTCGTGTGCCCATACTGTGAAAATACGCACACAACCAAATCTGATAACGTGTTAATAAATAACCCATTATTTGCGTGTGTGCACGGACACGAGTTTCAACCAATGGTCAAGCGGTCACCTGTGTAAACGAGACAAATATATCCATATTTTTATGTGTGAAGGTGACAGTTATATGAGCGCTAAAACTGAACTTTTTTTGTTTGAAGTTTTTGCCGGCGTACCTAAAAGTTTTTTACATATTTTTCTTTGGTTTTATTTCGATTAAGTTCGAGAGTAGGTTATATATAGGGTCGATAAATATAAATATATAATATAATATGAAATGGCTAATTTGATTGGGTATTAAATTTTTGCACTTCTTTCATTTCTAGTTATTTTTCATGCAACAGTAGCTAGGTATAAGAAATTAATGTATTTAGGTATCTACCAAAGTATAATTCGCGCTGCATTCAACTCGCGCGCGAACTTTATGTACCTACGTCCTGCTTATTAACTTTTTGTTGTCTTTCTTAATTAATTTATATGAGACTAGATGATGCCCGCGACTTCGTCCGCGTGGATTAAGGTTTTTTGATTTCCGTGGGAACTCCTTAATTTTCCGGTATAAAAAGTACCTACCTCTGTACCAAATTTCAGCAAAATCGGTTGAAAAGATGGGCCGGGAAAGCGTAGCAGACAGACAGACAGACACACTTTCGCATTTATAATGTTAGTAATATGGATCTGTCTTTATTGAGTTAGTTTTGAGTTCTTTTCTAGATATTTATTGAGTTTACTATAGTATGTACCTAAAGGCTTTTAGTTATATACATAAGTAGTAAATACCTATCTACCTACTACCTAATTGAGTAAATTAAACTATTTATTCCTCCCTGCAAGTAACTGAGCCTTGCCATAGTTTGCATTTTTCAAGGGATCGAAGGATTACCGCAGAATTAGTATTGATTTGGGCGCGTACCCGCTCGGCCGCCTTTCAAATGAGCAGACCGTTGGAATCTGTAAAGAGTTGTTATAACAACAAAATTTATTTTGTTGTTTAAACAACTCATAATTTTATTTATAAAATCGGAGACACTTTTAGTATTGATGCTCACGTAGTAATTGGTTATATGGTGTACTTTTATAATTTAAAAAAGTGTGTGTGTGCAATTCACACACGGCAGAAGTGAAACTTCAGAAAAGTAGCCCACGAGATAATGAGATAAATATAACTTGTATTCTATCTCATTCTCCCTATTCTTTTATGAATATGTTTGTTTCTTTTTGGTGTCGCTTTTTCGTTTCATTTTTCGTTTCATCGAATTTTCAAATCACAACGATTCTAAAGAAGTTTTACTTCAATAGTTATAAAATGATAACCTAGTATCAAATGAGTTTTTATGGTTCCAGACTCTAATCTATCTCTGTGCCAAATTTCATCCAGATCGGTTCAGCCGTTTAGATGAGATTGAGTAACAAACATCTTTCCATACTTTCGCATTTATAATATTAGTTAAGATAAATTCCCAAATTATCCCTGCTAAAGATCAGCTACAGGCAAGTACTTAGGTAAAATTAGAAGTTCGGTGAATATTATTTCAATATGCTTGTTATTAATAATACTTATTTAATTTGAAAATGAATATATAAAAAAATTATAACAATAATAACCACTCCATACCATTTTTCAAGAAACTTTGCAAGACCCAACCTGAATTTATTAAGCTGGACCCTAGAAAGGTTTGTCGTATGCAGATAAGGGATTTATTTAGCGGAAAGGTCCGTCCCTGGGTTAGCTAAAACGCCTTTTGGGTCGCGATGACCAGGATTGGGACGAAATTTATTGTCGGCTTTCGGCTTTACCGTTGATTTATTCGGCCTTACTGAATGAAATCGGGCTGGGCGATAATGTGCGGAGATTTGGTGATTTTGGGGATTGCTCAATTCTGCTAAGTATGACTTTATATATATATCTAGAAGATTCTTTCGACTTCGTCTGTACAAGTTTATAGATTAATTAGTAGAAATGCTGCATTATTAATATGATTCACAAAAATAAGTAATAAAAATATTATCGAGATAATAATCAAAAAACATAAAATAAATACTACTCAAGTATTTACTTAACCTTTAATACTTAAGAATAATAAACGTTTAAGAACCACCTTTAATTATTCCTCAACGTGATAAAATTTTAGAAGGCTAAACCAAGCAACTATTGTATAGAGTGAACATATATTAATAGACACTTTAAATTTAATTCCAAGGACAGCCATCTAAGCTCATTAGGTTGAGTAAATGCCTAGTTGAGATTGACTTACATAGTAGTTTGGTAAATATAGTCCGTTATACTTAATATCTGACCTGGTGTCAGCGTCACTAGTGTATATGAAAAATAAAATAAAAACGAAAACTAAATCTGCATACAAATTAGTGCCAATTTCAGATAAGTTTGTGGGACTGTAGATAAACTCACTTTTTTTATTTCAGTATTATTTTGGAACTTATCTTCAGTCTTCACTGATAGCGATTTGGACCCAATATCTGTTTGCGACGGACGTAGGACGCAGCGTGGTAGCAAGCGGCGGGCCGACGGTAAATGGCGCCAATTACGCACGGCCCAAACGTGATGTGACTCTAAATGGCTGAGCGGGCAACAGGAAACGTAATGTGGATAAGAACATAAAAGATTAGCAGGACATTTTTTATAGATGGTTGGATCTGAGAGTTTGGTTATCGAAGTGACTAAATGAACCTAAGCAATACGTTCTACACTGCAGAGAGAGAGAGAGCTTATTTGAATAAAATAAGTAGTTACCTTAATAACCTAATTTAAATCTTTCATTCCTACATAATATTACAGTAATCATAATAAGTAATATCGTAATGAAGCAGATAGGGTTTATATATTATGCCTACATATTTAATTTTTAATATTATAATTAATAATATAATCACCAATCGCAATCGTGTCGTAATATTTAATTCCAACCTCCAAAACAACCTCCAAAATTCTCGGAACAATTTCTCACTGAAAAGTCACTCAAAGCTACATTTTAGTGGCCTTAATAGTTCCAATTAGAATTTAAATTACTGCCATCTATCGGTGATTCTTTCATTATTGAAAATATTGCGGTAGTTCCGCTATTCGGCAATAGATGGCAACATCATTAATTAATTTTGACATTTAAAAATCAGAAAAAAAAAATTATCGGTAATATTATTAAAATAGTAGGTATCTCTAGAAACGTTCATAATAATGTTTTTTAATATAATTATTGCGTTACATTTAATGTTATTGTAAAAGAATGTTAATACTGGATGACAATAATTTATTCTACTATTAAAAATATGTCTTGTTGGTGTTGTTTAAAGCCAACCTGAAGCCTGCACGCCACAGAGTACATTGAATCTGCACGCATAGAGGTTTATAAAGTATTACTGCACGACTGAGAGTTCTTCATACTGTTCTCGTAGGTGTGTGAGTATGCCAATTCGCGCTTGGCCAGTGTGGTGGACTATGGCCAACGTACTCAGTAATGAGCCAGCAATGGATTTTCATGAATTGCAGAATAAGTAATTAGTTATTTTAAAGTTCGTATCCACACATCTCCATCGTCCAACTCGGACGGCACTAACCCAAAAGTTCGCCTATACACATGTATCCCGTAGGAACGCGTGCGTTTTACGACCGAACACTATTGGATCGGTCGAGAATGGAGGCCTTCCATTTTTTACCCACATTGAAATATCGGCTGGTAGGGACACCATGACACGCTTTACTGAGTCATTATGAGTCCTGATATTGTGACAATTGGGTTTTTAAAAAAAACTGTGTGTGCAATTCACACACGGCAGAAGTGAAACTTCTGAAAAGTAGCCTACGAGAGAATGAGATAAATATAACTTGTATTCTATCTCATTCTCTCGCAGGCTAAATCCTATATAATTTTTTCTTTTTTTTTTGGTGTCGCTTAATCGTTTATTTTTTTAGTTTCGTTGAATTTTCAAATCACAACGATTTTAAAGAAGTTTCAGTTCAAAAACGTAAGAAAAGTCTCAATAGCAAGGAAGTAAGTATAATTACCAAGTTGTCCCATATTTGTCACAACCTGACCGGTTGGATGGAAACTTAGTCAAAGCCTAAGACACTCGCGAAATCAGACAAAATATCTTAGCCAGCAATCGAATCCGGGACTTAGGTCCGTAGACCTTTAACCACTGCGCCAAAGAGGTCATAAATGGGGAAAATACCATAATGGACACCAGTAACCACCACAAACCTATAATTATTACTTAGTTTATTATTTTACAGAGCCCAAAGGTGACTGGAGTGGCTATTTTAGTGTGTCAGTGTGTAAAGTCTAATGAAGAGAGAAGAACGCGTTGTCACACCGTGCAGTTTGTTAGGGCATACCCATTAGGGTTGCAGATAGAATCACTTATTAACAGAATTAAACGGTTACAGATTGATTGGGTTACAGAATCGTTTCTGTTATCGTTTTAAAACAGTTTAAAAAAACAGTGTTTAAACCCCTTATATCGGTTACTTGATGAAATTGTAAATTATTTTTTTCAAAAGAGCAACCACCGAGTTTCTTGGTGATTCTCCTCGGTAGGAACATTTGAATTTGTTGTTTTTCTGAATTTTTCATGGTAACCCTTGGCAGCGTGTGACCGACGCTCGTTAAGGTATTTGTTAGAGCTCCGGCGTTTTGTCCGATAATGTACCGCCGTGTGACTGATCGGGAGCATGCGTCACGCCAATTTTCACCTTGTCAATTTCCAGCGATATTTTTAGGGAAAACAGTTTTGGGTTTGTATTTTTTTGAATGAAAATAGATTTATAAAGGTCAAAGGGTAACAAAGTAATACCACAGCGTATAGCGTAGGTATAGCGTTTCCACAAACTTATCTGGCCCAGAAGCCAAAATTGGAACTTATTTTTATTTTATTTTTCATAGACTAGTGTCTAATAAAACAAAAATTGGCACTTATAGGGACTGCCGTTAAAAGTGAAAACGAATGTAATATATTGTTTTTTAAATTCTTTTATGTATTTTTTTTATTTATTTTTTATTTAAAAAAAAAATATTTAAAATAATTAAAAAATATAAACCTTAAAACTAAGGCATTAAAGTTTAATTACGAATGTAGTATATTTGTATTTAAGACCTTTTTAACCGACTTCTAAAAAAGGAGGAGGCTCACAATTCTGCGCGTATTTTTTTTTTTAATTTTTAATATATTTAACTGCATTATATCTCGGTGGTTTCAGTGGTTAGAGGAAGCTCGCGAGGTGGTCCCATAAAAAATTCTGACTCCAAATCCTCAATCCTGATGCTGCAGGGTAGGTACTGCACTCCTAAGCCGTGGGGATTTAAGGTACCAACACTATAAAGTTAAAAATAAAACTTTCTTTATAAAAAAATGACGTCCAAAGCCACTGTAAAGTAAAAAATAATTTTGATTTCTACGCACTATGTTGAAGTCGGGCGAGTTTATACTCTTATCTTTATATCTTTGTTATCAAAGATAGGCAAAGTTGACGCATCAGGCTTGACGCAACGCGGCGACGGTGTCGGTGACGCGAATCCACAAGTTAACCCTCTACCAAAAAGTGCTCAATGCGGATAAAGAAGTTTTCACTTCAATAAAATAAATCGCTGTTACCGGGTCAGATAAGTGTCAGATAAGTTTGTCTGTTATAGTTGCCAGGAATGATCTGGCAATATTCGGTTTTATTCTTAGCTTGAACATGTTCCTATACCCTACTTTTATCGTAGTAATAACGTCTAGGTAAATAAATAAATGCGGCCATGGTAACGGCGGGGCAGGGGGTGCGAAGAATCTCCGGCAGAGATTCCGCTGCCAACCCCGACGACTAGACCTGGCAACATATAACGCACGCACTTTGAGGACCGACGAGAAGATCATCGAGCTGGAAGAAGCAGTAAGCAAGTTGCGTTGGGATATTATAGGATTGTCTGAAGTCCGAAGAGAGGGGGAGGACTCGATAATCCTGAAATCCGGCAACTTGTTTTACTACCGGGAGGGCGACCAGCAGTCCCAGGGTGGTGTCGGATTCATCGTCCACAAGTCCCTCGTCAATAATGTTGTTCAAGTCGAGAGTGTGTCGAGCAGGGTAGCGTACCTTATACTCAGAATTACCAAACGGTATTCGCTGAAGGTCATACAGGTATACGCACCGACATCGGCACAACCCGACGAGGAGGTGGAGGTTTTGTATGAGGATATCTCAAGAGCCATACATACATCTAGATCCTACTACAATGTTGTGATGGGGGATTTCAACGCAAGGCTGGGTGAACGAAGCGGTGCAGAGGTGAGAGTGGGGCAATTTGGATATGGGCGGAGAAACCACAGAGGCCAAATGCTGGCCGACTTCATGGAGAGGGAGGGCCTCTTTATGATGAACTCCTTCTTCAGGAAGCCTCCACACAGAAAGTGGACTTGGATAAGCCCTGATGGTTCCACGAGAAATGAGATTGACTTCATCATGTCGACCAGGCGGAAAATATTCAATGATGTCTCTGTGATCAACAGGGTAAAAACCGGAAGTGATCACCGCATGGTAAGAGGCACATTGAATCTTAACATCAAGCTGGAAAGGGCCAGACTGGTGAAGTCTACTCTCCGACCTTCTCGTGCTCAAATTCAAAACCCCGAAAGCTTTCAACTGGAACTGCAGAACCGGTTCGAATGCCTAGCAGATTGCGAGTCTGTGGACGATCTAAACAACAGGCTGGTGGAAACTGTCCAGACGGTAGGGTCCAAATTCTTTAAGACCCACCGTCCAAATAGAACTAAAATGTTTTCAGACCACACTCTCAAACTCATGGATGAGAGAGCAGAGATGGGACTACAGTCTTCAGCAGACGCGTCTGCTTACCGGCAGATTAATAGACAGATCTCTAAAGCGCAAACGCGCGACTTGCGAAACTTCAATACTAAATACATTAAAGATACCATTGAGCGTAACAAGGGCTCTAAAGTATTCGCAAGAGATCTGTCTATCGGACAGAGCCAGCTGACGCGACTAAAAACTGATGATGGTAGTCTCATCTCATCCAAACCTGAGATCTTGGGAGAGGTGGAAAATTTCTATGGACAGTTATATACCACAACACAAAAGCCTGTTGAGGATTTGGCTAGAGATCCCAGAGCCAGATTGACCCGACACTATACGGAAGATATCCCGGACGTCAGCCTCTACGAGATTAGTATGGCTCTCAAGCAACTCAAGAACAACAAGGCGCCAGGTGAGGACGGAATCACAGCAGAACTCCTGAAAGCGGGTGGAAAACCGATACTTAAGGTCCTTCAGCGATTGTTCAATTCCGTCATTCACGAGGGCTTAACGCCACAGGCATGGCACAGGAGCGTGGTGGTTCTGTTCTTCAAAAAGGGAGACAATACCTTGCTGAAGAATTACAGACCCATCTCGCTGCTCAGCCATGTCTATAAGTTGTTCTCGAGAGTCATAACGAATCGTCTCGCTCGTAGGTTCGACGACTTCCAGCCTCCCGAACAAGCCGGATTCCGAAAAGGCTTTAGTACCATAGACCACATTCACACGCTGCGGCAGATTATACAGAAGACTGAAGAGTATAACCGGCCACTATGCTTAGCGTTTGTGGACTATGAGAAAGCCTTCGATTCGGTGGAAACTTGGGCTGTATTGAGGTCACTGCAGAGATGCCGGATAGACTACCGGTATATCCAAGTGTTGAAGTGTTTGTACGAAAACGCCACAATGTCAGTTCGTATACAGGACCAGGCTACAAGGCCAATCCAACTGCAGCGGGGAGTGCGACAGGGAGATGTAATCTCCCCGAAGCTCTTTACCGCTGCGTTGGAAGACGTCTTTAAGCTTCTGGATTGGAACGGATTTGGCATCAACATCAATGGCGAGTACATCACTCACCTTCGGTTTGCCGATGATATAGTCATCATGGCAGAGACTCTGGGTGACCTTAATGCAATGCTCAATGACCTCAGCAGAGTTTCCCAACAGGTGGGACTTAAAATGAACATGAGTAAGACGAAAATCATGTCTAATGCTCATGTTCCGCTCCACCCAGTAATCGTTGGGAGCTCTGCACTCGAAATTGTAGACGAGTACATATACCTGGGACACATGGTCCAGCTAGGTAGGTCCAATTTCGAGAAAGAGGTGAGCCGCCGAATCCAACTCGGCTGGGCAGCGTTCGGGAAGCTTCGAGATGTTTTCTCGTCCAAGATTCCTCAGTGCCTGAAGACAAAAGTCTTCGAACAGTGCGTGTTGCCAGTGATGACATACGGTTGCGAGACTTGGTCGCTAACTATGGGCCTCATAAGAAAGCTCAGGGTCACTCAGCGGGCGATGGAGAGAGCAATGCTCGGGGTTTCTTTGCGCGATCAAATCAGAAATGAGGAGATCCGCAGAAGAACTAAAGTAACCGACATTGCTCGACGTGTTGCGAAGCTGAAGTGGCAATGGGCGGGGCACATAGTTAGAAGAACCGATAGACGCTGGGGTCCCAAAGTGCTGGAGTGGCGACCACGCACGGGAAAGCGCAGCGTTGGTAGACCCCCTACTCGCTGGACAGACGACATCAGGCGAGTCGCAGGGAGCCGCTGGTTCCAGGCGGCGCAAGACCGAGGCGTGTGGAAATCCATGCAAGAGGCCTATGTCCAGCAGTGGACGTCTATCGGTTGATGATGATGATGATGAAATAAATAAAACAAATCCATTACAACAAAAATATTACATTTTATTTTCATATTATCACGTTTATTAGGTCATTAGCTCTTTATGATAGTCACCTATCATAAACTCGTAACTACGTACTTCATACTTATTTTAATTTACAAAAACAATCATGCATTTTAAAATTCATTGGGTTAAGGAAGGATTTCAACTCTCTCTTATTGTATAAAAATAGGTAATAAGTTTATTGAATGCAAGAGTTAGAATTAAAGATCGCGATTTTGGGTGGTTATTACCATCGCTTAAAGCAGTATTACTTCAACATGGCAGTTTTACATCACGTACCTTGTCGTTCCTAGCTGGATAATAATTCAAAATACGAACGTCAACAATATTAGAATTGGCTTTTAGCGGTAGTATACCTCCCGAATGTTGCAGCTACTTTTGTTTAAGTCTGTATCATCTACGTATTGGAACATTTTTGAAGTGAAACTTCTTTAGAATCGTATTGATTTGAAAATTCGATGAAACGAAAAAGAGACAAATATATTTATAACAGGATTTAGCCTGCGAGAATGAGATAGAATACAAGTTATATTTATTTCATTCGCTCGCAGACTCCTTTTCTGAAGTTTCACTTCTGCCGTGTGTGAATTGCACACACACACTTTTTTTTCACAAAAATCGTCATCACCTTGCATATATATAAATAAAATTTATATATAAAAAATACAATAAATTATTATTTTTTACAGGATTAATATATAGTATATACTAATAAAGATTAATCTTTAGTTATAATTTGGACGATTGTTTTAATGATTTTGTTTCCCTTTTCGTAGTGCAATAGGTCTAGCGATGGATCGTTGATCTTCTCTTCTAGAAGATTGATGAGTTCTACGCGTATCGTCTTCAGCATTTCGGCAACCTGAGAAGAAATAGAACAACTCCTTTATTCAATTTCAATTTATTTATTTTGAATACAAAAAATATGTACAAATACAGTAGGTATACTCCTTAAAAACTAGTCAAGGTTTTTATTCTACCGAAGCATTTGAACAAAGGAGTGCTTAGACTATTATTACAACATTTGTGAAAGACAAGCTATCACGTCTTTTAGAATTTCTATGATTATGCTAAGCATAGTTTCTGGAAAAGGTCGTTGGGAACTCTTTGACTTCCCAGGATAAAGAGTAGACTGTCTTTTCCCGGGATGCAACTAGCGGTGGATAGTGGCCGGGCTGGTTAATAACGGGTCTGTTGTGGTAAACAGACCTGATTGATCAGGAACAGCAAACAGACAGGCCAATATCTACCGCTAGATGGCACCACTTCAAAAAGAACCCCGTCAATAAATAGCCCAGAAAACGACATGATGCACCGCTAGGTGGCGCCACTTTAAAAACTGATCGTAAAACGGTCACTAAATAGCCCAGAAAACGCCACGATCCACCGCTAGGTGGCGCCACTTTAAAAACTGATCGTAGAGCCCGGACTATGAAATAGCTGTCGTATGGGGAAGGACGTGGGAATCGACCGAAATATTATCCCAAGAAAACTCCTACCATTATGTGATTAATGGAAAGGGGTCACGACCCTCAGTAATGATGAATGCGACGCAAAAAGAGCTTGCATCCTCCAAACGGACATTAGATACTTTTTATCCAGGGAATTCCCGCCAGATTATAATGTGAAATACTCATACAAAATTTACCTCGTGTTTTTCAACTTGGAACATAATCCATCCGTCTTCCAAGGATACGATAAAGGTGCCGTTATGGAGTTCAACCGCCAGAGTGCATCCTGAAAGCAAAATAAACGGAAATTGTAGCAATAAGGCTCACATTGCATGCAATTTCTTTTAAGTCCATAACGCCCTCTTTTTGGGAACCATAAAAACACTTACCAGAAAACAAAACCAATGGTAACTGAGGCACCATAGAACACTCCCGTATAAACACCCTCGATGTTTTCACCTTCTCTTGGTACACTAGATACGGACTGGCGAAGTACCTGTGGATGAGTTAATAAATAAAATAGTCAATAAATAAGAAGTTTTAATAAACCACATTATCATCCATACTACATACCATAAATGCGAAAGTGTGTCTGTCTGTCCCCCTGTCTGTCTGCTACGTTTTTTAAGGCCCAGCTACTCAACCGATTTTGATGAAATTTGGTACAGAGATACATCTAAATCTATACTTTCTATACTTATCTATATATATAAAAATGAAACCCGTTTTCCTTGGTCACGGCATCACGCGTGAATGGCTGGACCGATTTCACTAATTCTTTTTTTGTTGTATTTGTTATTATTAGGGACCTTCTCGGTCCTTACGGAAAAAAATATTAAGAAAATCTCTCAGAAATATTGAAAAATATACATTTAATTTTGCATACTAAGGCGGTACGAAGTTCGCCGGGTCAGCTAGTTATATTATAAATGCTAAAGTTTGGATGGATGGATGGATGTTTGTAACTCAATCACGCCAGGACGGATCTGGATGAAATTTAGCACAGAGATTTGACACTGGATCTACTTTTTGTACCAGAAAATTAAAAAGTTCTCGCTGGAACCAAATAACCTCAATCAACGCGGTAAGTCGTGAGCAAAGAGAGCAAATTAAGGATCTACATACCCAATACGAGGGACGAGTGGCCTAGTTGTGACAATGCATATTAGTCAATTGCGATTGTTAAGTAACCGGATGGGTGACCGAATTTGGAGGTACAAATTTGGCCTCCAAATTTATCCTCCAGGAGGCCAAAGTTTCCTCCGTGCCTCGGAGAATACTTTAAGCCGTCAGTCCCGGTGCAACGTTGACCCAAGTCGGTAACTGGATGGGTGACCGAATTTGGAGGTACAAATTTGGCCTCCCAATTTTTCCTCCAGGAGGCCAAAGTTTCCTCCGTGGTTCGGAGAACACTTTAAGCCGTCGGACCCAGTTTATTATTAACATCTGATATTCGTTACAAAAACCTAAGAGTTCAACTCTTCGTCGAGTCGCATGCGGAAGGACGTGGGAACCTACCGCATTATTATCCCAAGAAAACGCCTACCATTATGTGATTAATGGAAAGGGGTCACGACCCTCAGTAATGAGGAATACGACGCAAAGATAGAGACATACCCAATATTGGAGTTAACAGAGGACGGATGTAAGGCTACGTAGCCGTCGGACTTGGTCTTGAACTTCAGTTCTTCTGGCATCGGCTGCCGAGGTATGGCGCCGCCCGCTTGCATATGGAATGCTTTTTCTGGAGTTAGCACCTAAAAAAAATCATACTAGTATTTTGACTGTTTTGAACGAAAATAGCTAGGTGTGTTACATGGGCCGGAGAATAATAATAAGGAAATTGATTAAAAAACACAAATAGTATAACTCCGAAACACTATACCCGCCCATACTCAAGCATTAAGTAACTGACAGCAAAAATAAACAAATCTCAATTAAGAACTATGATACTTGTGCAAAATATGAGTCTTACCTTAACAACATTCGGATACAACGCAGCGCAGAGAATCGCGGCCAACAGCTTATCATTATTTCCATTGGAGTTCAACTGTAACAAAATTATCTTATACAATTTCAATTCAAAAACAAATACACAGTTTCAAACTAACGCAATAATTGTTATCGTTATATAGTTTTTAAGGCTCATAAGACTGAAAAATTAATAAATTATAATTTAAAAAAAATTACGGCTGTCTGTTGTGTCGGTTTACGGACGATAGTTTTACGTGATAACTAGAAGTTCTATCACGCGCTCGCGTGGCGGCGTTCCAGTAGCAGAACTATTCGAACTGCTAGCTCTGACGTCACGCGATCGTGCCTCTCTATCGCTTGTTCCGCGCTCTCACTTGCACGCTCAGGCTCAGGCGGAACGTGACACTATTTCGTGCGTGCGGCCGATGTTCATCGATTTATAAGACGTTATCACGTCAATACGTATGAACTTACCTCGTCCCCAGTCAAAGCAGCGACGGAATCCTTCCTCATCTTCCTCCTAAGAGCTGGCATATCTGGCACGAAGCCGATGGAAGCCAGCAAGCCAAGCAACTGGTGCTTGATATCGGCTAACATCATGAGAGTTTTGTGTGAGAGGAAGTTCTCGTTGGAGAAAACAAGAGCCGCGTGCGTGCTTGACTTTAGCGCTTGCTGCCATCTCTGAAAGGAGGACATCTCATCATAATCATATCCACCACTACAGCCCATTAACGTTCCACTGCTGGGCACAGGCCTTCACTCTCATAGGAGAGAGGGAATTAGAGCTTAGACAAACCACGCTGCTCCAATGCGGGTTGGCGGGCTGGATTGAGGTTTTTTGGTTCCCACGGGAACTCCTTAGTTTTCCGGGATAAAAAGAAGCCTATGTCCTTCCCCAGGACACAACCTACATCTGAACCAAATTTCATCAAAATCGCTTAAACGGATGAGCCGTGAAAGCGTAGCAGACATACAGACAGACACACTTTCGCATCTATCTATACTAATATTATAAATGCGAAAGTGTGTCTGTCTGCTACGCTTTCACAGCCCAACTACTGAACCGATTTTAATGAAATTTGGTACAGAGACAGGGGAAGGACCCCGGGGAAGGTCATAGTAGTACTTTTTATCCCGGAAAATTGAAGAGTTCCCGCGGGAATTAAAAAATTGTGATCCACGCGCACGAAGTCGCGGACATCATCTAGTTTATAATTATATTTAAATATTCTGTGACTGAATAATTTTAAATATGTTTAACTTACCCTGTATGCTCTTAACGTAGTCAGCTGATCACTGTGTGCACAAGCGAATTCTCTCCTTTTTGCGTCAGCTTCTGTCTGTTAAATAAAAAATTACTTTAGTAAAAAAAAAACAAGATTCAATGACCATTAGTATAAAACCGTGTAAAAAAAAAGTGTTTGTGTGCAATTCACACGGAAGAAGTGAAACTTCAGAAAAGTAGCCTACAAGAGAATGAGATAAATATAACTTGTATTCTATCTCATTCCCTCGCAGGCTAAATCCTATAATATATATGTTTGTCTCTTTTTGGTGTCGCCTTTTCGTTTCGTTGAATTTTCAAATCACAACGATTCTAAAGAAGTTTCACTTCAAAAAAGAAAACATTTTGATACCAGCCATAGTGAGTTTAAATCAACCTATTAGAACAATGACGTTGCACGATAATAAATTTTGAGTGTGTTCAAATTTAATATTATTAAAGTCGTTGGGCTGTGTCTGTTACTAACTATTGAACATACATTTCCAGCTAAATTGTCACAATATGGCGAAATATCTATTCTCAGTTTGTAGAAAAAGGGTGTGTTTTAATTTTTTTTTCTCTAAAACCCCCCCGATATTTATTTTTCGCGGTGCTCTAATGTCTCAATCAACTATCCTAAATAAAATTAAAAATACTAATCTAGTAATAAACTTACCTTTTTCCCAAACGGCGCGACAAAAGGGCTCTTGTGGCTCAAAAAAGCCGCCATAGTTAAAGCCGAGTCCACACAGCAGAATATAGCACCGAACAGCATCAGCTTCCCTATCCTCACGTCCACTGGCAGCGCAGCTAAGTGCTTCCCGAGCGCAGTGAGGGCGAACGCCTTGTCTAATGCACCAACGTCTTGTAAGCGGGTTAATGCACCGTCTATGTTGGATTTGAGGGGAGGTTCTATCGTTTTACCTGTAATGATGGAAGAATTGTTAATATACATAAAAACAGGTTGTTGTTTTGAGGCCTAAACTTAGATACTAATGGGTGGGACGAATTTGGTCCTAGGAATAATCACTTGTTTTTTCTTATTATATAAAAAATTGTTATAAACAAATGCGTTGTTTATAAGATAATTAAAAAAAATTTTTGAAATTATTCTTGGATGCAAATTATGATTTTAAAAAAAATTATTGCTTAAAAACGGATTTGTTAATTAACAATTTTTTTCTACCACTTGTAATTATTATTAAGGAACCATTTTATTTTTAAAAATCATAATAATTTATCGTGGATGATAAATAAATAAAAAATTGTTAAAAAATTGTAAAAAATAAACAATTTCTTATAAACTATTAAATTTTTTCTATATATATTTTTTCTTGTTCTACATAATGAAACAAAAACAACAAAGTCTAATTTTTTGAGAAAAATAATTTATTTATATTTTTATCGAATTTAAAAATTATTTTCCTTAATAATACTCTACTGAATACCTACTCTTTGAATTTTTTTCAAATTTGAAAAATGTCAGTTTTTGAAATATTTGCAAAAAACCAAACCCAATTTTTTTCCAGTTAATTGTTAATAACATTTGCAATTTTTGCAAGGGGCTCTGTCAAGTCGGGTAAACTATCGTTAACGCAAACACGTATAAGTTTTTCTTACCTAATACTTCATGGACGTTCATGTTCTGGAATAAAGGCAGTATCTTCAGTTTTAATAGCAATTGCTCTAATGGCACCCTGTGTATTTCTGGCACAGGTTGTTCTGCCAAGTGATGGGTGTAACGATGAGATGTGAACAGATGTATGCAGACTCCGGGCATCACTCTGCCGGCTCGGCCTTTGCGTTGCTTTGCGTTGGCTCGCGACACCCAAACTAGGTCTAGAGATTCCATGTTGCGGTTGGAATCGAATCTGTCACGAGAGATAAGGTTTTAATAGAAATGATGCCTATGTCAAAAATAAATTATTTCTTACTAATTAATTATTAAACAGAGGGTCTTCTAAAAGACGTAAAATTCACATCCTCGGTTAATTTTAAGTTTGGCAATTTAAACTACATATTAAAGAAAAGTGCGTTGAAATTTGATCAAGTTGATGAAGTTTTTAAGTTTGATAATGAGTTGCGATTTGATTGTCTTCATTCCTATTCTCTTTTGCACTAGTTTTAGTTTAAGTAACTGATAAAAGTTTATGATTTGTATATGTTACAAAACGGCTTTTATTTTACTTGGGTATGTTTTGGGCACATAAAAAGATTTTATGGCTATTCGGTTGTAAATAATCTGTAAACTGAATTGCTAGGAATAATATGCGAAGATAGCAGTAATATTTTAACAATAAATGTAACCAATAAACTAGCCACATAATTGAAATTCATTTGAGAGTATATTAAATGCCGAAAATCATGCTGTGGCACAGGCTGAGGAGGTAGGCCTATTGACCACATAGTTTTGCCGTTATTGTGTGGGTCAATAAAGATTCATTTATTTATTTAAATCGATAATTTAGTAAAAAGTATTTAAGATTTGGCACAATTTTAAAATAAAGTTTATTTCATTTCATTTATTTTGTGAAGTAGATGCTCTTTTTAAACAATTTCATACAAGGTAATTCCCGCGACTTCGTCCGCATGGTGTAAGTTTTTTTAAATTCCCACAGGAACTCCTCCATTATCCGAGAGAAAAAGTAGCCTGTCACTTTCCAGGTCCTCAACTATACATGCTCTGTTGCATCGTGACTGAAAGACAAACCAACAAACAAACAAACTTTCACATTTAAAATATTAGTATGGTATGATTTACTGACCTTTTCTCCTTCATCCGTCCACAGTCAACGACAAAAACACAATCATCTATAGTAACAGAAGTCTCCGCTATATTAGTCGACAGGACGATTTTCCGCGCGCCGGGTCTAGGCTTCTTAAACACTTTAGCTTGCTCTTCGCTTGACAACGTCGAGTGTAGAGGCACCAATACGTATTTACCGGTACTGAAATGAAACAGATATTAATTAACTTATACTTAGCTGTTTTCACGGATTACAAGTAGCAAAGCAAGAACGAGAGGCATAATGAGTGGATAACATGATCTAAACGAACTTCTTAAAAGGATAAGTAAGGATTGTGTAAGGAAATCGTAATCGTTTGGCAAACGTTATAATTTATTAAATCCAAACACTGGTTATCCACTCAATTATTATTTATTGCTTAATTTGCACAAAAACACAGTGGCCATTTCGACATTAGGCCCCGATCCAAACGCTTCCAATCGCGCCGTCACTGTCGAGAGTGCTGTAGAGAGGCCATAGATGGATCATAGATAGATCTGTCAATGGGGCTGATTCTGTAGTGCACAATCTCTAAACTATACTAAAATGGCAGCTTTAAATCTAGTTCTGTCCCTTTCCGTAGGAAGAATTATGAAAGGGTTAGCAATATTTGTAATGCTCTAATTTTAGTTTAGTTTAGAGATTGTGCACTACAGAATCAGCCCCATTGTCAGTCTAACAAATTCGACCTGTTCATGGAATTAATAGATGCCTGCACCTCAAAAGGCACGTATCAACTCCTAAAACAGGTCAAGTTATACGTTTTAATATGTCAAATGATTACGATTTGCTCAGACAATTGGGGCTAAGATCGCGTGAATCACGTAATCTAACTTCAAAAACTAAGCGTATGTATCATAAATGGGATATTGCTTCGTATGGTGATACCTTTCATATTGTTAAAAGCCGTAAACAAATGAAAACTGGTGGAAAAACGAAAGGGACATGATGAAAAAGAAAACTTTATAGAATTAACATCTTAGCCTCTGTTAGCACAGTTTTATACCAGTATTGAAAAAAAAAAGTATATTTAAAAACTTAGGGATTTTTAGGGAAGTTTGCATTTCAATAAGTCATAAAAAAATAGGGATTAACAAATTGTCTTAAATAAACTTAAATTAAACAGAAAAAAACTAATAATGCTTAGGTATAAGACTTACTTTGGACTAAACGTGTGACTTTCAGCGAGTTGGTCGTGCAAAGACATAATCTCCCCAATACCGGGCAGGAAAATCAAAATGGCGCCCTCTCGCGGCCAAGAGTGATCACCTTCCACAATATACGTTAGAACGTGCTCCACAAGGTCTAGATTTATCTGAAAATCATATAAATAGGTATAGTTTGTATGTTTGTATTATACACCGCCCGCAGGTTAATCTCTTCAAAAGTTCAACTTCTCCTAATCCTAAAGTTGCCTGGCAGAGTTCTCTACTAAGCGATAAGCCCGCCTTTTGTATTTGACTTCCTTGATTTTCTGTGTATTTGTGTCTTTATATTTTTGTGTTGTGGTAAATAAATAAAGAGTATATAATATAAGTCTTAATCTGCTAGATTTGGAACCTTTACACTTGAAGGCGCCAAGTTGGGTTCTACTTTATTTATACACGCAATAAAAGTCGTAAAAGTTTTTGAGTCGAGACTATTGACGAGTTTCTTAGTGACAAAGTACTATGGAAGCTATCGATTTTGCATACAGCGCCCCACAGGATAGTACTATAACTTGCTCTAATGTATATTATATACTATTATGTAATGCTTTTTAAAAAGAGCAACTGCTGAGTTTCTTGCCGGCTCTTCTCAATAGAATCAACTTTTCGAACCCGTGGTAGAGTATAATACTGTGGATTATGGA
The DNA here is from genome assembly GCA_923060345.2 of Erebia aethiops. NCBI lineage: Eukaryota > Metazoa > Arthropoda > Insecta > Lepidoptera > Nymphalidae > Erebia > Erebia aethiops. The sequence continues at coordinate 21,861,386 of OV281080.1, read as the reverse complement.
AATACCTATATGTCCAGCAGTGGACGGCTGAAAATATGAAGCATATTAATCCAATGGAGAAGTTTCATGATGTTGTGAATATCATATTTTACACAACGAAAGTAAAATATAGATTAAAACTAATAAATCAGTGTTTTTTTTTCAAACCATCACTAAATGACGATTTAAATGTTTAATTATTTAATGTACACCGATTGCTGTATCTTACTCAAGTGAGAAATTTTGTGAGTGTTTTAATACCTAGCCGAGATTTAATACTTTAAAATTATCTTCACACACAAATTAAGTGCTTTTAATCCAATTAAGTCACGTTAAGTCCATTTATTTCTTTTATTCGGGTTTATAAAGTCTGTTGATAGGGAATTATGACGTCACGTTTCCCGTCTTGCAAGCGCAACTTTAAAATTCCATAACTTTTTCATTTGTTAAGATATTTTAATGATTCTTTCATATTTTTGTTTGATTTTGTCTTAATTTTCATATTAAATTTAAAAAAAATGGTAAACTTCTCCACTATTTCGGATTGAGGATTATTATTAAAATGAATCAGTCCGAAATAACAGTATATTTTCATATAGACATATTTAAAATGTTACTGACCTTTTCAGTGTCCATAAGATACAAGTTCTTGCACGCAATTTTACTGCACTTTGGATAGCGAGCCACCATTTGCGATATCGACAGGTTTTCATCTCGTATCGACGCTTTGGGCGGTTCCGTTGCGTCCGATTTGACGTCGCACGTTTCTAACTCCGTTTCGAAGTCTATTTTCTTTTCTTTATCACCTGAGATACAGTTTGAGTTTACTATCATAAAAAACTTCCCTCTGCGTCGTATTCCTCATTGCTGAGGGTCGTGACCCCTTTCCATTAATCAAATAAAAATTGGCAGTCATAGCCAAAAAGTGCTCAACGCGCCTAGTTTTCACTTCAATAATGGTAGGAGTTTTCTTGGGATAATAAAGCGGTGGGTTTCCACGTCCTTCCGCAAACGACTCGACTAAGAGTATTTAAACTCTTAGGTTTTTGTAACGATGTTAGTGGTAATAATCGGGACGATAATCGGTACGGAGGAAACGAAAAGGCCAAATTTGAACCTCCAAATTCGGTCACCCATCCAGTTAGCGACGTTGCTTAACAATCGCAATCGACTAATATGCGTTGTAAGTTGTCACAACTAGGCTACTCGTCCCTAAAAAAAATTACATGGTATCCTCAACAATGCATAATCTTTAAAACGAGAGCATTTTAATAGAGAGCAGGTTAATTTTACTCTGACGTTATTGTTTCTATGCTCGAAATCTATTAACATTATGCATACTCTGACTAAAAAGTGACAATAGGTGATGTACAATGTGAAACATCTATGTTTTAACTTTTAAGCTTAACATAATAAGAAAATCCAAAGGAAAAGGAAAGTAGTATAACAATTTACAACCAACACTGCGTTATTAGGTTATATTTTAATCGGATCCTTTTATTTATAAATCGGATTTATTTTTTATTTATAAAGACACTCACCTTTTTTAACTTTTCGCGTGTAATGACCGTTTTCTTCCAAAACATAATTCGTAACATCCATAATATCATCCAAAAACAACTGTTCCACTGGAAAAGTTCTACCTAAAACATTCAAACTTTTAATATAAATTTACCATACAAAAACAAACTTGAAGAATGGCAACTAGCCACGGCCAAAGCCTTCCACCAGACCAGACCAGAGAAAATTAAGAAATTATGAATTCCCAAATGAACCCTGCTGGAAATCGAACCCGGGAACTCCTAGTGATAAACCAAAGCGCTCACTGCGCCTACGAAGGTCGTCAAAAAGTAAGTTTTCACGATCTCCATGACAAAGTGTTGAGCGCTGTTGTCTTAACGTGCGGAGGTCCTGGGTTCGATCCCCGGCAGGGTTAATTTGGAAATTTATAATTTCTGAATTTTCCCTGGTCTGGCCCAGTGGGAGGCTTCGGCCGTGGCTAGTTACCACCCTACCAGCAATTATTTAGCGTTCCGGTACGATACCGTGTAGAAACCAAATAGGTAAATGAGAAATGATTTATTTATTTCATGTAGGATAACTTGTGACACTTATGATACGTCAAGACTCTACCACCGGTTCGGAAAGTGATTCTACTGAGAAGAGCCGGCAAGAAACTCAGCAGTTGCTCTTTTCTCAAAAAAGACTTAGTTTAATAATTAACTACCATGCCCCTAACAGGTTAGCCCGCTACCATCTTAGACTGCATCGTCACTTACCATCAGATGATATCGCAGTCAAGGGCTAACTAGTAGTGGATAAAAAAAATAACACAAGTCATAGTGTACCTGGAATTTCAATAACTGGAACCTTGTCAAAGTAACCTGAAAACAAATCGGCGTTCAAGGTCGCACTCATTAATATAATGGTCAAGTCCTTTCTCACTTTGATAAGGTCTTTCAGTATTAGTAGCAGGAAATCGCTCTCTTCAGATCTTTCGTGGACCTCATCTACTAATATATGGGTTATAGATTTCAATTGAGGATCATATTCTAATCTCCGTAGTAAAATACCCGTGGTGCAAAACGTTAGTCTAGTTTTAGAAGATACTTTGCTTTCTAATCTAATCTGAAAATTAAATAATATGCATAAATATTTTACAGGCCGGGAAAGTCTCAAGATTCGAAAATCCATTCCAACAGTCATTTCCGAGGTGTTCTAAAAAATAATTTGAAATTGAATTAGAATTAGGTCCTTTTCGTAAGAAGAAGCCTCGGAAATGACATGCCAGATCTTACTAATAATATAAATGCGAAAGTTTGGATGGATCGTTATCGTGACATAAAGCCGGGGGTTTAAAATACACTTAAAAATCCAAATTACCTGATAACCAACAACCTGCCCCGTCCTCTCGACCCGTTCCTCCGCGACTCTGTCGGCCACTCCAATAGCGGATATCCGTCTGGGCTGAGTGCACACTATCTCCACATGTTCCCGACCGCCCGCGTTGAAGCCGTCGAGCCAAGCGTCCAGAATGTACTGCGGAACTTGCGTGCTCTTACCGCACCCTGTCTCCCCACTTATTACTACTACCTGAGAATTTAAAAGAAACCTGAGAATTTAAAAGTCATGAGGAATATGAATTAATCATATTCATCATGACTGAGGTTCGTTACCCGTTTCCCACTGATAACATTGGGAGGGGTTTTTTTGGGATAGTGACGCAATGGGGCTCCCAAATACGTATTAACTATTAGCGAGAGTATAAAATATGGGGGTACAAAATCCCTCCGTTACCCGCTTCCAATTCTGCAATGTGGTAACATTATATGGGAATATGGGAATATGAGAGTTTTCTCATGGGGCTCTTGGATACGTATTATCGAGAGAGTACAATATGAGGGTACAAAAGTACTAGGAGCTCATAAGTTCCGTACAGTTCTCTCAACTTTTTCAACAGACTGGCTGGCACACTGATAGCGGAAATCAGCCTGGGCTGAGTGCACACTATCTCCACATGTTCCCGCCCCCGCGCTGCGAATGTAATGCGACACTTGCGTGCTCTTACTGCACACCGTCTCCCCTCTTATTACTACTACGTGAGAATTTTAAAAATAGCTCGAACTCATAATCGCTTCATGACTCATAATGGTTGGAGGTTTTCTTGGGATAATGACGCAATGGGATCCAAACTCGTATAAAAGCGAGAGAGTATAATTATGAGGGTAAGAAGTTTTAGGAGCTCATAAGTTCCGTACAGTTCTTTCAACTCTTTCAAGAGACTGGTGGCCAGACCGATAGCGAATCTCAGCCTGAGCTGAGTGCACACTATCTCCAAAGCAAAGTTAGTCATACACTGTCTCGCTCACTCAAGAGTAAATGACAGAATCAGAAATAATGTTTTCTCTCGTGCACAATAAACCAACCACTATGCTGAATTGCATTTAAGGCGCTGTGAGCTCAGGAGATGAAAAACTCAGGCGCGCGGGGGTGAAATCGAGCAAGCGCAAGTCGCAAAAAATGCATGAAATAATTTGTAAAAAAATTAATATTTACTTTTCAATACAAATGAAACCGACAATGTGTCTGATTTAGAAATATGAATTTTATCTCATATTTCTAGAGCTAATTATTGGTTTAAATAAGGAGAAAAATTGCTTTAAAAGGTAAATTAAGAGGCATGTTTAAAATAAATTTCAATGCAGAGATTTTTTTTAAATTGTGTTTTGAAATGCGTCAATGGCTGCTCAAAGGTCTTGAAAACAGCACATTATTTTTATAAGCATACATTATGTCACCGTTTGATGGATACACTGCTTTTAAAAACCCCCTTTTACGCTACACAGGGCCTTAAGTCATTGATGCCCAAGAAATGGAATGTGTATAATGATTACTCTTTTGGCATTGTTAGGGGTTAGCCTCCCAAATCTACGCAAAACTGCAAGAGTGGATAAATGAGGTAAAATAGGACTTTATAGGTACTAGGAATGTATAAGTTCCATGACATGGACCTCTTTAACTTGTACTTCAGACTGTTGGCCACCCTGTAATTTAATAATTCAAAGTTGTTAGGCTTACCTGTGATTTTTCCACTGTATTTAAAATTTCTTGCCGTTTTTTCCATGCAGGTAATTTTCTTCTACTAGACATCATCTTATGATACCTATTGTTATCACGTTTTTCTACCCACCACTTCGCTATTTCACAATTTTCTTTCAATACTGCTTCAAAATTAATATTCGATCTGTTATCTTTGGTTTCACCTTTCTTATAATGGGTAGGACGTTTAATTTTCTCTAAATTTGAATCTATTAACTGGGGAAATAAAGCTTCAAAAGCTTCAGGAAATTTTCTAGTATCAAACTTTATAAAATTTAATATATCTTCTTCATTGTTTAGCAATTCTACTAGTGTGTAAATACTCGGTATACCGTCTTGGGCTAATATTTTGGCTTCGTCGTATAATCTAGCAGTTATCTGTAAACATGCAAGCTCTGGTATCAATTTCGAACTTTGTTCTGGTTTAAAAAATAGTAACGGTGGTTCGTAAGGGTATAAAGAGTTTTCCGGAAACCTTATTTCTAATTCATAAGATACTTTTTCACCATTGGTATAATCAATTTCCCTTGGTTTATTTTCTGGTGCTGTTTCATGCGAAAATTTGCATTTAGCACCAAATTTGCAAGAACCTCGTAAGAACAGTTTGCAAGCTTCTTTCTTTTTCGTTTTGAAATTCGTGTTTTTGTCTACTTTTTTCTTCGGAGCTTCTGTACTTTTGTAAACATTAGTCAAATAATCTAAATCAACATTCACTGTCCATATATTGGTATCTTTAGCTTTAAAACTATTTTCGTAAATTGACTCCAATACTGCTTTTTCGTCCATTCTCATTTCTAGTAATTCTGTTTGAGAAGGAACATTTTCAGGTTTTTCTTGTTGAGTGACGTTGAAATATTTCATGAATAGTATTTCTAGTGCATTGTCAACATTTTCTGCTGCATTTTCTAGGGCTTCCGAACAATGTGGCTTGTGAAAGCAATATCTGAAATAAGTAATAAGGCTCGACTCATAACACAAAGCACAAATTAACGCATATTACATAAGTAACTATAATATCTTATTATGTTTCATAGTTAGTGTTACATATCTATTTTCGGAGATAAAAATAATCCAAATCTACGGTTTAAAGGCCGATCTTTTCAACTGATTTTGCTGTAGGGAAGGACATGACGCCGACATGAGGCCGACGCTATCGTACGCCTCTGTGGTCTGGAGTAGGAAAACGACTCGGAAGAGTACACAAAGCAAGCTAAGCAGTATACAAAGAACTGCTGGTCTGCTCATCACAGGAGCCATGAGCACCTCTCCGGGAGCTGCCCTGGATGCATTACTGAACCTACCGCCCCTTCAAATCTATTTGGAAAAGGAGGCGAAGGCTAGCATGTACAGGATCGTCACCCAGAGGGAGGTGAACTGGCTATCACAAGCAATGAGATCTCTCCATGACTCAGTGCTTGAGATACCAATTTTGGGGATGCCGTCAGACAGCATGATCCCAAAATATCACTTCCAGAGGAACTACTCTGTGGAAATTCCCGAAAGGGATAAATGGTGGAAAAACCCAATGACTTGGAGACAGGGCAGCCAAAAGTGGTATACCGATGGATCCAAGTCAGGCAGTGATGTGGGCTGTGGAATTTATAGTAGAGAACGACCCAAGGTGCGACTGCGTCGGAACCCTGGGAAATATGCCTCTATAAGCTAAGAGCTAGGGAGTGGCAAACTGGACCTGAGCCTGCGTGCGGCATACCTAGGAGCCTAGCCAACCTCACGCCGGCATTGACGGGGCATTGCTGGCTGAACAGACATATGTTCAATCTAAAGCTCCAAGAAACAGATATGTGCAGGCTTTGCTGTGAGGCTGAGGAAACGCCTCTGCACTTTATCTGCTGCTGCCCCGCGTTAATGCACAAACGCAGCCTCCTCCTAGGGAAACACCTTGTAGACCCTGAAAGTTGCTGCTGTTTCTAACGGCAAGCAACATTGGTCAGGAACTTCAGATAGTGGCGATCACAATAGAACGGGGACGGTCAAAGTGATACTGGGTCTCGCTAAAGACCCCTGCAAAGCCGCATCAACAAGAAGAATCAGAAGGGAAGGACCATAAAAAACTCTAGGTAATCCCGAAAAATTTAGGAGTTCCCATGGGTATTAAATAAAATGTTAAGTTGGAATTGAACAGGACCGAGGACCTTTTTTACCTACTTTGCTAATTTTGTCAATGCAAACTCTCTTAACCTCGTCTCCGAGGATTTTATGTCTGGTTTAGGTGCAAGCGAGTAATCACAGCCTCCTCGGACTATCAGGTTGCCTCTTTCCATCCAAAATCTATTGCCGAGGTTTGAACCTTTGTCCTGAAATCAGAAAAAAAATTGGGTTGACTAAAATTACACTGTTTTATTTGTTGAGGTAATAAGTAGTTATAAAATGCCAATAAACTTTGACGACATGTCTTAACATGGGAGGTGCCGGGTTCAATCCCTGGCATAGTCAATTTGGGAATTTATAATTTCTGAATGTTTTCTGGTCTGCCCTAGTGGGAGGCATCGGCCGTGGCTAGTGCCAAAGACATGCCGCCAAGAGATTTAGAGTTCCAGTATGTTGCCGTATAGAAATCGATTAGAATTCTATTTCTGCTCAGTTTTTTAAGAACCTTGGATACTAATAGAGTCAAGCATAGAGCTAGTTCCAACATCTAACATACCTTGTACATGCTACTACTTTCCAATTTAAACTCTGGGCCGTGTATAAATCTAAGTGTGTCCAGAACAAGCTTCTGTGAGTCTGGGTTGAGGCGAATGGTCTGCAACTCCACTTTAAGAGATGGATGACTCTCTTCCTCGTGCTCATCTTTATGTTTTCTATAAAATCAAACATTTAGTTTACTAGTGGTTCGCCTGGAACTGAGACCTCGCGGTATCCTATGATTCCCATATAGGACTAAGTCCCAATTGCACACAGACTCTTAAATTGATTTAGTTAAACATTTTAATGCTGTCCCTTTTTGGCAACTACAAGTTCCTCTGCGATTTTTTTGATGTCATCAAAAAGCATGGAGTTTGCAAATCACTTTAAGGATAAGAAACCTAAATAAGTAAGTATATCCGAAAATTTAAAGTACATCGGTTGAGAAGATGGCGACGGACCAAGTACCAACTTAGTTTAATCTGACCATACCGAGTACCAATATGTATGATTTCTTATACAATTATGTCCTTGAAATATCTAATGGTTCTAGTTACTAGGCCTAAAATATAGCATGGTAAGGTTACAGTTAAAAGTATAATATATAGCTGAGTAGAATAGGCACAAAAATTATACAGTCTGTTCCCGCAACGCTCATAAAATAATTTACAAAACTCCAAGATTTTGTAAAACATTGTGTAATTGTTTTATCAAAATAATTGTCTTTAATTTACCTCACTCGGGCGTCTACCGGTGCTCGTAGGAATGTATCTTCGGCCAGTTGTCTGCTGTTGTAATCCATGGCGGTAAAGTTATTAATTCCAGTTAAAAATTTATAAAAATGAAAAATATGGGACCAAATCACAAGAGCGAGTTAAACATGCAACCAGATGCAACTGCAAGAGTCAAGACTGGTTAACTTGTCTCTGTCAAGACCATTCACCATAGACGTGTTCTGTGCCATAGAATAAGCTATACGTATACGTATGTCAAGCAATGAATAAAGAAAATGGAACTGACATTTACTGTAATCGCCAGCTTGAACGTGCCTGTCCGCCATTTTAGTCACCCATTTCTTGAGTACTTCAAGTGTCATCGCCTGTTATCGTGTAATTGTGTTTTGTTGAAAAATTGTGTATTTTATTTGTTACGGAGAATAAATATGTGTTATTTTCGTGTATGGAGTCAAAAACAATTTGCAACAATGCCTAGTTGTAATATTGTGGGTTAAGACGCAAGAAAAAGAAAAATCTGACAAATTTTACATTTCACCGGTATGTAAACAATTTTTCTCCTATATTGATTCTTTATAGTAGTTATTACACTACGAAGAAACATATTTTAGTTTAGTTTGCTGTAAATATTTGATTTTAAGCTAGATTTTTACCTGTTGATAAGCATTTGATAAGTACGTACTAGACATTACCTAAAAGGAAATTTTCATCGATATCGATATTTGCTTGAATAATAATTTTGATATTTTATTATCAAAATAATTATTATATCAACTTTTTAAGCAATGTTCAGCTCGAGAACATCGGTCTAAACATATTATGTTTTAATTTAAAGTAATGATGTTCACTCATTTAGAAGTTATAAGGCTCTGACAGACTGATGGACGGGCGATCAAACGTACAAGTGCAAATTTACTCAAATATTACTAATGTTTAGTTTTAGTTTTGTACATAAGATTTACTTCTTACAGCTATCTTCCTGCTACAACAACAGCTGCCTATAGAAGACCAATGTGCATCGAGTTCGGCACTTGGGTGATTTTTTGTCTATGCAATAGGCAGGTCCACCGTGCGAAGCAGGGGTGAGGGTCGGGTCAACTAGTGATAATAGTAAATGTTTAAAAAAGTTGTAATAATTCAAAAGCCTACGATGGTTTTTAATATTCATAAACATATTTTAACATTTTCTACATACTTTTAAACATTGTTAAAAAAATGTCATGAAAATAAATGAGCGAAAAAATGTTTTGTTAGCGATTTGTAAGTTTTATTTCATTGCTCCTTAATTCAACACAACAGTATATTTGTTTCCAATAGTCTTACCCCTTGTTGAAACCATATTCCTACCAATGTGTACTACAAGAGGTTTTTTGGTTCCGACTACCACGAAAAAGTCTTTTCATCTTTTTCTGACTTACTTACTTAAATATGAAAGTTAGACATATGTATACGCTGTCGCTGACTTTTTTGTCGACATTATCAAACTCGACAACTTTTCTCTAGAACTCAATCATATAATTGTTATGACAGCTTTCGTAAGAAACGTTTTCGTTTTTCTCCGACTTACTTTGCAAATCCGACTACCATGAAAAAGTCTTTTAATTTTTCGGGTTAATATATAGCCTATGACACTCATGGATAATGTGACTTTCTATTAGTAACAGAATTTTCAAAATCGTTCAGTAGATCCAGAGATTACCCCCTACAACCTCACAAACTTTACCTCTTCATAATATTAGTATAGGTTTTATTGGTGCTGTGTCTTAAAAGCGTGGTAGGATTAGCATTATCGTACAGAATCCGGACTTCTTGCCAGCATCAAAACGCATCCCATAGCCTCAGAATACAGAACAAACTGTATTTTGAGTATGAAATAAACCACATCGATAAATATTATCGATAGTCATCAGGGCCGCACTTTGGTAAGTCGCCATTTTAGTCACCAGTTAATGTTTAGGTATACAGCTTTTTTTCGTAGGTATGACAAGTCCTGTCAAGACTCAAGAGTGCACATCGAAATGTCAAACAAATTGACATAATTTGTCAGTGTCAAATTCCACAGATATTTTACATTCACTTTAGGCTTGGACTAGGACTATATACGGATTTTATCCGGTCCGGTTGCCAGTGTCTATCGAAAGTGCAAAATAGCGTGAAATTCAAAAAAATTTGATGGATAATTATGTTGGATATTATCGCACGTAGACAGAGAAAGGAATGTAGACCAGCCATATTTCTTTTTCACTCCCACATTGATATTTATCTTTATTAAATACATGATGCATTAATTAATAATTTAGGTATCGAAAATAATACAATAGAACTTAATGCTAGCTAGCCTAACCTAATTACTATATAAATCATGCCCGCGTGGAATGGTGGCAAGAATGCTGGCTGCATTTCCGCGCTGGACAGCCAGGCTGATCCTTTGCGCAAAAAATGAGCCAGCCCTTCTGTCACCAGATGAGGCAATTTATTAATGGGGTTGTGGTAGGGGGGAGATGGGGGTAGTGGGACCTGGGTTCTGCGAGGTGCGAGGGGGGTTGTGGAAGGTGGGAGGGGGGTTGTGGGAGTGGGGAGAAAAGAGGACATAATTTGCGCCTAAAATCAAAAATACGTTATTTATTTAGGGGTTAATTTCTATTTATTCCATAGTACTATGCTAAGTCTATATGACTACCACCGGTTCTTACACAACAGCAAGGTATATTTCGAAAACTATTTGTCCTATCAAAATAAACTAAACACTATTGTATAGGTAAATTAATAATCTTTGTACTAAGTCCTGACAGCTTTTTTCCTAACTCTAATACTTTTTCTTGAAATTACAATAAACATTTACGGATTTTACAAAGGTTTAGTTTTTTATTCCAGTTAGACAGCCATATTTCCGAAACTATTAGTTCTATCAAAATAAACTGAAAATTATTTTGAAGATAATTTAATCAAGTTTATTTTTGCTTCTTATGTTTTTTTCCCCAGTTCTAGTAGTTTCTGTGAAAATTCAAAAAGATACCAACGGTTGTTGAAAAAAAAATCAACTTGGAATATAGGTTGCCATATTTCTCGAACTAGAAATTGGTCCTATCTAAATTCACCATAAGACTTTTTTGTGGGTAATTTAGTGAAATTAATTACTCTTCCGAGGATTTTTTCCAGCTCTAATAGTTTTTGTGGAAATTGCAAATAACATAGGATTCTAGCAATTTTTTTATTTTTTTTCGTACACTATACATGGATATATATTCGAAATTATTAGTCCTCTCTTTATGAACTAAATTTTTTTTAATAAGTGGTTAAATGGTGTTTATGTTTACTTCTGGGAGTTTTTTGCCCAGCTCTAATAGTTTTCTAGAAATTACAGTAAACATATAAAATTTTGAAAAATATTGCTTTCATGTTAACTATGACAGGTATATTTTTTTAGGGGGGGGATTTTTAAGAAGTACTTCTCAGACCCCAAGGAACACTTGTGCCAAAAATCAGCTTTACATTTTTTATTTTAGGGTCAATGTTTATTAGTCCCGTACTATTAACGTTAACGTCGATAAATATTTAAGTAGATAAGCATACCCATTTCTAATTTTTATTTAGTAATTATTTCTTAAATTCATAGTAAAACTAAATAAAACCTAAGTTTTTAACCTAAGTTTTAAGTCTCCTGCCGGCAGACTCGGCTATTATTGAATACTTTTGTGTTTAGATCGCATTTTGATTTAGAGCTTAACGATAGCAATAGTGGCCGGATCAAATGAAATTTTAAGTTTAGCCAACTTAAACTTAAATCTCTCGTGGAACCTCTACACGGTTTAACCATTTATTCGTGCAAGTTCCAAATGAGAGTACAATTAATAAGGTATTAAAAGTCTCTTAAATGTTTCATAAAAAAATATAGGTAGATACATATATCCTATAAATAGTTATAGGATTTTATAATACTTATATGTTAGGTCCGGGGCCCATGGGGTCCCGGACTTTGGAAGGCGTACGAGGGGCCGAAACCAACTCGCAGAGGCCCATTAGACAATTTTACTTTAAATGACAACCAACCGGCGAATACTTAAACCTACGAGTGCACCCAAGGACCATCCCCGGTTAGTGCAGGACTATCGCAAAACATGGAGTTAAATGATAGTTATGGGTCTGCGGGTTTGGGTTGCTATAGTGGACTGGTGAAATGAGTTTATGGAAGTACTATCAGGGCCGTTGTACCTACAAGTTATGTGTATATGTGCACTATGGTAGTATGGCACATTTTAACGTGCCGCAATTGGCACATTTTAACAAACCGCCCTACCGGCACGTAAAAACGTGCCGGTAGGGCGGTTACAAGCCGCGGCCAAAGCCTGATATGACTTGACTGACCAGAGTTTCAGACATGATGAATTAGCACATAAAACTAAAGAAATAACACAGAATATATCCACCTATTTTGGCAGGAACTTATTGCTCTTATGTCGTGAAACTGGCCTCGGTCATAAACTGGATAATCTCGTCTAACACCCAAATGACTAGATAAGTAAGCCGAAAAACCTTAATCTTATTCTTAGAAACGGCTATAACGAGCGGTCAAAAAGAAAGGGTTCCGGAGTTTTAAAAATAGTAATATAAAAAATGTAATTGAGAACCTCTACCAGTCTCATTCTGCTCCTACGGGCATCTACCTCGGTACCTGGGTGGGACTTATAAAGCCGTGATAGCTTAGTGGTTGTCACGCCCTGCTTCCTATTCGGGTGGCCAGGAGTTCGAGTCCCGGGAACGCACCTCTTACTTTTAGGAGCTAATTATGTGCGTATGTAATATCAATTTGCTATCCTTGAAGAAAATTATCGTGACGAAACCTGCATTCCCGAGATATATTCAAATGTATGTAAAGACTGCAAATACGCACTTATCCAGCGTGGTGATCGGTGGACGTACCTTTATCATTTTGAGAAGATACTCTAGCTATCAATGTGATGCATTAGTGAGGCTGGCAAGTGGCAATAGCGGCCGAGCGTCATAGGTCGTTGGTGGTGATTGGACCTAGGACCTGATTTTAAATTTTGGAGGCATAGAAGGAAGCAAAGTATTTATTGAAGTATTATTTGCATCGAATGAATGTCCTTTTCTTCCAGCGGAACCAAATTGACGTGTATGTCATAAATTACCTTGAAATGAATTATTTGAATTCAATGTCCATCTACGTAAATCGTGAGCCACGCAAAAATTGCATGCAACTGATCAATGTACGTGAAGAAACTGCCTGAATGAAGAAACTGGCTAAATAACAGAAGATTCTGTTGAAAACCTCTGAAGATGTAGATGGCACCGATGTAGTTGGCTTTATTTTTGTAGACCTACTACCTACTTCATAGATGATACTCGCATGGAATAAGGTTTGTAAAAAACCCTCGGGAAAAGTAGATTAAAGTCCGTCAAAATTATCTGGCCCGGTGGCCAAAATTGGAAATAATTTATATGACTGTATAGTTTTTGTTTTTATTTGATTTTTCATGTCTAGGTAAGTACTTACTTACTTTTTTTAGGTAAACAGCTGTTAAAAAACCAGATCACGAGTAGGATAGTATCTACCCTAAGTAGGTACCTAAGTAAAAATAGATTGGTCAGTAGGTACCTACTTACCAATCAATTTTTTCCGAAATGAAGTTTACACATATCTACTGAAAGCTTTTTAGATGCTTTTTTATTTAATTTACAAGCGGAAACAGGGACTGAAAAACAGATTCATAAAGGTTACAGAAATATAAGCGTTACAGAATGAAAGTGTAACAGAATCGAATCTGTAACCCTTTTGAATGTGTTTTTAATTCTGTTAACCCGAAACACTTATATTTCTGTAACAGAAACGAATCTGTAACAGAAATGAAAGTGTTTTAAAGTGTTTTAATGTGTAACCGAAATAGCGACGTTGCCAAATTTACTGTTGACGCGTATTCAAATTTGAACCTAAGGTGTAGCACCGTTGGTTGCAATTGTTTCAAGAAAAACATGGTCATGTTGTGTCAATATGTGTGAAGTCCGATTAAATGAGAAGAACGCGTTGTCACACCGTGCAGTTTATGTTAGGGCATGTACCTATTAGGGTTATAGATAAAAACACTTATTAGCAGAAATAAACGGTTACAGATTGATTGGGTTACAGAATTGTTTCTGTTTCCGTTATGAGTGTTTCTGTTTTATAACAGTTTCAAAAAACAGTGTTTAAACCCTTTATTTCGGTTACTGTTGAAACAACTCAATAATTTACGAATAACTGCACGAACGAAGCGAGCGCAATTTTTTTTCGCAAATACATGTATGTACCTAGATAAATTTTAGACGCAATAATTACAAATTGGCTCTATCTGAAACAATTTCAGCCTAATTTGGTTACTTCTTGGAGCTTACAATAAAATTAGACAGTCCATTTTTGGAGGCCCTTAAACTATCCCCTAGGTAAGTTAGTCCCTTAGTCTTAGAAACGTAACGCGGAGTTGTTGAAATTGGCACTAAAGTAGTCTTAGTTAGTAACTTAGGTCAGTCAGTTAGACAATTCAGACTTCCGCTATCTAGCATTTAGTTATTCTACCTGTAAGGTTATGAGTCATGTCTAAGTATGAATACCTACCAATTTTTTTTGTCTTAAATAAAAATATAACCTAGTTTTGCAATACCTACAGCTCATAAAAAGCCAATTTGTGCCCATCCTGTTTAAGCTATTGTTATGCTAAGTTAAAGCATTTGTATCTATTTGGTGAAAAGATAGATAAAGAGGTCACGCACGGACGTCGGCAAATTAGCGATTACAATAAATTCAAATAAAATCTATTTATTTGGCAATAATTAATTCCCATTTAGACACTAGTAGGTAGGTAGGTAGGTAATTCTTGCCTATAATAAAATTATTACCTACCTACTTAGGTATCATAAATTTTCCCTGAAACTGAATAGTCGTGTTTCAGAAAATAATTCATATCCAATAAACTAATAGTTATTATAAATCGGAAAGTGTGTATATCTGTCAGTCTGCTACGCTTTCACGGCCCATCTGTTCAACTGATTTTGATGAAATTTAGTATGTCGGTAGGTTCCATCCAGGGCCTATTTTTATACCGGAAATTTAAGGAGTTCCCCCGGAAAATAAAAAACTGAATCCACGCGGACGATGTCGCGGGCATCATCTAGTCAAAAATTATATTATTTTTGTTGACCTTTCAGGCGCAAGGGTGAACGCTGTTATACATATAAGTGAGAGGTAACGTTCGAATCGTGGTAGGGTCAAAATTTATAATTTCTCTGGTCATAGACTAGTACGAGGCTTAGACCGTGGCTACTGGCTTGTTACCATATACCTACCGGTATAGAATATCGACAAGCAACGTTCCGGTACGATGCCGTGTAGAGACCGATTAGGAATTAGATCA
This sequence comes from Erebia aethiops, assembly GCA_923060345.2. Classification (NCBI taxonomy): domain Eukaryota; kingdom Metazoa; phylum Arthropoda; class Insecta; order Lepidoptera; family Nymphalidae; genus Erebia; species Erebia aethiops. The sequence goes on along the minus strand of OV281080.1, from coordinate 21,846,022 downwards.
TTAGATCATCTTAGACTTCATCATCACTTACCATCAGGTGCGATCCCAGGCCTGAGTTAATTTGTAGTGTATTTATTAAAATAATTTAGAAAAACGAATTAAATTTGATAGCATAGCATGTCTAGCAGTTTTTATTTTCAGTTGATTCACATTTTGTTTGTCGAACAATAATTGAACGTGTAAATTAACCTTCGAATTAACCAGGTATGCGAATGACGTATATAATATAAGGCTTTCTCGTTAATTCCTTAATCTTGAGCCTCATTTCAGGTGAGATTAGCGGGGCTTGTAAACTCGAGACACGTGACGAAAAGTGACGAACGCAGAAATGGCGTAGGACTGATAAACGCTTTCACATTGATGGCTAATCCAACAGCTAAATTAAGCACTTATTGTTACTTAAAGGCACAGTATAAGGATGACCTTAAATTTAAGGAGATACGTTCTTACTTATTTCCTGCCAGGTAAACGACGGAGACATCTCGATTCTTGATGGAGCAACGCTGCGAAGTGACAGGGGCAAAATCGGAGAGCGTAGGTAGGTACATCATACATGTCCAAGCTGCCAGGATTTTCAGTAAAAAATTCAGTGATAGCACAAAATTAGTAGGTATGCAGTGTGGAGGATTATAATAGGATTATGTGGGTAGGTGTAGATAAGTATCTACACCTACGAGTACTTAGTAATAGTCGGTGAGCTTATGATCTGCAATTATTATAGACGTCGCCGTCACCTTAAATCACGCTTATAAATGATTTCGAGCAAAGCTACGCGGAGATATGTGAAAACTGAAAATGTAGATCCAGGTCATTTCTGCAATGTACCTGCAAATTATAGAACCAGCTTCCATCTTCTGTGTTCCCTCATGAATATAATATGGGGCTCTTCAAAGGGCGGACAAGCAACTTTCTCAAAAGCCGGCTACGCATTGGTGTTTCCTCTGATGCTGCAAATGTTCATGGGCGGCGGTAATCACTTAACATCAGGTGACACACCCGCTCATTTGCTCGCTATATTATGTCACCGTAAAATTGTTAAAACCGTTAGATTGTAATCTAACGCTTTTTATCTCGATAGATTGTAAACTGTCGTAAGATTGTGAACTGAATGTCAATTTTTGAAATATTCACTGTGTTTACGTTTTCTTGTCTCTTTCTTGTAGGTTAGGTTAGGGTTCGACATAAATAATCACTTCGGTTTTATCGAGTTAATATAACTAATAGATAATATACCGAAAAATAATGCTATAAATTGTAATATTTCGACAGTTTACAATCTCACTAGTTAGATTATAATCTAACGGTTTTTACAATTTTACGGTGACATATACATGTATAAAAAAAATTGGCGTGCAACACTGCCTCGTGTAGATTGTGAAAGTCCCTTGCAAAGCTGTGGACGTCTTTCGGTTGACGGCGCCGAGGAAATCAATAGACCGCAGTCACTTTCACTCCAAATGGTGTTGGTTTTCCCGTTTTCTTACCAAGTGAGAAAAAGCATCGCTAAATGGATTATATCAAGTAAATTGTAATCAGCGAACTGTACACGGACATTGCGGCTTAACCTTGACATTCGTAAACTTTAATAGGGTGATGCATTTTTTACAGGCAACAGGAAGACAAGATGACCCATTTGTGAACGGTTAAAGTTTAAATTATATTAATTTATATATATTAATTATTTTAATTATTATAGCTGATGCCTGCGAGTTCATATTTAGCGATTAGGCCGCCAAATTCTATACTTACTTTGTTTTTAGCCAACTTTACTGTATTTTATTAAAATTTTCTTTGTGGTGTTACACTCTAAAAGTGTATTCATTCATCCATTCCTTGGAATAATTTATTTTAATTCCTACTGGAACTTCATAATTTTCCGAGATAAAAAGTAGTCTATGTCACTCTCCGTCCTCAACTATAGTATCCATTCAAAAAATCAGGTCGAGTTGCTCTGTTGCGGCGTGATTTAAGGACAAACCAACAAAGAAACAGACTTTCGCATTTTCAATATTAGTATGAACAAAATTATGAAAACTATAATAAGCAGATTCCTTTTTCTGTGACTTTATTCGGCTCATGCCATACCTAAGGACTTCTTTTTCTTCCTTCTGGGCAGGTTTCCGCCCATAAACGTCAAATACAGTTACAGGTGCACTCTCTGTTCCTTTACTTTCATAGCCCGATTGGACGGAAAATCTGACACAACTGGAAAGAGATCAAACGCAGGACCGACGGCTTTACGTGCTCTCCGAGGAACGGGGGTGAAACACTTCCTAACTCCAGGCTATATATACTATTAGCTATGCTGTGCGAGTACTGAGAATTTCTTGTCAGAAAAACTCATTGGGTGTACCACTAGACCAACGAGGCAGTCAAACCGGAAACATATAATATTATGTCAAAGGGATGATTTATGCTGTATACAGGTACCTACTTACTACGTATTTACTACGCGGACATTGGACTCGAACCCTGACACTCTTTGTTTACATCCTAGAAAAACACTAGGTGTATCCTTGTAAATAATTTGAATTCTTTTACCCGCATGCTGTTTTTGCGTTTTTTATGAATTATTGTGATGTATGTAGGTACTGGCTGTTTGTAAAGTAGTTGCATGAGTCAATTTTACCTGTCCTTGTCCTCAGGACTTGATAGTCCGTTAATCCTCAAAAGTAGGGTTTCCACCGTGATCGTAGCGCACAGGCTTCTCCGTACGTACGGATGGAAACCAAGCAAAAAGAGCATAAAAAGAGTCAAAATTAGATATTGTCAAAACTGTCTGTTAGAGGAAGTGTAACAATTTGAGGGACCTATATGAAACAACGTATAAATCAGTCGATTGCGAATGATAAGTAAAGTTGACCCAAGTCGGTAACTGGATAGGTGACCGAATTCGGAAGCCGAATTTGGCCTTTTCAAACTTAGCCCTTAAGCCGTCGGTACTGGTTATTATCACTAACATCTGATAATAATAATCGTTAGAAACCTAAGAGTTGAAATAGTAGGTACTCTTAGTTGAGTCGTATGCGGAAGGACCTGGGAACAGACCGCGTTATTATCCTACGAAAACCCCTGCCATTATGTGATTAATGGAAAGGGGTCACGATTATCAGTACCTAATGACTAATGAGGAACACGACATGGAGAGAGACCGTTTTGCAGTTCAAACCCCGCTTAACTTTTTGGAGCTATGTGCGTTTTATGTCATTAAAATTATCACTTACATAATATATCAGCTGTTTCCAAAGTATTGAGACTTAAGACTGACAATCCGGACTTGGCCAGCCTTAACTTTTTTTTTAAATTGCAAGGTAGACATGAGCTTGACGACAATCACGCTTAATACAAAGCAATGATGAGATCTAGGTTGAAGCGCGCCCGCCTAGAAGATGCCTATTCACTATTGCCTTGAAGGTACTTAAGTTATACGTGGCAGGGAATACATGCGCTGGAAGGGTATTCCATATCCTAGCGGTTCGAATCAGAAACGTAGAGTAAACCGCTTCGTTTGAGCAGACTGGACGTCAACCACACAAGGATGCCAACGGTTTCTTGCTGTTCTGTGGTAGAACGGTGAAGCGGGAACAAGGTTGAAAAATTCCTGAGCACACTCACCAAAGTATATCCGTTATAAGACCGCTAAAGTGAAAGACCGATAGAGTAAAGATAAAACTTGGTGGACTTAGCCTTTATTTGTAGCCTGGGGAGACGAATTGGGCAACTGTAATGTCTCCCCAGGCATATTTCACAAATAAAGAATAAAGAATAAGAATAAAGAATAAACTTCTGTCTTCTTCTATTTCTGAGAGAGACCCACAGTAGCAGTGAATGTGTTGAGGTGTTCGATGATGATGATTGATGATTATGATTACTCTTGCCTAGAGCCCACGAAACCATGCTTTTTCATGTCTCTCTTCATAATATCTTCTCATATACCGCTCTCAGATTTCCGTTACTTAATGCTAGGTAATAGTCAGGACAGTTTGGGACAGTCAATGGCATATTTGTCATTTGTAATGCAATAACAATAAACAAAACATTGCTTTCTAGTCAACTATAATAATAAAGTCGAGCAGTAGACTCGACTAAGCTACGAATAAAAAGTTAGCGTGGTTATCGATAGGTAGGTACCTACCTATGTTTTCGTTGTAAGCTTTAAAAAAATAACCGTACTCTTACGTCAAACGGTTAAACTTAGTGGAATTCGCTATCAGAGAAAATGATGTAACTCTCTCGCGCCTAGACGACCATTATCAGCCGCAGAATCCTTTTTAATCTTCTATCGTAAACGGAAATCTTTCGCTTTAACGCCTTTAGTACTAGTATTATCATTGAACTGTGCACATATACATGTGTATGTGGATATATTAGTATAATGCTGGCAATAACCTTACATATTATCCTTTACGACGAGCTAATGCGAGTTGCCAGTCAAACATTTAGAGCTGATCATATAAAAAAAGGACGTATTCGCGGCCGGCAAGCGGACCGGAGGCGCGCGCGCCGGAAAAATCATTCGATCTAGCGCTTCGGTCGAACGTCGTCCAATCGGAAAGTGTCATCGACTTTTTTTTTTAATTTTTACCAAACAAAATTTTAAAAATGTATTATACCTCTAAGTGATTGTGTTAAATCATCCTCAATGATCGCGACAGGATCTAGTGCAACAGATATTTTAATAATAAAAAAATGATAGCTCCTGTTAAACTTTTTTCACGAACATTCGAAAGTTTTTAAAATGCCGAAAGTTATGCTCACCAAAAAGACGATATGGACATTAGAAAAATTGTGATCCCCAAATTTTTATTCTAATTTCGAACGTGAACTTCAATAGTTTTCTCACGGACGGAAGTTTAATGAAAAACTAGTCAAGATGATGTCCAAGAAGCAATTAGCTTGCATGTTGGCGTTGCACATTGTATATTTGCTGGTCGGCGCGAGCATATTCTATCACATAGAGAGTCCTTTGGAATTGGCGCAAAGGGCTGAAGAAAAACTGGAAAGACTTGAAATCCAAAGTGAGTAGTTAACCAATAACGTTAGCACCCATTATGCAGGACACATGGCCTTAAAACTGCTTAACAAATTGTATCATATCCTTTTTCACTTCGATACTAGACATGTTTATATGGCATAGTGCGTTTGCATTGCGAAATCGAATTAAAACAAGTAATTGTAGGTACGTAATTGTCTAACAGTCTACGTATCACCATTCATCACATAGATGGACTTTTAAAATTGAAAAGTATAAAAGTAAGTACATAAACGTGTATGTAATTGAATAGTATAAAAATACATTCCAAGAATCAAAACCAATGAGAGAGAGAACATTTTTTAAATGAATTTACACAAATGATTTATTAATTAGTAAATAAATTACTTATTACAATAATTTATTTAAATATTTTTTTTATAATAATATTAAAATTAAGTGCATGTGTTAATAGATATGAAATACATTAGCAGTTGATGCATAGCCTTGCACTCGGACTCGGATAAGTGAATAAATGCAGTTTTCAATATAGTTGACACTTCACTACTTTAGCGTTTATCGATCCACTTAAGGGATTGCCAGTGTTGTAACTGCAACAATAATATTGTAAACAATGGAGACTGTTGCAATAATTTGTTTAATAAGCAAATTACTTAAACTTATGTCCTAGGACATTTATTGATTGAGAAATAGTGTAATTGATTCTGTTATACTTTATACACTTCAAAACATAACAAACGAATAGATACTTATCAATTTGAGTTACAAGTAAGTAGGTAAGTAAATTAAAAAAGAGAGACACCTATGTGCCTCTCTTTTTCTATTATCTACCTATGTAGATAAGCTTTATTTTTTCCACTTCATTTAATATTATAATCATATAGTGAATCAATACATAAATATAATAAATTAAAGGTTTTTACTACTACTAATGTACTGAATCTTGAAATATAGTTCAGACTCTTATCATTACGAATCTATCGATCTACACTTTTAAACGCGGCGCTACGAAATAGTCCTATACGAGATAACAAACGAAGTTAATAAATGGAGATTTTTGTTTTATTTAATTATATTTGGTAATTTGGTAATTTTTTGGTAAGTAAACAGAAACCATCGTTGTCGTCGTCGTCGACAGCCGATCTGAGACATCCATTGCTGGACATAGGAGTCTTGTAGATTTTAAGAACTTCCTCCACGAGTCCACATGCCGCGGTCTTGCGCCGCGCCGCCTGGATCTAGCGGCTTCCTGTATCACGACGACGACCTCCGTGGCGCAGTGTGTAGCGCTGTTGCCTTAACGTGCGGAGGTCCTGGGTTCGATCCCCGGCAGGGTCAATTTGGGAATTTATAATTTCTGAATTTTCCCTGGTCTGGCCTGGTGGGAGGCTTCGGCCGTGGCTAGTTACCACCCTACCGGCAAAGACGTGCCGCCAAGCGATTTAGCGTTCCGGTACGATGCCGTGTAGAAACCGAAGGGGTATGGGTTTAATATAACTGCCATGCCCCTAACAGGTTAGCCCGCTACCATCTTAGACTGCATCATCACTTACCATCAGGTGGGATCGCAGTCAAGGGCTAGCTTGTAGTAGATAAAAAAAAAAAAAAAAAAAAATCACGCTCGCTGTCTGACTTATTTTCCGTTGTCCTACATCAAACATTGAGTTGGTGTGGTCTACCAATGCTACGCCTTCCAGTGCACGGTTGCTATTTCAGCACCTTGGGAGTTGGGAGTTGGGAGTTGGGACCCCAATGTCTATCGAACAATGTGCCCCGCACATAGCAATTTCAGCTTCCCCGCAATCTATCGAACTATTCAATTTTTATCTCAATTTTTGATATGGTGCAGGATTTTTATTGCAATAAGTACCTACTTAATCTAATTAAAAGCTGAACGATGATTGGTTAAGTTAAAATCATTTACATCCTATCCTATACCTAGGTAGGTACATCTTTTTATGAAGAAAAACATAAATGTATTTTTAAAAGTGCGCCTTCCTACATAGGTAAAGATTTACGTCAAAAGAGTATTCGTATTCATAGGTAACGACTAACGATACTAAATATTAACATGCAATTATTATAATTGCTATCGAGAATTTGTAACGAAGCCACTTTCAATCCACGTAGTACCGATTCGATTGTTATATTTTTCCACGGTGCTCGATAAAAAATCTAATTGACAACACACGGATTGATAGGAGGTCACAACTAAGAATCATCCGTTTGCACATTTTCTCTACAAAGCGGTTTGAATAGTTTATGAGGAGCCTGGCCTACGTACCTACCGTCCCGCCATTTTTTTTTTGAAATAACGATCGCTTTTTATGCCTGTAATACAATCAAAAGGCATCAATACAAGCAAGTACCGTACCTACCTATTTTATGAGATAAAATATTCAAATGCGTCAGGTTTTGAAGTTATATTAACTCGATGATAGCGCCACTGGCATGGTTTTTTGAACTTTTTTCTTTTCACGAAACACACACACACTTTCAAACGAAACATTTTTATATACTTACGAGTCACAATATTAATTGACACAAGTTTTTATTTATGTAATTAAATTTTTTAAGATATGTTTATTTGGTTTGTAAAGTTATCAGTTAAAAAGCAAATGAAATTAGCACGTACGAGTAATAAAATTAAGTATATCTCGCTGACAGAATCACAGCTGACGTTTTTTATTGCAACACTTATCTAATAGGATTAAAACTGAAATAATATTATGCTTACCTATTCAATTTATTTATATCTTATTACCTATTACCTATTAAATTGTTTGAAAGCACTAATCTATGTAAGCACATCGGAATTAGGATGCGTTTCCACCAAAGATGTGCTACGATGCTAAGCTATGGATGCGCGTCAAACCCACCAATAGGAGCGGTTGATTTTCATAGCTCAAATCACTAGGGCCCATTTGCAAAAGGCCGCTAAATTTGTTTTTAAGTTAAACTTTCTATACCTACCTATCCTTTTCATGTCAACCCTCGAATAAACTTATCAAAAAGTGACAGCATCACAAAGTTTAACTAAATCAGTTTAGGCAATGTTATTATGCAAGCGGCCCTAGCTGTTAGATCAAGCACTTCTTTGGACACGCACCCGTAGCTTAGCAACGTAGCACATAATATTATCTCTGGTGGAAAGGCACCCATTAATTAATTAATTAACCCAATTAATACATAAGGAATGAAAATTATGATCACAGATTAAGTAACAGGGAGCTGTACCTACTTACATCGTGGGTAAAAGCTGTTTAGGGGACATCCTCCATGTAAGGAGAACGTCCCGGCTTACTTATTAACTCATCAACGCTATTAAATTTAAATTGCTTTAATAGTAAAGCAACTGAATACTTGAGTACTATGAAAGGTGTGTGTTCTCAAAGACAATCCGCACTTGGACGTCGTGCACTTGGCCGTGGCTAGTTACCACCCTACCGGATGCTACCGGCAAAGACGTGCCGCAAGCGATTTAGCGTTCCGGTTCGATGTCGTGTAGAAACCGAATAGGGGTATGGGTTTAATATAACTGCCATGCCCCTAACAGGTTAGCCCGCTACCATCTTAGAGACTGCGACATCACTTACCATCAGGTGAGATCGCAGTCAAGGGCTAACTTGTAGTGGATAAAAAAATCTTTCGGCGGTCGCAAGCGGTCCAGTTCGCTGGAGTTCGTCATACATTGCGCTTGTTTAGTTTAGCTACAGCTGTACTATTACCTAATCTGTGGTTTAGGTACCTTTAAGAAACTATTTTCAGCTAGTTAGGTAAAAAAAAGTTTCAGGGATACATAAAGTTCTTTATTATAAGGTAAATAAACAGTGTTATAATAAAGTGCCAAACGATTAAATTGAATTAAGACAGTTCTTGGGCACGGTAATTTAATAACACCAATAATTTAACGTAGTGTGCTAAAATCGTGACAGAACTGTCAATTTGTAATGTTTCTTCACGATTTATCGGTCATTTTGTTTCCTTGAAGCAGCGGGAAAATTTTATTTTATTCGTAAAAGTTGTATTAACATCTTCAACGTTTTTATTAGTGCACTTATTAGGTGTTTTCGACGTATCAGTTGCACCGTCGATAGTTATGTTTACCATAATTTAATTTTACAACCTAAAAAAATAACGAAGCCAACTCTCTCTTCAAACGGCGTATTTAAAATAAATTTCATGTGCGGCGGTAATCAGCCGATATAAATATATTTTTTTTAAAACCACTTTGGGTCGACAAATTCAGGGTTTTTCTACTTTTTACCTAAACTTAACTTACACCCGTAATTAAAATGGATGTAAGAATACTGACTTGTGCTATACTTTGCTAGCATTGTAATGGTGAAATTTAACGTTATTCATAACCATTAACCATCGATGGTACTATTGACCCTTCGATGCCTGAGCATAGTATATTGACACTTTGTGAACACATCTCAAATGTTCCGTATCAAAGTGGTAAATAAGTAAACCCTTTTGCTCTGACTAACTCCTTCCTTTTATTTTCCATGACATACTGTGTGTCGACTTGTTCAGAATAGTTTTAAATAAAGCTTTTTGCAACCTTCTTTAAAATTAAAAAAAACAAACATGGATCTAAATTTTAAAGAGTGTTACTTTATCAAGTGTGGTAAGCATCAAGTGTGGTACTTAAGCATCATTTATTTTTAATTTTTAAACCAAATAGCTTTAAAATAAATAATAAATAATTACTTCTTAATAATTGCAGCCACCCCTTATCTCCGAACGCAAAAGTATGATGAGCCTACACCTTCATCTATAGAATAAAACTATTACGTGGCTACCCAGCTATAAGGTTAATTTTCAGACGTTTGCATTTAAACAAAAGATTTATATTACTAATGAAATAATTATACAAATGTTGTGACGCTCAAACTTTACAGTTGCCCGCAACAGAAGCATTTCTAAGGATAATTGCATCCATCATCCAAACGATTAGGTCGAACACTTATGAGAGCATTTATTTGTTTGAATATTAAAATTCGCCATGACAAAGACTTGTGCTCTTTGAGTAATTGTTGTGATTAGCAAAGCTGCAGGAGATGCATAAGCAAAGCCTACATTGTCTACTGAATTCAGAATCTTTCAGTTTGTATACAGTTTCATAAGGGTTTTATATTTTTTATAAAGTACTTAGTTACTTACCTATTTCCCCACAAAGACAATATCTCATTTAATAAGGTTGCGATAACCCAGCAGAAACCGTCAGTGTTGGCAACCTTATGTGGTTGACGTCCAGTCTGCTCGAACGAAACGGTAATTCTGCTCTACGTTTATGATTCGAACCGCCAGGATGTGGAATACCCTGTGGGAATACCCTTCCAGCGCATGTATTCCCTGCCGCGTAGAACTTAAGTATCTTAAGGTACTTGAATTCAAGGCAAGAGTGAATAGCCATCTTCCAGGCAAGCGCGCTCCAACCTAGACCTCATCATTGCTTTGTATTAAGCATGATTGTCGTCAAGCGCACACCTATTCTTTGATTTAAAAAAAGAATGCACAGGCATTCTTTTTTTAAATCAAAGACTCCTTTTTTTGAAATTTTGTTAGGTCTTTTAATGAGTAGGAATTGTGCTCTATCTAATGGCGAAATCGCAATCAAAGGCTAACTGCCGAACTCAGAGGGGAATCTTGCTTGCCGAACTCAAACATAAACTCTAGTAGAGTACATATATGTACAATATACTATAATCCATAATATATAGGTAATAGTTTCAGCCCCGGTAACTACCCATATCTATACCAACATTTCTGCTGAAATGGATCAACGCGATGGGGCGTTACCACATATTAATTAATATTTACACACAAATCAAGTGTTTGATGAAAAGTATATATATCAATAGTCCATTACATTAAAGATTGTTGAAGCAAACGTTATAGCTGTTTATCGAGTACTAGTAATACCTACACAATTATCAATTTCAATTACTCTAATCAATGTTCTCATAATTGAAGGAGACAAACACTTCACGGATCCTGTGCTCTCACTTACGTCATTGGTTTACCTTCTAACGGACGTACATCCCCACAAACTATTATAGCTATTAGGAGCTAGGGTTAGCTAGTAGGTACTATAATACATACAATGCGCTTGCGATTATATACATTTTTTTTTTGTTTTTTTTTTAATAATTAACTAGATGATGCCCGCGCCTTCGTCCGCGTGGAATAAGATTCTTTGATTGACGCGGGAACTCTTTAATTTTCCCGGATAAAAAACAGCCGATATCCTTCCCCGGGATACAACCTATCCCTGTACCAAATTTCATCAAAATTTGTTGAGCAGATGGGGCGATGGGCTTAGCAGACAGACACACTTTCGCATTTGTAATATTAATAGTATGGATGAAAACAAAAGACCTTTGCCATTGGGTAGTTTTTGTTACAATGGGAACATCTATGTATGTTTTTACTTACCTACGCCATGAGTTATAGTTATAGTAGGTACCTTTTCTGTAACTCTGCAATAAGTACCACAGAATGCTAATATGTGATACGAACTTATGCTAAAATAAATCAGGTCATAACATTTTGTTGCACATTTTCTTAGCGTGTACACTTGTTAATTTATAACTATCTATCATTTTATCGCTCCATTTACATGCTAACAAGCCTTATTTATAGGCCCAGTAGGTAGAGCTTACGAACATGTCAACCTAGTTTAGGGCTAAGAATTATTCTTACATGCATACTATTATCTGTGCATATTATCACAGTTTGCGGAGATACATTCTTTCATACCAGTCTTTCTACGGAGGCGTCTAGACAGAGCAACGCTGTGGGGTGACAGGGATGTGACTGAGGAAGCTGGCAGAATTTTTAATATTTATGTATACTAATATTATAATTGCGAACATTTGGATGGATGGATGTCTGTTACTCAATCACACCAGACGGCTGAATGGATCTGGATGAAATTTGGCACAGAGATAGATTATAGTCTGGAATAGCACAGGCTTTTTATCCGAAAACATCAACCCACGCGGACGAAGTCACAGGCATCAGCTAGTTTTTATTATATTTACTTCTATAATCAAATTCTGTCAAATTAGTATTCAAATGAAGGTTCTTACTTCCGTGAGAGTACCTACAGTATCTACAGCGTACCTCTAGGTCCTAAAACTGTCATGGTAGCCGGGTCTATCATACGTATGGGCGTCGACTCACTGTAAGAATATACATCATCATCATCATCATCATCCGCCATTATGCGTCCACTGTTGGACATGGCCTCTTTCAGGTAGCGCCAACGTGCTCTTTCCTCGGCTTTCCGCATCCAATCGATGCCAGCCACCCTCTGGATATCGTCGCTACACCTTGCTATGAATATACAATATACATATAAATTATTATACTTCTCTTTAAACTTAACATTAACTTTAACGCTTTGATATTGTTAACTAAAATAAAATTATGTGCGTCTGTTACCTTTTGAATGAACTCCAGAACTAGACGAATGCTTTATCACATCTTCATATATTTGACACTATAACAATTTGAATATTTACCGAGATGATCAAAGTCACAAAGTGGAATTAAAAGTGGAATCAAATCAGGAATTATGCTGGTAATAGGTAGCTTGCACCCCGAAGACAGACTGAACAAAGGTTATAAACTTTTTATCCCGGAATATATCTCAGTCCCATGAAAGAACATAAAAATTTATAAAAAAAACAAAATTTACTGAGAAGAAGTCGCGGACAACTGTAAGTAAAAAATACCTTGGCATGGTGTCCTAGCTAGCTTTCCCACGTTTTAACTTGTCACGGTGAAATATGTGATATAGGTAGGCAGTCAAGATTAATAGGTGAGTTTACTCACAGACCAAGTTACGTGATCTCAATATTAATAATGATGTTAGTGTAAAATTCATGAGTGACAACTGTATTTCTTTTATAAAACATCAACCGAACATCTATCGAACCTCCTTACATAACACCTCCCCTCTTATCTAACAATATTAAAATTAAAAGTACTACATATTAAAATTAAAACTAAACAACTTAACACTAAACAATAATATTATGAAATACATCGTCAATGCCATAGCGTCTAGGCGGCCAACGCTTTCGCACGAGCTGGCGACGCTGTACTGCCTGCCGTGCCGTTTCCCCTGTCTCGGATTCCCCCACTGCACGAGAATGTGACTCGCCCGAAACCTCGGCCCGAGAACTAAGTTCTATTTCCCCCGCCGTAGGAGACGCTGACGCGCCCGGCTCCGTACTACGCTCCGGTGAACTCGGCCCGCGCGGCGAGCTCAACGTCATCGCCACCAATGCGGCTCTGGACCGCCCCGTTGAAGATCTATCCACGACTTCAGTGGACTCAGAAGTATTTGAACAAACTTCCGAACGCTCTTTAATTTGATCGATATGTCGATGTATCTCAGTTCCATCAAAAGCACGTATTTTATAATTTGTATTACCAATTTTCCCAATGATTTCGCCTCTTAACCATTTATTACCTTCCCTGTAATTTCGATACCAAACCTTATTTCCTATCTCGAATGACCTTTCTACCCCTCCCGCCGCGACTTGTTGCCGTGCTTGGGCAGATCGAACTAAATCATCCCGTTCCGGTTTTAATTTATCTAAACGCGTACGCAACGACCTACCCTGCAAAAGTTTGGCCGGACTCTCCCCTGTCGTACTGTGCTCAGTATTTCGATATAATAAAAGAAAACGACATAATGCCGTATCTACATCCACACCCTGTATTAACGCTTTTTTTATGACCCGTTTACAAATTTTTACTGCGTTTTCCGCAGCTCCATTAGACGCAGGATGATATGGGGCAGAAAATATCTGTTCAATTCCATTCTGACTTAAAAAAGCTCCAAATTCTTCACTTTGAAACGAAGAAAAATTATCACTGACCAATTGCTTTGGGAGACCAAATCTAGCAAAAACTTCTCTTAGCTTATTAATTACAGCCTTAGCTGTGATCGAGCCCATTTTAATAGCCTCGATCCACTTTGAACTGGAGTCGACTACCACCATATAAGTAAGCCCAGCTATGGGTCCCAAAAAATCTATATGTAGCCTAGTCCACGGCCGACCCGGCCACGGCCACAAGTGGGGTGCGTGTGCCGGCGGCGAGTCCGCCACCGCAGCGCACACTTCACACGCGCGGCACATCGCCTCCAACGCCTCATCTATGCCGGGAAACCATACATAACTTCTTGCTAAAGCCTTTGTTTTCACTATGCCCATGTGTGTGTCGTGAAGTTCCCTCAGCACTTTCTCCCGGCACTCAACCGGCACCACTACTCGATGGCCCCACATAAGACAACCTAATTCACTATATAACTCCTTTCTACGATTAAAAAATGGTTGCAACTCTCTTATTTCTACCTCAGCGGGCCAACCGTCCCGAACGTAACTCAATACTCGTCCCATAATGGGATCCCGGCTAGTATATTTTTTTACTTCCTTGTAATCGAGCAATAAAGCCTCTGAAGCAAAATGTAAATATGTCTGCTCAGGACATTCAATCATTTGAGACTCATTGTTTTCCCTATGAGCTGTTATCATTCTAGATAAACAATCAGCTGTGTTTTTATCCGTGCTCACATATTCTATTGAAAAGTCATATGCTGATAAAATCAAAGCCCACCTCTGAAGCCTGCTAGCTGTCATATTTGGGATTCCTGATTCCGCTCCGAAAATACTCACCAATGGTTTGTGATCCGTTCTCAAGGTAAAGCGACGCCCATATAAATATTGGTGAAACTTTTTGACAGCAAAAATAATTGCCAGAGCTTCCTTTTGAATCTGACTATAATTTCTTTCCGCAGACGTGAGTGATCTAGACACGTATGCCACTGGTCGCTCGCTCCCGCTGAAAACACGCTGCGCCAGTACCGCACCGAGCCCGTGCGCGCTCGCGTCGCAAGTCAAAATAGACGGGTGATTTACGTCATAATGTGCCAAAACTTCAGAGCTTGATAACAACTTTTTGATCTTAACGAATGAAGCTCTTTCCTCTTCACCCCAGTACCAAGCATGGCCCTTCTTTAATAATTTATGTAACGGAGAAAGATGACCACTTAAATTCCTAATAAAACGACCGTAAAAATTAACCATCCCTAAAAATGATCTTAATTCAGAAATCTCTTTTGGCTCTGCCAAATTTAAAATAGGCCTTATTTTATCTGGATCAGCTCGAATACCCTTATCGTCTATTACATAACCCAAATAAGTGACTCGACGTTCGAAAAATACACACTTCTCTTTTTTAATTTTAAAACCGGAATCCATAAGCCTAGTAAGCACCCTATTTAATGTAACCTTGTGTTCATCGAGCGATGAGTTGGCAATTAAGATATCATCCAAAAAAGTTACAACATTTGGAATATCCTTGAACAAATTTATCATAATTCTCTGAAAAATGCCAGGACTAGAAGCTAACCCAAATACGAGTCTGTTATAACGGAATAGTCCTCTATGAGTATTTATAACAGTGAAATCTTTTGAACTTTGATCCAACTCGATTTGATTATACGCTTGAGATAAATCAATTTTACTAAAATACCTACACCCATTCAAATTAGCCAAAAGATCCTCAATTTTTGGAACTGGATACTTATCGACGGACAAAAAACGATTTAAGGTGGTTTTATAATCAGCACATATTCGTATGGCGCCGTCCGGTTTGTTAACAATGACCAACGGGGTGGCCCAGTCCGACGTGTCGACAGGCTCGATGACGCCGGCGCGCAGCATCGCGTCCAGCTCGGCGTCGACTCGCTCCCGGAGCGCGTATGCGAGGGGCCGCGCGCGACAGAACACCGGCACGGCGCCCGCCCGCACGTGCAAACGAGCGCGACCGCCCGTGAAACGCCCGAGTCCGCCCGACACTAATTCAGCAAACCTGGAAAATATTTCCTCTGTATCATTCTTTGTAGACCCCGGAAGTTGCAAATTATTAACCTTGCACTTGGGTATCTCAATATTTAATTCAGCTAACCATTGGCGCCCTAATAACGATGTCGTTCCATTGTCTATAACATACAAGTTTAATATTTTCATGCTATCTTTATACTTCACTTCTATCGGAATATACCCTAAAGGCCTTATTTTCGTCCCGTCATAAAAAGATAACGTTAATCGACAAGATCTTAATGCTATATACTTAAATTTGTTTACATATGTTTGCTTACTTATACATGACAAAGCAGAACCAGTGTCAATCTCCATAGTTAAAGGCTTATTGTCTAGTAACACTATTATGCTAACCGGTTTATAATCCCTCAAAGATATCTGATAAATCGGTTCATCCTCTTCGATGATCTCAGATGAGCCCGGCTCCTCGTGAAATGAGTCCTCGTCTAGCAAATGATTGGTGCCCGCCGTGTAAGTCGTTGTCCTGCCCGCCCCGCGCCCTCCGCGCATTGCCGCCGTTCCCCAACGCACTCCGGTACTGCGCCCCGCGCCACCACGCCGTGCCCTATTATTATAACCGCGTGCCGCATTTTGCCTTGCAGTCTGTACTCGAGGTTCGTCAGGACAGCGACGGCGTAAATGGCCGACCTGACGGCATCGGCTGCACATAAAAAATTTGTAAGGGCAACCATCCTTATTGTGCCGCTGATCCCCACAGCGTTCACACTCGTCGAGCTGAACCCGATGAACTGGACCCGCAACTCCTTCCGACGTCGTCCCCGATTCCGATTTAGTCTGGTTACATGCTGCTCCGCCCTCCACCGCATGCGCGTCCCGCTCCGCAGCTTCGAATGTCGTAGCCAACTTAACCGCACGAGCAAAATCTAACGTCTCCTCCGCAAAAAGTCTTTGACGTATGAGATCATTATACAACCCACAAACGAACTGATCTCTCATATTTTCGTCCAAATTATTGCCAAAATCACAAAACCGATAGTTGGCGTAACTCTGCTACATATTGTGACACAAGGGTTGACTCTCTTTGTCGACATTTCCTAAATCGAAATCGTTCGGCCAAGAAGGACGGTTTAGGCTGCAAATGTTCTCCAACAATTTTGACCAAATCAGTAAATGTTTTATTACCTGGTTTGGCAGGACTACATAAATTTACCATTAATTCATACGCCTTCTCTCCAACAACGGAAATTAATGTTGGCACTTTTAAATTCTCCTTAATTTCGTGAGCGATAAAAAACATTTCCAATCGTTCGCAATATGCCTCCCAATTTCCCCCGCTCACATCAAACTCCGCTATTTTCCTTGAAAAAGCCATAGTTTTTATTGCAATTTTATCTATTGATCCTCGTTCGCCATTGTAAAATTCATGAGTGACAACTGTATTTCTTTTATAAAACATCAACCGAACATCTATCGAACCTCCTTACATAACAGTTAGCTTTATACTTACTCAGGTACTTAGATTGTACTTCTTTGGATAATTGTATAATTGATAGTCTCTAAAACAAAACAAGAAAGATTTCAGTATTTTATCAAAAAATTGTGCATTGAAAGAAATTGTTTGCAAAATTACCTCGGTGAATTGAAACACGCGTATGAAGTCGCAGACACCAATATACAATAAAAAAATTGTAGGATCCGGAAGTGCCAATTCATGGGAAATATTTTTTACAAAAACATACGTGATCTGCATACGAATATTCTCCAATTTGCTTACATAATAATTTATTAGATATAGTTATTGTCACTAGTCTTATTTTATATTTGTAGGCTTACTTACTCATAATCTATATAATTTGGTATTGAGGTAGAGATACAAATCTCATGTAGCTTGTTCTTAGTGTTGCCCAAATGCAAGGACAAGACGAGACTGAGCCAGTCTTGGTCTTGCATCTTTCGCCAATACACCTGGTCTTGGTCTTGGTCTTGGCATTGCGCTCCCAGTCTTGGTCTTGGTCTTGGTCTTGCAGCAAGAGTCTCGCAAGTCTCGCAATTACCTATTAGCCTATTGCTATTTATTAAACGTTACTTTAGACCTTAGAACAACGTAACAGAGTAAGTACATTTTGAGCTTGAATTAACATAGCCATAGTAAAGACCAACCAAATTAATAAATGGCTAAACATTTATTGAGAAATTCGAAAAATCAACTGTCACTCGGTGGGGTATGAATCCACGACCTAAGCGATCCGTGCCGATGATCTAACCAACTGAGCGTCCCACGTGTCTACCGTGTCCCACGGGGGTCAGTCTGTTTCTTATACGCTTCTTAAATCTTATTGCACGCTTTTTATTTTCTAAGCACGCTTTTTATACTATTCGATTAGCGTTGTAGAAAATTTTTACACGTTTCAAGTGTGTTTAAAGTGTCTACAATATATTTTATCAAATGGGTTAAGCACTTTATGGTTTAAATACACACACTTCCAAAAATCGAGATTTGCAGTGAACTTATAGAACATGTTTATCTATTAGGTAATAATAATAATAGTAAGTAATTATTGGAAACCCATATAGTTAATATTTTAATAATTACTTACTAGAATAAAATATTATGATATCTACCTTTTTTGTTTTTTTTTTTCGCTGGGAAATGCGTTTAAGCATCCCTCTCGGAGGCAGGTAGGTGAACTGCAGTGCCTCCGAGAGGGTATGTGGGACTCACTGGCACTCCAGAATACCCACTAAAACCCAGCGGCGCTCCTGCGCATCGCCTTAAGGCTGGGTAATATTCCTTGCTAGATCAACTTAATGTATTCGTGTCCATTCTGAACATGTACTCTGTGGCGGCAATCTAACAGTGTCAAATGTTGTGCATGCGGCGCTGCGGCGACGATTGTATGCGATATCAATAGAAGCCGCCGGCGCGTGTATCTTGACCTTGTACTTCCGAATAGCTGCAAAATTTCTTTGACAGGTCAGTATCCGACCTATGATGATGCCGACAACAAGACGCCGTGCACTATCAAAGTGCCGATGAGCAAAACTAGGGACGCAGTCTTTTTTTTATGGATATTTTCATTCGCTAGATATGTTTATGGTATTGTTCGTAATGCGCATAAGTCCAATTTTCCAAATTTTTTATATATATTTTTTTGCGTCTCATGGAGTTCCTAAGCGTATACCCGATCCTTATACTCTCTGAAACGACACTCGGTCCTAACTGCAAGACGCAAGAATCTCAAATGCTGTTTTGAAAATCTTGCTCAAATCTTGCACGGTCAGTCTTGTTCTTGGTCTTGCTAAATTTAGGCGGTCTTGGTCTTGCAAAAATGCAAGAACAAGACCACGACTGCAAGACCAAGGCCGATTTTGGGCAACACTACTTGTTCTTCGTCGTTTCAACCTATAGACGTCCACTGCTGGACGAAGGTCTCCTACATGGATCGCCACAGAGCACGGTCTTATACCGCTTGTTTCCAGCGGCTCCCAGCTACACGCTTGAGATCATCCACCCACCTAGTGGGGGGTCGTCCAACGCTGCGCTTTCCGGTGCGAGACCGCCATTCAAGCACCTTGGAACCCTAACGCCTATCGATTCTACGAACTATGTGCCCCGCCCGTTGCTACTTAAGCTTGGCGTCCCTTCGAGCTACGTCTGTTGCTCTGGCTCTCCTACGAATCTCCTCATTTCTGATTTGATCACAATATAAGGATACTCCAATTAGGTATAGTTCTCTCATAGCTTGTCCTTCTTTGTATGTAACCATTGTTCAGAATTAGATCAACTACCTGAAGATGTGTTGTCACAACTACATCGTAGCCAATAATCGTTGTGGTGTCTCATTGACATTACCCCGTTGTAGCCTCGAGATAAAAGTAAAATGTTATTTGGTATACCAATGTTGTTATTTATAACGATGTTTTCATCTTGATCATAACTACAACAGGATTACTTCACTAGGTGAATACTTCGATCATTTTATTGCTTCACATAATTAATTAAGCATAAAAATTTATGAATCCTATTAAAATTAGTTCAACTCGCCTCCAATGTTTATTTATACATAAATGAAAGTTTGCACAATCGTAAACTAAACAATAGTTTTCCTTTCCGCGTTTTCTCATCTATTGGCATAAACTAATTATATCGTTTAGTAACGAGGAAAAGTACCGTGGGTTTCCGTCCATAAATCAGACATTCAGCGAACACTGGACCAGGGAGGACGTCTTCGCTGTCGCGTCCTTAGCCTTAGTTTTCCTTATGTCACACGGCTGCAGAATGTTAATGGACACTAGAAATTTCCGGTACAAGTTTTCATGGCATGGCGAATATTTGTTTATTGTCCGTCAAAGCCATATACCTATGCTCGTAGTTATCTGCAGTTAGTAATTATCTGCAACACGTCACTGATTAGTAACTTCACCAGCACCAGCATACTCAGGCTTTCCTTCATATAATATGACTAGCTGATGCCCGCGACTTTAAGGTGTTTTGGTTCCCGCACTCTTAATTTTCCGGAATAAAAAGTGCCTATGTGTTATTCCAGATTATAATCTATAATAATATTTATAAATTTACCTAAATTAGAATTAGCAATCAAAATATAAGTCTATAATTGACGACTAGATTACATATCTAGTACTCATTACAGTAAAAAAATCCTATAACTACATATATTTGAGCTATATCAGATAGGTACTCAGCAGTGGCGTGCACTGATTTTGAAGGTAGGGTAGGCATTAGTTAGTCAGAATAACTATTTACTAGCTGTTTTGATGAAAAATGAGCATTGATGTATCTTCCTCTATGAATTGCACGCCACTGGTACTCAGCATGTCTCAAACTAGTAGCTCTATTCAATAAGTACTGTGACCACAATCCTATAATGAAACCATGTCTATGCGACCCACGGCCCAACTCATTGTTTCAATCGTCACCAATGATTCATATTACTTCTGATGATATCTGAAGTGATAGCTACAGGACGAATACTTAATTATTAATCTACATGTAATTAGTTTTTATGTGATTCTTATAGCGGTACAGATTGCCCGGTCTAAATGATAGACATATAATTTATTAATTGCTAATAATTATAATTTTTTAAATAATTATTAGCAATCAATAAATTATATTATTAATTAATTATAATTATAATTATATTATAATTATATTGGATAATGCTAATGATATTATAATATATAATTTTTTGCGCACTGATTTATTATTAAATGAAATGAAATTTATTGATAAAAATATTTGTCGTTTCACAATTATGTCGGGAACCCCGAAGTAAGTTTGAAAAAACCTGTATCTCGGGGTCGGGAGCTCTTCCTCCTCGGTATTATGAAAAATAGGTTTGCTGATGGAGCAAATTGGGCGGTTGGACACAGATTTTCTTATTTTTTGGTATTCGATCACCAAACTTAGCTTAACAAAAATGTAATTTTGTTCATGCTCGGTTAGCATTTTCCACTACCGATAACGAGGTTCTGCAGATAATTAGGGGAGATATTGGGTAATTTTGACAAGAAATTCGTCAAAAAAAAAATAGCCAAGAGTAAGAAAGTTGGCAGTGTTTCATAAGCCGAACTCGTAAAGCCGACAGTCCTGCGTTTGATCTCTTCAGTCATGTCGGATTTTCCATCCCATCGGGACTATGGGAATAATATATGTAGAATAAACCTAAGTTTGCGTGTACACCGTACCTATACATACTTGTGTGCATAGAGTTATTACCTCTATGCTTATGTATATCTCCCACGCATATGGCTAACCAGCTGATGCCCGCGACTTCGTCCGGGCGGTTTGAGGTATTTCGGTTCTCTTTAATTCCGCGGGAATTCTTTAATTTTCTCGGATAATAGCCTATAGGTATGTTATTCCAGATCTCATCCAGATCCGTTCCGCCGTTCTGGCGTGATTGAGTAACAAACCATCCACCCATCCAAAGTTTCGCGTCTATAATAGGTATTAGTTTACAGAAGTATAGATTGGTCGCTACCCCACATTACTTTTACGCACTTTGTTTTGTTTTCTTTTCTTTTCTATGTATTTTTATGTCTTGTGTAGCAATAAAGAATTTATCTATCTATCTATCTACTTTTAGTCCAATTAAAATAATAGCATACAATAAGGAAGGAGTTTAACTTATATGAAACTGTAATAACTGAAAATCCTATTTATCACCGCAAAGTGGAAAGACATACGACGCATGCAAACACCTTCGGCCTCAGCCGGTCGTGATCGTGGAATTAGGGCTTCGATTAGTGCCTGTCGGCGGACGGAAATTAAGGCTGTAAAAATAATACCTAATAATATGTTTTACGTACCTACTATTTAGTAGGTTCTATTTGGTACCTAGTTTCCTATAGGTATAGACTGTATCAAATTTCCATCATCCAAGCTTATGACGAAATGGCACGGCGGTTTCTCCATACAAACATATTCATCAGTTTTTTCCAGGGATAATTAAAATAGAGAAAATAATTTTGCATCATAAAATCCGTATATATCCGTACCATGTCTATAAGTTTTGCTTTTTTCAATAAATTAATAAATTTAAGATCAAGGAATTAAAAGATTGTAAAATGGCGCGGTATCATCAGAAATCCTGCAAATAAGTTTGACAAATATAATTTTTAAAAAAAACATACTGACATAGCCAATGTCCTTCTTAAGTTATTCTTTTTTTTTTTTTTTTTAATCTATTTTATTAAAGAGGGTTTGTTCAATATTAAGCATGACACCCTCATAGGAACAAAATCATTACTTCACTGCCTACGCTTAACATATGTTTTATAAATCTCGTACAGCGCCCTGGCCTCCTCTGATAAGGGGTAAGCCAGGACACTGTTACATACAGACAAATCCCTCAAATCAATATTAAACCTAGCCTTAAAATGAAATCTATCCAACTCGATTCGGACACATTCGACCAAGACATGGTATACATCCTCAATTACGTCGCATTCATTACATTTGGGCGAGTCGGATTTACCTACGAGGTATGCAAATCCGTTCAGGGGAATGTGTCCGGAACGTAGTCTTAAAGCAACTACAATGTTGCTTCTATTTAATTTTACACCAGCAAACCATGGCGACCGAGGAAGGGATGGCTGGATAGTTTTATACCAAATGCCTTTGATAAGTGATCTCTGGTCAAAATGCTCTTTCCACATACTAAAATATCTCTCTTTCATTAAAAAAATTAAATCACTAAAATAAGGTAGGCCATCAAAAAATAATTCAGAATTCAGTGCTTCCTTGGCAAGATTATCGACCTCCTCATTGCCCGGCAAACCTATGTGAGAAGGGATCCATTGTAAACATACGTTTTTTTTATCAGATAAGATCTTAAGGATTGATTTTATGATGCTATATGCTATTGGTACCCCACGAAAGACAGTTTTAGTACACTTCAAAAGATGTTGGAGGGCGCTCTTCGAGTCCGTAAAAATCACATAGTTGCCAGGCGCAAGAGAGTCGATATATGCCACAGCTTCTGCTATTGCTATTAATTCAATGTGCATGATAGACATATTTGTATTAACTTGTAATTTTATTGATGTTTTAGATTGAGTGTCCAAAAAAGCCAAGCCCGACCCATCCCTTCCTTTACAACCATCCGTGTAAATGGTATAATAATTGTTATATTTATTGTCTATGTAAAGTGTACAAATATTTTTTAAAACAAACGGATTGTATCGCTTCTTAGCGCTGCTTATCGTTTCAATCTCCGTGCTAACTACATTTGTTAAATCCACATTGCTGATCCAGGTATTCAAGGAGAAACATTCTAAATTTTTGCTTTTATGGAATGCAGTGGATTTGAATTCGTCATGAACTAAAGCTAGTAAAGGATTATTTTTACGTCTCCAGTATGTATTCTGACAAAGGGCGCTTAGTTCGCTCAGAATATCAGCTAGCTCGCTTTCCATAGTTGACACAGACTTAAACCAAAACTTTCCGGCTAAATAGTATCTTCTTGTACATAAAGGTTGAAGGTTAAGCTCCGATTCCATTACATGGATCGGCGTACTTCTGATGAATCCGCCAATAATCCGCATATATTGGTTCTGAATTTTGTCCAATTTAGCCAAGTGTGTATTACAACTATTTGCAAATATAAAACTGGCGTAGTCTAATCGACTTCGTACTACGGCAATGTACAATCTTCTTAAATGGATCGGGTGAATGCCCCACCCAGGCCCTACCAACACTTTAAAAACGTTAAAAATTTTAGAACATTTTTCTTTTAATTCATTAATGTGCTTTTTCCACCGTAGAGAATAATCTAGCCATAAACCTAAGTGCTTTAAACAATTAACCACCTGAAGTGTCGAATTATTAATAGTTAAATTAACAGTTACGTCTTTGAATCCCCTTCTAAAAATACACACCTTACTCTTGGTTGGTGAGACCTGTAAGCCTATTTGCATAGCTGTATGAACAAATTTATCTATTTCTAATTGTAAAGTCTGTGATCCTGTCTCGGTATTTTTACAGCTTATATACAGAACAAAATCGTCAGCGTATTGAGAAATTGAGACCTTATCAGTATTTACACTTTTACATAAATTGGATGTCGCAATATTAAAAAGCAGTGGAGAGAACGGATCCCCTTGAGCCAGACCTTTCCCGGTTTTCCTACACATATAGGAATTGTCAATGTTAATTTTTAGATTCCTCTCACTTAAAAAATTCCACAATTCAACAACAACACAACAATTCAACAAGTTCAATAGCTACATGATTTGTTACCAATACCCAATGAGTCCATTGACTGTAGCAGTACTGAAATATCTATATTGTTATAGGCATCTTCCAAATCTATAAAACATCCGATGGTGACTAGCTGTTTGGATAAGGCTACCTGAGTTCTTGAAACTAATGTGGATAAGTTATCTAAGGAAGATCGAGATTTGCGAAAACCGGTGGTAACTGGCAACAAAATTTTATTCTTTTCTATGTGCCACTCTAATCTTTTGATTAGTATGCCATGAAAAATTTTACAGACGCACGATATCATTGAAATCGGCCTGAGTGATGTCGGGGAATCCGGACCTCTGCTGGGTTTTGGGATAGGAATAATGACAATGTCCCTCCATTGTATCGGAACAAATCCGTGAGCGAAAAAGGAATTATATAGTTGTAATAAAATATTTTTTCCATTAGTAGGTAAATTCTTAATCATAGAATAGGATATGTCATCGTTACCCGGCGTAGTGTCCTTATCTTTAATACAGCTATTGAATTCATGCAAAGATATTTCTGCATCTAAAGATACGTTATTTGATGAAAAAGCAGGTTTATTTGGGAGTGCATAATCGGGTGTGAGTTTTTCGAGAAGCTTAACACATTCTTCCTTACCAACCTTATTGCCAGGATTAGAACGACCCTTGAACCACCTCATTTTGTGCCAAATTTCATTTTGGTTGGAAGATTCATTTAAAGAGTTACAAAAAGTTTGCCAGGATTTATCATTAGCAATGCGCATCTTCCTCTGTGAATTTTGAATTTTCTCATGTAAAATATCAAAATTATGGGGTGTAGGGTTACGTCTAAATGTCGATAGGGCCAAACGGCGCTCTGCAACACATTTGGAGAGGTCAGGATTCCAGTACGGCTTGGGGCAAAATTTGTTTGTAGGGTTCGGATTTATTTTGATGTACGGAATATGTAGGTCTGCAGCTATATTTAAGCAACCTATAAAATTGTCATACGAAGTCTGTAAATCCTCTTTAAATTTAAAATGTTCAAACATTGACTGTAAACAATTTTTATAATCTTGCCAATTAGCCTTTTTGTAATTACGTCGAGGAAAACTATTAGGACGAGCATAAATTTCGGTTGAGATTTTAATCATTAGATGGTCACTGCCTAGTGATTCGTTCAAAACGTTCCAGCAAAATCGCAATGCAATATCTGAAGAAACTAAAGAAATATCAGGAGCTGACTGCCTACATTGACCATTCACTAGAGATACTCGAGTCAGAGTACCGTCATTTAAAGAGAAAAATAAGTGGTCTTCAAGCGCATCATAGATTTGAATCCCTCTTGAGTCAATTTTATTAGACCAATTTGTATGGTGACCATTAAAGTCGCCTAAAATTAAGGTTTTGTTTTTAAAACTTGAAAATAAAATATCCCACTCTCTCTGATGCGTACGCGCCGAAGGAGGGCAGTACAAGGAAATAATGTTTTGAATGGTGTCACAGTTATGTACTTTAATTCCTAGTATTTCTATATCTGTATTTATGTCTGGTATTTGCAACAGTTCCGCTTTAATAGATTTATGGACAAAAAGTGCTACGCCTCCATACGAATCCACCCTATCCTTACGAAATACATTGTAATCCTTTACCTTTAATGCTGTATTCGAGTCTAGCCAAGTTTCGCTTAGAGCAGCAATGTGAATTTTTTCCTGTAGGAGAATATTTTGAAACGACAACAATTTAGGTTTAACACTCTGCGCATTCCATTGAATAATGTTCAGTTGTATACGAGTATTATGGTTTCTAGCCATTCTTAGTAAATGATTCAATAATTGTTTTTAATAGGGACCAGTCACATACGTAATCCATCAATGCCGTAAGTACCCACTCGGAAACACACTTCACAATATTTTTTAACTTTGCCTGCATGGAAATTCCTTGCAAAAACAATATATTTTTAAGTCTGTTTAAAAGCTCCAAAAATGGTATTGTTTTTTTGGGTTGCGATTGATCCTCTCTTTCTCTAAAATTGGGCAAATCTTCACTATCCCTGATATTTTCTTCCGTATCTTGAGCTCGCCTTCGCTGTGGCTTTGTTGTTCTAGCTGTGCCGTGAGAACTAGGTGGCTTGTGAATAGTAGCGCTGGTCTTTACTACACGTGCATATGAAGTGGTAGCTGTAGATGGGGGAGGTTCATTACTACTTGACGGTCTGTTGGATGACGGCGGAAAAACAGGTGAAGGGGGGTTTTCCGGTATATCTGATGAATTCTCTGTTCTAACTGGCTCATAAATCGATAAAGCAGTTTTATAGGTACAGTTCCGTTCCGCCATTATCTCTCTGATTTTTCGTTCTTTGATAAAACTGGGACACGTCTTTGACATCGCCATATGGTTCCCGTTACAGTTGACGCACTTATAAGTTGTGGCTCCGCAATTTTCGTGGTTTGAACCGCATTTTGGACAAAAGACCTTTGAGGAAGGGCACCTTCTGAATATATGACCTAGCCGCCAGCATTTTGAGCACTGTGACACCCGGAATACATATGGTTCTACTTTAATTTTGAGACCTTCTACTAGTATATAAGGTGGTAGTTGATCGCCCTTAAAACATAATCGAACGCATTCACTTGGAGTCCATCCATTTTCAGTTGTGTTGCTGCGTCGGTCGAGGCGCACAACAGACGTTAATTCAATTTGGTTAGGGCATTCAATACTTTTGGAAATTTCTTCACTTGGCAGGTCCAAATCCACCCCTCTTATAATACCATAGGATATGTCCTTCTCCAACGCTCTAAAGATTCTCCATCCTCTATCAATAAATTCCCTGCAGTTTTCTATTTTTTTTGCGCTAATCTCGTTAGGTATATCTAGTCTAATTTTATATGGGTTAATGTACTTCACCCTCTCAATGTCACATAAGTTATTATTTTTAAAAAGTTTGGCTATGGCAAACTGTTTAGGTAAAATTTCTGAGCTTGAGATGTATAATTCAATTGGATAGTTGGTCGCGTTTGTCGCTTTTGTCTTTTTTCCTTTGCCCACAGTAGTCCATTCACTTTCACTCTCCTCATCACTTCTTGCCCTCTTCTGTGTTCTTAATAATTCTTCTTCCCTGTCGCCTTCCGTCGCCATAGCGTCTTCTTGATTGTATTGGTGCTCATCTACTAACATCACTGCCTGTTGGATTTCTTGTGACCCGTACAACATCATTGCATTATTATTTGCATACTGCGCGCTGTCTTGATTCATTGCGATTGAACTCGCTATGTGGCCGCGTCCGGCCGGCCGTAGGTATAGTAACTACCAAGCGGTAGGTACTCCGCGGCCGACGAGCGCAGGTAAAATAAATATTGTACGCGATAACAGTCGGACACAACTACTTCGCACGGTTACCGCGACGAGACTGAAGTTATTCTTGAAAATTATTTTAAAAATCGGTTCAGTTTTGGAGGAGAATATGAGAGTAAGAATTCAACTGTTTTAATAGGTATAATCGGTCCAAGCTGCAGTTGTCTCTGTCGAGTGTTCTAGGACTCTATTCAAGGAGCATTGAGGTTCTTGATCTGGATGGTCTCTGAATAATTTAGAATTGACTTGACTATCATTTGTTTCACTCTTGTCTCAAGAAGCTATTGATTTCTCATTTATCTATGACTTAATCCATCTTAAGTCACTCAAGATGGGAGTTTATTAATATGGATTAACAATGACACATAAAAGACTTCTATAAATTGAAGTCTGGAACATGTTGTGAATACCCTGCATTGTAATTAATTATTCTGATTTAATAATTAGTATTGGTTTAGCCCATCTTTAAAACTGATAAATTATTTAAAACTCCATTTAAAGCCATAACTTTACCATATAATTAGTAATTGGTTAATTACGCATATTTGAGTTGCAACGAGTTTCCTATATTCCTCAATTGCTGTGCATGATAGGTCTTTTGCACTTCTGACATATGGTCTTGCGCTGCTTGGATTCAGCGACTCCCTGCTACTCGGCTGATTTCTGTCCACCTAGTAGGGCTGTCAACACTGCGCTGTCCAGTGTAGGGTCAACATTTTAGCACCTTGGGACCCAAACGTCTATCCGTTCATCGAATTATGCCACTTCAGCAGTGTTTTCCACTTCATCGAGCTGTGTCAATTTAGTTTTTCTAAGGATCTCCTCATTTCTAATTAGGTAGCTGTAAGAAACTCCAAACATAGAAAGGTATGCTCAGAGTTTCTTTCAGCTACCAAATCAGCTCCATTCAGCTCCATCGCCCGCTGTGCTATCATATGAGCCCCATAGCTAGGCAACCATGATGTTGATCAGGTGGTTTCGAACTATAAATATAAAAGAATCTTGGCGCAATTTAATGTAAGTGTATTTATTATGTCACCTGGAAATACACGAAAACTAGGATTTTGTATACGATTGCTAGGAAATGTAGAGACGAGGGAAAAGGTAGAGACGAGCCAATCCAGGAAATTTGTAAAATAATTTTAACATGGCCTTCGTGGTCATTTTTTAAACCACCCAAAAATACTTATGGAATTGTATGCTTACCTATTAGATCCTAGGCAGCAATTTCTGCAGGGAATGCATATAATTCCTAGGTAATAATAATATTTTGTCAATTTGACGGATAATATGCATATTCGTTACCATCGATTAGGCTATAGCACATATTCGCACGATCACTGGTTCAACGCTTTGAACCTTATGATAATGGCGAAAATGTCAAGGAAATATTTCTTATCCTAATTCAATGACGGGACATTAAACCAATTCCGCAAACATAAGTCAATTCAAATAAGAAAATCACAATACAAAAATTTGCCAAAATACGCTAACCTCCAGTAATTCACGCTAATACGAAAGGAATCACGATCTTACTAATTGAATAAGCACTACGCGTCGCATAAACCATAAGGACAAAATACAGTTAAGTAAAGTAAGTTTCCAATGTGCATTTTGCTCTAATGTTATGAATGCTACGCAGATCATCACAGATCAGGATTATCTGATCTGTGTATCTAACATGATGACAAAAAAGTTCACAAGGAAACTTAACTTCAAATTAAATTAAGAGTCCCCATCATTGTTGTCGATAGATCAAATCTTAGATCTTCTCATTTCCAGCACCTCTGTTTGTTTTTAGAACACAATTTAACTACAAATTGACTTCGATTTACCAATGAGTCTAAGATGGAAGCGAGCAAAATTTTCTGAATGGTTGTGTCTGCAGAAAACATCTTGTTTTATTTACGGGGCATACGAACTACTTAATGAAATATTCCTTAAAATGTTAATTATTGATTACAGAAAATATACGCGAACGCGGATAAATAAGATATAATAAGAAAAGAAGAGGTGTTTTGAATTGATAGAAAAGTTTAAAATTAATAAAGCCACAAGTCAAAGAGATAACTGAATAAAGCTTTTTAAAGAAAGAATCACCAAAATAGATTAATTAGGCTAATTGAAATGACAATGAAGCAGTATCAATCATAGAAAACAAGTGATGTGTTTAAATGGCGCCCAATAAACTTGTAAAAGATAACTAAGTGGTTTGCTACTGAGTGCTTTTAAATTATTTATTGTTTATCTGACTCTACATAATTATTGTAGGTACACTCTCAGATATAAAATAGTTAACTGATGACAAATTATTTTAATATTGAATATTGAAATAGAGTATAATATGTGGCCTACATCGATATTGGTCAGATCGATATTTGAAATTTCAAAATGTTCTATACGACATGTTTTAAAGTATTGATTTGAAATTTGAATGAGTTTGACTATGGTTTGACCATTCAAAATTATGACTACTCATGACGTCTTTATATAGGTTGCTGCATATTGAGATGGGGCAGTGTTACCAGTTCAGCAGAATTCATGCCTACTTACTCCCTAACTCGATGATATACGATATACGTACGGGAACCAAATGTATATTCGAATACACCTCGAATGTGAGTACATTATTACGTGCCCTGTAATCAACCATTCCCTTGATCTTGACAGTGATTCTGTCCTTCGCTTTGTTAACGTCCAATTCAAGCACATTGCCATGTATCGAGTTTATATCAGCTTTATATACCAGTAAAGGTGGTCCGATGACAATAGTATCGCCGCTCCCTCCTTTCGTGTCCGTACTTTACAATTTGAATAGGTATCAAAAACTACTAATAGTTTCCGGAGTCATGTATAATTTAACTAGTTTACGTTTAGGTTTTCACGAGTTGTTTCGAACTTTATCTTTACACACCAGACATAAATGTAACTTTTTTTTATCAACTACAAGTCAGCCCTTGACTGCGATCTCCCCTGATGGTAAGTGATGATGCAGTCTAAGATGGCAGCGGGCTATCCTGTTATCTTACACTCATACCCCTAATCGGTTTCTACACGGCATCGTACCGGAACGCTAAAATCGCTTGGCGGCAAAGACTTTGCCGGTGTGGTGGTAACTAGTGGTGGCCGGCCGAAGCCTCCCACCAGGTAAACTACTGTTGCGAAACTTAGTAGAGATCAATCTGTTGATATCAAGATGTTTTTCACAGATCACGGAAACAATTCCGTGATCTGTGATGTTTTTGATATCAAGCTTAGAATCTTGTATTCAAGCTAACAGTTTTTGTTGACCTCAATATAGAAATGATTGACAAAGTATGTACAACGAACTTTGATGCGCGCCGTGGTTTTATGTCGTCCATGGAAGGTCCCGGATTATATTGGTAGGGAAAAAGGAGTTTATTCCTCTCCTTTATAATCTATACCGCGTCGTATGTAATCTGATCCCGTAGGAAACTTCGACTAAGTAGTCAGGCGCTCAAATTATTTAAAACTACCGCATCCCTTCCAAGCCTACATCCAATTCACATCGGAACTTTCAACCAGTAGCGCGGGTTCCAAACGCGCCTTGCTCTGAGATGAGCTTATATGAAAACTAACAGCTGTAGTAGTAGTTAAGTTTTAAGTACACACAGCGAACTCGCAATCAGTACACAATACAGTTAGTTATCAGTATTAGTTTATCCTCAATCCCCGGAGCACCTGCTGAAACGTAAACACACATTTTGGTTTTTTAGAGTATTCATTAATGATTACCTACTAGTGTCCGATTATTTATAGACCGTCTGTCCAAGCCCTTGATTACAGGATACAAGATCCTTTTAAAGCTTAAGTTATGGTAACAGTTATGCTAACGTCTCGTACAAATCGAGTACATTTAAGTACTCGAAAAAATCGCTTCTTTAGCAGATAAATGTTTGCGTTTTAGTAGTTTACATTACCTTAATGACGTTCGGGAATGAAGATATTTTCAGCATTACATAGCTGCCATCGAGAATCTGTAGCATCGTCTTTACAAGCAATGATTTCTTGAGAAATATTGTTGTAATTTGTAAACTATCTCTGAACTAAACTGAAATGACAGCTGGTACGATTTCATAATGCTTCCAGAGGAAATAGGTATAGGTATAGCTGTTCACAAACCTATTACGCACCTTTGAACTCGCGAACTTTGGTAACCGCGGAATTAAATAAAACCACGATTTGAACTTAAGGAAGTATAGGTTTATTGAACCCAAGGACGGAACAACGATACACGGCTGCATTTAATCTATATACAGTTTTGCGGGCAGCCACGTAATAGCGCGACGCAATATCCGACAGCGACATCTATTGGTCGTGAACATACCGCCCACCAAGGACATTTAGTGAGAAATGTCCTTAAAATTCTTGTACTGGGAAATCGTACCGCCCACCGTGACTATGTTCTTGGTGGGTGATCTTACAAGATTTTGAACTTATATTCTAAATTAACTAAAAAATAACTGAACTGAGCAATAAACGAATGCAATTTTAAATACCTTGGCGATAAATGCACAAATGAACAAAATATAAAATGAACTATCTTAAATTAACAATAGGATGAACTAACTATGCTATTACAATAACTTAATCACTAACGGGTAAAATACATATTTTTGATGTTGGTCTCTTAATGCTAGAATTTTTCACTTTTATAGTGACCACACGGGTAACATTATCAGTACCCGGATGCTTTTCTATTATACGACCCATTAACCAACGACTCGGTGGTAGGTTATCTTCTTTGACAAGAACAATGTCTCCCAAATTGGGTTCTGGTACGCGGGAGTTCCACTTGTAACGATTCATTAAGTGGGACAAGTATTCCTGCGACCAGCGTCGCCAAAAGTTCTGCAACATTCTCTGAATGAACTGCCACCTTGTTAGTGAGCTCATACTTGAATCCAGATAGTTATCGACCTCCGGTACCGCTATCAGGGGTCATCCGACAAGAAAGTGTCCCGGCGTTAACGGAAGTGGATCACTCGGATCTGAACTATCTAATCTAATCTAATCTAATCTAATAGGACCGATGACCTCGTCCTTTTGTTGTCCTTAATTGTATGGGTCCTGCATAGTCTACTCCACTATGAAGAAATGCCCTAGCAGGTGTACATCGAACTGACGGAAGGGAGCCCATAAACTGATGTTGAATGTCGGCTTTTTGTCGGACACATGTAACGCATTTACGTATATGCTGTTTGACTAAACTTTTCACACTAATAATCCAATACGATGTTCTCAAATAATTAACCATCATCTGGACTCCTCCATGAAGAGTATTTTGATGTGCGTCCATTACTACCAGTTTTGTAAAATGAGATGAGTGGGGTAATATTATCGGATGCTTGGTCTTTTCGGGTAGCTGAGACTTCTGTAATCTACCACTTACTCTCATGATCCCTTGGTCATCTAAATAAGGGCACAAAGATTTAAGCTTACTATTTTTAGATTGCAAGTATCCTTTGACTTTTAGTTGTGAATATTCGTCAGAAAATTCTTCATGTTGTGCTTTTTTGATACAGCAGATCCTAGCTTGGTCTATTTCTGCTTTGGTTAAATAAGCTGTCCTTTTATCACTACGACTAAAGAATCGCCTACAGTAGGCGATTACCCTCAGCAACTTCTGTAATGACGAAAAACGTTGGAATAGTGTGTCTTCTGAAAATGCGTTAAAGTGTGTTTTAACTGCTTCTTCTAAATGAACTTTCAAATCTGTTGGTCTTTTATATTGGATGGTTTGCTCTCTAAGAAACTGTGGACCGGAAAACCAAAGCTCGTTCTCTGCAAGTGAACCTGGTTGAATACCTCGTGATGCACAATCGGCTGGATTCTCTTTAGATGGTACGTGATACCACTGAGCAGAGTCCAAATTTGTCAGGATCTCGGAAACCCTGTTGGCCACGAAAGTTTTCCACCGACTTGGATGGCTATTCAACCACGCGAGAACGACTGTGGAGTCCGTCCAAGCTCTGATCTTACTCTTTTGGATATTCAAAACGTCAGCTATCTCAACTAACAGTCTAGATAAGAGTGCTGCCCCGCAGAGTTCGAGACGTGGGATACTAACCTGCCTTATTGGTGATACCTTCGTTTTCGCTGCTAACAATGAAACATGTCTCCTCCCAGCACCGTCGTCTACCCTCAAATATACAACAGCTGCGTATGCTAGTTTTGAAGCATCGCAGAATCCGTGCAATTCAACGTTAGCGTCTGATTTTAAGGTGCTCAACCATCGCGGGACCTGTACTCTGGTAAGCTGTTCCAGCTCATTACGGTAAGTAACCCATTCGTTTTTTAATTCTTCTGAAATTGGGTCATCCCAATTGACACCTGCTAACCATAATTTTTGAATAAACATTTTTGCTACTATGATAGTAGGTGCTATCCAACCCAGAGGGTCGTACAAGCGTGCTACCACTGATAATATTGATCTTTTTGTTTCAGGTCCAGACGTCGGATGCGGAAGTTTCACCGAGTATCGGAATTGATCTTCACTTCGGTCCCAGGTAAGTCCTAAAACCTTAGTTGTACTTTCTGCTTTTAGTTCTATAGCTTTTTTGTCCTTTATGTTTTGTTTGTCCTTTATAATTTTGTCCTGTTTATGTACCTTTAGAGTGATCTGTTTTTGTTTGTCCTGAATTGAAGGAACAAGCTTTTGCATGCCCTTCTCTTGTTCTTCATTATTTTGTATCTTTTCTAACAACACTTTGCTATTGCTGTTCCATTTCTGTAGTTCAAACCCCCCTCTTGCTAATAACGCTTTCATCTGCTTATAAATTTCCATGCCTTCTTCCACGCTAGCGCAACCTGTCATCAAATCGTCCATGTAGAACGATTGGACTACTCTTGAGGAAGCTAAGGGGTAATTCTTACCCTCATCAACACTGACTTGGATGAGGGCTCGAACAGCCAAAAAGGGAGCCGATGCCGTTCCAAACGTTACTGTTAATAACTCGAAATCTTTTATTTCTGTTTCAGGGTTTTCACGCCAGACTATGCGTTGGAACATTGTGTCTTCGTCTGCAATTCGGACTTGCCGATACATTTTTATAATGTCAGCTGTTAAAGCGATCGGTTGAACTCTCCACCTTAATACGGTGTGGCGCAAATCCGCCTGTAACTTAGGACCCACCATCAGCGTGTCATTAAGTGAGACTCCCAATTTATTTTTGCTCGAAGCATTGAAAACCACTCGTACTTTTGTTGTGGTTTTATCGTCTCTAACAACTGCGTGATGAGGTAAGTAGACAGCTTCATTTCCTTTTCTATCATCTTTTGTTACTGGCCTCATGTGTCCTAATTGTAAATATTCATTAATCACTTCTGTGTAACTATTTTTTAATTCTTGATCTTTCGATAGCCTTTTTTCTAATGATTTGAACTTCGTTACAGCTAGCTGTCGTGAATCACCACCTGAGCAACCAGGCTGCTCATCTCGGAATGGTAATTTCACAACGTAGCGACCTTCTTCTGTTCTTTTTGTTGTATTTACGAATATTTCTTCGCACCTTTTCTCTTCGTCTGTCCACAGACCCTTTGAATTATGCTTTTCTTCTTCCAATTCCCAGAACTGTTTTAACATATCCATTTCAGAGACCTGAGCATGCATTACAGATATTTTTTGGATGTCCTCGTTGTTCTTGTTACAGCGTTCGTTAACAGTGCCAGACAGAATCCAACCCAATGTTGTCTTTTGTGCAATTAGGTTCTCATTTTTACACTTTTTTATGCCCTCCTGTAATATTTGGCTGTAGACATTAGCCCCTAGCAACATGTCAATGGATTTAGGAGTGTTAAACTGGGGATCTGCTAAGTTCAAGTATTGTAATTCTGCCCAGTCGATCTGTTGTATTTGCTGTTCAGGTAAGAATGTCGTAATATTCTTCAACACATAGGCTGTAATTTGTAGATTGGTGTTCTCGCATATTCTCGATCTTAGTTTTAC
Source organism: Erebia aethiops (assembly GCA_923060345.2). Lineage (NCBI taxonomy): Eukaryota > Metazoa > Arthropoda > Insecta > Lepidoptera > Nymphalidae > Erebia > Erebia aethiops. Next base: position 21,810,120 of record OV281080.1, on the reverse strand, counting down.
AGTAACTACATACTTCGATGTTAGAGCCTTGTTTCCACCTAGACCAGTGATTATACCGCTGGCAGGAGTCTTTTTAAGACGCAACAGCTGAACTGCGGCCTCAGTAATAAAACATGCCTGAGACCCTTGGTCTAATAGGACTCTGAGAATGTGGTTTCCACCAGCTTGCGACTCGGTGTTTACTAATGCAGTAGCAAGTAAAACCTGACTACAACTGGCTATTCTCTGAGTTGATAAGCATGAAACTATTGGCAGTGCACTAGTTGATGTACTAGCATTCTCAATAGGTTCGGTTGCCTTTGTACTGGTATCCGTGCGCTCGATATTAAGGTGCAAAAGGGAGTGATGCCTCTTTTTACAAATCCTGCAGGTTCCAGGTTTCTTGCACTGGAAAACTGTATGGTTTCCGCCTAAGCAGTTGAAACAAATAGAATTCTTTGCTACAAAATCTCGCCTTTTAGAGATATCTTCCCCAGCAAACTTTTTACAGAAGCATAACTTGTGATTCTCAGAACAATATTCGCAGCGCATACCCGAGACGTTCGTAGCTAGAAAAGTTTTTGACCTTGGACCAGTTCCACTGGTATGCTGTACCGGAGTCTTCTTAGAATCTACGAACTCGAGTGCGCGAAAGCGACTCTCCGTGAAACTTTTGAATTGATCTAAGGTTGGCAATTCATTCAAGTCGAGTGTACTAGAAATATGTAGCTCCCACTGTTTACGCGTTTCTGGATCGAGTTTAAAACTAACAATGTGAATAATGATAATGTCCCATGTGCTCACATCAATAGTTATATTTTTTAAAGCATTCAAACAGTCCATGGTGGTATCTATCAGGTCTTTCAAACCTGGTGATGATTCAATACTCATACGTTTAATTCCCAACAAGCGTTTAAAAATGCAATTTGCCAAATACTTTCTATTGTTGTATCTTTGCTCTAGTAGAGACCAGCATGGACTGTAGTTGGAATCTGTGATTGGAGTATGTCTTATTAACTGCTCAGCCTCGCCCGTCAAGTGAGTCTTTAAATAATGTAATTTTTGTACATTATCCAAAGCATCATTATTGTGAACTAAGGACGTGAAAAGATCTCGAAAGGTTGTCCATTCGGAATAGCTACCAGAAAAACTAGGAATTGTAATTTTTGGTAACCTCACAAGCTGACTGACCCTATCGTTATCCTTTCCGTTTGACTTGACAGTACGTTGCTGAGTTTCTGATGGTGACAAAAATTGATTTAAACATGATTTCATGAGCGATTTACACATAAAATAATTTTCCTCCGTTACATCATAAACTCCGTTTGTTACATAAGAGGTGTTGGCTAACACATCAGGTTTTGATATCTCATACAACTTAGCGTTGTTTGCCCTAAACAATAGCCAATCTCGTTCTAAATTTTCTGATCTAACTTCTAGGTATTCTTTATTTATTCTTTCTTTTGGACTTTTTTTAAAATTTGCTAGACTCTTTTTGATGGAATTGTGTAGATCTAATTGTACATTTAATAGACCTTCCATTTGTACTACAATTAGGTGCCAATTAAAATTAGACAAGTGTTCTATAAACTAAAATAATTATTGTATGTACTAGAATCTAGGAATCAGAAGTAAAAAAAAAGACTTTCAAATTTATCGTTAAATATCTGTCTTAAAATATGCTGAAAATTTCACAAGTGTTTGAAATTTCAATCGAAAAATTCAATGTCCTAAAATATGATGAAAATTTTACAAGTGTTTGAAATTTCAATCGAAAAAATTCTATGTCCTAAAATATGATGAAAATTTTACAAGTGTTTGAACTGAACTAATTCTATGGGAAATCGGACATAGGTTCCCCGTTCCCTCGTTTTTAATGAAATTATACTAAGTCCTAACTAGCATGCAATTTAGCCTAAGTTAAATTCAGTATATTTTTTAAAGTTATTGACACCAAACAAATAAGGTTCACTTTTGCTTGAAATTTTAAAATAAAGTTAAGTTATTGAGACCAAACAAATAAAGTTCACTTTTGCTTGAAATTTAATATGAAGTTTTTACTCACAGTTTGACAGTTGACACGAACTATTTGCACTCACGTCACGATGAAAGCTGTCACTTTGACACCTGTCAAACTCCTCCGGGTAGTCCTTGTTGTACTGGGTTGTCCTGCTCTGCACCGCTTGTCTCGCTCACACACTGGTCTGCGCTGCTGGCGCCCTCTGCCGGTGCTTGCCGCCGCTGCTGCACCACGTACTCAGGTGTCTGCAGCAATCCACTGCGAGTAGGGTGAGTGGTCGCCGACCACTTGCTCTTCAAAACTTCCGGTTCGATAGGAACAAATTATGTTCACAAACCTATTACGCACCTTTGAACTCGCGAACTTTGGTAACCGCGGAATTAAATAAAACCACGATTTGAACTTAAGGAAGTATAGGTTTATTGAACCCAAGGACGGAACAACGATACACGGCTGCATTTAATCTATATACAGTTTGCGGGCAGCCACGTAATAGCGCGACGCAATATCCGACAGCGACATCTATTGGTCGTGAACAATAGCTCTAGATTTAAATCCAACAATTTGGTTTAGAAAATGTGTTTTAAACAGATTAAGTGCCTACTAATACTGCAACTCATGCTGGGCATAGGCCTCCACTCTCATAGGAGTGAGGGAATTAGAGCTTAGACCCACCACTCTGCTCCAATGCGGATTGGCGGGTCTATTAAGTATCTACTCGGCCCAACCATAAGGAATTTCATCTATAGACAGTGTTGTCTTGCAACTTTTTCGTTCTAATTTTTATTTTTTCTCCTAAACAACAATTTGTCTCATTTGTGTTGAGCCGACCATAAAATTGTGACTATTAAAAAACCCTAAGCACCTAATTAACGGTGTACATTACCATTTTGTCGTGATCTAGCAATTATTTTAATACTTTGTTTAACTAGATCCATAGTCTTGTTAAAGTAGTTTCATTCTATGGTAATATATCGACGTTGTTATTCACTAACTGTTTAACTAATTAGTTAAACAGGTTTGTCAGTGCTAACATAAACCTTAGGCCCGGCAGCAGGAGGACCGCTTTGCTAGGGACGAGCCCAAGTGCCGCGCCAGGGAGGCTTCGATATCTCGAAGTTTCCCGACATGCGCGTAGGATGGCTTGCGAGGGGGTTTTAGTGAGTAAGAATCTCACATAACCTGGCTTCCACCCCAAGAAGCCAGGTATCTTATGAAGAATGAAGATTTCCCCCTCAAAAAAAAAGGCCCGGCAGCAGAAACGCCGGGTTATCCTTTTAATATTCCAATATATTATACTCTTCCATATTCTAATATACGGTCTATATAATGGTGGCCAAAATTGGAACTAATCTTTATGCCTGTCACCGGGTCAGATAAGTTTGACAGACTATACGTCTATGCTTTTAAGTACTTTCAACTCAGATTTAGCTATACTTTGACAGAATTCGCATAAAACTTCTGTCAAAATTTCAAAATTATTCCAGGATTAAACGTAACCAGGCATTTCTGCAAGCGGCCCTAGTTCAATTATTATTAAGTGGTATAGATGGACTTAAATCCACTATAATAAAAGACATTATATTTTATTGTTTTTTGGCTGATGCCCGCGACTTCGTACGCGTGGATCGAGGTTTTGTGGTTCCCGCGGGAACTCTTTAATTATCCGGGATAAAAAGTAGCCTATGTGTTATTCCAGACTATAATCTATCTCTGTGCCAAATTTCATCCAGATCCGTTCAGCTGTTGGGGCGTGATTGAGTAACAAACATCCATCCATACATCCATACATCCATACATCCATACATCCAAACTTTCGCATTTATAATATTAGTAAGATTGAAAGCCACTGAAAATTAAAATCTATCTATTTAAAAAAAATCAACGTCTCATTATTATTTGGACGTACATGCCGGACATTTGCTAGAAAAATATTATAAACCTGCGTTAGTTCGTAACCACAAACATAATAATGTTCTATTTTATCACATAGAACAATGAAAATCATAAAAGCATCCAAAGAGCTTAATTGTATTGTTTTATTTTATCATCATTCACGAGTATTTTTATATTTTTTGTATGTATCTGTATTATTGTATCAATAATATAAGTATCACTAGGCCTTTTGGTTAATCAACTTGGAGCTAAAACTCATTAATCTGTCTCTAATTTTCAGATCTGCTATACGAAAACTACATCCCAAACGATCCCGAAAAGCAAGATAGCATATTGCGCAAGCTCTCCGAATACTGCGGCAAGTCCATGTTCAACTACACCACCGAAGACGCTGAACCGCCTTACAAGTGGGACTTTTATCACTCTTTCTTCTTCTCTTATACGGTCGTCAGTACTATTGGTGAGTAAGAAGGAAAGAAAATATGTATTTTTTTTCAAATAGCTGTTCCAACTTCTGCCTGGCTGGTTTCGCACGGGTCAGGTAGTCATCAATACAGCCTGTTCTGTATTATGTATTTATGGTTAAAATCTACTTTATACTGATCGCTATCGATCTATTGAATAATACACAATTAGTATCCTACATTATACCATTTAGTTAATAAAATTTTCTTATCCATTAAAATATAACATCTAATCATATTTTAAAGTCCGTAGACGAAAATTCATTCATTCGAACATCATTAAACCGCTGACCATGTTTGAGCTTCTTCTGTAAAAAACAAGCCTCTTTTAAAACGTTTTTTTCGTCAAAAGACGAAATAATTTTTATTGCTTTTTTAGGTTACGGAAATCTGGCTCCTACAACTCACCTGTCCAGAATATTGATGATTTTTTATGGATTATTCGGTATCCCCATCAATGGTATCCTCCTCGCAAACCTTGGTGAATATTTCGGTCGTCAGGTAAATAGATATTGACGTAATGTAATAACAATGTGTAGATCCACAGTAAACAGATACAACCAGTATGGAAACTACCTAGAAACGTTCGAAACAGGCTCACTCACACAAACGTGCACATCGACGAGACTTGGGGTCTCTTGGGGTTGGGCGCTCGTCGCAGTGCCGTCAGTAGTGAGTCCCGCGTCATCGCATGTTCGGTACTGGTTGCATCTGTTTACTGTGGTAGATCCAAACATTCTATTGGAATAAAATTTCCCTTTACCTTTTAGATTTGCCTGATATGGTAGGCACTCGATACCCTGTCTCTTCTACCAAAAGAAATATTTAAACCTGAGTTGGTATTGTATCCATTCATATTATAATAATTTTAATTCTTTTTATTTTATTTTTCAGCTCATATCTGTATACCGCAAGTACAAAAGGAAAGACGAAAAGCGTGCTGATAAGCTGGATTATTTCTTCAGTAACTTGGGAATGCTCGGCCAAATATTTCTCTACCTAGTCCCTGGATTCTTGTTCTTCATATTCTTGCCTGCTTGCATTTTCATAGTCTTCGAGGGCTGGGATTATGTAGCTGGAATATACTATGCCTTTGTTACTTTAACTACTATAGGGTTTGGTGATTTAGTAGCGGGTGTGTATCTACCTATTTGATGTGTTATTTTTAGGGTTCCGTAACTCAAAAGGAACCCTTATAGGATCACTTTATTGTCCGACCGTCTGTCTGTCAAGAACCTTCTTCTCAGGAACGCATGGAAGTATCAAGCTACAATTTATATCAAATACTCAAATCTACTGTCCATTGCAGCTGTGAAAAAATCAAACTTCTAAGCCAACGCAAACAAAAGATCGAAAATTTTCGACACTCGCAAGAGAATCAAAACCTACAGGGTACTTCCCGTGAACTCATAATCTTGGAATTTGGTACGAAGCAACGTCTTAAAGCACAGATAAAGGAAAAATTGCGAAAAGCATAAATTTTTAGTTACATCATATAATAAATTAATTATAATTTTAAACTTACTAATGTTATGGATTTCATTTAGCAATAAAAATACCATAACTTTTACTAATTTTACTTATATCCCTACAGGTTACCTACAGGTACGGAACCCTCGGTGTGCGAGTCCGATTCGCACTTGGCCGGTTTTTTATAATCGCCTCAAATAATGAAATATAATTTCTGTAATTAAATTTTTCAGGAACTGTAAATAACGGATTCAAGTCTGGCTATTACATGGCATATCAAATCTTCCTCATCGTATGGATCACCTTTGGTCTTGGATATATTGTCATGTTGCTTGGCTTCATCACCAGTGGCATGAGATCTGAGAGAGTCCACAGATTGGAGCAAAAATTTGCCTGTCAATTGAAATCAACACAAAGCAAAATATTACAAGGATTTACTAGAGACATCGCAATCATAAGAAAAATCGTAAATGAGGCTAATTTATTGAAAGTTAAAGTAAGTAGATATTTAAATTGAAATAAAAAACAATTTTCATTTTTGATAAGAAGGAAAAACTATAACTATCATTTTATTTTCAGCCAGTCTACGTAAAAGCTACGCCTTTCTTATATAGAAGCTCGAGTTGTCCAAATTTTACCTTTGACATAGAACCAAGAGATCCTGTAGTTAAGAGAAAGCGAGCAAATTCTGAAAACATTCAACTTTCTGCTAAAGATATGCTCCGTATTCAGTCGGATACTGATCTCCTCGGAATAGATAAAGAAAAGACCTTTACAGCATCAGCTATTGTAAAACCAGCTGAATTATTGGCTAGAGTTGTAAATGTGTTGGGTGGATTTGAAGCAACAAATCGGGACAGAGGTATTAACATTTTTGATGACGATCATATTTTAGCAAGTGAAAAACCAACTCTTTTCAGCATTGGTCAAGAATTTATACCTAGTACTCCAGTTAGTATGAGAACCAGAGCCTTAAGTGTGGCTGTACCAAATTACAGAAAAGATTCAGTGGCTAATTTAGATCATGATTTTACTTGGACAAATGGTGATACTGCTGAAAAATATAGAAAAGAGGCCAATATTCGAAGTGGAAAGCTTTCTCTACCAGCGAATGTAGAATCCAATGATACTGGTTCTCAATCAAAAAGCTTATTTTCTCGACTGTTTAGAAAACCAAGCTCAAGTGAAAGTCCTGCGGAATACATCAAGAATACAATGAGAGGCAGGTTAAGTAGTCAAGGGCCATCTGAAAGCAATAAAGATAAAGAACGGCGAGGTAGTATTTTCCCGACATTTGGTATTGGGGATTCCCAAAAAAGCCATGTAGATACATACAAAGAAAATACAAAACGTGGCAGGCACAGCATTTTTCCTACATTTGACTTCTCGGAGGATGAAGACAGAGCCACTGCTAGGGCATACCAACAAAAACCAAAAAGACACAGCATATTTCCCACCTTTGATTTTAGTGAAGATGAGGATGCGTCTGCTGCTAAAACATACAAGGAAAGAACTAGATCTGGTAGACATAGTATATTTCCAACATTCGATTTTAGCGATCCTGAAGATGATACAAAACGTTACAAAGAAAACACTAGGCGAGGCAGACACAGCATTTTTCCGACATTCGACTTTAGCGATCATACAAGTAATGATGAGGATACTGTTGATGAGGATGATGTACAAAAATATCAGAATCGTACTCGAAGAGGGCGGCTTAGTCTATTACCAACATTTGGTAGATCTAAGAAAAGCGATGACGAGACGTTGCCCGAAAGCTCGGACGAATTGGTTAACTATAAGGAAAAAACACGTCACGGACGCAGTAGTTTGTTTCCCTCTTTTGGCAAAAGCAGAAAAATTAGTACACCAGAAAAATTCACGAGTGATCTCGAGAACAGTGTCAAGCAGTATCAAAATAAAACAAGAATGGGTCGCAGCAGTTTATTTGCTGGTGACGTTAATAGCTTTAGGCAGGCTACCGAGGTTGGCCGAGGAAATCAGTTCTCTAGTGATTTAGATAACTATAGGAATAGAACACGTCATGGACGTCCTAGCTTATTTGATCCCGATGTAAACATTTCGAATCTACCGGAATCTGAACAAGTTGAAGTATTAGAAAATACAAGTGTGGCAGATCTGCTACGAGCTCTAGCTGTTATAGACACAGTTAACGGACAAAATAATTTTGACGCATCAGGTTCTTCAGATCCATCGTCACCAAGAAGACGAGGGTCTACCCGACCGGACTTCAATTTGCCAAACATTCCTGTACGCGGTGATGTAGATGAAATGAGTGGACCAAGAAGAAGAAGGGTATCAGTGCGAGCTGCGGCTCCCCAATTTACTCCGACCTTGGCTACAGTCGTTGCAGGAGCTGAATTGCAAATAACAGCAGCCGCACAAAGAGAAAATCGGATGTCCATGTTGATGCAACCTCCACCGCCCTATTCAGAGAGCGCCAGTGAAGTTCAAGCTCCAAGAACTAGAAGGTATTCCCCAGCACCTACTGTTGCGGAATCGAGTAGGTCAGGCACAGCACCAGTGACTAGACTTTTCACACGAATGCGAAAAGAAAGCGCGTCTGCTATAGACGAAGGTTCAAGACGCAGTAGCTTAACTGATATTGTCATAGATAACAATAAAGAAAAAGATAATACGTAACCGTGCCAGTCATATCATAGTGCAATTAGTAGATTTAAGTATCAAAATTATTATTTTTTACTTTAATTTGAATTAATTAAGCCGTCCATTTTAAATTTAGATTTACATTCCTTACTGATAAATATATCGTCGCCATTTCATTTAAAGGTTATCTTTGTTTTTAGGATATTGTAACCTAGTTTAGAATTATAAAGTTTTGAATATGTGAATTACCTCATTAACTTCAGAAATATTTTCCTTACAATTTTATTAAAGTTTTTGAAATTTGGCTTTTACGTAACTGTATTTATTGTTATTATTAGACATATAAACCTATTTTTTATATTAAAATATTTTTGAGACCACTCCAATAGTATATTGTGTGCTTAGGGATGAAACAAGACGATTTCAGACGAGGGTGAAATCCTGCCTGAGCGAAGCAAGGGCTGGCATCAACCGAAGTTTGGAATCGTGTTTTCATCCCGCGTCACATACTATATTTTTCATATATTGTACATATATCCGCATAAAATTGCGGAAAAAATAAATAAGAAATAAAAGAAAATATATTTCTTATTTATTTTAGTTGCTAGGTTGCATAGATTTAAAGGTTCGCGCGAAGCGCGCGCGACCTTTAAATCTATGCTAGGTTGTTGTTTACTATATGATATCTGTCAGTTTAGCTGATAGTTAAAATGACAATTATCATAAGTACAATTCAGCAGGTACCCGCTGAATGACGTATTCGTCTGAAATTGACTAGTTTCGGGTGGCTCAACAAGCATTGAAACTGGCACTGTCAATGCAGGATATATGAAAAAATATTTAACCCAAAGTGGTTTTATTAATGAAAATGTTTATAATAAAATTAGCCTAGTTTCAAGGTGAAAAATCCAAACACCAAAAAAATGTGATATGTTTTAATTAGTGTCTCCAAATAAAATTTATATAACGTATTCTTACTTAGAAATTAAATTTTATCTAGTCGTTACACTAATATAGTGTAGTTACAATAACAATAAATATTTATATCATGATTGTGTTTATTTGTCTTTTCTACTGAAATCCTTAAAATAGCAAGAATTTTTTTATGGCTCATCATTAAGTCTGGCTTAGGAATTTGCAATCCTGATCAAAAATGAGAAAGTATTCTCATTAATCAATATGTATTAATTATTACAATAACAAATACTATGTAAATGCATTGTTTTCTTTTATTTTTCAATATTTTTTACATACATCGAGTCCATATGCCAGAAAAATCTTATACACTATGCATTTGGTCAATAAACACATCGTTAATAAAGCACATAAAATTATACAGATCGAAACTTTTGTGTGTAATACAAAGATCCAACAAAGATAATAATTACATTACTTGTCCAAAATAATAATTAAATATTATGTTCTTCAATTTGGCTACGTATCAAATAAAATAGCATTAATTCTGAATGAACCAGCTGATGCATCGTATAATATATTATTTTAGAGTTCTTTATGGTTTAGAAAATAACGTAAAATGTATGCCCTACGTTGTTGCATCACAGGTAATTTTTTTTATCAAAATACCCATAACATAGACCATTGAATACATATTCAACCAATCCTTGTTTTATCTTTATCCCTTGGTCAATATTATTACGGTATTTAGTAAAAGGGGCGTATTCAAGATTCATAGTCATTACCTGAATAAAAACAAAATAACATCATCAATGAAATTTACAAAATATAAATCCAATGATGTCTTTCTCTAACTCTAAGATGAGTATTATGAACTACTTATCGATAATACAATCACGGTCTTTAATACACTATTTACAATCATCAATAGCTTCAGTACCAATACATGGTACTTTGTCATTGTACAAAATAAAATTCAAAGGTCAAATTCACGCTACAGATTTACTCTGTATATGAAAATAATTAAAATTTCAGGTCGCTAAAGTGTCCAATCTTACATTTTTATCAACTGTTAAATTTGAAAAGCACTCGATGTTCCCATTATTGTCTTTCACGAGAGATTCAAATATGGATATTAAATTGTTGATGCCGATGAGGTAGCCATCTTCGTGGTTGCTGACCTTCCAAACGGAATTATGGTCGATATTTATACCGTCAGGTACAGGAACTGTTTTGGCAAAATCTATCATCCAAATGGACGCTTTTCTCTTATCGTGGACGAAAAGTAAGGAACTGCCAATGAGTTCGTGCGTTCGGAAGAAATTGGATTCTATTAACGTAGCACGTATGTTCTTCAGCCTCTCAAGGTACTTTGGCTGTAAAAGAGAAATTAAGAGGGTAATATTCTATACTTACTTAATTGTCATAACTATGTATAGCTAGCTAGTATTTTCGTGATCTGTTATTATAATTTTGACTTTTATAACAGTTACGATAAAACTTAAATATATTATGTTAAATGTACACAATTAACATAAAAGCTCATCTTTGACTAAGATTTTAAAGTCTAATATTATAATTAAAACTAGGAAAAATATGATAAAATAATGAACATTATAGTAGAAATGCCATATATTACAAACAAGTTCAAATCAGATTATAATGACGTAAATGCCTTGGATTTATCAATGTTTTGTCTGTAACTGATTGCATGGGTCAGATTTTATATAATTTAAATGGACGTTAACTTGTAGCCAGTTTCTCACATTTAAGAGAAACATACTGATAAAAGCCATAATAGATGTTTAAATATAAGTACATATGATTTTAATATTTAATAAAACACTCTTTTTTATCCACTACAAGTTAGCCCTCGACTGCGATCTCACTTGGTGATAAGTGATGATCCAGTCTAAGCGGGCCAACCTGTTCGGGGCATGGCATATTAAACCCATACCCCTATTCGGCTTCTACACGACATCGTACTGGAACTAGCCACGGCCGGAGCCTCCCACTAGGCCAGACCAAGGATAATTCAGAAATTATAAACTTCCAATTTTGCCGGGGACCGAACCCAGGACTTCCTCACGTTAAGACAGCACAGCGCTCAACACTGCGCCAGGGGAGATCTTCCAAAACTTAATACTTTAATATTAGATCAAATATGGATGTCAGAAGAAGTTTTTACCTACATTTGAGATTCTCACAGATTAATTTTTAAACCTCGTGCTTAAAAAAGATTTTGGGAGTGAATTCATATAGTTCATAATATATACAATGTACAGTGTACTATATACATTATAAACTTACCACGGCAGTTGGGATGCTTGCAGTAAAATCTTTGAAAGCCTCAACAATTTGGTCTCTCGTCTTGGTGGTCTTGAAGTCTTTCGAACTTGTGCCATCTGCCTTCTTGACGCCGTCTATCCTGAATCCAAGGGTTGACGTGGAACTAATAGTCTCTCTCCAGATCATGTATCTAGGCTTTGTGACACCCTTACTTCTGTGTTCTTCTTCCGTTGGCGCTGTAGGATCGATCTGGATCATTTTTTCGTACATATCCTGAAAATTAAGATATTTATTTTTGAATTAGGCATATACACAATATTTGTAACTACTATTGTCTGATATTGCTGTAAAACTACAGAATTATTATACATGCTAGTTTATTTTCATAGTTAGTACTTAATGTATCCTTATCTTAAAAGAATCCTTTTGACGGATAAGTAGGTACAATCTTGATTAACTATATTATCGAGTAGGTGAACTCTTTTATCTCTGTATGACATTATAAAACCAGTTTATCATTAATAAATAAATAACATTGTTCGATCTTAATGAGGATTTCTATATTAAGTCTCTTAAAGATACCTATTTATACAATAGGTCGTTTTGGTTCAAGACAAATCCGCAAATAGATTATTAATGCCGCTAAATACGTTTAAATAATTATCATTCGGGTGTGTGAAGTGTCCTTCCCATCCTTTAGTACCTACCTACGTACAAACTTTAGAACGGATATTTTTTACAATTTCTTTGACACATGAAACATTTACATTTGAGTTGATTTACAATTAACTATTATACATAGCACTAGCTTTGCCCGCGGCTTCGCTCAGGCTAGGTTCGATTTTCATACAAATTTCAAAACTTAATTTTACCTATTTAGGGATTGAACTTTCAAAAATCCTTTCTTAACGGATGCCTACGTCATAACAGATCCTTCCAGAGGTTTGAGCTGTGCGTTGATTGATAAGTCAGTCAGTCACCTTTGCCTTTTATATATTTAGATATAATATAACATATAATTTATATAGATTTTGAACACATTACAGTGTTACATAATAATAAAATAAAGCGTATGTTATTGACTTATTTGTATTTCATCGTTTTTGTAATGTGCGTCTTGTATAACTGTTGTTGCATTTTCCTGAACTTCGCAGTTATATTTATTATCATCTACACTCTACAGAATTAATGGTGCTAGTATTAATTACCGTAATTGCTATATTATATGAACGCTTAGGATTTACGACGTATTTCTACACGCTTGCTGAGCCCACATAATATTGTGTTATGTGTACATTCATAATACATTTTGTTGCTGTCATGCTTTAATTAATGCAAATGATAAAATACTACTTGCTTGATTGTCACTTATTTAAAACGACGCAATGCTTTTAATTATAAAAATAAATCATCATAATCAAGAAGAGAATTATTTATGGAATTTGTTGAATAATAAAAAAGTAGATCATTAAAAAAATGTCCTTTTAAGGGATCACTCTACTCATCCTCTAATAGTTCTATCAAAAGTGAAAATTGACGAACTAAGCTTTTCTAATACATTACTGCGCATATATTATATTACCATCTCTCGAATTCAAATTCGAATGTATTTTATTCAAAAGCACTTGTACAGTCTGTCAAACTTATCAGACCCGGTGGGCAAAATTGGAACAAATTTGTATGGTTAAGTTTTTTTTTAATTTAATTTTTCAATTCTACTAGCGACGCTGTTACCGGGTCAGAAAAGTTTGTGGGACTATAGAAGTGTTTTTGAATCGTCGAGTGAATCTACCGGATGCTAACCGATTGCTTTTCTTTTTCCAAAAAATTAAGATACCAGAATTAAACCAACTGACAAGCGAAACATGGGACGGGCTCCTCGGGCTTTAGTCACTGGTCTAAAGACATTAAAAGAAAACTTTAAGAAAATGGCGGGATATCGATGAATGAGAAAGACGAAAGGTCTATGTTCAGAAATAGAGAAGAAAGCCGACGGCGTACTTGTGGGAATCGAACTAGATAATGCCCTTTTGCGATGATGGATTAAAAAAATAAAAATACTTACTTTTCTAAGCTTAGTCTTTTCTTTTGCTTTAGCCAACTCTTCTTCTAGATATGTTCGTACGCCGATTTTGCAGTCCATTACGCAGGGGCAGTCGAAATCGCTTAAGAGATCTTGCAATTGTAAGTACACTGTGATGATTTTTGGTTAAGGAATCAAGTAATCAAGCTTGTCGAAATAAAATAAGATATTAATAATTCATTTCTTAGTGTAGATTAGTCTCCTATGTAGCCGTGTAATCTGTAGATTACTGATATAATCTCGAAGGAGTGACCTTCTCCCAACACTCGACGCACTCAAAAGCATCCCAAAAGCATCTGCTTATAGTTAAAATCGAAACTTATTGCAGATAGAACACAAATAACAAAAAAAAAACTTAATTCGATACAGATTTATCTGTAATCTGAATCAGCCGATTATGACGACTAACTATGCCGTTTTGTAAAGAGAGTGCCGTGCCACTGACATAATTATTAAGCTACTATATGATACTGTTTACCTGCAGAATATTAAAATTGTTGACGATGTAGCTGGCATTCCATTTCAAATGAAACTTACAGTGGTTAAGGTACAACGAAATCTGGTTGTAAAACATTATTAAAATTAGGGACGCCTCATTACATAATTTTCAGATGATCGGCATGCGCCGTATACGATACGATACATTATTCAGTACCCTTACCCTAAGTATTAATTCGATTGTCGTATAAGCATTCGATTACATTAGCGAACGTAAAATGAACCTAACAGCATTGATTTAAAGTCACAAATTCAATATAACCGATTTTAATTTGGAAACGTATCATATACTTATACGTATATGATTCTATACATGAAATTGAGCTCTACGAAAATGCTATTAAGGTTAATTTTACTTTGACGCTAATGTCATCGAATTCTTGTACGATCAATCGAATTAAAACCTAGGGTGAGATCACAGTACCTACTGCCTACTGCGTATAGGCGTGCTGATGACGTCATCAGCATATCTTTAGGGAATTTTCAGTCGGGTTCTGAAAAATTACTTGCACAACTGTATGTAACACGTGATCAACCTAAGGATGTAATCGCATTTCTCAGCTTCGAATGACATTTCTTCGATTGAAAATTCCTATTTTGTGTGAAGATGCGTAAGAATCAACACTCTTTTCCGACGCGTACGCATATTCATACAAAAAAGAATACAATGATCGATACAGGCAAAATAGCTATTTATGCAACTGTATCGTAATGAAGGTCATTTTAATTCGAGTGCTGTTTTTTGATACGAGGCTTGCCGAGTATCAAAATAGGATAGTACGAGAATTAAAATTACTAATTACGTACAGTTGCATACAAGATTTTATCTACGACAAGGACGTCTTTATAATTTTTTACTTTGTAAATTAATAAAAAAGTCCAATCAATTGACTGGTTGGGAAAGTGCCAGAACCCAGAGCCGCTAAGCTATAGGTATCCTATTTATGAAGATAACCATATCGATACAGCTACGACTCATAACGATACAGCTCCCATACAACGAACTGTATCGTTATGAGAAGCAAACACGAAAGAGGGTTCAATTCGATATAGTTGTCAAATTCGAAATTGGAACTTTTCGATGCTGGAGTAGATAAATACGATTTCACGATAGTTCCGTTTTCAAATAAATGAGGACCATCTTATTATGTTTACACTTTCATCTTCTTTGCGAGTCAGTTAGATTTTAGATGCATCACATCGATTTTATTCAGCTGTAAAAGCTAAAATATGGCTGACTAGTGACTGCAGCGTTTTTGTTATGAAAAAGGATACGTTCTCCATCTTCACAAGTGACTTGACCTTTGTATTCAGGTACAAACGGCCGCAGTATGTCCTTCATCAGCAACTGGAACAATTGAAAATAAAATTGAATAAAAAAGCTTTCAACCCATCGCCGCGCCGGAACACTAATGAGCACGATTATCCATTGTCAAAATGAGAAGGGTTTGGCCATTGTCCACCACGCTAAGAAAATTATGTACTTAAAACTCTTCCTCACGTTTTCCTTTAGCGTTTAAGCTAGTCAAAGTTTACTATTTCGAAATTGCCTTGGAGTGTGTGAACCTACAACTGCAGTGGTCGAACCATAAGACGGTAGCACAGTATGCTTCAGTAAGTACATGTTTTTTTAAATATTTTTATTATTCGATAACACGCTATGACGCTGCTAGCCCCAGATGCCTAATTACGAAAAAACGACAGCTACAGTGTAACGCTCGCTTCTGATTGGTTAACATCTATTGAAGCAGCAAGAATACCATAAATTCAGCCAATCACAACAGTAATTGATACTGTAAAAATTATTGATACAGGTAATTAGGCTAATAAGCTTAAATAGGCTGCTGAACCGCAATATAATCTCATGAAGTAGCAAAGTGATAAAGTAAAGTTTGTTGAACTCAATTATAAAATTAAAGGTATTAAAAATAATACAATAGATGACGCACACAGCACACTATATATATATATATATTATGTTTCGGTAGGCAACATAAAACTATGTACACATTCGTATGACAATTTGACGTCAATGGACAGCGGAGAGGAATATTTAATGATTACGAAATAAAAAACAGTATTACCATAAAATGCTGATAAAAGATATTTGATTCGCCTAAGAGGACATTGCCGTCATCGTCTTATTAAAAATGCCATAATAATTTAAATAAAAACATATTTTACTACTTCTGTGCTAAATACTAGGGCCCAGTTTTTTTTTTTTTTTGTTTCGCACTCAGTTATCCTCTGACAGAATGTCAGAGAGCCACTCACGATGGTCGTAAAGTGGTTTTTTTTTTTTTTCGTGTGGTAGTTATGTATTATATGATATGATATATATTAAATATTTATTATTTTGTGAGTGGTGGTTTTTTTAAAAAAAAAAAAAACTAGGGCCCAGTTGCACAACACTGCCTAGAGTGATTTAATTAAATTTTGTGATGCCCTTTTTATTAAGTTTATTCCGGGGTTGATATGAAAAGGACATGTAAGATTTAATTTAAAGACATTTTAACAGCCTCGTGCAAATTTAAAAGTTGGTTTTTAAAGCCGCAAAGGAGCGACACCTCATGTGGCGACACTTCGACGTGACTCTTTGCATGTCTATTGTTTTTATTCGGATATGTATAAAAACTGTATTTTACAACAACCCAAATCTACGCCGTCAAAGTCGCGGGCATCAACTAGTTTTTATGTAATTTTTTTAAATCGCAAAAAATAAATTAATGATTTTTTTTAATAAACATGGCATGAGAAATAACTGCATCATTCGTCTAGAACCATGGAAATCATTGTTTTTATCCATAATATGATACGTCATACTCATTATTTCATTAAAACCCATACACATGGTTATGTTTATAACGGCTGTGGTAATACCAAGAAATGCGGTAATTTATTGGAACTTTTGATATCGTAATAAACAGGAATTCGGACTTTGGTCATTGGAATTGCCCAAAATGCATGAAATAATGGTAGGTAAGTCATATCGAGTTTGTAGTCATCGTTTTCTGATGTTCACGGATTCATAGGTTTAGGTAAAGTAGTAAGTAATATATAATAGAATATATAATATAAAATAATAGCTTTTATCTTACGTAATAAATGATCTAACGGCCCACTTCTTTCTGTGATTAACCATATAAGAGGTCTAGGTATATATTTATAATATCATAATCATACCTAACCTCGCTCATAGGATTCATTACATAACTCCTCATGTAAGCTTCGGTTAGACGTCAGCCTGGTCTGTGTAATTTCACAGAAATAAAATCAGAGACTGTGTTACGGTAGAATGTTTTTTTTATCCACTCCAAGTCAGCCCTTGACTGCGATCTCACCTGATGGTAAGTGAAGATACAGTTCAACAATTGCAATCACCTCTGACTGGCTAAAACCTTTCGTTACCCTTTCGCTATTTACAAAAATCCAATATCGCAGCAAGTATACCATAAATTCAGTCACTCACAACAATTGAGTTTGTAACAATGATTGATAATTGATTTACATAATAAGGCTACTGGACAATATAGTTGGCATCCTATATTGCAATCATCCATCCATCATCATGGTAAAGAAGGCTCGATCCCAATATATAATTATTAATCCTAATAAATTACATTAATTTAACTATAAATATATCACCGGTTGTCTTGTTCTGTCGGAAAATGCCCGACTAGCTTCGAACCCTCTTTCTTCTTATTAATGTTTTCTCTATTTTTCCTCTTGTGTACGTAGCTTTTTCAGTATTTTCAAGCTGTACCGAGGGTTACCCTACCGTTGCTTGTTACAAGGTTTGTAGATCAATCAATCTTACCTTAAAACACCTCTCCTCTTGTGGACTCAGTTTCTTCAATATCGTGCCCTGGTCCGGACCAGCCTTGAAGTTGCCTTGATGTCCGGCGAGCTGGACCCAGGGGTACCGCTGCTTCTTGTATGTCTGAAAGAACGGCGTCCATTGCACTATGTTCCGGAGCTTCCTCCATCTTTCTGATTGCTGGAATGAGCGAGAAGGGTCGACATTATTATGGTGCTTAGAAATAAAGACGTAAGCGTGCCAACTCACACTACAACCAAGGTGGATGTCTTTAAGGTGTTTTTGGGAGTGATCAGTGAGCGATCATTTAGACTTTTAATACACAGACTGCCTGAAGGAATAATATTAACGTTCTGACCACAAAATTAGGGCCCCGCTTATTTTCTGACATTTTCTGGGTGGGAAATCTGTACGCTGCACGCATGGTTCTTTTAAACATGACATTGTCTTTTGGGCTATGTCGTCGATTTCAAGGAAAATAAAAACTGCATACGCCTACTGCATGCATATGACTGTAGCATTTAAAAAAGTCTCATACTCAGATTAGAAATTGAATCCGCACTTTTTCTTAAATAAGGATTTCGCTGTGGAATCGATGTACTAGGTTTATTTTAAGAAATATTAGGTACCTACATATCATAAAAAACAAAGCCTCTAAAAATAAAAATAAACCTATATTTTTATTTTCAAGAAAAGTTTCCTATACACAAATTATAAATAAATTAAGTATGTAACGTAATATTCGTATAGATAAGCTAGGTATTTAATAGTTGTGTTACTAGATCTCCTCTAACGGATATTCACACTGTAGGTAACCTAATCAGTAGATATTCACAATGAACGAGTCCGACGATAAAATTAATCATAATTTTTAGCAAAAACCAGATAATTGGGAAATTCTGGTTGGTAATTGATGATATGCCAACTGGTAATACCTATTAAAATTTCATGCGGCACAAAAAGTGGACCGCGCTTGAAATTACCTATTTTACATCTAAAGTAAAAGGAAAAATAAATAAAAAAATAAAAATAAATAAAAGGAAAAAGGTCTCTGCCGGGTCAGAGGCCAACGAGTACTGTGTAATATAAGTATTATCACTTTTTATGAAAAACCATGGAGTGGAGTGGAGACCAAATGTATAGCACGATGGATCGACGGTATAAAGAGGGTGGCGAGATGTGATTCGCGAGATGTGACTCGCCACCCTCTTTATACCGTCGAGTGACGAGTGGCTTTCAGGAATGTCTATGTTCAGAAGTGGATGTCCATAGACTTATAATAAATGATGATGATGATAAAAAAAAATCGATGCTCAAATTAATCAGTATGACAGATGGATTATCATTAGATAAATTTATACCTAATGCGTCGGTTTTTGCTGGAGACAAAAGAGTAAAATACCTACCTATGTTAAGTTCATTTGTACGTATCGTGTACTAAAAACTGATATGGCAATGAAAGATCTTGGCCATCACGTGGCGTGGCCTTGATCACGGTGAAGGTCTTTTTCAAATCGAGGGCAAGAAGCGGAAAAATAGCAAATGGCAATCCTTTGAGTATATCCATACTAAAATCATGCTATAAATTAAACACTACTTTTGTCGCAGAAGATAAGGCACGTTAAAAAAAATATTTTTCTATCCAAAGAGTTTACAGAGTCTAAACGTCACAGACTACTGTATACATAGGTAAAAATACCACAGACAATAAACTACATAATATCATGCATGGGAAAGTGTGTCTGTCCATAATTCTTCTTTTACGATGCTGTACGCCTCCAGGGCCCACCTTTCATTTATTTTTTAACGAAACTTTGTACAGAGATAGGTAAAGGAATTGAATCCCAGGAAATGAAACTTATATGAATGATTTTTTTAAAACACACGTAGAAAGCCACGGGCATAATCTAGTAAGCAGATATAAATTGTTATTAATGTATGATTGTACGTCTAGTGACTAGTGACGTACTTTTTAAAGAACCTCGAAAAATATCCAATTATCGTTTCATTTCCATAGTAAAAACCGTTACCCTTTTGCTTGCAGACATCATATAACTAAGTACTAAGTTTTAAGTATTATAAAAAATATTTCAAAAGTTTTTATTTGTTCCAAATAGTCAAACCTTGAAATGATTTTCCGTTGTGTTTCAAGCATTGACTGAAATAATTGTAAGGTTACCGTTTAGAACTTAGACGTAAACGTAAATAAAACGTAAATAAAAAAGTCAATATTTGTATTAAAAATAGTCAAACCTTGAGGTATTTCTTTTCAGTTTTAGTAAAAAAAGCAATGATTTTCCATTGAATCAGGAGTGTCAAGGTAATAAACTTTAAAACAGTAAAGTAAAGATAAAGAGGTAATAAACTTTAAAACTGTTGTTACCCACAATTTGGCAAAATAATAATTATGAATTAAGAAAGTTACCCCGATATAAAAAAAAATTTTAGCTCATGGAAAGATCAGCAGATTTAATTTAAAAACTAGGTAAATAGTAAAGACTATAAAACGTAAACAAACCTTCTTAGATTTCAAGACGTAAACACAATACACAACATCCACGAAATCATTGATGCGGAAGCAAATGTCGCCGGAATACATTTTTAAATACATTCCACACGATCCAATAAACAAGTCTATTTGGTAACAAGGTTTTTGTATAAATCACTATACAATTCACTTTTAATAACACGAATTCCGAATTCAAATTTGGAAACAAATATGCACAGATAAGACAAATTATAGACCACGGATAACACAATGTTCGAAATTCAAACTTTGGAGACCCGGAGCTGTGTAAAAGGTGCAACCCTCTGTGATATACTGAGCAACAAATTGGCCTCATCGCCAATATAAACCGTATAAACGTATATAAATTCTGTACTTCTCACTTTTTGCGAATGTATGAGAGAGACAATCGTTGCTATCGTTTTGTCATACGATATTTTATGAGCGTTTACTCGATTTGACAAAATGTGACTGTTTGACAAACTCGTAGTACCGAATTATTCGATTACACTTGGTGAGGTGAGCTCTCACGTCGATCAATCGAATTTGCGATGTAAAAACTCGGAGTAACCGTACAGTAGGCAGATAGGTAGAACCGCAATGTGTGACGTCAATACAGTGCGAACTAAGCAGAATTGTATGATTGGTGGAATTCCGGATCGGCCCGTTGCGTGCCTCCTTATTCAGGACGATATACGCCTGTAAATTCTGTAAAAAAAATTGTCATGACGTAACGTGTGACGTAGCATAAGTAAGTAAAAATATTACAACAGTAACGAAGGATAGGCCCCTTTTGTTTACTATAGCTTTTGACGTACGGTATATAATGCCACACGCTCATCAAGCTGTAGCTTTTTAAAGTTTTAACAGCGTGTCAACCAATGGACGTCCTCGGCTGGTATACACAGGTTTAAACACTATCACAAGTTAGTTTAGCCCTTAACTGAGATCTCATCTGGTGGTTAGTGAAAATGCAGGCTAACATAGTAGAAACCAGCGGGATGACCTGGGAGTATGGCATAATCGGTTTCCACACCGTATCGTACTGGAACGCTATATGCTTGGCGGCACGTCTTTGCTGGTCACTAGTCGCACGGCCGAAGCCTCCCACGTACAATGTTTTCAAGTGCGAGGTCGCTATTATAATTCTTGGACTTGGTTGGTTGGGTTGACTTGGGATCGAAACACCTACGACGATCTTTCAATTAGAATTTGTTTAAATCGTGGCATAATTTGAAAGATCATCTAAGTAAATTATATTGTTTTCCTTATACAACTAAATAGTAAGTACCGACTTTATATTTGGCACCATTGTCTTTTATGCAAATTAACTATTATCTTATTATTAAGGATGCTGCCTTAAATTTCATAATTAATTTTGGACGAGTCATGCTTATAAAACTTTTTAAAAATGTGTCGGTCATGAATAAAGTGGCAAGGAAAACCAAATTTCATATTTTCCATTAGATTTCGTCAGCCCTTTTTCCTTTTAGACCTCCAAATGTGTAGTCCCATAGAAATTAAAATGACGTCATCGTCTTCATCACTAGGCCTGACTTCATAAAAACTGTTTTGTATTCGATGACTGATGATAGTTACTAACTAATATTATGATTAATGTAAAGGTGTATTTGTTTCGAACTCAAATATTTTTTATTCATATCTAATAATTATACAAACTCACAAGTGCTTTTGAATCTTCAAGTGGACCTACCACTGTTCGAAATGCCATTCCTACCTATGATTCCTACCAAGAAGAGCAAGCAAGAAACTCGGAAAGTTTGTTTATTATTCCTCCAATCAAGCCGCAAGGGAATAACCGATCGACTTGATTTTCTGCATGGTTGGAGACCTGAAGATGCGTTACAATCCACGTTATCAGCGTTATGTTTTAAAAAAACCGTAGGAAATCTTAATTTATTTTCCGAAAGACATGACGTGCCGCTAAGCGTTCCGGTACGATGCCGTGTAGAAACCTATTAGAGCATAATATTAAAACTGCCATACCTACCCCTAACAGGTTGGCCCGCTACCATCTTAGACTGCATCATCACTTACCACCAGGTGAGATCGCAGTCAAGGGCTAACTTGTAGTGGAATAAAAAAACTATGACTATGCCGTAGATATGTGACGTGTTTTATTGGTGTTAAGTAGAAATAATATTATTATGATTCATCGCAGTCAATCCATACTAATTTTATAAATGCATTTAAGTGTGTTGACAGACAGCTGTCTGGTCTGTCTATTTGTCTGTCTGTCTGTCTATCATGGAATTGCAAACACCCTTATATAGTCTTACCAATATTATAAATGCGAAAGTGTGTTTATTTGTTGGTTAGTCCTTCAATCATGCAGAAACAGAGCAACGGATCGACGTGATTTTTGGCACGGTTATTGTTGAGGACCTGGAGAGAGACATAAGCTCCTTTTTATCCCGGAAAATTAAGGAGTTCCCGCGGGAATCAAGTATATGAATGGGAAGAATATATTAAACCCCGATAAATCGGGGTTTAATTACAATCTACCGAAAAATAATGCGTTAAATTGTAATCTTTCGACAGTTAACAATCTCGTTAGTAAGATTATAATCTAACGGTTTTTACAATTTAACTGATGACTGAACTGATCCACTGATGAGGTGGTCTGACGTCTGTCCCAAGTCAATTTTGGATTAAATCTGGCGTTTTTTTGCGGATGTCCATGATTACCAGAAACGAGAAGCTTAGAATCCATACTAATAATAAGTAAAGGAAAATTACGAAAGTGCTCTATGTCTGTCTGCTACGCTTTCACGGCCCATCTGCCCCCCGATTGTCTAAAACTTGCCGATCAAATCGTCAAAGTTCGGCGTCAAAGTAAAATAAACCATAAATGCATTGAATTAGAGCTCAATTTCGTGTATCCATTCTCATCCGTTTAGGGTATCGTATATACCTAAACGTACCTCCTCCTCTGTTCAACCGATTTTAAAACGACAGGTATAGAGTCATACAGTCAGACATCCCTCGGTAGGTCATAGACTTTTTATCCCAGGAAATAAAAGAGTTCCTGTGGGAATCAAATAAGCCTAAATCTTCGCAGATGAAGTCGCGGGCATTCATCTAGTTCGGTATGAAAAGTCAAATCCATGTGGTAAAACCTATGGGTAAAACGTACAGCATATATTTTACTGCATACCTATTTAAAAGTAGTAAGGCATTGCATAATATCGCATGCTGCACGCTGTACCTACCTACCACATAGATTTGCCTCTTTTGGCTCTTTTATCCCGAAAAATCAAAAAGGTCCCAAGCAAAACAGGCGAAATAGCTGCGTCATTTTAGTTACGTTTTGCAATGCTTTACATACATACCTACTGATATCCACTACAGCCCATTAACGTCCCACCTCTGGACACAGGCATCCACTCTCATTGGAGAGAGGGAATTAGAGATTAGACCCACCACGCTGCTCCAATGCGGGTTGGCGGGCTTTAACGACTATTATCATGTTAGTGATAATGATAATAACCGGGAACGACGGCTTAACATGCTCTCCGAGGCACGGGGGTGGAACACCACCAACTTCCTAAGTCCTAACTCAGGTTTAGTACTTGGAATTCCTAGTCCTAGTAGAAAACCCCAATACTTAATTATGGCCAAACCCGGGACTCGAACCAGGGACCACGTCGGCCGCAGGCGAAGATGCCAACCACTAGACCAACGAGGCAGTCCTACTGACATGATGCAGCTAAACGGGTCGCAAGGGATCATTAAAAAGGTTTCGAAACCACGTATATTTATGTAGATAATTGTGTATTACATTAAGGTAGTACTCGTAGGTTACCTGTAATACACATTATACTTTTCTTTTTTACCGTCGAATAATCCTGTTTTTATGTAACAACCAATTTTATTGATTTCATCACATTGTAAACAGAAATTTTAAATGCAAATACAAGTAAATATACCTATTTCGGTGAGCTGAGAATTTTTTCCCTGCAATAAAACATGCTTGACAGACATTTTGTGAATAAGGGCGAAACACACTACGGACATGACAGTACGTCAGTTAGAAACGTCGACGTGCAGTATTTTATTGAACTGCACATACCTATACTGCAGTGGCGTGCAGCTCACAAAGGCATAAAAGCACTGCTTAGTTGTAATAGATCTGGTTTCTACTTTCTACCCATGTAATGCATACCCTGGTTTTCAAAACTTGTGCACGCAACTGCCTATACGACACGATGAAACATTTTTCCTATATTACGACGATGGCGTTTCTCGCGAAAGTTTATTACGACCGTAGTGCGTGTTTCACCCTAAAATTACAATATACTTAGGCATTGTAACTTCGTATACGTATCGTAATAGTGAAGTATCGATTGGCCCTATTACGGCATAATGCATTGCTACTGCAGAGTGCAGTGTAAAGATCGCAGTGGCCTCTGATTGTCGAAGACTTCGCTATTGGCCGAAAATCATGATCGTCGCAAGAATACCTTTAATTAAGCCTATCAAAACAATAGAGATTGTAACAATGATTGTAGGAGCTTTTTCGGAATAGAGCTGCCGGATTCGATTTCCGATTATTAATATTTAATTTAAATTTTGATTTTAATTTTTTGATAGGTGGTAACTTGGGATAAGTGTTGATGTAGGTACCTATATATAGGTGTATATAGGTTTTATTTGGCACAAATAGGTACCATTCGACAAAGCGAGATAACGGAGCATAATATCTGTTCTAAAATCCTGCAAAGTCTACTGAATTTTGGGTGTAGTTTTTTAAATATTATACACATTTTATATCACACTTTACTAGAAACCATATTTATAGTATAAACAAAATGGTAACACTTAGGGTAACACTACACTGCGTTTCATAGCGCGAGAAATGATTTGAATTATGAAGAAATTGAAAAATTAATAACTTTCACAAATATTTTTTGTGCTATGCTTTAAAGTATGAACTGACTAAAATCGCCGATTAAATTCGTTTTGTGTTTGGTATGTATATACGTATACGTCTCAGAAACCACCAGAAAATAAAACCGCGCGGTAGGTAGGGTACTATTTCGCAGCGCAAGCTCTTAAAATGCAATAATTGTAATCATAAAAACTCGATAAAAATAAAAATACGAGTAAGTAGACATGCGTAATAACATAAAAATATATGAGACGCCCATAAAAAGACACTGACGCAAATATGAATGAGTGACCAATTAAACTAAATAAAAAACTAATAAATTACAGCAATAAAAATACTGATCGCAAAGTACTTATGCATTTCTCGCCGGCATTTTAATAGGCTTCAGACACATTGGTGTGTTGTTGTTAGTCGCAAGTCGCAACGTCGCAACTCGCAACTGAATCTAACGCGAAGGTTGATCATTCGTATGTGACTCAAGTGGCAAACAAATTTGTACGTTATTATAAAATCTCACTAATAAAATAAAGTATATAATGTATTTATTACACGGGAATTCTTTAATTTTCCGGGATAAAAAGTAGCCTATGTGTTATTCCAGACTATAAAATCGATCTCTGTGCCAAATTTTATCCAGATCCGCTAAGCCGTTCTGACGTGATTGAGTAACAAACATCCATCCATCCAAAATTTCGCATTTATAATATTACTACCTGACGCCCGCGACTTCGTCCGTCTGGTTAAAGGTTTTTGATTTCCGCGGGAAATCCTTAATTTTCCGGGGTAAAAAGTTACACCCCGCGATACAACCTACCCTTGTACCAAATTTCAACAAAATCGGTTGAACGCATGAACCGTGAAAGCGTAGCAGACAGACAGACAGACAGACACACTTTCGCATTTATAATATTAGTATGGATATACTCTGACAGGTTATTGTCGCGCTACGACGACGATACTCTACAACAGTGTTTAATGTGTTTTTGGCTTTATTCGTCCAACTTTCAAGTTTTTGCATAATATATAATATCTACTAACTAGGTGCACCTCCTATTAATTCACTACCGATATTACTGGTTGGGAATGTCATTATTTACGAGAATTACCAGCAATGAAAGAACTCGGGAATTGCAAAAACTAACACTAATGATTAAGAATAATACATTATATTATATTATGTTAAGTAAACAAACTTTGCCCATTGACTTTTGTCCTTTTCACCCACGCCTGTTTTTATATCATATTAAATGAGAAGATTTTCATCCGCGTGCGTAGGTCAGGTAACATAACTTTATGATTATATGCCTATATACCTAGTACGTAAACCTTATTGCTATTGTAATATATTCTATAATGCAACGACAGTATTATGCAGTTACCATCCGTAATAATAAGTCAAGTAGCCAAGTACACTAGTGACGCAAATCGTATGTGAGTTTGCAACTGTTAACAAAACAGACCTTCCCAGAGGACTATTAATTGTTTGTTTACGTTGTTTACTTATGCATACTTAAAAATAACTTGTACAAATACGACGTTTGTTGATGTACAATTGTACAGTAAGATATTAAAAAACTAGCGATATTTGTGAGATGGTTTATAGCCCGCCAACCCGCATTAGAGCAGCGTGGTGGCACTGGTGGGTCTAAGCTCTTATTCCCTCTCACTTTCCAGAAGTGGGCCAATAATTAAATTGCTTTTAAATATATTTTGTACTCTCTTTAAAACTTGCACGAATAAATGAAAAACGTGTACCTAGATGTTTCACGAGAGATTCAATGTAATAGTTATAAAAACTTGGTCAAACATAAACACAATATTCATTTGATCCGGCCACGATTTCTTTCGTTAACCTCTTAATCAAATTGCGATTTAAACAAACGTATTCAATAATCGCAGAGTCTGTCGGTAACAGACTAACTTTCAAAATAAAAGCATTCGTATTTATACAAGTTATTACAGTATGGCGTATCCCGCCAAAGAACGAACCGTGTGAAATACATCGAATGAGTCAAATATCAGTTTAATTAAACCTTCATCAATAAAAAAACTAACAATCTTTTATCTTTTCTAAAAATTCAACTTTAATTTAAAACGTAAAGCTAACATGAGTGTGAAGGCCTATGCCTAGCGTGGAGCGTTAATAGGCTGTATTGATGGTGGCAGTGGTGGTTCATTAAAAGCACTGTGGTGCTCACCATTTCACTAGGGATCTCTGAAATGTTCCAGACTTTGCCCCACTTTTGGGGCGCCTTGGTGGGGCAGAGTACACGAACCCGGTATAAAGGCACCCTAGCGGAAATGAACCCCAAGAACTCTTTATTGTTATTTTAATTGATAAAGGTCGTAACCGATTTGAAGCGGCATCGAACTCGTGTATTGTTTACCGATGACCTTCCTTTGCTCTTTGGTACGTCTAGGGCGCCATGCGCCAGTCTGTTTTTTTTTTCATTGCGAGATAGGCTTGCGCTGGACGACAAGTATGCTTAGTGCTAAGCAATGATGAAGTCTAGGTTAGAACGCGCTTGCCTAGAAGATGCCTTTTCACTCTTGCCTTGAAGGTACTTAAGTTATAATATGTGGCAGGAAAGAAGTGCGCTGGGAGGGTGTTCCACATCCAGTTCGTATCACAAACGTCGAGCAAAAACGTTTCGTGCGAGCATATTGGACGTCAACCACATAAGGAGGCACAAGATTGAACAAGGAGTAACAGTCATAATCTATCTTCAATTACAAATTATAATACCTAACAGATGATGCCCGCGACTTCGTACACAGATTTATAGCTTTCCGGTACGATGCCGTGAAGAAACCGATTAGGAGTATGGATTTAATATTAACCGCACATGCCCCTTACTTGTTAGCCCGCTTCCCACAGATGAGATTGCAGTCAAGGTCTCACTTGTAGTGGATATAATAAAGCATCGATATATACATGTAGGTACTAGATGGTCCCTTTCATAGAAAAAAGTTGAGCGTCTGTAGAGCGCGCTCCACACTTGTATAAGCCTGTCCTTGTCCCCGCCATAGCGCTGTCCCGCTTTTCAGACTGGATGGCCTTAGTAAAATAAGTCCACATTCTTTGTTTCACAGGGCCCGTCTATGTTAATTGAGGTCGTTGTAGTAAAGTCCCTAACCCTAATTGCAGTACTTTGTTTTGTACCTCAGCGATTTACTTCCCGTGAACTTTAGCCTGTGGTTTTGAATTCCTCATAACAGAATTAATTACAGTAGGTATGTGAAGTGTGAATACATATTCATTAAAATTAATTGGTTATTGATACCATAATTTATTGCGTCAAAGCTTCCTTGTCTGGAAACCGAACCTTAACCCAAGAACCAAGAACTCTGTTCCCGGAAAGATAACAGCGAGCTGATGTGAATAGCTGCCCTTGCAAGAGTTCTCTTGTTTTATTTTCAGTTTTAAAAAAACATTTTCTTTATTGGTTCAGATACCTTTTTTTCTATTGATTGCTGTGGCAAGCGATATTCGGTGCCTATCATTTCGGTTGCAAAAATGGGTCTCCATCTGCAATCCAAGTTTCCAACGAAAACTAATAGCCACTGAATTAGGCCTGCTAATTTGTGCAGTCAATTTACAATCAAAAAATTCACAGATTTCGCAGTCCCCGCAAGAATCGGAGTATTGAAAATGAATACAAAAATTTGCGAAAAAGCAACTCATTAAGCCCAATAATAAAAACAAACAATAATGACTTATAACATTTAAGTAGTATTTAGAAGTCTTAAAAACAACGAAGAGATCATTTCAATAAAATCCTAATCTACCGTCTATAGACCGGTGCCGCTGCTCACTATAAATTTTTAAAGAGTCTAGATTTCCAGAACAATCCTCCAAGCCAAGAATCACGTGATACCTTTTAATTAAAATGGATAACACTTGCTAGAAAACCGCGTGGGTTCCAGCCTCATCATCGTGTTACGAGTCGTTAGCTTTATTGAGTGAACTCATCGCGTTTAATTGTCTCGACGCCTGCGCCGAGTGGTTTTGAGTAAAGGCTTGGACAAACATGAACAGTTACGGCAGCGGCTCGGCAGTATCTTATTGTGGCTGTCTTCCCAGGCTGCACATAAGCCAATGGGTGGCACTACCGGTAGCACGCAAAAGAAAATGAAGAAATCCAAACCTTGATGACAGGACACGACCCATTACAGGACC
This sequence comes from Erebia aethiops, assembly GCA_923060345.2. Classification (NCBI taxonomy): domain Eukaryota; kingdom Metazoa; phylum Arthropoda; class Insecta; order Lepidoptera; family Nymphalidae; genus Erebia; species Erebia aethiops. Next base: position 21,780,463 of record OV281080.1, on the reverse strand, counting down.
TGCTTCGCAATTACGAAGTTTTATACGAATTGCGCTAACTTCCATGGTTCAAGTGTTGGACCATCGATCTCCGGGTACAATATTAGCCCGGAGGAAGATATCTTCCTATTGTACCGGTCCAGCTTATCACCTGCTCGCGTACAATCTCAAGGCGGAAATTGTGAAATAACACCTCAGTTCTCATCTCATCATCTCATCGGGTGAAAACCCAAGAACTCCAAGAAGACAGGGCTCTCAGCCGTTGAAATAGCATCTTTAAAAAATCTGTTAACAATCTTTATATTTTCGCCGTACCAGGTTAAGGAGGTTATGGCCGAGGCCAATCAGAATATGCCGTTCCAACCGAAAAAATCGAAGTAGACGGAATAGTCGCGTGCTTTTCAAATACATGACATAACATGTCGATAGACTGGTTGGTGTCCCAGGGTGAAGGTCTTGAATGGGTGGCCTGGACGGACGATCTCAAGCGAGTAGCTGGGAGCCGCTGGAACAAGAACCTTTTAAAGGTTCTTCCGCTGGAAGCAAGTGGCAAATGGACGTGTTCTGTGGAGATCTGTGTGGATTCTGTGGATTTTTGACGACCTCCGTGGCGCAGTGTGTAGCGCTGTTGCCTTAACGTGCGGAGGTCCCGGGTTCGATCCCCGGCAGGGTCAATTTAGGAATTTATAATTTCTGAATTTTCCCTGGTCTGGCCTGGTGGGAGGCTTCGGCCGTGGCTAGTTACCACCCTACCGGCAAAGACGTGCCGCCAAGCGATTTAGCGTTCCGGTACGATGCCGTGTAGAAACCGAAGGGGTGTGGGTTTAATATAACTGCCATGCCCCTAACAGGTTAGCCCGCTACCATCTTAGACTGCATCATCACTTACCATCAGGTGTGATCGCAGTCAAGGGCTAGCTTGTAGTGGATTAAAAAAAAAAAAAAAAAAAAAAAAAAGATCCATGCAGGAGACTTCGACCAGTAGTGGAAGTATCTAAAGCTGCGTTAGACACGTTTCCGTCTCGCGTTTAATGTGTCCAATGTCTCAACGGTCATATAAATTGGTTTCGCAGTAAGGCGTCTAAGCAGAAAAGATTAAATTTATGGTTTGAGGTAAATTGGAGGTCAATGATATAGGTACACTTATGCATAATAGGTCATGAACATTCTCGACCATCCAGCATTCATGTAGCTGTCTGACTGCTAGGCTTTCGTAGCCTATTGTTCAACGGATTTTGATGAAATTTGGTACAAAGATAGGCTACTTTTATCCCGGAAATGCAAAGAGTATTTCTCGGATTTTATACGAGGTTTATGCTATTTTGAAATCTACTGGAACGAAGTCGCTGTGATGGTAGGCTTTCCAGTACCTAAAACTATCAACTAAAATTCTAGTGACGTCAATAGCATCGAGACCGCCATAAAGGTGCGAAAGAAGAGATCATAGGAGATACCTTGATATTATTTGCGAAAGCCTTAAAAATGGCCCCTAATTCTAATTTACTACATTTATTTATTTTTAATTTACAATGCATTCTGTCATTTGACAGTATTAAAACTAGCTACGGAGCAATTCGGGTGTTTCATTTATCGCGTACCGACATACCATCTGGCGACGAGCATGTTTTTTAAAACCTACCTGCGTTGTGTTTTAAAATGAATTCAACTCATTATCTTGGAAGTTTATCGCCTTTTGACTATAAAATTAACGAATGGGAAGTTTTTCATAGATTTCTTTTCTCGATCACCCTTATCAGTACCGGTGGACAGTGAGCGAGAGGACGATTGTTCTAAATATTTCCTTTTCTTCGAGTCGAACGTAGAACCGCTTTTGTTCAGTGATATTAGGCGCGCTACTGCGGCGGACAACGTACTGAAAACCGTAATGAAGTATATGGATAAAGGTTGGCCTAGGAAAATAAAATGTAAATCTATCCTACCGTATTTCCAATGTAAGACAGATTTACAAGTGATCGATGGGTGCTTATTACGGGGGCATAGAATAGTCATTCCAGAGGTTTTCAGAGAAAGGATGTTGAAGGAATTGCATTCATCGCATTTTGGCATAATTAAAACTAAAAATGTGGCTCGAGGAAAAATGTGGTGGCCGCAGATCGACTTACAAATTGAGCAGTGGGTAAACTCGTGTAGCACGTGTAGTGCGCTGCGCAGCGCACCGGCGCGCGCGCCGCCCTCGCCGTGGCCACGGCCGCCCGGCCCGTGGCATCGTATTCACATAGACTACATGGCTATAGGACAGTCCATATACTTAATTGTCATAGATGCATTTTCAAAATGGCTAGAATGTGTTTATATGGACCGCGGCACATCAACCAGTGCGCTTATTTTCAAACTGAAACAAATGTTCTCTAATTTCGGTTTACCTTCGGTCATGGTCTCCGATAACGATATTAAGATTTGTTCTGAGGAATTTCACACCTTTTGCCGTATGAATGGTATCCAATATCTTACTTCGCCCATTTACCATCCAGCTAGCAATGGACAGGCTGAGAATTCAGTTAAAACATGCAAGAAAATGGTTAAATGCATTTTATCGGAAGGAAAATGTAAAAAACAAGTACACGAGAAATTGTTAAGTTTTCTTTTTGAATATAGAAATACTGTTCACTGCGCTACTGGTGCCACACCAGCTAAGCTGATGCTAGGTCGAGATTTACGATCTAGGTTGGATTTAATTTTACCGCCTAGTAAAAAATTTGATAAACAAGACAAACATGCTTTAATGCCGAGTCGAAATTTTTATGTAGGCGAAACGGTATGGGCAAAATGGTTTATTGCACGGAAAAGTAAATGGTGCTTGGGCGTTGTAAAAAGAGTTATAGGTAACCGAATGTTCGAAATTTATTTTGAGGATTATAAAACTACTTGTAAAAGACATTTAGACCAAATAAGAAAGTACAGTAGTTATGATAGTATTAATTTAAATGTAAATGATGGTCTAGAAATGCCGCGTGATTCATTATCGGGCATTACGCAACCATCACAGTCCTTGGATCAACCACCGGCTCCCGCGTCGCAAAACGCGCAGCCCCCCACCCCGGCACCGGCATCTCCGCCGCCTCCGCCGATCATTGTGGCGGAAGAGAGGGAAGTGCAGGTAGCATCGGACGAGAATGCACACAGGGTACTGAATGATGCTGATAACGGTAAGGACCAAGGGGAATTGGATAGCGGGGAGAGGGCGGAGGTTGTGAAGGACGACGACACCCGATCGGCAGAAAGTTGTACGGATGAGCTAAGTGTCGACGATAATAAATCAAGTAACCCAAGTAGCGCGAGCAACAACAGTCCGGCCGATCGGGCAAAAAGGCCTAGGAGGCCTGTAAATTATAAACATTATTTTAAGTAGGTAAATGATGTATTTTGTGATTAGCTGGATAACTATTAGGTTTAATAAATTGTTCCAGGTTTCCAAATTAATGTTGGAGGGATGATGTATATGCATACCTATTACCTATGCACTCGCAATGCATTCTGTCATTTGACAGTATTAAACTAGCTACGGAGCAATTCGGGTGTTTCATTTATCGCGTACCGACATACCACTCTATCAATTATTTTATGGTAATACAAAGACTTAAGGTCTTCGATATGGCTCGTGGATTTTATTACGCGCTTGAACTGCCAAACGTGTCAAACCTAAACACAAAAAAAACTGAATTCTTGTGAACAATAAAATTAATGAAAGGTCATTGTCGTTTTATTTTGACCTTTAGGACACCAACAGGCACTGTTTTTTAGCAAAACCCAATGCAAAAAATTAATTGATTAATTTTTGGCGCCTCTCTTGCGCAGTGGTCAGCGCTTTTGCCATAAAGGCGGGAGACCCCGAATTCGATTCCCAGCAGGGTGAAATAGATGATTTATAATCATTGAATTTTCTCTGGTATGGTGGGCGGCTTCAGCCGTGGCTTATTAACCTCCGGCAAACCCTACCTATAGGTAAAGACGTGTTTCCAAGCGATTCCGGTGCGATGCCGTCTAGAAACCGACTAATATACCTGCTATACCACTAACAGGTTAGCCTGCTACCATCTTAGACTGCATCATCAATTACCATCAGGTGAGATCGCAGTTAAGGGCTAACTTGTAGTGAATAATTTTTTTTCGGAAGCTCGATGAAATACCGGAACTCAAAACAACACCTTTATTTGTATACGACTATAAAAAGGAAAGGAGGCACTTAAGCAGCAAAGGAGGCAACCATGATAATATACGGTGAAAATGAGATTACTACAGCAGAACACTAGAACTGGCTAAAACTGGATTTTTATTTTAAAAAATGCTTACATTGTTTTAGGATTGAGACTTGGTTTTTATGCTATGAGCGAACTCAGCAAAAATAGCTGCGCGTACGATAGCACCATTTTTTGCTCCATGTAAGACCACGTGCAAAAGATCCATACTAATATTATAAATAAGATAAGTCTGTCTGTCTGTGTATCTGCTACGCTTTCACGGCCCACCTGTAAAACTGATTTTGATGAAATTTGGTACAGGGATAGGTTGTATCCTGGGAAAGGACATAGGCTTCTTTTTATCCCGGAAAATTAAAGAATCAAAAAAATTTAATCCACGCGGACGAAGTCGCGGACATCATCTAGTTCTCTATACTTCTGTTAAGTTGGTTAAACGAACCAGTGGAAGATTAACTTGACGTTCAAAAGCTCTACTTGTAAAAGTTAGTTGGGTTAATTTAAACGAAAAACCGAGCTGTGGTGCGACCTATTTTTGGTGCTTTAGGTACAAAATACGTAACGCAGAGATCCGTAGTAGAATTAAAAGTAACGACTTAACCAAAGGCAATATGGAGTACCAGATTAAAGTTTAATCTACTACACGTCTATCCCTACCATTTCCCTATCCCTATCCCTATTTAAACCGAATGACCGAGGGACGACTGGCCGTCGATCGCGATTGTTAAGCAACGTTAACACAAGTCGGTAACTGGATCTGACCGAATTTGGACGGTCAAATTTGGCCTTTTCGTCGCCTCCTTCCCTCGGAGAGCACGTTCGGCGGTCCATGGTTATTGTGATAATAACCAGGACCGCCGAACGTGCTCAGCTAACAGCTGATAATAATCGTAAAAAAACCTAAGAGTTTAAATACTCTTAGTGTTTTAGATAGAACCTAGACAGATAAATAAAAGACGAAGAATGATAGAAAGAATAGTATGATGAATGAAAGTACGAGAGGTATAAATGCGAGAACTGGTATGAAAGGATAGCAGCTAACATAGGCTCCGATCATGTTGGAGGACGTAGTATAATTTAAAAAAAAAACTTTAAAAAACTCGTAGTCGTGTCGTATGCGGAAGGACATGGGAACTCACCGCATTACTGTCCCAAGAAAACTCGTAGCATTATGTGATTAATTTAAAGGGGCACGACCCTCAGCAATGAGGAATACGACGCAGAGAGAGATCCCTATTTAATCATTAAACATGATAGGGGTTGACGTAAGCGCATCGTGGGACCTTCAACCTTCGTGCAACCTTCACTGGCCCGCTGGAACGATGACCAGAATATTTATCGAACCAACCATTTCTGGTCATCGTTCCAGAAAGGCAGGAGAGGCTTGACTCGGAAAAACTTCAGCCAATGGATGGACGATATTAGGTTGATGATGGTGGGGGAAAAAATGATAAGAAAACAGAAATATATTTGGACTATCTCACGAATGCTTATCAAAAGAAAATTAAAAAAGGAGAGTTTAATATCACGAACATGACTTATAAAAGGAGAAATCATACTAATATTATAAAAGCGAAAGTGTGTTTGTTTGTTGGTTTGATCTTCAATAACGCCGCAATGAAGCAAAACATTGATGTGATTTTTGGCATAGGCTTAGTTGAGGACCTGGAGAGTGACATAGGCTAATGTAGGAGTTCCTGTGGCAAATTAAAAAAACATTCCACGCGGACGAAGTCGCGGACATCAGCTAGTAATATTATAATCTCAAATATTGTACGGCTTAAATGACAATGTCATTGTGGAGTGAAAAAAATAGGTACCTATATACTTACAACTTTTAAGTAACCAACAATTAGGTACCTTAATAGATAAGTATTTCAGCTGTAGTATATTGTCTGTGGTATTTTCACTTATGTTTTTAGATTGAGTCTGTGACCTTAAGACTCTGTAAGATATACTCTTTGGTTATAACAGTTAATATAATTTGCTAACGTGTCATCATATAGGTTATATGTTTAATAAATTTACTTCTGCCACAAGTTTCGGTGTTTAATTTATAGCAATTTGGCGACGATTGGTGCGTGCATATAACAACAAGACATCAAGCATCAAAACAGAATTTAATGGACTGGCTTGACGTGGCCATACTTCCATGGACGCAAATTTTTATCAAGAAATCTTAGAAAAGAAAACCAGTTTCTTACAACAACTAAGCAAACAAGAGTTAATTTTATTGTGTAAAACCTTACAAGTAACGGTTGAAGTGGACACTATAGACGAACTTCGTAAGATCCTGCGTCAGGTTGTCAAAAGTGGTTCTAGGTTAGAAGAAGTCAAACACCTAATTAGTAAATCTCAAACCGAAAAAAAAGTGCTTCAACACCTCCCAAAAATGTCCGTAAATAGTATCTATAATATTGAGCCGTTTGATGGCCGTGATTTTGACACCTTTGAAACTCAGTTACAGTGCTTAATTACCTTAAACGAAGTGCCAGAAGAGAAGAAAGTGGCATTGTTAATTACAAAATTGACACCCAAAGTATTTGACACACTGAACCACAAATGCGCGCCACAGAAACCCACAAAGAAAACATTTGCGGAGTTGTTAGAAATTTTAGAGGCCAGATTTGCAAAATCCACCTCAGTGGCATTAGACCGGGCAGAATTCAGGAAGTGCAATCAAAAGCAGGATGAAACTATAGAAGATTACATTATAAGGCTAAAGAAATTAGCAAAAAAGTGTTCTTTCAAGGATTATGATGACCAAGTTAAAGAGAAATTAATTGATGGCGTATACTCAGCCTTAATCAAGTTTGAACTGTTGAAAAATGGCAATCAAAGTCTGGATGAACTAATAGTATTAGCCAGAACAGTAGAGTCAGCCCTATTACATTCAAAGGTTAAGGAACCGGCCTCAGTGGAAGAGCAGACAAGCAGCATGTTTCAAATTAGGAAAGGTACTCAAATTCGTGAGAAATCATTTTCTAAGAAAAAAAGTGAATCCTCCAGAACGATGCCAGCGGGTAAGTCAACCAAGTGCTTTTGTTGTGGAAAGAATAATCATCTTAAAAGTGAATGTACACTTAAAAATAAATTCTGCTCTGAGTGTGGAATGCGTGGGCATATTTTCCGGATGTGTGTAAAAAATCAGAACATTAACTTATTAGAGTGTGACCCACATAAAGAAATTGAAGATAATGGGAACATAGAGCAATCAATAAAAGACTTATTCCCTGATAATGATGACCATTATAATGTTTATAATTGTAATTCAATCACAAATAAAATACCTCCATGTTTAGTAAATGGTAGTGTCAATGGATTAAACTTAAATTTTGAATTAGATACAGGTTCTGAAGCAACAACTATTTTGTTTAAAGATATAAAAATGTTAAATCTGACTAGAAAAATACAAAATACCAACATTCAATTCAAAAATTATGACCAAAGTATAACGCAACCCCTAGGAATAATTAAAGACGTTGAAATGGTTTTAAATAATAATAAAAAAAATGTAAATTTATTTGTGGTTGAAAACAATAAACCCAGACTTTTAGGGCGAGATGTTCTCAATATTTTTGGCATGTGGCCATTACAATTAAACTCTAATGTAATTTATGATCCTGTAAAATTAATAAAAGAAAAGTTCGCTGATGTTTTTAGCCCAGGGTGGGGAAATGTAAAGGGTGAATATATAAATTTAAAATTAAAAGAAAATTCACAACCCAAACGTTTGCCTGTTAGACAGGTTCCATTCGCACTTAAAGATAAAATTAATCTTGAAATTAAAAGATTATTAGAAAATGGGCGGATTGAACCTGTGAAATACAGTGACTGGGGTACACCAGTAGTACCCATATTAAAACCGGATGGTTCTGTTCGTTTGTGTGGTGACTATAAAGTGACCCTTAATCCACAATTACAGGTGGATCGATTTCCTTTACCTCATGTTGAGGATATATTCAATAAGTTAAGAGGTGCTGAATTTTTTTGTGAATTAGACTTAAAAGAGGCTTACTTACAAGCACCCCTTGATGAAGCATCCCAAGAACTAACTGTTATTGTTACTGAAATTGGAACATTTAAATATAAATTTTTGCCTTATGGTGTAAGTACGGGACCCGGCTCTTTTCAGAGACTAATGTCTCAAAAACTTTCAAATATTCCAAATGTAATAGTATTCATAGATAATATATACATGTGTGGTAAAACACACAATGAAATGATACAAACCTTAGAAAGTGTTCTGTCAAGATTAAAGGAATGTGAATTTAAACTTAAGGTTGAGAAATGTAAATTTTTTCGAAAAAGTATTGATGTTTTTGGATATAGAATTAACAAAGAAGGTATTAAAATCATAAAGGAAAACATAGAACCCATATTAAATATACCACCTCCAGAAAATCTCACCATGTTAAGATCATTTCTTGGAAAGATAAATTACTATGGTAGGTTTTTAAAACATCTAGCCACCAAATTACACCCATTGTATGAGAGTACTAAGAAAGGGAATTTTGTCTGGACTGATGAGTGCCAAAAGGCATTTGAGTTAGTAAAAAAGGAATTAGCTTCTGCTCAGAACTTATCACATTATGATCCAGATTTGCCATTAATTTTGACTTGTGATGCATCTGCATATGGGGTTGGGGCCATAATATCAAACAGAGGGTTCGATAATATTGTAAGGCCTATTGCATTTGCTAGTAAAAAAATTTAATGAGTCTGAAGAGAAATATACAGCTTTGGACAAAGAAGCACTAGCAATAATTTTTGGTATAACAAAGTTCTATAATTACACATATGGGAGATTGTTCGAATTGGAGACGGATAATGCGGCTTTGGTACGTATACTAGGCCCACATAAGGCAATTCCAAAAATGGCAGCCAAACGACTACAACATTATGCGATATTCCTCTCTGCTTTTAATTATACTATCAAACACATCAGTACAGACAGGAACCCTGCAGATTATCTGTCCAGAAAACCTAATAGTAAAGATAACACTAACTATCATACTCTTTGTAGTACAAATGGTGACATAAATATTAACTATCTACAGGGATCAGACTTGCATTCGCTGAACTGGAAAACCAGTCAAAAAAGTCAGAGACTAAGAAAGATATATTATTGTCCAAAGTACTAGTATATTGTCGGGATGGTTGGCCAAATGCAGTGGATGACAAGTTAAAACCGTTTTATTTGCGGAGACATGAAATTAGTATGGATAGAGATTGCATAATGTGGGGCCACAGGATTATAATACCTTCAAGTTTAAGAGAATTGGTTCTCAAGGAACTTCATGTAACACACTTTGGAATTTCTAGAATGATTGAGATGGCAAAGGCTTACTTTTGGTGGCCAAAGCTAAATGAAAATATAGAAAAAATATCTAGTTCCTGTGAATTATGTTTAAAAAATAGACACAATCCCTCTAGAATAATTCCAAGGTGTTGGCCAATTCCACCTGGACCATGGTATCGAATTCACGCTGACTTCTTGGGTCCATTATTAGGAAAGATGTATCTAGTGATTGTCGACAGTTATTCCAAATGGCCAGAGGCTTTTCAAATGGCAAATATAGGCTCAAGCTTAACCATAAGTAAATTTAAGGATATATATGTCCGTTTTGGGTTTCCGGTCCATCTGGTGACGGACAATGGAAGTTCTTTTACAAGCCTGGAATTTCAGGAATTTTGTAAGGCAACCGGTGTAAAGCATAGTTTTACTTCACCTCACTACCCTGCAACCAATGGGGCTGCAGAAAGGTTTGTAGAGATTTAAAACTCACCTGACAAAGATAATTGAGAGTGGTAAATCACCTAATTATGCTTTAAGCATATTTTTGTTTGATTATAGGACCACTTCTCATAAAAGTAGTGGAGTTTCTCCAGCTCGCTTAATGACGGGTAGAGAACTGAGAGCCCGGTTATCACTGCTAAGGCCCTCCCCCATCTATCAAAATCTTGTGGACTCACAAGAGAAACAATTGAAGCATGCAAAGGGTGGTAGAGTTTTAGAATTAGAAGAGGGGGATGAAGTCATGGTTAGGGATTATAGAAAAGGAAAAAAATGGTCAAGAGGCAAAATTATAAGGGAAGTGGTCGCTGGTACTACTTATGAGGTAGATGTGGAAGGGTCTAAGTGGAAAAGGCATGGCAATCAAGTAATAAAAATATAATTTTTTTAAAAAAATAAACTTTATTATAGTTTTATTTAAGTAAGTTTCTTGTAATTATTAAGTTAGTGGTGGAGTAATTATTTTCTGGCTTAATATTTACAAATTCTAATTTTACCTACAAAAATCTATCAGAATAGCTTAAAATTGTTAAGGCGGGGGAGATTGTAGTATATTGTCTGTGGTATTTTCACTTATGTTTTTAGATTGAGTCTGTGACCTTAAGACTCTGTAAGATATACTCTTTGGTTATAACAGTTAATATAATTTGCTAACGTGTCATCATAAAGGTTATATGTTTAATAAATTTACTTCTGCCACAAGTTTCGGTGTTTAATTTATAGCATCAGCAAATAAAACGTGTGCAAGAGTCAAGACACTCCAAGGTCGGGAGTGTATTTAAGATACTATCTAAAGATAAAATACAGTAGGTACTAGATAGTAATTGAAGGCTGATCTTGGGTTGGTCGCCCATTGGCTACTAGCAGTTCTACAATTATTATTGCTCATTTCCAGCAGCTGACTGTCAGATTTACTACCTTCAATTATTGCTTATGTCCAGCAGCTGACTGACAGATTTACTACCTTCAATTATTGCTTATGTCCAGCAGCTGACTAACAGATTTACTACCTTCAATTATTACTTATTTCTAGCAGCTGACTATCAGATTTACTACCATCAATTATTAGTTATTTCCAGAAACTGACTGCCAGATTTACTACCTTCAATTATTGCTTATTTCCAGCAGCTGACTTTCAGATTTACTACCTTCAATTATTGCATATTTCCAGCAGCTGACTGTCAGATTTTTAGTCTTCCCAATGTAAGCATTTGAGCATATTTTTATCAATATTATTTATTACTCAACCAAATAAACTAGAATAGAAATTGCACTGTTAGGGCCTCACCACATCTATTGACGCGGAAAAGGCTTGAACCGGTCAGAAAAAGCTTTATATATACATAAAGCTTTTTCTGACCGTTTGACTAGCGAATGCCCGCGACTTCGTCTGCGTGGTTTGAGGTTTTTTGGTTCCCGCGGGAACCCTTTAATTTTCCGGGATAAAAAGCCTATGTGCTATTTCAGACTAAAATGTATGTCTGTGCCAAATTTCAGCTAGATTCGTTCAGCCGTTAGGGCGTGATTGAGTAACAAACATCCATACATCCATCTAAACTTTCGCATTCATAATATTAGTGAGATGGTATTACGAGTGAAAAAGACGTCGCCCGCGCCGGCAGATGGGACGAAATGGCTATTGGCTACCGACGCGGAAATGGCGTTTTGCCGCGTTTTTCCGTATATATGTCACCGTAAGATTGTAAAAACCGTTAGATTGTAATCTAACTAGCGATATTGTAAACTGTCGACAGTTCAATGTTCTGAGTATCAATTTTTGAAATATTCATTGTATTTACGTTTTCTTGTTTCTTTCTTGTAGGTTAGGTTAGGGTTCGGCATAAATAATCAGATAGTGCCCGGCCGCAGGCCAGGCACTTAGGTTTTACCAGGTTAATATACCTACCAGATACAATCTACCGAAAAATAATGCGTTATATTGTAATCTGTCTACAGTTTACAATATCGCTAGTTAGATTACAATCTAACGGTTTTTACAATCTTTCGGTGACATAATTATATAAAGCTCACATAAGCTTTTCAGACCGGCTCAAGCCGGTTCCACGTCGATACGTACGATCCTTAGTCTAGTCGTATAGCGGTAAGGTAAAAGGTAAAATATATAATAAATAAATACCTTATTTCACACCATAAAAGAGATAAACAAACAAAAATCATTGATAATAGAATTGATATGGTACACCAGGCGGTCTTATAGCGATCTCTTCAAAGTTCTACACAAAGTTAGGGCAGACGACTGAGAGAAATTAATAAACAAAAAAATACTGTATAAGGCGACTTATGCATAATATCTTTATTATGGGCAAGTCACCACTTTTCTGTCCAAAGAAAACTTTACAATTCTAGAAAGGGAAGCTAGAGGCTAAGGTGATAAGCAGTATTCAATATGCGAACAGCCTATGGCGTATGATATTAGTACATATATTATCTACAACCATAACACAGAGGGGAAAACGGCAACTAAAAAAAAATCTTTCCAAAAAATCGACTTCCAATGCCACTGTAAAGTAATAAATAATTTTTATTTCTACCCACTATGTTGAAGTCGAGCGAGCCTGATGCGTCAACTTTGCTTATCCTTGTTATACCCGCCCGACTTCAACATAGTGGGAAGAAATATGGCGCTGGAAGTCGGTTTTTTGGAAAGAATTTTTATTTTTAACTTTTTAGTGTCAGGGTTGAGGATTTGGAGTCAGAATTTTTTATGGGACCACCTCGAGAGCTTTCTCTAAAGACTGATAGAAAAAAATTCAAATCGGTTCGGAAACCACGGAGATATGCACCGACATACATTTAAAAAAAAAATACGCGCCGAATTGAGAACCTCCTCCTTTTTTGGAAGTCGGTTAAAAAGGCTAGAGGTGCGAACAGGCGTACCTAAGATATAAGTATGTTATTATAGCTGATGCCCGCGTCTTTGTCCGCGTGGACTGAGGTTTTTTGGTTTCCACGGGAACTGTTTAATTTTCCGGGATAAAAGTTAATGTGTGTATTTTTCCAGACCGTTCGGGTGTGATTAAGTAATCAGACAGACTAACATTCATACATCCATCCAAACTTTCGCATTTATAATATAAAGTAATAGATCTATAGGTCTATGGATCGCGTTTTATCGCCTTAAAGGAGCTTGAACTTATTTTCTAGATGCGAAAGTATGCTAAAGAGGCTTATCACTTGGCAATCTAGTAGCCAATATGTGGCCAGCCTTATTACTAGTATGAAAAGTCAATGCACGTTTTAGCACCTACGCCGGAGTAAATCGGCAATAAACGTTAGACCACGAAGTCGACCACAAAAACGTCAGCGCAATTATCGACGCAATAAATCTGGTATTTCACCGCATTCGGGATTATAGCGTGTGTACATTGTCAGCCTTAACGTGCTCGTATAAACCGAGCATGTAATTTTTTTTTAATTAAAATTATCTTACTAATATTATAAATGCGAAAGTTTGGATGGATGATGGAACGGAAATTTGAACCGAACCGAAAAACCTCAATCCACGTGGACTAAGCCGCGGGCATTCGCTATTCAAATATAAAAGTTAACACTAAGGCATTAAAGCTTAATTTAGAATGGAGTATATTTATATGTTCGCGAGCATGTCGCTGTTAGCGAGCATGTCGGTCACGCGAATCTACATTTTTACCCCCTACCAAAAAGTGCACAACGTTTTCAGTTCAATAAAATGTTAAGCATTCATTTTCTTTTTAGTCTAAAATACACTGTTCACTCGTCTCGCCATGCTGGGCAAGGTGGAGGGCACCAGAAGGCGAGGAAGGTCACCTATGCGATGCACAGACCAAATGAAGTCGGCTGTTGGCGGTTTATTGCACGAGTGTACCAAGCTGTCGGCCAGCAGGGAAAAGTGGCGGATGCTCGTGGGGCCCACTACATCTGCCACAAAAACCGTCACTTGTTGTGAGTGACGTGTCGTGGTCGTGATGATGTCAAGAGTGTAACAACGAAGTAGAAGACGCTCTAGAATAGTCATACCTACTTACCCACGGACCTCTGCTCGGTACCAAAAAATAAGTACTTTACAAAGTACAAATAATTAAAGGTAAAGTTTTATTTTTAGTTCAAGTCTCATATTATGTGTAAGCACGCTCTTACTTAATCTATATTTATAAGTGTAATAACTGTAAGTTACCTTGTATGGAACCGGCACAGGACTTGGATGGCATGATGTGATTTCAGAAATTAAAAAAAGCCGTAATGGAACACTTGTTGAGTCGAGGCTATTATATAGTTGACGAATTTCTTAATGACAAAGTTATATGGAAGCAATCGACTTTGGTGGTAATATAATATTATATTAATTATTTTAGATAAGTTTATAGAAATTAGAAACTGTACAGCTGTATTGCCGCAACGATAAATTTAATTTTAATCGAACAAGACATTTGACACCGTTGTCTTGTACTAACCGTTCGGTAACATGAGTAAGAGTAATAAATAATGAGTCTTTATTAAATCAATTGATGTGATTGTGAATGACATCACCATTCATATCAACTAGGGTTAACACGGGTTTCTACTTCGTGGGGTCTTAGTATTTAGAGTATTTAGTTTCAATGCTTATAATATAAATTGTATTTAAAAAAAAATACCTACTACAAAAAAATATTTTTACATAAAATATGTAACGCATTAACTGCTAATTATAATATTACTAGCTAATGCCCGCGACTTCGTACCCGTGGATCGAGGTTTTGTGGTTCCCGCGGGAACTCTTTAATTTTCCGGGATAAAAAGTAGCATATGTGCTATTCCAGACTATAATCTATCTCTGTGCCAAATTTCATCCAGATCCGTTCAGCTGTTGGGGCGTGATTGAGTAACAAACATCCATACCGACATCCATACATCCAAACTTTCGCATTTATAATATTAAATAAGAAATAAGATTGTATGTAAATTTTAAAAAGAATATTGTTTAAACGATTTAATTTGGCCCTAAAAGTTCCCTTTAATAAACGAAAAACCATCGCATCGATAAAAAAGTGTTTCGCGTTAAAAAAAATTGCGAAATAATCATTAAATAGTCTAAATATCATGAATCTACTTTAGTACTAACTTACGATTTATTTATGCAAAACAAACTTCCTTTTATGATCTCCTAAACGTTTTAGCTTGATATTAGCTTATTAGAACGACTTTTCTTACGTAAATATATATATCAATGTAATGGTTATGTTAAAACACAGGGTTACCATCTTTAGGATTATTTAGAGACATTATGTGTACAAGGGCGAGAAATGATATTATTGATTTTGTCTAGTTTAGTGGTTTGGTTGGTAACCGAATTCGAATGAACTAATCATAGAGCGAACTGAGATATCATCGCGGGATTATCTCAAGAATAACCACCACTATCGTGTGATTAATGGAAGGGATTATAACCCTCAGCAAGGAAGATAACGATGCAGGGATACTCTTGATTTATCTTGATGTTGAATTGACAAAATATCAACGCCAACTCAAAACTCCATTCTTCAAGTCAAGATTTTATTTTCACACATGAAAATTTTACGAAAAAAAATGGCTGTAAACCGCCCTTTGTAATTTTTTTTTTAAGGTTCACGACCTTAATCGCACGTTTCTAGAATGAGTGCCTGTACATCGATATATCAGTTGCTCGTATATTATGTGGATTATATTATTATTACATACACATATAAGGTATTTTATCTGTAAGTGCAGATTTTTATCAATCAATAATGTTTCCCTCGACCTCATAAAATATTAAAGTTATTTCTCTGGCATATGCTTGAAAAATTTCTCGATACGTCGGATCAGTTTACATGTAGCAATTTTATGTCATAAGGAAACCTTAAATTAAACTTATGGGCTCCTCAAAAGCTATTTGTTTCGTTCAAAACCAACCGTTTAAAGAGCCCTTCCTGTAGAAAATTTTGCGACTTGAAAATTTTTTACTTAACTGTAGAAAAATTTCGAAAACATGTTTTGAAATATTAAAGTCATAATATTTATAGCTTTGAAATTTAAAAAACGAATATCAGAACGTTCAGTATGGGCCCTTATAGCGGGACAATCCCGGTAGTATTATAACCTACAGTGCACCTACTGATACCTCATTTCGCGCTAGGTTAACTACTTAATTTAAATACTTTACCTATTCCAGATGAAATTTGCACCCAATAGCCTTTTGGCGCATGACAGTGATACGGTACATGTAGGTCTCGCTAATTTGGATATGGAGATTTATTATAATGCACTATTGCGTTTATTCACAGTAGGTAAGTATGTAGTATGTTCCTACCCACTTTCTATCTATTAAAATGCTATTAAAATGGTTTTTGGCTGAATATATTACAGCAGCTATCTATACTAATATTATAAATGCGAAAGTTTGGATTCTGGGTGTAATTTGGCACAGAGATAGATCATAGTCTGGAATAACACATAGGCTACCTTTTATCCCGGAAAATTAATTCTCGCGGGAACCGAAAAGATATAGGTAAATAAAAAAAACGTAAATCACAGCTAATAGGTTTAGATGAATCTACTTTTTAGAAATTTCTGAAGGGAAGAGAAGGTTTGGAAAAAAAACAAGCTTTTATACTTACAAGTAACCGGAGCTTTTCAGAATTTCAATTGTTTACCTGAAAAGAAAATAGACATTGTACAGAAATTTAATAATGTACCTGTAAATTCTTGTTCGGTTTAGATTTTGGCAAAAAAGCTGTGTATTTTTCATAATGTTTTATAAATTAACCATAATTACATCAAAGCTATATGCTGTGAAATATCATAATATCTATAAATATCTTTAAATAGTTGTGCTAAAAAATAAACTTATTATTTACTCAAACAATTCTAACTTGTTTAGACGTAAACCCCCGCGGAAATCGTTTAGAGCTGTCGAAATGAAAATAAGTGGAGTGTATCGATCTGTAACTTAACAAACAAACTAACAAAAACATTGTTAATTTTTTTGAATTCATAAAGAAATAGCATAGAAAATTTAAAATCCTTAGGTAAGTAAAAGTAAAAATATTATGTAAACGATACTATAATAATAAACGGCGACTATATACTAATAAAAAATTGGTTCATTTTATATCGGAATCAAACTTATTATAACATAAATATTTAGTCCGCGCGCTCCATCTTAGGCTGCATCACCACTTGCATGCAAGTCTGATTGCAGCCAAGCGCTAGCCTATATATTTAAAAAAATAGTTATTTGTTTTAGCTGCTTATTGCAATTCAGATATTATTCACTAGAAAAAATATTGACATAGTAATAATCATACTTTTAATGCGAAAGTGTGTATGTTTGTTGGTTTGTTGGTTTATCGGTTTGTTGGTTTATCCTTCAATCACGCCGCAACGGAGCATCGGATCGACGTGATTTTTGGAATGGATATAGTTGAGGACCTGGAGAGTGACATACCTAGGGTACTTTTTTCAAGGAGTTCCCGCGGGAATCAAAAGAACTTAAACCACGCGGATGAAGTGGCGGGCATCAGCTAGTTATAAATAAGTTGATATTTAATAGTTTGATATATTTATAACACAACACGGGGATGATAACAAATGACAATCAGATGGATAATTACAATATTGATGCTAATAAGGCTGGTTGATACGAATGTAGAGTAAATAGTTTCTATATTTAAAGCTATTCAAATATTTTGGGTAAATATTTGTCTCCGTAGACTGTATTTGCACATTACCGCAGACGTTTGCATCGCGATCTAGGCCATAACTGACGTCAATAGCCGTTATCATACATAGCGACGACGATACGATGCGACCATACGACCTGAGCGACTCATCAACCCATCGCCGACACATTGCTGAGCACGACTCTCTTCTTAAAGATCAAGAACTCGGTATATTTAACAAAGTCAAGCAATACTTCATGCCACATCAACTGGTTACTCTATATCAAGCCCAAGTTCAGTCGTGCATGGAGTACTGCAGTTTTATGTTAAGAGCGAGTTTCCACCCCTATGTCGTCAACGTACCGCCCACACGCACGAAGCGCTTTGCGTCTTCATTCCTTATTCGCATGACAGGGGTCTGGAACACTCTACCAAAAACTGTGTTTTCCACCAATTACAATCCGGGTATTTTTAAATCAGGAGTGAATAGGCATCTTCTGGGCAAGCGCGTTCCATCTTAGGCCGCATCATCACTTCCCTTCAGGTGTGATTATGGTCAAACGTAAGCCTATAGTGAATTTAAAAAATACGAAGGAAGGTTGCTTATTTCGGAGCAAGGATCCTCTTTAAGTTTCCACGGTTGATCCTCGAAGGCAAAATAGCCGGAAAAAGGGTACCTGGACGACCGAGAAGAAAGTAGTTCGACGATATAATGGAGTGGGCCAGATATAAGTACCCGGAAATAAAGAAAATAGCACATGAGCTTTAGATACCAGTCCACCACATGATGATTGCCATAATGGTTAAAAGGAAAACATCGTGAGGAAACCGACTTCCAAAAGTTCTTCATTTAGTTTTAAAAATCTGTATCTGTCTGCTAAGTTACACTTGCACGCACTTGAATAGAAAATAGTTATTTGTTCAACAAGATAGCAAAGTTCGTTTTTGTTGCGAATGCCTATTTGAAAATACTAAGTGAAGCCCTTTTTGAACTTTTTCGAATTTTTAAGATTTCGTCGTATCGTTCAATCTAAAAGATTTGAAACCCGAACGAAATCTTCCATGCGCAGTCACACGTTTGTTTTGTTATGGAAACATTTCGTCCACTGTATAATGTTCAATTTGAATGATAACTAGACTATCTATTTGTTAAATATCTATCTGTGGAATATGTAGATATATATTAAGCAGGTACTTATTCATAGGGTCTGTACTAGCGACCACCCACGTCTTCATTGCCATGGAAATTTTAAAAAATTCCTTGTCTGCGTTATGAAATACTGAACCTAGAATGCTGCAATTTTAGATATAGAGGTTCCCCTCGGTTTGGGACTTGACGTGATGAATGGCGTTCAGTGAATGAGTGAGTTGAGCCAAGACCTTTGTTTTTATTGTATGAAGATTGATTGCTGCTGCATGCATTATTCGCTGAGGTTTCTTGAAAATAAAAATGATTCGATATTATACAAAGAGTTAGGTAACTCATGCAAACCTAAGATGGACACGACCGATACAAGTCCACGCAGTGGCGTGCACAAGGCTTGAGGCTATGGTAGACATTAGTTAATCAGAATACCTATTTACTGGCTTTTATAATAAAAATGAACTTTGACCTATTTCCATTTGGGTAAGCAGTGCTTTTATGCCTGTATGAACTGCACGTTGGACAATGGACATTCGAGACGAACTAGCAGAGGCTCACTGTAATTCGTTGGGTGTCTGTTAACGCTGAACTTCCGGTGCGAGGACGCCATTCAAGTATCTTTGAATCCTAACATTTAGTGGTTGGTTAACAAGTATAGGAAAAAATCTGAAAATCGATAATTACGATTCCGTACTCAAAGGGTGTCGAATCGTTTGTCAGGAGCTACCAGTTTAGCGCCATATGTAAGCCAGTTATTTCACAGCTGATAACGTGTTGTTATGACATCTTTCTTGTTACCATTTACTTAAATAATTTATATTATGTGGTGGTACGGAACCCTTTGTGCGCGAGTCTGACTCGGGCTTGACCGGTTTTTCTGTATTTTATTTGATCACAAATCACAATATTATATAGAAACGATGTAGATTGCCGAGCGTAGCCAACCAGCTAATAACCTAACATAAAAATAAAATGGTGTAAGGTAGCCGGATGTTTAACGTGATCGGCATAAAATATCTAAGATCAACATTAATATTTTTATGTCAATAAATACTTCGCATGGAAAATTAAGTCACTAAAATAAATATTTTCTAACATCCATATATCCTCTAAATCTTTAGGTTATTAAAATCGCATAGCACTCAAACCAGTATTTTATAATACTGATTTACTCGGTTAAGCTGGGTAAAGCTTACTAAATACCACATACAAAGTGTCGTTTAGTAATAATTTCCTCGTAAACTTAACCGTTAGCATCAAAGCTGGCTCAAATGGCCCGCAAGTCGCAACAATCTGAAATGTGAGATACTTATCAAAAGTCAAAGGCTTGTTTATATCAACGATAATATAAAGTCAACATCAAGACAGTTTAAACAGACAGACAGGCAAACTTATCTGACCCGGTGACAGCGTCGCTGCTATCACTTTTAGCGTTGCTAATAATTAATGTTAAAAATAAAAAAATAAAAACAAAACAATAATTTGTTCAAATTTTGGTCACCAGGCCAGATAAGTTCGTGAAACTGTAAATTATATTAATATGAAAGTCGATCAAAAAACTAAGGAACTAAATTCCCACACATATTATAGACCGAAGAATATAAATAACAAGACTGAATAGCTTAGATAAGAAAACAAAGTGGAGTTATTCAATAATTATTATTTTGAACCAGTTTTAAAAACGAGTTCAAATGCAACAAAAAATAAGCAAATAAGCAGATCCACAGATTAAATAATATTTAAAGGCATTTATATTTTATTTCAGAGATCATTAGTTGCATAGAAATTATATTCGAGTAATGAATATTCCAGTTCCCATTGCTCAAATGTCATTTGCATTTATAACTCGTAATCCATTTTTTACACAGCAACGTACGAGAATGGTGACTTAATAGGGTTGACCACAGAATAGGTAATAGTACAACCACCAGACAAAGCTCTAACAATTTTAAAACTAAAAACGATTCGCTTGTGAATGATGCTTTATTCAGTGCGCCAACATCGATTGCAAAACCGGTCTCTTCAAGATGTCTGTCTACAAGACAGCCAGCATGGGTCTCCAGTACTCCTGCTCATATAAAAAATAAATACTTGGTGCACCAAGTATTTATTTTTCAATCAACTTTAATAATATCGCTTTCAATAAATACCGTTTGCTTTACATCGAATTCCTGTCTTTCAATTCAATATTAACTTAAACACAATATTGTACTGGTCAATTTGTTTTAATTGCAAGGGTTAATTGATTTGATTAGACGTATAATTAATTACTAATCAAAGGTTAATTATCGTAGATACTAAACTACTTAAAAACTTTAAGTAGTTTAGTATCTAACGGATATGATGGAACCATTGATGTAGAATTTTAGTAAGGATGGATCAGTTACCTTCTATTTTTTTTAAGAAGTATATCTTTAGAAATAATGTTTTCTGTAAAACTAACTCAATTAAAGTCAATCATCTAAAACTGTAGCTCAAAAGCAATGAGACCAAACATTGGGAAGCAAATGGGTTTCAAAGAAATTTCAACAGTTTATCTACTTTTACAAGGATAAGAAGAAAACCTTTTTCCTCAAAGGAAATTGTAATTACTAAATGCCAATTAATAATTGGAGTAGTAACACATATGTGGAAAAAAATATCAACAAATAATATGTAGCAAACATGGCCTGAGAGATATGACAAATGAGATAATAGTTCCAAATGGACCAAAACATTTTTATCGACATCCGACGAGTCCAAACAAAATCGTTACGTAGGAGGTGGTATCGCTATGACCTTTGATAAAAGTCAACAGAATAAAAATGCAAATTCTTGCTTTTGCAATGTGCTGCAGCACCGAACTGCAGCACATTGCAAAAGCAAGAATTACTCCTTGATGAAAAACACACTTCACGTTTCAAGTGTTTACGTTAAGTCACGTTTAGGCGTATGGGTTTAATATAACTGTCATACCCCTAACAGGATAGCACGCTACCATCTTAGACTACATCTTCACTTACCGCAGGCCTAACTAGTAGTGAATTAAAAAAAAAACAGAATGCTGAAGCAAGGTCAAGTTCATACAGTTTCGTTGTGAGAATCTATATGAGAATTCCTTTTTTGGTGATTAATATGAGTATCAATTTTAAACACTGGAAAACGAAACGTATATTACGTATATAGCGATGTAATATAGAGAGCTATATGAAGGAAAAGTACAGAATTGAACCAGAGAACAACTAACAACAGCATTGCGAGCAAGCACCCTTGCGATTTCAACGTGGGTCTGAATGGTGGATAATTATACATTATAGTCTGGTAACTTTAAAAACTGGATGTTAACCTTCAGTTACTTAAGGGATCAAATTAAATTATCTATCTTAATACCTAAAAGGGGAAGATGATTGACTAACTGATCCATCAACGCACAGGTCATACCACTAGTTAAATATGATTCTGTGTAGAAAATAGCAAATACTGAGCTGCGGGAGCATTTAGGACAGAATTGGAATGCTGGTAAAGATTTCTTTGAAACCAACTCAAATAATGGTGTACTTGTAAATAGACTTAATACTATTACTGATAGCGATAACTGATAAAAAGTGAGACCTAATTATTTTAAATAGCTTTTTAATTTTCAACCACATTATTGTAAAGGTAAAGCCACAGAACCAATCGAACAGTCTACACTTACGTCAATTAAATGAGTAATGGCTCTCACTGACCAGTACCTACCATTAGCTAATGCCCGCTGATCACCTACTTCATTACAATGACGTAGGAAGGTTATCAATGACGTCTGGTATATTAACGTACCACTAGTACCAATCGTACTGAGCAGTAGAAAAAGTTTAAAATTTTAATTGACTAACAATTAATATTAACTGGAACACAATTCTTTCTGGGACGATAAATCGCGGGGACCTGGCCTGAAAAAATCTTACGGGACAAAAAATCGTTAAATTATGTCTCTCCCTTTGGTGTAGGATTGTAGATGAAGAGTTACTGTATGTTATTATTTAAGTTAGTGATGAACATTTTGAACTCTAGCAAGTAGATTAGATTTTAAGAATCGCGTCGAACGAAGGTTTGAAACCAATTGAAATTCGCGATTATTTATTTCTCATTTATAGTTTTTGCAAAATAGCAAAAAGAGTTCTATATGTTCTTACAGGATGTACAGGATGAAATGCACAAGAGTCATTTAATGAAGGGACCTGCATAGGGAATTCCTTCAATACAAAATCTGTACTAAGGTGTCTAGTCCATACTAATATTATAAATGCGAAAGTGTGTCTGTCTGTCTGTCTGCGACGCTTTCACGGCCCATCTGTTCAACCGATTTTGATGAAATTTGGTACAGTTATAGGTTATATCCCGGAGAAAGACATAGGCTACTTTTTATCCCGGAAAATGGACTTCCCCGGGAATCAAAACTTAAATCATGCGGACGAAGTTGCGGGTATCATCTAGTAGGTAAGTAATAACTAAGCAATCTGAGTGGGCCAGTTAATTATTTCTCTCATAGGGCACGAGCGCTCTCGATTAACGGGTCTCAGAATCAGAGGTCTTCAGAATTTCTCGGGTCGCGTGACCCGTCAACTTAGCCCGGCCTGATGTTAATTTTTTATTTGGAGTTATTAATAATAATCGAACACCTAATGACTAATGACTGTCACATTTTACAATATTAATAGCCTAAAATGCATGGTGATCGCCTTTTTTGTAACAATGACGTCAGAAGGTTGGCAATGACGTCTGTTTGCCTGTTAGCGTGTAAATCGTTAAACTTATCGTAATGAGCAGTGGAAATAGATTAATTCTAATCGACAAACGAGTTTTATTTGTTGATGTTCGGTTTGTCAACTAGTTTTTTTATGCCTCGATAGATATCTCAACTTCCAATTTACAATGACATATCTGTAATACCTATATCAATGTATAATCTACAAGATTCTGCTCTTCTACTAAATGTTTATATTTAAAATAAACATTTAAAATGTTACCCTGTACCTAATAAAGATATCATAATGTAGTATTTTACTAGCAACTTGAACTACCTTAATAAAAATCTTTCTTGATATCTATAGGTACTTACTTACAGAAAATAGTGCAAGACTAAAATTGATAAAAATGCAGTAAAAAGCAAATGTCACATCAAGCACATCTAGGTGTATTAAAAATCCCAAATAAATAAAGAGTCAACACCGATATACTCCTATAAGGGGGGCAATCATAAAGCAGTATTACTTTAAATTTAAAGTTTTATGTCACGTACTTTGACGTCCCTAAACTAAGGATTATAATTCTAACACAAGAACGTCAACAATATTAAAACAATAGTAG
This sequence comes from Erebia aethiops, assembly GCA_923060345.2. Classification (NCBI taxonomy): domain Eukaryota; kingdom Metazoa; phylum Arthropoda; class Insecta; order Lepidoptera; family Nymphalidae; genus Erebia; species Erebia aethiops. Next base: position 21,756,340 of record OV281080.1, on the reverse strand, counting down.
GTATATCCCCTGTTAAAGTCAATAAAAAATCCAAAATAGTGATTACATAACAAATAATAACCTGATATTTTATAGAATCAAAATTCAATTAATAGAAAATATGCGATCTGTGTGCCTCTAATTACGTATTTATTATTTGCATCACATGTTGTATTGTTCGCGAGTAGGCATCACCCATGGCTGTCGATGTAGGTGGTCTCCAATGGATTCCCGCAGAGACCAAAAATGGCTTACTGTTTACAAATTAAATAGCGCACATACTAGATACAGAAAACATATTGCTTTTAATGTACCTATGGGGCTGATTACAGAATCACCAAATGTTGAGGCCAACGCCTACCCCAACGAAGCAACCGTATCCTGTCCCGGGCCCATAGAGGGACTGGAGCCGATCGTTGGGTTAGGGCCTTGGTGAACAGGATTCTGACACTCGCCTGGTTAGCTGGCTGCGACGAGACGAGTCCTGAGGGGGGTCATGTAGTGGAGTATTTGTAAATGTGTGAGCTTGGGAAGGGTGTGTGTGTGTGGTGGTGACCTCCCGCTCAGGGCTGTGGGGCTCCACCCCAATTCAAACAGGCTCCTCAGCTGGCACCACGCCGTCTGCTGTCTCATCGCACTTGCACCAACACGTTACTTCACATGCACTTTACTTAATCACAAAACCCTCAAGCCTTGACGTGAACAATCACAGTGCACAATCTCTAAACTAAACCAAAACTAGAGCATTACAAATATTGCTAACCCTTTCATAATACTCCCTACGGAAAGGGACAGAACTAGATTTAAAGCTGCCATTTTAGTTTAGTTTAGAGATTGTGTTATACAGAATCAGCCCCAATCTATGTGGAAAATTTAAAAAAAAACCACGAGAAGGTATGTTTATTACAAAAGTCAAATATTGTAATGTAGATAAGAGTACATGCTAATAACAATCTTATATAGCACTAGCAGATGCCCGCGACTTCATCCGCGTGGCTTAAGTTTTGATGATTCCCGCGGGAACTCCTTCAGTCTTCAACTACATTCATGCCAAAAATCTCGTCGATCTGTTGCTCCGTTGCGGCGTGATTGAAGGACAAACAAACAAACCAATAAACAAACACACTTTCGCATTTATAATATTATTAAGTATGAGGGTGAATTGTGCATAAATCTATGCAACTATAATATCCAGCAGCTAAGTAGCTCAATTTACTATAGTAATAATTTCGTTCAATCGACTTACAACAAAAAAATTCATGTTGCGTCGATAAAATTTTTTGTGTACATCGAGATACAGACTATACCAAACTATGGAGGGTAGAGGTAAGGAGTGTTATCTCTTTAAATAAAAAGTGTCCGTCGAAATGCACCACATTGGGGGCGCCACATTAGCATGAAGGTAAATTTATAAAATATTATTATAGTAGGTTTGAGAAATTTGAAATTTTCAATAATTAACCATTTTAGTCGAATTCATACCCTTTGCTACACCAGCGCCACTGTGGAAGGTTTTTGAATTATTTTCAGCAACCACTGGACACTTTTTCAACTTTTCTCCCATAAGATAACACTCCTTACCTCTACCCTCCATACCAAACGAAAACATTATATGAAATGTGAAATCATAAATGGCTAACTTACTGTCAAAAATATTGACAAAGAAATCAAAATTATGACGAAGTTCTTTGCTAGGCTTTTCTTGCTTGACTAGTCATCATTTTTTAAGCCTTTAAATAATGTGAACTGCGCCTTGATTAGCTAGTGCGAAGTACGCATTCTTATTTTAATAAAATCTCTATGAATCAAATTAACAAAACCAGTGGCAACGAACGAATCCACCACCACCACTACAGCCCATTAACGTCCCACTGCTGGGCACAGGCCTCCACTCTCATAGGAGAGAGGGAATTAGAGCTAAGACTCACCACGCTGCTCCAATACGGCTTGGCGGGCTTTAACGACTATTATCATGTTAGTGATAATATCCGGGACCGACGGCTTAACGTGCTCTCCGAGGCACGGGGGTGAACACCGCAAACTTCCTAACTCCGGGCTAGTATACTGAGAATTTCTAGTCAGAAATAGACCGGGACCCGGGACCTCGTCGGCGGCAGTCGAACATGCTAACCACTAGACCATCGAGGCAGTTAACGAATGAATAGTTAACCATAATAACAAATGGCACTAAAACCATACGGTAAGTACCTATAATTTTAATAAATTATTACAAAGAACACACAAAGTAAAAGTAATTGCGTCATACTGCTGCAGTTTTGTCACGAAATGGCTATAAAAGTTATTTTAATAAATTATGCTACTGGCTACTTACAGAAGTTATTATAAATGCAAAACCTCACTTCGTTCTCATTGACGTAGGCATAATATTATTGTGACGTACGAGTATACCTATCTGGAGATTGTTATATGATTTTAACACTTGTAATTTTCCTCAGGAATATAGGTACATACCCACCATATATTAATTGACCTCTACAAAAAAGAGTTTTAATGATTTTAACTCTATAATTCTTAATCTTACTAATATTATAAATGTGAAAGTTTGGATGGATGTATGGATGTATGGATGTTTGTTACTCAATCACGCGCCAACGGCTGAACGGATGTGGCTGAAATTTGGCACAGAGATAGATTATAGTCTGGAATAGCACATATGCTATTTTTATCCCGGAAAAAAATTAAAGAGTTCCCGCGGGAACCAAAAAGCCTCAAGTTTTTAATTTTGAACCACGCAGACGGAAAATTATAAATTTCCCCGGGAATTAAAAAAACTAAATCTACGCGGACGAAGTCGCGCGCATCGTCTTGTATTATAAGTATATAAGGTGTATGAGTAGGTATAGTATCCGTCGTTACTGATTTGCTCGCATGCAATTTCTAACTGATGATTGATCAAATTAATTTAGAAATTATATGAGGGAACTAATGAGTCGACATAATATTAAGTATACCTACAAAATACCACAATTAACATAAAATTAAGTATAGTTTCTACTTCTATAGATGATGCCCTCGACTTGTCCGCGTGGATGTAAGTTTTTGAACACCTCTGAAAAATATTGAACTTGTTTATGCGGGATAAAAAGTAAATCCTTCACCGCGATGCAAGTGCAACTTGTGTACAAAAAATCGTCAAATCAGTAAGAACAGATTGGCCGTAAACATGTAACAGACGGACAGACAAACACACACTTGCATTTGTAATATTAAGTTTGGATAAGTATGGATTTGTATTAGAATTAGTTTGGAAACAGTGGTAGTTTCGTAAATAGTTGGAAGACGTTCTAAAATATAACAGCACTTTAGAGAAAAACAAAATATTTAACACACTAGTTACTAATATTATCACCGATAGTAAAATTAACGGAAAAATTGTTAAAACTGAACGCCCACACTGTTAACTGCTTGTTTCGCATTACTCATTTGCACTGAGTAATCGCGTTTGTTAACGCGGAATGCCAAAATGCTGATGTTACATATCAACAAACAAAAAACTTCGTTTGTTTTTGTAATGAGCATACAGTTTAACACTGACGGGCACCAGTTATGAAACAGTTGTGAATAATTTGGTAGTTGCTTGTCAATAAATTGATATCCTATGTTTCCGGGCCACCGGTAGTCCAGTCATTACGTCGGAAAAATCGGGTTAAAAATGCATGTGAACCGAGAAGGCTAAATTTTGGATACTGCGTGGGGGAGACCTCGAAAAGATTCGATTCGATTCGATTTGAAATTGTCGACCAAGATGCCCTATATGCATTTTGCGCCATCTTGAAAAAAGGGTTAAAATCAGTTTTTTCACAATAACTCGGTTCTCCGTTGAGATACTCGTACCTACAAACATTTGGATGCAATACTTTTTGTTGCTTTTTTTACGGTCTATAATACGAGGGATATTGAAAGACACCGAAGCTCAATCGTACCATGGTTAATGGTTAATGGTTATCAACCATATGCATAATATACTCGTAACATCATATAGTTAAAGACTGACCTTGGAAACTACAAACAGACGAGAACGGAAGAAGACGGAGACGGAAGAACGACGCAGAGGTCGCCTTTAGTTTCCGTAACATCGGGACACTGGACGTGGTTAAATGTGTTTTGCCCTTAAATATCAGCCAGGAATTTAAACTAATTTCAATAGACTCTAGATAATATATAAGAATTTCGGTAACATACGATCGGGGACATCCTGTTACGTTATTTCGTCTGGTCCACATAGATTAAATAAATAGAATACTTTACAAAACTATGCAATCGCCATAGAGTTGTCATGATTAGAACAAGTATGTGCAGAATTGACTCTAATATTTACAAATCAATGTGTCTTTTTTTGACATCGTTTTTTCTAACTCTTTATCGGCATTATCATCACATAAGATGCCTAACTTACGTTAATATGACTAGACCAGTCCTATCGGAGTATCTTAGTTAAGGGCAAGTATTTCTTCACTTTATTATTTTCTACTACTACATCTAGGTCTCTGTCGGCCGCCGTGTCCGAAATCAGCTGATTTTGGGAGTACAATGATAATATAGAATATCAAAGCAGGCAGATAAACAAAAAATGTGTTTATAAAAAAAACGTTTATTTGAATTTTGTTCTTAACTAACTTACAAATCATAAGGCAAATGCGCATTTTTGATGACTATAGCATAGTCCGTTCGCTTTCTTGCCGTTTTTCGATCAACATCAAGATACCAAAATTCAGGGCAAATTTGCCACTCAGGTTGAGCTTATTTTGATTAACCTTTGTTTTTTTCATCCACTACAAAATAGCCCTTAACTGCGATTTCCCTGGTGGTAAGTGAAAATGCAGTCTACGATCGTAGCGGGCTAACCTATTAGAGGTATGGCAGTTATGCTAAACCCTTACGGTCATACCCCTAATCGGTTTCTACAAGGCGTCTTACCGGAACGATAAATCGCTTGGCGGCACGTCTTTGCCGGTAGGGTGGTAACTAGCCACGGCCGGAGCCTCCCACCAGAAAAGAGTTTGCTCCGAGTGATAACATCTCTATGGCCGAGCGCTGTGACAACGCGCCAGACGGGCGGCGCGGGTTATCAATGTCGCGTGAGGTTACATAATTATCTTTATCTACTGCTAGACTCTTTAAGTTCTAATTAGCGGCTCGACTCAGCCCCCCGATGTCTAAAAGTTGCCGATGAAATCGTCAAAGTTCGGCGTCAAAGTAAAATAAACCATAACAGCATTGAATTAGAGCTCAATTTCGTGTATCCATTCTCATCCGTTTAGGGTATCGTACATACCTAAACGTATGAGAATGGATAGACGTACATAATTGAGGGATAAGTGGCCTAGTTGCAACAACGCATATCAGTTGATTGCGATTGTTAAGCAACGTTGACCCAAGTCGGTAATTGGATGGGTGACCAAATACGTGGAAACCACATATTAAAACTATAAAAAAGAAATTAACATCTCTTACTGGAGTCCTGCGCTCCCCGTAAAGTCCGCTACATAATCTACAACTCACTTGTCAAGCCAGGCCAGACCAGGGAAAATTCAGAAATTATAAATTCCCAAATTTACCCTGCCGGGACCTCCGCACATTAAGACAACAGCGCTTAAGAGCAATGCGAATGAACGGGCAAAGTTGAGAGTAGGTATTCAGGTAGGTATATTGCCGTCGCGCTGCTCCGGGAGAAGACCGAACGCTTATTCAATGCGCATGTATGCGTACGCTCGCCGCTCGCTCGAACGAGTTCCTAAATAAAATTAAAATATGTGTTTGAGCTACTCGCAGTCGGCAAAATGATATACCTAGATGTGTTTTGTGTTTCGTATATTTTTTGCTATCTAATAACTTTGACCCTGGACTTATTTGACTTATTTCTCTGTTTTTGATTCCTTTTTTACCCTCGACGAAACGGAGACGGTATATGTGTTTGCCCTAAGAGGTTGTGTGTTTGTTTGTTTGTATGTTTGTTTGTTTGTTTGTGCCCTTTTTTGTTACCGTTTTTCTGGAAAACTACTGGACCGATTAATATGCGGTTTTTTGCATTAGATATGTATAGCTTGTGAGAAGGTTCTTAGATATATTTTAGGACCATAGACAACCAAGCTGAGCTGTAGTATATGATTTTAATTTTTCAATATGTTACCATTTTTCTCAAAAAGTACTGGGCCGATTGAGATGCGGTTTTTTGCATTGGATATGTATAGCTTGTGAGAAGGTTCTTAGATATATTTTAGGACCATAGACGACCAAGCTGAGCTGTAGTCTATGATTTTAATTTTTCAATATATTACAATTTTTTTCAAAAAGTACTGGGCCGATTGAGATGCGGTTTTTTGCATTAGATATGTATAGCTTGTGAGAAGGTTTTTAGATATATTTTAGAACCATAGACAACCAAGCTGAGCTATAGTCTATGATTTTAATTTTTCAATATGTTACCATTTTTCTCAAAAAGTACTGGGCCGATTGAGATGCGGTTTTTTGCATTAGATATGTATAGCTTGTCAGAAGGTTCTTAGATATATTTTAGGACCATAGAGTACCAAGCTGAGCTGTAGTCTATGATTTTAATTTTTCAATAATATGTTATTATTTTTCTCAAAAAGTACTGGGCCGATTGAGATGAGGTTTTTTACATTAGATACTCTCTCACAAGCTATACATAGCTTGTGAGAAGGTTCTTAGATATATTTTAGGAACATAGACAATCGTGATTTGGTAAGTGGTCATAGGAACTCATCGTAAACCCGTCGTGTTTAGACTTTATTGATTTGTCTTGACTAGCATTTTGTACCTAGATGCTGCCCATGGTCTCATGATGGAGCCAGGAGGTGGCCATAGGAACTCCTTAATTTCTTATCGTAAACACGTCGTGTTTGGACTCTTTTGATTTGTCTTGACTAGCGCTTTGTACCTAGATGCTGCCCAGGGTCTCATGATGGAGCCAGAAGGTGGTCATGGGAACTCCTTAAGTTCTCATCGTTAATCCTCCGTATTTGGACTCTTGATTTGTCTTGACAAGCACTTTAAACCTAGATGTTGCCCAGGGTCTCGTAATGGAGCCAGGAAGTGGTCACAGGAACTCCTTAAGTGATCACATTTTTTTTAACAATTTTTAGCAAAATATTAAAATTTAACACTATTTGACACCTCTACTCATTACTAAGCACAAGTTTTATCTCGGAATGAGAAGGGTTTGGTCATAGTCCACCACGCTGGTCAAAAAAACTACTGAGCCGGCAAATATGCAGTTTTGTGTTTTAGATATTATTTTATATTTTGCTAAGTTCTAATTGTTGTTTCAATGGAGCTCTGCAATTCGTCGTGGGTTTTTTAAAATTTTTAATTTTATAACTTGTTAATGTTTTTAATGCACTAACAGTTACCTAGCCTTAGAGTGCGATCTTAGCTGACGGTAAGTGATGATGCAGTCTAAGATGGTATCGGACTAACCTGTCAGGCATAAAGCAGTTAGTAACATTAAAGCCCTAAGTAGCCTTCATCGGTTAGTTGCTACCGGAACGCCTAATTGTTCGGCAGTACGTCTTTGCCGTTAGGGTGGTAACTAGTCACGGCCGAAGCCTGCCACAAGACCAGAACTGTGAAAATTCAGATATATAAACTTCCAAATTGAACCTGCCGGGAATTGAACCCGTGACCTTGCGCTTACATGACAGCACACCTCACACCACTGCGCCAGGGAGGTCATTTACTCAGTTGTGAACTATTTTATATGTTTTTTTATTCTACTACAAGTTAGCTCTTGACTGCGATCTTACCTGATGTTAGACAAAGTCAAAGTCAAAAAACGTTTATTCAATATAAACTACACTTATTGACGTCAGGTTATTTATAACATATAACATAATATAATGGTGATAATCAGTACGACATCTTAAACTAAAGTTACGAGGGTTCCAAAGTCCAAACGCGCCCTGGTCTGAGAAGAGCCCACAACAAACTCAGCCAGAATTTTTTTTTCACTATCACCATTTCACAATCATCTTAACTAAGGAACTATCAGAGCCATTATAGAGAACGATGATACAGTCTAAGATGGTAGCAGGCTCACTCGTTAGGGTTAGTTATATTAAACCCATACCCCTAACGGTTTCTACACGGCATGACGTATCTACACGCATCTACCGTAACGCTAAATCGCTTGGAGGTACGTCTTTGTCGGTAGGGTGGTTACTAGCCACGGCTGAACCCTCCTACCAGATCAGAACACAGAAAATTTAAAAATGATAAATTCCCAAGTGGACCATGTTGGGAATCGTACCCGGGGCCGGAACCTCCCACAATATGACCACAGCGTTTCAGGATTGCTATAATGTCCTCTCAACCGAATTTCGGCCACGGCGGCCTATCTCCAAAGAGCCATCTGCGCAGGAGATAATTATAGTGCACAAGTGTGGGCGCATACACTGGAGCACTCTCTGTTCCTTTACTCTCATAGCCCGATAGGACGGAAAATCCGACAGGACCGGAGAGAGATCAGGCGCAGGACCGATGGCTTTACATGCTCTTGGAGGCACGGGGGTAAAACACCGCCATCTTCCTTACTCCGGGCTAGTACTGAGAATTTCTTGTCAGAAAAACCCAATACTTGTTATGGCCCGACCCGGGAATCGAACCCTCGTCGGCCGCAGTCGAATATGTTAACCACTAGACCAACGAGGCAGTCAAGAAATAAATTAACGCGCAATAGAAATAGGGGGCGGCCGGCAGTGCGGAGATATCGCAGTGTTAATATAACTGCCATGCCCCTAACAGGTTAGCCCGCTATCATCTTAGACTGCATCATCACCTACCATCAGGTGAGATCGCAGTCAAGAGCTAACTTGTAGTGGATAAAAAAAACCTGACATGTGCTGCCCACTGCCGACTGGCTATTATTGGGTATGGATTATATGCTCACAGAATAAGTAAAAAGTTAAATATCGATGTCGATAAACAACACTAGATTATCGATAATATAATTATATCGACTACGCTTGAACTCACTAACTATGTACATATGTGTGTGTGTATACGTATTTAACCTCCCCGAATAGAGGCCGATACAACCCGATAGGGACAACTGCAGCTTGGACCGATTATACCTATGAAAAACAGTAGAATTCTCACTCTCGTATTTTTCTGTTTCCACCTTCAAAACTGAACCGATTTTAATTCTGTTTTTACGAATAATTTAACAAGGGCTCAGGCTATGTCGGTATGTTTTTCTTTTTTTTATTATATCCGTCAAATTTATTTGCGGGATGTCTGATGATGGCACGAAAACTGGGCCATTTTTTGCAGGTTGTAAAGGTTCCATGTTCTTAAAATTATTAATTTATCGAAAAAAGGAAAACATAGGGGCATGGCACGGATACATGTGGATTTTATGGTGCAAGAATATTTTCAATATTGTAATTATCCACAGAGGAAACAGACAAATGTTTTTGTATGGAGAAATCTCCGGGAGAATTCCTCTTAACACTTCGCCACGGAAGTCGTCACGGAGACACGGAATTATTATTCTATTGGCTGTGATTTATCCTTAAACCTTATTCTGAAAAAGCTGCATGACGAAATTTCTGGTACTCTTGCTGTGACATTCGATTTTAGTTAATAGCGAGAGTGTTAGACCATCAATGTTCAGTTCAGTTCAGTTCAGTTTATTTATTTAAACATGTAGGACATACAGGTGTTTTTTATGCTACGTCATGTTTTGACTCTACCACCGGTTCGGAAAGAAGATTCTGCCGAGAAGAGCCGACAAGAAACTCAGCAGTTGCTTTTTTTTATTACAATACAATACACTGCTTAGGTAAGTATATAAATGAAATACAATAGTGTAAGTTATTATAATTACTATCCTTTGGGGAGCTGGACCCAAGGTCGGTTGCTTCCATACAACTTTGTCATCAAGAAATAATAGCCCCGACTCAACAAGTCGATTTTGTGTATCCCCTCTTTGTCTATAGAGATGAATATTTTGTTTCACAAACATTATATTATCGTATATGTACCTACTGCGATGCAACCGTAAGGATGCCAATTTCTTTAAATTTTTCACGATGGGACTCGCGTGATCCGAGTTTATACAATTTTTGTTTTGCAAAAGTGGGCGATTCGATCAATATATATTGATTGAATCGCTCTCTTTTGCAAAACAAAAATTGTTTGTATATCAGCAGCTCTGCCCCACAATAAGATGGCGTACGACATAATACTATGAAAAAAGGCAAAATAGACAAGCCTCAATCAGTCATCAAAGCAGTCTCAATATCGCAAATCGTGATTGCGATCGTTATCTATAGCAATCATTTTACCGTAATAAGCCCCCAGGTGATCAATCTAAATCAGCGTTTCCTCATGGACAAGTGGCGAATTAAAGATTCAGACTAAAATGGAAGTGGACAAACTTGGAAGGGTTATAGCAGTTTAATTAAACCTAACAAACGAACATCATATGATGTTTTCAAGGATTTAAAGGTCCTTGGATGTTTCATATCAGAGGATTTGACCAATGGTCACGCTTCGCGGAGTAGGATCATCTAATTAATGCGCTACGCATGGGGGCCTCCCAAGTCACGTGGTCTCACATTAATCTCGCGGTCACGTTTCGATAGCATTAATAATTTAAAACATCTTCGCGTTAGATAGAATAGTTAACAGTTGACGGGCCCTTTCTGAAAATCTATGGACTACACTCTATTGCTGTTGGACTATACTCTATTGCTTTTTAGAAGCGAATACTTAAATTATTGACAATCACTCACCCCTTTTGTATCCAGTCACCAGTGGCAATTAAAAAATATTATAGGTACCTACTGATAAGTGATAACTGCTCTTCATAATACTGAAAAATAAAAATAATAATTAAACAATTAAATCTGAAAAATTGTTGTTCTACAACTAATTCAAAAACTAACAATGTATTCACCAAAAAAATAAACCTTTCGCTTTAGATAGTACATTCTAGACACTCTACAGCTCTAGACTCTACATAATTTTTAAAGCTTATAGAATATAGGTAAGTTAGGTATAACGTATCTACAGAAGTTACCGAGTTAGTTGCATTAATTACTTATAGTATTTTTAATCAATCATTTTTAAATTAACCCTTTGGATAGATATAGATAACTTCCTTTGTCTCAAGTCTAAGTACTTGCCTAACCACTGCACTCAGAGTCGCTTGATTACTATACTAAGGAGTTCCTTAAGTTTTCTTGAGTAAGGAGTTACTACCTACCTACTTGCCAATATTACGTTGCAAAACTTAAAACTAGGCTTATATTAACGTGATACGTTTATTAATTCAAGTTTAGATGGCTGTAATTAATTAAAGCACCGGATATTTCTATATCAATCTATTTAATTGACTAATCAGTAGATTTATATACCTAATTAAAATAACACTAGTATACTTATCTCCATTATATGTATTATTGTATCCATTGAATATATTAGATTATATTATATATTTACTTTACTAATACCACAATTGAGATGGTGTTATATTAAAATATATTATTATAATTTCACAAATAAGAATTAAGAACATCCGACTTGGTCGGCTCGTGAAACTTGAATGGCCGTCCGCTCCAGCAGCCCTATTTACAATATTTTTTGTTTAGATTAAAATACGAATCATTAATTGGCATCGCTAACAGACGGCCGTCCTGTTGACGGAATGTCCCTATTCCGTTCCGGCCATTCGAGTTTTGTATGTCTCTATACAAATCAAGCTTAGATCATGTCAACATGCTAATTATATAAAATTAAAAATAAAAAAAAAATAAAAAAATACGCTTAGTGCAATCGATACAAAATTCCGTGATACAAGTTTCAGATGTACGGCGTGATCGTCTTGGCTAGTTAAATATCGTGGCTTGTATATGTGAAAAAGAGAAAAAAAATTCTATAAACTTAGAAACGGAAAATAGCACTGCAGAGTTAGTAGCACTTTAGGTATCCGGTCGTCGTATTTGTTGGTTATGATTTACCAGTAAAACTGGTACTTAGCACAGTACGCTGGGTGATTCACCCTCCGCTGGCATCTTAAGCAGCATATCTGTCTTAGTTATCAGCTAGTGAAAACAATATGATTTCTTGTAATTAGATACTAGTTTACTATTATTCATTCATTTTAAAAAAATATAACTTAGTTACCTGATAGTGACAAACTAGTCTTGACGATTATGTGATTGGATTATTCAGCTGTGCACTAGTATTGCGCTTTTACCATTTTGTTAACTATAATTACCATGAGTACCTATAATATTATGCATATCTTTGTTCTATTCCTTCTTCCGAACGACGTTGAATAGCAGACGTATCCAAGATTTCAAATGATTATCGATGTGTGATCGTCTGAAACATATTTTGCTGTAGGAGGAGATAGTGCACTATTTATTTATTATATACGTATATTATAATATGCATGTATGATTATCGTATCTACTTAGTAGATTAATTAATCGAGAGTTAAACGGTGATGAAAAGAAGCAAATGAAGTTAGGCGGTTGGAATATATGTAAATTAGAAATTAGGATCATAACTAGCTCGTCTCTTTGAAGACCTTCGTCTGCACTCCGCGGCTGTCATAATAAGTTTCCTCACTTGTCATTCTTATTAATATTGTTTTGTAACTGCCCTACGTATCTCGTCTCTGGCTACATTGAGTTCATGATTGTTGGAGCTACTTTGGATCATCAGTGCTGGTTTTATGAATGAAGTTTACATGTTTGAGTTTATGATTCTTAGCCCGAAAACAATATATTACTGATGGAGTAATTTATATAGCCTTCTTAACTATCATTATTTGTTTATTACTTAATTAGTACATAAAACATGTAAGTAATAAAGTAAGCAATATAACAGGTTCGGTTCCGAATCCAAAATATCTACACCCATCATGACATATAGCCACCCAAAATAACATAAAATAGAAAGATAGAATAAAATAGAAATAATAGATAAATGTGTTAATAGAACTCTATTGAGATTTATGCACAGTATGTTTGTCCCAGCCCCGCTCGTCCATACCGTGATTCGCTGCCGCTAAGGCTCCTCGTATAATTACAACTGCATAAACAAGGTACCAGTTGAATTCTTAACTTCTTTCAGCTTCAAATTAAATTAAAACTTAGCGTTTCTTATTAATAAAAGTTATGATACAATTTTAGCGAATATAATTATGATTCTAGAATTTATGTTATTTGAATGTTACTGTTCAGGTATATGTGTCTGCCAATGAATACTGTTTTAATATTGTAAGTATAGTAGTAGTAGTATATTTTAATTAATATAAGTAATAAAAATATTAAAACAATTAAGATATTTTGCGTTGTTTAACATATATATTCGCGGCATTGTGTGACTTGTTGTGATTTCTTCTTTCGTTTTTTTTTTAAATTTTATTTTAAAGATCTTTTGTATTCTCTGGACGTATCTCGTAATTGATAAATAAATGAAATGAATTATTAAGGTTATATCTTTCAATCTGGCTATTCACCCATCATGTAGCTACTACTTTCGAAATGTGCCCCGTCCTAATATTCTATGTACTTATATTTTTATTAATATTTTTATTAAACTAGTCCCTCTATATTATGATATAATAACCTTCGTTATTAGTAAAATATCTTCATTGTGGTATTGCTTTTGAGATTTTTTTATACAAAAATGGATGTGTTTAGATACCTACATTCATTTTATTACATATATTAATTGTATTTATGTACATAATACTTATCTAAATTTATAAAAACTAGTAGCTATTATTTTTGATCATTTGTTAAGCCGTTATCTATGTTCAACATGTAATTTAAACCTGCTATATCAGGTAGTAACAGGTGCATAGTTAGATAGGGTTATTCTTTGATGTACTTGACGCTGTTGCAACTGCAAGTGAAGTCGGCTTGTATGTGTATTAGCTTGTATCGTGACTAGGTTTGCCTGTTTTAATTGAAAAAGATTATTTTATGAGCCCTTAAAACCTCTTATCCAATATGAATTCTAATTTATAATGTTATAAAATTATACTTTATTTAAGTAATAAGACAGAAGTAGGTATTAAGTTATAATTTTTTTTTTTTTAATGATATACCTACTTCATACTAATTAAAGTTGTACCGAGGGTCTAGAATTTAGATTATGATTTATATATATATATGAACTTATATTATATTTAATTATTGTCAATTTAAGTGTGTTTAACCTACAATATCAATACAATCATAAAAATAATAATGCATCAAGTGTGTCAACTGTTGGCCGTCCCAATAACTGAATTAACAAAATAATTGACCAATATTACTCAAACATTAAACCATTGACATTATATTATCGTATCATTATTTATGACTTAAAATATAATTTAATAAAACGCTTATTTTCAAATAGGTATCAAATGCCATACGATAAAATAAAATAAATGCCGTACATGCTTAATGCAGTTGACTGCATCTTTTCTTTTAATGTTTAAGCGACTCACCAGCTTGATCGTCATAAAAGTATCCTTAGAAACTATTTTATAAACAAATAAATCATTTATTGATTATGCGTCTTAGTTATCTGATCCGCGTAGTTTAATTATCATTACTCTCATTTTAAGTTGGTTGAAGTTAGGCTTTCGTACTCGGTACCTAAGTATCTACTTAATTTCTTTATTATATTTGGGACATATAGGTAAGTGTATTTTATGTTACATTATGTTTGGCTGATGTCATGTACCACTGGTTTGGAAAGAAGATTGTACATAAAAGCTACCAGCTCTTGCCAGCTGGCAAGAAGATACAATTTCTGCGTAGAGCTGGTTATTGATATACATCAATGATAATTTTATTTAAAACGATGTATGAAAACAATTTGTTTCTCGTTCCACTCATAGTAATAATTACTACCTTTTTTTTTTAAAAGTCAAGCTTAAGTTGAATGCGTTTTTCGGCGCTAGAACCAAATGTTAAAATTACGGTTTGATCCACGTTTGATCGATCAAATCACTGATTGAGTTAATAAATCTTTACGCGTTTTATTGACTGTACCGTTCCCTATCTCCTATATTCAACGGTCATTGTGTAACAAAACTTACGATCTTCCCAATGCTAATCCCAGATTTATAATTGTTTAGTTCACATTATTCACATTTATTTTATCACAGTTTTACGATACCGTAAAACTGTGGTATTATGCTAGAAGATAATATAATTATGTAGAATTGAATAGGTCATCATTAGGTCCTATGTTAGAAATAACTTCCGGCTAAAATATTCAAATTGAATGGGTATATTATGTAATACAATTTTTAAATATATAACTGAAGATTTATTTGTTATTTGTTTAGCTGGGAAAAGGATTTAGAAGGGAAGATGGATTATAATTAATTATTGCTGCAGTGATTAAACAGCAATAGTAAGTTATCTGTAATACAACTATAATATTTATCTACTTCTCTGCATTGCATTTGAAACACGCAGATCATGTAGGGGAGACAAGCCAGGCTATTTGACTATAGCATAAGACAATAATTGACACAAAAGCTTTTTATTCATTAAATGAGCCGCTGATAATTGAAGTGTATGGTTGGTTTTGTTTATAGTAAGCTTAGAAGAGGCTACTTGAGACGAGAAATATTTATGACCAAAATACTTGAAACTATAAACAAAAATGTTTCAATTGTCGTCGATTCTACACAGCGCGACCGCTGGAAGGTTAATAATACCTAATTGTGCCCCGGATTCTCGCCCTAATGTGCCTCATTCCACAACAAATTACGACACTGCAGATGAAATGCACAGATATGACATAATAGTCTAATCTGATTAGGTATATAGTCGGTAGGGATTGCTTCAGTTTCAGTTTCAGTTTCTTTATTATTGCAATTCCATAGTTACTTACATTATTTCTTAATTAACATATTATAGTCATTAGTAAATAAAGCATGCTATGGATACCCAGTTTGGGTGTGGCAACAGAATAGTACATGGTGGTAGGGAGACCGATTTAATTAGTGTTTGTCAGTATCCTTTAGGAATTCTTCCATATTGTAGAAACATTTTTCAATCAGATATTTTTTTTTAGCGTGTTATTAAACTCTTTTTCCTTTCCGATGTTCCTAATGTAGTCTGGCAGATTGTTAATTATTTTTATTGACATTGAATAGGGGCTTGAACTGTGTAGTGCCAATTTTGACGGTGGGAGAATCAGTTTGTTTGCGTGTCTCTCGGGGAACCCGCGAGCTTTGTCTTCTTTCTTGGTGTAAAAGTTTATAGCTTCTTACCTATGATGTGATTATCGTAAAAATATTTCATATAAACGATACGTACGTCTAAGTTCATGTATCTATACATATAAACTTAATGTAAAATAACCTATCGTAAGCGGAACACCAATAAATAATTATCGCTTCGTCTTTGAATATTGTAAATCTTTATGTAAACAAGATTTGGAAGCGAGAGAGAAACGATACCGCGCAAATCATCAAAACTGAGTTTCAATTTCAAAGCTTCAAACAAACTAGTACGAGTGTAATACGAGATCGCTTATAATCAAGTCAAGAAATCATAAGCGAGATCGGTACTGTGAAATGTCGTGTAAACAATCACACATAGCGACTATTTTATTATTCCGTACCCGCCGAGTATCGTATAACTTAGATGGCTCATGGCAAGTTTTTGAAATGCTTTGCTGTAAGTACATGAATGCGAAAATCATCCACAGATAAATTCATCTTGCAAAAGTGCGAGAAACTCTCTTCGTAGAAATGAATCGCCATACATACGAGTACGTCCTATAAATCGTACCACAAGGCCGCCTTGCACACTTGACACTACTATCTGATTCAGCTTTTTGTGATGCTGTCACATTCTAACAAGCTTATTCCGGGGTTGAAATCATAGGTAGATACATACTACATATATGTTATTTTAATTATCGGAAAAATGTTGCGAATGTAAGTAACTTAAACATACTTGGCGGTCTTATACAAGTTGGTCTAAGTAGATTAATATTATACTTTCCACAGTTCATACCTATTACGTAAGCAAAGCCACGGGAAAATGTTATTATGTAGTTTGAAAGAGTATTGGCTTAGTATAAACATAGTCATGAAAATAATTACAATTTTCTTTACCCGATGCACTTAAGAATCACAACAATGTTTCATTATTTATGAGTGCCCGGCAATAGGTGTGTATTTGTCCCTGACACTGATATTTTTCGCGACACTTTATCCAACTTCAAGAAGAAACTTTATTTAATGAAATAACTGTAACATTATAGTTATTTTAATTATTTTTAGAATTAATCTTAAATTGAATTATATTGGTATAGAATCTGATTTATCTTGTGATTAACTTTAATTTTATTGTGGCTAATTTATTAAATTTATTGTATAATATTATTTATTCCTACATTTAAGTAATTGTTAATTTAATAATATGTATATGCCGTAGGTATTATTATTATTTATTTTTGAACATCAAATTGACCGGAGAATCTTCATAACACTGTATAATATATATAATTATATACCTATGTCTATAATTGAGTATTGTAATATAACTGGACACAGTTGTATTATTTTAATATTATTAATAATATGTACAATATTTCTTAGCATGTCAATAAATAAAATAAAATAAATTAGTAAAAATTATAAATTATGTATATTTTACGCTAGTGATATTATATTGATGAAATACAACTTTATACGAACATTATTAATTACTAAAGATTCAAAATAGAAATCGGTGCCAGTTTTGTGATGGAGTTTTTTTTTTTTACCAATTAGTAGGTTTTTTTTTTTTTTTAAATAAAATAAAAGTAAATTAGCGAGCGGAAACCATTAACATACCAAGAAAAGTTTTCAAGTACAAAATTAATGAAAACAAGTGAGCAGGATCTGCACTTCTGAATTATTAACGTGATACGTTTATTAATTCAAGTTTAGATGGCTGTAATTAATTAAAGCACCGGATATTTCTATATCAATCTATTTAATTGACTAATCAGTAGATTTATATACCTAATTAAAATAACACTAGTATACTTATCTCCATTATATGTATTATTGTATCCATTGAATATATTAGATTATATTATATATTTACTTTACTAATACCACAATTGAGATGGTGTTATATTAAAATATATTATTATAATTTCACAAATAAGAATTAAGAACATCCGACTTGGTCGGCTCGTGAAACTTGAATGGCCGTCCGCTCCAGCAGCCCTATTTACAATATTTTTTGTTTAGATTAAAATACGAATCATTAATTGGCATCGCTAACACTTACATTAATTAGCTAAAATTTATTATCTTTCAAAATAAACCAAGAAGATACCTACTGGCTACTACCTACCTAATAATCTAGCTTTCCTACCCTATGTATTAATCAATGTTTACATACATAGTCATACCCAGTGCATCATTTACGAGTCGTCAGTTTGAACATATTTTAATATCCTTAAATCAAACACTAAATAATTCATTGCCTACCTACCTACTTATTTTCTAAAATTACGAAATAGCGTATGGTTCATATTTACGATACTATTACGATCACGAACATGTTTGATCGTTTCTAAATATAGCATACCTAATTAAAATAATAGCTAATTTACGAGGAGATGTAGATGCTCCAGATCTTTATGCCCAACTGTGTCGCATCCGGGCCCCTAAAATTAGTAATCTTCGCCCACGGAGGAATAAGTTGTTTGTGGTCCCATATTGTCGCACTGTTGCCCGAACTATGGCACCCATACCGCGTTCATTGGCGTCGTTCAACACGCTCTTGGACAATACTGCCGCCCTAACGAAGAGTGCAATAAGTCGAGTTTTTGGGCAAATTGACTTAAGACCATATCCGTAATCAGGAAAATGAGCTCTATATTTTCGTCTTAGACGTCTTTTTTGTATCTTCAGTAGTTTCGGTTCTGTTGGTTATCATAACTGCAATATCTTATATTACGATTTGTAAGTAGCTAATCATAATCGAAATATCTTGAGTTATGACTTGGATAGCTTTGATATTTTGTAATATTACATAAAATAACCGCAATAAGTCCAGTTATTGCACTTATGACCAGTAGATACGTTTCATAAATTTACTAGCACATTACTAGTCATAAGCGCAACATAAGCAACGCAAGCGCGCATAACTCTTACGAGTTATTGCAGTTATCATAAGGAAACTTATTACTTAAAATGTCTAGCTTACTAAATGTATTATACCAAAGTAAAGTTATTGCACTTATGTTAAGGAAAAACAGACGTTTCGAAATTGTTTATACAAATAAAATCGCAATTTATCTTCGAGTTATTGCGGTTACAAGTAGTAAAGAGGCGCGAGGGAAGTAGTTCTGGCACAAATGTGCCTTTTGCTGTATTGTGGAACGAGACCGTCTCCGGACGGAATCAAGAAGACATCATTTCTACATATCAGTCATTTTTTGTATACAATCGTGATGTCAAACACTTTGTTTTATGGGCTGATAATTGTGCGGCCCAGAATAAAAATTGGTCGTTCATGACTTTCTTAGTAAACATAGTTAATAGTCATCTGATTGCTGCTGAATCTATTACAATAAAATATTTCGAACCCGGCCACACATTCATGTCGGCTGACCATTTTCACCACCAAGTTGAAAAGTCATTAAAAAATAAACAAAAAGTTTATGATTTTGACGATTTTGTGGATGCTGTAAAATTGTCAAATTCGAAGAAAAACATGGTAAAAGTGATGACTACATCAGATTTTTACTTTTATCAAGACCTATCGTCTCAGCACAAAATAAGAAACACACAACCAAGGATATACTTAAAAAATATTTTGGCAGTCAAGGCTGAAAGGGGACAATTTTCATTGAAAGTCAAAGAAAAGCATGCAGCTGATTGGAGAGAATTAGATTTCCTACAAATGAAAATTATGAAAAATAAAAAATTTCCAGATATTAAAAATAAAACCGTATTCAGAGGTATAACAAAAGATCGAAAAGAAAGAATAATATCAGAATTGTTGCCTCTGATGCCAGAGACGAGAAGGAGTTTTTGGTTAAACTTACCAGTATCTTCGCAAGTGTCAAACATAGATAAAATTAAGATTAACAAACTGCTTTTTAAGTTGCGATAAGACTGATTTAAAGAATGATCTCATAATGTGCCTTATTAGTTTTTGGTATAAGCAAAGAGAAAAGTATTCAAAAGATTGTTTAGTTTGTTATTACTATTAATATGTGTAAATACAAAGATTTTAAGTTGTGATTTGATTGAAGTAACTGTTGAAATTATTAGGAAAGAAAACACTTATTTATTTTATTTTCAAGAGGTAATTTTTTAGGTTTTAATATTTTCTGCAATAAGTAAGTAAATAACATATTAATAAATATTTTCTTACGCAATAATTTTGCTTTAGGTTAAGTAAGTAGGTACTTTAATTGAATTAAGACTGATTTAAAGATTGGTCTCATAATGTGCCTTTTTAAATATAGACTTTATACTGTTCTTAATATAAGGAAATAGATAAAAATTTTGTAAAAGAGAAGATGTATAAGAGAATTTGTTGATTTTTAAAAGATTTTTTTTTCTATTAATTGTTGAAAGTATTATGTAAGTAAGAAAACGCTTAAAGTGATTTCATTGAAAACAATTTTGTTTAGATTTTTACATTTTCATATAATTGAACTTTATAAATAAATATTTTCACACCAAATAACTTTTTTTAATATATTTTCATAAAAACTTATTATGTTCTTGTAATCAACCATCTAATTAAAATATTTCACTAAGGAAAACCGCAATAACTAGGACAGTTATTGCACATATGGTTGGAAGAAACTATAGGGCATCATATAGTTTGTGCTACACAAAAGAGCAATATGTCGGTTTACTAACAAAAACTGTAATAAGTATTGTAGTTATTGCAGTTATGATTAGGAATGCTATATCAAAACGATTCATAAGTCATAATGATAAATACATTATTGCGGTTTTTAGTGTATATATAAACTAATGTACAAATATAATATACTACATAAAATTAAGCATTATTTTATCTGTCGTTTAGTAAAAGTTTCAAACCAATAGCTTTTATAGTTACGAAGATACACACAAAACAAAAATTAAATCTTTAACCGCGAATATCTCGAAAGTAGTCAAAACCTAGTTATTGCACTCTTCGATAGGGCGGCAGAATAATGCTCAATGGGATCCATTCAATGACCCGTGGACAACCATGGTTTTTGAATTATTAAGGTACTCTGAGAGCATAGAATAACTTTGTTTATAATATCATTATTATTGATGTTCTTCTTCTTCTTCTCTTTTAATTTATTTATATTATCTTGTTATTTGTTAATAATCATCTGGTTAGATGTAAATAAATAAAAATAAATAAATAATAGCATTTTTTAATTTATCACTTAATTTTTAGCAAATTCAGTAGGTAGTCTTTTTTCTTTGTTATTCGTTTAGATATACAAAAGTCTAAATTATTTTTAATTTACTCAAAAATTTAGTTGTTGAAATATTATGTGCAAAATGTAGTTGTAAGCGATATAATGCAGTATTTCCATAAAATCTAACAGACAGATCTAGACAATCTAGATTCCAGACAAAATCTAACACATAGATCTTATTTGGAATTTAGATTTTAATCTAGAAATTTTATGTTACTACACACTTCCACACTGTTAGTACAAAACCGGTGTTAAAATTTAGAAGCAGTTACATAGCTAAGTACATAGTTTAAGACAACAGTAAATGCAGACGTGTGCTTCTATACGTCTTCTACAAATATTTTAATTTTAAAAAATGCAGTCTACAACGTCCGTTCTTTGAATTAATAACACGTTGGTTCTGCACAGCCATACTGCGTCAAGTTACTGGTACCAAATTAAAGTAAGTTAGCTTTTTTTTGCAGATATGGCTGCAATTGGTTTGATGAAAACAACACTGAACAGAATCAAAGTGCCTCGTGAATCGGACTGGTTAAAACTCAGGCCGCATCGCATCGTTAAATGTGAAATATAGTTAAGAGATTTTTTAAATGCAGTACCTATATGTATATACAGCCAATTCATAATATTTTTTTGTTAAAAATAGAATAAGAATTCTATTCTGCATGCCTAACCACAGTGCTATAGTAATAATATACATACTCAATCTATAAGCAAATATGGGAATAGACTTAAAGCAATAGTCCGCTACACTACGCAGGTATGCATTGCGCCTTAGGTGTGAGGTGCACCGATGCAAGTTACTATGTTAGAACGTCATAGCAGAGTCCACTTACGTAGATACAATAATATAAAATAGAACACGTCATTTATATAAATTCTAATAATTAATTAATGACTTATGTATACAGTTTTTACTGCACCACGTTAGCCCACCTGTCTTCTGAAAAGAGTCAATTATTTATTAACAAAGCGTATCGGTTTTTATGTAACGCAAAAAACCCAATGGATTTGCGACAAGTTGCACGAATCTTACCTATAGCAAAGTAGGTACGGTCTACGGGCCCTACTTAGTAATTTTTATTGCGCCCGAGGCGATCTCCGTGGCGCAGTATTGACCTCCGCACGTTAAGACAACAGGTTCGATCCCCGGCAGGGTCAAATTGGGAATTTATAATTTCTGAATTTTCCCTAGTCTGGCCTGGTGGGAGGCTTCGGTCGTGGCTAGTTACCACCCTATTATTGCAAATATTGGCCTTGGCAAAGCAGGCGGTGCCTGAGGTGACACATACCTAAGCTCTGCATTCACTATAGCTAACTTTATACAAAGATAACAAAGAAATAATTTGCTAAAACATTCATTCTAAATCATTCATTCATACTCAACTTAGTTGTATTTCTATGTGCTACAACGAAATGGGGACTATCGTTTCTTTGCTCACCAGTTGGCGCCACTGTTGATTAAGGTCCAGAGGTATAGCTGTCAAAGGCGACTTTATAAGATTGGCGCCGAAACAAAGTTTTAAATCTTGAATCTCATTAAGTTTATTAATTACTAGCGATCCGCCCCGGCTTCGCACGGGTAGCACTAATAATCCTAATATATACCTACCCAATATAGCCAGTGGGCAGTGGGCAGCTTACATTTTAATATTACATTGTAAGAGTACGCCCCGTCCTCATTATTTCTATGATATCTCATAAGCTATTCATCTAAATTAAATGGTGTAAAGGACAATTTTTATCTTAGTTAAATACTTGAGATGATTAATATATTTATTTTGATAAGAATTAATACTATGTCGGTAAAAACACCTTCGCAAATAAGCATTGGTTTAGACCAAATTTTAAAATCATAAAAATGGTTATTGTGAGTCAACCTTAAAAGATAGATATATACTATCGCGGACTATTTTTTAGAACTTTTTAAGAGGAACAATTTCACCATACATTGTTTTCGTGTAACTTTAACTATTTACGCAGCGCACGCGCCGCTTAAACTCTCAGAAGAGACGATTTTTTCCGACTTAGTTCACATTATTGCAATTTTCGCAAGGATCTCTAATTTTTTGAAAATAAAATATAGCCTATGTTACTTGCTGATAAAGTAGTTTTCTATAGTGAAAGAATTTTTAAAATCGGTTTTGTAGTTTTTGAGTTTATCCATTACAAACAAACAAACAAATCTTTCCTCTTTATAATAGGTAGGTATTAGTTTTGTTAAATAATTAACTATCTATCATCATATCGAGTAGCTATGCCGCAATCACGGAATAGATAAAGGTATTTTTTCTATGGCCGCAATGTTGTGCAGTTCCGTTCTAATCGGAAAAAGAGATAAAACTGTTCTAAACAGTGGCTCGTGGCGATTTGCAGTAATAACTATACCCGACAAAAAATTCTCGTGTTTGTAAAAACCATTTTAACCCATGTGTTACCCAAAGAATCAAATAAGTACAGAAAATCGTAAGTAATTATCTTTCTTATTCATCTCCTAAATTAAAGCCAAAAGTTGTACCTACCTAGTCAAGAGAGAAGAGAAAAAGAAAATTAAAAGAAAACGTGCAGAAAGAGCTCAACGTCAAAAAAATAAATTTTTGCGCTTATTTATGCGCCTCTTTTTCTTAATTCCGCCTTTGAAACATTCACATTAATCGCTAAGTAATCCATATTTGCGATAATTTCACGAAGGAGATCACTTTTCAACAGGTAAATTAAAGAAATTATAATTTATGTCACGAAGCCCGCCAAAACCAGTGAAAAGTGAATGTTATTGGACCTCACGCGACACCAGCGCCTCTAGTGGAAAATTCACGCGCGATAGCCCCCATTGTATGTGTATCTTAAACTTCTTTTAGATATATTTTTTGGTATGCTGATAGCATACCAAAAAATATATCTAAAAGACTGAATCTATAATGCAAAAAATAATTCGAATATTGATTGATGCAAATATTACATTATTGATGTTCTTATAGGTACCTACATTAATTTAGATAGATTTTGCTATATATTTTGCATTAATTTAGATCCAATTTATAAATATGTTGCACGCCAAAATCGGCAAACTGTAGGTGCCTTTATATTTTAGATAAGACCTTAACGGTAACACACTTTATGCAATAAATAAATGAAATGAAATAGATTCGAATCATCGATTCGGATGCGTCAGTCGATTGAATCCGAGCAGTTCTCAAAATCATTACACAAAATGATGAATAACGGTCAATAATGAGATGTGATTAAGAATCTTAAACCGCAAATAATAATATGGGTATAGAATAGTAATGGGTATTCTGAGAAAAAGTAATACAGTAATTTTACAAATATTCCACTACCAGGATGTCCTGACAGTTTTTTTTTTCTATTAAGTTTTCTATAAAACATGAAATAAGATCAAGGATGGACAGAAACCGTAAGGTCGTAAACTCTTGTATAATATATCTATCAATTATCATATTAAGTTCCTACGTAGATATAATACGAGTAAGTGGTATTTTAATATTTTCTGTGACATAGGTTTGTTTGTAAATAGGTAACGAAACAAACGCCATTTTCTGAAAATATAATAAATAGATAAGTACATTATACCTACTTAATTAAGTTAGAAAAAATATTCTTGTAGGTAGGTCTATAATTTTTTTTAGTATAACGCCATTTTCCATTTTCCATAATTTCCAGTAAGATAGAGAAAATCATCAGGTATTGTTGATTCATGAATCTGAATCAAGGCGATGAAATCATTTCATCTTCTTCAAATAAATATTATAAATACGAAAGTTTGGATGGATGGATGTATGGATGGATGTTTGTTACTCAATCACGCCCCAACGGCTGAACAGATCTGGATGAAATTTGGCACAGAGATAGATTATAGTCTTGAATAACAAATAGGCTACTTTTTATCCCGGAAAATTATAGAGTTCTCGCGGAACCCAAAAATTCAATCCAAGCGGACGACGTCGCGTCGCGGGCATTAGCTAGTCTTTTAAATATATTTTAAACATATACATATAAATGTAAGTATTTAATGTCTTCATACAAGTAAATAGTGCACCTAGGATTTGTCTCGTTATTATTAATAACATTTACAAATGCAAATACTTTAATTGTACAAAAAACAATTAAATTAATTTTAACAGATAACAAAATATAATCTTAATTCCGGTAAACAGGTGGGCGGAAACCTATATAAGTCAAGAATCAAGATCCCACGCTAATCCGACCATAAAATTGTATGCTCGCTTTAAGTATTCATTATGAACATGAACTTGTTGATAAAAGTATTATAACAGGTAGCTAAGAACTAATTTTATTGCCTACTCACATAATCTTTTTATGACTTTAGTCTCTTCTTAAGAGTGATTTTATCATCATCCAAAGAAGAGGTAGATACGTACCTCTACCTACTAACTACCCGTAAAATCATACTAATATTATAAATGCGAAAGTGTGTTTGTTTGTCCTTCAATCACGCCGCAGCGGAGCAACGGACTGACGTGATTTTTGGCATGGGTATAGTTGAGGACGGAGAGTGACAGGCCCAAGCACACGCCATACCTTTTTAATTTCAAAGTTTCGGCTGGTCGCTGGGATCAACTGAATCATAGTGATTGTGTGTCCGGGGGCTCAAACATAAGTAGGTACCAATATCGTTTTCGTCAAATTAGTAAGTAATTTGCTTAGTTATAATTTTAGTTCAATATAAACTTAGTTTAATACCTCTATGAGTGAATAGTTGTCTCGAAATAACTTCTATTTATTTATTTATATAAACTTTTGTGAAGACAGTATTGTAATTCCATAAAGGAATAAAAATGTATTGATGCTATTTTTCAAACTTTGTTTTCGCTCTCCTGATTTTTTGGCGCTTCGTTTGAAAGCGCTGCCTTTCCACCCGTCGTCGCGTCGCTGCGCTAAACGTATCGCGTATCGTTTGCATTCTCAATTGCATAGCTACGATAGTGATATCATAATGGTTAGTTTGTCACCGTGAGAAACCCCATACAATGCGACGGTAGTCAAAACCACGGAAGCCGACTATTATGCTTGATTACATACAACATACATACACACACATAATAATTAGACGTATTCATACATGGTTCACGTAATAACCGATTGTGTGCATGACGCGAGCATTTTGAATGCAAATTGTAATCTGAGATTACACTTATAATTATTCTTAACCTATACTCAACTGATGGTAAGTGATGATGCAGTCTAAGATGGTAGTGGGCTAACCTGTAACTGCCATGCCCCTAACAGATTAATCCGCTACCCTCTTAGACTGCATCATCACTTACCATTAGGTAAGATCGCAGTCAAGGACTAGTGGATTTAAAGAAAAGATACTTAGTCACCAGTTCACCACAAACCGTTTCATTCAGGTTCCTTTCTCTATAAATAAGTGGCTTAAAATCGTGAAAACCGTTTACATTTCAAAATGTTACCTATGCACGTTTTGCCATTAAGGCTATATAGGTACCTAATTATTAACAAGTGCCAATTAAAGTGACCTTGGTATTTCATACAAATCTTTATAATTATAATTTATATTACGGTCAAATTTTTGTATTAAATCAGGTTTCAATGTGCAACTAAAGCAACTAGAAACTTACACTAAATAAAAGCAAAGCGAGATTTGAAGGTTTTTTATCACTCTCACTGACGCACACGCTAGTAAAAAATTAATCAAATGAGTTTTTTGATCTTTCAATAGTCAATAAGTACGAGAGCAAAAAGATTAATTGAATTTGTCGAGTAGATCAAATCTTTGTTATAGGCCTATTACACTGCACTTTTCACAGGGCCCAAACTAGGGACCCTTTCTCCCTTAATATTATTACACTACACTGATCAAGGGTTAGGGTCCCTGTGAAAAGTGCAGTGTAATAGCCCTTTTAGATGTAAGATTGAACTAAATTTCGTTGGCGAAGTTCAATCTTCAAAGACTAAAGGGGTTAGCTTTAATTATGCGTGAGATATATTATATTGTACGAGTACAAGTGCGTGCGAAAATACAGTTGCACTATCTATTTGCTTACTTTCATAGTCCCATGGGACGGCAAACCGACACGACGGGAGAGAGATCTGGCGCAGGACCGATGGCAAATCCTCCGAGGCACAGGAGTGGAAATCCAATGCCTATCTATTTTGGGCCCAACCCGTGATTAGAAACTCGTCTGCACTCGAACAAGCTAACCACTTAATTGATGACGTAGTTACATAATATATCTGATATGGAAGTCTGGTAGAAATGAACTGGTATGAAGGGAGTACCACTTTGGGCTTACAGCAAGTTTACCAAGATTGGTCTCGTTTGTCTGGTGTACCACACACTGTGTCGTTTATACTGATAAAGATACTATAATTAAGATCATAGCAAAGGCAATAACAACTAAACATATAAAAGAGACATTTAGCAACGCATGAGATGCGTGCAAAAAAGAGGTCAGTGGAGCAGTTTGACTACCTAATGGTGAACGAACTGCCACTAAAACTCTACGTACCTATAACAAAAGGAGGTGAAAGTAAAATGTGATCTACTGCCAATATTCTTAGGCAAATTATTAAACATAGAAGTACAAGATACTATCAGTGACTAGAGATTTGTACCTAATTGCAATGCAAATTGTTTTTAATTCCTCCTGATTATCTCTTTCTAAAAGCGTTTACTTTTTATTTTCTTCTCCTGATTCCGTTGGATAATAATTGGTTAATTAGAAGGAGAAAATTAAAATGAAATTTCTCAGTGCACAAAGCGGTTACAGTTACAGAATAATTGACTCATTATATACACAATGGTGCTTTGATTTATTAGATAATAATGAAACTAAAATAAGGATAAATTAACGAAACTTTACATAATAACAGTAATAATAATTATTGAGTTATTTATGTAATACACGTGACTCACTTGACAGAAGTGTTAAAGTAAACAAAATTGGCCTTGAAAAGAACAAGTAAGTGTTTAAAAACCACCATTGACACAGATGTAAGCGTATGCAAACTAGCTTAGAAAGAATCTTGATAATACGCGCGTAGTATACCGACTTTGGAGGAGAACCAGTATTCTAATTTAAAAAAAACTAGTCTTTGATGCCACTGAGCGAATTGCTATTAACGATCACGTAGGACCTACTTATATATGTAAACTAGTATTAAATATCGAACCTAATGAATAAACCTCAACCTTGTAAGTCAAATACGAAAAGAATATTAAATAAAGATAGATAGGTATGAAATGCTCATTAAAATATCAACTCTAATAACTAATCTCATTAAAAAGTTGTTAAATGATGTAGCCAGTAAACAATATTGTTATAAATTGATACTAAAAATGTAGTTTATTATAAAATCTTAGTTCGTATTAAACTTGCGTATTGTGTAGGTCATTTTTCGTTCGTTAAAAGTACCTACTGAAAATATAATTTTTCTATTCCTACAAGTGAATGAAAATTAATAAACACAATTACTTGCTTATAAGTTACTAGGCAGCAGCAGTCAATGGAAAAAAACAGCAAGATAAACATTGCGTGCGAAGTTTTAACGAAAATAGTAGCTGGAAGGTATTTAATTTGATAATTACAAACTTTGTTATGAAATGAATCTAATTGTTATAGTTATTTATAACTATGAGGACAATAAGTGTGAAATTATTACAAGCTTAGTTGATAAGGGTGGAATAGAATTCGTCGGTGCCATAGATTTGTATTTTGCCTATTGAAAATTAAATTTTTGTATGAAGATGCGTAACTGTCGGAAAAAAGAAATGATGTACGCCTCTTCATACAATAGTCAATTTCAATAGACAATATCAGAATCTGACAAATTCTAATGATATGGTTACAAGATAATAATTAGGTATGGAGCTCTCATTTGGTTGTATGCCTAAAATTTATAAATTATCATTCAAATTTGAATGTGAATGATGATTTAAAAATATCAGTGTCATCCTTTTCTGTAAACACAAAAGGAGTGGCATTACTTTTAAGTCTGTCAAAATAACTCTAACTAAAAAAAAACAGTTTAGAATTTGAGCACAACTGATTAATAAGAACCAATGTTTTATTGATCATAATATTAAAGACGTGTCCACTTTATTTCATACATGAATATTGCGACTGGATCCACATTCAAACTACTGGCTAAGCTAGTTTCTACTATTGGATATAAGTATTAATCGCCAATATAATTTATCACCCATAATGCTATAAGCCAATTCAATCACTCAACGCTAGTCCACGTCCACGATCTGGTTTTAATTATTATCAGTCCACTTTTTCTTTCAACGGCCAATCACTATGGATTAAGCTTGCCTCTCAATATTTTTATTAAAGGCTGCAATATTGAGTGGGTCTTTGCAAAAGCGAAATTCTTTAAAATAATTTCTGTCTCCATAATTTGGTTATTCATGTCTTGCATTTCTTTAATCATTATTAAGAAAGTGACAGACCTGAACTTTTCCAACATTCACTTTTTTTTCTTGCATAAAATTATAATAATGTTTAATTCTGTTGCCCAAATTGTAAAGGTATGGTTAAATGTCAGGTATAATAAGGTATTTATAAAATACATTGTAGAACGTTTTGTAACATTAGCAAGTCTAATTTGACGTCGTTAACTTCGAATTCTTTTGTGCGAAATACCAATAGAACTTTTTGGATAAATAACAAGTAGAAAACCGTGAAAGATGTTTAACATCAACAACGAAGGAAATCCAACTGTGTAGCGTAGATAATCTTAATTTATTCAGCACAAACATTGAAGTAGGTGGATTATGGAAATTACCTTTTGTATTGGACGCGGAGGAGGGGCAGGTTCGGGCGCATCGGAATCCCATTCAGAGCTCAGATCATCGCTCGACGCTTCCGTATAGTCCTCGGTCCATGGAACATCTAACAAAGAACTCTTCATCTGATCGTACCCAGGTGACATAGTAGGCGGCCCATAACCAGGAGGTAGAGGACTCGATGCTCTACAATCCTCACAGTTACAAGGTTTAGGACCAGGAGTCTCTTTACAAGGGGAATCTTCTCGTAAATTTGATTTGGATCTCCTTCTAGTATCATGTTTCCTAGCAGTTCTTGGAGATAGCTTGTTATTGCACTGCGGTGGAATGTAATATCTTGTAGGTTCGGATGACCGTCTGCCTGTATCCGGGACTTCTATTTTTACTGGAGTCAGCAGGGACATCTTCTTTGTCTGCTGCCTCTCGGTGTTAGCTGGCCTGTCGTCCTCCATGGTGAACTGTATGACGGGTATCGTGAAAGGAAAGGATTCGGGGCACTCCGGCATTATTGTACCTAAGTATCACTTCACAAGCTTCCCGGTGGTATTCGGGATGGGGTCAACGGCATTTTCGATCCACAGTTGAGAGGTTATTCGCACATTTTCGGTGACAGCGCGCGTGGTAAGGGCGCGGGCGTCGGTTATGCGCGCGGCGCATGGACTGCGTTTGACTCGCTGGTCGGCCACGCAGAAACTTCAACGTTGAACATTTATTTTTTAGTCGACGTTCGAGCCGAGATACGCAAATGATAGCAATGGTTTGCTTTGCGAAACCGCGATTGTAATGAGGAATGTACGAATTTCGTTTATGTGCAAATTTCGAATTCGCAAACGTGAATTCAGAATTGTTGTTTTTCTAAGCGAACACCATGCGTACGGCTGAATACCGATCGAATACGCAAAACAAGATGACGTAGAGTTTGCGTTATTAATTGTTACACATTTTCCTTTAATAGGTCAATCACCATTATTTAATAGAATTAATTAAATGTAGTAAATTAATCCTCCATTAGGTTATTAATGATTTCCAGAAATCATGGGATATGGTTTTGCTAATAGAAGTTAGAGTGTAGGTGCAAACACTGACGCGACAGAAAATTATCGGAATACGTTTTCCAGATAGAGCAATTTTCCAGACATGCTAAGTAATAAGTTGTAATGAGCTGTCATACATTATTATAATGCATGTAAGCGCAAAAATACTACTGACCTAGGAAAGGATTATAATATCATCCCGAAATGTCAGCGTGTGCACTTTTATAATATGGAGCTGCACAGACCTGCGCGACACGTCACATAGCGTAACGTGTTTCCCATACGTCCGTTTCGCGCACGTTTGTCTTGTCCATTGTGTGTTTTCACCCTTAGTTTATCCGTCCGTCAGAGGCCATACTACCATTGCTTAAAGCCGCATTATTTTAATATTGTTGACGTTGAATTATAATCCTTATTTTAGGGACGTCAAGGTATGTCTACTACACTAACTAACTCCCCAGAAAACTTTTAAGTATTTAACCCACCATAACCTATCGTCTATAAATAAGCCACATATCTTAGTAAGGTAGGTACATAACATACGAACATTTTGTTAAAGTATTACATAATATATGAAGTAAATATTTATAAGTGACATTAGCAGCTGGAGACTTTACAGTGCTATATTGAGACATTAAGGTTGACTTATATGGTAAATTCAGCATGTTTCTAGTGTCCACTGTGCAATATTGAATACCTACTTGAAACACTGATGGGCCATTAAATTGAACTACATCTAGATATCCAACATACAAAATATATAAGAGACATACTAAATTGAATTTTACAAATCAACCTCCTGCTTGATCAATAGAGGTTAAAACTTTATAATATAAAATTACAATTTTACGGGCGTTTTCGCTCATTTATTTACTACGTATTAATTTTTTAAACATCTTAGATCTCCGTCCTTCAATTTGCCGGTTTAAAAGGGCCCTAAGTGAAGCATTATTGTATAATCTGTGCCTGAAGCAAGCCTTAAAACTTTAAAGCAAAGCTTTGTAAAAAAATTGGCACTCATAGGTACTGCCTATACAAGTGAAAACAATTTTTTTTAAAATAAAAACAAACAAAAGAATTTTAAAACTAAAGCATTAATAACGAATGTAGTATATATTTAATTATTTATATTTAAGACCTTTTGTCTTCGTAACAACGCGAGGTGTCGTTGTCGGTGACGCGAAACCACAAGTTTACCTCTTACCAAAAAGTGCTCACTAAAGTGCTCACGCGGCTAAAGAAGTTTTCACTTCAAATATTTAATTTCTTGGTTCGGCCACAACAACAAACTTATAAACACGAAAGTTTGTGAAAATGGAATAACTAATGGAACGGATTTATAAAAAACTTAACAGTAAAATAGCTTTTCATCAGAATAACATAGAAAAATAAGAATCCATACTAATATAATAAATGCAAAAGTGTGTATGTCTGCCCGTCTGTCTGTCTGCTACGCTTTCACGGCTCATCGGTTTAATCAATTATGATGAAATTTGGTACAGGGATAAATTGCATCCCAGGGAAGGCTACTTTTTATCCCGGAAAATTTTCCCGCGGGAATTAGTATCTTGTATAAATTAGCCAAGAAAACGAAATCACAAACGTCCGCTAGTTTAAATATTATATTTGTTAGGTTTTAAATACAAATTTCCTTTTTCAAGCGAGTACCTAATATAAAATCCGGACAGTTTTTTCTCCAAATAGAAAATCCTACAGCAGCTTTCTCTAACTAAAACTTATAAATGTATTTTATTCAAGTTTTATATCTACGCATTAAAGTGTCTTAAGAAATTTATGTTTTTCCACTGCATGAGATATTTCTCTCGTTAAATGTAAATGGGAGTCCGTTAATGGCAAAAAAGTTTATAAAATTATGTGAATGGCCGCACGAAACGGTCAAACGCACTATTTTGTATAGTAATCACGTAATCACGGCCTCTTGAATCTTGATGCCTTGAGGGATTTAAAAAAGTGTGTGAGCAATTCACATATGACAGAAGTGAAACTTCAGAAAAGTAGCCTACGAGAGAATGAGATAAATATAACTAGTATTTTCTATCTCATTCTCTCGCAGGCTAAATCCTATTCTGAATATGTTTTTGTCTCTCTTAGTGTTGCTTTTTCGTTTCATCGAATTTTCAAATCACAACGATTCTAAAGAAGTTTCACTTCATAAATAACGAACCAAAACGAAACTGTAGCTGTAACCATTATTATCTCACAAGAATTAGAAGATTCCCGCGCCTTCGTCCGCGTGTTGATTCCGGCGGGTAAGGACTGAAACAGTAACCGAAATAAGGGGTTTAAACACTGTTTTTTGAAACTGTTATAAAACAGAAACACTTATAACGGAAACAGAAACGATACTGTAACCCAATCAATCTGTTACCGTTTATTTCTGTTAATAAGTGTTTTTATCTGTAACGCTAATAGGTACGTGCCCTAACAAACTGCACGGTGTGACAACGCGTTCTTCTCACTTCATCGGACTTCACACATACTGACACAACATGGCCATGTTTGTCTTAAAACAATTGCAACCAACGGTGCTAGACCCTAGGTTCAAATTTGAATACGCGTTAACAGTAAATTTGGCAACGTCGCTATTTCGATTACAGATTAAAACACTTTAAAACACTTTCATTTCTGTTACAGATTCGTTTCTGTTACAGAAATATAAGTGTTTCGGGTTAACAGCATTAAAAACACATTCAAAATGGTTACAGATTCGATTCTGTTACACTTTCACTCTGTAACACTTATATTTCTGTAACCTTTATGAATCTGTTTTTCAGTCCCTATGATACCCGTGACGACCGCGGGGTTTAATTTTTTTTAATATCCGCGAGAACTCCTTAATTTTCCGGGATAATACTCGTATCAAACTTGTGGGAATCCAAACTTACAATATAATATTATCTCTAACAGTAGTACTTAGGTTCGGTTATTGCAGATGATGAGTGGTTTTATTAAAGACCTTTCTCTCCTTTTAGGTATTTAAAGGAGCTTCATAATACGTCATTAATTAAAGTCCCATAAATAATTCATTAAGCTTATTAACTTAATTGACTGACATTGAGCTTCCCTTTCAAGATGTTAATTTAATGGGCATTTTGTCGCCTTCTTAAAACTTGACGTCATTTTTAAATACTTAAGGGTCTTTATTTTCCGGGCATATTTTATCAGATTGTTGATTTTTTATAATCATATTTTATGATATCAATTTGTCTGTCAGTTGATGTCAAGCTTGTTTGATATATGAAAGGTTGACAGTGGTTTTTACGTGTTTAAATTACGTAGGGACAATAAAAATGGGACAAAAGTAAAATCTTCAACTTTTGTACCTACTTACTAGTAGCTCACCCGCCCGATTTCGCTCGGATGAAAAAGTTCGGCAAACATTAAGTTTCTATTTTTTTTGCTATTTTAGACTTACTTTTATTTGCTAGTCTAGATAGGTATTAGGTACATTTTATAAGTAGGTAAGTAAAAACTCGAATCATTCAATTTTGATATCACGAAAAATGCATTTCCTTGTACCTACTTACTTAAATAATTACGTAAATTAAAAAAAAAGCGCAATACGTAAACGGAAAGCCCGTGTGGTTTTGTGGTCAAGTATAATTTCAAATCATGATTTTAAACGACAAGGTTTAAATAAAAAAAGGTCAAAATTTAAAAAATACACTCAGCAGGACTCAGGTAGGTGATTAATACATAATTACATAATAATAAGCATTAATACATAATACATACATAGAAGTAAAAGAGTAAGTAAGTACTTAAATAACTAGCTACATCGAGATTTCATTAAAAAAATCTCAATTGAGATTTCAAAAAGGTAGGAGACTTAAATATAAATTAATTTACCACGCTAAGTTCAATTCTGTCTTTTTTTTTTAATCCGACAAGTATAAATATTTGCTCTTGACACTGAAGATGACCGCCAAAAGATTATTAAAAACATTAAAATGCTAATCGGTATGCACATTATGTGCATGATAACAATTTTTATTACCTGCTAACTCGTAACTACTACCTGATGCCCGCGACTTCGACCGCGTGGGTTAATTTTTTTTTATTCCCGCGGGA
Organism: Erebia aethiops; assembly: GCA_923060345.2. Taxonomy (NCBI): domain Eukaryota; kingdom Metazoa; phylum Arthropoda; class Insecta; order Lepidoptera; family Nymphalidae; genus Erebia; species Erebia aethiops. Next base: position 21,720,979 of record OV281080.1, on the reverse strand, counting down.
ACTCCTTCATTTTCCGGGATCAAAAGTAGCCTATGTCACTCTCCAGGTTCTCAACTATACCCATGCCAAAAATCACGTCGATCCGTTGCTCCGTTGCGGCGTGATTGAAGAACCAACCAACAAACCAATAAACCAACAAACAAACTGACTTTCGCATTTATAATATTAGTATGATGATGCCTTATCTCTGACAAGATTTTGCTTTTTGTTCATTTCTTAAAATAGCAGTAAATTGAAATTTCTAGTTTTTTTTTTCATTGCAACTCTATTTCGTTTCTTAATCATAGGCAACCCGCAACTTTTAGATAGAAATTCGAAGGTATTTTATGTTTTAACCTACCTAATGCTTACCTACTAAAATATAAATTCTCACGGTCGCAGAAAATAATTTAATTTACAGTTTCAGAAGAAAACCTCTTTTAGTACAACGACCCTCGAAAGTCGAAAGGTGCAAGAGGAAGGACCGCGGATGACGTGCCAGAAGCCAGTGACGCACGAGCGTGTCTGGATATTCAAAACGTGTCCGGTGACGTCACTAGGGGCGCTCTCATAAAACATGCCACCGAATACCGATAACGCATTGACATACTACAACCAGAGATATACATACAGTCCCACAAACTAAGATTTATCCTTACACTTAGACTCTACTTTGACTTTACAATCGAGCATTGTCGAGTCAACATCTCCTGAATATGCTCCTGTGTCGGAGTGAAATGTACGTTGGCAGATTTGTGTGATGTGGTGAATATCGCAAGATACATACCACATAGATTTACTTACTGTGGCGGATTATAGCGAATTAAAGTTCTACTTGGATATGGATAATGTTATGTAATATGGATTATGTTATCTGAAATAAATATATTGAATTGAATTGAACAGTAACGCCTGCTTGTATCACATGTTTAAGATTTATCCCTCGGAAGTTTAAAATCCGCGAGGACCATGTCGTGTCACTGATGCGCATGTCTGGATAAGATATTCTTTTTTTTACACTACAAGCTTTTGACTGCGATATCACCTAGCGGTAATGCAGTCTAAAATGGTAGCGGCTTACCTGTTATGCGTATGGCACTTATATTCAACCTACCCCTAATCGGTTTCTACACGGCACCGTACCTACTGGAACGCTAAATCGTTTGGCAGCACATCTTAGCCGGTATGGTGGTAACTAAACGCCACTGCCCACGACCGAAGCCAACCACCAGATCAGACCAGGGAAAATTCTGACATTAATTATTTCCAAATTGACCCTGCCCGGGATCGAAGCTGTGACCTGCTATAAAAGACAAATATGCAGCTGATCTTTACGAAGATCATACTTACACATGATTTCGTGTTTTTTCTAAATTAAGTAAGTACTGAAAATAATAATTATTTCCTAGCCTCACTTCAATTAAAAAGTCTAAACAGAAATCGCCCGCCAATCTCCAATTTAGCAAAATCTTTTGCACAAGCTAATGTAAATTCAGACAGATATCTTGGATTTTGTATATCCCTAACTGAATATAAAAGAAAACAAAGTATTGAAGACTTTATTTTTAATCAGTTTAGAGTTTGAAATCCGACGCATTACACAACACAACAGCGATGTAAAATACAAATACGGCGTGAATAACTAGCCTACTACGATAAACAAGTGGGGCGCATCGTTTTTACTTCATTATAAATGTTAATTGTAGTTGCCCACTGAATCGGCTTGGTCATTGAATTATCATATCATTAAATGGGTGGTACTTCCTGGTAAGCCTGTGGCGTTATTGACAACGGGTAGCGAGGCGCGCAGTAGGGTAGGCTGGAGCGTGGATCGTCGTGCTAGGAGACTCTTATGCGAAGATTCACCTCCTCTGACGAAACTTCAAAGCCTCGGGGTAGTCGGCCTATCGGTGTTTTTAGTTTTTTAGGAATATATTTCGGTGAATGTGCTCAGGAGTTCATTTCGTACCACCTTCACCATTTTACCTCCGTATGTTTGTACCGCAAGACGCCAAGCGAGTTTCCACCCCTATGTCGCTGACGTTCCATTCTCACCACCGATTTACACGCACGAAACGCTTTGCGTCTTCATTACAATAATAATTATTTATTTAGCATGACTTTATAGGGTCTGGCTAACTTACTCTCTTATTATTATATCTGTGATTGCGTGAATTTTTATTAGGTATGCTTAGTAGGCATTCTATTTTTTACCTCGGTAAAGAGTTGCCTATGATCAGTCTGAAAACAGCAAGCAAAATATATATTTTTTTTGTTTTTCAAAGCTACAAGCCCTTCATTGCAATTTCAACCGGTGTTAATGTGTTTAGGTCTAGCCCCACATGAGATGCACAAAGCGACAAATATTATTTGTATGAATTAGTACAAGACCGCGTCGCGCAATGCATCTCCGTGCCGCGTCGCCATGCCGTGGGCCCAGCTCCATACACAGAATACCTGCCGCCTGTGCCATCCCATGTCTCTGTGACACTTTATTTGACTAAATAGAGTACCTACGGAATCCTTTTTTTCGGAACCCGGAAAAGCATTTTTTTTTAATTCATTAGACATACGCTTGACCACAATCACACGGTCTGATGGGAAAATGCCTGTTCAATCTTGATTAAACGAGATATTAATATAAGGAGTACCAGGAGTATAACTAAATTTAGAAGAAAGTCATGATACCTTCTGAAAATGAAAAGGCAGAGTCAAAACGATCACTGAGGCACATTCAAGCATAATATATAGCCGTTGCAGAATGAAGATCGGAAAAACGGAACTAGCGTCATCTATGACGTACTTATAAAGCTACTTCGGTAAATTAAGCTCACGTACATGCTCTTAGCTTAGCTTTAACTCCGCTTTAAGCGCACGCGGCGCTTTACGTAAAGCTTCTATCTGTTGTCGCTAGGTGGCGCTAGCTTACGATTTATGTTTTACATGAATCTCTATTTAGGTGCTTTAAAACCAATTTAATATTATTGTCAAGAAACAGAAAAATTATTGTAAACATTTTATGTGACTTTTTAAATCCATACTAATATTATAAATGCGAAAGTATGTCTGTCTGTCTGTATGTTTATCAGTCTGTCTGTGTGCTACGCTTTCCCAGCCCACCTTTTCAATCGCTTTTCATGTTTTGTACAGAGGTAGGTAGGATCTCGGAGGACATAGACTACTTTTTATCCCGGAAAATTTCCACGGGAATTAAAAAACTTTAATCCACGCGGACGAAGTCGCGGGCCTTATATCTAGTAGGTAAATAATAATTATTATAATCAAGTTGAAGTTTTAACCAATTTGTAAGTTAGAGAGAGGTAAATGACCTGTCTCTTGTTTGTTTAGAACTTTAGATAGAGCAGCTACCTAGGTATCTGAATATCAACAAAACTTAGCCTTCTATTATTACTATTTTAAATAGAACAAGGGATTAAGTACTAACTCATCTAAACACTCTCAGCTATATGTAAAGTTTATAAACTACTAGATGATGCCCGCGACTTCGTCCGCGTGGATTAAAGTTTTTTAATTCCCGCGGAAACTCTTTAATTTTCGATATAAAAAATAGCCTATGTGTTATTCCAAACTATAATCTATCTCTGTACCAAATTTCATCCAGATCCGTTCTGCTGTTCTGGCGTGATTGAGTAACAAACATCCATCCATCCAAACTTTCACATTTATAATATTAGTATATGATTCAAGAAGCCAATCCCTATAAATATAGGCTAATGTACTAACGCACGTGTTAGCAAGACAAACAAACTTACTGCCAGACTAAACAGTCCGTTCCGGCGATGGCGAAAATAATTTTAACGACCGGAAATCGAACCCGTGACGGTAGCGGGCCTCTACAACTGTGCCAGCGTCATAATCACTTAGAAGATTATATTATAAAGGGTCACTCATTGATGTATAATTTTAGTACCTATAGGACTTATTTCTATTTCGAAGTGGCCACTAGTAAAATTTTATGTTATTTTTTTTTTTAAATAAAATAATATTCCAACTCGGCTAGTAGGTGATGCCACTTAAATCGCGTGGATTATTTTGGTTCCCGCGGAAACTCTTTAATTTTCCGGGATAAAAGTAGCCTATAATCTGTCTCTGTGCCAAATTTCATCCAGATCCGTTCTGCCGTTCTGGCGTGATTGAGTAACAAACTTCCATCCATCAATACATCCATCCATCCAAACTTTCGCATTTTTAATAGGTACTAGTATCAATACTTTTAATAAAACTGTAACAGGTCCAATTCTGTACATTGAAGATATTTTGAAATTTTTTTTGGGAGGGCACTCATTATTCGACACTGAAGCCAAATCTGTAATTTTTTTCATTTTTGTCTGTCTGTCTGTCTGAAATCTTGGCCGCGCATCACGCCGAAACTACTGAATGAATTCAAACGAAACTTGGCACGATTTGAGCCCATGCTACGAGGTAGGACATGGGATTTTTTTCATTTCTTTTTATCCCGAAATTCTACCCCCGAAGGGGTGAAATAGGGGTTGAAAGTTTGTATGAAAGTTCTTAATTTCTCAAGTTATAGCCATGAAACTTGATATATGAGCTGCGGGTTGAAAATAAAAACATATGTGTTTTAGAGTTTTTCAAAATTCCACCCTCGAATGGGTGAAATAGGGGTTGATAGTTTGTATGAAAATCCTTAATTTCTCAAGTTATAGCCATGAAACAGCATTTGGGCTTTCGTTAAAATATGAATAAGTACCTATGTGTTTCACCATTATAGGGGGATTATACCGTGGGATAGTACCTAATATAGGCTACATTTATCCCGGAAAATAAAGGAGTGGAGTGGAGGAGTGGGAATTGAAAAAAACTTATGCCACGCGAATGAGTGATGCTCATTCACACCAGAACGGTTGAACGGATTTTGATGAACTTTGGCAACAAGATAGATTACAGTCTGGAATAACACAAAGGCTACTTATTATGCCGGAAAATGGAGGTATTTCGGTTCCCGCGGGAACTCCTTCATTTTCCGGGATAAAAAGTTGCCTATGGCTATGTATGTATGTATATTCTTTATAGCTGATGCCCGCGACTTCGTCCGCGTGGAATAAGTTTTTCAGTTAATTTTCCAGGATAAAAAGTAGCGCGGTAAGTATTTCCGCGGGAATCGAAAAAACTTAGTCCACGCGGACGAAGTCGCGGGCGTCAGCTAGTAGATAATAAACTGAAACATTTCATTAAACTATAGGTCAATTACCTATAAAGCGGTAAAGGCCTAGTGGTTAAAACTTCAACTTTACGGGCAGATTTTAAGTAAGTACACACTTTTGGAGATTTTACTACATGTATCTACTAATATGATAAATGCAAAAATAAAATAATTGTTTAGACAGACAGAGGTGCCTGTAAAGTGTAAAGTTCAACTAATATACTTAGCTCGCATCGCGGTGACGGAAGTTGTGCTATTTTTCCTGGAAAACTAAAGAGTTCCCACGGGATACTTTAAATAATTTATAAATCTAAGAACACGCGAACGAAGTCACAGATATCCTTTTGTATGAGCTAGATATATAAAAATTGTAATAATACTATCTAGACTAGATTAAAAAAAACCGGCCAAGTGCGAGTCGGACTCGCGCACCGAGGGTTCCGTACTGAAAACTGTAACGACCAAAGATGTAAAACGGTAATAATTACCTTTGTTAATGAACCGCAAAACTAACTTTGTTTGTAGAGGTTTACTGTTAATATAAAAAAAACTATGCTAGTTAGAGCATTGGCTATAGTTTTCCTGTAAAATATACATAAATTCCTATTGACCATAATTATTTCAGATTTTTCGATTGGTAAACTCCGGAGATAAGGGGGGGGGGGACGGTATTTTTTTAGACTTTTTCCCCGATAAATCAAAAACTATCATGATTAAAAATAATTAAAAATCTGTTTTAGAATTTACAAAGTAAACCCTTTCATATGATACCCCACACAGTACAGTTATCTCACTTTTAAATTTCAACCCTCCGATTTTCCTCCCTTTTTAAATAAGAACAAAAATAATTTCCAATTTTTTTTAATTCCAGTGTCTTTGGGCCACTAATATACATAACTATTCCAAATTTCATGTCGATAGCTTCGGTAGTTACTGAAATAATCGAGTGTGACGGACGGACAGACAGACAGACGGAGAAAGTTGCACCATAAGGGTTCCATTTTACCATTTTGGTACGGAACCCTAAAAAGAACACCGTGTTCAATTAGGACGGATAAGTTTTGAGTTTTGAGCTTTTCTAAAGTAAAATCCTTTGCAAACTTTGTTTAATCGTATTGAAAGTTTATGCCCTAAAAAGCTTTAAGCTATGATGCTGAGATTTCCAAAAGTCACGTGAAACTATGATTGGGGCTAAGTGCAGTACAAAGGCAGTTTATTTAAAAGCCTTATGGTACTGAAAATTAAATTGCGCCCCCATTTCTTACTTCCATAAATCGGCTTGTATGACAATCATCAGAAATTTTAAAATTTTTTCTCAAAACTAGCACAAAAATACAACTATAATTAATAAAAATAATTATTATAAATAAAATAACAACTAAAACGACATACCTTTCTAAATCCTGAACTGGAATCCGGATTGGGGAGATAAAAGTCCACAATACCCAGCAAACAGTCATCACACCGACACACATCACTCGGTAGAGAGGACATCGATCCGAAACTGCTGCAACTGTCCATAGAATCCGTTCGCACTAGCTTCCCAGTACTTAGAGCTTCCATTTTAGCCACTAGTAGAGACTCCATGAGCGATCGCGGTCGTGCTGGCGATCGAGCACGTCTTGGGAAATCAGGGGATAACGATAAAGTTCGGTCTAGAGGTGACAACGGTCGGTGGCGAGAAAAGTCTAAAGATAAGTCTGGGGACAAGGCTCGGCGCGTTATTTCGGGGGACATCGGGCAAGGGACCAGGTCGCCCGACCCCGCGCGCGATAATGGCGGTGTTACACTGCGACAATGGGACGATGTCATCTTGGATGCCCGCATTGGTTATGCTTCCGCTATTACAGTTAACACTTCACTGATCACAATGGTTCTGTTTGTTCCTCGGTCTTGTACACTGGGTGTCACATGGTGCTCTTGTTATTTGTTTGTTATGCTTTATTGTTATCAATTATTATTATTTTGATCTTCACTGTTTTTGTTGCAGTTATGATCATCACTGTACAATACATGAGGTCAACTAGTCGATTCTCTAATTTAATATTATGGGTTACTACAAATAGTAATATAATAATAATAGGTATGCTTATCTGAAGTGTGTGTGCAGTTTTTACGTACTTACTAAGTATGGGAAAACGTTAAAAAAAGTCTAAGTTATAAAACAGCATAGATAGCCTATAAATTACAACTACTATCTTAGCTGATGAGGATTTTTTTTTACTCTCGCGGGAACACCTTAATTTTCCGGGATAAAAAGTAGCCTATTTCCTTCCCCAAAATACAACATAATTATATCTCTATACCAAATTTCGTCATGGTCTTAAATTGAAAAGATAGGTAGTGAAAGCGTAGCAAACAGATAGACGACGGACAGACAGAAAAACTTTCGCATTTATAATATTAGTATAGAGCAAGGATACGAACCACAGATCACGGAAACAAGGGAGATGTGCTAAGGGGGCGTGTTGCGTGCGAACTCATCAGGCACAAAATAGGCCTGATGGCCGTTTTTGTCTTTAGTCGCATGTCATTCAAAGATTGGTTCACTTCTCTCGGTTTTTAACAAAATGCCGCGTTGTTCAGTGGTTGTTTGTAAAAATTCAAGCTGCAAAGTGAATTACATGAAAGATGGCATCTCATTTCACACGTAAGTACAAATAAATTGTTGTAATTTTCCATTAAAATCAATAAAACATTATTTAGTGGTATCATAATGTAATAGAGTGACAAGTCTATATCTCATTATGAACAAAAACCATTGCTTGCTTAGTAGAAATCTATCAATGAATCGGCCAGTCTTACGACGCAATGGTTAAGTGTTCTTTACCGATTCTTTCACTAGCACGATAGATCAAATTTCGTAGTTCGGCCGCTGTCGGCGTGCCGTGAACTAGAGATGTGACGATGCAGGTACGAGTACAATGCAGTTGTCGATATTTTAGCGACCAAACGATGATCTGTGATACAATAATTAATAGTACCTTAATTATAACTTAGTAAACAATTATTGCTATTTTAACGTTTAAACTATCGTGAGTAAAATTCATTATAACTATATTTTTAGTCATAATTATTACTATTTTTTTTAATGTAAGTACTCGACTTACTTAGCTGACGAAACGTATAAAAAATATACTAGGTGAATTAATATAATGTCAATTTACGTAGATACTCATTACTCATTTATTGATATATTTAATGTCACTCTTTAATATTAATATTTAAGATATCCGAAGGATGCAGAAAGAAAAGAAAAGTGGATAAATGCTACAGGAAGAGGTCCAAGCTGGTTTCCGACGAAAAATAGCACAATATGCTCGTATCACTTTGAGCCAAAGTGCTTTCAACCATTAAAGATGGTTCGTCGGCTCTTCGAATGGTCAATCCCAACATTGAACTTGCGTTTTGTGTTGACTGTAAGTTAATAATACCCACTAGATGATGCCCGTGACTTCGTCCGCCTGGATTAAGTTTGTTTTAATTTCGCGGGAACTCCTTAATTTCCGGGATAAAATAGTCTAGTAATTTCTGAGTGAAGTAGGTACAAATTCTGTACTTACGGGACATGGCTGTTTCGGTAAGTACTTGCACCAGATTGCGAAACGGGAGGAAACAGCCATCTGTCATGAGTGTGGTACTCCAGAGGACACAGCGCACCATACCCTAGTGGAAAATGTTATGGAGCTGAAGGAGGCTGCGGAACGGGAACGAGAGCTGGACCCTAACGCTCCACTGATCCGCAGAAGACAACAGGGGGGAAGAAGGCGACGCTTCGCTCGCCTTTTCCCGCCTTAGTATAGGTGTCTAGGACCCTATGGTCGGTTCAGCGTCGTGATGTCTCAGTAGCCTTGGGACCCTGAGACCTCTCTTTGTAGACGCGGACTGTGCTGCTGGTTTTTTAGTGGGTATTCTGCTTCCATCTGTGAGTCCCACATACCCGCCTTGTGCGGGATGCGTAAATGCATTTTTCCAGCAAAAAAAAAAAGTACAAATTCTGTGTCTAGTTGGGACGTTTGGGTGATATTTTCGTCGCCCAAGGGTGGTTAAAGTATATTTAATAACGAGGAAGTAAGAGCCACTTTACGAGCAAAGGTCTTGTAAAATAATTTTTCGATTAATGTGTACTTAAAATTCACCCAAACAAACAAACAACCAAACAAACTTGAAGAAAAAAGTGTTGTAATGTGCACAAAAAGAACCTCGTCCTTTTTTCGGAAAGTCGGTTAAAAATAATCTAATATGAGATGATTTTTTACATCTTATTTTTGGTACACAAGTAAAATATCACTTTTCATAATCGGTAGTCGGTTCAAAAACCCAAATATTAAGAAATTTAGCATCGATAGATCCATTTTAGTCAACCACTAATTGTATCATATTTGAATTTTGCACAGCACATCGACAACGTTTTACGTTTGTGTGAGTAAGATGCACGGTGATTGAAATTGAACCCTGTTAGGTAAACAATAAAGTGTATATTTGTTCGTGCCTCATGCACTGATCTATCGGTATGCGTTTGTGTGAGTGAGACTTCTTGTCTATTGTATTTATTTAGTTGCTTGTATTGGTAGCAGGTAGTAGGGATAGGTAGGGATAAACTGGAGACAGCAGGTTTCAATACAATTTGATACATAGGCATATCCATAGACATAGGATTTTTTCGCTACGCTCAATCTCCCTTGTTTCCGTGATCTGTGATACGAACAAAGCAATTGTAATTAAAGCTCAATTAACCTACTTCATTCAAAAAGAGCTGAGAGCTCGGACATTGATGGTTTTAAAGTTAATTGTTCAAGACAGTTCACGATTTTTGTATCAACGAATACCAATATAATTATTTTGGACCAATTAAATACCAATTAAACTGTTAAAAAAGACAAGTAGCTAACCTATGTGTTAACTGGTTAAATAAATATTTATGTTAAACAGTTCACGGACCATTTATAATGAGAATCAATGAAATGCGATCAAAAATCAATTAAATTGTTCGGCATTTTACGAAGAATTCCAGTAGGCATACCTATTTACGGACAAACCAGACAGTATTTACTATTATAGCTATAGATAGTAGATAACTACTGTGGTATAAGCGCCAGTAGAGCTTAAAGAACCACATCCCTGGCGCAGTTTTGAGCGCTGATTGTCTTGGGAATTTATAATTTCTGATTTTTCTCTGGTCTGAGAGGCTTCGACCATGGCTAGTTACCCTACCGGCAAAGACGTGCCGCGAAGCAATTTAGCATTCCGGTACGATGACTTGAAGAAACCGATTATAGGGGTATCGGTTTAATATAACTGCCAAACCCCTAGCAGGTTAACCCGCTACCATCTTAGACTGCATCATCACTTACCATCAGGTGAGATCGCAGTCAAGGTCTAACTAGTAGTTGATAAAGAAATTTAAGACTCGAAATATTTCAAAATTTTCAAGTGTAACATAACATATATTAAGTAAACAAATAACTCAATAAAATATATGTCCATTATTACTCGTATTACGTATACAGTTCAAATATTCGTTAAAAAACTATGTAACGTTACAAACAATTCATATATTAATCAATATTTTACTATGTCCAAACCCTGAATTAAGAAATGGAGCCATATATCAAGTTTGGACCGCTGGTATGTTTACAAGTTATTGCTGGATGTATTATAAATTCTCTTCACGTACAATATACAGCCTTCGCGAGCCTTGCCGGCCGCGCCTGCGCACGAGAAAATACGTGAAAACTATAAGACTACACATTTTTCTGTCTTTGTACGTACATCGCAATCCTCATTGCTTGGGGTGGTGACTCCTACTTTAGTCGTAATCGTATAGGATTTTCTTCAACGAAAGCATCCATACTAATATTATAAATGCGGAAGTGTTTCTGTCTGTCTGTCTGTCTGCTACGCTTTCACGGCCCATCTGTTCAACCGATTTTGATGAAATTTGGTATTGGGATAGGTTGTATCCTGGGGAAGGATATAGGCTACTTTTTATATCTTTTTATCCCGGAAAAATGAAGAGTTCCCGCGGGAATCAAAAACCTGTAATCCACGCTGACGAAGTCGCGGTTATCATCTAGTACTTAATATACCAATGAATGTAGTACCGAGGCCCTAAAAATGTATCGATCCCTTGTATTTTGTAAAATGCTTAAATTAGGTGTAAGGAGCTAGGCCCGCAACTTCGTCTGCGTGGAAATGTATTAAGTTCTTTTGACTCTCACGGGAATTCTTTAATTTTTCGGGATAAAATTGAGCGTATGTGTTAAGGAATTAACACATAGTCTACTCCAGCTACTCCAAATTTGAGCCAAATCGGTTTAGACATTATATGGCGTAAAAGAGTAACAAAGATCAGAAGACACAAACATAAATTATCGAAACTTTCACGTTTACTAGCTGACGTCCGCGGTTTAAGTTTTATTATTCCCGCTTCTTTTGTCCGAGATAAAAAGCAGCCTGGTCCTCAACTACACCCATGCGAAATCACGTCGATCCGTTGTTCTGTTGCAGCGTGATAAAATGATAAACCATTAAACCAACAAACAAACACACTTTCGCATTTATAATAATATTAGGATTAGGATGGGATATTCAACCGAGGAATTATCAGACAAGCAATAATTCTCAGTAAACAGTTAATTTCTATGCGAATCCACGCACACATTCTGGGTGGGCTTTAACAAGGCCTCTTCGCAAGTTTTTTATAACGGCAGTTAAAGTTTTTACCCTGTAATAAAAATACAATAAACCTGTCGATTTAATAAAAAAATACGTAACTTTTAATGGATTTAGGATGTAACGCTTAAACGGAAACATTAATAAAAGGTTGCTGGTTTATAAAAATCATAGGCCGCTAATATGCCTATTAACTTAATTACTAGATATGTCACCGTAAAATTTTAAAAACAGTTAGATTATAATCTAACTAGCGAGATTGTAAACTGTCGGAGGATTAGGTACAATTTAACGCATTATTTTTCGGTAGATAGTAATCTGTTAGGCATATTAACCCGATAAAACCTAAGCGCTCAGGCTGCCGCCGGGCACTACCTGATTATTTATGTCGAACCCTAATCTAACCTACAAGAAAGAGACAAGAAAACGTAAATACAATGAATATTTCAAAAATTAACACTCAGAAGATTGAACGGTTCACAATCTTTCGAGAGTTTACAATCTATCGAGCTAAAAAGCGTTGAATTACAATCTAACGGTTTTTACAATTTGACGGTGACAGATATATTTAGTACGAAGTGTACCAAGAGTCGGTGTTTAAATGTCAATAGGTATTTAAAAAATAATATCTATTGGAATTATTTGGAATAGAAAACTCAAGTTTGGTAAAAAGTACTTTGTGTATATTTTATTTAGTAGAACCACAGAACGGATACAAGTTTTCGACATAATTTAACGCTTATTTATTTAACTACCTGATAAACCCTGTGCCATAAAAATAAATGACGGCACCATTTCTGATATGACATTTTGAAAAAACAATTTAAATATCATTTACTTAACATAAGGTCATAGAAGCGGGGACTTCAATGAGAAACAAATACCTACTACTACCTATCTAAGTACCTACTACGATCTCAACTGGCCGTACGTGATGACGCAGTCTAAGTTGGTGGCGGACATGTTAAATTAAAAACCCATAAATCAATCAATCAATTTTATTGCAATCCGAAACCTTGCGGGGGATCGAATCCGCGACCTCCCAATAATAAGACCACAGCGCTAACCATTGCGCCAGGGAGGTCGTCCATAGAAGCGGAGGCATCATAAGAAACAAGATATGCTAATGCAGATCATATCGACGAGTGGTTCAGACTAAATTGGCGTAATCGATTCACTTATTGGACACATTTAAATATGATGTAGGTACTGCGCCGAGAGCTGGTGGAACAAATATATTTATTTATCATTATATAAAATTTCGTCACAAACAGTGCCACAAAAACCACTGTCGGTTTTACTGTGCACCGTGTTAATATAATAATATGTTAATATAGGTAAAATTTAAATGTAAATGTTCAAAGATTTTTCATTTTAATATGATGTCATCAGCGTCGAATTGTAAAGGTATTTATTAAAAGAGACAATTGGGTATTTGACAACTAGTCAAATCAGGAACTTTTTTCATACTTAAAAACGCGCGCTCAGTATAGGATTTTGTATGAAATTATTTTTATTTTTTCAACTTTTTTGTATAAAATATTTACTTGTGACGTCATTAAAAGTCCACGCACTTTTTTACTTTAATAAGTAATTTTAAATGCTTATTAGGTCCCCTATATAATAATTAAATGGTTATCTATTTAATAATCACAAAAAATAATTTATTTTTGATATTGGCCACATCTCAATTACATGGTTCTGCGAAGCAACAGTAAACTTGACAACGTTCGAGTTCAACTTTTTTCCGGTAATAAAAAAAGTCTATACTAAGTAACTTATACATTATTTTGCATCGTTAAAATTTTTAAATGTGAGATAAATTTATAGTAGGCAAGGACGAAGGCAGACACATTCTGACAACAATATGTTATAAGCGTTTTTAAAAAAAATAGTTGGAAATAAAAGAAATTAATAAGTGACTTGCGTATTGACAAGGTTCCTACAATTTAATATTTTGTGGTATAAGAGAAATAATAATGTCCACGGTAGAGTTATATTTATTTTAATTAATCTAAAGGATGTCGAACACAAATATTTTGGATGGTAGTGAGAACTAAGAACGGGTATGAAACAATCAGGCTCTTGCTCTTTGCCTAAATGAACCTATTTGGAAAGTGGATGCTTATATTATGTCGTCCGTATGGAGCGATTTACATAATGCCTTTCCCATAGCGAATGGCGTTGGTATTCAAAAATATTTAGTGATTTAAGTATCGCGTACTAAGTATGTAAAACCTGCATCAATCATTGTTAGTCTCGTGGCTGAATGTATGGTATTCTTGCCATGACAATGGATTTTGGCCAATAGCGAAACGACATTTTGTCCTGTCGTATAGTCTGCGCGCTCCGTATAAAAGTTAATGACAGGAACTTTTCGTTCATCTGAAAAAAAAATGGCCGTATTGTGTTTTCTCCCTTGGGTAGGCACGTAGGTACAACATTAGCCCAAAATAACATAATATTATATTTTTTTGGAATTTGCCCCCCGATTGTGTAAATCGTAATCCTAATCATATTTTGTCAAAATGCATCATGTATGACCTCCAAAAACAGTTCGAGTAACTTTTTTTTGGGCCTGATTTATTTGGGAGCTTTTCTACGTACTCGTACCAACGAAGGTTCCCACGCACCATCGATCCCAGTGAGAAACTTATACTTACCTGATGATTTATTTATATATTACTTCTACTAATTATCTGGGTTGGAACGCGCTTGGTAGAAGATGGAGTGCGCACTCTAAATACTTACCTATCATTTTTATTATACATTTTCTTAATTTCAAATAAAAAGCATCCTGAGTGCCTCTGAAGCAGGGTCAGTCAGTATGCTTTGAAATATACCCACATCACTTGTAAAAAATCAAACTTAATTTTCGCGAATCTTTAGTTGAACATTATTGTATTAGGTGAGCTGTAGGTACCTACCTAGTTACCTACTTATCTTACACACAGTAAACCACACCTATTTTTTACTCGACACACCCACTGAGTGTATTAACTCCGCCCCTTTTCGTGTTGCGCAGAAGAGAAAATGCTTAGAATAGGTATAAGGCCAGCGGGGTTTCCACTGCAAGAGGGTAATGAGCAGGAAATGGCTAAGCGGAACGGGCTCTGTAAACCTAGACAAAATAGGATTAACACTTTGAGTAACAAAGAGTTTTGACAATTGCCATAATGAGTGAGCTCATTTTGTCTCTTTTTGAACTCTTTTATAGTCCCACAGACTTATCTGACAGCATCATTAGTAAAGATATGAAAAATTTGAATTAAAAAAAAACCTAAACAGGCGTACAAATTTGTTCCAATTTTGGCCACCGGGTCAGATAAGTTTGACCGTTTGACGGACTGTAGCTCGATCAGTCATTTCCGCTAACTCTTTGGTGGCGAAAGTGCCACCAATGTAGAATTCCTTTGCGAGTTAAACGGTCTCCGTACGGGCTCGCTCCGCTCGTAGTGGAAGTCCCGTTTAAGGCAAAAAGAAAATTATCTGATGCCACGAACAGTATAGTTACTATACTTTAAATACGGTGATTCCCTAATGTTATGTCCCCAATAAACTTTTATTTACGACGCATAATCATAAAGTGTAATAAACCGTCATAAAGATTATCCAATTTTGCCCTTATACGGTATAAATTACAAAAGGTTTTTAAACTATATCATTACTTAATACACATGAGCTTCACGGCTCAGCGTCTTACAACTACAAAGAAGCTGAAATATTTTCCAGTGCAAAAAGTTGATTACAGGAAATGCCACGCATTGTAAATGCACATAATGTATATACTGCAGCCCGAGCATAATTCCAGAAGTGGGCGAATAATTAAATTGCTTTAAAATATATTTGTACTCTCTTTAAAACTTACACGAGCGAATAGTCACAACGTGTAGTGGTTTCACGAGATATTTAGGGTAATTAGTTATTAAAACTTGGTTAAACGTAAAGAAAATATTAATTTGTACCGGCCACGATTGCTAGCGTTAAGCGCTAAATCGAATTGCGATCTAAACACAAAAGTATTCAATAATCGCCGAGTCTGCCGGTAGGAGACCTTTCAAAGTCAAAGCATTCGTACCTATTTATAAAACTTATTCCAATATGGCGTATCCCGCCTAAGAACGAACCGTGTGAAATACATCGAATATCAGTTTAATTAAACCTTCATCATAAATAAATTAATTATCTTTTATCTTTTCTAAAATAACAACTTTAATTTAAAACGTAAAGCTGACATTAGATACGACTCACACGCGGCTTTTGGAACTTTTTGTCGATATGAAAAGCCGAGAAGAGTTGTGTCGCACTTATTGTGCTAGGGCTGACTACGTGGAAATATTTACGAGTTTTTGTCTTTATCTTTTGCTGCGTAATATCGGAATCGGAATTAAGAGCACACGAGTAAATTTATTAAAAGTGTCGTATTCCATTATTTGACAGAATGATCAAATATTAATTATGTTATTCGAATTAAATATTGGGTAGAAGGCGTTACTTTGCGGTAGGTACTCCATAATAATGAAGGAACTAGAAGTTTAATTCGCTATAATAGGATATTACTAGGATGATCAGTACCTACCTACCAATTTTTTTTATTTTTTATTCACTACTAGTTAGCCCTTGACTGCGATCACACCTGATGGTAAGTGATTATGCAGTCTAAGATGGTAGCGGGCTAACCTGTTAGGGGCATGGCAGTTATATTAAACCCACACCCCTTCGGTTTCTACACGGCATCGTACCGGAACGCTAAATCGCTTGGCGGCACGTCTTTACCGGTAGGGTGGTAACTAGCCATGGCCGGAGCCTCCCACCAGGCCAGACCAGGGAAAATTCAGGAATTATAAATTCCTAAATTGATCCTGCCAGGGATCGAACCCGAGACCTCCGCACGTTAAGGCAACAGCGCTACACACTTCGCCACGGAGGTCTTCAAAATTACGTGGGATGCGTAGGTATTGCTTAAGCATGGTCGGTCAAATTATGTGCGATATTTATTAATTCCTAGTTAGGATTTATTTATTGGATGCTAGCTGTAACGGAAATATCACTGGTTTCTACTAAGGCAACGTAATTATTATACCCATAAACTTAGAATCTTACTGATTATATTTAGCTACATCTAGCTATCTTAGATTTCACGCCACATCTGTTCCCCATAACTATGTTTAGTTGAGGGAGGTCCATAATCTTTGTCTGTGTTTTCCGGTTTGTTATTATTGTTCAGTGATTACTTACTGGAGGTATGATGTAGCGACTAATCGTCAGGGACAAGCTTCATCATTATAATCCCATTTTGTAAAGGTCCAAGGTGGTCCTAAATGTTGGTCTTCTCTTAAGATAACGAGCCGTCAAAGATAAGTAAACTTTAATAACAGTAATTATGTATCCGTGCAGTTTGTATAATTGACGCACTGGCAGCTCATAATCACTACCCATATTATAAATGCAAAAGGGTGTTTGTTTGTTTGTCCTTCAAATACGCCGCAGTGGAGCAACAGATCAACGTGTTTTTTCAACGACCTGAATTTACAATGTAAATTCAGGTCGTTTGACAGGGCCCGTCTATGTAAATTTTACATAGACGGGCCCTGTCAAACAAAGAATGTGGACCTAATTTACTAACGCCATCTAGTCTGAAAAGCGGGACAGCGCTATGGCGGGGACAGGTGAGGAGTGCGCTCTAAAAGTCGGACGCCCAACTTTTTTCTATGAAAGGGCCCATCTTGTACCTACATAATATATATCGATATTTTTTTTTGCATGCTTATAGTAAAGGAGAGTAACACAGCTTTTTCATCCCAGAATTTCGCAGTTTCACACAAATTTTTTAAAAGGAAAAATCAATATCCACATGGTCGAAATTTTATAATTTTGTGATAAATTGTCCCGGGACTCAACATACAAATTTCATTGGTGGCCTGTTCATTTTTAAATTGGACACTTATCAAAATGTTTTAATACTTCGGTGAAAATCTATCTGTATAAATAAAAATCAATTGCCGAGTGTATGTAAGCGTATCACTTCAGAGAAACTGGACCGATTCTGAAGGAATTGTTTGTGTGTTTGAGTGGGTCCCGGGATGGTTTATATTCACTATAGGATCCGATAAGTGGTGCTGCTACTAGACGTATTCCGAGCCCACAAGTTGTTAGTACAATCCGAAATATTTAGATTTATTTGACAGTAACCGCCTGCTGTAATTTAAAAAAAAAATTTTTCGCCGCAAATTTCGTGCCTGTACACTAAATACTGTGCATTTTGAAGTGACATCAACATCAACTTCCGACGGGCGAAGGAATTTTGTAAAAATTTTAATTAAATTTACACAAGAGCGTTAATGCGTAGGCTTGTTGTTTTAAGGGTCCGGTAGTGTGTAAGCGACTTTACTTTTTTGTCCGCTGCATGTCACCGCGCAACCTTTTTAGGGTTTTGTACCAAAATGGTATAAAGAAACCCTGGGGGCCTGGGGCGACTTCGTCTGTCTATCTGTCTATCACAGCTACTTATATCATTTAGAAACCACTAATGCTATCGACTTGAAGATTATCTACTTACTTAAAAATAATTTTGACCACTTTAATAGCAAATTAACTAATAAAAAAAATATTTTGATATTAAGCCACACAGACTAATAGGTATCTTGAAAAGTCTCTGTTTACATTTTTAGATATTGCCAACACTGGGTGTATACCAAAGTCAAGAAAACATAAGAATATCTATTACGTCTTAGGATACCCGACCCCTGGTCCTTGATTGAACAAATATACTGCATTAAATTTTACTCTGATAGTGTTAAATTACAATCTCCGTCATTATATTCACTCATTAAAAAAAATACTAATAACATTTTCACCTCACTACTTTTAAACAGCAAAGACGCCCTTTTTGAGCTAGTGAGGGGATTTTTTTTTCTTTTGTACCAAAGGTATTTTTTTAATTAACGATTGTGTATAAAAGCACTTATTAAGTCGGGGTTATTATATAATTATTGACGAATTCGTTAATGACAAAGTTGCCCAGCCAATCTGCTCTGCTTTCAGTTGCTCATTAGTAACAATTATAGCAATAGTGACATTTTTACTGGGATTCTTGCCGGATCTTCTTAGTAAAATATTCTTTCCGCGCGAGTGGTAGAGTGAAGATAGCATCCGCCCAGCATGAAACAAGAAGAGCTCATTCATAAGTATCACCTTGAAAAAAGCCGCACTGCCAAGGATTTTCTTGTTAATTTATTTTGTAAACTGTTTATTCGACAAAAGTGCTGAGGAATTTTAGCAACGTTTATGAACACGAGGGCGGTTAATATAACAACCTGTTCCACTTTTAACTGTTAAAAAATATTAAAACGCTCGCACGAATCTATAAGCGATACCGATCGCTTTCAATTCGTCGCGTCTCAATGGTCGTAAACATCCATAAAGATACTTGTTAACAAGTTTCATACGCGAAGATGGCAGGTGGTCGTGACTTTTTGTTATACCTTTACAAACCTATAATTTGTATGGCATGGACATAATGCTGTTGTTAATTATAGATACGCGTAATCATCCCCGAATAACAATGCAAGTGGCACTTGCGTTATTTTACTTTTTTTTCATTAATTTATGACTAATAAACATTGATGAAATTTCGATTGTTATCTGTTTTGACGGCGAGGGTATTTTGTAATTAATTAAACTTATTAACTTTGTATAAAAAAGTAAATTTGGAGTCCAATCAACGCTCGATTGTTCCGCAGCTTTCGAAGTCTAGCAATTTGTTTAATTAACTAATTTCAAATATTTATAAACAAATGAAAAATGTTATTTAATAGGTAATACTACTACTTTTGTATGCTGACGTTCTTCTTATTTCTTTTAATGGATTGCTTGGGATTTTTTCTTTGTATTTTCAAAAAATACTTTTTTTGAAAATTTAGCCTGCGAGAGAATGAGAATATCAATACAAGTTATATTTATCTCATTCTCCCGTAGGCTACTTTTCTGAAGTTTCACTTCTGCCGTGTGTGAATTGCACACACACACTTTTTTTTCCAATGGCACTTGCACTGACTACAACACACAAACACCTAAATAAAAGATGGCGGCCTGAAAAAGGCTATTCTTTATGGTCATTTAAGACAGTTACCGTCTGAAAAAACTGAGTTGGATACTCTAAATCTCGCGTGTAAAGCAAGTCTTCAAAATGGTTTTCAAAACTTTGCATAAAACCTTAATTGGGTATTTGACTACTATTAAAATATATTTTTTAATGATTATTAAATAGAGGATCTCCCAAAAGCCGTAATATCCGCGTCCCCTGATAGTTTTACGTTCAATAACCATTACATAAACAATCGATTAAAGTAAATCAGTGCGTCGACCATTTTACGACGTCACATTTCAGAATTTCATATAAACCCCATACTTAGGACGCATTTTGACGTTTGAAAAAGAGTTGCTATTTGACTATTTGACAATTATGCCCAATTGGGCTTAGTAACGTTACTAAAGAACCCTAAGATCTCGCGCGTTCCACGGGTGTTTATCAAAAAAATTCATCGTACATACCTTTGCAAAGATAATCAGGCACGATCCGATGTTCGTTGTTCATTCCTCCACGAGAAATTCTTCGACAGAAACGGAGCAAAAAGCTTGCGGCTTGGCGATAAATCCTGATCGTATCTACCGGCGTTTTGGTTATAATGGCCGATCATTTGTTTTAATTTCGGTTATACCTACTTATGTGATATAATTTTTTTTGTATACGATTTTATTCCAGTTAATTAGGCTAATCTCTGCGTGTTTTTTTAAATCCTAATTTAATAAAGGTTACAAGTTAGCCTTTAACAGTTAACTGCAATCTCACCTGTAGGCCTAGCGTGCGCACTACAAAATATTTCACGAAGAGAGAGAGAGATGTGGTCGTTGTCGGCAAATTTTTCGTTTACCCTTAGGTACATGCACAAAATGCGGTATATGTAATATGTGCGTGTATGTAAGGTAAGTAGCTAACTCACATTTTCAGAACCTGTGATGTAATTTAATTATCATCAAAGTCATCATGTTTCAAAGCCTAACTATAATACGAAATGCAATCAATCAAATCGGCCATAAATCATGCGGTCAATGATCAATCATTTTTTGCGAAATGATTCGTGATCGTCCGTTACACTTATTGATAGGATAATACAAGGCTTCGATGATCTAAAATATACAGCCAAAAATAAAAAGAATTTCTTTATTAACGTTTCGTTATGATGAGGTGCTGATCTCACAGCCAACGGTCTAGAGTTCTGCGAACAAGTTCTCTGTAATTATGTATTACTACAAATCGCCCGCGACTTCGTTCGCGTGGAACGTGGATTAGGGTTTTAAATACCCGCAGGAACTCTTTAATTTCCCGGGATAAAAAGCCAGCAATCAAGTTCTCTGCATTTATGTATTACTAGATGATGTCCGCGTATTAAGGTTTATTAATTCCCGCAGGAACTTTTGAATTTTGCGGGATAAAAAGCCGATGTCTTTCCTCGGGATGCATCATGCAGCTTAACTTAAATGTGTATAAACTAAACTTAAATTGTGTACTTAACTTAACTTAAACGTGTATTAATAAACTTAACTTAAATTAACTTAAATGACTAACTCACTACGTGAGCCGCGAAAGCGTAACAAACAAACAAGCGTAACACAGACCGACACAATTTCAAATTTATTATTATATTAAATTTATAACTCGAAAACTATGGCCAAATTGCATCACATACACGGAGAATTTTCGAGGAAAATGAACCTAACTTTTTTTCGGACCACAAATTATTTTGCAACACCCTGTATTTTGTACGTTGGGAATTGGGATGGGACCAACTACCAACGCAGAACTTCGACCTCAGAACTGTAGATCGCTCCCATGGGGATTGACACCCAAATTGTCGACGGTAATTTCTGATGGGTGGTCCGGACTCCGGAGTTCGGACTCTGGACTTCTCAATTATTATAAATTATTGAGCGAGTTAATGTAAGAGGTAAAGTATACCTAGATCTAAATGGCCTGACAGCAGCGCTATTAAATTTTTCTTATTCTCGTTTAAGTCTCGTGCCATAAAATACAACCTCCCTGACGAAGTGGTGAGCGCTGTTATCTTACAGTGGGAGGTCTCAGGTTCGTTCCGGCAGGGTCAGTTTAGAAATTTATAATTTCCAAATTTTCTCTAGTCTGGTCTGGTGGGACGCTTCGGCCGTGGCAAGTTACCACCCTACGAGCAAAGACGTACCGCCAAGCGATTTAGCGTTCCGGTACGATGCCATGTAGAAACCGATTAGGGGTATAATTGCCGTACCCCTAACAGATTAGTCCGTTACCATCTTAGACTGCATCATTACTTACCATCAGGTGAGATCGCAGTCATGAGGGCTCATCGATCATAAAAAAGCGATCGTAGCCTAGTAGTTTAGACGCCCGGCTTCGTATTCGGGTGGTCGTTGCGATCCCCGTGCATGCACCTCTATTTTCGGGGCTATGCTTCGGAGCGTTTCAATGATGAAAAAAACATAGTGAGGAATCCTGCATGCCCTAAAGCTCTTCATAATGTCCTCAAACTACATTTACCAATCTGCATTGGGCCAGCGTGGTGGACTCTGACCAAACCCTTCTCATTCTAAGAGGAGAAGAAACTAGTGCTCACTGTTTCTTAGTGATCTGCCTATGGGTTGAAGTGATGAATGTGATGATGTACAAAATAATGTCTTAAGTTATATACCTATTACTAGCTAATGCCCGCGACTTCGCTTGCGTGGGTTGAGGTTTTTCGGTTCCAGCGGGGACTCTTTAATTTTCCGGGATAAAAAGTCTATGTGTTATTCCAGACTATAATCTATCACTGTGCCAAATTTCATCCAGATCCGTTCAGCCGTTGGGGCGTGATTGAGTAACAAACATCCATCCATACATCCATACATCCATCCATCCAAACTTTCGCATTTTTAAAATTTATTTGCTAACTAACAGAAAATAAGTCGACAAAGGTAAAGATTAGGTATCTCTCAGAATAGAAATTTCATCCAGGTATTACTTGAGAGTGAATATGGTGATATGGTTAAGTGGATACCTTGATTTTATTCAAGAAATATCAGTCGTTTGGAATTACAAAATTGCCCATTAGGTACTTGTTGGAACTGAAAGGCATCGCCTTATATTTCGTACACCACGGCTTGACTATATCTTTCCCTAGTGAGAGACAGCTCTGCTCAGCTGACAGCTGACATTAATAGGCAGCTAACAAGAAAAGCCATAAAAGGAAAATGCCTTAAAACAGCAATTGAATTACCTACATTTAATTTAATAAGGTACAACTTTTTATTCGAGGGCAATCACTCTAAAACAGCGTATCTTAACTGTCTCATCAGATATCCTTTTCTACTTGGTGAACTCGAAACAGGTACCTAAGTATATGTATATTTTTTTTTAAATGTTTTGTGTCATATACTTTCTTTCCTAAACAAAACGAAATTGAAAAATATGATATACCTATTTTTAAAAAACATTTCTAAATGGTTCAAGCCCATCTTTATTTGGTGCTATGTATAAAATAGTAAATAATAAATATTCTAACTTTTCAACCCATTGTCAGCTCGATACTGAGCACGAGTCTCCTCTCGTAATGAGAAAGGTTTAGCCTTAGTCCACCACGCTGGCCGAATGCGCATTGATAGACTTCACACACCTTGTAATACGACACATTTTCCTCCATACACTTGACGAGTTATATTCTTATACGCTAGCGTATATAGGTATTAGGTAACATTAGCACTCAATTGAGATTTATTTTCGAATGTACACATACAAAAGTTATTTTTAACTTCCATATTAAATCTTTATCTTCTCAACCTATCGGCTCACTACTGATACAAGGTTCTCTCCACAGAATGAGACGGCTTAGGCCTATTCACACCACTGTAGGCCAAGTGCAGACTTCAAACCCCTTTGAGAACATTATGGAAAAGTCTTAGGTCGGTAATGCAGATATCACGGCGTTTTCCTCATCAACCCTTATTTAGCGAGTTGCTTCAATTGCTTAAAACGCTCATTAACTTCAAAAAATTAAGAGGTTTACAATGCTCAATTTTGTATTAGATACCCAACAGTAGGCTGATGTATTGATGACTAGGGTATCTAAAAAAATTTTCGATTGCGGAGAGCTGTTAAAGACAACTTGAAATATTATAGCATTATGTAAAATTGTTTCCTTATAAAACTTAAGTTTTTCATAGCAGTTTCGGAATAATGGTTTCTACCTACATTGTATCAAAAAGTTTACGCAACGTTGACAGCACCTTGTCCAAATAATATTTACTCGAAATCGACAATGAAATTTTATTACAAATAAATATAGAGAAAATAAACTATCAGCATTTAAATCTTTAATGAAATCCCTGTGAATTGAGTTTTTAACAATTTAAATTGTAGATTATTATGTACACTCAATTTAAAAAGGAAAGTCAATATATGAGAAGCCACTCGGTCGTAATTATTTACGACAGTGTGTTGACATTTAAAAATCACGCAAATATAAATTGTTTTAACAGATTAAGGGCGGCCAATTAAGAGCTTATCGATGCAAGGTGTTCGATTTTTAAATAGCTTTTGATTTTTTTATTAAGTCCGCAATTAAACTTGATTTCTTTATCCGCTTATTATTCTTTATAAACGCGCGCGGAAATTCTCGCCGGCATTTCATCCGCGGAGATAACAGGGACTCAAAAACAGATCTCAAAAACAAACAGTGTTACAGGTTAAATTGATAACAGAATCAAATCTGTAACCGTTTCCAATGTGTTTTTTAATATGGTAACCCAAAACACTTATATTTCTGTAACAGAAATGAATCTGCAACAGAAATGAAAGTGTTTAACACTGTTTTAACTTATAACCGGAATTGCGACGTTGCCACAGTTGACGTGTATTTCAAATTTGAACCTAAGGTGAAAGCACCAATGGCTGCAATTTTTTTAAGAAAAACATGCCCAACGTTGTGTCGGAATGTGTAAAGTCCAATGAAGTGGGAAAACCGCGTTGTCACATCGTGCAATTTGTTAGGGCAAGTGCCTAATAATAGTGCCATCTGGGTTACAGATAAAAACACTTATTAACAGAAATAAACGGTTACAGATTGATTGGGTTACAGTATTCGTTTGTTTCTGTTATAAGTGTCTTTGGTTTATAACAGTTTCAATAAACATTGTTTACAACACTTATTTCGGTTACTGTATCAGTCCTTTTGGTTAAGTTTAAGGCACGGCGGTAATATTTCAAAATGTTGATATTTCAGCGAAATACCGCAAGCGCGTTAGTTAGCTCCATAAAATAGTTAGTATTTTTCTGTACTAGAGGGATGAACATGATATTTTTTCCTGTTGCGCTAGTTTGTGCGGTTCCATATAAAAGTGAGTTTTGTATGCCAAACTTAAAACTTAACATATTTAAAAGTGTATCCTAATGGACTAAACTGTAAATAAGTACTTCCATAGATTTTGCGAGTAGGTACCTATTTCGTAATAAGTACCTCAATCATTAATCCACTGCGAAACAAAGAAAGCGACTTTCTTTAACCGGTTCAGTATTTAGACAGTTGCTAAATGTGGTCGGAGACCGTTGTCCTCTAACATCTTATTTTGAGACATGACCAATTAATTTCTCCGAACCAACATTAATCTCTAGTGTCTCTAAACTAAAATATTATACAAATGAATAGCCTTTGTTTAAGACGGATACACATTAGAATAAATTCACAAATAATAACTTTTTCTTGCACTACTTGACTGGCAAGGTTGGAAAAATCCATACTAATATTATAAATGCGAAAGTGTGTCTGTCTGTATGTCTGCTATGCTTTCACGGCCCACCTTTTCAACCGATTTTGATGAAATTTGGTACAGGGATAGGTTGTATCCCGGGGAAGGACATAGTTTTTATGCCGGACAATTAAGGAGTTCTCGCGGGGATCAAATAATCCTAATCCACGCGGACGAAGTCGCGGGAATCATCTAGTTATTAATATTCTTTAATACCGCAAAAGTATTAAAGTATTAAATTATTTCTAGTCTGGCAATATGCTCTCACCTTTACAGACATGGTAGAGTATTTTTAATACGACACAAACGAATGTTTGGCTTGACACAAATTAATCATTAGACCAAATTGTATGTGAGTAAATATGTCATAAGATAAAAGAATCGAGAAGTCTGAGCATTCGCTACTACTAATTAATAAACCAAACTTCCTTCAAGCTTTTTTATCCGACTACGGCTAGGCCAAAAGAAAGGGTAATGATTTTAGCAGTCTATGTATGTATGTCTGTATTAATGTTCCACCGTAGCGCCTAGCCTACTGACCCGATTTTGATGAATGAGGTGTCTGTCGATTCGTTATTATGGTTCGGGATGAAAAACTTAAAACATCTGTAAACAAAGTGAAGCTGAAGTTTATATTTTTCAACTTGACTCGAGCATAATGAGAATTAGCCTTTATCAGTTTTACGTAAACTTGCAACAAAAACATATCAAGCTGAATGGCGCATGCAGTATTTTTTTTCCGAATGGGCGTGCGCTTGACCACTATCATGCTTAATACAAAACAAACATCACATCTAGGTTTGGACGCGCTTGCATAGATGCCTATTCACTCTTGCCTTAAAGGTACTTAAGTTCGACGTGGCAGGGAATAGGGTAAAACCGGGATAGATGCCGCAGCAGGATAGATGCCTCATATTCTAAAAACCTAACTTCCCGAACTCGCGACTAAGAATTAATTTTATAAGTAGGAGCCGCAGTCACCCCGTACCATAATTACCCACAGACAGTCGTGCGATGAGGATGCGTTTCGCTCGTACGTGTAATTATCTCCGCAGCGATATTCCCGAACACGTCAAAGATTTAAAGGTTAGCATGTTGCGTTGTATAACTTTATAATTAGTAATAAATTCAGTTATATTTTTTATTACGTCAATATACTGGTTCATTGAGTCTGCATCTAGGTGTAAATAGATGTTATTTTGTTTATAATTTATTAAAAAAATACTTGGGCATCTATCCCTATCGAAAAGGATAGTTGCCCTGATTTTTCGAGGGATAGGTGCCCCTAAGGGCACCCTTAGGGATACATACACTGCCATATATGATTACCTACAGCACCACGAAAATATAAAAGAAAAGAAGGAGTGCGAGGTCGAGTATGTTCTTGGACTACAGAAAACCTACAGTCGGCTTTGGATGAAATGGACAAAAACCATGGGAATACAACAATTAAGAAATTATATTTTTTTTTTAATAAATGCTTGTAAAATTTTATTTAACAAACAATATGGTTATGCATGTTGAAACTTAAGAATTTATATTTTAGTTAAACAAACGCTTTAAAAATTTAATTACCTATGTCATTTGTGTGATATTAGAATAATATCTTCTAATGATAACAATTAAAAGATTTAAAAAATACAAAATGTTTTTCATTATTATGACCCTTGGACTTCTACCTAACATTTGGTATGGATTTTTCGTTTACACCTATAAAGGGCATCTATCCTGCACTGCAGGCATCTATCCTTCTCAGTTTTTTCATGGTGGGGCAACTATCCATACAGGTAGGCATCTATCCTCAAAAAACATGTTCCACGAAAAGCTAATTTCTGCAAAATCTGTATTTGATAGGTTAAAAAATAATAATAATAATTCAACATTAAGGATTGAGCTAGCTACATTAATAGAAATTATTCGTATAAAATTAATATTTTTAAAATTAGGTGTCCTTTTCAAAAAGTGGGGCATCTATCCCGGTTTTACCCTACGTTTTTTTATCCAAGTGATGATGCAGTCTAAGATGGTAGCGGGCATGGGAGTTATATTAAACCCAAACCCCTATTCGGTTTCTACACGGCATCGTACCGGAACGCTAAATCGCTTGGCTGCACGTCTTTGCCGGTAGGGTTGTAACTAGCCACGGTCGAAGCGTCCCTCCCACCAGGCAAACATGCGCTGAAAGAGCATTCCACACCTTAGCGGTTCGTATCAGAAACGTGGAGCAAAACCGTATCCGTATTGTAACCGTTTCGGTATTTTTGTACCGAAACGCAACGGTTGCAATAAATATATTATTTTCTGGTTCTCAACAAGCCAGCGCCGTTATCCGTGACTCGTGTAAAACATAAACCTCCATGTTATTTCCATTTTCTACCATTCAAGCCACCGTGTAATGGTTTTAGGGACATATAAGTAAGATTTATTTACTACTTCCCTATGGTACCTACTATAGACGATCGTGTATTCGATGTTGAACATTTTCGCTACAGCCTTATCGTCGGTTAGAATTTTAAATTTTATCGACGGAAAATTAAAAGTTCAACAGGCTTTTGCTCTTGCAGTGTTTTTAAGTTTAAGTACAAAATATTATGCTACTGGTTTGTTTGACCTACCGAGTATATACTTAATAATTAACTGATGCCTGCAACTTTTTTTATGTTTTTAAAGTTTTTTTCAATTCCGTGGGAACTCATTTAATGTTATAAATTTCTTCAAACTTAGAGAAAATCTATATTATATTGTACTTTAAAACTTTTAGGTTTAATAAGTTTCATAAATTTTTCGGTAAATATTTCATTCTATTGACAGCGCTTTATTTGTCGCTAAGTACTATACTTTTAAAACTTATCAAAAGAATGATGAATGAATGAATGAAATATTCTTTATTGTACACCAAAAAAAAAAATACATTAAATAATAACAATAAAAATAATTAAAGAAAATCGGTACAAATGGCGGCCTTATCGCTTTGAAGCGATCTCTTCCAGGCAACCACGCTTTATAGGAATTAAGCCTAGTGAGTCGAGGGTGTACGTAAATTTAGGAGGAAATAATAATAATGTAACAATTTATACTAATATAATACTAATAATAATAATATATATATAATTATATAATACAAAATAAAATCAATATCTATATACAATCAAACATATACTAATATAAATAAATATCTATATACATATACTAAATGTTATGCCAAAAAGGGAGTAAAATAAAATAAAAGCCAGAAGACGCAAAGTAAATCATGGGGGAAGGAAGTGCGCTTTGATGAGCTTTTTAAAAGCTGCAAGAGATTGCGCACGCCTGATATGAAACGGTAAGGAGTTCCATAGCCTAGCAGCTTGAACGGAAAAGGATTTCGACGAAAAAGAGGTATTATGGGAAGGGATTTTTAAAATTAGGTTATCATTAGAGCGAAGAGAGCGACCATGAGTGTCACTCAGAAACTCAAACCGCTCTTTGAGATAAAAAGGAGTAGTGGGATTGAATAGAACACAGTATAAAAGAGAAAGAATGTGAGTATCCCTGCGAAGGCGGATCGGGAGCCACTTGAGTTTTTCGCGAAATTCAGAAATATGGTCATATTTTCTGAGTCCAAATATAAACCGTATACAAAGATTTTGAATGCGCTCAAGTTTATTAAGCAACTCCTCATTTAGATTGAGATAGCAAGAATCAGCATAATCGAGAATTGGCAAAAGAAGAGACTGTGCTAGCGTTATTTTAGTTGGTATGGGTAGAAAATTTGACAATCTACGAAGAGACCCGACAGACGCAAACACCTTCCTACTCACCTCACTCACTTGCGGAGCCCAAGACAAAAATTTATCAAAAATGATACCTAGATTTTTAACCTTGTCACTGTAAGGTACACAAGTACCGTCAAAAATAATACTAGGTAATGTAGAAAAATCTATACGCGTGACCAACTTTTGACTGCCTATTATTATACATTGAGTTTTTGCTGGATTTACCTTCAGCCCATACGACTTACTCCATTGCACAATAGAATCTAGATCATTATTTACCAAATCTATCGCCTGATGTAGATCCACCAATTTAGCCTGTACATACAATTGGAGATCGTCAGCATACAGGTGGTAGTGAGAAGATAACTGGAGAGTAATAGAACTAATGAAAATTGAAAAAAGGAGAGGAGACAACACGCCACCTTGTGGAACACCGGCATTGATCGTGCACCAGTTAGATAACGAATCATCAACTCGCGTCCGCTGCCGGCGACCAAACAAGTAACTATGAAACCAGTCAATCACTTCAGGAGATATGTTAAGAGAAGCTAAAATGGCTAACAAGAGATCAAAATCAACATTGTTGAATGCATTGCTAAAATCAAGTAAGGTCAACACTGTTACACGTTGATTATCCATACCGAGACGAATATCCTCAGTAATGTTGACTAAAGCTGTAGTCGTACTATGACCTGTCCGGAAACCGGATTGAAATGGATTAAACAGACTCCATCTAGATAGGAAGAGGCTCAATTGCTGGTGAACAATACGTTCAAAGACTTTTGATAGGAATGGAAGAATGGAAATGGGTCGGAAGTCCGATAGTCCAGAAGGGTTAGCTTTTTTGGGAATAGGAGTAATTTGAGCCTCTTTCCAGGAAGAAGGAAAATTTCCAGTGGAAATTGAGAAATTAAAGATGGATTTAATAACAGGAGTCACTATATCGATGACAGGGATGATCATTTTACGACTAATACAGTCTGTACCAACAGCATCAGAGTTGACCTCACGAATACTTTTCTTAACATCACTATCAGTGATCTGACTAAAAATAAAAGCAGGATCATCAGAAGTGGGTAAAGCTGAAATTTGATTCTTAGTCCGCAACTTTGTGGCATCATCAATGCCACAAGAAGAAGAGAAATGCTGATTAAGTTCTCTCAAATGTCAAATGTGTAATGATCTCAAATTACAATCTTTTGATTTATCTGTACCCGCACCACAGAATACTTTAAACGCTATTACTGCCAAACTGTGAGTTAGTACTATTACCTATTCTGTGCTGTGAGATAAACTTTTGAATACACATCAAGTTCAGATGAACTGAGTTACAAGTTTCAGTGGACTTTTTGTAAAACAATAATTTGAAAATTATTAAACTATGGATTATTTAACGACAGTGTGTTTATCATTATCAATGAAAACATGTTTTATCTCGAGGACAAAACCTGATAAGTACCTATGAAAAATATTTATGAAATATTTTCTTAATTATTTATATCTGCATAACACGCTAAGTACTCTAGAAATATGAATGGTCGGCAGATCAATTAAAAATAACTTGCATTACTTATTGGTCTCCTTTGATTGAACATAACCTTCAATTAATTTTGTATAATAGACCTCGTCATTATCCTTATTCAAGAATTCAAGAGACATGACCGTATGTGGGAAAATAGTTTTTTTTGCATGAAATATTTTCGAGTAAGTAGGTTCGGAAGTAATATTAATTAAAGCTTTTGTCTAAAAATATATGTACTCGTACCTATATCATTTTAATTACATTCTACATTCCAATTTCTCAATAAAATCAGATCCTTTGATATTAAAATTTAGTAGTGAGAAATAAATAAGCGTTATGAACTTATGAACAAAATCAAATAAGTACCTTCCGAATTATAGTAGTATTAATTAGCTTCAACCATTCCAAATTTCAGCCAAATCAGTTCAGGCATTGCGGCGTGAAGGAGTAACAAACATCAAAACTTACAAACATCCAAACTTTCACAATAATAATGTTAGGATTGAAGTCCAAAAAGTGTACAGTGTACGATTAAGATCGTTTGACTTGAATGCTTTTGAATCGTCAAGAAAATCTACCACTAGCTCGGAATCTCGGAATATCGCAGTCTAAGTTTCATCTCGGTATAGAAGTTTACCGGGAAGAAACTCAAAATGGTAAGAAACACAGCAGTTGTTCTCTAAAAAAAAAAAATTATTTTTTATACCTAAATTTTTCAAAGAAGCGTTTTATTAACAACAATCAAATAATAAACAGACATTTTTATGACTTAGGTACTAGCTGATGCCCGCGACTTCGCCTGTTAGGGGTAAGCAGATATAATGTTAAACCATACTCCTAACCGAAACCAGAAATCTGCGCTGGCCCTAAGGGTTTTTTTACAAACTAGTAAATTTTTTAAGCTAGTTAATAAAACTTAAAGCAACTTATAACTAGACGCCACCCGCTGAGCATTAGAATTTAAAGTAATTGCGTTAAAATTACTTGATATTAAAACGGTAATAAAATACTGTAATTACTAATTTATGACATACCCTGACTTAATTGGAATTTAATAACACAAAAATGTGACAAAAATTTTGAAATTTTCTAACGGCAGAAATTAAATATATCGACACTAATATTATAAATGCGAAAGTTTTAATGGATGCATGGATGGATGGATGTTTGTTACTCAATCACGCCCCAACGGCTGAACAGATCTGGATGAAATTTGGCACGGAGATAGATTATAGTCTGGAATAGCACATATCTAGGCTACTTTTTATCCCGGAAAATTAAGGAGTTCCCGCGGGAACCAAAAAACCTTAATCCACGCGGACGGAGCCGCGGGCATCAGCTAAGTTGGTTATAATGTTGAACGTTCTAGCACAGAATAATATAATAGTACTGGTTCTAGTTAATTCAAAGCAATGGGATAAAGGTATCGCTCTGTCTACCTATACATTACAACTTGACTCAAATTCATATAAATATTCATTATGTTATTGGTATAATTTGTCGTGCTCATTTTAGGAACATTTGATCTGCCTTTTATGGAGATATTTGATATTTCATAGCCATACAAGGACAGGTTGTACAATTCTGCGTAATAACTTCATTTTAGTAAGTTCAAAATTGGTCGAAACTTAAAAATAAAACTAGATTAGGTATATGTATTTTTACAGAAGTGATGCTCAATAATATGGATGGATATGGATACAACTGCCTCGTTGGTCTAGCGGTTAGCATGTTCGAGTGCGGCCGACGAGGTCCCGGATTCGAGTCCCGAATAATAATTATAAGCATAAGCCATAATTAAGCATTGGGTTTTTCTGTCTAGAAATTCTCAGTACTAGCCCGGAGTGAGAAAGTTCGCGATGTTTTACCCCCGTGTCTCGGAGAGCACGTTAAACCGTCGGTTCCGGTTATCATCACTAACATGACATCAGTCGTTAAAGCCCGCCAACCCGCATTGGAGCAGCGTGGTGACTGGTGGGTCTAAGTTCTAATTCCCTCTCTCCTATGAGAGTAGAGGCCTGTGCCCTGCAGTGGGCCGTTAATAAGCTGTAGTGGCAGTGGTGGATGGTGAATATAGATAGACAGATTTAATAGAGCCTATGAACATGGTGTATCAGACGAATCGATAAAAACGCGAGATCCTAACGCAAAATGTACGCGCGTCAGACGCAGACATTGAACAAGTTTTGTACTGAAAACGTTCGTACATAAAACCGTGTGCATAGGCTCCTTGTTTTAGGGCCGATTTTCTCCAGGTTTTCCGGTTTCTCCGGTTTTCTCCAGCTCCGAGTAACGTTTAAGGGCAAAACACACAGGGAACGGGCGCGGACGCGGGTCGGACACGTGACGGGTGACCCGGCCCCACAGACCACTCAACCTACCGCACCCGCTCCCTGTGTGTGTTGCGCTTTAAGGTGCAT
Organism: Erebia aethiops; assembly: GCA_923060345.2. Taxonomy (NCBI): domain Eukaryota; kingdom Metazoa; phylum Arthropoda; class Insecta; order Lepidoptera; family Nymphalidae; genus Erebia; species Erebia aethiops. The sequence continues at coordinate 21,687,610 of OV281080.1, read as the reverse complement.
GACAAGGGTCTGCCCGCGAAATTCAAATTTAATTTGGTTTTTCACAATTTGTAAACTAATACGACAAAGTAGGCTTATGGCATTCAAATTGCGAGCCTAGGAATATCATCTTCACAGGTTTATATAAAAATCTTTACTTGAAAGTGCCCAGTTTAAGAAATTAGTCAAAATAATGACTAATTTGTGAGTAACTCACGTCAAACTCATTATTTTGACTAATTTCTTAAACTGGACACTTTCAAGTAAAGATTTTTATATAAACCTGTGTTGACGTCAATACGTCTTTATTCATAGGCTAAACGTTATGCGGAGTTAACTGTTAGAGAAATCGATCAGTAGTAAATGTGTGTACACTGGCTTACATTTTCACAGTATGACATCCCATCAACGTAATGTGCAACATAATTACGGTTTCGTGCAAGTATGTATTTTACCAAGTTTTTCCCGTCACATCAGGGGGGATCTGATGTCCATCGCATAGTATGCGCCGCGTGGAAATGTAATGTATGCACATAAAATAAATCGCCAATAAATCACTTATGGTGACCGCATACTGCCCTAAAAGTCGCAGGAGTCGCATGAGCTTCAAGAAAATTCAACAACAGTGATGTAGTTTGATAGCTACAGTCAGTCAAACAATCCTCATCTGCAGTGCAATCATGTAATAAAATTGAAATAGTTAGGTTTAGTTTAGTAAATTTTGAACTTTTAAATGATTACGATCTTTTAGACAATCGAACTTCTGATGTGAAAGGATGACGCCATCCCACTGTCATACTAAATACTAATATTATAAATGCGAAAGTGTGTTTGTTTGTTGGTTTGTCCTTCAATCACGCCGCAACAAAGCAACGGATCGACGTGATTTTTTGCATGGGTATAGAGGATGGGTATAGAGGACAAAGAGAGTGACATAGACATACTTCTTATCCCGGAAAATTAGGAAGTTTGAGTGGAAATTAAAAAAAAATGACGCAGACAAAGTCGCGGGTATCAGCTAGTTGGCTACAAAATGTACTGAGGAAATTAACTAGGTATATATTAATCTAACATAAAGTAATTTTTCTTCGACTGACTGACACATTTTGCATTTGCATTTTCGTTGTTGAAAAATCTTTGCGTCCGTTGCGCCGCTTGTAGGTTGTAGTATGCGATCAGCTTATATAATATTATGCACATTCAATAAATCAACAGCAAGCCTAACCGTATAGCGTACTGTAGCGGGTAAATAAGCGTATACCGTCATTCAATTTATTTTTTCAATCCATTTTTAACTATCAATGGCACGCCGTCTAGGAAAATTAACCTGTCTCATTTTTATATTTTTTCTGTGCTCATTTATTATCAATACGAAAACGAAAACATGGTGTAAACAAGCTATTAGGTATAAAATTGAAAGGTTTTTACTAGATATTTCAGTGTAAAGGCCCATTAGCACAAGGACTAATAAATTGATTTATCTTTTTAGCAACCGCATTACCAGAAAGGGATAGCATTACAAAATTAAACATAATCAGTTTAAATGGCCTTGTGCAAGTGGGCCTTATAATTTTAATCTTAATCTTAACTAATATTATAAAGAGGAAAGATTTGTTTTTTGTTTGTAATGGATAAACTTAAAACTACTCAACCGATTTTAAAAATTCTTTTATTAAAAATTCAGAACTTAACTTTATCAGCGAGTAACATAGGCTATATTTTATTTTCAAAAAATATGCAATGCAATAATGTGAATGAAGTCGGATAAAAACGTCCCATCTGAGAGCTTCCGTGGCGTGCGCTACGTAAATAGTAGGTACCTAAAGGTTACAAGAAAATACTGCATGGTGAAATTGTTCCTCTTAAAAAGTTCAAAAAAAAGTCAATAGCATATACCTATCTATCTTTTAAGGTTGTCTCATATGAACCATTTTTATGATTTTCAAATTTAGTATAAAACAAAGCTTTACTTGCGAAGGTGTTTTTCCTGATATTGTATTAATCCTTATAAAATTAAAATGCTTGGTCATCTTAAGTATTTAATATAGACCAAATTCACCTTTTACGCCATTTAATTCAGATGAATATCTTAGAAGATATCATAGAAATAAATTAACGCGCAAAAGAAATAGGGGCGGCCGGCACCGGCAGTGCAGAGATATCGCAGCGCTGATGTGAAACCTGGATGTGCTGCCCGGTGCCGGCTGGCCATTCTTGGGTATGGACTATTATGATGATTAGTGCTACCCGTGCGAAGCCGGGACGGACCGCTAGTATATACATAAGACTTTTAGCGCAGAGATTTTGTCGTGTGTGGTTCCTAACTTGCGTTATCGCTGTTAATTTGTTATAGTATTTTACTTTATTCATTAATTTAACGACCATTGCAACAGAAAATTTCACGCCTCCATATGAATTAAAAAGGTAAATTAGGTATTATTTAGGTAGGTATTATTCATAAAGGTAATTACATGATATTATGTTCTGATTTACTCAGTCTTGGAAGTTAGGTTTTTTTTAAATATTTAATTACCTAGGTACCGACTTCGTCCGCTTGGTTTAATTTTTTTTGATTCCCGCGGGAACTCCTTAATTTTCCGGGATAAAAAGTAGCCAACTCTCCAGGTCCTCAACTATACCCATGCCAAAAATCATGTCGATCCCTTGCTCCGTTGCTGCGTGATTGAAGGACAAACCAACAAACAAACACACTTTCGCATTTATAATATTAGTATGATAGAATTTTAAACCCTGAAATGGAACAAAGTACAATGTAGGCTGTGTAAGTTGTAACTGTGTATATGTATCGTTGTTTATCTTTCGCAGATAACATTGTCTATGGACAATACGTTTAAATGTTTCAAGCATGGGTGTGTATCTTATATCTTATATATGGTTTCGTCATCAATACAATGAAAATAGACAATTCTGCATGTACTTATCATCTTATCAATATCAACCCGCCCTATTCGTGTTAAAGGTACCTGCCCAGTATTGTTACTAAAAAAACACTAGAAGTGATATTCATATTATGTCTACAGTTTACGTCGCATAATTCAATAAGTAGGTCGCGCCGAATTGAGAACTTCCTCTTTTTTGAAAATCGGTTAAAACACCCAACAAAATAATGATAGAGTATAGTCACAAGCAGTGGCACCTAAATATACACGAAATGCTTCCTACATATTGCTAAAGATTGTTTTTTAGGGTTCCGTACATCAAAAGGAAAAAACGGAACCCTTGTTGTCCGTCCGTCTGTCTGTCCAGACCCTTCTTCTCAGGAACGCATGGAGGTGTCGAGCTGAAATTCATATCAAATACTGTAGGAGTTGTAAAAAATCAAACTTCTAAACCAATGCAATCAAAAGATACAGCCGTTTAAATGCTGCAAATTTTCGACACTCGCAAGCGAATCGAAACCTAGGTACAGGATACTTCCCGTAAACTCAGAATCTTGAAATTTGGTTCGAAGCAACGTCTTATAGCACAGATAAAGGAAAAATTGCGAAAAGCATACATTTTTAGTTACATCATTACCTTTAATAAAAATTTAATAATTTTAAACTTACTACAGGTTTGTACGGAACCCTCGGTGCGCGAGTCCGACTCACATTTGGCCGGTTATTTTTTAAAATTATTAATCAAGACTGGTAAATTGTTAAAAATTCTAATATTTTAATTCTAACTTCTTATTTTGTGGTTTGGTGGGAGGCTTCGGCTGTGGTGCGATTTTGCGTTCCGGTACGATGATATAGAAACCGAATGTAGAGTAGATATGGGTTTAATATAACTGCCATGCCCCTATAACAGATTAGCCCGCTACCATCCTAGACTGCATTGACCTTCGTAAGATTGAAACTCACGCCTACAATAGGTCATATTCATATTAAAATGCACATTAATATAAAATTCTTGCATTACAATCCAGATAACATCAAGATTCAAGCTACGCATTTCAAGCTGTGGGCACAATAGGTGTGAAGCATTAATGCTAGTCTATCTGTTACGATCTTACGCCACAATGAGTACTTATCGCCGTTAGATCTCGTACATTTGATAAGAGAACGTATGATTGTTCTGACACAGCTTTTACGCTAAGTGCACCTTAAGTTACTTTTTTTTTAAAGTTATCCTATAAAGCTGGGTGTCCACTGACCACTGTCGACCGTTTGAATGAGCGCTTCTTAGCAGCTTCAACAAAGCGGGTCAAATTTTGTAATAAATTTTGTAATAATATTACTTATTATGTTTATGATTATACCTACTGCTACACCAAATCAAACTTTTGTAAAAACTTTATTGAAAGTAAATTGAAAGTCATCATTTGAGAATTTTATTATATAAGACCTACCTTTTGAAATAAACAGCAAGTTGTGAATATGTAACTTAACTATAGTGCTTCATAGTGTTTAATTATTATGTTATAGTAATGGATAATGTTTCTACTAAATAGAACACATATTTTTTAGTGAACCTGCCTGTGCTATGCTATAGAGATCCGTACTAATACTATAAATGCAAAAGTGTGTCTGTCTGTCTGTCTGCTACGCTTTCAAGAGAGCCTTAAACCAACTGCCTACCTGGCTATTTTATATTGGTAATGTGCTAAAGTGGTAATAACTTGAATATTCAGAAGTTGAAATATGCTTATGAATATAACTGCCAATATAACGACTTTATTTAACGTGATATATATATATGCATACTCGCTGATGCCAACGAATTCGTCCGCGTGTATTGAGGTTTTTTGGTTCCCGCGGATCTCTTTAATTTTCCGGGATAAAAAGAAGTATATTAGCTATAATTAAGTTACCTAATTTTAACAAGCTGTTGGTTTTCCTTGATAAATAAAATAAAATATTATTATCATTTCATATTCAAGCTTTAAAACTTGATGCCTACCGCTACTACTACCTACGTTAATGTCATGAGTAATTAAGTAACGTCCGAATTTGAGGTCCGATAAAAAATGGACCGCATGCCATCAAATCGGCCAAATCGGTCCAACATCCATAAGCAGTGAACGAATGGAAAGTCATCGCAATTTACGGTTATGATCACGTTAAGGTGTGCAAAAAATATATAAGAATCGGTTAAATTTAAGCCTGGTTCCCATAATAAGAGATACAATAATAAAAAGCATAGGTAGGTATATAAGCTTTTATTATCATAAAAGTTTAGATTAAGAAACATAAAAACTTTTTTATTACTGCAATTTACAACATTCCAAATATTATCTGGGCCAAAATACTTTTTTTTAAATCTTGTTTTCTGCATTAGACAATAATGTTATATTTCGAAATTATAGTATAGGTACTTTTGTTACAAATTTGTACTGATATCCTATAAAATTTAATATTCATTCGAAGAGACCAGTTTTTAGGCACCAAAAGGTAAAATCGACGTGATTTTTGGCATGGGTATAGTTGAGGACCTGGAGAGTGACATAGGCTACTTTTTATCCGGGAAAATTGAGGAGTTCCCGCGGGAATCCAGAAAAACTTATTCCACGCGGACGAAGTCGCGGGCATCAGCTAGTTGTGTATAACTTTTAGACCTATCAATTAGTATCATCTTCTCAACCATTGTCGGCTCACTACTGAGCCTAATCTCGGAATGAGAAGGTTTTGGCCATAGTTCACCACGGTGGCCAAGTGCGGATTGACGCCTTCAGACGCCTTGGAGAACATTATGAAGAACTCTCATGCAAGTACTCTCACGATGTTTTCCTTCAATGTTTGAAGCAAGTGATATTTAATGTCTTGAAACGCACATAATTTTGAAATGTCTGAGGTGCGTGCCCGGAGATCGAACCCGCGACCCAATACAGGAGGACAGGTGTCTTTACCACTAGCCTAGCACTGCTCAATTCAATTTAGTAAATCATCACCTAATTTTATCGTATCGATTATATCGTGCACAAAAGTCTAGGATTTGTTTTGCATTCTGATAAAAGTTAATCCTTGACTGTGATCTCCGACATCAGCTGGTGGTAAGTGATGATGCTGTCTAAGATGATGTCTGGCTAATCAGATAGTGGTATAGACTATAGCAGGGATGAAAGGAAATTAAGCATTTTTTAACTAACTAAAAGCTTTAAGCTTAAGCTTAAAGAGCATAATGACCTTATATAAATTAATGTGAAGTAAGTCGACAGGAAAAAGCAGTATTCTGACATTACACCGAAACCCTAATAAGAAAACAACAAAAAACGTTTTTATACATGTTTGTATAACGCACGTAATAAAAGGCAAGATTGAGAATCATCATACTTATATACTTAAACTTATTATTAATATTATAAATGCGAAAGTGTGTTTGTTTGTTGGTTTATGGGTTTGTTGGTTTGTCCTTCAATCGCTCCGCAGCGGAGCAGCGGATCGACGTGATATTTGGTATGGGTATAGTTGACGGAGAGTGACAGAGGCTACTTTTTATCCCGGAAATTTAAGGAGTTCCCGTGGGAATTCAAAAAATACTAATCCCACGCAGACGAAGTTGCGGGCATCAGCTAGTCACCTTATAAAGTGTAACTCAAAAACTTGGAAGGAAATATTTTTTGTTTGAAGATGATTATAATCTTAGTTGTAACATTTATTGTAAAATCTTGGTGTTTGTGCGGTGTTTCGATGAAAGATAAAATATAAGCTAATGATTTCAACAGAAAAAAAATTGATCAGACATTTTAATTCAATTGAATTCGAAAAAAAAATCGGAATAGTTTCCTAATTTTTTTAATGATGATGATTTTTTTTAATTTTTTTAATGGTACGATGCCGTGTAGAAACCGAAGGGGTATGGGTTTAATATAACTGCCATGCCCCTAACAGGGTAGCCCGCTACCATCTTAGACTGCATCATCACTTACCATCAGGTGAGATCGCAGTCAAGGGCTAGCTTGTAGTGGATTAAAAAAAAAAATGATTTTTCGGTCTTGTATAACAGAGTGAAAAAAGTAAATAAGCGTTTTTGGATTTTTGAGTTCATAGTCCGTCAGCCATACAGATTCCTAGTTCCATGCATAGGTAACATAAAGGGCCTAAAATTTTTTCAGATTACAAAAATATTTAGTAAGAATTTCACGTCATGCTAACGAAAAACTTCCGTGATTGTAATCACTATTCACTATAATAAATTCATCAAAAATTTTAAGCAATACCTAAGTCCATTAGGTGACAGTTATGACGGTTTTCACCAACAATGCCTTTTTCATCATCATCATCACTACAGCCCATTAACGTCCCACTGCTGGGCACAGGCCTGCACTCTCATAGGAGAGCGGGAATAAGAGCTTAGACCCACCACGCTGCTCCAATGCGGGTTTGCGGGCTTTAACGACTATTATCATGTTAGTGATAATAACCGGGACCGACGTCTTAACGTGCTCTCCGAGGCACGGGGGTGAAACACCGCCAACTTACTAACTCCGGGCTAGTACTGAAAATTTTTAGTCAGACAAACACAATACTTAATATAATGACAGACAATGCCTTTTTGGTAAGAGTTATTTGAAAACTGTCATTAGAGAACGCCTAAAAATAAGAAGAAGAAGGTATTTCCTGATATTTAGGCTTTATTGGTGAAAACTAATCGTCTAAAAACTGATGGAGCTGATGATAATATCTATATATTTACTAATATTTTTTAAACACGAAAGTTTGGATGGATGTTTGTTACTCAATCACGCCAGAACGGCTAACCGGATCCAGATGAAATTTGGCACAGAGATAGTCTGGAATAACTCATAGATTACTTTTAATCCCGGAAAATTAAAACCGCGGGAAACAAAAAACCTCAGTCCACGTGGACAAAGTCGCGGGCATCAGCTAGTAGATAATTATTGTAAGGTATAGGTAACTTGCACTTCCCTGAAAAATGAATTACGTAAGAACCAAATAATATACCAATTATAATGATACAGTTAATATAGATGTAAAGCTGTAAGCGTTATTTGTGTAACCATTCATTCGGTCGCCACCGCCATACATGTGGTGCGCAGGCGCACAATATTGTATATTTTTTCAATCAAAATTCCTGTACACATAGAGAGTTATGGACGCAAAAAATCGTCTAATGACGCAGTGCACTGTTTGATGTTCTGAACACATCGGCAATTATGTCTGCTTCCATAATCTTAATAATTTTATAAGATGATGCCTGCGTCTGCTTGGATTTTGGTTTTTAAAAAAATCCTAAGGAAAAATTTTTTTTTCATTTTCAGCATTTCATGAATCCAAGCAATCTCGGTACCTTTTGGTAAAATCGAATAAACGCAAAGGTTGTGAAAAGGCAGATAAAAAAAAATTCGTTGTACCTACTTAGTTATTTATATCAAAACTAAAAGGTAGGACCTATAATCGGTAGTTTTCTATTTTGAGATAAAATTCATTCCAGTTAGTAAGTATAAATAAAGCTAATAGTGGTTGTGGGTTTATTTGTAGCATTATAATCTATATATATAAAAATGAAACCCGTTTTCCTTGGTCACGGCATCACGCGTGAATGGCTGGACCGATTTCACTAATTCTTTTTTTGTTGTATTTGTTATTATTAGGAGAAGGTTCTTACGGAAAAAAATTTTAAGAAAATCTCTCAGAAATATTGAAAAATATAGTACATTTAATTTTGCATACTAAGGCGGTACGAAGTTCGCCGGGTCAGCTAGTCATCAATGAAAATATTTCTAAAATCAGATGATTTTTCTGGCATGGATAACATCAATAGAACATAACTTCTGTATGAACCAAAGATAGATTAAGTATATACATTATATTAATAGAAATTGATATTTAAGTGTAATAGGATTTAATAAAAATATAATTTGTATTATACCTAGTAGTAAACGATTGCTTGAAAATGAACAAAATTCAATTTAAAGATAACACATCTAATTCACGTGTATTTTGGAAGCAATAAAAAGTAATTGTATCAAATAAGCAATCGAGATATAAAATCGATAAAACATGTGCCGCAATTAGCGTCACGGCGATTTTGAGATCGATTCAGTGATTACTTCCATCAAACCGAATAACTCGCGAAATCCGACACGATTCGATAATTATCGGCATATCTAACATCGATACACAAGACCGTTTGTTTATAGTCTTAACGGTTACCGTCCTATTATCAAATAATATCGATTATTTACACTATCAATCGATACCGATAAATAACCTAAGTAAGTAAAATGTTTATATTGTAAACAAGTGAGGTGAGGTGAAGATTGAATCTGTACACTCACACGACTAGTTAACCTCTGTATTGATGGAATTCAGTGCAAACGCATATCTACAAACCCGTATTGTTTATCCACTAATACAAGCTACTTAATTGAAAATTTTCACTGGTAACCACTTAAAAATATGCATCACTGTAGTCAATAATCGATTTTTTAATTGATGTCGCGTGACTATAAATCGATTATTATTTGAAAATTTCGAATCGTTCGATATGCGTGTCGTGATCGCAGTTCGCAGATCGAATGCGTGCAATCAGTTCACGAGGCGTCACACTACTAAGTAGCAATGTCGTAAGTACGGTGTTACGTTGCTTGTCTTGAGCTTGGGTCGCTGCAGGCTGACTAGCACTAGCTAAGGCTGTGAACCGATAAATTAGTGTGGGGTCACACCTACGAATGATCTATTAAATATTTTATATTTCAAGAATGGAGTCTATGCGCGTTTGTTATTTGTTAGTTGAATTAAAATGGTATTTTTCCGTATTTACTATTTTTACTCACGCGCACGTGTATCATATTATGTATTACGATACGTAATACGTTGTTTGATACACGTGCGCATTGAAAATGAAAATTAATCTCTCGGTTATTAAAATACCCTCGCCTACGGCTGAGGCTAAAGTTTCTCGAGAGTAATTATTTTCTTCATGCTGCACTAGTAGCATAACAATTTCTACATTATTTATCTATCTATGTATTTACTACAAAATTTATCGAGAAAAATATTTAGAATTTTAATACCATATTTAAAGCCAAGAGGTCACAAAATGACGGAAATTCATTTCTGTTTTTAGTTTAAACCTCAGAGTAAGTATTAGGTTTATTAACTCTATGGTTTAAACACAATATAGCAATATTTTGTCGTGCTACTTGTTGCTAGTGTATCATGTATCTTATAGCTAAGTGCAAACATGGCTCAGACCGTCGTGGGATCGAGACATTGAGTTTTTTCGCGTGTCTAACATTACATGTCATAATTCTAAGGCCGACACGTTTTCGTACGAAACCAACTCGCCCGATACGTCCGCGCCCGATTCGAATACGAAACCTATGACCTCCGGCGTGGGTGCCAAACATCGTTAAATATTATGGTACTGCAACGCTCATAGAGATCGTTGCAAAACATGCGAATTGCGAAAGTTCCTTATTGAAAATATTGCAGAATTTGACAGCCGGCAAGTACTTGACTTGATTTAATTTCCGAGATTAGGAGGGTCTCGGGCTAAATAAAATATATCCATAATTTTGTATAGACTCGGCCGAGAATCGAGTCCTCAAACAAAAAAAGCGCATTGTCGTTACCATTTGCCTATTTTAACATTAACGTTAATTCGGTTTTACACTGATAAGAATCAATGACCTGATAAATAATAAATGTCGAATTGAGAACTTCCGCATTTCGTGAATTTGGTCAAATTAAAAGCAATTCCTTTAACGATAATTTTTCGAACGACACGATTTTATTACCTACTAGCTGATGCCCGCGACTTTTTTTTATTCCCGGTGAACTCCTTGATAAAAATATAGCCTATGTCAATCTTCAGGTCCTCAACTATAGGTATCCCATGCCAAAAATCACGTCGATCCGTTGCTCCATTCCGGCGTGATTGAATAACAAACCAACAAACAAACATACAGCATTTAGCATTTATAATATTAGTATGATGATACATTTTAATTAAGTTTTGTGGTTATCCGAATTAGGGCCACTGTCCAGGGAAGGGTCAAAGAACCGAAGTTTTGTGTGACGTAGGATATTGTAGGTGCGTTCATCATGCGTAGCGACTAGCGTATCGTGAATATTGTCGTTTTGCTAGAGTTGAATGACATTTAAAGCTTTGAGGAGTCATCCAACTGGAGCACCTAATTTTTTTTTTAATGTTACTCGCGTCACTACAATCCTGGGCGACGCGTATAACATGATTTCGATTTAAAAAAAAGTAAAGGGTATGGTAGAATTAATCAGTGTTACAATATAAATACAGGTATCTTTATAGGTTTTTTTTAATCCAGTGCAAGTTAGCCCTTGACTGTGATCTCACCTGATGGTAACTGATGATGCAGCCTTAATGGTGGCGGGCTAACCTGTTAGGGGCATGGCAGTTATATTAAACCCAACCCCTATTCGGTTTCTACACGGCATCGTACCGGTACGCTAAATAGGGTGGTAACTAGCCACGGCCGAAGCCTCCCACCAGGCCAGACCATGGAAAATTATAAATTCCCAAACCGACGCTACCGGGGATCAAACCCGGGATCTTCGCACGTTTTAAGACAGCGCTCAAACCTGCGCCACGGAGGTCGTCAAATCAAGAGTGAATAGGCATCTTCTAGGCAAGCGCGCTCCACCTTAGGCTGCATCACCACTTACTTGCAAGCAGGTCTAATTGCAGCCAAGCCCTAGCCTAAGATATATATTTTTAAAAAATACATTTGTGTTGGCTGAATTTATGGTATTTGTGCTTCTACAATGGATTTTAGCCAATAGATGGTTATTACGTGATTGTGAACCGTATACTGTAGTCATGTCAGTCACAAACCAATAAACCAACAAACAAACAGACTTTCGCATTTATAATATTAGTATGATTAAAAAGCCAAGGTTTTATGATTAAAAAAGGCTCAAAAAAGCTCTAGCTTCAAAAGTAAGAATATTTTTTTGTCGAGAGCGAGACGTCTATGTAAATTCAGTTTTCAGTTTTAATAAGTACATTAGACTTACCTGAGCTGAAACGTCGTCACCTTGGCCCGAAATACATTCTGAATATCTCCCGCGTAGATGGCTAATCTCTCTGGAGATAGGCCGCCTTGGCCGAGTTTCGGTCGGGAGGACTATTATTATTATGTTAGGCACTATAATACTATTGTGTTATTTTTAGAAATTCCATTTAATCTATGATTGATTGATGAAATTTCATTTTTAATATTCAGGGGTTAAATACTGAAAGCTATGAAAGTTCGCTATTTTTTCAAGTTATTTGAAATTGACCATGAAAACTGGTACAGCTATTTGGGCATTCGCTTAAAAATAAAGATATAAGGTACCTATATCCATACTTATACTATAAACGCGGAGGTGTGCCTGTTTGTCTGTCTGTCTGCTACCCTTTCACGTCTCATCTTTTCAGCCGATTTTCATGTTTGATACATAGTACCTACAGAGACATGTTTTCCGCGGAGAAGGACAACGTAGGTTTGTTTTATCCAAGATTATTGAAGAGTTCCCGCGGGAATTAAAAAACGTTAATTCACGCGGACGGAGTTGTGGGCATCATTTAGTCTTTTAATATGTTCGGAAATTCCACATTACATAGCCGATTTTGCAAACTACACCAGAACGAAGCCGGGTGGGTCCACTAGTTTTCTTATAAACTACTCAATCCAGTTAGTATGTACTTACTCCGTTGTTTTGTAAACTAAAGGAATGCGGTATTTTCGTATTACCATTTAAGGCCCTTTAAGGTACAGTCAGCGTCAAAATAGACCTACATTTTAATGCACTTAATTATCATTCTTGATTAATGACTTCATTATTTCACCTCGTGAAAAAAATTCCATTCAGTGAATTATTACAGACAGTTTTGGATTAACTCTGTCTGTTAGCAGTGATTGTACCGCCGCAAGTTGGGTTGTAAGACCTTTTAGATACGTTACCCTACGTGATGGCCAAATTCCTGTAGCACTTTATAGAACTTGGACAGAAAAAGCGCAAGTCTGAAATACGCATTGCGAGTTACGACAATACTCGAGAGGATATATTATATACCAACTATATATAATATATTAACTTAACATATTGTATTAGATTTTTTTGTATAAAGAACTACCGCACTTAGTTCTAACTTCTGATGTCTTAAACGCGGGAGGTCCCAGATTCAAAATCCGGCACGGCATTTTGGAAATTTATAATTCTTTAATTTTCTCTGGGTATGGTAGCCCACCCTACCGGCAAAGACGTGCCGCCATTCGCCAAGCGATTTAGCGTTCCAGAACGATGTAGAAGCGGTAAGGTTAGCCCGCTACCATCTTAGACTTTTTTTTAAAATCCACTACAAGCTAGCCCTTGACTGCGATCTCACCTGATGGTAAGTGATGATGCAGTCTAAGATGGTAGCGGGCTAACCTGTTTTTTAAAATGTGGTGACTGACTGACTTGACTGCATCATCGCTTGTGGTGAGCGAGATCGAAGCGAATCGAATCTGTGAAAACTCTCGAGTAATGACAAAGACGAAAAATTGCTCGACCCCGGAGTGGGCCGTTTCAAAACTCAAGTACTTAAATATTTTATTCAAAATTGGTAGGTACCTTCTGAACGTCATGTTTACAAAGTATAAGACGTGATGGTGATAATTAACAACGGTATCTTAAAACCTTTTTAAAACTAAAGTTACGAGGGTTCCAAACGTGCCATGGTCTGAGAAGAGCCTACAACAAACTCAGTTGTGTATGTTCTTTGTATGTTGCTTTTTTTAGCTAACTCTGCACGAATCTACTCGTGAGTACACGATTCTCGAGGAGTTTTGCTAACGCCTTGACTATTGAGATATCAGGAATTTTTGCTGCAAACTGTACCTACTTTATAAAGGACACAAAAAGATAAGGAATGTATGGGAAATGTTACCAGTTGAATTATTGCCCTTCTATTGTTTTGCTCGAAGGAGTTTCGGAAGCTTTTGGGCTTTGCAGAAATTGAGAATCCATGTTCATGTTGTGGGGCGACTGGATCTACCCCTACTAAATGTGGTAGAATTATTTAGCAATAGTATTTATGGCGACGTTGTTAGCGAAGTCGATAATCGAATTACATACATTATACAATATTACAATAAAACGGCAATTTCATATATTAAGAACACTCTCAGGATTGCAGTATTAGTCATGGTGTTTTCCTTCACTATTAAAATAAGTGATAGTAGTAACTCCGATAAGAAGGGCATGCCCTAAATTTTAAAAGTAAACTTACTTTTAAAAGTTTAGTTCGGAGTAAAATTAAATTCGGAGTTCCGAATTAAAGGAGATTTCGTGAGGATTTCGAAAAACCTATAGCTACTTGCAGCTTGATAGCTACAAGTAGCTTGTACAAGTTCACATAGGTGATCCTACGGTCATGCTGCGTAGCGAAATAATCCTATGTCTATGGTCATGCTGTTGATATGGCTAACACCGCTTAGCTATAAGCCCTGCAGCTTTTTAGCTTTTAACATTTTTGTACCGAGTCCAAAATTTAAAATAAGCAATAAATATAAATCGAAATGTTGCATTATGGACATGTCTCATTTCCATTGGAATTCAATGGGTATGGAAACACCCGTTCTGGAGAGATGTCCATGCTCCTATCATCTACTAAATTGATTGCGTTGGAACGAGTACCCAATTGCCTGAAATTATAGAGGTATATAAAATCTAGAAATAGAACTTACTAAAAGTTTGCTCGTTATGGATAGCACTTGTGGAAATGGACTTTCTTCTATACTATACTTATTTAAGATACTAATATTATAAATCGAAAGTTTTAATGGGTGGATGGATGGATGTTACTCAATCACGCCAAAACGGCTAAACGGATCTGGATTAAATTTGGTACAGAGATAGATTATAATCTGAAATAACAAATATACTACTATTTATCCCGGTTTTTTTTAATTTAGGTACACTTTTTCCTTAAAATATAAAATTTAGTCAATAATAGGTAACGTAGGCTATGGATAGTGGATACCCAGTTTGGGTGCAGTAGCAACAGTACGTTGTAGTAGTATTAAAGAGTTCTCGTAGGAACCAAAAAACATCTATCCACGCGGACGAAGTCGCGGGCATCAATTCGCGGGCTAGTTTTTAATATCGGTAGGAAGTTTGTCTCCATACTTAGTTACCTTGACTCAGGCGCAGCTGGCATGGAAGCGCGCAAATAAATCACGCATTGACACGCCATATATCTTTTACCAATATTGTTTGTAGCACCTTATTGCGTTCAGCGGTGTCAGTTTCATATTGGTATGTGTAGGCACCTAGGGTTTTTACACTATGGGCACGAGTAGTTTGGTTGTATGGTCTGTGACTATGGGCCATAACAGCGGGATTATATTAAATCGTGACCCTTTTCGGATTGGGTCGAACTCGAGTCGTATCGGGTTTGGGGCACCCCAGTTACCAGTATAACCCAATCTAGTTGCTATTAGGAATTAGGATAATAAAAATTACTTTATCTCTTTACCTCTTATGATCATACAGTCACTCGAGAGAAAAGGATAAAATGCTAACTGCCATCCTAATAGCATCTGGATAATATGATAATTATAGTACTTTACTTTTACGTCACTTTCTATCATTCTAATTTTTAATAATTTTCTATTCATTAGAAGCAATGAAAGGAAACTGTTTTCTCGTTTCAATTTTGTTTTAACACGTCTAGTAGCCGAGAGTTTTCGACCAGATTTTACTTATACAACGTTGATTTTCTTAAATAGAGGTGTGCAATCATTAAAACCAAACTCTGTGCAAATTCGATTCGATCTGCAGATTTAACCCGGGGCTCTTGTGCCTAGGCTCAGTCCATCGACCTTAGTGATTCCCGACAAAGTTTACAGGCGCAGAATTGTGACAGCACCCTTAAGTATGAGCTAAAGATTTCGTTCTTAGTTCGGTTTCTGATTGGATAGCCTGACTAGGAAATGAAATGAAATGAAATGATTTATTTATTTCACATAGGATAACTTCTTCCTTATTTGCACTACTGAGAAGAGCCGGCAACAAACTCACTAGTTGCTAGAAGATTCACAAGCTCTTGTAAAAGTTTATCTGAATCTTTCTAGTTGAAGTGAAAACTTGAGCATTTTTGGTAGGGGGTAAACTTGTGGATTCACGTGACCGACATGCTCGCGTTGTTACGAAGACAAAAGGTCTTAAATACATATAACTAGTGGTTCGCCCCGAACTGAGACCTCGCGGCGCCATCTATTGACATAAATGTGAAGTTCTGTTAAAAATACTGACGCTCATTAAAAATTAAATAATTCCGTTTCCTTACAATATTTATCTAATTTTAGTACTTATTTGTTGTTCACTTACAGGATATAATTGAAATAATTGATCAAGTTTCAGGCTCATCCTTTCAGAAAATTTAGAGTTCTGAGGTCATCTTTGGACGTTAGAAAATCTCCACTTTGAAAGCCCCCCATTTCGTCAATTTTGGGGGAAAAATTAAAAAAAAAATATTTTTGGACTCTATTCCTAATTATCTTTAAAATGATATACCGCAAGCCTATGTAACTTTATAAAAAATATATATTTTACTCCGCATTCGCTTCTATGCGAGCCCCCCTGAAATAAAGATTTTTATTATTTTTTAAGCCATATTCGGCGGGAGGCCATTGGTTTACATATTATATTTAAAGCTGAAGTAATTGCGTTCAGTAATTCAGAAGTTATAATGCTCTGACAGACGGACGGACGGACGGACGGACAAGTGCCAATTCACCCAAGTAGACCCAGAGACCTTCGCTTCGCTAGGTCAAATATATTACATTCGACTTTAACTTTACTGCCTTAGTGTTAAGGTCTATGTTTTAATTATTTTAAATATTTTTTTTATTTAAAAAAATATATTTAAATATTCGTTTTCACTTCTATCGGCTGTCCTTATGACTGCCAATTTTTTTCTATTATATTTGATAAGCACTATATTGTTAATATTATATTGCTAGATGACGTACTGCGTGTTAATAGAATAAAGGCTGACATCAATGCGACGAGACCACAATTATGTTCGCAAAATTACTATTTATGGTATTTTCAAAATATGTAGTGCCTGTCACAAGCATAGGCATAGAAGAGAAGTGAAGTAGCCACAGCCCACAGCCAACCGGTCTCGTTATATATGTCACCGTAAGATTGTAAAAACCGTTAGATTATAATATAACGTTTTTTATCTCGATAGATTATAAACTGTCGACAGATTGTGAACCGTAACATAGGTAGGTACTGCTTACAATTTAACGCGTTATTTTTCGGTAAATTGTAATATATTAGGTATATTAACCCGATAGAACCTAAGTGAATATTCATGTCAAACCCTAACCTAACCTATAGTTCGCGCGCGAGTTGAATGCAGAGTAAATGTATGGTGATACTTACATTTACTCTGCATTCAACTCGCGCGCGAACTGTACAAGAAAGAGACAAGAAAACGTAAAACAATAAATATTTCATAAATTAATACTCAGAACATTGAACGGTTCACAATCTTTCGACAGTTTATAATCTCGCGGGAAAGAAACCGTTAGATTATAATCTAACGGATTTTACAATCTTACGGTGACATATACATCAATTTCAAATTATCCGTTTAAAAGTCAGCTTGGCTTAACTTACTGCGGGATTTCAAGTTTTTGAAACGAAACGAGTATTGAACGAAAACGTTGATATACTAAAACAAAGATTTTAGAGCGTTACGATCCAAATTCTGGGCAATTAAGACCGACGCTTGAGAACAATGTCAATGACAATATTCATTGTGGGTATAGATCCATTATTTCTAATTCATTCATTCATTCTGTCATACAAAAAAAAAACCGATAAATTGAGGCGAATTTGGAAAGTTTTCGGAAAAATACTGACCCTAGTATTTCTTCTTCTTTTTCGACTTTTTATTGTTATGGTACATAGTTAATAGATCAATTATAATTTGAATAATAAAATAAAAAATAATAATAAATATTGCGATATCTATGTATCCATTATAGCTGAACCTATTCAGCAATTGTTGATTGAATTGATTAATACTTACGTGACAACTACGATATGATTTTCATAATAAACGCCTCTACTTAAACACGCGTGTATACCTACCTACCTACATACCTACTTAATCAAAAACATCCGTCACTTGAAACATGAAATTGTAGGATTTTCCAAATTATTTTCACAGGTTTCTAGTGACTAGAAACTTTCTACTACGCACTCAATACGATTGGCAAACCAAAATACTCAGAAACGCATCGGAGGATCCTCAGCCTCCCTATTTTGTAAATCAGTGGCTTTCAAAAAATTTAAGTTTATTTAGATTTTAGAACAAATTTTTTATTCATTGAATTTAAATTATTTTAATTTGCTATGAAATGTTATTTTTATTTCATAGCAAACCTGCAATTGATAAAAATATGTTGTCAGTGGCTTCAATTTTTTGATAGCCACTGAGTTAGGGCTGCAGGTGCTGCAAATACTCATGGGCGGCTGTTATCACATAGTCATATGATTCTGGTACTTTCTATTTAAATAAAATACAGATCATTATTATTATTTGTTAAAAAAGCCCATGAGTCATCTAGGTAATTGTATATCGGTAATTTTCATATCAATGAGGACACCAATGGAATTGATAGGATCAGTGGTTTCTATAAATGCTTATCATTGACAAATAGCTCGATCGACTCCCGCGCCGCATTCAATGAGACTTGTATTATTAATTTAATAATACCCAATCTCTCGACACAGATTGACAGCTGGATTACTAAACGGTATTTTATTTATTTTTATTATTATTTTTATAAAATATTGTCTTAAAACTAATAGAAAAAAGTGGGCAAAGGTAAAGCTTATCCCTAAAATATAAAATTCTCCCAACCTTCCTTGAAAGTGACTAAGGTGAAATTGTTAAGTGGTATAGACTATAGGTGGAGAACGGTAAATATTATTTTTAAAAAACAACAATGATAGCCAAAAGAGGCTTAAAGAGAAATACTTAGGACTTCGGTCTACTATTCAGGAGGTCCCGGATTTTGAGATATTCTAAAAAAACATATGTAGGTAGGTTGCCTGCGAAAGCTGATAGCTCAAACTCTTCGTGTAGACCACAAAAATAATATGAAGACCTAAGAAATATAGAGTGTAGGCCACACTTGCCACTTCACTTATACACATCTACCTACGTCATTTAAACCCGTATTAATATACCGACGTCTACTAAGGTAAGGTCTACTACACGTTCTCAATTTTTTTCAAAATTAATCTCAAGTATATGTAGGTACGCTGTCTTAAGCATATATTATTACCGAGACTTGAGAATTTTTTCTTCGCTGATGTTGATGGTTTATTAATACGAGCCCTAATAATCTAAGTTTGGCACCATTCACTCTCTCTTCCAAATACTTATACTTTTTTTATGTAGATACGAAAATACTGCAACGCGTGGGGCTTGAACTTCATAGCATGAATCGTTCAACCTTATCCATACTAATATTATAAATGCGAAAGTGTTTCTGTCTGTCTGTCTGTCCGTCTGTCTGTCTGTCTGCTACGCTTTCCTGGCTCATCTTTTCCACCGATTTTGCTGAAATTTGGTACAGCGGTAGATGGTATCCCGGGGAAGGACAAAGGCTACTTTTTATCCCAGAAAATTAAAGAGTTCCAGCGGGAATAAAAAAAAACTGTCTCTTCACCCGATTTTGATGAAATTTGGTACAAGGGTAGATGGTATCCCGGAGAAGGACATAGGCTACTTTTTATCCCGGAAAATTAAAGAATTCCCACGGGAATCAAAAATCTTAATCCACGCGGACGAAGTCGCGGGAATCATCTAGTATTTAATATGTCGGTCCGCACATTCACTCCCACTAGGAAAGACTCCCTCGTTTCTAATTTGAACCGCTAGAATATAGAATGCCCTACAGACTTCAGTTTTCCACTCCTCTTTTAATATAAATATCATCCAATCAAAAGGGCATCATCTAGACAAGCGTGATGCACCTTAAGCTGAATCACCACTTGCTAGCATGAAATATAGCAGCTTGACGCATTGGATTCGGTGGATCGTCGCGCCAGGAGACTAATTGGCAACAAAGCGCTGGTCAGTTCGAAGCTGCAAAGCTTGGAACATCGGCGCAAAGTTGCCTGTCTGTCGGTATTCTACAGGATATATTTCGGAGAGTGTGCTCAAGAACTATTCGATCTGGTTCCTCCGTCGCCTTTTTATTATCGAACCGCAAGGCATCGACAAGGTCTACACCCTTACGCAGTCGAAATTCCGCGGGCTCGTACGAAGCGTTTTGCTTCCTCGTTTTTAATCCGAACCGCTAGGATATGGAACAGCCTTCCGGCTTCCGTTTTCCCTTCCTCTTTTAATATAGGTACCTTCAAATCAAGAGTGAATAGGCATCTTCTAGGCAAGCGCGCTCCACCTTAGGCTGCATCACCTCTTACATGCAAGTCTGATTGCAGCCAAGCGCTAGCCTATATATTTAAAAAAAAAAAAAAAAAAATTCCAATAAGATTAATCCATACTAATCCATATCCATACTTCCATACTAATATTATAAATGCGAAAGTGTGTCTGTCTGTCTGTCTGTCTGTCTGTCTGTCTGTCTGCTACGCTTTCACGGCCCACCTGTTGAACCGATTTTGATGAAATTTGGTACAGGGGTAGATGGTATCCCGGGAAAGGACATAGGCTACTTTTTATCCCGGAAAAATAAAGAGTTCCCGCGGGAATAAAAAAAACTGTCTCTTCACCCGATTTTGATAAAATTTGGTACAGGGGTAGATGGTTTCCCGGGGAAGGACATAGGCTACTTTTTATCCCGGAAAATTAAAGAGTTCCCGCGGGAATCAAAAATCTTAACCCACGCGGACGAAGTCGCGGGAATCATCTAGTAAAGAAATAAAAATACGCGAAATTAATCATGGGAATCAACAGTCATGGTAAGAATTAATGAACTATTACTAAAAACAAGTCAACAAGCCAGTCAAAAAATGAGGATGTTAGTATTACACTAAATAGCAACGCCTGCTAAAAGTTATTTCGCAAACATACAGTATATGTGAAATTGCTTTTATCCTATTTACAGAACTACATGACTTCAGAATTACTTCAGATTTTTATTATTATAATGTTATCGACTTTGAACATACGTACATAATATTAAATTACCTTCCTTTACCTAGGATCGTCCCTTACAATTTTATTTATGAAACCATTGCAATCCGGGTATAAGCTCTTAAGCTAGATGATTCCCGCGACTTCATCAGCGTGGATTAAGATTTAATGAATCCCGCGGTAACTCTTTAATTTTCCGGGATAAAATCTATCCCTGTACCAAATTTCATCAAAATCGGTTGAGCAGATCGGCCGTGAAAGCGTAGCAGACAGACAGACAGACACACTTTCACATTTATATTATTAGTATGGACTTAACTTACTATTTTCCCATGCGAACTTTTTCTTACGTAACTTCTGTCTGTGAAAAATTGTAATTCATACCTACTAAATACTTACTAATAAGTAGGTAATATATTATAATTGTGAAAGTGTTAAAAGTGGACTGCCTCGTTGGTCTAGTGGTTATCATGTTCGACTGCGGCTGACAAAGTCCCGGGTTCGAGACCCGGGTCGGGCCATAATTGAGTGTTTGGTTTTTCTGATTAGAAATTCTCAGTACTAGCCCGGAGTTAGAAAGTTGCTGGTGTTTCACCCCCGTGCCTTGGAGAGCACGTTAAGCCGTCGGTTCCGGTTATTATCACTAACATGATAATAGTCGTCAAAGCCCGCCAACCCGCATTGGAGCACCGTGGTGGGTCTAAGCTCTAATTCCCTCTCTCCTATGAGAGTGGAGGCCTATGCCCAGGAGTGGTACGATAATGGGCTGTAGTGGTGAAAGTGTTTCTGCTTGTCTGTCACACTGTCACCTTTCAGCAGGTGAACCTATTCTGTTGAACAGATTTTAATGAAACTTGGTCTTACAGATAAATATTTTATGCCTGAGATCGTCCCAGGGAATTGGTTGGTGGCCTTAGATATATTATTTTCTTCTGTGTATTAATTTCTTCTGTACTTCTTCTACTTTTAACTAGTTACAAATACAATAAATAAGTAGGTACATAGATATTAGTGAATTGCATTATTTGTCAAAATAAGTAAAAATATTACCTACACTTCACTAAACTAAACTACTGCTGTTAATGTATAAGTACCTAGTAGTAATGGGTATCTACATAAGTTTATGAAAAATCCATGTGGATTAGGCGTTAAAAATAAAAAACATATAAACCATTGATAAAATGTATTCATCTTACGCACGGTAGATATGCTATTTAATAATTTTATTAATGTCTACTCCTTATTTATACCTACTTACAAGACACTGGAATGATATTTTAATCTACTATCGGAAATTATAGCACCTCATAAATTAGAAAAAATCTAAGTAGTATATTAAACGATTTATATCATAACAAAACTGTTTAAAAGCAAAACTTTATTCAAATTTAAATGATTTGCAACTTTGTTAACCAAGTGGTACTTAAATAAAAAAACAGGCGCTGAATTGAGAACCTCCTCCTTTTTAGAAGTCGGTTAAAAATACTGAGATGTATTACAATTATAATTATTAACCACATTATTTAACACTGTCCTTTAAATAGTTTCTTTAAATATTACTTCACTACCTGATGCCCGCGACTTCCTCCGCGTGGTTTAAGTTTTTGTTTTTTGATTCCCGAGGAAACTCCTTAATTTTCCTGGACAAAAAGTAGCCTATGTCACTCTCCAGGTCCTCAACTATACCCATACCAAAAATCACGTCGATCCGTTGCTTCGTTGCGGCGTGATTGAAGGACAAACCAACAAACTAATAAACCAACAAACAAACATACACACTTTCGCATTTATAATATTAGTATAATATAGTTAAGTTCGTATTTTATTACAGAAAGCTTGGGTTGGTCACAGATTATATAATTTCTTTGCAGGATTTGAAACAAGCTCACATACTTATTTAACTAAAAAAACTGCCTAGGTACGAAGTATTTTATGATAGCATATAAAAGCTCTAATAACAACAACGTAGTTATAACGTAATGACGTCAAACTCATTAGAGCGATTACAAAGTTATGATTAGATGTAAATATATGTAAATAAGAAATTAATAACCTATTAAATAGTATTTATAATGATCTAAATAACTTAAAATAATAATGATCTAAATAGCTTAAATTTATTAATTAATTAAGGCAAGATAAACTTTTGGTATATTATTACTGCCATTTCACATTAAAAATAATACTGTGCAATAAATAAATATTGGAATCTCAGCGGATTTAATTATACGTCCATGCTTAAATCACTTAACTTTGAATTAAATCCGATTTTTCTTAATCAAAGAAAACGTGGTTTATAAAATTATTTATTTTTTATTCATTATTTCTACAAAATTAATGATATGTTACTATTCTGTTATTCTTGATTGGTAAAATTATTTCTAAATACGGAAAAAGTAATAAAGGTTTTAATAATAATTAAATTACTAAGTAAATATAAATATTATTAAATACTATCATGATAGAATTGGTCTGTATTCTAAAATATTCAAGTTCGGGAAATTGTGTTTATCTACTCTTATTTTTATTATATTTTTAAATATATTAGTATTATTTTTTCTTAGAATATCTACATTTATGTAAGTATTTTAAAAGTAACGAGAAAGTAATATTAATTGGAATTTGCAGATAGTATCAAATAAAAAACCGATTTATAAAATAATTTTTAACAAGTCCGTTTTTCAAAATATCAAAATTTTAGATAGCACCATACTATTAATTAATCATTTGGTACAATTTATTAAATTAACGCACAAAAAGCGTTGCGACGCTAAACTTTTTAATAAGTATTCAACATAATTGCCAATTAAAATTTAAAACGCATTTATAATTTATATGAGTATATATAGCGAGTATATGTTTACATAAATATAATTTAACAAATATTCTATGTAAATTTCAACTTTATGTACCTTTTTCCAATACCTTTAACCATAACAGATTTTAAACTTAACACTCAAATAGTTGCAACTGACTTTTTCTCTTCAATAATCTTAGGGCTGGATTACACTTTGTTAAGTTAACGGTGCGGGTGAAAAGTGGCAATTATTAAAATCAACGTGTCACAATGTTAAATGTAAATTGCTAGTGTGAAGTGTGAGTGCGAGTAAAAAACGATTAAATAGGAGAGCATTTTTCTTTCAACTTCAAGGATCATGAAACACAGTGTGAACATTTACTTTAGACTTAAAACTTAACACTATAATATTTATGACAATTAATTAATTTGCACCTGCACTTTTTACTTCACAAACTGTAATCCAGCCGGTGGTTATTATTGAATTGACGAACATATATAATATATACGTATTCCTCTGTCCTCACTAATAATATAGCTGCGTGTAAATATTGCTTAACTTAGGAGATTTCACTTAAAAAGGGTAACTTATGCATAAGTGTGCTTTTCATAAGAATAAGATCAACATCATCATCATAGGAGCAATAGCGGGCTAACGATCTGTACGCTTACTCTGAGTTTTTACATTGCAAATACGATTGATCGACGTGAGAGCTCACCTCGCGAAGTGTAAGCGAACGTTAAAGTAAAATGAACCTTAACTGCATCGGTTTGGAGCTGATTTCATCATTTCGTGTATTTATTCACAGCCAGCGCTCCAAATGCTGAATTTGTGACTTTAAAGCATGAGCTTTTGGGTCCATTTTACCTTGAGTAAGCGTACAAGGTCTTCAAATTATAAAAGTTCAGTCAAACTAAGACGCGTGGGATGCGGGAACCGAATCTCTCTGATTGTATTGTACCTATCTATTGAATACTTCCCCGCAAGATACTCGCGCCCAGATCCAGCGAGAAATTATATGTACCTACCTAGTACCTACGCCTTATTTTATTCCTTCGGTTAATTTTGACCGAAGGTTTATTACCTATGCAGGCTTAGAAATTAGGATCAAATCAATTTGGGCAAACTAATGTTAAAATAATACCGTTACTTGCGAGCAATATAATCGACATTCATTGTAGGTAGAATACCTAATTGTAATATGTTCTATGTTTGTTTAAATGTGTGTGTTACAATAAAATTGAGAATTCTAAATACATATCAACAACAGGTTTACTATCTACCTATCATTGTAAGCGTAAATTTATAAAAATTGTTGTCAATAATTAATTTTACATACTAGAACAGTATTATTACAAACAAAATGATGAATTGCTTGGGTTATCCTTTTCATTATAAGAACAGGGTCATTGATGTAGAATTTTAGTAATGAACAGGGTCCACACTGTCAACGCATAAAGCCATATTGTTTTATCATTGTTGACTTTCGTGTTTAAGAATAATAATTATAATTCTTATTTCAGGGACGTCAAGGTATGTGACAGCAGACTGTCATTTAGAGTAATATTGCTTTATGCGTCGGCAGTATGGCCACAGGAGCCAAATAAATTAAATTCCTGGTTTAGTCCCGCAGATCGCAAAAACAACCCTACTCAGTGGTTAGTCCGCTATTGCTTCCAATTAAGGGGTCCCAGAAGTAATGTCCAAGGTCCCAGAAGTGGAGTCCAGGGTTCCAGAAGTAGTCCAGGGTCCCGCCGCAGATCGCTCAGGAGTCAACACCCTCAATCAGCGTTTAATATCTGGAACAAGCAATTTTACTTTTTAATTTGTGCCCTTCAAGTTATTTAATCTAAACAGGGAATTGAGTCCTGAGCGACCTGTTCGAAATACAGTTTTATCGACTGATAATGATTATTGCGTGTTCAGTATACAGCTGTATAATAATGCATTCAGGATGCTAATGGGTCTGCCTAGGTAGTGCAGTGCGTCGGGGATGGTCGGGCTAGCTCCAATGGCATCCTGAGGGCATTTGCTGACAGGTTTGACCTGAACCATTGTCATATGGTGCACATGCTGACAAATCAGGGCTGTCTTAGTTAGGGTTTTAGGATTAGGAAGTTTTATAATTACTAACATTACCTAGGTTTGTAAATAATTTATTGTATGTGTCTGTGTATTTTTCTTTATTTTATTTTTACTTCGTTTAAAATCTGAAAACCCTACTTTGGTGCATAAGGATTTTGATCCGTTTTATCTAACTGGCATTTACATATTATGTAATCAAACTGTAATTTTTTCTCAGAAATTTTTGGTGATCTCTTTGAAAATCTTGAATGAAACTTTGTACAGATGTTTTTGAAAATGAAATAGTATTATGAACGTACAGGGGGCATACGATCATCGCTAAAAGCTGTAATATTTCAATATTGTTGTCGCTTTTGTTACTGAAATATAATATTTATTTTAAAGACGTCAAGTTACGTTATATAAATTTGAAATATTAAAATAATACTGCTTTTTGAGATGGTGGTATAGTACCAGTAGGTGGCGCGCGACTCGCGAGACGTTCAAACTTTAAACAAATTACAATATCAAAGGCATGCCGGGCATTATATCTAAATTGCTCTAAGCCAATTTATCTAATGAGGTTCTTTGAAACAGCTGCAGAAGGTTCCACGTAGGGATACAAATAACAGAAAGATGTTATTAGGTATAGTAAATAGACATTTCGCATTTTTTTTGTCTAAAACAACTTTATACTGTTTAGTACTATGGTATGTATTTTCATCTTTATTCTATATTAAGTGATGTCGAGTCTCTAACTCTACCACCGGTTCGGAAACACGTACTACTGAGAAGAGCCGGCAAAAAACTCAGCAGCAGCTTATAAACTTAATGATTGTAAGTTTTAACTTATCTTATAGGGACTTTACAAAAAATTAAAAAAGTATGTGTGTGCAATTCACACACGGCAGAAGTGAAACTTCAGAAAAGTAGCCTACGAGAGAATGAGATAAATATAACGTGTATTCTATCTCAATCTCTCGCAGGCTAAATTGTATTATGAATAGGTATGTTTGTCTCTTTTTAGTGACGCTTTTTCGTTTCATCGAATTTTCAAATCACGATTCTAAAGAAGTTTCACTTCAAAAATAACAAGTTATTATTTCAATTATCCTGTGGGCCGGTTGTAGGTAACAGATAGATTCATCTCATTTCCTCCATCATGCAGCCTCACTAATGATAACCAACTGATTACATCAGTGAGTGCGTGCTGGAACTGGAAATTGGAATCAATTTTATGAACGCCATCCTGTTTTACTGCTGACTGCAACACGCCTGTACCGAGTGATTTGACACTTGCTCAGTCCTCGCTAGGGCTGGCAACTTGTGATTATAAGAGCATTAAAAAAAATTGCTTTCAAAAAAAACCGTAGATCTACTATACCTACAACTTCTACTACTTACCTAACATAACAATGTAAAGTTCAAACTTCAAACAAATGTTTTGCATGTGAGTTATCTTTTTGACGACCTCCGTGGCGCAGTGTGTAGCCCTGTCGCCTTAACGTGCGGAGGTCCTGGGTTCGATCCCCGGCAGGGTCAATTTGGGAATTTACAATTTCTGAATTTTCCCTGGTCTGGCCTGGTGGGAGGCTTCGGCCGTGGTTAGTTACCACCCTACCGGCAAAGACGTGCCGCTAAGCGATTTAGCGTTCCGGTACGATGCCGTGTAGAAACCGAAGGGGTATGGGTTTAATATAACTGCCATGCCCCTAACAGGTTAGCCCGCTACCATCTTAGACTGCATCATCACTTACCATCAGGTGAGATCGCAGTCGAGGGCTAGCTTGTAGAGGATAAAAAAAAAAGTGCAGTAGGTACCCGGCAGTAAAAATTGCACATCGATCTTTAGAAATCACAAGGGAATATTCAGAAATTTTGTGGGATCAGCCAGTTTAAACTTAAGAAAAAACAAAAAAATACCACCACTTTGATAACATCCATGTTTTTTATTGGTCTATTTCACTGAACATTCTGGATTTTTTCATATAACTACATACCTATTATTTTTTCTACATAAATGAAGCAGTCAGTATTTGTTTTAGACCACTGTTTGTGTCGTTTTTACAAAAACTATAAATTACATTTTATTTAGTTAAAGGAAATTGAAATTTCTGTATAATATTATATTATAAGACAATTAGACAATTTTTTTCTGTTTCAACTACATAATTATCTGTTTTGTAACTCAATACTTCATTAGAGTACCTACCTTACATATTCACTGTAGTTCCACAAGTGTGCGTATTTGTTTAAATCATGTACAAATATTTGCGAATTTTAAGTGAATTTTATCGTTTAAGTTAATAATACTAACCATCACACGCTGCACACATATTAGCTGACAAATACAAAATACACACAACTCCTACGCTCCAAAGATATTAAAAAAACTATTTAGGTATGAAGCTCACTTAAATTTGAAGCCAAACTATGTACATACAAATAAAATATTGCAAATGCTTACGTGTGTGTCTGTCAGCCCGTTACCTTTTCACGCCAATCAAAATTAATAATTGATAAGTCGCAATATGCATACTATTGACCTGTTAGCCCGGAAAATTAAAAAAATATACTTATCAAAATAATGTTTTTATCAAATAAATGTTTACAAGAGCTTTTGAATCGTCCAATGAATCTATCACTGCTGGTTCAAAATGCCATTGTTACGTAGAAGAACCAGCAAGAAACTCGAGAAAAGAATACTCGTAGACGTCGAGATCCTTTAGTATTTTCATCAAAAACCGAATTCGCCGCTGACGAAGTCGTCATCATCATCGACCTTCATCGAAAGACATGAAAAACAATAATTTTTAGTTTTTCCACCTGAACGAAGCCAGTTCGGATCAGCTAGTAAGTAAATTAAATTAATATTATTAGGAAGTAGGTACTAATGAATTTAATTAAACATTCATAACAATAACAGTTTTTTATGGCGCTTTTTATGCTAAACAGTTTTTTATTTCACCTATGACGTAGTTGAAACGTTTTTTGTGGAAAATAAGGTGATTGGCTTTGACGATGAGTGATGACGTGGCACTGCTGTTACGTAATACCAGCAAACCTGTAGTTTACCGTGCTTGAAACTAAGTACGTATACCTTAACCGCAAAATCAAATTCAGCATATACTGCCAATATTCTCATCTCTAAGATAGCTTCACACAGAGCCTTCTGCTAATCGACAAACCTTTGCCACAAGCACCGCACCGCAAGATATGTATATGTCACCGTAATATTGTAAAAACCGTTAGATTATACTAATCTAACTAGCGAGATTGTAAGCTGTCGAAAGATTACAATTTAATTTTTTCGGTAGATTGTAATCTGTTAGGTATAACTATTAACCCGATAGAACCTAAGTGCCCTACCTGATTATTTATGTGAAACCCTAACCTATCCTACAAGAAAGAGACAAGAAGACGTAAATACAATGAATATTTAAAAAATTGACACTTGAAGAACATTGAACGGTTCACAATCTTTCGACAGTTTATAATTTCGCGGGATAGAAACCGTTAGATTATAATCTAACGGATTTTACAATCTTACGGTGACATATATAATCTAGATCAGGGGTCGGCAATTCATTTCAAGTGAGGTCCAAATTGTAAAAAAAAATCAACCGAGAGTTCAGAAAAAAATATAAGTTTTGATGCCCTGAGATAAATAGGATGGAATTTTTGTTTTCGAAAAAGAGATTGCACTTGAATCCAAAACGTATTCTATAGTTTGCATACTTGTTTAAAACGCGCCTAACCCCAAAATTCTTCAGTGGATTTATATTTGATTATTTGTGGGAACATCTTCTTTATTATTTCCATAAGAAGGCTTTGAAATACTGAAAAAACTTCACGGCTACTACTACGCGGCTAGGCCATTCTCTGGTTGGAGACACCTGTGCATGTGCGAATTTTAAAATATCGACCGTTCACCTTTTGTCAAGATCCGCGAAATTTAAAAAAAAAGTCGTGGATTCACTTTTATGTCAAAAGTTCAATATTCCCTAACTTACCCCTTTAGAGTTGAATTTTCAAAAATCTTTTCTTAGCGGATGTTTACAAGTCACCAGTACGTTATTCTTAAGTTACCTCGTGTCAGCTTCCCTATTTAGTATTCCGATAAGTCCGTCAAACTTATCTGACCCGGTGGCCAAAATTGGAACTAATTTTTATGCTACTTTTACTTACTTACGGTACGTACGGTACGTACTTTTGGTTTTTGTCATATTTTTTATAGATTCTAGCGACGCTGTCACCGGGTCAGATTTTTTTAAATCCACTATAAGTTAGCCCTTGACTGCGATCTCACCTGATGGTAAGTGATGATGCAGTCTACATCTTTGCCAACAAAGCGCTCAACACTGCGCCACAGAGGTCGTCAAAAAGATAGATACTCGTAAGAGTATAAGACTATCTAATGCCCGTGACTACGTCCGCGTGGATTGAGGTTTTTCGGTTCCCGGGGGTATTCTTTAATTTTTCCTGAACAAAAGTAGCCTATGTGTTATACCAGACTATAATCTATCTCTGTGCCAACTTTCATCAAGATCCGTTCAACTGTTGGGGCGTCATTGAGTAACAAACATCCATCCATCCATCCATCCAAACTTTCGCATTTATAATATTAGTATAGATTATTATATTATATTATATTTATATTTATATTTGATGATATTTGTTTGTCGGACTATACTAAGCCATGATTATGCAAGCCCTGAGACCCTGCGAGTGCACACACGCACACACTCACGCACACGTACACACGACAATCACTAAACCGGCCGATTGACGTCAATGGTGGGTGGGACTATAAAAAATAAAACTATCAGTTTACTATACAACAACTCACGACATACATCCATAACAAGGCATTGTGTTCATTTTTACTCATAACAATTGATCAGTGAATGGGTGGATTGTTTCATTATTGCTGTTTTTTGTTGATGATATGTTGATATGTTTGAAAGATGATGATCATTACTAATGGATGCTTAGGAAACCCTATTGTTGCATTCAACACTTATAGCACCTACCTAGAAAGGCCCGCAACGTCGTCCTCGTGGGGTAAGGTTTTTTGAGAATCGATTAGGAACTCTTTGCAAACCTTCTCTGTGTAATATTTGCATATTTTTATATAATTATTTGTAGCTGAGTGTACATTTTTAGATGCATAATATTATTGTAAACGTGTGTAGGTACTTCAATTAGTAAATAAGAACATTTGGAAATTACCACTAATTACTAACGAGTTGAGAGTCCACGACACTGTTTGTTTAACTTTCCCAAATGTTATTTGTGTTATTGTAGTTTGGTCCTCCACTCCAATTTGTAAGTTATTTCTTGCCGAAAGTTCTTGCCAGACATTTCTTTCCAGACTGTTCTTGCCAATAGTTCTTAATAAGCAGTTCTTGCCATAGTGTCAACGAGTTCTTGCCAAGAGTCTTTGTCAAACAGTTCTCAAGTTACAGTCATTGTACGAGTCAGTACTTCTAAGTGTAAACCTTGTAAACTTCGTATAAAATAAATATATAATATCTAATCGTCAATGCTGCTGTTGTAATTTCAAGACCCCTTACCACCCGAACATTACATCTGTACCAAATCTCGTCTAAATGAGTTTCAACAGATATGCCGTAAAAATGTAGCAAACAAAAAGACAGACACACATTTGAATGTATAGTAAGGTCTTAAGTAATCTTGCCTATCAAGAAGCTTTTGACGACCTCCGTGGCGCAGTGTTGAGCGGTGCGGAGGTCCAGGGTTCGATCCCCGGCAGCGGGCAGGGTCAATTTGGGAAATTATAATTTCTGAATTTTCCTTGGTCTGGATTAAGGGTATGGATTTAATATAGTTCTGCCATATCCCTAACAGGTTATCTCGCTACTATCTTAGACTGCATCATCACTTACCATCAGGTGAGATCGCAGTCAAGAGGTAACTTGTAGTGGATTTAAAAAAAGCTGCCCCACAAAATGTTTTCGTCCGCACTATAACACATTTTATTTATATTGCACAGTGTACTTTCACTCTGTGGGTGTTCGTATGATTAAGCAGAGGAAGTCGTGGTAACTATCTAAATAAGCTAATTAACATCCTAGCATTATCCACACTAATATTATAAATGCGAAACTGTGTCTGTCTGCTACGCTTTCACGTCCCATCTTTTCCACTGATTTATCTACCGAGAGGCTGCATTCCGGGGAAGGACATTGACATACATACTTTTTATAAAGAGAAATTAAAGAGTTCTCGCGGGAATCAATAAACAGTAATCCACGCGGATGAAGTCGCGTGCATCATCTAGCAGAAAATAAAGGATCTAATAATTTACATTAATTCAATACCGTGGCTTGTCCCCATGAAAATGAAATATTCCCACAGTAAGTCGGCCACTCTACCACGTCGGGTCCTTGACAAATGACGACATGCATTGCCAAGTCTATAAACCTCTTAGGCAATACGTGCCTTTGAATTTAAGGCATAGCCACGGCAAAGACGTGTAGCCAAGCGATTTAAGCGTTCCGGTACGATGCCGTGTAGACACTGATTAGGGATACGGGTTAAACTTTAATATAACTGCTGTATTCTAACAGGTTAGCCCTCTACTTTGGCCTGTATCAAGTATTACCACCAGATTGAAGGTGAGATCGCAGTCTTTTTTTTTTATCCAACTAGAAGTTAGATTATATGATCACACCTGATGGTAAGTGATGATGCAGTCGAAGATGGTAGCAGGCTAACCTGTTAGGGCTCCGGCAGTTATTTTAAACCCATACCCCAAATCGATTTCTACACAGCATCGTACTGGAAATCGCTAAATCGCTTGGCGGCACGTCTTTGCCAGTAGTTAACAGTTACCACCCACCACGAAGCCAGGACAAACCAGAGAAAATGAGGAAATTATAAATTCCCAAATTGACCCTGCCGGGGTTCGAACTCAGGACCTCCTGCAGTAAAACAACGGCGCGCAACACTGCCCCAAGGAGGTTGTGAAAGCGCAGAATAGGTAATAGTACACTGTACAGGTCCAAGTCAAGGGCTAATTTGTATTGGAATAAAAAAACACAGTTACGCGCGCGTCTCCTTTGTGCTTTTATGCAGTTGTCGCTGCGCTTTATATGGATCCAAGCCTTTACATTCCATCCTTCAAATATAAAAAAAACGTGACGTCAATTGCTGTTATACGCTAGAATACTTTGTGGTACATTGAAGCATTGTACTGAATTTGCATGAGAATGCTTTAACGTTTGTGTTACTTTTGACATTTATTTCACAAATGCAAAATTTGCGACCGGCAACTCAATTTGCTAAAACGTGTACAAACATACTTATGAATACCAGTATACATGCCTACATAATAGTTAGTGAGCCTAGTTAATAGATTTTTATTGAAGAATCTCATTACATTGTATGTATCGTAAAAAAAATTATATAATTATAAGGTTTCTAATAGTATTTGTGATTAGATGGCACCGTCAATCAAACATAATTGAGTTTCTCTGTAAGAAAAGATTTATTGTGTTCATTTTACTTGTACACTAAGATTCACATGAAATAAAAGTTATAAGTAACAAAACCTCTCATACCTGTAAGAAAAGAAACGACATTAAATGTTATTAAACACGGTGTCAGTTTCTTAATCACAATTAGAATATCCTTCTGAGCAATTAATTATCAATGCTACTTATTTTACAAATTGTTTTCACACGAAAATCACGAGACGCTTTTTAGGTTAAGTCTGTCTTTTTTATTTATAGAGTATAGACCTCTGGTGCGGCTCGGTGACATTTGTTGCGCGGGAGAATTTGAATTAAAGAAAATTATAATTTTCTTTACATCTCCCCTCTGAGAGAAGATGAAATAATGGGTTTGCTCATGCATACCAGTATTTAAGCGTAGGCAGGAGCTGGCGTCAGCTTCGAGATGTGGAAAAAGTTAGATTCTGATTTCTTATGGTCAGTGTTTATCTTGTAAATTGAGTTCGATATTTTTTCTATGATTTTGTAGGGGCCGGTTTTCAATTCATCCAGCTTTCTCCTATTTAGTTTGTTTCCGTTCTCTACAAAAACAGTATCACCAACTTTGTAGTCTATATATTTTCGATTTTTATCGTAAATTGTTTTGTTGTAATTGTGTGATCTGATTGTATTTTCCAGAGCTCTTTTCCTGTCCTGGATTAAATCATACTCAGTTTTCTTTTGTTTCAGCTCATTTGGCAAAATCGTAACATCTGTGCCATAAAGTAGGTACTTTGGGGCATATCCAGTAACAGTGTGCTCTGTTTCATTGTATTTTTTTACACAGTTGTGTGCTATAGTTGACCAGGCTATTTTCTTGTCATGTTCGTTTATCTTGCATCTGATTTTGTTGACCAACGTTTGGTTTAGTCTCTCGTTTAAGCCATTTGAGAAAGGTGAGTTCACTGCTGTAAAAATTATTGGAATATTCTTTTCGTCCAAAAATGTCTTGAATTCCTTTGAATTGATACCCGGGTATTGATCTGAGAATATCAATTCGATGTCATCAATTTCTGCACAGTTTCTTATAAGTTTGATGAAATCGTTTGCATTTTGAGTACTAGATGTCAAAATATATGCATATCTAGTAAAATGATCTGATAGCAGGTGTAAGTATCTCTTCGTTGATCTGGATCCTCCGAAACCTCCAATGGTGTCAATGGAGCATATTTGAAAAGGTTTTGTGGCGGGGCCTAAGTGGGACATCAATCCATATTTATTTTTTCCTCTTGATTTATTCTTTAAACATACTATACAACTCTCACAGATTCTTTTTATGTTTTTCGTCATGTTTTCTGCTGTATACACCGAGCTAATCATTCTTTGCATCTGTTTAATTCCAATGTGGCCTAGATCTGTATGTACATTATTCATGAGTTCTATGCTGAATTTCTCTGATATTATTATTTTTTCTTTTTTCTTGACTTTCTTGTAGTACACATTGTTTTTTGTTTTTAACTTGTCTTTTCTGCACTGTATATATTCATTTTTAACTTGATCTTGTAAGATATCATTTAGTGTTATTGTGTTAACTACTTTTAACTGTTCCTCTAGGTTTTCCTCTGGTTCAAGGACTGGGTTCCTGCTCAGGCAGTCTGCTTCAATATTATATCTTCCTGGAGAATATTTAATCTGGAAATCATATTGTGATAAGTAATATGTTAGGTCACCTAATTCTTCATCTGTTCTAGATTTTATGTTCATATTCTCCAGTGGCTTGTGGTCAGAAAAGACAGTAAATTTTCTACCTATTAACAGATGCTGCCAATACTGTACACATTCTTTGATTGCCAGGCATTCCAGATATATAGCTTTTTTCCTTTTTTGTGCTTCATTCAATTTTTTTGAATAGTATGCTACCGGTTTTTCTTCATTGTTTTGTTGTGGCTGTTTGAGGACTGCTCCTACTCCTAGTATACTAGCATCTGTGTATATGTGGATAGGTAGGTTTGGATCAAAGATTGTTAATATTGGTTGAGAACATAATATTTGTTTCATTTCGTCAAATGACTCTTGGCATGCTTCAGTCCAGTTAAAAGATTGTCCTTTTCTCAAAAGGTTATGCAATGGTTCCAATTTTATTGCTATATTTGGCACATATTTATGATAAAAGTTTATTTTCCCCAAGAACTGTCTCACATTTTTTTGAGTTTTTGGAGTCGGGAAATTTTTTATTGATATCAGGTTGTCTTTCAGCGGTTTGACTGAATTATTCTGTATTACATGACCCAAGTATTTAACAGAGTCTGCTGCAAATGTGCATTTTGAGAATTTTAGTTTCATACCCTCGCTTTTAATTGCTTGAAATAATTGTTTCAGGTGTCCGACATGATCCGAGAATGATTTTGAGAATAACAAAATATCATCGATGAAACATACTGTGAACTCTCCGAGCTTGTGCTTTCGTATAATATTACACATTATCCTCTGGAATATGGCTGGAGAGGTTTTTAAGCCAAATGGTAAACAGGTCCATTGGTAATGTCCTTCTTGTGTCACAAATGCAGTTTTGTGTCTGTCTGTGATACGCAAAGGTATAGACCAGAACGCTGAATTTAGGTCCAGTGTTGAAAAAAACTTGCAATCTCTTGTTTTTACTATTAGGTCCTCAATAAGTGGGAAAGGTTGTGACTGAGGTATAACTATTTTATTTAAGTCTCGAAAATCTATGCACAATCTTGATCTTTTATTTTCATCTCTTTTATAGGCCAAGGTAACTGGTGCTGCGAATGGGCTATATGATTCTTCTATTATATTTTTTTTTAGTAATGTTGCAACCTGGTTCTCAATCTCTTTCTTGTCTTCCATTGTGCAACGATATGGTCTTTTACTGCAATATTTTTCTATTTGAAGATCAATGTGTGCTTCATAATCCGTTACCTTCCCTATGTCATATTTGTCCTTTGCAAACACAGATTTGTTTTTTGATATTAAGGCATCTATCACTGCCTGTTTTTGACAGTCTAGATGGTTAATACAAATTTTGAAGTTTTCTTCTCTAAGATCTTCATTGTAGTTTACAACATTATTAGATTTTATTTCCTTAGAACCCATATCTGTTTTATTTGTTTCCTTAGAAACTATTTCACTTTTTTGAATAGGTATTTTCTGCTTAATTTTTAAGTTTTCATCTTGAACTAGGTAGAATTCTTTTATACAATCTAGTCCCACTAAAAAATCGTAATCGAAACTTTCCTTGTCTATTACAAAAACCTTAATTTTTTTTTCCACATCAAAAATTGCTACATCAAGTGTAATCATTCCATTTGCTTTTTTAACGCCATTAATCGTTTTTAAATTAGTATTGTTAGAAAGAGTGGCCTCCTTTTTATTTATCTTTAACAACTTCGAATTTATCAATGAGACATTTGACCCTGAGTCGTAGATCCCAAATACTTCGACATTTTTATTGAGTACTAATTTTACTTTGATCAATGGCTCACTATTAGTTTTTTTGGTCTTCACACTGCAATTCGCATTCTAACTCTGAATTGTTGATAAGTCTTATTTGCTTTTTATCCTTTTCAGTATTTATTTTTGGTTTAAACCAACAGGAATCTTCTGAATGATAGCGTACACCTTTATTTGATTTTTCACAAATGGTACATTTTTCCTTAACTGGTTTAGTGTCTTCCTTTCTTTTGATGAATTTTTTTCTTTGCACCAAATGTTCTAATTTGCCAAGTTCATTAAATAAGTCTCTAGCGTGAGCAATTTCTTCTTTGTCAATTCTATCAGTTATAAAATCTGGTAAACCGGCTGCAATTATATCAATTAGGGTCCCTTCATCTATTGTTTTTCTTACTTCTAGTAAAAGTCTTTCTTTTTTTACTGCATATTCTAATAAAGACCCTGATTGATACTTGAAAGTCAGAGCATACTTGCTGGAAGACCAACCTTTATTGGTATAGGTTTGCAGAAAATTTGATTTCCATTCCGACCACTCGGAATGCAAATCAAACTTGATCATCATGGAAGAATACCAATCAATGCATGATTTTTCTAGAAATAGTCTAAAAATTTCAATTTTTTCTTCCTCTTCTACGATATCAAACCTTGTACATTCTTTTTCAAATACTTCCATCCATTGCGATGCACTTGAATTTTTTCCGTTAAACTTTTCAATTACAAATTTCTCAGCTAACTTTTTCATACTTTTTTTTTCTTTCTTCTGTTTATCTTCAACTAATTTTTCCAAAATTTTCACTATAGGATCTTCTAAAGACTTTTTACTCGCAATAGCCAATTGTTCTTGGGTAGTTTCCTCTAGGAATTGGTCCAGAAATATCATGTTGCTATCCTCATCAACGTATGTTTGTAATATATCCTGTGTCGTTTTTATCCAAACATTTCTAGTTTGATACCTTTTTTTTAATGTACTTTTCACTGTAACGTAGGTTTTTGTGGCTAGAATATGTTTGTGAAGTGATATTGTTTGATGCTCTTCAGGAATAAGAAAAACCTTGTCATCTTGTGTGGCAATTGAGGTTATGGCGATGAAGTTTGACTTTCCGTCCGCTGTTGGTTTAACTTGGAAAGTAAATTTCAACTTCTCCATTATGTGACAATAATGTCGTTTTATAAGGTTTCTAATAGTATTTGTGATTAGATGGCACCGTCAATCAAACATAATTGAGTTTCTCTGTAAGAAAAGATTTATTGTGTTCATTTTACTTGTACACTAAGATTCACATGAAATAAAAGTTATAAGTAACAAAACCTCTCATACCTGTAAGAAAAGAAACGACATTAAATGTTATTAAACACGGTGTCAGTTTCTTAATCACAATTAGAATATCCTTCTGAGCAATTAATTATCAATGCTACTTATTTTACAAATTGTTTTCACACGAAAATCACGAGACGCTTTTTAGGTTAAGTCTGTCTTTTTTATTTATAGAGTATAGACCTCTGGTGCGGCTCGGTGACATTTGTTGCGCGGGAGAATTTGAATTAAAGAAAATTATAATTTTCTTTACATAATTAATTATTATTACTTATAATTATTAGTATTATCTGCATTAGTTTTCTTTTTAGAAAAGAGTTCCTTGGCGGCTCTTCTCAGCAGAATCAGTTTTGCGAACCGGTGGTAAAGTCCTAGACTACATGAAAACACAACAAAACTGACTCGGAATTTCTGAACGTCTGAAAATAATGTTAAAATGTTAGGCTTAAAATAATAAATTACGGTGCGGGACGCTATTAGTTTATTCCCTTAAGTTACACAAAAGAACAATAATAATATGGACAACTTATAGATGATGCCCGCGACTTCGTCCGCGTGGATTAAGGTTTTTTTTGTTTCCGCGGGAACTGTATAATTTTCCGGGCTTCCTTTCAGCAAAACATTCAAATTCCAAACAAAAATCGAAAGTGACATTAATAATATTTTATTAGAAGGATTCATTGATTCATTGTAGCAGCCCATATTATGAACTCGTTGAATTATATTACATACTGATCTGTGACTCACACACTTATTACAAACTTTTTCTCTTTATTGTCATAAAGCAACTGAATTTTAAAACAGTCATCCCCAACCTGAGCTGAAATTTTGCATACACGTTTAATTTGGATGACAATGCATGGATACCTAGACGTCATCCTAAATCCAATATGGCGGACTCACAAAGATGGCGGACTAGTTATTTTTATGCAATCCGATGAAACGGGTATCAAATATAAGGATTTTCTGAGAATAATAAGAATAACGTCACACAAAATTCAATATTCAGATCGATAAAAGCTTGTTTTTTAAAAATGTTTTTTAATTATTTAAGCCTCAAGAGACTATACATAAGAGTTGTTAGGAGTAGGTATCACGGAATACTTGATAGAACCTTTCAGGCTATTATTATGAAAGTATTAACGTTAAGTACAGACCATTATTTCGTTCA
Source organism: Erebia aethiops (assembly GCA_923060345.2). Classification (NCBI taxonomy): domain Eukaryota; kingdom Metazoa; phylum Arthropoda; class Insecta; order Lepidoptera; family Nymphalidae; genus Erebia; species Erebia aethiops. The sequence continues at coordinate 21,648,250 of OV281080.1, read as the reverse complement.
TGGTAAACGTAACACACCCACTTTTAAACAACATCATACCTACAAAACACCGAATTAGCAACGCACTGTTAAACCACAGTTAAGGATAATACGGGATTGAGTGACGGAAGTGGACATCCGCTCTGAGACCAAACAAATACATGTACAAATCCCTACTAATATTATTTATGCGAAAGTGAGTTTGTTTGTTGGTTTGTCCTGTCCACAGATCAACGAATCGAAGTAGTTTCTTGCATTGATACAGTTAAATAGCTGGAGATGGTACCAGTTGTAGATAATTTACCCATTACCTCTTCTAGACGTAGATTCGCTCGCACTTTCGACGATTCAAAAGTACTTGTCAAAGTTTATTTGAATAAAAAATATGCGATTTTGGAGAATGACATAGGTAATTGTCTCGTTGGTCTAGTGGTTAGCACACCGAGTAGGTTGTATGGTCTGTGGGTTAGCACTAGCAGCATGTTCGACTGCGCCCGACGAGGTCCCGGGTTCCCGGGTCAGGCCATAATTAACTGTCTGGTTTTTCTGACTAGAAATTATCAGTACTAGCCCGGAGTTATGAAGTTTGCGGTGTTCCATCCCCGTGCCTCGGATACCACGTTAAGCCGTCGGTCCCGGTTATTATCACTAAGACGATAATAGCTAGTCGTTAAACCCCGCTAACCCGCAATGGAGCAACGTGGTGGGTCTAAGCTCTAAATACCTCTCTTCTATGAGAGTGTACGCCTGTGCCCAGCAGTGGATAACATATAAATATATGATTAATCAATACGCTAACCGCCAACAGATGGCGTTGTACGACATATAGTAGGTACATATTGTCTCATCTAAAGCTGGCGTAAGATTTGTAGGGCACTTTATAGTGTATGTTGTGCAGTATACAATACAAATATACATAGTCAGCCTTATTGTCAAACTCAGTAACACCACCCTGAAGGCACTGCAGTAACGCTATCCAAAAAGCTGATAACTACTCCATGGAACATCCCGTAAAAATTAAAGGAAATGATTAAAGGAAATGTTGACTGATTGACTGACTGACCTATCAACACACAGCTCGAACCACTTCCACTGGACGGATCGGGTTGAAATTTGGCATGCAGGTAGCTATAATGACGTTGGCATCCACTAAGAAAGGATTTTTGAAAACTCAACCCCTAAGCGGGTTTGAAATTTGTATGAAAATCAAACCTAAAGTGAGCGAAGCCCTGGCAAAAGCTAGTTATGTTATGGAATAAAACCAATGCCATGTTTTACGCAATTACTGACCTCCCACACGGTTCCTACCTAGATAAATTACTTCACAGTTTATTTTATCCTCTATTATGTTGATAAAAGCCGTGACTTCTCCCCTCAGACTGAGAAGAGTTTATACGTGAAGAAGGTTCAGTTGGAAAAGCAAAATTTAGCCGTGTACTTGACCCACTAAATACTTAACATAAGGCAGATTCTCCCCTCAGACTGAGAAGGGTTTATAGGTGATGAAGGGTCAGTTGGATAAGCAATATTTAACCGTGCACTTGACCCACTAATTACTTAATAGAAGGCAGATTCTTCGCTCAGACTGAGAAGGATTTATAGGTGAAGAAGGGTCAGTCGGATAAGCAATATTCAGCCGTGTACTTGACCCACTAAATACTTAACATAAGGCAGATTCTCCCCTCAGACTGAGAAGGGTTTATAAGTGTAGAAGGGTCAATTGGATAAGCAATATTTAGCCGTGTACTTGACCCACTAAATACTTACTAGAAGGCACGGTTACATCGCATAAGATGGCAATATTACAGAAACAAAGAAACGTGCGCAAAATTCAAATTATTCGGAATGCAAAAACTAAACTTGGTACATTTATTTCAAATTCCGGTTGTAAATGAAATACATAGTAGATACTAGTTAAATATGGTCTAGTCTAGCTAATTTACCCGCTTTTGTATACCTAAAGTCTAAACTACGTGCGTCATTCGTTCTATATTAGCATGGAGAAAATTATGCTTATCCAGATATAAATGTATTTTATGCGCCACGAGTCCGCTACTTATTATTTGTTCGTTCTTGGTTAGCATGGTCAACTGCGGCCGACGAGGTCCTGGGTTCGAGTCCTGGGTCGGGCCATAAAAAGTATTGGGTTTTTCTGACAATTAATTCTCAGTACTAGCACAGGTACTAGCCCGGAGTTAGGAAGTTTGCGGTGTTTCACCCCCGTGCCTCAGAGACAGAACGTGAGTTAAGCCGTCGGTCCTGCACCCTGATCTCACTCCGGTCATATCGGATTTTCCGTCCCATCGGGCTTAGTATAAGAATAAAGGAGCAGAGAGTGCACCTATGGATGCACACACTTGTGCACTATAATATCTCCCGCGCAGATAACTATCCGCCGTGGCCGAAATTGGGTCGAGAGAATATTCAAAAATTCAATTCGAAATTCAAAAGTTTTTTATTCAAATAGACTTTTTACAAGTGCTTATGAATAGTCGAATGAATCTACCAATATTATTTTTATTTGTTTGTTCTTACAACAAAAGTTTATGTATCAAGTTCATTTTATTCATTCATTCATATAAAATTGAATTATAATCAATCAATCGCTTTTTTAGTTGTGAATTTTGTAACTTTAATAAATTTTATAAAAGGGTACATTTTCTGTACAGTCAGATACCAATGAATTATTATAATACTAGCTAATGCCCGCGACTTCGTCCGCGTGGATTGAGGTTTTTCGGTTCCCGCGGGAACTCTGTAATTTTCCGGGATAAAAAGTAGGTAGCCTATGTGTTATTCCAGACTATAATCTATCTCTGTGCCAAATTTCATCTAGATCCGTTCAGCCATTGGGGCGTGATTGAGTAACCAACATCCATCCATACATCCATCCAAACTTTCGCATTTATAATATTAGTAAGATTTAGCTTTAAGTGTCTTTGATTTGTTTTAAACTAGCTGATGCCCGCGACTTCGTTCGCGTGGAATAAGTTTTTTAATTCCCACGGGAACTTCTCAATTTTCCGGGATAAAAAGTAGCCTATGTCACTCTCCAGGTCCGGAACTATACCCATGCAAAAAAACACGTCGATCCGTTGCTCCGCTGCAGCGTGATTGAAGGACAAACCAATAAACCAACACACTTTCGCATTTATAATTTTGTTTTAAATATAAAGTAAAATGTTGTACAATCTTAAAATAACAGCTTTAAATGTTGTTTTGTCACTTTCCTTTCCGCACAGAGTAATATGAAAGGAGTAGCAATATTTTTAACATTTTAGTTTAGTTTAGAGATTGTGTACAACATTGTGTTAAATATGTCTGTATGCGACGTCCGATACCCGTTATACCTATACATAATTTTCAGAAGTTATTTTGTCATACTTAAAAGTTCTGGGGGGCTACTACCATCGCTTAAAGCAGTATTACTTCAAAATGACAGTTTTATGTCACGTACCTTGACGTCCCTAAAATAAAGATTATAATTCTAAAACACGAACGTCAACAATATTATAGCCCCTGAGCGCGAGTTGTTAAGATTCTTTATAACATCTACTTTCTTATGCTTTTTCAAATTTAACTAGTTGCTGCGTCGAGAGGGAAGAATATTCCCGGTTATCAGGTACGCAACCGATGTATTTTTAACCTTTATAAAAGATCTTTCAGGTGACGAATTAACGTCAGATGTTTTACCTCTAGGTAAATAGAAAGCATATTTTGTCCATAAGCATTTTTCAGAATTCAGACTTCAGAACAATCTATAAGTTTAAGTATATATGTATGAATCTACTTATATACGAGGTATTTATAACCTTTTTATTACTCAGTTGTTGTTTATTGACGTCACGAAGTGTGAGGTAATATATTACCATCGGCAGTAAAATTGATTTGTTATTATCATATCTAACAAGTAATGTAGAAGGTATATTATATGCTAATTTTATGCAAACCAAGCATATTACCTGTGTAACGTACACCGTGTGACGCAGCTTACATGATAAATACCTTATTTTATTAGGAGCAAAAAAACTGCGTAAATAAAGTAGTTATGTGGTATCGACCTTATGAAGAAAAAATGTAACCGGGAAATATAATCAGATTATGTTTGTACATAAATATTTTCTTTTATCATTTATCAAAACAAACATTGATGAATACAAATTTGCGTAGTAATTAAGTATAAGAAATATTATGTGTAAAAAATAATCTCGTATAATGAAAATAGATTGGCATAGTGAAATATAAAGATTGCATATTGAAATAAAATGTTAAGTTAAAATGTTAATGTTAGGTACCTAAGTTTACTTTTTAATATGCAATCTCAATATTTCTATGTACACTTCTCTACTTTCATTTTCTTACGAGGCTAGAAAACCAACAATAACAAACATAAACAAATAAATAAGTTAATAAAAATAAAGTACCACTAATAATATCTACACTGGCGATATTGCCTTATTGGACAGCCAGGCTAATCCTTTGGGCTAAATAAGCGCCAACTAGTTATTGGGTAGGCTGAGGAGTCGTGGACCGCTAAATCAATTAATATTTATTAGTCTGTCTCACGCAGGCGCTTGTTTAAGATTTCACCTCATAAAAGAGGTTATAACCCACCCAAGTAGAGTCAGGTCATATAGCGCGAACGAATGTTTTCAAAACAAACTGCCTGAAATCGCTGAATCGTTGTAAGTACATGTGTATTTTTCAATAAATCTTTCATCTATTCGCATACACGAATAAGCAAATCAGGAAGAAAACTCACCTTCTTTGGCAGTGTAGGAGACTCGAACTCCTCGTCATCCCGGCTGGACAGCGTGGAACACGATGAACACGCTGAATCCGCCGACAGAGACCTCGACCGCAGCCAGTCCACCTCCTCCTCAGTCGCACCAACAGCTATCCCATCGGAATAATCACTGACGACCACGCTGGGCGTCCGCACACATCGCCCTCTGGTCTCGCACCCTTCGCTGCCCCGTCTGCCCAGTTCCACCACATGAGCTTCTATTAGAGTCCTCTCTCGTCTCGGCGACATCACGTCAGGTGGTGGGGTGACGTCGCGAGGGTGCGAATGCCGTCTCCTCGGTTCCAGTTCTACAGCAGAATCGTCGCTCAAGTCTCGGCTGCGCCGTCTAACAGCCGCTCGGTCATCGTCATCCGATGAGCTGATATCTTCTGGAGGGCTGGAAGCGCGAGGGATACGTAGATACTGCATCGGGCCCGGTTCGAACTTTCGGAGCAGTTCGGAGACGCGCGGCTGCGCGTGTCGGGTGACGCGCGCGGTCGTCGGCGCGCGCATGCCAGTACTGTCGCTCGCTCGCCGCGATAAATTCGCCGAAGCCTCCCGCGCTTGCCCAGGGGGCACCCCAGCGCCGAGCTTGAGGTAAAACAGACTGTGACCCAGGGCTTTCTCACGCAGGACCCGGCGGAAGTCCTCCGGGGGTGTGGGCTCGAGGCGAGGCATTTTGCTGCAACAGAAGAAAGGAAAAAGTCTTCTTACATTGATAAATGGCCAAGCGTGGTTTTCGGTCTTAAAATTAAACAAGTTTAACTGATGACTTCTTGCATAATTGGAACCAGTCATTTTTTTAAATAATAGAATGTGGCAAGCTCCTTCAAGTGGCTAATCCTGATACCTATACTAAAATCTCATGGATAAATTAATGACAGGACTTATTGTATTATTTTATTTATAAAAGAGATAGTAGGTAAAACAAATTCATTTCTGCTGTTTTCCATTATAATGCTACATAAAGAAACAGCACTAGATTTAGTCCGCTCTATTTAGTTTAGTTCGTTACGAGTACAACGGAATTACATTAACATTACTCTAGCTCCTAAAATTAACGTTTTAAATTCTTCCTAAAACGTTAAATTATACAGAGTATAAAATTTAACGAGAGAAACCAAACCATGAAGAGTAAGCAAATCCTTGCCTTAGACGAGAGTAGAAACAAACTTGTGAAAACCCACAAAGAAATGCACTGAATCATGAATGAATCAATAGGCTTTACTTAGTAAATCGCACCAACTTAACAAAAATATAAATCACAATTCCAATCATCGATTGGTATTCCGAATTCCAATCCGAGTTGAAATCGTTTTGTTAACTGTATTTTTTAATCTACGAAGAATTATTCATCTCGAATGAATTGGATAAGCGTGCTCGTAGGTTTCCTGGTAGTAAAGTGTGCATTGGAATGTATAAAATGTTTATGACGTGAATCACAGAAACCGCGGATAAATTATTCGTATTGAGAACGAGGATGCAATGTTTACATCTGGTCCAGACAAGCGTTATGCATAACAAAGCATAACTTCTGAGATTTTCACCTATTCTAAAACGTCTGCATTGCAAATCACATTAAACAGTATACGGTAAGCTGATATATCGTGTCAAAACATTGCGTCATGCTAAATATAAGTAGTTCAGGATCCTTACACTTATTACTGCCACATTACTGCGTAACAGAGTCGGGATTCGGAAATACCAGATTTTCGACGATCTCGGAACATATTTCGTCGTCTATAAATCAATAATCTAAGCTAGCCCTTTAGGGCTATAGCTTACCAGTTAGGTTAGGTTAAGGAACGTCAGAAATTTCTCTGAGTGTACATAATTTCCTGAGGTTAGTTATGTTTTTCTCCTTACAAACGTGTAGGTATTATTTTAAACTTTTTCTTCACCAATTTCAATAGGGAAGTTGAAATCAGAAGCTTAAAGTACCCCCTCTTGAAAGGAAAGTCATAAGAAACATTGGAAAATAGTGAGGTGGCAAAATTCTTGATGGAAAAACATAGTCAACTATGCGACTCGTTCATCCTGAACGAAGTGTAAATGTCAGATCGTAATTAATCATTACAGCAAAAACTGGTAGAAAATGCAATTTAATATAACGAGCACAAACTGGTTCAACGCCGGGAACCAGCTAGTTATCACGTTATGAGGTAAACAAGCTTTTTCCCCGGCTTCGGCTGCGCGAGGACAGTTTTTTTTTAACTCAATGATCAATTTATTTATGCCATGTGGCACATACAAGTGTCTCTGATATTACGTCATGTTTTAACTCTACCACCGATTCGGAAACCAGATTCTGCTGAGAAGAACCAGCAAGAACAGTCGATCTAAATCGGACACGTAAACAAAACCTAACAGTTTTCCGAGTTTATTGCTCGATCTTATCAAAGGTACCTAGATCGCTTCACATGTCGATTTAAAAGTACTTGTAAAAATTTGTTTGAATAAATAACATTTGAATTTGTATCCAGTCTTGTTCGGGCCAATCAAAAAAGGTAAGCTTAATGTTATCCTAGATATTCTAGCTCAGAAAAAGTAGAGTAAGCTATTAATCATAGATAAGAATAGGTTGCAAGAACATCCTAGGAGCTGGGACGCTAGGCTGGACATAGAAAAAGGAATAGAACCAAAGTAGTGGCCGAACTCCGAGAATTTTAGAATCTGTAGAATAGGCCGCCGCGTAGAGTAAAATTCGTCGAGCGTGTTGTAAAGAGAACATACTTGGATCGTTCCTAGAAAAAACGTATAAAGATAGATATATAACTATACCTGCAAGTCCTCGGAAGAACCGTACGAAAAGTGCCATAGGCACAAAAGTATCAGTGTCAGCTAATAGGCTGTTTTCTTGTAAAATACATAAAACAAACAAAAAAACATAAGAATTACCTACTATTACATGACTCTATTCTAATAATAATAATTGTAGAGATTACGGAGATAATAAAGATTAAATAATTCCCTTCGCCGATGGCTGACATCACGGTTGAAACAATTGTAATGTGAAACAATGGGTAGTGTTTTCACACTGCGACGTCATAGCCTTGTTAGGGTTGCCAAACGTTTTGCTTTCCCAAGGTTATAGTTTCTCTATCCTTGGTGTTTCTTATTAATCGGGGTGAAGTTTTTTTGTTAATTTATTTATTTAATAATGCACAAACAAATACAAAATTTATGTATAATATGTACACACGCAGTTTGTTCGCGCTCAACTTATATTATGCCGTGCACTTATTATTAACACACAACATCTATACACCTAGTTATAATATGATTAAAATTAAGAAATTTACGCTAAATATTTATTTATTTACTTAACTATAGTATGTTATTGTTAAGTAGTATGTATGTTATGTTTAGTATGTAACTAAGTAGACATATTTTACCAACGTAGCCACTAGCCTGAGCAAAACAGGGGTGACATCCTAGTCGTTAAGACTAAGGACTCCAATTCGTGTGATCTGAGGTTCGAATTCCGGGCACACACCTCTTTTTTTTAGTTTTTAAATATCATTTGCTTTAACGCTGAATGAAAACATCGTAAGGAAACATGCCCGTGAGTTCTACAAAATTAATATTCTCACATAAATAAGATAGAGTAAATAAATAAATAAGATAAAGTCTGCCAATATGCACTTGGTCTGGGTGATAGACTACGGCCTCAACCCTTCTCGCTCTGAAAAGAGACCTCAGTAATGAGACAGCGAAGGATTGACAATGTTGAGACGGTGCTGATGATGATAGAGGAATGACTCTCAATTTCTGACTGTCATTCCTGAATCTGTTTTAACAGGACAAAAATCGACAAGGCAACCCTAATTCCTGCATTATCTTTTATCTCACGCACACGTGAAAAAATATGGAAATAACCACTCTGCAGTTTTTATTTATTGCTAGTTTTGAACGCGACTAGACTAGGTTATCGTGCCAATGTACTCAATAAGTGGTAAAACATTGTACTTTTCCGCCGTTTATGATATTATCTTCACTTTTTTCTGGTAAAAAGGAAGTTAGCCTACTTAATTTCCATACTGGTTGTAAAAATTGCTATGCTTAATACCCTTAAGACGAGGGATTGCAGATATATGTACGTTGAAATGAGGTAAATAAGATGAATAAACGGATTAAAAATTATTGACTTAAATTTTCTTAAGAGCCATGCACACATTCGCCCAAAGCGTTCGGTTAATGGACTCATACCTTTTCACACTTCAAGGACACTTTTCATATAAACACCAAAAGATCTCTTTTATCTTGGCACATTTTGCAATCACGCATTGGCCGGAAAAATGTTTTGGTCCTAAGTTCTTGAGTTCTTTGTCACGTCCTTTGTTCTTTCTAAGAAGTCTAAATCTAAGTGCTCTGTACTAGTGATATTCCTTTACTAGAGTTGGTAGTTACCTTAGAGTATCAAACTTCTTATTATTATTATTATTATTAAATTCTTTATTGCATAAAAAAAGGACACACACAAAGGACATTATTACAACATTACAAACAAAAGGCGACCTTATCACTAAAGTGATCTCTGCCAGGTAACCTACATGCACTCACTATGAACAACTACGGACTCACTATGGACCTAATACGTGCTTTTTTAACGTGCGGAGGTCCTGGATTCGATCCCCGGCAGGGTCAATTTGGGAATTTATAATTTCTGAATTTTCCCTGGTCTGGTCTGGTGGGAGGCTTCGGCCGTGGCTAGTTACCACCCTATTTAGCGTACCGGTACGATGCCGTGTAGAAACCGAAGGAGTATGGGTTTAATATAACTGCCATGCCCCTAACAAGTTAGCCCGCTACCATCTTAGACTGCATCATCACTTACCATCAGGTGAGATCACAGTCAAGGGCTAGCTTGTAGTGGATTTAAAAAAAAATAAGAACTCACATTTAGGTTCTTAGAAGAGCAGCACAACTCTAGCAATAGTATACCTAGTGATAATATACATATATCTGTAGATGTTACGTGATAAGTGAACACATGAGGAATTGTAATTGTTCGTTTAATAATTTCACTACACATCTAATCATTTGTTTGTTATATGTTATCTTTTAGCAAAGTAAACCTGTCAATGACATCAGATAACAATCTGAAACATAAGCCGTTACTAATTACATTTGAAACTTGCTTGTATCATTAAATGTAATTTAAAGTTGATGGGAATGAAAATATTAAAACAGTCCCAATGTAAAAATGCTCTCGGCTAATCCACGGGGCTAAGTGCCAACGTGTATTGGGCCACTTGGTGTCAACAGGGATGATGACAACTCAATCAAATCAGCAACTCTTTATCAAACTTAAAAACTCGGTTCTACCATGGATGTTTACCATACATACACATACATATACATAGTTGTGATATCATGACACTTCAAAGTAATTATCTTTTTTAATCTATGGTTTAAAATGGTTATCAAACTTAAATCTAACTGAGCATGTGAATTATAGGTCTTTTAGCAGACCCTCTATTTAATAATTGACCGAGCGAAGCGAAGGTCTCTGAGTCTACTTGAGTGAATTTGCACTTGTCCGTCCGTCCGTCCGTCTGTCAGAGCATTATAACTTCTGAGTTACTGGACGTAATTTCTTCAGCTTTAAATATAATATTATGTAAACCAGCCGAATATGGCTTAAAAAGTTGTAAAAATCTTTATTTCAGGGGGGCTCTCATAGAAGCGAATGCGAAGTAAAATATTTTTATAGCGTTAAATAAGGTTGCGGTATATCATTTTAAAGATAATTAGGAATAGAGTCCAAAAATATTTTTTTTTAATTTTTCCCCATAAAATTGACGAAATGGGGGGCTTTCAAAGTGGAGATTTTCTAACGTCCAAATTTGTCCAGCCTGAAACTTGATCAATTATTTAAATTATATCCTGTACTTGAACGACAAATACTAAAATTAGATAAATATTGTAAGGAAACGAAATTATTTAATTCTTAATGAGCTTCAGTATTTTTAACAGAACTTCACATTTATGTCAATAGATGGCGCCGCGAGGTCTCAGTTCGGGGCGAACCACTAGTTAATAAGAAATAATTTATTTTTAACATAGGCATCATCCCTATTGCCATTGTAGACAGCGCGGGCCAGCTTGCCAATTTTGTAGGCAGAAGTAAGTTAATTTTAAGTAGTTTGTTAATTTTAAGTAGGTATATCTGAGTAACGTCTACCTTGTATGGAAATGTTTCATAAAATACGAGACATCATCAGTATCTTTAATTTACATATTAGACACATAAAGAAACGGTTCCAATCATTTTTTTTCTAGATAGGTACCTAAGATACGTAGTTACAAGCGTCACGCTTGATAACCTGCGCATGCGCATTATCAGCCAATTTGTTTACTTACATACGTTTAGTCGACCGTTACAGGTATCAGCAAAAAGCAGTTGTTTGTTTCCCTATTGGCGAAAATAAATTATTATCCATGACTTCAGCACAATGATTATTACATGACACACACTACTGGTGCCATGAATTAAAAAAAATAGTTTGGACTTAAATCTTAATATTGTACCTACCTACTAGGTGAAATGATTTTTTTTATCCACTACAAGTTAGCCCTTGAATACGATCTCACCTAATGGTAAGTGATGATGCAGTCTAAGATGGTAGCGGGCTAACCTGTTGGGGCATGGGAATTATATTATGCCCATACCCCTATTCGATTCTACACAGCTGCATCGTATCGGAACGCTAAATCGCTTGGCGGCACGTCTTTGCCGGTAGGGTGGTAACTGGTAACTAGCCACGGCCAAAGCCTCCCACCAAGCCAAAATCTGAATAAGTAAATAAAATATAGAGTCTGCCGGGATTCAAGTTCTGATATATGTATAGGTATATTTTTTAATTTTCTAATGGGCCACGTGTCTAATAAACTAATCTGGCCATCCAAAACTTTATACCAAATTACAAAAGTAATAATTTTATTTGAAGTTAATGTTTTTAATAAAAGTTAAAAACTCATTCAATTTAATATTTAAATTTAATCGCATAAAATAAGTCATAATATTATGTACCTACCCAATCAATGATATATACATTATACATATATTACCTACCATACAAGTCGTCAGAAAATGTTTTATATAATTTAATATCATAATAATCTGCAAGGACTCTATAATCTGGCAAATAAATCTTAAAAAATAATTTTATCGTTATCATTTTTAACAATGACAAAGTTAACAAAATCGTAGTAAGTAGGTATAGGTAGGTAACTTACAATTATTATATTCTGCGACAAAGTAGTAAAACAATTCGGCGTAACGCAAATTGGTTTGATGGGGACCAGGAAGACCCTCACCAGTCACCATTGAATACTATGGCCTTCCTCCGACATCCTTTACATAATCATTGTAAATTAGATTTTATAAAATAGGTATATGCTAGGGCTTATTTCGGCTTGAAGGTGTTTCCACGCGCTAAATTGGCTTGGTATCCTTTAAATTACTTATTTACTCTAAATTGGATCGTAACGCAATATTTTTAAGGTTTATTTCAGATAAAAGGTGGGTGTATTCACGCGCTTGACAGCTCGGCATGTCCTCAAAGCAATGACGTCAAAGGCAGCCTTGCGCCCGCGCAAGGGCATCGCACCAACACTGCCTAATTTAGACAATTACTTAATAAGCTAGCTGTTACGGTTGTTACCGAAACTAGGAACTTATTTATTTTTTGTGAGTTTTTCAAGCTGTTGTTCTAATTTTATGTAGGTATTTAGGTAGAAAGGACTCACTGATTGAGTAGAGTTGAGTGTTAGTTGACAATAATAACTGGCCGGTTCTTCTCAGTAGAACAGCTTTCCGAACTGGTGGTAGATTCTTACGACTTATCATAAGTGGCACAAGTTGTCATACGTGAAATTAATAATTTCATTTCATTGTCCAAGGCAGGTAGGTATGCAGTATGCAGGTTTTCTCTATAAAGTAGAACCCACGCATATCTACGTCCCATCGGACTGTGAGTCAAGAAAGTGCACGTTTTCTTATATCCTCTAGGGAACCATGGAATGTTAGAACCAAAAACAATTAAAATAATAAACGTCTTGAATTTTAAAAAAATACGCATATTTTCAATGATTCTGAAAACGGATAAAGGATTACCATTTTCAATGCGGAGTTCAAAACTTACCTACACTACATTTAATGGAAAGATTTTCCTGCTAAATAAAAAATACAAACTTTAAATAATCGGAATTTTGTAATCATACTAATATTAAAAATGCTAAAGTGTGTTTGATTGTTGGTTTGTCCTCCAATCAAGACGCAAAAGAGCAACGGATTGACGTGATTTTTTGCATGAGTATAGCCTCAGGACCTGAAGACTGAAGAGTGACATAGGCTATTTTTTTATCCCGAAAAACTAAGGAAAACGTAAACCACGCGGACCAAGTCGCGGGCATCAGCTAGTCTGTTTAAAAAATTACCGCATACCTACAGGTAGGTGCCTACTTATATAAAGAGACGTTTTATAACAGCGGATTTAATTGAAAACGCAAGGACGCCCGCGTGAAATGCCCCGTTAATCATAAGAGTATCTACACACTAAACTTCTTTTTAAAAATATTAAAAAATCTTTCTATTAGGTACTTCATCGGTCAATTCCGTTGATCATGAGTGACGAATCATTGATGTAGCAGGTAATTATCCCGTTATTCCCCGTGGGATTAAAAAAAACTTATTCCACATATTTTTCAATATATTTTGCATAATTTATCGGCTAATTGGCACCAAAACATCGGGGTAAAAATCGCTCGTGTGTACTACGCTCCACTACCTGCCGGCCTAGATACCGCCAGATAAGGTAAAATTAAAGATAACTCGATCTGCGCCGGAATGGGGACACGGCGGGCAAACAATATTATATTCACGTTGCGATGATAACAGGTGACAGTTTTGATATACATACAGACAGTTCCTAATAGTAGGATTATAATAGACCTTCAATACCTACTTCAAAACAAGATAGGAAATGGGCAACAAGATAGGAATGGGCACATTTTAAATGTTCCGTATCCAAATGCAAAATCCTCGGTGTTTCAGTTCCTAGGGGCATACTACAGGCATCGTACTTCAACGCTAATTAGCTTGGCGGCACGTCTTTGCAACCCTGTAGGTTCTATCCTCGGCCGAAGCCTCCCGCCAACCAGACAGACAAAATTCTAAAATTATAAATTCCCAAATTGACCCTGCGAGTATCGAACCTCCCAAGTCGTCGAAATTCTATACACATATATTTTTCGCACCGACCATATTGAAATATCCGACGAATCGGAAACAGATAAGATCTGTACCCTATTTGCATTTTGCAATCAGTAACAACACTTCAAAATATACTAACGGAACTGACTTTGTATTTAAGATCATCTTCATAGATATCGTAGAGTGGCGATGATGAAATAGCTAATTATAAAGTGTTTAATGTTTCATATTGTTTCTAAACTCTTTTATTAGTACACTGCCTATGTGGGTAATACGACTTGGCCTGGCTTCGCACGGGAAGCACAAAAACAGAAAGAAAGTAGAGTAGTTTTTTTTCAAATAACGTCATCATCCGCCAATATGCATCCACTGTTGGACATAGGCCTCTGAGATTGCGCCAACGTTGCCTATCCTTGGCCGTTAGCATCCATTTGATGCCAGCCACTCTGCGGATGTCGTCGCTCCACCTAGCCGGGGGGCGCCCCACACTCCGTTTAAGCCGAGTTTGTTTGTTTTCAAATATATTTTAACAGAAAAGCGAAAGTTACTAGTTCTTAGAGACACCACTTAGCTTTTTTTTTAATTTAGTTGAGCCTTAAGTTAAGTTGTATAGCCACAACGACTTATTACATATCGTAGTAGGTATAGCCCCGTGTTGCGTCAAACATGCTGGCTGCATCTATAGGTATAATCCGACTCCGCTTTTACGGACAATTAATAATTATCTTCAGCCTAATCTCCGTCAAGATTGAACGTCGACCGAAATTCGGTCAATAGAACATTGTTTAATTTTCATGTATTCAATTCTAGATTATGCTAATCTAGATTATTTCTGATAGATCACAAGTTCACAACACTACACTATCGTTTGGTATGTTGCGTTTTGAAATTATAATCCGCCATCGATAAGTGGGCCAGTGCTCTGAATGAAACTGTATGTAATTAGCATATATTAATAACTTTGACGGGTGTTGTCGAGTTGTTTTTTTTTTCGTATGTTTGTATTGATATACTTACCTGCCAAGCAGGCGTTAATTGCGTTTCGCGCTTGGCTGCGATCTCACCTGATGTTAAGACAAAGCAGCCTAATAAGAATGTACCTATACCTACTAACTAAGTAATGTCCTCCCGACCGAATTTCGGCCACGGCGGCCTATGGCCTATGACTCCAGAGTGTGTGACTGAAAGAGACTCTCTTTTCTTTTACTCTCATAGCCCGATGGGACGGAAAAACCCAATACTTGTTATGGCCCGACCCGGGACTCGAAGCAGGGACCTCGTTGGCCGCAGTCGAATATTCTAACCACCAGACCAACGAGGCAGTTCTAGCTACGTTATGTGCAATGAAAAATAATAACAGAGAACAAGACAGTGACTAATTCTATAAAGCTCCTTACACAATCTCTAAACTAATTCAATCCAATTGAACCTCTATTGCCCTCTCACTGTACCTAAACATTACGGTTCTGAATAAATCAAATAATCTTTGTTGAGCATCATAATTATAAATCATAATCATAATCATAATTTCATAATATCATAATTTATAAATGTTGATTTGTTGGTTTGTCCTTCAATCACGCCGCATCGGAGCAACGGATCGACGTAATTTTTGAAATGGGTATAGTTAAGGAACCGGGAGAGTGACTTAGGCTACTTGTTATCCCTGAAAATGAAGGAGTTCCCGCGGGAATTCAAAAAAACTTAAACCACGGTGACTAAGTCGCGGGCTAGTGAAACATAAAATTCGAGCAAAGGCAAGTGTCAATATAAACGAAGAAACTTGCAAAATAATAAAATTGAACAGCATACATGTGCTACATGACCTTACAAATGGCTAAGGTGTAAGGCAAACCACAAGAACAGTAAACAAACTTGACTGGGCAGTATGCACCTAAACCACAGAATAATATAATAGTACTGACGTCCTAAACATGGCAAAATAACTGTCTCGTTGGTCTAGTGGTTAGAATGTTCGACTGCTGCCGACGAAGTCCCGGGTTTGAGTCCCAGGTCAGTCCGTAATTAAGTATTGGGTTTTTTCTGGCTAGAAGTTCTCAGTATACTAGTTAGTACTATTACCTATTCTGTGGTACTAGCCCGGAGTTGGAAGTTTGCGCTGTCTCACCCCCGTGCCTCGGAGAGCACGTTAAGCAGTCGGTCCTGAGGTGCAATCATATAAGGATTGCCGATCAAATCGTTAAAGTTCGGCTTCAAAGTAAAATAAACCATAACAGCATTGAATTAGAGCTCAATTTCGTGTATAATAATATGGGAGAATTTTCCATGAATTTTCCTTTACGGCACAATAATGACAAAAGAGGTCGCGTTATATTTCAGCATAATATGCCTCGGGCTCGAATCTGCTTGCGGAGTATTTATTACTAGCGATCCGCCCCGGCTTCGCACGGGTAGCACTAATAATCCTAATAGTCTATAGGCCTGTGCCCAGCAGTGGGAAGTTAGTGGGCTGGTGGGGTGGTGGATGGCAAAACCTATAAACCTTGTAATGTTTCCAAATTTTTTCTATGGTTTCCAATCACAGCAAAAAAATTCGACGATCGCACTGGTCTCACACTGATCGCACTGATCTTTTTTTTTAATCCACTATAAGCTGGCTCTTGACTGCGATCTCACCTGATGGTGAGTGATGATACAGTCTAAGATGGTAGCGGGCTTACCTGTTAGGGGCATGGCAGTTATATTAAACCCATACCCCTTCGGTTTCTACACGGCATAGAACCGGAACGCTAAATCGCTTGGCGGCACGTCTTTGCCGGCAGGGTGGTAACTAGCCACGGCCGAAGCCTCCCACCAGGCCAGAAAATGCAGAAATTATAAATTCCCAAATTGACCCTGCTGGGGATCGAACCCAGGACCTCCGCACGTTAAGGCAACAGCGCTACACACTGCGCCACGGAGGTCGTCAGATCTGTTGATCTTCCGGACTCTTCGCAATCTTAATACCAGATTTGCACTCAGGAACCAGGGAAAAGCAATCAACCCTGTACGAAAATTAACAATATAAATACTTTAAAATAACAAAAAGCACTAGGTAAATTGCAAGAGTCAAGAGTCAAAGAGTCAAGAGTCAAAGAGTCAAGAGTCAAAGAGTCAAGAGTCAAAGAGTCAAGAGTCAAAGAGTCAAGAGTCAAAGAGTCAAGAGTCAAAGAGTCAAGAGTCAAAGAGTCAAGAGTCAAAGAGTCAAGAGTCAAAGAGTCAAGAGTCAAAGAGTCAAGAGTCAAAGAGTCAAAGAACGTTTATTCGCTTTAGGTAGGTATACTACACTTATTGACGTTCGGTTATTTATAACATATAGGAGTAACAATAATATAATGGTGATAACGACAGTACGACATCTTAAACTAAAGCTACGAGGGTTCCAAACGCGCCCTGGTCTGAGAAGAGCCCACAACAAACTCAGCCGGGTTTCGACCCTGTATTAAAATTAACAATATAAAAACTTTAAAATAACAAAAAGCACTAGGTATATTGCTAACTGCACTTTCCCTAACCTTCGTAAAAGTAAAATATGCAAATAGTGCACATTCTCCACTGTTTACACTCGACGATAATCCCCGCCCGTACGTTACGGTTTCTAATTCCTCTAATGTCCGTTGCAGTAAAAACTGCGATTTTTATCTACCGCGTTCTTATGAAAGTCGATTTCACTTCAAAGTTCATTTGCAGTTGAATTAAATGCACGTTGAAAGTTGAAACCCATAGACGGTAGAATTCGCCTCTGGCCAAGTTGATACTTAGCCCCGTAGCCCGTATCCCCCTACTTACCTAGTTGCAGGGGTTATTTTAAAGTACTAGCTAATCCATAGAATAACTATTATAAATGAAATGCTATGAATGTTTGTTACTTAATAACGCCAGAACTGCTGAACGGATCTGGATAAAATGTATCACAAAGAGAATATAGTCTGGAATAACACATAGACTACTTTTTATCCAGAAAAATAAAACTTTCCGCGGCAACCCAAAAAACCTCAAATGGAAATTTGTTACTCAATCACGCAAGAACGGCTGAACGGATCTGGATTGGCACAGAGATATATTATAGCCTGAAAAAACACATAGGCATTTTATTCCGTAAAATTAAAGAGTTCCTGCGGGAATCAAAAAACTTTTATCCACTATTATCACATTTTGTAGATATCATCTAGCACTAGTAGAATATAAACCTGAGTACCTACGTATTAAAGCGGAAAAAGCAAAATAATTACGCACACACTCGTACAGGAGAAAATGATAAGATAGCGGAACATTATTAACATAGAACTATACTGTAAATTAATGTAGCTATTGTCGTACAAGTGCGTGTAAACCTGCCTTGTTTGGCACGTGGATGATACCCACAATGCATACAAATATGTGCTAATATTACGTGTCTGTTTGTCGTTTCATCAGTAAGAATTTCGGCGAAATAATAAGAAAAAAAATCCTGTTTTCTTTATTTACTCATTGATATTTATATGTTATTTCTAAATCCATATTCTAATTGGGTTTAAAAAATATAAAATGAAAAAAAAATTGTGTGTGTCAGCTCCGACGCACGATTGGAGTTTACTTTTCAATGAACGATTATAAAATTTATATACCTAGATCAGTAAGTAAACTAATTTTTATATAATATTACTGAAAGCATGCTTGATACATTTTTTTATATTAATTATATAATTTAGTCATGGAAACAAAAACAAGTGTTACCATGGAAACAAAAAGTCAATACTTAACGTAACGGAGAAAATTTGATTTTACTCCCCATAAATTTTCATACCCCGGGCTTGTAATATATCCATATCGAAGGAGGTAAACTTGAAAAAAATAAGAATTTGCACAGAGATCTAATAGAATGTCTAGCGAAAACTGAGACTGCCAATTATGGCGGGAAATTAAAAAATACAACGGGAATCCCCAAATTGCGTTTTGCATAGCCCAGGTATATTTATTCTCACGGGAAAACGGAATTAAAAAATGTTGGGCCAATTCTGGTTTTTATTAATCTAATTAAAACTATTGGGTTTCCACATTGGTTTCCACAAACAACAGGTAAATTAATAAAATACTGGAATTTCTTAATGACTGAATATCAGACTCCGAAAACCGCAAGTGCATAAATTAATTTAAAATTCTCGGCAAAATAGGAAGAGAGACTCCATAAATTGTGTTCGTGGAAATGAGGCCAAAAATCTAGACATTAGGTATTAATCTAAATCAGTAAATAACTATGTATATTGTGGCGTACTTATCCATACTTCCATACTTTCATATTATAAATGCGAAAGTGTGTCTGTCTGTCTACTACGCTTTCAGGGCCCACCTGTTCAACCGATTTTAATGAAATTTGGTACAGGGATAGATTGTACCCCGGGGCATACATAGGCTACTTTTAATAACGGAAAACTAAGGAGTTCCCGCAGGGATCGAAAAAACCTAGTCCACGCGGATGAAGTCGCGGGCATTAGCTAGTATTTCATAATATATTATACATTATAACAGCTATTATGATTTCACACTTAAAATAATAATATTATGCATCTTATGTTGAAATATATCACGTACTTATCTCATAACCCTACTTCACTTTTCCTTGCTCATAACGTAACAATATAACCATTCTTACTAGTACCACAGAATAATAACTAGTTGCTAGTACTTGTAAGTACTCTATTATGATTGCTCCATTGTCCCGCGTGTGATAGCGAATCTATAAATAAATTAGAACAAAAATATCGACCACATCATAATGGAGGTAACCAGATTAGATTGGGGTTTACACACAGTCGGTGGGTTTACACTACCAAAATGGTAACAAAGAAGTAAGAACCATCCCTCATAGTTGCTTATTTCAAAACCTATCTATGATACCTGCCATAGAATAATTAATACTAGCTTATTACTGATGCTATCAAATTGGAAATAGCACCTTAAGTTGATAAAGCAAAAGCATTCAGAAATAGTAGTAGTATAAGTCTTTATTGCATCTTAACACATAGGTACAAAATTATGCATACAAAACAGAACACAGGAAACCGTGGACGACATCATTTTCACAGTAACGAATTTCTTTTTGGTGACAAATACGTATAGTTAGTTAATGTATGCAAATTGACTTGGTTAAAAATTAAACAGATAAAATTTAATGATAGTTTGGATATATTTATGACTAAACTTAGTTTGGAGAAAATGAATACGAGAGAATGAGATAAATATGACTTGTATTCTATCTCTTTTTCTCGCAGGGTAAATTCTATTTGGAATTTATGTTTGTCTCTTTTTGGTGTCGCTTTTTCGTTTCAAGAAATTTTCAAATCACAACGATTCTAAAGAAGTTTCACTTCAATAATATTGTGGAAGTATGGATTATTATAATAATATTAAGTGTAAAGAATAATTAATGTTAGGGTAGCCTACAAAGGTATATGGAAAGCCATGAAAATGACGAAACTCTTATCAAGTACCTAGTATCGTAAAATGCGTATAAGCGGTTGCGTAAGCGATAGCGTAATGCAAAATAGTATAATATTTCTACGCCTCATTCTTACCAAGGCTGTGGTTAATAACGAATATTTGTCACGATAACTATCGGGGAAGAAATGGAGTCTTATTATTCTATGGAGAGTTTACAGCCACCTTATTAAACCTGGCTGAGTTTGTTGTGGGCTCTTCTCAGACCAGCTTAATAAGCTTCCTCTAACCAACATTAAAAAAAATATTGAATACCCCTGTACAGGAATCGTCCAGTTGCAGTTTTCATAGTAAGTATAAATATGAGAGTTGTACCGAGATCCTTAATTAGGTATCATTTTGTCTTCACAATACAGAATCTCACGCAAATTGGGTACTTATTTGACTACTAGTCAAACAAATAGCCCAGAAGTCGTAATATCCGCGATCCAGCTGTTAGTTTAATAATCAATAACCATTTTAAACTTTCGATTAAAGTTAAAACGTGCGTCAAAATTTTGATAACGTCACAGTACATTATTTCATACAAATCCCATACCAAGCACGCGTTTTAACGTTTGAAAAAAGTTACTGATTTGACTAGTTGTCAAATACCCAATTCTAACTTATGATATTCGTAGCTGATGCCCGAGACTTCGCCAGCGTGGTTTAAGGTTTTTTATTTTCGCGGGAACTCCTTAATTTTCCGGGATAAAAAGCCTTTTTCACTCTCCAGGTCCTCAACTATATCCATGCCAAAAAACACGTCGATCCGTTGCTCCGCTGCGGAGTGATTGAAGGACAAACCAACACACAAACACGTTCGCATTTATAATATTAGTATGATTTACTTCCTTTTAACTTAAATAACAGACAATAAACAGTTATATACTTCCTACGTACGGTAGTAAGTACCTACATTTTACCAGTTTTCGGTATAACGTGATCACGAGATTGCGCGGCGAATGTAGCGGCGGTTCCCATGATTAATAACAGTACTTTATGGTGGTCTCATTCTGAGAAAGGTTGATTTTATCATTTGGATGAGCGCGTTTCACCATTGTCATGGTCATCATTGAAGTGGGGGATTATCATGATATATTTGCGTGCAAGCACTTTCTCGTAATCAGAAAATGTTAGAATTTTTTTTGTTGTTTTCGCCATTGTTTAAAAAATATCATGGCAGTATTGGGTAACTTGTGAAAAAGGTAGTTTGTTACATAACTGTTGCAAAATACACATATTATACTATAATATTATAAATTTGAAAGTGTGTTTGTTTGTCCTTCAATCACGCCACAACGGAGCAACGGATGGACGTGATTATTGGCATGGGTACAGTCGAGGACCTTGAGAGTGACATAGGCTACTTTTTATCCCGGAAAATTAAGGAGTTCCCGCGCGAATTAAAAAACTAAAACCACGCGGACGAAGTCGCGGACATCAGCTAGTTAATTATAAATTAAAAAACATTTCTTTAAGGATTCTGTATCGGTTTTTGTCTGTTTGTCCGGGCTTTTCATATTTCAAATCGGCTTCTTTACTTCATCGACTTTCTTACGAAGATTTCAAGACGTTCATCATGTCTAACTGCCGAACTCAGCTTTACCAACTCCGTAGTATACCTAGATTTCACTACAAAATCTATACTTAGGACGACCCTCAAGTAGGTAATGATTAATTTTGTCCCAAAACCAAATTCAATATTTATTTGAATAGTGGCGGAAATAATTTTATTGTAAGAAGGGTAGAGAATTCAAGGTTTTAATAATCATGATTGAACCTTGAGGTACCTAACCAAAACGAACTCTCGTCTATGTAGGTATAAAATATTGACAGAATATTGAGATATAGATGTTTTTTTATATAACGTTGATACAACACTCCAAAGGATATTTAAAAAAAAGATAGTATAAAAAAGATAAAGATAGTATAAACACAGATATATACTCGTGTGGTATAAAATAGTATTTAAAAAAATCCCACTTTTTTGAATGATGTACTTATCGATTTTGTTTGTATTTAGTAGGTACCTAGTAGTTTGGGCGCTACGGTGGAGCATAGATAAATATATACATACATTTATATAAAATATTAAAGAAACCACAAAACCACAATATTGTAGCGAGGTTTCTCATTAGCTAATGATTAGTACAATTACAATAACAAATGATAATAGATAGGTTGTACCTACTACGTAATAATGGTAGGTAGGCATACCTGGTACATACGTCATAACTATAGGCCATAGAGAGAAGAATCCGTTAGTTGAAACAGTAGTCAGTAATTGAAACTTGATTACTGACGCTATAGGCCGACCGTTTAACTCGCGTATCGCCTGCGCGGTAAAAAGGGAGCGGGGGGAGATGTTAGCGGATTAAAAAAAAGATACTTATTATTTTATTCTTTACCAACAATGTTTATCTCGAGATAAATCTTTGGATTATTGATTCCGTGTGTAGCGTTACCCGCCACCGCTACCTTCTTACCGCGCAGGCGATACGCGAGTTAAACGGTCGGCCTATAGCGTCAGACTCAGTAATCAAGTTTCAATTACTGACTACTGTTTCAACTAACGGATTCTTCTCTCTATGCAAAAAGAATCCTAAAGACTAACACAGCGAGTAAAATTATGTCTACCCGTTATCTCTGTTTGTCTACCGAAGCTAACATGGTTTGTCGATCGTTACGTTATAAGTAGAGATAAAATTATCCGGTAACGACAACATCACTCTTTCTCGTCGCGAGATATCTCGTTGTGCGCATGCTAAGCCTGCTGGCCCAGTTTCTCATTGTATAAGTACGTACAGATTATATCTGATCTATCTGTGTCTGGTGCAGCAATTGACACCAATTGACGGGAACGATGATGATCCAAATTCCAATTGTCGCTAGCAGTTCACGACAAGAGGAGATCGCTGTCTTGACACAAAAAACTTCCAGTGTGCTTTTTTTTTTAATATAATATAGGCTAGCGCTTGGCTGCAATCAGACTTGCATGCAAGAGGTGATGCAGCCTGAGGTGGAGCGCGCTTGCCTAGAAGATTTGCTTTACGAGATTACCTCGCGACGAAAGAGAGAGAGATGTTGTCGTTGCCGGCAAATTTTTCATTTACCCTACATGCACAAAAAGCGGTATAATACAAGAAAAAAAAATTCTACATGTAAAGGATTCGTAGAGAAAAATGCCACAGATAAGAAATATTATTTTTATCTCTACTTTTGACGTAAGGAGACAAGTAACCATGTTAGCTTCGGTAGACAAATAGAGATACTAATTTTACTCGTATAGTGCGCATGCTACTAACCATACTGGACGCGGAAATGAAGCCACGACTCACGAGTGGATTAATGTGGCTAGATTTACGAGCAGGTATTTGATTTCTTGAATGTCTTCGTCTAGTACTATCAAATATTCTTACTAAGTATCTTACTAGTTGTTAAGATGCATGATAAATGTGAAAGTTTGGATATTTGTAAGTTTGGACGTCCGTTACTCCTTCAGACTGGACCGATTTTGCTGAAATTTGGAATGTAGATAGCGTACACATTGGCTACATTTTATCCTTGAAATTTACAGAGTTCCCGCGAATCCATATCCATACTTCCATATCCATACTAATGTTATTAATGCGAAAGTGTGTCTGTCTATCTATCTGTTTGTCTTTCTGCTACGCATTCACGGCTCAACCGTTCAACCGATTTTGATGTAATTTGGTACAGTGATAGGTTGTATCCCGGGGATCCCTCCCCGGGATACAACCTATCACTGTACCATAGGCTACTTTTTATCCAGGAAAATCAAGGATTTGCCCCGGGAATCAAAAAACTTAAACCACGCGGACGAAGTCGCGGACATCGTCTAGTGCTTTAATAATTTCATATCTTGCAATTTAACAGCAAATTCACTTTCCAAGTTTCCATCATCGCTCGGAAGTATTATTCTGGAAAACAGTTCCGCGCGATGTCACGCGATCGGCTCGATTCCACCACGCTCTACCTATGCACGACATTCGTTGCAGTTCCGTGTATGACCGTTATCTGGTCTAATCAACTGCAATTAACGTCGAAAGCGTGGCAAAAACTGTCTTGTTTTTGCGAGCTTTTGCATTCAATGATAACTGAGTTGCATTCTCTATTGTATGATCGATTGCATTGGTTATTCACCTACGAGTAACTTATGTATACTTACATTTTGAATTTTTTATCAACCATGTGATGAGTGCGCCACCCGCATAGATTATATTTTATACTTCTCTATGTACACACTACTACAGAAGTAGTACCACGGAATAAATAAAGGGGTAGGTAGTACTAACAAAATAAATAAACATAAATAAAATAATAATAATTGATCAGGCAACCAATTAAATATTTTATAAAATTAATTAATACATAATATATAATATTTGGTACCTATATTTAAAAAAAAAAAATTAATGGCAAAATTTAATTGTTCATTATAAAAAAATAGGCCGCTTTCAGATTGGCAATAATTATAATTTACTCTAATTATTATTTATCAAATCACTTTCTAAACTAACAACCCACTGTAATAACTAATTCCAATTATTATAAAAATAAGTACTTATCTATATTTTTATTAAATAGGTATAGCAAAACCATAATAATTATTATAACCGAAATAGGTACGTACGTAATCCAATTAATGAGTTGAAATTTCAACCTACCATAATATTTCTATAAATTTCTCTGGCTTCGGCCGCGGCAAGTTCCCACACTACCGGCGAGAGATGCCGCCACCTCCGTGGCGCAGTGTGTAGCGCTCTTGCCTTAACGTGCGGAGGTCCCGGGTTCGATCCCCGGCAGGGTCAATTTAGGAATTTATAATTTCTGAATTTTCCCTGGTCTAGCTGGTGGGAGGCTTCGGCCGTGGCTAGTTACCACCCTACCGACAAAGACGTGCCGCCAAGCGATTTAGCGTTCCGGTACGATGCCGTGTAGAAACCAAAGGGGTGTGGGTTTAATATAACTGCCATGCCCCTAACAGGTTAGCCCGCTACCATCTTAGACTGCATCATCACTTACCATCAGGTGTGATCGCAGTCAAGGGCTAGCTTGTAGTGGATTAAAAAAAAAAAAAAAAAACAATTAGATATAATAATACCTATCACATCAAAGTAAGTAGGTAAGGTAATTATTACAACTACTAAGTACCATAGATATGGGCATTTGAAAATTGTTCAGACTAAAAAACAGTAAACGAGTACCTTCTAATGAAAATCTTTCACGGCTTTTAACTCTATGGTTATATAGTTTTCAGTTTTCACCTTAATAAGGTCATCGGTCCGATAAATCATTATTGCATAAAAAAATGGACATATACAAAGAATATTATACAAAATTACAAACAAAAGGCGACCTTATCACTAAAGTGATCTCTGCCAGGCAACCTACATCTCTGCCGTGCAATCATTTGGTACGTCTTCAAGGGAAACCGTATAAGACCATTTTAATTGACGGTGCAGTTTCTAATTTCATTTAATCTACTTTAATCGCGTTTTAAATTAAAAAGTTTAACGTTAATTGAGCTTAAAATGATTCCTGTTCCTAACTTCCTATATCTATAAATTAATATTTTTACATTACTTTACAGCAGCGGTTGTAACATGCTATCCGTAAAATGAGTAACAATATCAAATAATATGATTGATTGGAAGTACGTAGTTACGCCTATTCCGGAAAATCAAAAATGATACTTAGTTAAATATCCGGGATAAAAATATAACGAAAACCCATATTAAAATAATTATATTCTGCCTGTCTATGCTACGCTTAGCTTAGGGCATATCTGTTCAACCGATTTCAAGGAAATTCTGTAGAGAGATAGGTACTAGCACAGGTACTAGGTAGCATCCCGGGGAAGGACCTAGGCTATTTTTTATCCCGGAAAATTATAGTTTCCGTGGAAACAAGAATCCAATGCGGAAAAAATTCGACGTCGTCTATAGATTTATTAAGTTATAATGATGTCTTCAATTTGATTGAGTGATCTTTTTTGTAACTAAGATATTAAGTGCAGTAGTTTAAGATTATTCAATCCGTTTCATTTTGAAATAACAACATAGCAAGACGTAAAAACAATAACACCATAACTGTTTTGAAACAGTAGTAAATAATAAACTAGATGATGCACGCGACTTCGTCCGCGTGGATTAAAGTTTTTTGATTCCCGCGGGAACTCTTAAATTTTCCGGGATAAAAAGTAGCTTATATTCTTCCCCTGGATATAAACTATCCCTATACCAAACTTTCATCAAAATCGGTTGAAGAGATAGTTTTTTTTTATTCCCGCGGGAACTTTTGAATTTTCCGGGGAAAAAAGTAGCCTATATCCTTTCCTGGGATACAACCTATCCCTGTACCAAATTCCATCAAAATCAATTTCCCGTTACATATCCATGTAGCAAATTTCATCAAAATCGGTTGAACAGATGGGCCGTGAAAGCGTAGCAGACAGACAGACACTGTCGCATTTAATATTACTATGGATTATGGATATGGCCACTGGCCAGGTAAATAGCAATTACTAGCACCTGGTAGTAGGTAGGTAGGTACGTCATTAGTAATTATATACGTAATTTTTCGTGGAACTCTGTCGTCAGGAGGCACGTGCTGAAATTTTAAAACAGTGCCTATTTATAGAAAAGAATAAACTGAATGACTGACATAATTAAGTACAGCTCAGACTTATTTTATAGGTTTCTTTATTACGTTTAGACCCCCACTTTACGTATCGCTTAAGACCGGTACCTACTTGAGAAAGGATTTTCTGAATTTCCCTTCTATAAGCGACGCCAGGGCCGGCTTATAATTTATTGTTTGTAGGGGAAAATTCTTAAAAACTGATACGACCAACGTATTAAAATTAAAGTTTTTTTTTATTGTAACTACTATATTTTTTTTAGCCCCAGGCATAAACTAGTGTCAGATAGCTTTGGTTATCTCATGTTACTAGACTCATAATTTGTTTGGTCTGTGCTTATAACAATATCGCAACATTATTGGTCTAGAATTCTAGACCTAGAGTCTATGCATTGTACAGACAGTACAGGTATAATATAAAAGACTAGCTGATGCCCGCGACATTCCCGCGGGAACTCTCCAGGTCCTCAACTATACCCATGCTAAAAATCACGTCGACCCGTTGCTCCGTTGCGGCGTGATTGAAGGACAAACCAATAAACCATCAAACAACCACACGTTCGCATTTATAATATTAGTTTAATATTAGATTAATATCAATCTATCCTCTTATTAATATCTAAAAAAAATAATCATCATGACGTGATATAATTTGAAACAATAGGTCCGATAAACTAGCTCCCAGCCTCCTACTTGACTGTCGTTATTATAATTAAGTACCTATTATAGTTAGTTGACTAACAATCTCAAGGAAAAATCTTTTCAGTACTATTTTTGGCGTTTCATTACATTGAAATCACTCTACTATCTATGTACGAGTATTACTCGAGTATATCGTTTAATATGTTTGGTTTGGACCAGCCATTTCCGGGCGTAGCACTAGGACAGGAGAAAGATAACAGAAAGATATTATGTACAAGTCCGTCAAACTTAACTTATCGGTGGCCAAAATTGGAACTAATTTTTATTAATATTTTATTTTTATTAGATACTAGCGACGCTGACGCCTGGTCAGATATTATGTTTGACGGACTATCGGCGCCGCTGTATTGTCCGTAAACCCAAAGTTTTCTAGCTCTACTGTTTAGGTATGTTGTTCTCTTTTTTTAATCTCCAGGGTAAGTATAGGGCCCAGGATACATCACCACGACACGGCGCAGCGTTGTCCGCGCCGCGCCGGGCCGTGCTACGAGTTACGACGCGTAACGCAGCACCGTAGACATTATAGCGTAGCGAGTTCATGCGCCTAGTTCATTTTACTTATAAGTTTTCTTAATATACTTAGCTATATTATTTTGGTAACTCTTTAAATCTTGATAATGACATGCTAAGTCTTGAAATAATGTCGTCTTCTCATATTTTTTGTGCCTCATACTTTAATGTTTATGTGAGAAGCATTATTCATGATTTTATTGCTTCTATTCGTTGCCCACTGTACGGTATACGGACAAACGCGATGACGCCCGCGCCGTTGTCCTGTATGATGTATCCTAACCCTAGTTTCCCGAATTGCCTGGTGGGAGGCTTCGGCTGTGGCTAGTTATCACCCTACTGGCAAAGACGTGCCGTTAAGCGATTTAACGTTCCGGTACGATGCCGTGTAGAAACCGAATAGGGGTATGGGTTTAATATAACTGCCATGCCCCTAACAGTTTAGCCCGCTACCATCTTAAACTGCATCATCAGTCAAGGGCTAGCTTGTAGAATGTTAAAAAAAAGAAATTGTGGCCAATTCTGTATTATAACACAATCTCTAAATTTGATGCCGCACTTTTCCGCAGGGAGTACTTGTATTATGACAGGGATAGCAATATAAAAGGAGTTATCATTTTAGTTTTGTTTAGAGATGGTGCACAAAATAATTGGCCTCAATTCTGCCTTTGTATGAAATATGTAACTACTTGCTCATTATTCGTATGGTATTATTATTGCTACATGAAAAAATTATCATAAACTTTTTACGTTACGGAAAAGTTACACCAGTGCCTCAAAAATCAGAACTATCAACAGAATAGTTAAGTAACAGTTTTCACGTCATTAATTAAAAACTTACGTACCTACCTATACATATTAAGGGTGAGATCGCCCTTATCGTGAGCCTATATTAGGTATGTTTAGCGATATGAGAAACAAAATGAAATGGAGTTCTTATATTTTTATGTATTCACTCATAATAATAGTTATGTCAGGACTCAGGACTCAAGCAATGGAAGAATATGAATATGGAAAGGTATGGTAGGTATTTCGGTATAAAATTTTATAGATACCTACTTATTATTTGTGATGTTGTGCTTACGATAATATTTAACTGGTTGGTTAAATATTTGACAGATAGATAAATATTTGATTTGAGTTTAGTTGTTTACATAGGTATGTAATAGGGAATAAGGAGGTACCTATTTCATGCCTATAGGTAGACAACTTATGAATTAAGCATTATAGATAAAGTAAAGTGGTTACAATACGTACAATAAGCGGAATAAATAATTAATTATGTAGGTATATCTATTATTTCCATCTATCTATCTATCTATTTCCATTTTATAGAATGTACCCAGTGAGTCACTGAGTGAAGTTTACTGACGTTCCTTCTGATTTTCTACATTCAAAGAGGATTTCCATTTTAATAGGAAAAAAAAATCTTTACCGAATCGGTAATATGTGAACTAAAATTGGAAAAGGAAAACTTCTCCTTTATAAAAGAAAAGCTTTTGGAAGAAAAAATTAGAAGAACGATAGGAAAAATCTCTCAGTGTACTAAAATAAGTATACCTACTTCTATAATATAATATTATCTATATTTTATATTGACACATTATTTTATGACATGTGTACCCTATTTGTATCTAAATATTCAAAGAAGATTTGTTAATTTATATCATTGATGTAGATTTTTTTTAGTACCTAGTTGTCCATTATTGAGTGTAAAAATAATTCTGAATTTAATTTACCAATTTAATTTTGTATATAATTTAATTAGTAAGATAATAATGTAAAATGTTAGATATTAATAATTCTAAATGTTGTACGCCAGAAATGGCAGAATGCATTTTTAATATTGTGTTCACAACGAATAAATCAATAAATCAATTTACTTAATATTATAAATGCGAAAGTTTGGATAGATGTTTGTTGCTCCATCACGTCAGAACGGCAGAAAGA
Source organism: Erebia aethiops (assembly GCA_923060345.2). Lineage (NCBI taxonomy): Eukaryota > Metazoa > Arthropoda > Insecta > Lepidoptera > Nymphalidae > Erebia > Erebia aethiops. Next base: position 21,617,981 of record OV281080.1, on the reverse strand, counting down.
ATCTGGATGAAATTTAGCACAGAAATAGATTATAGTCTGGAATAGCACATAGGCTACTTTTTATCCCGGAAAATTAAAGAGTTCCCGCGGGATCCAAAAAACCTCGATCCACGCGGATGAAGGCGCAGCCATCATCTAGTGATAATATTAATAAAATAGCGTGGTTTCAGATAAACAAGATGAGATTTTTATTCAAAGCTTATTACCGTTCCATCGGCGGGAAGCACAGACTAGTATATCCTTATACATATTTTTGGCGGGAAGCGCCCTCTTAGGCGGTTGGTAAAGTGATGAATCGTAGTGACTCGATTTATTGAACCCATAGATTAAAGATTGGTTTCCGCTACGCCCAGCAAAGACCAATCCCAAACCTATGATTCAACCATAGATTAAGACTCAAAATGTACGAGGTGAACACAGACAACCCTCGCTCATTACCACAGACATTACTTGCGCCACAGATTTAAGTACAAATCTGTGGCTCACACTCCGTTTCATTCCTTTACTCACAGATACAATACCATTGCCATACTTAATAAATAATTTTAAACGTATACATTATTACAGCATAAGTTTATCTAAAAATATAATACCTACTGATGGCATCTAACAGTCGGCCATCCTGACAACATTAAGTTTGTCCTCAAACTTATTAAAACATAACACAATATATTCTCTTAATATCAGAAAAAAAAACATATTTTCTTAACTTCACATAAATACTATCTATCTATTCATCTAGTTACTAGTTCGTTTTTACTTTTTAATATGTATTCATTTTTGCTACCTCTTATAATAATATAAAGTTAGCTCATGTAAACATTCCAAGTATTGAATCGTATTTAGAATTATAAATGAATCATTTTTCGCATCTGCACCGCACCCCTCACCGTTAAGTCAAGAGCAAATCGTCTTGTTACAGGACTTCACGGCCGTGTACGACTTCCAGATTTCAACTAGGTACTCATCTGCATCGCACCCCTCGCCGTTAAGCCAAGAGCAACTCGTGTTGCTACAGGACTCCACGGCCGTGTACGACTTCCAGATTTCAAATACTCATCTGCACCGCACCCCTCACCGCTAAGTCAAAAGCAACTCGTGCTGTTACAGGACTCCACGGCCGTGTACGACTTCCAGATTTCAAATACTCATCTGCACCGCACCCCTCACCGCTAAGTCAAAAGCAACTCGTGCTGCTACAGGACTCCACGGCCGTGTGCGACTTCCAGATTTCAACTTATCATCGGATCAAATAAAACATATCAAAATAATCGCCTCACAATAACATTAATCAAATAACATAAAACACTTCATTAACATAAACATATTGTAATTAAAAAAAATAACTCAAATTAATTCTATCATCATAAGCAAACAAATTACATCAAAAATTCTTATAAGTCATCATCAAAAAAAAAATATACATATATTTAAAATCATTAAAGTTATATAATTATGTTCTATTGTTCTTTTTTTTTTTTTTTTGGAATTTTTACAAATAATAATTTCAATCCTTTATCGAGCCTGTTTCATCATCTGAATTATCACTTTGATCACTCGTAATGGTGATCCATGGTTGTATACGATCAGCTGACCAAACGTTTGAATATTTTCCCCTCGTAATATTAGAGCCGGGAATGCTAGAAATCTCGTATCTATCATTTCCTAAAATGCCAGTTATTCTAAAAGGTCCCGTATATTTCGGAAGAAGTTTACGACTTTTACCGTCGTTAGATGATAAATTCTTCAATATCTTAACAAGATCTCCTATTTTATATACTTTAGCATTTTTTCTATTTCGGTCAAATCTCTGTTTTTGTTTATTTTGGTCTTTATCTATGTATTCATTAATTTCCTGCCTAATGTCCTCAACATTTTTGTCGTTCTGCCTAGTTTCACTCAACGTGTCACCTAACGATCCTTCACCTTTGCTAAGTGGCCTTTTACAGAAAAGTGCTTCAGCGGGAGTTTTACCTATTCCTTTATTAAGGGTGTTATTGAGGCCCCATTGTATTTTTCCTACATTTTGGTCCCACTTGTTCTCGCCCATTTTATCAACATAAGCTCTGAGACTATCTAAAACTGTACGGTTGTATCTCTCCACCTGGCCATTGGCACGAGGGGCTGATACCGCATTGAGAATATGTTGGATTTCAAATTCTACACAAAAACGTTTGAACTCCTGAGATGTAAAGCAAGTTCCGCGGTCGGAGACCAATCTACTTGGATTTCCAAAAGTAAAGCAGATATCTTTGAGAACTCTGATTGCGGAACTAGATTTTGTATTTCGCAGCGGTTTGACTAGACAAAATTTAGTATAAGCGTCCACGATCAATAAAATGTACTGGTTACCATGAGAACTTTTTACAAAGGGGCCTAAATGGTCTATATGGATGGTGTGGAACGGAATATCGGTTTTGGGTATACTGTGTAAGTATCCTTCTTTAGGACCAGCGGGCTCTTTAGCAATAGCACAATGCAAGCATGATTTGACGTATTTAGTCACAAATTTTTTCATTTTTGTAAACCAAAAATCTTTTTTAATTTTCTCGAGTGTTTTGTCAACTGAAAAATGACCAATGTCATCATGATTGCGTTGGCAAATTTGCCACCTAGCACTTGTGGGGACTACACATTTGAGATCACCTCCTACCTTTCGATATAACCGGTTATTTTTCACGACAAAATTCTGTTTTATATCAACCATATCATTATATTGTGGGTCTTCGAGCACAGAACGTATGTGACATATTTTGGGATCGGTTAATTGTAAACTGAGTAACCAGTCGTCTTGGGAAATTTGGAGCACGCGACTCAAATGCTTATTTTTATCATCATCACTGGCGCATGGAAGTGGATTTCTACTGAGTGCATCTACATGTTGCATAGCTTGACCAGGTTTATATTCAATTGAGCAATCGTACTCTTGCAAAGCGATCCACCAGCGTGCCACGCGAGGTATTATATCTCTTTTTGAAAAAGTGGATCTCAGGGCATTGCAGTCAGTGATGATGGTAAAAGGTTTCCCTAATAAATATACTCTAAACCGACTTAATGAGGCAACCACAGCGAGAGTCTCTAATTCATATGCATGCAGTTTTTCCTCATCTATAGTAGTTTTTCTACTGAAATATGCAACAGGTTTCAAAGGTGAACTAGGTGACTCTTTTTGAAAAAGGATTCCACCCAGTCCAACCTTGGAAGCATCGCAGTGTAGTTCCGTAATATATTCAGGATTATAAAGAGCAAGAATTGGACGTTGTGTTAATTTTTCTTTTAGTATTAAGAATGCCTCTCGCTGTTGTTGTTCCCATTTCCAAGGATGGTTTTGTTTCGTAAGGTCAGTCAAAGGTCTAGCTATCGTAGCAAAATGTTCAATAAATTTCCTAAAGTAGCTTGCTAGTCCTATAAATTGTCGAACCTCATGGACGTTTTTTGGTTCAGGGAAAGATATAACTGCGTCAATTTTGGTTTTACCAGGTCTGACTCCTTCACCGGAAATTTCAAATCCTAAATAATTAATAATAGTATCAAAGAAACGACACTTCTTGATGTTTAATGTGAGACCTGCTTCTTTTAATAATATAAAAGTTTGTTCGAGTTTTATTAAGCACTCTTCGAAATCTTTACCAGAAATAAGAAGATCATCCATGTATGCTATGGCGCACTTTTCACGTGACTTTCCAAGCATTTTATTAACAGTCCTCTGAAAAACAGCAGGGCAATTAGCTAGACCGAATGGGGCCCGTCTAAATTGATAAAGACCATCAGGTGTTACAAAAGCGGTTAAATATTTACACTCTTCTTTAATAGGTATTTGATAATATCCGCTAGACATGTCAAGACTAATAAAATATGAATTACCGCTAAGTAGGTCAATCTGATCGTCTATCCGAGGTAATGGGTAAAGATCTCTAACGGTTTTTCGATTAAGCGCCCTATAGTCAACGCACAATCGATAGCCCCCCGTCTTTTTGGAAACTAAGAGAATCGGACTGGCGTACGCAGAATCTGACTCTTCAATTATTTTATTCTCTTCCAACTCTTTGACCATGTTACGCACTATTTCCTTTTCAGAGTGACTTAATCTGTAGGGACGATAAGAAACAGGGGTTTCATCTGTCAATTTGATATCTAACTCTGAAATATTTGTACATCCTAATTCGGACAAATTTTGGGCAAAGCATTCGCGATATTTATTAACTAAATTGTAAACCATATCTTTTTGCTCGGAAGTTAAATCAGAGTTAATATGAATATCATTATGATCAAGTGGTTCCAGAATGCGCGTGATAAGACAGCGCAAGTGTTCTTCGGAAAAATGTAATATAGAATTGTCGTGATAAATGGGAACTGCTCGAGCAATAATAGAATCTTTAATAAAATAAAGCGGTTGATGATCTGTAGTACTAGCCATGTTCAATATTAACAACTTACATTTACCGTTCCTAATCTGATACACACCCTCCTGTATATAATATTCTTGACCGTTTATATTTCTATAAGAACTTGGGACATATATGTCAGTATCTTCCAAATCTGAACAATAACAGTTTAATAGATCTACAGTATTTATTTTTGTATCCGACAAAACAATTAGTTTGATTTTTCTGTTATTTAAACAATCGTCGTCAATATTAGGAAGTTCGGATATTGCATTTCGTGACAAAATATTAAAGGATTTCTCAGTTTTTGTAATGACAATGTCTGGTAGTTCGGTAAAGTTCTGACCGATAAGTAAGGGTACGTGTAAATGTTGGTCTTCGATAACGTAAGCGGTAATATTTGCTTCGACTAAATCAATGCACAAAGAGAAGGTAGTTTTCCCTAGTACTGGAATTACCATATCAGCCACGCCTCGTATGGAGGGTAAACATTCTTTCGACGCCTCCAAACAAAGTTTCTCTACAGTTCCTTTGGTAATAAGCGAGCAATCACTCCCTAGATCAACAAAACACTGAATAGAATGACGCTTATTGACTACCGCTTCTTTATAATATTTAAGATTATTTGAATTTGTACCGTCAACAAACATCACACGTTTTTCATTATTTTTTGTGTTGTTTTTCATGTTACACTCATTAGTACTGTGCCCAAAACGGGAGCAATTACCGCATTTAATAATAGGCTTGGGACAATGCTGGATCCTGTGACCTTTGTCTTTGCAATTAAAACAAGTTGCAACAAACGACGAGGATTGATTATTTTTGGGGCTATTAGCAAGACACTGGGCTGCCCGATGACCTCGCTCATTACATCTATTACAAATAATAACTGAGCGGGTTTTAGTTGCGTTAGAATTTCTAAAAGTATCTTTTTGCTCTTTACACACATCTTTTAAAAACTTAAACAAATCTTCCGGTTCAGTAAACCGTCCTGACGATGCACCCGCACGAACAGTTCGATCATCTATGCCATGTATAAGACAGTCTACGGCCCTTTTGCCAGAAATTTCGCATGCATTTAGTAACATAATTTTTTCGTAATAGTATTCGTCCAAATTTTCACCAAATTTAAGTCGACGTTCAAGCATTTCCGACAAAAGTACACCATAGTTGGTCTCAGATGGGAAAGCTTTACGCAAAAGAACCTGCCACTCTTGCCAATTACGTAACACAGACGTCTGACCCTGATACCATTTCTTCGCATTACCCACAAGTTTAGGCAATGCATAATGCATAATGTGAGCTTCATCCCAATGATATATTTTCGCGCACTCGTTAACCTTGGATAACCACAAATCTATTCGATGATTTTTAATCGATGGGTCAAATTCCGGTATCATATTATTTACATTTGTATTAATTGATGAAAATCCAGGCTTTACAAGGGATTGCAAAATTTGAGCAAATTCATTAGGATTTAAAACAACATTCGGTATAGTATTAGTAATATCACACTGACCTGATATACCATTTTGTGATACCTGCACTTGATGTCCTGCGAGGTAACTCTCAGCACCTGCAGCGGCAACGGCGGCGAGCGCAGCCCCTGGCGTGGTGGCTTCGGGCACCGTGTCTGTAGTCGCTAAATGTAGACAATCTGGCGCCTGTGCAGCCACGGAGGTTTCGGCGTGACTCCCACGCGACGCACCGTCGCTCGCCTTCTCAGAGAGTAGTTGGATGGTATCTCGTCCGGTCGCAGAATTTCTTGATCGTACTAATTTTCTTCTTTCGCCTTCAGTACAACTTCCAACTCGTCCGGTCGCAGATACAACGTCGCATAATTCTGGAGTGACAGCGGTACGTCTGCTAGTGCTGCGTTGAGTACGAGATCGATAAGCAGACGAACGATCTCGGCTTTTTCTTGGTGGACTTCGATTCCTCGTGTCAGAGCTGTACGATGACTCACTCGTAGTATCATCATGCCGTTGTCTCCGTTTGCCGGAATAATTATGATGTGAGCGTTTTGATCGCTTTCGGCGACCCATTTTGCCAATTTAAAAATAGGTTATTGCCACTTCTGATAATAAAATAGCGTGGTTTCAGATAAACAAGATGAGATTTTTATTCAAAGCTTATTACCGTTCCATCGGCGGGAAGCACAGACTAGTATATCCTTATACATATTTTTGGCGGGAAGCGCCCTCTTAGGCGGTTGGTAAAGTGATGAATCGTAGTGACTCGATTTATTGAACCCATAGATTAAAGATTGGTTTCCGCTACGCCCAGCAAAGACCAATCCCAAACCTATGATTCAACCATAGATTAAGACTCAAAATGTACGAGGTGAACACAGACAACCCTCGCTCATTACCACAGACATTACTTGCGCCACAGATTTAAGTACAAATCTGTGGCTCACACTCCGTTTCATTCCTTTACTCACAGATACAATACCATTGCCATACTTAATAAATAATTTTAAACGTATACATTATTACAGCATAAGTTTATCTAAAAATATAATACCTACTGATGGCATCTAACAATATTGTATGTAATTGAATTGGGTGAATTTCATTTGTCGGTTCGATCATCCGGCCATCAATCATTCAGTTCAGAATCAGGTCATACGTTATTGTTATTTTAATGCTTTTACTATTCAGAAATGCAATGCTAGGTATCTTTGATTAGATTTAGTATTTTTTTACAAATAGGTACCTAGGTATGTACCTAACGTAGGCTTCCTTAAAATATATCAATTTATCCATGTGAGAATGGGCGCCAGCTCGATGATTTTCCCCGAAAAAACATTTCTACCAAAATTGATTAGATGGATAGGACAAACGAAAGATCAAACAAAAAACTCGCAAATTAAAATTTTATCTCTAAACGTGCATAAACTAAGACCCTAAGTTTAGATACAATTCTTGAAACACCGTCCGTAAATAACAAAGATAGATATAGATAGATTCATATAACATAGATAGATATTCAGTAACATACCTTATTGACTTACAGAGATAATACTGTGATACAATTAACATACCTAGACATAGTATTATGCTAAAATACGAATCACCGCTGTGCAAATGTGTCAAATATCCAACACATCCAACTGACCCGGCGAACAATGCAAAGTCAACGAATAGCAATACAAACACATGGAAAGGGTCAACACACGGACATACTAACCTCAAATTGCCAACTGGTTCCGCTAGTGCTTTACCGTTACACTACACATGCACACACAATAACAATTGCAGTCCGCGAACACCAATCTCCGAGCGACGACCACCGGTTGTGACTTTCGAATATCAACTACTAAGTACCAACTACAACGTATGCACACGGTTGGTTCCAACTTCCAGCACTACAGACTACTGAGCAACGATAAGTGAATCAAGATAATGCGAGGTAGGTACGGAGTAAAAGTATGCGTAAAGTCGGGCACACATGAAAGCGTTATGGTTTTTTCTGATCTTTGATTGGTACTGACTACTGAGTCTGACGCGGGTATAGCCGTGTGCGCGGATTAATTTGGTTTTACTAATATTATAAATGAGCAAGTGTGTTTGTTTGTTGGTTTTGTCCTTCAATAAAGCCGCAAAAGTGCAATGAATTAACGTGATTTTATGCATGGGTATAATTGAGGACCTGTAGAGTGACATAGGCTACTTTTTATCCCGGAGTTCCGTACAAACGGCACAGAATAGGTGAAAGTACATCTAACGGAAAGAACGTAGGTATAGGCTGTAATAATATGTACTTAATAATAATTATTATAAATGCGAAAGTATGTCTGTTTGTCTATCTGCTACGCTTTCACCGACCATCTTTTCAACCGATTTTGACAAAATTTGGTATAAAAATAGGTAATTTGATAAGGAAAATTGAGGATTTCCCACGGAATTATTCAAAAACCATAATCTACGCGGACGTAGTCGCGGGCATCATCTAGTGATAATATTGTAATTGAATTAGGTGAATTTCATTTGTCCGTTCGTTCCTCGGGCCATCCATCGATCTGTAGTTGGAGCCTTATAGTTCAGAATTAAGTCATACGTAATTGTTATTTTAATGCTTTTATTATTCAGAAATTCAGAAATGCTACGCAACGCTAGGTATTTTTAATTAGAATTACCTACCACTTAGTATTTTTTTACAAATACCTATGTGCTTCCATAAAATATATCAATTTATCCATACGAGAATCGGCGCCATGCTCGATGATTTTCCCCGAAAAACTCTTTAGAAGTTTTTTTTTTAAATATGCTAGCGCATGGCTGCAATCAGACTTGCATGCAAGTTAGAACAAACGAAGTTTCTAAACATGCCTAAACTAAGACCCTAAGCTTAGATACAATTCTTGAAACACCGTCCACCGAAACGCTATCATATTACTATCATACTCATTGAAATAGAAGGTACTAAAAAAATTCTACATCAATGATCATACTAATATTATAAATGCGAAAGTGTGTTTGTTTGTTGGTTTGTCCTTCAATCACGCCGCAGCGGAGCAACCGATCGACGTGATTTTTGGCATGGGTATAGTTGAGGACCTGGAGAGTGACATAGGCTACTTTTTATCCCGGAAAATTGAGGAGTCCCCGCGGGAATCCAAAAAAACATATTCCACGCGGACGAAGTCGCGGGCATCAGCTAGTATGAATATGAAATGAAATGACTCTACCACCGGTTCCATACCAGCGGAAATACTGGTACATCGCTGTGTGCACTAGGCTTAAGTAATTTATGCTGAACTGCACTACACAGTAGGGGAGACCTAGGAGAGTTGTGACAATTTTTAATTTAAGGGGCATATCTCGCTCAAGACACATTCCACAGTTATAACCTGTGTGAATTAATGTAGCACCATTCCTTCCCTTTCCAAAACAATCATCAAAATTAATTAAAGTATTACGGTTTCTGAGAAAATCGACAAAAAGGAAAACTACTCCCTCTGTCACAACTCTCCTATCACCGAGGTAAGTTGTGACAGGTACCGAGGTAAGTTGTGACAGCTTTGTATTTAGACTATTTGAGTATAAAAAAATACCATTACACATATTATAAATACATGAAACATGTTTTATTTTTGCAAAAAGTTATGTAATTAATGTACCAACGAAAACAACATGTAAAATTTTCATAACAAGTAATTATCTTGACTGCCTCGTTGGTCTAGCGGTTAGCATAGTCGACTGCGGATCACGAGGTCCTGGGTTCAATTCCCGGTCGGGCATAAAAATTGTTAGGTATTGGGTTTTTCAATTGAGAAATTCTCAGTGCCAGCCCGGAGTTGGAAGTTGGCGGTGTTACACCCCCGTGCCTCGGAGAGCACGTTAAGCCGTCGGTCCCGGTTATTATCACTAACATGATAATAGTCGTTAAAGCCCGCCAACCCGCATTGGAGCAGCGTGGTGGGTCTAAGCTCTAATTCCCTCTCTCCTATGAGAGTGGAGGCCTGTGCCCAGCAGTGGGACGTTAATAGGCTGTAGTGGTAAGTAATTATATCTTACAAATAATTCTGGCATGTCTCTGAGATCAATAAAAATAAAAATTAAAAAAATAAAAATTACAATAACTATAATTATTGAGAATCGCCAATCTGATGTGCAATTATGGCAAACATATTACAGCTCGGCTCCAGTATAATCAACGTGTGACCAGCCTTTGCATTCTATGCATTGCACCCACTCCTCATTTGATCTGCTGTTTGCATAGGCCTCGAGGCAAACTAAGCAAAAAAGATCATCTTCTTCGTCATTTCTTTTTGTCTCTTTCGATCTCTTCTTCATATTAGTTTTCTTGGCTTTTTTGGGTTTCTTCTTATCTTCGAAGACACGTTTTTTCACATTCTTCGACTTCCTATTGGCTTCTATAGCAGCTATTTCGTCTTTAGTAGGTGTGTCAGTAAACACAGCAGATTTGACTTTGCGTCTGTTCGTCTGTGGCAGTTTTTTCTTGGCGGAGCTTTTGGCAATGGCCCAACTGATTCTGACGAGAACACATTAGTAACAGTGGCAAGAGGACTATGGGCTGTAAATGTGGAGGTAACAGGTTCATTAGCATCATTATTCAGGACTGCGCTATGGGCTGAAGAAGTGGAGGCAACAGATTCATGAGCATTATTGTTCACAATTGTGCTATAGGCTGTAGACGTACCTAGATGAAATAGGTTCAATAGTTCAGAACTAAAAGGGGTATGGGCTAGTTAAGCTAGTTGTAAGAGGACGCGGCATCTCTTAAACTTTTACCTCTTCAAAGGCCAGTTCGTATATTTCGACACTAGCAGTGCCTTTATCAGTCTTTCGTGTATAGTTATTAGGCATTCTGAAACAAAAAAATAGTAGCCATCTAGCATGCAACATCACACCACAAATCGAAATAACCCAGCAGAAAAATGAAGTGAAATAGGAGAGTTGTGACAGGCTGTCACAACTCTCCTAGGTGCGCAATATTACGACTTCGTCCGAATAATACTTCATATTTTCTAAACACGATGCAAACACAAAAGATCAATGCAACGTTATGAGACTTCAATAACCATACAACTTAAGAAAAAATAACACAACAAAGCACATGTAATAAGACATGATATAAATTCAATCAAAATTTTGAAGAAAAACTTACTTTTCGCATTTTTTTTCACGCAGACGTCGTAATTACGCAACCGCTTCTCGTGCGCTGCCGGTGGGTACTGAGTGAAGTAGCGCGTCTCTAAACCGACAAACGAGCATTGTTGCCAACTCGCTAACTATTATAGGTAGGGAGAAATCGTCTCTGTCACAACCCTCCTCTGTCACAACTCTCCTAGGTCTCCCCTACCTACTACCTGAGTACGTAACCATGATTGTCACGGAATCTTTTCTCCGCGGCGGCTGAGCACGGTCGATGACTCGGCTCGTCACTCGTCAGCCGTGACCAAGGCCGTGACAAAATGTTGACAACATGTTGACAAACACTTTTTATCCGACACTGCAGGCGAACGCCATAATAAATAGCTGGTAAAGCCATGCCCGGATGATGACGGTGCAGGGATTTATCATTTAGTTTTTTTTTCTTTTTATATGTCGCTGCCGGAGTGTAGAATCCGCCGTATTAAAAAACTGCGCCGTTTTGCAATACGGTGGTTTGACGGTCAGCCAGATATTGTAATGCGACTGAACGAACATCCGCAGCATTCCTTCCTTCAATGCGGCCAGCCGTATTGTAATTGGGCTGATCATAAGCCGCCGTTTTGTAAAACGGCGAGAAATGAGCCGCCGCATTTTAAATAATAAAATTTATGTCAAGATACCATATCGCAAACTCATGTCTTGTCTGCCCCCATAGACTACAGTCTACGGGGACAGTTTAGGAGACTACAATAAATGGGCTACGCCAGAAAGCTCGTTTCGTCATCGAGGCGACGAATGAGCTTTCTGGCGTGACTAGGCACTAATGAGGAAGGTACGTACCTACCTAACTAACCCTAAAATGCAAAAAGAGATCACATAATGACTAATCAGAATATATTTCCTGGTATTGCTGTTTCATTTAGTACCCATTGCGGTAACAAGGATAAAACAAACAAATTTTTTTTCAATCATAAACAATTTTTTACAAACTACGCGGATTGCAAAACCTACTTTGTATAAGAGTAATAGAGTCACAATTTGAATATCATAGGGGTATTACATTACGACCATATTATGCTATGAAACCTTATTTACATGGGACGACGCACCCGTCAAAGGAAATCCCAGCTCCAGTTTTACAGGAAATTCATATTATTATCCACTTTATTCAATATATATCATAAAGTATGTGGTATAATCTCGTTTTGCATTTACTCAGGACTTGTACTTATTCTACTACAGGTATAGTTCGCGCGTGAGTTGAATGCAGAGTAAATGTATGGGGACACGTCATACATTTACTCTGAATTAAACTCGCGCGCGAACTGTAGGTACTCAGTAGATTCTTAGTAAGTCCCCATTTGTATCCTATTCCAAAACGACTTACTAATAGCATTTAAAAACTATTATTTCATCTGTGCTAACTGCTAATAGGTGGAAAGTTAATAGGAATCCTACATTATAATACTAAAATAAATTGTGGATCCCAACTTCCTTCGATTAAAAAAAACACAACCGCCGAGTTTCTTTTATTGCTGGTTTCCTGTCAACCTTCTTGGTAGTAAACCTGCCTCTTGGGACATTTCTTCCAATTCGTTCGCGACAACGTTCACTGTTTTTTCAACCCTGTCCCTACTACCAATAACCAATGGTTAACTGGAAGAGAATACCTCTAGGTATTAAGTTCGCTTTTGTGCATTGTATTGTATGTGCAATAAAGAATTTAAAACAAACAAACAAACGTTGACTAGGAATCTAAATGTAAAAAAACTGTCCAGACATGCATACAGTGTAAGAAACCGTTGAAGTTTAAAAAAAAACCTTCCTTATTTGATTAATATCAATATCATACCTGACGATCGAGTACCTTTGGGTGCCATTGAACTTCGCCATCTTAGCTTCCCTAACGGCAAACCGACAATTCTTCCATACAGAAAAAATCTTGTACAAAAACCATATCAAAGTCTTGCATAGTTCTACACTAAATTGTAGCCTCTTCAATATTCGCCATACATTTTCTATGGAAAAATTAATTCCGCCATCTTGAATTTTTTTCCTGTTCATCAAGTAGACCTTCATGTCCAGATCATCTTTTGCCAAGAAACCACTCTTCCATCTTTTATACTGTCCGAGATAGACACCGACGAAATTTGTATGCCGGCCTTCTTAAATCTTTTATAAAGAAAGAAAGAAAGAAAGAAAAACATTTATTTCCACAATTGTGCCACACATAAATAGGATACCTAAAGAGGTAGATCACCACTGCACCTCACAATCTAGAGAAGATATTATATTATCTATATTACAGGAATGAGGCGCAGGAATGAACTGCATTACGTGTGGCACAACCCGAAAAATGGTCCAGGCTCAGCATAATGCTGCATGTCTAGTGCAAGCACAAACACATACAGCGCTGATTTTCAGCCGGAACCCTTATTCAGGTGACACCACGGAAAAAAATAACGTAGCTGCAAGCCAGTTCGACACTTAAAAACTATAGTTTAATAGTAAATTGAAGTACTTTATGTCTACAAACTACAAAGGATCATTAATACTACGTACTATTATTCTAATTCCTATCCAATAAACTTAAACTAGGTACTATATTGAATGAGTACTACACTACTATATCCTCTATTATTATAACAATGATTATATCTATATTGATGGGTACCTTTGGCCCAGGGGCAACCAGGGGTGGTCTTTTTGATTAGGGTTATATTTTTGTTAGTAGGTATATAAGGATTTTAGATTAACGTTTAGTCTATAAGTTTTTATTATATCTTTTTCTATTAACTATATAAATAATATTAATAAATAAGTAAGTATAAATAAATAACTAAACGTAATACATATTAATTATAAAAAAATTATTAAATATTACATATTAAAAAGCTACAAAAAAGAGTACTCTGCCACATGATCTTCAAATTCTACTTGTTTTTCCAGAAGGAATTTTTTCATTTTAAATTTAAATGAAAATTTGCTCTTTAAATTCCTTATTGGAGGAGGGATATTATTCCAGCATTTTGTGGCAGAGTAAGTAAAAGAGCCTCTAAAAGCGGCCGTGCGATGGAGTGGAATACGGAGCTGATTACGACAGCTACGAAGACGGTCTGCCTCTCCATCACCCACCCACTTAAGTTTATGGGCTAGGTATAAATAATTAAAATAATAATAATTTAATAAATTTCTTAAATAATTTTTTTCAGCTCACTGTCAATTGGATGAAATTTCGAGTGACATTTATTCGAGCACCCCCCACCTATCTTCAATACCCTGGCTGTGATCTTCATCCGTCTTCGAAATCGTCAATCAATCAGCTCTTTCCGTATTTTCCCTCTGAATGAATTTTTGTCTTCTATACGAAACGATGAGTGAAAAAAAATTTTTTCATACAAAATTTTACAGGAGAGGTGAGACAATGCTGAATTCTATTGAACACGCAAACGGAAATACGCGATCGGTCAATAACTAATCACTCCAATTTAGTAAACAAACACCCCCCAAAAAACCCGTTTTTTTTTTAATTTTTTCAAAATTCCAAAAAAAATTACCAGCCGATTTTCAAAATTCAAACGCTCACACGTGTCATAATAAATTTCTCTACTCTTGGTAGCTTGGTACTATTCCTACATTCCTATCTCGATCCTCCCAAAATCCTCGGAGATATGGCCAAAAATACGTCTCAGGCGATTTGCATCTGATAACCATTTTCAATGGTAAAATAAAACTCCCACACGTCCCGTAGCAGTTAGATTCAGATGACGATTCGAAAGCACGAAAATGTAAAAGTACCTACACCTACAGTCGCTATAGGCATCTATGTGAAAAAAAAAATCTTTATGACTTTGACTTGGACTTAGGTCTACTTACCGTGTTAAGTACCTATCTTTATTAGGTACCTTTTTTTTTACGGGGGGGAAATCTCTTTGAGACACCCGATCTCCAGGGGGGAGGGAGATCAGGTTATGTGGGATTTCTACCCACTAAAACCCCCTCGGTGGCCACCCTCTGCGTGGAATGAGCAGCTCCGGGAAGTCTTAAATGAACAAACGCCGGAGCTTCTCTTGCGCAACACCCTAGTTATTGGCCTCGAGCTCGATTAGGTATAACAACAGCTTGCCACGGCAAGCTGTTGTCTTCCCAGGGTTGCGTGACATAAATGGAAGAAGAGCGGCCGAGGATCTTTATTACCTACTCTCCAATGAGAATAGTTAACTAACCGACTACAGTATTTCTTAATTTCTTAGGTACTTAGTAAGCTGTTTTGTCAAATTGAGGACTTGTTTAGATAGTAAGTACCTAAGTATTACAGTCAGCGATTTCTCTAAGTTATGTAAACAACTACCTAGTAATATAAACAATTTGCAATTAGGTAAGTCGCAATACCTAACTAACGTGTAAAATTCCACAATTTATCGTGTCATATTACTCCGAATACAGTTATCATTAGTCAACAAGAAGCATCTCGATTCTCGTGGAAGATTTTCAACGGTGACTTATCTACAGCTCCTAGCATAACATACCTAAGTACTTACTTGTAAAATTATTAGACTTACTCACCTGCAAACTGTTGCACCTGCAAGATGAAACTTGCATCACATACCAAGTAGCTGCAAAGGTTGTGTGGTGCGTGCAGGAAAGCTCGCCTTTATACTAGGTACCTATATATAAACTTTTAAAGAGAATGATAAAAATATCCACAGTATTCCTCAGGTCCACTACCCACACTCCACAGATCCTTCGAGCCGGATTCGGATTCAACAGCTAAGAACAAGAAATAATACGTACCTGATAGATTTTGTATTGAAACTAAGGAGCTCCTTAAATGTTTAAGCGACTCTGAGTGCAGCACTTATACCTACTCTCAAAGATATGAAACCGACGTTCCATAATCCGTCTAATAAAACCTAATAAAACTACCTAACTATTAAACAAGTTCTAACACCATCTTTAGTGCTCCGTAAAGCAACTTATCAATATTGAGTGATACATTCCTGAACACATTTAGTTAATACATGCAACATATTAAAATATGGAACTGAGAACTTTTTATAACTTTATAAGTAGGTACACGATATGTAGATATTTTCGTTGCCTAGCCTATAGCCTATCACATGAACTTTCAACTCTCATTATTGAAAACTTATTTTTACTAAAAAGCAGTCTGTTTCACAGCCATCAAACATATTGTCTTTAAAGGGTTAACTTCTCAAATTATTCATAATACCTTGCCCGTCAGACCACGTTAGACGGCTCACATCAGCTATCTAAACAGACCATGGTTCTTTATCAATCTCCAAACATTACCTACTTCAGCTATGACGTAGTTTCTTTGTTAAGTCGACACTTGACGTACAGTTTTAAGATCAGCTATGATGTTATATTGTGTTGATTTAAATACTTTTATAAAGAACTACCTACGCCTACGCTAGTATTGCTAGTAAGTACCACCTTTTCCCAGCCTCTCGAAGAATACCTACATTCGTCAGAGTAATGTGTTTACAACCCTATTTTGCTATTTACCAATTGGAAAATATTATGCTCCAATTAAGTATAATCTTTAATGTATAATAAGGAACGTCAGATGTATGACCAACCGCCTCTAAAAACTTAGGACAATCCCTCTAAGGGGAAAAAATTTGGCATCATGAATTTTTACGCCCCTCGGTCTCAACTCTCAGTAGATACTGATATTGACATAAATGTCAAGCAAGCCTATTCCAAAAGTTTAGGAATAGGCTTACAAATTATTTTATTTTTTAATTTATTTAAAAATTTAATTTAAAAATTCAATTTCTGGAAATTATACGGAGGATTTCAAATAAAAACACTCGTTATTTGAAAATAAAACTTTATTCACGTAAATCGTAATCATTCTAGAATATTACCCAAGTTTTCCCTAAGCACAGCCCAAAACTGGCACAGATGAGGGCATCCTCACAGTCAAGTAAATACCGTACCGTGACAGCATGGGACCATGGGAGATAACACCATACGGCTAACCCACAAGAAGTATTCGAGGGGTTCCGCCGCTAATATTCAGAGGGACGAGCTATTCCGCTCAAACACCATAAGAATACACCATGTGGTTGCACAACCATGTGACAACCCTGTCAACGGACACCATAAAACTGACTGCTTATGAGGTTTATAGCCCGAAAAAAAAAGCTCAACGTGTGCCACCCCTATTTCCCCACAGTTAAATAATTACAGTATTATTTTATTTGAAATATTAATTTCTGAAACGAAATTTTTAACCTAATCGCACTTTAAAGTAGTTGCGGTATTCTTTTTTCAAATCATATATTTTACAATTTCTATTTTACGCAGCGAAAGTAAAATAAAATAATTACAATAAAATTCAATCATTAAAGTACTTAACTCATATTGTTACTACAATTTAATAGAAAAGAACTGTACTAATTATTACTTACAGAAAAATAACAGTATAATTATGACAAATAGAAACTAATAACAAGATGATGCTTTGCAGTTTCAAACCTTTATTAATATACAATAAGTATAATGATAAAGTTTATAAATGGATAAGTTTCCAAATGGATTTTACTGTCCAATAAAAGTATTTAAACAGCGTGGTGATCCTAACGTTAGGTTGCGTTACATTGAGGCGGAGCGGATCTGAGATGTATTCAATAAACCAATCAAGTTTTTTTTAATGACGTCATGATCATTTAAGCAGGTTCGTTTTTTTTAACCTGATCGGTCGAAGCGCAAACCACTCCAGTTAAAACGCATCCTAAACCTGGCATACCATTCCTTTGATACATTTTTTCACGAAGCGGAGCGGAGACGAGATGTTGAATGCAACCAATGTGATTGATCGATTCCGGTAGTTTCCTCTCCGCTCCGCTCGTCTTCGCCTCAATGGAAACGCAGCCAAACGCGAACACACGAGCATAATTTCAGTCTTACAAATCAAATATGTGGCTTTCAATTAAAAACTGTTGCTAAGACAAATGTTGCTCTCATGTAGTATAAGTTGTTCTTAGAACCACAATATCATAAATACAAGTAAGACTAACTAAATTAATGATTGAGTTAATAGCTAGGATTCATGTAGTTATTTTTCTTGTTTAACATGGTATCAATCATATGAATCATTTTAAGTACAGCTTCTACAAGCAATTAAATCTTGAACTTATTAAATAGAATATTCAGGAAAAACAATTCAAAACGACAGGACTAAAAGAAGAAAGGGGAAGTATTTTAGTGCTGTCGTTGAACAAAAATATTTTTTGAAAACATGTTTCCTGAAGAACTTCGATGTAATAATTTTTTTAACACAAAACATATTATATTTGGAATATACTTTTCAATATAAGGATTTTTGCAAACAATACCTTTACCACACCAACCATTTAGCAAACAGTAGCAAAATGGCTAACACTTTTAACGAGACAAATGCATACCGCGTGCGAATGCGTCAGTATGCTAAAGGTATAATATAAAAGATTATGAATATTTTTCAATATTGATACTCAAATTTTTTTTAAATCTAAAACCATAATATTTCAAACACTTTAAAATATCATAACACTTATTAACTATTTTCTAAAGCAATATTTACAAATCAAAGGGTTTATTTATTAAACTCATGTTCAAAAACAATCTGAATGTCAAATTCATTTGGCAATTGAAAACCTGTTTCTCTGGAAGCAAATGTATGAGATAACTTTTTACTTGTATCCTTGCAGACAAGACACTAACTCCGTTCGAACCCTTAATAAGTAGACATGACTAAGGGCGCATTCAATCGCCAACTGAAGACTAGTTTTGACATTTTGACAGTTTCAGTGTCAAGTTCAAATGTATAGTCCGGGTCACAAAAGAATTTCCGAGGCAATTTTACATACGTTTAATGCATAATCATGCGACCACATCGCTGCCTCTGGAGAACTTCTTTGTGACACAGACTCTGAAAAACTTCGTCTCAAAATTATTAAGTCGGTCAATAAACATACTTTTAAAACGACGCGCATGTCACATCGCGGATGCCTTCATAGCATTGCATCGCATTCTTCCTTCATTGCATCGCGTCAGTTGTTATTAGTGTATTTCTGGTCACAGAGGGGACCACTTTGCCTTAATATGCAGCATATTTTAAAAGTATGTTTTAAAAGTACTTGAATTTTCTTGTTTTTTTGGCAAGTATTAATTTTAATTTTAGTTATGCCAAATTAAACAGATTTTTAATTTGTGTAAAACAGAGTCTTAATCGACTTTTTTTTAACTTTACAAGATATTTCAAAATGTAACTAAACAGCTACGTTACGTTAAATATTCGAGATAACATCATGAGCAAAATACATAGAAAGTATAACAACAAAAATATTCGTTCCAGTTTTTTTTTCAAATTTTTTTTTCGTTTTTCATACACAAGGTAATGTTAGTCTTATTTTACAAAAAAAAATTATTTCATCACTATTTACAAAAAAAAATCTTTTTAGATAGCCAATAATTTTTTTGGCTGTTTTTTTAAGAACACCTACATAACTATAACAGTTCATTCTTCCGTGTTCGTTCACTCTTCACTAACTCGTAGTTTGAAGTAACAAGGAACTGTTTATATACACAATAAGGGTTCCGTTGTTCCTTTTCAGGTACGGAACCCTAAAAAGGCACAACCACTGGGAGCCGCATCCGGTTCATTTGACGAATGCCTCAGGAGGTATCTTGCCCTCTGACTGAAGCTGGTTGAAAATGAACAACGCACGCTGGTAGTCCCACCCGGTTTCTTGAAGACAACTGTAAGCGAAAATTGTGAAATAAACATTTGGGCCATACAGTAATTCAACCGCGGTTAATTGCCTCATCTGGTGGATAATTGTTTGCGCAAAGAATCAGCCTGGCTGTCCGAAAGAAAAGTGTAGCCAGCTGCATTAATTCCATGCCATTCAACAAAATTCGGACAATATAATAGCAATATTTTCAATATTTTTTAACTAGCGAATGCCCGCGACTTCGTCTGCGTGGTTTGAGGTTTTTTGGTTCCCGCGGCAACTCCTTAATTTTCCGGGATAAAAAGTAGCCTATGTGCTATTCCAGACTATTATCTCTCTGTGCCAAATTTCAGCCAGATCCGTTCAGCCGTTGGCGCGTGATTGAGTAACAAACATCCATACATCCATCCAAACTTTCACATTTATAATATTAGTAAGAAGTAAGATCTGGGAACTCAATTCGCTATAATCCACCAAAGCAGACAAAATATCTATGTATTACAGCTGTTGTTGTTTTCCTTTATCTGTACTATAAGACGTAGCTTCGTACCAAATTTCAATATTCTGAGTTCACGGGAAGTACCCTGTAGGTTTTGATTCCCTTGCGAATATCGAAAATTTGCAGCATAAACGGCTGTATCTTTTGATTGCGTTGGCTCAGAAGTTTGACTTTTTCACAGCTCCAAGGGACAGTAGACCTGAGTATTTGATATGAATTTCAGCTTGATAGCACCATGCGTTTCTGAGAAGAAGGGTCTGGACAGACAGACAGATGGACAATAAAGTGATCCTATAAGGGTTCCGGTTTTTCCTTTTGAGGGATGGAACCCTAAGACTACATTTGCCTCGACCGCTGGCGCTTGGAATATTCGCGCTGGACTAATGTAGGCTAAGAGATAGTGAACTACTCACTTGATGCTCCAATGCTCATTAATGCCCGTCTGTAATGTCCGAGCATGTTCAGCATCATGCGTTGGTTGTCATCGTGTAGCGCTGGCTGCGGCGCCTCAACCGCTGGCGCTTGTACTATTCGCGCTGGACTAATGTAGGCTAAGAGACAGTGAACTACTCACTTGATGCTCCAATGCTCATTCATGCCTGTCTGCTGTCCGAGCATGTTCAGCATCATGCGTTGGTTGTCGTCGTGTAGCGCTGGCTGCGGCGCCGCTGTAGCTTGGACCACTTGCGTTGGCTGCTGAACTATGGGTTGGTCGGAAGTGCCTGATGAGAACGCTTTATCTTCCTGTAATAAGAAATATAACTGCATGACATCTAATAGACTAAGAGATAGCTGTACTTTTGGCAACTATCGCTAGGAAGGCCGATTCAGTATTTGGTGGTTGTAGGTGACGGGCTGCCCGCATGCGGCTGGAAAACTGATTAGTTATCGCCGCTCAAAGACTCGTTATGGTTACCAAAAATAAACAATAACTAGGAAGGCTGATACTCGTATCGCATTATGATATGAGTATTACCTGTGTAAACAGTATAAAAACTGACGATATTCATGGGTCCGTTCACTAGATATCGCCTCTCATGACGTGATAAACTTACAAAACGTTAATGTTTAATACTCAAGCGTCGTCGCATTGATTGCTAATAAATATTATGAAGGCGTAAAATAATTGCTATCCTTCTTATTACACTTGTTTAATAATGCCTTTAGTTTACCTATTTTATGTTAGTATTTATGTGTAGTATTTAAATCTCTCCTTACTATTACTTTCCCTGTTTTCGATTGTATTTACGAATTTAGTATCATCACAGGTGATCTAAAATGTAATATTTTGAGTACTTAAATCATACCTGTTCTCTGGTAGTGTTGGTAACAAACAGCATATCATTGGTGATAGAAAATCCGCCGTTGCTATTGGGTACGATCACGAACGTTCGATGGAACGCTCTTGTCGGGTTTCCGTTAACGTTTGTCTCTCTGTATATTCCATTCATTGTTAAAACTATCATACCAGGCTGTGGACAAAAAAAACAAGTGAACAAAACGATTATGCGACTTTAAATACATCTAGCGCCTTCTAGTTAAACCTTATAATAACTCTGATGCAGGAAAACTGTAGAAAGAGAATTCCTCTCTTGTGCAGCTGAAATGGGTAGTGTCTAGCAGTCTATAGGATTTTTTTGTCTTCGAGTAAAACCTTTAAAATAATATTTTCATTTTGTTTGCACTGTCAAAATCAAAGTGATTCTGTCTGTCTGTAAATATTTTCATGGACAATTCCTTTCAACCGATTTTGACCAAATATGGTATCAAAACCTTATTATATGCTCTTTTTTATCCTGAAGTAAAAATTTTTTTTTTATAAATTATTATTAAAAAATCAGAATAATCCATACTAATAAATGCGATAGTGTGTGTCTGTCTGTCTGCTACGCTTTCACGGCCCATCTGTTCAACCGATTTTGATGAAATTTGGTACAGGGATAGGTCGTATCTGTCACCGTAAGATTGCAAAAACCGTTAGATTGTAATCTAACTAGCGATATTGTAAACTGTCGACAGATTACAATTTCACGCATTAGGTATTGTTTGTACTGATTATTTATGACGAACCCTAACCTAACCTACAAGAAAGAGACAAGAAAACGTAAATACAATGAATCTTTCAAAAATTGATACTCAGAACATTGAACGGTTTACAATCTGTCGACAGTTTACAATATCGCTAGTTCGATTACAATCTAACGGTTTTTACAATCTTACGGTGACATATCCAAGGGAAAGGCATAGGCTACTTTTTATCCCGGAAATCAAAAAATCTTAATCTGCGCGGACAAAGTCGCGGGCATCATCTAGATTTTATATATTTTGATTGTATAATAACTCACCGTAAAAACTGGTAAATCAACAGCAAATCCCAACAGGTCGTGTTTGGTCTTTGGCAAATCTGACAGGAAAGAGACAACTTGTAGTTTGCCGATCTTCAGGTATCTTCTCCTGGATTCCCGTTCCGTTATCCTCATTATATTACGGCTTTTTGATATGTAAGCATTTAGTCTGCAATGAAATAAAAAAATTGGGTGTGTCAGCTCCAATGCACGACTGGAGTTTACTCTTTACGAACGATTATAAAATAGTTAGATTAGTAAATGAGGGTAAATGAACGCATTTTTTATATTACTGAAAGCATGCTTGATACAATTATTTATATTAATTATAATCATATAATTTATGTTCATCAAAACACATTGTTACAAACAAGTGACCATGAAAACAAAGTCAATAACGTAACGGAGAGTTTGATTTTACTCCCCATAAATTTTCATACCCGGGGCTTATATATGAAAAAATCGATTCTAAAGGAGGTAAACTCCAAAAATAAACTAGATTGGAACATGACGTCATAACCACATGCGTTTTGCAAACGGGTAAAACTAAAAACTAAATAAATACTCAATTTTGTGATAACATAAAATTTAGTATTTAGTTTTTACGCTCTCGAAAAGGCTTATGTCCAGGAGTAGATGTATACAGGCTGATGACAAAATTTAAAACCATTAACTAAATGAATAAGAAAAATTCCTAAACCCTTCACTTTTAGTTGCAATTATTGCAAACAAACCTAACATCCAATGATGTATGACGTCATAACCACATGCGTTTTGCAAACGGGTAAAACTAAAAACTAAATAAATACTCAATTTTGTGATAACATAAAATTTAGTATTTAGTTTTTACGCTCTCGAAAAGGCTTATGTCCAGGAGTAGATGTATACAGGCTGATGACAAAATTTAAAACCATTAACTAAATGAATAAGAAAAATTCCTAAACCCTTCACTTTTAGTTGCAATTATTGCAAACAAACCTAACATCCAATGATGTGACATCCCTTCAAGCTATTTTTGTACTCTTTAAGATGCTTTCAGTATTGGTAAGATATAACTTAACACTCACTTGTTTTCTGGAGCATTCCTGCCGTCACCAGTTAGGTACGTTGACGCCATTGAAA
Source organism: Erebia aethiops (assembly GCA_923060345.2). Classification (NCBI taxonomy): domain Eukaryota; kingdom Metazoa; phylum Arthropoda; class Insecta; order Lepidoptera; family Nymphalidae; genus Erebia; species Erebia aethiops. The sequence goes on along the minus strand of OV281080.1, from coordinate 21,594,260 downwards.
GCATTGCGGTTTCATCGTACGCCTCAAGCAATGGTTGCCTGGAGTCAGAGTCATATATTGCGAAGTATTGCGTGAGGAAGTCTCGGACCAACGTCTGGCCGGCTTGGTCTATAAGGAACCACTGCCGGTTGGGAGGAAGGTTGACTTCGTCGGACACGTCGAACCCGATCGCTGGGGGGAGGTCCACGCCGTCCTAAATGATGCATCAATTTTTGTTAGGCAGTTAATCAAGTTTTGACGATCTCCGTGGCGCAGTGTGTAGCGCTATTGCCTTAGCGTGCGGAGGTCCCGGGTTCGATCCCCGGCAGGGTCAATTTGGGAATTTATAATTTCTGAATTTTCCCTGGTCTGGCCTGGTGGGAGGCTTTGGCCGTGGCTAGTTAATACCCTACCGGCAAAAACGTGATGCCAAGCGATTTAGCGTTCCGGTATGATGCCGTGTAGAAACCGAATAGGGGTATGGGTTCAATATAACTGCCATGCCCCTAACAGGTTAGCCTGCTACCATCTTAGACTGCATCATCACTTACCATCAGATGAGATCACAGTCAAGGGCTAACTTGTAGTGGATAAAAAAATTAAAAAAAAGTTTTTTTCTCGTAAGTCGCTTACATGAGTAACTTACAAGATGTAAAATATAAGTCGTGTATCGTTTGCACTTTGCAAATTTAAACTATGTTAGTCCGCGCGCGAGTTCTGAGGAATCCTATGTAATGTTAAAGTAATGACCTAGAGTTGTTTAAAGTCCAAAACAATACTGCTATCGCAAAATTACACGCGTCAAGCTCGAAACATGTGCTGGGAGCGAGCTGGATATGGAGCGACGATCGGAAGTGGCGTACAGCCGTCGTTCGTTCTTCAGACCCCGATTCCTCGGAGCTCGTGCGCAAACTATATTTAAGTTATTACTAAAATTGGGGCATATACATCAGCTGTATAACCTAAATTGTATTGAATTTTTTTCGGTTGATGTGCCTGTCACATTAAAAATACTAATAACCTCTACGTAATATCGAAGAAAAACATGCACATGGTTTTGAGATTTTGTTTTCGAATTTAAGAAAATCCTTTCTAGGAAACCCTCAGATAACTCAGAAACAAAATCTCAAGCTTCTGGAAAGTACCCTTAGGCTTAGAACAAGATTTTATATCTCAGTTGAGCGTCGAAACACTTTCATTTTCCATACATTCACAGCCAGCGATCCAAGAACCATGCGTAATTAAATCTGTGAAAATGAATTTTCGACTTAAACGTAACACTTTTAGGTCCATTTTACTGACGTAAAAACTGATACTAAGCACTATGATCTGAGCGACTCACATCAGTTGATGACAGTATGTGTAACTTACCAGTCTCACCAGTTTAGGAAACTTCTTCCGGACGTCACTGGACAAACATGGGAAGATATAGTTCTGAAACTCACACACATTATTACTCCATCAAAATACCTACAGGATGACCTTGAGGGCGTCCATATATCACGTAGCTCATATTAGGGTAAATTTTGACCCCCCCCATCGCTATTGAAAGTGATTACCTACCTAATTAATAAATGTCACGTGACTTTTATAATGGGAATAACTACTTCTTTGAATATACAAAACACACCTCGAATTAAATAGTGAAATATCAAGTGACATTTATTAAGGAGTGATTATGACTAGAAAGTCGATAGCAGATTAATTCTGCACCGACAAACCAGAAAACAGCCTAATGACCGTTTTCACCAACTCCTAAACTTTACGCAGCTAGACAAATGGGTGACAGTTTTCACGTACAATAACTGTCACCTAGTAGGCTTTGGTATTCCCTAAAATTTAGGCATTGTTGGTGAAAACTTGTCATAAGTGACACTATAGGACCATGGGAGGCCCCATCCCTAAATTAGCGGATCATAACTTTATGGACGCCCTAGACAGCTCCTACTAATAACTACAGATTGAAAGGTCATACCAACATATAAGCATTTGGATGAAGTAATTTAGTAAGAGTTATTTATAGCAAGAGTACAAAGTAACCTAACCCAAAAAGCTCCAATATGAAGGGCTGGATGTGGTTACTGGGCACGAATAATAAAATATAGTCCCATAACTTATCTAGCCTGGTGGCCAAAATTGGAACAAATTTTTATGCCTGTTTTTTTATTTTTCATATAATATATACCGGACACTGGGTTAGAAAAGTATGGGACTATAACAGATTTATCACTAATAAATGTCTTTTTGTTTTAAGTAGTCTCCTCCACAGAATAAAGAACAAGTGGTATTTTTCAGAAATTGACACTTTCAAAATCCACCACCACCATTAAAGATCGCTTAAATTGGCGAAAAGTTTTACTGTCAGAGTCATGTTATTCCTAACCAGCAATTCTTATCGTAAAAAAAAAATTCAAATCATTAATTTTCTGGCAAAGTATAGCAACCCAGTTGAGCAAACTTTATAATTAATAACAGAAACAAATTCAGAATGTGCACAAATGTGCAAAGTGACCCTGAAGGTTACAAGTACGCTTGTGTGCCTTAAAGTGAACTCTGCACTCGGTATACCCCATAATGAGTGCCCAGTTCACTGTAAGGGATTTAGCATACATGACGCAGTCTGTTCCTTGATCACACTGTGTTATTTGCACTGCACTGCTTTACAAAACAAGTTCTTACAGCAACAATTCTGATCACACAGTCAACTAAACAGAACATGGGACCTCATCCTCAATGAGCAAGATCCTCAATACATTGCTGTACACAAGTAAATGTTGCCTCACTGTGTGATTACGTCTTTGTATTTGCAACTACTTTGCTTTTAACAATAGATCTGAGTAACTTTGTCTTCAGCTTCCTTATCCAGTCACTTTTCAGAACCCTGTTTATTTCATCAGTTATTTAGGAGGGTGCTCCTAGCTATGCTTAGGATTCTACACTGGAGGAATTTTCGGCATTAACGGCCAAACAAGCTTAGCCTTTCAGACACATTAGCTTGCTTAGGGCTTGGATTATGCTAGTCACCTTGGTCCTCCTGAAGTTTCTCTTGTTTCAAATCTTATCTTTCAGGAAAAACTCCTTACATAACCTTTTCCATAGCTGAATTACTAAATTCACACATTTTAGAGTTAACTCTTGGATTCTCCTTTGCTGGGAGCTCAAGACTCTTCTCACTAATTGCACAAGTGTGGCCTGAAATAACATTACCTCACATAAATGTCATGGTCACTGAACCTGTTCACCAACGGGTTTCCTTTGAGGTACAGTTCCACGAGGGGCAGGGGCTTGAGGGGATCCATTGATCCTAGGTATGGTATCTGAAACCAAGGTTTGAAATTAAAAAACAAGATTTGACAACCTTTCTAATGCAGTTGTGGTCACAGTGGTCATATGAAAAGTCTTGCTCCTGAGGCCTGTTAGAGAAAGCTGCATAAATCATAGTTATAGTTATAGTAACTCAAGTGCGTATTTCACAACTAGTCCAATATAGTATGTTTTTAATCCATAGTTTAATATTATAAATGTGAAAGTGTGTCTGTCTGTCTGTCTTCTACGCTTTCACAGCCCATCTGTTCAACCAATTTTGATGAAATTTGGTACAGGGATAGGTTGTATCCCGGGGGAGAACATAGGCTACTTTTTATCCTGAAAAATTTAGTTCCCGCAGGAATCAAAAAACCTTTATACACACGGATGAAGTCGCTGGCATCTTCTAGTGATTAGTAAATAGAGGACCTGCCACAAGACTATATCCACATCTCCTGTTAATTTTATTTTTGACAACCATTTTAAATAATCAATTAAAGTAAAATAAGTGTGATGACTTTTGATGACGTCACAATTCAGTATTATCGTTACCAATTTAGGACCACTATTTTTTCATGTTAGTTTTATGGTAGTAATCAAGATAGTTACCCTGTTGTCTCCTAAGTACAGTATTTTCAGGTTCTTCAATTTGATGCACAAAATCTTCAGATGTTCAATGCCATGAAGTTTGTTGTCATTCAAGTTCAAGGCTTCCAAGTCCGGAATGTTCTCTGCAATTATGTCTATTGCGGCCAGCATTATCATAGGACGGAATAGTGCACAGAATATGTCACACAAATCTGAAACAATGAGACAAAACTGTAGAATTACCTATCACAAGATGAGGCTTGTGATATTGTAAGGAAGTAGAATCTTCTTTCCGAACTGGTACAAAACCAGCACAACATTTCATAAGTGGCACAAGTTTTTCTACACTAAATAAATGTATACTCAAATTATAAATGGGAGTTTTGATGGATGGATATAGATGGATGTTTGTTACTCAATCACACCAGAACGGCCAGACAGATCTGGATGAAATTTAGCACAGAGATAGAACATAGACTGAAATAACACATAGGCTATTTGTGTCCTGGAAAATTTAAGAGTTAATATAAATAATATATAGTATAAGAGACTATTTAGATTATGGCAACTCTTTCCACAGGCCATGATCTTTGTAATGAGGAATTTACTGTATGGAGTCAAAGAGTTAACAATTACTAAGTACTTGTACAATGATATTAGTTAAATATAAATGTTGAATTATAACGAGTAGGCAGTATGCAATATTTACCTGGGTCAGCATGAAACTTTGTCAAATCCAATGCTTTAGTCGCAGCATTGTACCTCTTTGCCATTGCAAGCTTCATCTTCTCTTTCATATCTGCATCAATACTGACATTTGGCACAGAGTTGCGTACAATCACAACCAGCTTGAAACCATCGGACATAACAATCTTTCTGTCCGCATTAAACAGTTTCTCTGCTATTTTTACATCGTCTACATAGAATACAGCTGCATTACCGTTTATTTTATAGTAATGTGGTATGAAAATGTCTGGTGATATGTGACTCAATAATACTCGTAAAATGACATCTTTGTCATGTTTAGCTCCATATGGTATTATTATTTGATACCAAGGCAGTATCCCAGGTACAAACTTCTTTCTGGCAGCTGGTCGTGGTGCGGGTGACCCAAGTCTTCCTCCTCTAGTTCTGAAGCCTTTTCTGTTAGGTCCTTGACCCCCGGATGCCCCCATATCGATGTCTGCATCCAATAGTAATTGTGACGCGTCATTCCATGATCGAAATTTGCTCTTTCCTTTATTTGTACCAGGTTTGAAGCTGACCCGCCTGGTGTTATTCGAGTGTGCACGGTCGTCATGTTCTGTAAATCAAATAATATATCACCAAATACAACCTACTCGTACGAAAATACAAAGTATGTATAACCAATGAGTTATTCATTTGTTAAATTCATTTACCCTTCACCTCAAAATCGAATTATTGACAATATCCCTAAAAAATCACTGTATACATATAAAGTGAGTTAAATACACATACCAAAGTGATCATTTGGCTTCCAATTCCTGAGTCTTCCTCCACGTTTAGGCATGTTGTTTACTAAAATATTGCACGACTGAGAAGAACTATTGTAATCTGGACTAAGTTATTTATGAATTATTTATTTATGAAATACTTGTAATAAATATATAGCACAAAACAATTAGTTATTTTGTACTAAATGCAAACACCAGACACCAGCCAGACACTTTGCAAAATATTCTCCGTTCCGTAAATCGTAATGGCGTCGTGACTCATGACGTCACAATGTTTTTTTTTTGTCCATGATGGTGCTGCCATACTACATCTTTATAAACTACTATTTTATATTGTCCAAATCACAAATAGTGACGTCTTAAGAAAATCTTGTCATCCTCGTATTTATTTGAAAATATTGATATTTTGTAAGTTTCGAGTTATATTTTATTTTAATTGGATTGTGAGATTTCTGAGGAAGTGAGTGTTAATTTTTTAAGTGAAAACTTCTTTAGCCGCGTTGATCACGCAGTGAAAAATTTACGTTCGACAGAGGAAGAGAAGAATTTTTAGATTAAAAATACTTAAACCGGTAACACGAATCTGCCTTCCTAGCGATAGTTATTAAAAGTACAGCTCTCCTATAGTATATTAAGTTGAAAATTTTAATGGGCATTATTATCAGAAATCTAACTTCAAATTTGATAAGGCGGAAATTTCTGAAAATACAATTTGATTCATTAAATTGATTTTCATCTTTTTTTCCAATTTTATGTCTTGGATTGGAAAATTCTCAATTTAAGTATTTTCCATTAAAATCTGCACTAATATTATAAATGCGAAAGTTTGGATGGATGTGTGAGGAAATGCATATCTATGGCTAAAATCATACTTGAGTTCAACAACAGTTCGTGCAAGTGCAATACTACAACGAGCTGCCAAATACATTAAGCAATAAAATCGAGTCGGATACAAGTGTCACGAATTGGTCTATACATCAAAGAAGCGTACTCGGATGCATCCTATTCTTGGTAAACATAAATCACCTACCTAACACAATCAGTCCTCAATCGCGATGCATCGTGTTTGCGGACGATGTCTCTATACTATCCATGTGCTCGAACGCAACGGATAGCGAATTATATATTACTGAGAATCTAGCTAAAACTAAAATTTAAACAAAACTAAGGTTATACAATTCCGTTCACACCAAAAAGAGCCCTTAGATTTAAAACCACTCACAAATAAAATAAAAATTGAAGAAGTTAACGACTTTAACCTGCTTGGCTTAACTATAGATACTCACTTTAATTGGAAAAGCCACGTTCAAAACCTTGGTACAAAACTATCGCGCTTCATATATGCTCTGTGCATCTTAAAAGCAAATACAAATTATGACCGCACTATCGGCATACTATGCATACGCGTATTCATGGATTCAGTATGGGATAATCCCCTGGGGCGAAAGCACCAACGCTGAGGATATTCTCATCCTACAAAAAAGTGCATACGTATCCTGATAAACAGCAAACCTCGAAAAAGCTGCAGACCCCATTTTATAAACAAAAAAATCTTAACACTCCCCTCAATTTATACATAGAAGTATATATTTATATCTCTACAAAATCGTAGGAAATATAAAGACACACGGCATGAGCACGCGCAATGAGCATAGACTAGAATATCCTAGATATAAACTTAAAATATCCAGTTGCGGTCCAGTCTTTAGATCCATCATGCTTTATAATAAAATCTCAAAAGCTATCACAGAAGAAAAGACGGAAACAGCTTTCAAGCATAAAATATTATCTCGTGAAATAATTATAAGGCCTCAATTGCATGACAGCGCTTTTACCTAGACTAAGAATTAATTGTTTATTAAATTAAGTAAATTATGATCTCATTTGATTAAATAAAATATTATATTAAATTATTTATTTGACTACATAACTATGACATGACATGACCCATGACATACCTTTTAAAATGTATCTTTAATAAATTTAACAGTTAAAAATTACAAACAAATATTTAAATCAAAATAATTTGTGAGAATTTGACATTCATCATCATCATCCTCAATAGATAGACGTCCACTGCTGGACATATGCCTCTTGCAAGGATCTCCACACGCATCGGTCTTGCGCCGCCTGGATCCAGCGGCTCCCTGCGACTCTCCTGATGTCGTCTGTCCAGCGAGTAGGGGGTCTGCCAACGCTGCGCTTTCCCGTGCGTGGTTGCCACTCTAGCACTTCGGGACCCCAGCGTCTTTCAGTTCTTCTAACTATGTGCCCCGCCCACTGGCACGTCAGCTTCGCAACACGTCGAAAAATGTCGGTTACTTTAGGTTTAGTTCTTCTGCGGACATTATTTGTAATAAATTGTAATAATTAGTTAAGTACAAATAGATATAGATTATAAAGTAGACTGACTGACTTTTGTTGTTTGGAAATATGTAAAATTGTTGACTTCAACCCACTAACATTTAGTAATTTGCAATGCCCTGACGGGGCCTCATCTAGGTACGGGAGCAGGTGATATGGCTCGACCGTAACAAAGGATGATATCATCCACCGAGCGGGTGTTGTGCTCGGGGACCACTGGTCCGACCGTTCATCGTTGGAGGTCGTATATAGGCGTAATTCAGAGAACGCTTCGTTAGCGTGAGTTAGGCTCTTCGTGTTCATCGTGTGCTACTAGTAATGCCATCTATTTGGATTATGTGCGGACTGCGAAGACCGCTACAAATATATCAATTTATATTCATTTTATTTTTGTATGTACATGAATACAATGAATAAATCGTCCAAACGAATTAGGAAACCGATGGTCAGGTTATTAAGTTATTAAGTTGGGAGGTGTAATATGTGTGTAAATGTGGGTAGTCTAAGTATAGTTGTCATATTCGTTGTATCTTTCAGTTGTCGGAAATTATAGATTGTGCATTGAATACGTGGTATTATTTACTCCAAATATTTCAGAAATGATATGAAATGATGTTTCTTGTTTGAGTTTGGTCTTAATTTTGGTAAGACTCCAGCAAACCACTCCTCAAAACAAACTGCATTCATCTCATCATGGTAATCTTTACAATTTTTCTTTAAAACTATAAACGTAACAACAAACACAACGTAACAAAACTTTAACAAAAACCCAACAAAATAACAAAACATCGATTCGCAATGAAACAAGATATTCGTGCAGTCAGACTGGGAGAATGAAGCCGAATGACAAGATAAACAAAATGGCGATAGCTGCACGAGCACGCACGGGTTGCCAATACAGAAAACTATCTAGGCTCAAAAATTATAAGTTTTGTTTTTAATATAAAAAACAAAAATATTAACTTTTTATAAAATAAAGCAGCGGTTACTAATTAATAAATAATTATTATGAATAATTATGTATTTATTTAAATAAAAATCAATAATTTGGTCTTTAATTGGCACACCAATATTATGATTACATGAACATAAATCGCGATTGTTTATCGATTTTTGTGTTCATCACTACACTATTATATGTGGTATCATTATTTTACAAAATGACAGTAGCTTATGTCAAATGTGGAATCGAATTATAATTCCGACTGTAGTGATAATTTAAATAAAAATTTAATAATTAAAACCTGCGCATATTTTGTGAAAACTTAAGTTTTATCTATTTAAATATTTAAAAAAAAAAAAAAATTACAAACAATAACCTACTACAAAAAATCTATAACATTTCTATATTATTCTTTTTTCTGTAAAATTTTGTGTCCGGAAATAATCATTAGTTCTTTTGCATTAATTTCTACCAAAAATCTAACCCTTTAAATAGATGGCATCATTATTATAGATTATATCTACTTTAGTCTATGGTGCACGCTAAGGCGGCTTCTTTTTACGCAAAAGTCCCAATAATTTTCCTTTGCAATAATTCTTTCAAACATTTAAAGGTTAAAGAAAATTGAATGTGTAAATTTCAAGTAAATTATGAATTAAATTATATTTTTATCGCTAAAAACTTTAAAATATTTTATAATCATTCTATAAAAACAAAACAGTTTTAAGACAGTTTAAAATGGAACGTACTGGCAACCATAGCGTTAAAAATAAAAACGACCACAGACAAACTTCGTGTGCTTTTCATCGAGTCTGCCATGTTTTGTCCTACTTGTCGCGCTTGATCAACGCGTTCGCGATTTCTGTTGTAAACTATTATTTTACTGAATGTTTCTCAGGCTGTGTTTTGTTTACTAATAGTGTATATAATGACTTTAAAATTACGCTAATGAAACGTGTAATCAATAAATCGCTTTTGATACTGGTGTATAATGGTGTAGTTCGCATTTCATAAAAATTTGAAATTGTTCACAAGCTTGCTATTGCAGCCGTGAACAGAGAGATTCCGTCACGATTTTGAAATCGTTACAATTTATTCTGTATAGTGTTATTAAGTAAGTTCGATCCTGTGACGCAACCCACGTGCACTTATTTTATCAAGCATCTCATGCACATTTGTTATTATTTTGTTCGCGGTCGATTCGAGCCTGCAAGGATCGGATCGAAGAAGGGAAATCGTGTCGTCCGTCTTGCTCCCTCCCGTCGCTGTCCTTTCGGTTGCATTCATTCATTTTGATAAACCGAAATAGATTTTCTGGTCGAGTGCAATAATTGTTTTGGTGCGCGAGTCCCGAGGCCGTGGGCCTGAGGCAGTGTTGGTGGTGCCGCCCACGTGACGCGGTCGCGGAGTGTTTGTGTGTCTCGGATCGCGCGGGCACGCTCCGGCCGGTCGCTGCAGTGCGGAGCGCGGCGAGCCCGAGGTGAATCACCGCGGTACCGTGTTGACCGTGCTTGTTTACCCGCGAGTGCATCGCCAAGTGAGCGGAAGTGCCAGGCATGTGCGGCGCTGGCTGGCGCCGATGACACCGCCGGCCCATGCGACGGCGCCTTGAGCCAGTGAACGAGTGCTAGATATTATTATGTTTCTTGGGTTATGAGTGTGTGACAAAGTTGTAGTGTTTTGAGGACACTGGAGCCCCTAGACGGAGTTGGGCCCGCTGGGGCGGCCCTGGTGCTTCTCGGGGCTCCGCACGAAGGCAAAATGGCAGCGTGGAACCGCCACCACCACTTCAACATGCTCATGGACGAGAATGCCAAAAACAAATGTGAGTAGCAAATTAAGAGTCATTAATATATGCACATTATGCAAATACTTAATAACTATACATACTTAATACAACCAAAAACCTATGGCCTAACATCTATCTATAAATCTGAAAAGAGATACTGCTTTGCAGTAGGCCACTCTGGGTTCAGTTGATGATGATGATCACAATAATTGTTGAGAATTGTTTGTTATATGTGGGTAGTTCATCAAAATATTGCTGACTAAAGTTCAATTTGTTTTAGTTGTAAACATGCAACTGTATTGTATGTCAGTTATTGAACATCAGACAAAACAGCCCTCATATTGGTGTTTACAATGCAATACTGTGGAAGTTTTGTAAGAAACAAAATGAAGAATTCGATGTTTCAAAGTTCAGACATGAGGCATTCCATTATTTACTTTTCTCTGTAATCATAAATATGGTTAAGCTATGTAAATTCTTCCAATGATATTAATAATTGCAGTTAGTTGATGGTGATAGTTACTTACTTAACTAGGGAAGCATTTTCTTCAACTTAAACTAAAGTCGCTCCAATCAAGAAGAATCGCAAAGCAAACAGCAGTTATTTTTTAAAATTTTGTCTTCTTCAGAAATGGTTTCAGTAATTTACTTACGTGCAGTAATTTACTTACGTGCAGTAATTTACTTACGTACATCTTTAAGCTTAGCAGCAACAATAATACTGATATTATTGTATGACTTTATTAGGATGATTTAGTATTGATTTAGGATTTGTGTTACTTTATCAGGTTGATTTAATAACTAAGAGTACACTGTAAATTTTTAGCATTAATCTGATGTTACCACTAGTCATAAGTACTCAGATATTTATAGGCTACTTAAGTAGTGCACATTTTACAAACTCCAAATAAGATTTAATGTTTTGACAGATGTTGTGCATTGGAATTTTGTCAACTATTAAAACACCACATTTTCCAGATAACTGTATAGTCTATATATTCAAGAGTCTAAGTAATATTATAAATGCAAAAGTTTGGATGGATGGATTGATAGAGGGATGGATGTTTGTTACTCTATCATGCCAGAACGGCTTAACAGATCTTGGATGAAATTTGGCACAGAGATAAATTATACTCTGGAATAACACAGTATACTTTTTATACTGGAAAATTAAAGAGTTCCTCTGGGGACCAGCCATCATCTAGTAAGTATATAAACTGTAACATACAGGCTAACTTTAGAAAATGCACACTTTCTATACCTAGCTGATTAAACTTTTTAAAGTAACAAGTAGATACACAACCAACCAGCACTCTTCAAGATGTAATCAAGCAGTAACTTACTTATAATAAGTAAGTAATTAAAAAGTACTAGCAACTTTTGGCAAGGCTTTGCTCCTGTGGAAATTTGGAAAAATCAGGCCTTATAGTTAACCATGTTCAAAATTTCAGCTTTCTAAGTCCAAGGGTGTGGTTTGCGCATTGATGAGTTGGTCAGTGAGTGAATGAGTCAGTACATTTCTTTTTTCTTTCTATTCTAGAAATTGGTGATTTCATTCACCTGATTAAAATCAGAACTGCTTATCTTCATAAATGTTATTCCAATGATCTTACTATTTACTGAATTTAATTGGCTATTCCATATGAAAAAAATTGCAAACCGTAATTTGCTTTTGCCATTGTCATATTTAGTTACAGCCTTCATAAAACACAAGTTTTCAAAACACAAAAACCAAATTTCAGCGTTTTTAGCCCTGTAAATTTGTATTGTATTTAAAACTGGTACTTAGTTGGTAACTACCAGTTTTACTTAAATACAATACACACCTCACACTTATTTAAGCAACTACACATATTACCCTATGTCTACCTGGCTCACACATGCGAAGCATGCACGTTGTGCATCAGTTTACATGGTCCCTTGTGGAACCATAATACAATTTTCCAACCTATCACCTTCAGAACAACTGCAGTCAGTTTACCATATTCCTGTTACAGTCCAAATACACAATGTGCAAATCTGAAAGTGACTGGGCATTGTCTCTTTGAAATAACTCATAACTAGAGAGAGGCAATAATATGTTTCACTAAAGGATGTGTGAAATTGTCTACTTTTATTATGTTTTTATTCTAATCACTAGATTATTATTGATTTATTTGGTGATTGATAGTGGCCTGTGTTGTCTCTTTGGCCATCTCTGGAATGCAAGCTTCTCTACCAAATTTAAAATTATAATCAGTTTAGTGGATGGACTGTGAAAATATAACAAAATCAGAAACATTATAGGTAATATAATTACCTAATATTAATATTCAACAATTGAAAACTGAGGCTATCTTTTATGTTTTGTAGCAAGTAAGTAAATACATTAATCTTAACTGTACCTTACTGTGTTATTATTTTGATTAGATAATACACAATATCCTTGGCCCACTTGACTAATAGTGTTGATTCTGGCTAGACTCAGTCTGCGTAAGTATAGTCCGTACGCGAGCTCCGAGGAATCCTATAGAATATTTAAAGTAATGACCTAGAGTTGTTTAAAGTGCAAAACAATACTGCTATCGCAAAATTACACAGGTCAAGATTGAAACTAGTGCTGGGAGCGAGCTGGATATGGAGCTACGATCGGTGGTGGCTTACAGCCGTCGTTTCTTCAGACCCCGACTCCTTGGAGCTCGTGCGCGGACTATACAATAAACACAGAGCTGAATTTAGTTAAGGTTTCTTTGATCTTTGTATGCAAAAAAAACATTTGGGTGTCATTGCTCGTCAAATAATTTTAATTGTAAGTAGTGAGGCTGTCAGTTATTCAGAATAAAAATTGATCTTGACTCTTACTGAGAGTAGAGTAAGAAGAAAATATATAATTTAATGCATGCACAAGATAAGAAAGAAATTACATGCAAATCCATATTAAGAACAGATAGTGCATTAACTAAGCAAGAAAAAGTGGCTCGGGATTCTGATAAGTAGTTAACTAATAACCAAGCTTTGTTAACATCCGGGTAGTGTCAACTGTGCACATCTGACTGACTTGGATCGTAACACAAAGCATTGTTGAGTGCACACAGCCCTTCAATGACCCACCTATGGGTGCTGTCCTCTATCCTTTTGACCTGATTTTCGTCTTGCGTTTGAAAAGGGCTATTTTTATTTATTTATTGCTATTGCATTACAAAATATTACTTAAATGTAGTTATTACTTAACTAGTAACTATATTCCTTTCGTAGTTAATGCTGCCTGCTGAGAAGTAAAGGAATTAGATTTAGGACTGTAAATTTAGTTCTCTTATGAGATCTCAGATCGTATAGTAAATGAGAATTAGCCACATTAGTTAAAACAAATTACTTACTTACTGAATGTTTAATTTTTTTAATGGTTTGGTTTTTTCATAAAAACATAATCTTGTTCGTCCGTTCATTCTCTGATCTAAAGAAACTAGATATTACTTATTATTGTCAAAAAAAAAAAGAATATATAGGTACGCACAGAATTGAGAACCTCCTCCTGTTTTGAAAGTCTGTTAAAAAAAAAGTATCGATGTATAAGTAGAATACAAATTACAGAAAAACCATACGATTGCAAACGAGATCACCGTGCCAAAAAAAGTAGCGACTTTGCTATAACGGGACGGGAAGTTTATTTTGTACTAAATTAATCGCTCCATGTAGCCTCGACCCCAAAACTGCTTAACGCGGCGTCGACCTCCCCAACCTTTAACCTAATTCTGCGTCCAACCCTCGCAGATGGGTGGTTGCATTGATGCTTTTATTAGATAACACAACTTCTGTACGAGCCCGACAGTGTTAAATTGGTGCGCAATTATTCTTACCACGCTTTTAGGGAGTTGGGTACCCCTGCACTATACAAACTCAATCGGCTTATACTTTTGTGGTTTGCTTAGTCAAAATAAAGGATATTGAAGTCTTATAGTTAGCAGCAGAACTATTACCAAGATCGTGACGTATTGAGTGGTGCTAACCATTCTGTTTTTCAACTTTGTTTAAAGCAGAGCTAAGTACTTAGTTAAAGCTTTAAGTGCGACGATTAATTAAGACGGATATTGGATAATAAGTAAGTAATCAATTATTGTTATTGACCAAGGTAGAAAAGTTATGAGTAAACACGAATATTCCGATTTTAGTTAGTTAGTATATCCTCAGCTGATAGACGTACACTGCTGGACATAGGTCTTTTGTACGGAAATTGATACCGTAACAATGATTAATGCTAAGTTACGCGGTCGGCCTGCTTAGCGGCGTCGCCATTCGAGCACCTTGAATAGTTATATTGGTCAAAATGCACCCGATTGTTTCATAGCTTTATCTCTGAGTGCCTTTAGGCAGTCTGTGACGTCTCAAACATTTAACTGAGCATATTGATTGGTCACAGGCCGCTTGCGTTCTAGCATCCGTATTTCCGACGATCGGCCGAACTGTCGGCCGATCAAAAGTAAGTATCTAAGTATGTAGTTAGTTCTTGGACGTCCTTATAATATCCGTAAATTGCGTAGTTAAATCACTTAATTTCTTGATGTTTATTTACGATCCGTATTCTGTAGGGAGCGGGATTGGGAGCGAAATATTGTACTCTGAAATTTATAACCGTCATCGAATCTCGTGTAGCACGGGGATACAGAATGTAAGACGTCAAGACTCTTAAATCCACGTGTATTCTGTTTAGGGTGGATACAAAAATAGAACGTTGTGATATTATGTTTCCTGGATTCCAGTGACGAATGGGTTTGAGTCAATTTTGAAATATTTACACATAAAGAGAAAAGTTTAAATAGAAAACTGAAATTTTGCACAGAACGTCCGCTCATAATGTAGATAAGGAATAATACTGAATTTTTCCCCCCCACAGGAGTAAAGCCGCTGGTGATCACTAGTTAGTTATACTTAATTGTTTTCGGTTCGATTTGTCGCAAGTCGCAACTACTTGAACACAGTAGGGGTCTGCCTAGTACCAACGCTGAGTTTTCCTGTGCGAGATGATAGACTTCTGAAAATAATATCATAAGTGACACAAGTTTTCCTGCATAAAATAAATAATTGCATTTCGAGGCCGCTATTCTAGCAGCTTCGCACCCCCAATGACTAGCTATCAGGTTTTCGAACTATGTATTTATTTAATTGAATATTGTAACTAGTATGAACACAGGTATTTAATAGATCTTCATATAAACACATTATCAATTTACACAATAAATCGCGAAATAATGCAGTAAGCACATCTAAGATTCCATGTGGTAGGTATATAAACTAGTTCAGATTCTCTCGCCGCCCACACTTTTGGCACTGCATCGGATATCGTTATGCCGGATCTACTTAAATAAAACAAAGATATTGCTCCCGATACCCAGTTTCTAGGAATCCCGTGACGGGTCACACGGATTGCGTGAAGATGTAATTAAATCGACGACGATGTAACTGGCGGAGTGGTGAGCGCTGTCTTATGACTGGGAGGTCTGGTGGAAGGCTTCGGTCGTGGCTAGTTACCATCCTACCGGCAAAAACGTACCGCCAAAATCAAAGTTTTCTCCCTGCTTGTAAAAGACCCCGTAAAAATTCTGCCTTTTCGAAGACTAGTTATTCCGGCCAAATGACAGATGAAATGCGTATTTGTTGGTGCTACTGGTTACAACTTTGAGAGCTTCTAGCGATTATAATGACTAGGCCCACAGGCGGAGTTGAGTGACTCGAGCTCCCGTCTCTTCTCGCCGCGTTTTGGGCTGGCCGTAAGAATTCCATAAATTGAGAGTATGATTACCGGCTAATGAGGCTAAACTAAACGTACATAGTTACTGGAATATAAGTTGCGATATTTTCGCAAGGTTCCATTGCTTACTTGCTTACTCCTCTTTTTTTTAATGTTAACATTTTCACATGTAGACGTACCTGCCTTTGTGCAGGAGTAGGACGCGGTACCTGATTTTGAGTGACGAGACAATAAGTGGGAGGATTCAAAATACAATAAGTAACTGTCCAGGTCTTAAATAATCACCTTCTATAAAGGCTGAAACAAACCAACGCCAGAACGCAGGATGTTAAATACTGTAATTAACAATTTTTAAACGACTTCCAAGAAGGAGGTTCAGTGCCCTAGTTTTTCTAAACATAGGTCAAACAACCGCAGCGCGCGACTAAAACGACCAAGTCGCGGCTTCTACGCGAGTTTCGCAGTATGAACTCCTTCAGTCGACCTGCAGTTTCCGTCCCAAACTTTGTTTAATACTTTATAATTAGAATTAGCTTATGCCCGCGACTTCGTCCGCGTGGATTGAGGTTTTGTTGTTCCCGCGGGAACTCTTTCTTTCTAATTTTCCGGGATAAAAGTAGCCTATGTGTTATTTCAGACTATAATCTAGTTCTGTGCCAAATTTCTTCCAAATCCGTTCAGCCGTTCTGGCGTGATTGAGTAACAAATATCTTTTCATACATCCATCCAAACTTTCGCATTTATAATATTATTAAGATTGATGACACATTAGAAGACGGTGGACATCTTTAACTTTTTGCATCTAAAGTGCCTATCGAGCGCCTTGCCCGCCAGTTTATCTGCGAAAAGGTCTGCAGGCAAACCAAGTCCTGATGGCCTGGAGTAGCGTCTCTATAAGGCCAACGTATCGGGGTTGGTTATGTCGTGATCTCTGATTGGATACGCGCCTTATAAATTAGGTACATCCACGCCTGTTTTCGTGACCGGTATGTTCAGTCTGCAGGCGAATTTCATATTTGATAAGCTTAGTAGAGATATTTTTATCTAGTCAATATTGCAAACGTGTGTGAAAGAGTAACAAATCACAGCACACATTGACTTCTATGTTTTAATACCACTTTCAGTTTTTGGAATGAGCTCGCAAAATATCTCTCATTAATTATCATTGTCGTTAATATTAATCAGGCTTAGTTATTGTTGCAATATGCCTGATTCAATTTATTACTTACTTAATTAATATGTATTTACTTAATAAAAATTCAATTATAACTAAGTACTTAAACCGATTGCAAAAGTTTCCGCAGAAACATTTTTATTGAAGATCGTAAAGAAGGCTGAATGTAATGTGAGTACTTAATATACATTGCATTCCGCAAAACTCCGAAACGGCATCCCAAGTCGATGGGGGCTCAGAAATTTTCTTCCGTATCGCACAATAAATTGGAAGCGTAAAACGCGTGCCCTTAATGGGATGGGAGTGCAAAATATATAAGCCATGGACATATACAACGCTGTACGACACGGATCCTAGAAATTGTACCTACCTGCAACATTAACGATGTAGCGATGGATTCTTATTAGCCTAAATAGCTATGATCATGTTTAATCACTTTGAAAATGATCTACAATATTTTAAAATTGTACCTCATTATTTATTCGATGAATTATGAACACACGTCACACACTGTTATTCAATTCGTTCGTATTCTGAGGTAAGATTTTCTACCAACAGCTAGTCTCAATCGCTCTACGGTATATTTAGGAGCACATTATAACGGCTGTATTCAAAGTCAGAAAGTAGGTACACACTGCTAAGGTCCCCTAAGAGTGATAAAGCGTCTCATCTTTGCAGCGTGACCGTGTGACGTGCCTATTTGTACATAACAGGGTGGGAGGGATATGATTGGTGTTAAATCCCATGGGTAGTGGACCACATTGGGTGTATTTCAAATAGTTAAAAGCGTTCAGAGTAACGTCCTGCCGTATTGCTGTCTCTGGCGTCTCGCTTTGTGTACGTCCAGGCCTTTACAGCGGCTCCCTCGACGGCTCGTACCCGCGATCAACTTTCATTGAGCGTCTGAAAGTTGTTGCTATGCGGATGCCCGCGCCGGCCTCGCGGTGCGCCGCTATTATACCAAAACGCTCGTGCAACGGGCGTCATGTAGATGATATCGTGTTTCGAAAGTAACCTGCTATAGTTTACTCGCTTTAAACGTTTTCTCATTTCCATTGGACCGCTTGTCGCCTCGTTAAGGCGAGTAAATCAAAATAAATGCCAATCTTTGGTTATGTACAAATGAATGTTTCAATGCCTGTCTGTGGTTTCGAAATAAGTGTTTCATAATGGTTATTTACACTGTCTGAAAATAAACTATACAAGGCTTTCGCTTTACTAAAAGTCTAGACTATGCAAGGAGTAATCTGGACTGGTTTTTTAGCCCGGGAAGATATATATAAAATTCTTAAGGGAATTTTCAAAAACCTGAATTCACCGAACCTACTCGCTGTCGAAACTAGTAGAAACTAAACTAACTTGTACTTGAGTAGTCGTAAACAGGTGTTGTAAGATCATTCAACAATGAGAAATCGATCTCGTAGATAAAGCTTAAAGTACCGTTAAACATACCGTGTAACTACTCGCGTTGTATTTTTATGCTAATTACAATATTAACTAACTACTTAAGTACTTAGCTTTTAAGAGCTCACATTTTCTCTTGAAATAAAACTTTAACGGAGTTTAATCGCAGTGTTTTATTCAAATTGACGTTGAATTAAAATTCACAAGCTCAGTTGACGCTCACGAACGCATGATGATAAAAAAATTTTTTGAACTCATTTATGTACCACTTACTAACTATTTAGCTATTATGACGGACGTACTGTAACAGTTCAGTTAGTAAGTAACCTAACTACTTTTTTTTACAGTATTTTATTCAGACATTTCTGGTTATCCGGTACCTACTAATTATAAACTGTAATGGAAGACTAATTAAAAGTAAGTAATCGTAAAAAGTAAAGCCGCCATCCTTTTCAAAAATATCTTTTTCGGAGAATGGAAACATTGTTTTTTTCTCGTCTTGCCGATTTATGATATAAGCTACTTTACTTTGAATACGAACGAGTTCTTTGTATCATAGTAGCAAAAAAGAAAAACCTATGCTTGGCCTGGTGGGAGGCTTCGGCCGTGGCTAGTTACCACCCTACCAACAAAGACGTGCCGCCAAGCGATTTAGCGTTCCGGTACGATACCGTGTAGAAAGCTATTAGGGCTATGGGCTTAATATAACTGCCATGCCCCTAACAGGTTAGTCCGCTACCATGTTATACTGCATAATCACTTACCATCAGGTGCGATCGTAGTCAAGGGCTAACTTGTAGTGGATAAAAAAACTTAGGTTTTCTGATCTTTACATATAAAGGGAAACGTCCTGACTCTCACACTGACTGATACATCAACGCCCAGCCCCCAAACCCTTGGGCCTAGAAAGCTGAAATTTTGCCCAGAGATTCCTTTTATAAACTAGACAAGGATTTTTTTTCGAAATTACCACGGCAGCGAAGCCGCGATCGGTCGCAAGTAACTAATATTTACAACATGTTCTGCAAGTTTGAGGTCCATCCCTCATTACGTCCGGACTCCCGATTCCTGGAAGTTGCCAGGAATCAGGTGTCAGCAAAGAGCTTTTCACAAGCTTTTATTTCACATTTTAACATCATGCTGGCTGCATCCATACTACTTACTTAATATTATGAATTGGAAATTGTTTTTATTAGTTGGTTTGTCCTTCACTCACACCACAACAGAACAACGGATCGACGTGATTTTTGGTATAGTTGAGGACCTGGAGCACTCTCCAGGTCCTCAACTATTCTAGATCTATAGGCTACTTTTAAAAAAACTTAAATACTATACGGGCGAAGTCGCTACTGCGAAGTCGTGGGCATCAGTAGTTTCCATATAAGATGTTATCTTAGTTATATATAGATTCAGATTGTAATTGAGAGTAAACGGATAACGAAATTTACAATGGCATTTTTCCGAAACAAGAACAGAACGACCGAAATGGTGGAATAAGATCGGGATACGTACGTACGTTTATAATATTATCTTTATCACACACAATTCTCGTACGTGCGAATGCATCCGAAGTGCGGGCAAGCTGATCGCACGTGGGGATAGGCGGATGTTTAACGGTATCAATTTGAGTGGCCAATATCTCAGAGGCGACGTAGTCAGGCCGTCTCGCTGGTGAATGGATATTGGTCACCTTTCTCCGACACACAGTCTAGACGATTCGGCTGCTGCCCGTGAATGAATTTCATTTCACATCGGAATGCGGAACAGATTTATTTAGACCCTACCACCGGTTCGCTGAGTGAAATTTTTGTATGCGGAAAGCTTTGATTTCGTTTGTTAGCATCGATGAATCACATTTATTAGAGATTGTTGAATAGCACTATCTACCTAACTAGTCATCTAACCTACTAACTTTATGCAAAAGGGATGATGCCTATGTCAAAAATAAATTATTTCTAACTTCAAAAGACCTAAAGTTCTCATCCTCGGTTGGTTTTAAGTTTGATAACCATTTTAAAATATAGATTAAAGAAAAAAGTGCGTTTTTAAGTTTGATAAAGAGTTGTTGATTTGATTGAGTTGTCATCATGCCTGTTAAGCATTATAGTGCAGTTATGGAAAATTGAAATACAATTTGATTTACTTAAAAGCTATGTAACTTGAGTTTTTAATGCTAATTTTCAATCTAGAAAACTTTCTTTAGCATATTACTTTTCCGGTTTCGCCGACTAAAATCAACAGTTGTCTGTGGACTACAGTCGTATAGAAGTGAATTCGGAAAGTACTTAATTTGTTATATCGGTAAAACTAATGCAAGTACTCCGGCAAAAGACTTTTAGATTTTTTAAAGTAATACTAACTAACATAAATTATAATATTCCCCGCAACCGATTAACATTATGTTAATCACATTATTTACAAAGTTCAGTAACAATTCGTGGTAGGTGAGCGTAGAGAGCGCGAGGACAGGCGTGGGCCCCTTCGATGTGTGGGTGTTCAGGTACATGATTCAAATGGCCAAGATTTCTCCACCACTGCGCCTGCAGACTAAGGAAAATAATAGATTAGTTAATGGGACCCCATAATTGGAAGCAGACAGAAGGAGCATTGAAAATAATACCGTGGTTGTGATAGATATATAACTGCCCCGTTGGTCTAGTGGTTAGCATAGTCGACTGCGGATCACGAGGTCCAGGGTTCGATTCCCGGTCGGGCAAAAAAATTTTTTTATTGGGTTTTTCAATTCAGAAATTCTCAGTGCCAGCCCGGAGTTGGAAGTTGGCGGTGTGACACCCCCGTGTCTCGGAGAGCACGTTAAGCCGTCGGTCCCGGTTATTATCACTAACATGATAATAGTCGTTAAAGCCCGCCAACCCGCATTGGAGCAGCGTGGTGGGTCTAAGCTCTAATTCCCTCTCTCATATGAGAGTGGAGGCCTGTGCCCAACAGTGGGACGTTAATAGGCTGTAGTGGTGGTGGTGGTGGTGGATAGATATATACGTACGTACTATGGTAGTCAATATACTACCATGGTAGAGATATATTTTTAGCCTAGATTTAATCAACTTCTTCACTTCACACAAAGAACTATTTTCAGTGTAGTAAATATCCATGATTTCTCCAACACTGCGCTTGTAGATTAAGGTAAAAAACAGACGGAAAATGAGGCGCCAGAATTTGAAACAGACACGAAGACACAATGAAGCTGATACCAAGGCGGAGATGTTTATGGCCAATATTTCATCAACTAACTGACTACGCCATTTGGCACAAGCGGCTCTATTTTCATAGTGAAGCGCTGCCATCACAAAGTAGCTGGTAGATGTAACAAGACCGCTATATCCCTGTAGTTCAAGAAAGTTTTTTGCACCAACTATTAAAGACTAATTATTCAACTACTGAATCTGAAGAAAATTATCTCCCAAAACTAATCTGGATATAGCAGGTATAGGGTAAGGTAGATTGTAGTTTTTATCTTCTCCATTTTCTTTTTTTTCTCCTGCCATTCAGTGAATAGGCGCAAATAACGAATTTATCGCGAGAACTCTGTCTATATTTTTCCTTTATTCACTGGCATAGTATCTTACCCGACGATGGCACCACCTATTATTATTATTTGCAGCCACGATTTCATTGCGCACCGACAAACATTTGCATTTTAATTTGATTTAGTCTCGCTTATATATCATAACGCTTGCTTTGTCGTTACGGGCTGACAACCTGCTAATATGTTATCGCAATCTAAAAAAAAATCACTTGACAACGCGACGTAGATCATGTCCTTCAAAAAGTTTCAATGTTAACACATGCACAACGAGTTTAAACTTACGAGTATAAGATAGGTACAAAGTAGGTAGTACCTAACTATCGTAACTCTGTAGCGTTATGCTTGCTTCGTTATGCTTGCCTGGTACTATGTCCGCCAAGAAGACGACCCATCTACTGAAATGGGTCTCGTACAACTTCACAACAATATACTCCCCTAATACAACATAATTTTATAAAAGAAGACCTCTCCGGCAGTAGTAGCCCGGTTATTCACTGAAGTAGAGATCCTCGGTTTGATTCTCGGCTGAGGAATTCTTGGCCTGGTTATCGCGCTAGTTACCTTTATCACTAGATATCGGCGAAGGAGCCAAAATAGCTGTTTGGTATACGTCATGCTATTATCTTTCATGGTTGAACGCGTATTAAACTACGTCATCAATTACCATCAAAGCCTGTCAAAGATAAAAATAACTATGGTATATGGAAACGTAATCTAATATGACGCGGGTACCGCGAGAATGTAAAATTCCAGCCGATTTCGCAACGTTTAATTTAATTATTGCATTTCATGTTTTTTAAAAAGTAATTGATTACAATTTGAATTTATGTACGTACGGCTACGTAATACCGAATTGTCATTTTATCTGTTGTCATGTGATGATAAGTTTTCTCTGACTTTTCGGAGTTATACCCGTTTAAAAAAAATTAAATATCACTAGGTTAACAGTGGAGGAAAATATCGTGAGGAAACCTGCATACTCAAGGTATGTGAAGCCACTGCCAATCTTCACTCGGCCAGCGTGGTGGACTATGGCCGAACTCTTCTCATTCTGAGAGGAGACTCGTGCTCAATACAGCCGGCAATTGGTTGAAGTGAGTGAAGCCGTACTGAGGTTCTTTTTTTATTATAAGACGCCTTTGCTCAGTAGGAAGACATTAAACAGGTTACTTTACTTATCGAGTTGCCACACTGTTGCTAGTGAAAATAAATACCTACTTTGGTAGTAGGTATGTATTTTATTACGAGGCGCGTTGCCGAGTGTGACGAGTCAGCCCTAAAGTGCCCCTCGGTGTCAACGACCGGCCGCGAAGGTTTTTGCGCGGCGAACGGTGGTTTATTTTAATATATAATTGAATGAGTATGGTAAGTCGAAACTACGACGGAAGTGATTGTGTACGGACGATGGTTTTATGTTTCATTATAAATTATGTGGGTTACAGTTAAAGTTAATAAGTAAGTATATGATTATAATCTATAAAGAGCACATCTAATTAGTGAAAGAGTGATGGCCATGCTTTCTCTTGTGGAAGATTTTTTGGCCTATCGTTCTAATCTAATCCGAAAAGTGAAGTCCTTTTACTATACCTTATGCTGCGTTATGTGTAGCATTAAATTTTTGAAAATGATGATTTTTCATGTCAGCATGAAACCTCTTTGAAACCTTTTTTCCCTTTTTCCTGTTACAGTGAAGATCTAGAGACGTAGTCGTCGTCACCTGCAATAAACGTGCACGGCTGGACTTTCAAATGCTTCGTCTTTCCTGGATCCTGCGGCCTGCGACTCGCTTGTCGTCTTTTTATTGTCTCGAATTTTATCCTCGCGATTTATTTTCCGCGTACAGATTTCACCTACTCCTACAATTTGTATCAAACCAGCAACTTTTTTCCCGCGCGAATTTTATTCGCTAGTGAGAACGTAGCCGACATGACTTTCGATTTGTACCTAACTACAAGATTATACATACCTAAACCAGAGTAACCGACATATCTCCAAGCTTAAGCGGTAATAGGCGGAGCACATAGTTCGAAGAACCGATAGGCGTTGGGGTCCCAAAGTGCTTGAATGGCGGCCTCGCACCAGAATGCGCAGTTGGACGTCGACCCACTAGGTGGACGGACAATTTCAAGCGAGTATATAACTAGAGAGTAGCCGTTGGAAACAAGCGGCACAAGACCGTGTCCTGTGGAGATTATGGTATAGCCTGCATTGGATCTATAGCTTAATCCGACGACGACATACGTAAAGCCCATTTTAACTAAAGCTGTTCGTTGCCCTATTGATATATCAAATTGTTAGATAAATTGAGGGCCACCCGCTACCTGCTGAGATGTATCGCTTAGTTGATAATGTTGAATGTTGGGGTCCAGCGATGAGGAAAATGGCCGTTTAAATCGCAAATTGTAGATTAAATTGTTATAGAGCTACCTACTTTATGATTAACTACCTCGATGGTAGTTATTACTGATTCAAATAAAGAATTGATTTGACAGGTCATTGCAAGGTACGAAATGGGTTAGTTCTAACACTAAATGTCTAAGGTCTATTCATTTCTAACATAAGGAACTCGTTACAACATATACATTGGTATTTGCTTGGTATAGTCATATGCTTAAATATTGGTTCAACAATTTTTCAGATCATATCACTGACACAGATTAAGTAGCTCTTACTGCTCCTAGCATGCTGGTGTTTGTGTAATTTATTGAATGCCTGCTAGATTTAGATTATTGACACCAAAAACCTTTGGAAAATCTAAGAAAAAAATAGAAAAGAAAAGATTTCTGTAAGAAATCTTTGATTTTCCGGGATACAAATGACCACGTACCGTATGACCGTTTACGGGATAAGAACCGGTTCTTTATCAAAATTGGTTAAATGAATCGGCCGTGTTTACTTGTACATAACTTCTTAGCTTTAATTTTGAGATAATGTGGGTAATCCTGTATAACCAAATCTCTAAACAAAACTAAAATGACAGCTTTAAACCTAGTTCTGACCCTTTCCGTAGGGAGTATTATGAAAGGGTTTGTAATATTTTTAATGCAGTCATTTTAGTTTAGTTTAGAGATTGTGTCGCCCAAAAGTAACAGGCAGACACACTTTCGCATTTATAATATTAGTAGGTATGTAAGCATTTACTGAAAAATAACATAAAAATGAGAAAATGATTGTATGGATGTATACCGAAACCCACATCCCTGCGGGCCCCAGCGTCCGATGACCGCCGGTTTTTGCGCCGCCTGCGCAATGTAGAGCAACAGCCACCCATCTCGAAGGCGCTGGACAATGCTAACTGTCCGTCTGATCACTTATCTAGCACTGGCTACCCGATCTGGCCTCGCGTGGATGGCTTCGACCTTCACTTGGACGTTTTTCACGCGCCCCGCTAGCAACAGTGTACTTAATCAATTGATTGATTTAAAGGCTGTTTTAATACTCAACTTTTGTCTACGGATGAAAGATTTGAGACCTTTATTGCTTACTGTGATTTTTGAACTTTATTCTTTTAATTTTAAGTAAGTACTTACTTAGTTATTAAGTATTCGTATTTGGAACTGAATAAATACTTTCATTTCATTTCATTTCATTTCATTTCAACATGTGTCTGGAGTAACTTTAATTTTAAACTTAGGTAGGTAAGTACATACATTTAGATATAGCTGATGTAACATAAATAAACTTTTTTGGCGTTCTCTTAAATATGATAATGATAGTGAAAGTTTCAAGAAAATCCGTTAAATATATTTTAAGTGTTTTCATGATAAGTATATTACTTAGTTATAAAATGAATATTTAAAGCTAATACAACTTGAGTACCTGCTTATCTCTTTGAAAACTACAGTCGTTACTTTAACTTGGATATCTGCATTCTGCATGTGTCAGTCTTTCTTTACAGACCTCACACGATGACCGTTTCAACGTAGTATTATTATTGCGTAATTATATTGGAAAACCATATTAATATTCCATGTACAAACTGACAGTCATGTGAGTATTATAATTAAACTAAATATAGTTGTGATACTAAGCTATATATATAGGTACATATATATTTAGCAAGTTATTGGGGGTGATTCTTTTGTACACAACCTCTAAACTAAACTAAAGCAATATTTTAAATGCTGTCATTAACAATATTGGGAAAGGGACAGAACTAGATTTTAAGCGGTCATTTTAGTTCAGTTTAGAGATTTTAATTTTCAGAATTAGGTCCATTGACTATATTATTCATGCAGTATCAGAAAAAGCCATTCATAAATACGGTTCATCTTGATAAACCCATGTCATGTCACCCAAACCCACAGTAACCGAAATTAGCTCTATATCATCTTCCCATAGTAACTGTGTACCTACCTGTGGCAACAATAGTCATAAACGACAATCATATTTAACTACAGTTTAATTATTAGCAGTAACATTTAGTAGCATAACTCGGTCCTTCAGCAAGTCAAGCCTATATGCTCTCAAAAGTAAAAAATAAATCAAATCTGCATCAATTTGTATCGCGTAATTTTTTGTTTTAACATTATACCCACTCATAAACTAGGTATAGTTACCATCGACTTACATAAATCTTATGAACTTACGGTTCAGCTTAATCTTTCGACTAGGTATGAAAAAGTCGCAACGCATCTTACATTAATTTTCGTTTTCCTGCTAGGTATAATATTGGTACCTTCAAATCTATATATATAAAAATTTATTGCTGTTCGATTGTCTCGCTAAAGCTCGAGAACGGCTGGGCCGATTTAGCTGATTTTGGTTTTGAAATGTTTGTCGTAGTCTGTGCTTAGCATGCGCACAACGAGATTATCTCGCGACGAGAGAGAGAGAGATGTTGTCGTTGCTGGCAAATTTTTTATTTACCCTAACATGCACAAAATGCGGTATATTACAAGAAAAAAATAGTCGACATGTAAAAAATAAATTTATACCACAGATAATAAATATTACTTTTATCTCTACTTTTGACGTAACGAGACTGGTTACTTGTCTTGTTAGCTTCGGTAGACACAGAGAGATAACGGGTAGAGATAATTTTACTCGTAGTGCGCATGCTAGCCATACAGGGAAGGTTTAAACGGTGAGAAAATGTGAAAAAATTAGTAAATTACGAGTTACGACGCGCGGACGAAGTCGCGAGCATCAGCTAGTATTATAAAAATAGTGAAAAGTTACCTTCTAGAAAAGTTACGCTTCATCTGCAAGCGCCAAAAACATCAGCAATCTCCTCCACTACGAGTATAACAACAATATTATTCATCAATGATCTGCCACAATCGCGTGTTACCGTCGATAACGGCGCGGGCGCGTTGTTTTCGCGCACACCTCACGGGCCCCGGGTTAACGGCCAGACGGGCCGGCCGGACGTTAAACCTGCCCCGGACCGGCTCGCGGCCTCGGTGCCGAGATCACTCGGTCTGCCTGCAGTTAGCGTGGTGTCGGACACACTCGCACCTTATTGTGTAGGTACTAGCTGATGCCCGCGACTATACGTCCGCGTGGATCGAGGCTTTTTGGTTCCCGCGGGAACTCCTTAGTTTTCCGCGATAAAAAGGAGCCTATGTGTTATTCCAGACTATAATCTACCTCTGTGCCAAATTTCATCCAGATCCGTTCAGTTGTTCGGGCGTGATTGAATAACAAACATCCATCCATACATCCATCAAAACTTTCGCATTTATAATATTTATTATATTTGATTTGATTTGATTGATTTTAGCCAAAGGATGGAAGAGGCTTAGCCAAACAGAAATGTTTGCTATTCCCGATATCTTTGTTCGGGTTTTTTTTTTGGTAGATCTCACCTGGTGGTAAATATGCAGTCTAAAATGGTACCGGGCTAACCTCGGTTTTTACACAGGCATCGAACCGGAACGCTAAATCGCTTGGCGGCATGTCTTTGCCGGTAGGGTGATAAATGATAACCTAGCGACGGCCGAAGCCTCCAACCAGACTACATTTACGTAGTATTCACGTTGACAAGAGAAGCTTGGCACTTATTTACTTTTAACGAGTAGTAGTTAAGTGCTCAGAGTAAGTAGAGTTCGAAATTTAAATACTTAATTTCAGAACTAATTATTGCTTTATTTTTATTTCTTGATGATAATGGATTCAAATTAAAATTTTCTTAACCGTTAGTGTTTAAATATCTTCTATGTTAACGTTTTTTGGTAACTAGACTAGCATTCGTTATGATTTGTGAAACTGTAGTCAAGCGCAAAACCTGTTGCAGAGTTACAGACAGTAAAAAAGTATTATTTGATTATGCTCTTTAATGTTTAGATTTCGGTAGACATATCTGACTGATCGTCATTTATCATCGGTGTGAGTAGATTGAACCATTAAATATAATTAATGGATTCCCAAGCATAGCCGAACACGAAATATTATAATCTATAATTTTAAAGTGTGAATGGAAACAATACCTGACTTAGACATATTGTTTTCTGCTGCTAGGCAATGTGGTTTATGAGATATTTCTAGAAATGCGAGTTTTTTACATAAGTTTGCACAAATGAGATGCTTCAATAGCTCTATTTACTTAATATTATGTACTCACACCATTTACCGGGAGGTGTTCAAGTATAACATTGCTAAGACGTGGAAAACTCTGAACTTTTAAAGCTTCTATTGTTATTACCGTAACATTCGAGAATATGGAACATTATTGCTATGGAACTCCTTACCGTTTCATATCAGGCGTGCGCAATCTCTTGCAGCTTTTAAAAAGCTCATCAAAGCGCACTTCCTTCCTCCATGATTTACTTTGCGTCTTCTGGCTTTTATTTTATTTTACTCCCTTTTTGGCATAACATTTAGTATATGTATATAGATATTTATTTATATTAGTAGGTATATGTTTGATTGTATATAGGTATTGATTTTATTTTGTATTATATAATTATATATATATTATTATTATTAGTATTATATTAGTATAAATTATTACACTATTATTATTTCCTCCTAAATTTACGTACACCCTCGACTCACTAGGCTTAATTCCTATAAAGCGTGGTTGCCTGGAAGAGATCGCTTCAAAGCGATAAGGCCGCCATTTGTACCGATTTTCTTTAATTATTTTTATTGTTATTATTTAATGTATTTTTTTTTTTTGGTGTACAATAAAGAATATTTCATTCATTTCATTCATTCATTCATTCATTCGAGGTAGAGCGTAAAGCCAACCTCAAATGTAAAATTCTATATCGAACATTGGTCTTGTCAGGCGTTAGTTTGCAGAAGTCCATGATAACCATGGAACAAGAAGCTTAATTCTCTAGTTATTTCGTTTACTTCACGATAAAACTGCATTATTTCTTTTGCATTAGTCGTAAAGGTGGTTTAGCTAGTATTGTAATAACTTTCCTGTAAAATTAAATCCAGCTCTACCCCGATGCCTTTTCGTATTTTTATCTCTCATAAAAAAGGCTATGTAGAGTAGAGTAGAACATAATAAATGAACACATTTGTAAAATATTTTTCTGCTTAGTCGCAAGTTTAAAAATAATAATTTAATTTAAAAAACAACTTAAGACTCACATAAAGACTTTAAGAGAGAGAGTCAAGACTCAAGATGTTGAGTGGGAAGGATACACCAGGAGAAAGATTCGCCTCATTCTCCGTCTAGTTTAAATATATATAGTCTATGCATTGTGCATATACTTTAGGAACTCTTCAGACGGAAGTTACGCCAATGGTACGGCCAATTGGTGTTAAATCTTCAGCCGAATGTAATTCTTCAGCCAGTTTGGTCTTCTGTCGGCTTTTATATTGGCTGTAGAATCTGGTGTTATCTGTCTATCGAGCATCAAATCACCTTCTAGGTTCCTATCGATGAATAACCCTGTTACCTAAGTACTTAGATATCGATATTAGGTGACCCTGACGCATAGTTTCAATTCATAGGTTGTTCTTTTTAATGGTTCAATTCACTTAGCTTCTCGGATCGTACCTGCGAACTTGAGACATTGAATTAACTACTACAATTACTTAGTATACTCAGCTACGTACTAGTGCCGAAAGTTTTAACATGTTACCGCGCGCGTCGGAGTACAGGTTCGATTTCTGCACTGGTTACCAATTTTAACGACCTCAATTCTCCTAAAACTACATCAGACAGGTGTGTGTATATTAGGTGTGTGCGTACAAATTATTCAAAGTATCATGAATTCATGAGTGCTATACCTACGCATAATTGAAATACAATTCGTAGGCTCATAACTTACGAGTAGGACCCCAATTCGAAACTGTTATGGCTATTATAACTTGCCAATTACTTAACTATCGACTAAGATCCAAATTCAAGGCCACTCAAAATTCTGTCTGCCCTTTTGACTTACTTTGTAACTTTTAAAGGTTAAGTATGGATTTAAATTAAAGTTTTTAATATTAACAGACTCGGCGATCACACAAGTAGACAAGGTCAAACTTTAAAATTCCTAGTATCCAACTAGTTGCGAATATTCATAACACAACTTTAGGTAGGTAGCCATCTTTTCTTCACTTCTTAGAAGGTCCAGCAATATCAGGGTTCTTTGTTCCATGAGCCTTTGTTAACGATAGCGAAATAAATATTCTGGAAATTCCTACTTAAATTTGTTTTATTTCGTTTTATGTATGTAGTTACATGATGAGATATTTTATAATAACAAGATTCTTATTTATTATTATTTGCTAATAATATATGTTCTCTCATTTATTTGTACAAATTTATAAAATTATTTCTAAACACGTTTTACATAAATATATAAAATACTATACAAAACACATTTAAAAATAACCTTATAAAACTTTCACCCACTGCGGGGTCTTAAAGACCCAAGCAGCCGGTGGTCAGGGCTCCAGAGAGAGGAACTTCCTCACAATTCGTGCCGTCTCAAGGATAACCGCCTTCTGTACCCGACCCTTAAGCCAACAACCAAGCGAAAGCTTCTTAAGGTGTTGATCGAAACTTTTCGCAATAAGACCATTAACTGATACAACCATCGGTACAACAATCGTTGAGTCAACACTCCACATGGCGGTAATCTCGTGAGCAAGGTCCAAGTATTTCGATACTTTTTCCTTTTCTGCTTTCACCAGGTTATCATCATGTGGAATAGTAACATCAACAATTGTTGCTCGGCGCGCTGAGCGGTCGACTAACACTATGTCAGGTCTATTGGCAACAATAAACCTATCAGTGATAACCGACCGATCCCAGTAGAGCAACGCACTACTATTTTCGAGAACTGGCACGGGGTCATACCTATAGTATGGTACCTCAGTCTCAACAAGTCCGTACTGGAGAGCCAGTTGTTGATGGATTATTTTGGCTACTTGATTATGTCTGTGCAAGTACTCTCCATTAGCAAGATGAGAACAACCGGAGACAATATGTCTGAGGGACTCCCCAGGAAGATGACACGCACGACATATGTCAACAGTGCCATCTTTCATAATGTGTCTCCGATAGTTATTCGTCTTGATAACTTCATCCATAATTGCACACACAAAACCTTCGGTTTCCCCAAAGAGGTCACCGAACTGTAACCAAAATATAGATGCTATTGGATCTACCTCCGCCCTGGTTAGGGCCTTGTAGAATCTACCATGCAACTCCTTGCTCTCCCATACCGCCATGCGATCCGAAGCACTAAGTACTATTGGTTTGCGCCAGTTCTCTTTGCCTAAGGAAAGCGGGGTGAAACCCTTATCAACTGTAACTACATCCTTATGTATACCCACATTCACCTTGAGAAAATAATCTCTGAGTTTGCAAATCTCACGATTATGGAGGTTCTTGATATTCAAAAAACCACGTCCTCCATACTTGCGTGGGATGTACAATCTCATAACAGATGAGCGCGGATGATGCATACGGTATGTGGTCAACAGTTTTCGAACCTTTCGATCCAGGGTATCCAGTTCAGTTTGAGTCCACTTTAGAATGCCAAAGGTGTATGTGAGTAAAGGCATGACCCAACCATTAAAGGCACGCACCT
This sequence comes from Erebia aethiops, assembly GCA_923060345.2. Classification (NCBI taxonomy): domain Eukaryota; kingdom Metazoa; phylum Arthropoda; class Insecta; order Lepidoptera; family Nymphalidae; genus Erebia; species Erebia aethiops. The sequence continues at coordinate 21,561,974 of OV281080.1, read as the reverse complement.
TATTACCACCTGATAAAAGACTATTAAGGACTTTTTTCAGGCGGCCAAAGAAACGCTCCTCTACTAGTTGTTTCATAGTCCTTGTCTCAATACCAAGCGCCTCTGACATCCCAAGGTATTTATATGTTTCACCCTCACAGAGTGATCTGAGAATCAAAGTATCTGAAAGAACTAGATTCTCAGAGTTCACAACCCTACCTCGCTCTATATTGATAACCGCACACTTGTCGACACCAAATTCCATCCCAATGTCATTGCTAAAGTTTTGAGTTATCTTTAGCAACTTCACGAGGTCTGGTCTTTTTGATGCATACAGCTTGAGGTCATCCATATACAGTAAGTGAGATATGACCTCACCACCCCTGCGAAGACGAAAGCCTAGCCCTGAATCCTTCAGTAGTGTACTGAGTGGATTAAGTGCCAAGCAAAACCATAAAGGGCTCAAACTATCACCTTGGAAAATTCCTCGCTTAATCCTTATCGGTTCGGCTGATTCAAAAGATCTAGCATTCCCTGGTTGACGAAGAACTGTCATCCATTGCCTCATACATGAGTCGAGAAAGGAACATAGAGTTGCATCGACCTTATACAACTTCATGATCTCCATGAGCCACGTGTGAGGCACCGAATCATAGGCCTTCTTATAATCAATCCAAGCAGCAACTAGATTTTTTTTATTTCGCCGTACCTGTTGGCAAATAGTGGTGTCTATGAGAAGGAGTTCCTTAGTACCGCGTGTCCTAGCCTTACATCCATTCTGAACTTGGGCCAAAATATTATTTGAATTAATATGCATAGTTATTTTTTTAGCTAGAATGGATGTAAGTAGCTTATAGATGGTAGGTAAGCACGTTATCGGGCGATAGTTTTTTGGATCTGCGGTACTACCGGACTTGTATATTAGGAACGTGACACCTGTTGTCATTAGTGTCGGTAACGATCCAGAGTCAATGGCGTTCTGGAATTGCGTTGCTAAGACTGTATGTGCGCTACGAAACCATTTTAGCCAGAAGTTGTGCAGCCCATCCGGCCCCGGACATTTCCAGTTCGCAGCCGAACGGATTGCACAACCTACATCTTCAGTACTAATGGTAACGGGGTTCATATCTACCACCGCATCGCATTCCTCCCTAACAACGTTCATCCACTCACCTACAGTGTGTTCTATGGAATCCGACCAGATACTACGCCAGAAACCTGACATAGTATCAAGTGTCGGAAGCTGTCCGTCGATCACACAATCTCTAGATCGTTCCCAGTTCCTATATACTTTCCGTTGGTCACTTTGGAATATACGATTTTGAGAGAATCGATCATTGCGTTTTCTAAAGCGCCTAATGCGTTGTGCCCATGCATAAACTTTCTGCTTCAGGAAATCAATGCGATCTATAACCAAAGGCAAATACTGTGTGGGACTAGTATTAGTCCCAGCAAATGCCTGGTGTACAAATCGCATTATTCTCGGGCGATTATTACCCGCCTTGAAACAGATCAGCTTAGCAATAAGAGTTCTAGTCAAAGTGATTCGCTTTTCGATCCTAGCCTGCCAGGTCGGAATTGTATTCGGTCTTTGTGCAGCACTATGCAGTTCTGGAAATTTAACATGTGCTACACGACATGCTGCAACGGCCCCACAGTACAGAATCGAATGCGTATCATTTAAATCACATGATGTTTCTAAGTACTTACTTAAAATTTGATCTAGAACTCCTACCAATGCCATATTTCGTCGATGCACAGGTAAACGAGGTAATTTCGGTCTTAGATCGTTTGGCATATATCTATACTCCAAAATCGCATCTTCCAAAGCCCTCCTCACTTGCTCATCATCCTGGTTACTTACCAACAAATCAAAACCACCTAGTGACTCCTCTTGTGTGCTAACAATCTCTACCCTATTGGAGACTTGTCGAGTTTGAAGAGCCGAGCTACTGGTGGTATCTATTTGTGGCACAGCTAAGCGAAGCCGCTCAAGTGTAGACTCGTCCAGCATCCTACGACGCTGAATAAGTCGCACCTGATCCGATAGTCGTTGAGCAGTCACAGTCATTGTTGGTTCAAGCGCCTGAAACAGAGACAACATCCTTGAACGGTACCCAGTGAGGTTAATTCCCCCCTCTGTCGCCCCATAGTACGCTCGCATGACGCTCTCATTCATGTTCTGAGACCATCTCATGCGGCGCACTACACCACCGGCGGCGGGAGCATTATTCGGAGCACATAGTTCCGGTTGCTCCAAGCCATCCCGTGGCGGGCGTATGGTTCCTCGTCGTCGTCGTCCTGGTGGGCTTATTTCGACAGCGGACCCTGCAGATGACGGCGGGGTCTCATAATCATCGTCGCTCGACGAGGTAGCATCGCCTGGTGTTGAGTGTGCGATCGTATCTCTGGCCTTCTTCCGAGTCAGCATTTATTTGGATCTTGCATTTAATTAGATGTTTTGCTACGTATATTATATGCTTCATTTTTCATTTTAAAATATAATATAAAATTAAATAATTTTTTTGTTATTGAAAATGCGACTTGACATTTGACGTCGGTTGCCAGGTTATTATGCTTATGTAAGTACTTAAGTAATTACTTAATCTAATTCTTAATCTAAGGTTATAACAAGATCACTAGGTACTTACTTATACTTACTTAACTATAACATTTTCCATTAACCATAACTCATACTGCTCAGCCGTTCTGTATAGTGAACTACAGACTAACTATTGTTAGTTAGAAAAGTGTCATGAAATCTTTGAGCGATGGCAACATTGTATGAAACAATAGAACGAATACACGTTTATCTTAGTAAATAACCAGAGAATTAGCACGTATTTGTATCAACTGTTATAATATGTTATTGGCTTTTACGATATATTTCGTGGCCATTTTTTCTATGTACCTAGTTAAGTAAATACTAACATAATATTGTTTTTATAAATATCCATTAATGCTTTTTGTATTACTTAATTTACTTATTTTATTTATTGACTGGTTCCCGATGGCATTTCTCATATAAAATCTAGTTTTTAATTGAAATAATTGCGCTACTTTGTTCTATTGAAAAATTGCGCGCGCTTTTGGTTGGTTGGTTTTGATAATAAAAATACATAATTGTACTGATTTCTTAACCACTACGTACTTCACTACTGACTGGGTATACTTTCACATCTGCCCTTTAGTTTCAGTTTCAGTTTATTTATTTAAACATGTAGCTTATGAGACGGCTGTATGTCCTATACAGGCGTCTCTTATGCTACGTCTTGTTTTGAGAAGAGCCGGCAAGAAACTCAGCAGTTGGTCTTTTTTTTTTACAATATATTACAATACTTCGGTAAGTATATAAATTAAATAGTATAGTGTAAGTTATTATACTACCCTGTGGGGAGCTGGACCCAAGGTCGGTTGCTTCCATACAACTTTGTCATTAAGAAATTCGTCAATTGTATTGTATTGTATAATAGCCTCGACGCAACAAGTGTTATTTTACGGTTTTTTTAAATTTGTGCACTGGCAAATCCAAAAGTTCTTTTCGAACCATATTATAAAAGGTAATACTCATCCCACAAAGGATTTCTGCACCTTGCGTAGACGACATCGCGGCATTAGGTACTAGTTTATGCCGGTTTCTAGTAAGTCGATTTTGTGTATCCCCTCTTTGTCTATAGAGATGAATATTTTGTTTCACAAACATTATATTATCGTATATCTACTGCGATGCAACCGTAAGGATGCCAATTTCTTTTAATTTTTCACGAAGGGACTCGCGTGATCCGAGTTTATATATTGATCGAATCGCCCTCTTTTGCAAAACAAAAATTGTTTGTATATCACATTAGGAAGTACAAACTCTAAACATTTAGTTTTTTTTGCGTTCAAAAGCAAGTAATTGACTGTGAACCAGTGTGATACATGCGATATAGTACCGTTTACATCGTCAAAATTATCTTTACATCTATCAACTTTAAAAATTAGCGAAGCAAATGCATTCACTGCTGTTTGCAGCACAATATTGCAAGTATTATTGACATAGTATGGTAAGTCATTTATATACACCAGAAATAATAGAGGACCCAAGATTGAGCCCTGTGGGACACCCATTAAGGCATACGTACCTTGAGACTTCACGTTATTTATGCATACTTTTTGAATTCTGTCGCTTAAGTAAGAGGCAATGAGATTTATTCAAACAAAGTCACGAATATATTACTTACTGCTACTAGTAACATAAACAATAGTTCACACATCTAACTTCACAGTAACAGATAACTCTTTCTCAAAACCGTTCAATGCAGTTCAAAGAATATGCTATTGATAAAATGCGGGCGGGCCAAGGCGATGCAAATGAGGGCTCAACCCTGTGTGCCCTGTGTTTATACTGCGAGTCTGGAGCCAGCGGAGCCTTGAGAATCTACCAAGATGCATTCTCCCTAAGTGCTTAATAGAAAACGCACTGAATTATTCACCAGTCGAATACTAATAAAAGCGGCCAAGTTGGTTGCGCGATCGATGGTTATCTAAAATGGATGAAAGTAAGATGAAGTATATCAGGAATAATGTTCCGATGGAATACCTAGGGTCCTTCTCAAGTTTTGGCAAAAAAAAAGTTGGTGGCTTTGGCCGTACTTTGTTACCATCCTACCGTCAAGGATGTGCCGCCAAGCGATTTTAGCGTTCAGCCAAGATGTCGTGTACAAATCGATTGTGGGTAAGTACTAACTAATAACTATGGGTTTAATACCCCTACCATTTTAGCGCGCTACCATCTTAGACTGCATCATCACTTTAATTACTATCAGGCGAGATAGCCAATGGCTATCTTGTAGATAGATAGATAAATACTTTATTGCACACATGAGAGAAAAAGTAAGTAAGTAAAGTAGTAGACAATTAATACGCGTCGAATTGAATAGTTGTTTCTTTTTGGAAATCGGTTAGGCAAAAAAGGGTTGCTAGTTCACTACTAATGTTGAGTTGACTTATTGCAGGGCACTCTGACTTCTGAGGTCGTGTGAAATCTGTCTTTACGTTTTGATCACGAGGCAAACGGACTACGGATTGACGTTTCAAGACTTGTCTAGTACAATTATTGAACTTAACGGATGCTGGGTTCGTCTGGGATGGTAAAAGAAGTCCATACTGATCTTCTGCCCTTGTTTATGTCAAGAATATGTGTGATTGTCTGAAGTTAATTTGGTGTAGTCGTCTGCACATTAAATACAGACATAAAGTTAAAATTGCTACTGAACTGCATCTTTTTTAGCATGTACCCAACTAAACGAATCGTAGATAATAATTATCAATTGTGTTTGGTATTTCTGCTAATAAACTTCTACAGGTGCCAATTTGGTTAAAAGGCCACTATTAAAAGAAACTACTTCGTAAATATCTTGAGAATCCCTCGCCGATAAAATCACCGGCGTACGTAATTCACGTCGACATGCTTGTCACCTGAATCACGTGGCCTTCCGCTCGGCTGATACTTAGCAAGCGATATTATAGTTCGCGCGTTAGTAGCGTCGGACTGGCCGCGCGGCTCGCCGGCACACACCGCGCCTTATCGCCTTCGCTGGTATCGACAAGCGCGTCCACAACAACGCCACGTGTATAAACATTGTTGCACAACAATAACACACGGCCGGCACTGACGCGCAAGGACGCGGGCGACTCAAACTATTCCGAATGATAGTTAAATACACGAACCGCGCTCCCACGCCTCTAGTGGGTGACCCGTGACAGGCGGCAGCCGCCACGGATTACATGTCACTTGTCACACTAAATCATGGGACACCCGCGTACCGTGATTTCCAATACTGTCGCAGTGATTAAAGTGTTAGCTGTTCACTGTTGTTCCAATAAAACGTGCTCTCGGCTCTTTGTTTTCAAACCAAATGATTGGGTTGAGTGATAAGTTCTTTGTTCTGTGTTTGTATTTAAGTTTCGAGTACACTTTGGATTTGTGGGATGTCTACACTAAAAGAAGAAAAAAGTGACGATTGTAAGTAAATGCGTAACTTGGTAAAGTTAATTTTTCGAGATAAGAATAACTAAGAAAGTAGATATGTTTAACTTGAACTGCGCATTTATCCGTGCGCATTTCTAACGTTAATGAACTGCGTTGTTAGCTATGTAAAATCAATTGATAAATGCTATTCTTATACTCGAACTTGAAAAGCTTCGAAGTTCGAGTTTACGGGGCCGACATGGTCAAAATTGACAGAAAAAAGTAGAGTAAATATCTAAGGTTATAATTTATTTACTTACTTGAGCTCAAATATAATATAAGAAAAAACTAACTCATGTTAAATTTGAAGAATTTTACTTATAGTGCTTAAGTTTACTGCGTCTAAAATATTAAGTATGTGCGTCGTGAGTAGCAACTGAACTATTTATACATATATATTAAATTCCAACTTGAGTTGCGTCATCTCCATCTTTAAACCAGGTCTTTGGCCTACAATATATAACACACGTACCTGTTCGTAGGTATTTATTTATGTACTAAGTAAGTAGGTAATATAATTAATCGTCAATTGTAATCGGAATAAATTACATATTAGTACCAACGAATCCTCATTTGCAATATGTAAACAGTATAAACACAACCGAGTTTGCGCATCCCACGCTAATCTACCGGCGACTATTCGCATTCCGCGCATAGCTACCACAGGTTGTCGGCCGGCGGTTCGGGCTGGTTTTGAACGGCTTGCAGTGGTGACGTAGCGACTAGCGAGCGATCGCCTCGCGCAGTGCCCACGACACACTCCTACACTCGCGCTCGCAGTCGGCGCTACACAACAGAACTCATCGGGGAAACCCAGCGTCATCACAGCGCTTCTTTGAGACAAACTGCGTAGATTGAACTAGCTGCAGTCTAGCTATCGATCGATTTGTCCAACGCTGTTGGGTATCCGGTATCTTGTCGAGGTTTAGTAGTGCGTCTCACAGATTCTTTTTCTCGTTTCTGTCTTGTAGCTCTCTTCTTTCAGATCTTCGCGAGAAAAAAACTAGAAGTTACTAGCGTAGAGTCAGGATGATCATATTTCTTATCGAGTCCAGTTTAAGTAATGCATCATTAATTTTAATGATGATTTATTCCAACGAAAAAATACTTAAGTACCTAGCTATTTGTCTCAACCAGATAATCTACGGATTACTTGGTCTCAACTATAACTGGTTTACGCAATTTAATTGGAAAAAGATGGATTTTATATCGTCAAATTGTATTGTGATTTTTGACGTTATTTAAGGCCATCTCATAATTCTGTAGACATTAATTAAGTACATTAGTAATTATTTCACAAAATATACTTGTACTGGTACCTTAAGCATAACGTTAACAATGAATTGCAGTAGATTACACGATAAAACATCCAGAACCGCGCTGAAGAACGCCCGCGGAGCGAAACGAGTTCCTACAACTACGCAGTAGTTGGATCACATGCGATAACATGCGGGCAAGTGCACATGCGCACATGATAACAGGAAAGATCCGAATGTTTAGGTACAACGTCAGCAGGCATGATGCATTCGCGGCTTCTGTGTCAAAGCAAGTACATGACTGCTGTCAAATAGCTTTGCCTTAAAGGCAAAACACACTGGGAACGGGCGCGGGTCAGAATTCCTTGTAATTTATATGGATGACATCACACAGCGTCACCCGCCACGCGCCCGCGTTCTGTGTTGTGTCGTTCATATACCTAAATACAAACGAATTCAACCCGCTGAACACCCGACCCGACCCGCGCTGGCTCCCTGTGTTTTTTGCGCTTTATTGTTGGTTACATGATAAGTTCTAGGTGTCTCTAATCGTCAAGTATACCTAATAAATACCTAAACCTACAACTTTTTCAATAACGTTTTCGTAAAATCGCTTCCTCGTTTCAACTACGCACTAATAGATAGCACTTGAGTTGTGCCCATACGTATGATAGGATATAGAATGCCCTTCCGGTTTCAGTTTTTTACGCTAACTATCATATTAGATTTAGTAAGTATCTTTAAAATAAAAGTGTACTTATAGTTAGAAGCTCTCGTTCTTAGGTTCATTTGGTGTGATTGCAATCGAGCGCGTGCCTAAGTTAAAAAAACACAATATCTACAGAGATCGATACAATTATTGACGTTTATCTCTTCTGTAAGTGATGTTTCAATTAGAATAGTAGATCTCATGGTGAATTGCGCAGTTGCCAAGGTAACATGCAATAACTACTACACGTACTACTATAATACACGTGCCAAGTGCAAGTTGGATAAAAAGTTCATTGTTCTTGTACTAGTGGATATTTCACTACATTGTATTTGATTGTATTTTTAATCGGTGCTGTTGCCTCAGTAACCAACATCCATCTTGACATGCTGTTCATTGCATTACAAAGTTACAGATCGACATTCGACTCCGATCATCAGCCTGATTGCAACTAATAGACATATATGCCTTTTAAGAGCGATCCTCAGTGAGGTGCAAATATTTTTAGAAATTCCAGCTCTTAGGGGATAAAAGTTTGACTGAAACTCTCTCATTTCCTTCCAAATCAAGGGATGCATGTTTCAGGATTTTTGGAACCTCCATTTCCAAGGGAGTTTCAGAAATGAGAAAATACACCCAAGCTAAGCAGGGCGGGTTTGCTTGTTATATATAAGCAAGTAGGTACATGCTGATTAGTTATATAACCTCATGAAGTAACTCGTGAAGGAGAGTGCGTTTCAGAAACAACGCAGTTAACTAGTTACCCAGAAAAGATGCAGTACCTAACGCTACGATAATTGCACGTGCGACGCGCGATTCTGATAAGAGAAAGGTTCCTTTGCACTGCGATTTGTACGCCAGATAAGATCAGATGTTACTTCTAATATTATGAGTTTCTAAATTCCCCTTTAGTAAGGCAAATTATTATTCTTATTATTTTACCTTATTCGCATGGCTAGGGTCGGGAACACTACCAAAAACTGTGTTTCCCACCAATTACAATCCGGGTATCTTTAAATCATTGCTACAATCTCAATGATTGGGATAGTATTCTTGCTACAACAATGCACACATTTCAGACAAAAGTGAGTGTCGGCCAAGTCAGCCAGAGGTAATTCCGATCGCCACACTGTATTTGTCAAACTAGTAGGCCCCTTCGTCTTTTCCTATTTTGGCAACACATACCTACTTCTTTTACTTACTCACATAGGTACAGGTATTTATAAAGTGAGTGAAATATAGGGCCATAGCTAACGTTGTCTCTTTCAATCGATCGATGATAGTTATTACTGACGAATCCATCTAATATTAATTATTTAATTAACTAGTACTGCCTCGTTGGTCTAGTGGTTAGCATGTTTGACTGCGGCCGACGAGGTCGGGCCATAATTAAGTACCTATTGGGTTTTCTGTCCAGAAATATTCGGTACTAGCCCGGAGTTGGAGGAAGTTGGTGGTGTTTTATCCCCGTGCCTCGGGGAGAGCATGTTAAGCCGTCGGTCCCGGTTATTATCACTTACATAATAGTCGCTAAAGCCCGTCTAAGCTCTAATTCCCTCTCTCCTATGAGAGTGGAGGCGTGTGCCCAGCAGTGGGACTTTAATGGGCTGAAGTGGTAAGTGGTGGTGGTACATAACTAGCTATAATCGTAAAAAAGTAAATCAATAATAACTGGCTATAGGCAGACCGAAAATATGACGTACTTCATTGGTATTGCCGTTCATTCATCGTGCCGTCAAGGATAGACTTCGATAGACTAGATTTTTCGTCCCAAAAAAATTGTTTTTTGGGACGAAAAATCTAGTGCGGGGGTGGTAGTGTCTGGAACGTAACCCTACTCATAGTAACTGTTGTTATCCTATTGGTGTTATTTACCTACGTAATAAAAGACTAAATAGCTCATCTCGGATCAAACATCGAAAGGTCGTTGCGTGGGCTCAACCCTTGGACTATTTTCGTATCAACACCTAAATACAAGCTTATTGTTCAGATAATAAAGGGATAAGATGTGATAATATAACCATTTCTTATGAAAATATGTGGGGTAACAACTTACTAAATTAAAAATGAAAATATTTTCGTGACTTATTTTTGAAAACAACTTATTCAATATTTGTTTAAGTATCTCTATGTTAAGTATATTCTAATAGAAATCTAGAAAAATCATGAAATCTTCCCTAAAAGAAAATGAGGTAATCGTTTCAGATTTGACGTGGTTTTAATAGGAAGTCTTTTAAACTGCAATTACTTACCTTATAACCCCTCTACAAAAACGTACATAATTAAGTATTCTATACGATCGCATAAAGTTGAGGCACATATCATCGTTTGTCTTTAATAAATTAACATTTAAAGAAGCTGGTAGTTATCATTATCAATAAAGATAAACTGTAAATACAGTGTTTAATGATTTTAGCGTCTAAACTATCCTGCGTTATATTTATCTTAAACTAGATGATGCACGCGACTTCGTCCGCGTGGATTAAGGTTTTTTGATTTTCCCTTTCATTTCCCGGGATAAAAAGTAGCCTTCAATGTCCTTCTCCGGGATACAAACTAACACTGTACAAAATTTCACCAAAATCATAGATGAGCCGTGAAAGCGTAGCAGACAGACAGAAACACTTTTGTAATATTACACATTTGTAATATTAGTATGGAAGTATGGATATGAATAAACCACGGCGTCAACTCATGTTTTTTGACGAAGATTGCTCAATCTTCGTCAAAAATTCGTCCAGTTCATTGTTAATGAGCATATTCTATAGATCTATTAAGTATAATCATATCATACTTAATATTATAAATGCGAAAGTGTGTTTGTTTGTTGGTTTGTCCTTCAATCACGCCGCAACGGAGCAACGGATCGACGTTATTTTTGGCATGGGTATAGTTGAGGACCTGGAGAGTGACATAGGCTACTTTATATCCCGGAAAATTAAGGAGTTCCCGCGGGAATAAAAAAACTTGAACCTCGCGGACGAAGTCGCGGGCATCAGCTAGTCTTAATATAATCTGACAAAACGTGTAAGTTCAAGACTTCAAGCCGTACCTTATTCACGTTGTTGTTTATTGAGATGTTCAACCGTTTATTATGATAACAACAAATTAACCAACAAATTAACTCTTCAATTAAAACAATCAGGTAAGCAAAGTAACGCCAAGTTATGAAACTTTGAACAAACTTTTCCCTCGTCTTGGAACAAGCGAGCGACTCGAACGTTGGCTCGGACTGGTGTTTTATTATGAAATGTCCCGGTGTCCCAGACGGTACATAAATAAGACTGAATTAACTTGTCTGCGACATCAGTTGCCGTCGTATAGTGCACTCACGCACCTCACTCAAGCTCCGTAACCCACACAGCCCACAAAGCAACACACAGTTCGAAACAGTGTTGTACGATTGGTTACTAATGAATATTACAAAAAAAATTGAAGCCTCCCACACGACCAGCAGCCTGATTCTGTAACTCAGTGGCTATCAAAGAGTGAAAGCCACTGACATATATTCTTTATCCATTGAAGGTTTGCTATGAAATAAAAATTAAGTTTTCATAGCAAACCTTCAATGGATAAATAATATATGTCAGTGGCTTTCACTCTTTGATAGCCACTGAGTTACAGAATCAGGCTGCAGACCAGGGTAAATTCAGGAATTATTAATTTCTACATTTATCCTGCTGGGGATCGAACCCAGGACCATATGAGACAGCGCTCATCACTGCCCCAGGGAGGTCGTCAAAATACTTACACATTAAATAAGTATTTTTTAACAATGACACATAGTCAGGCCTAATATCGAAAACTCTAATAACCTGTCCATTTAAAAAGTAGCTAACATTACAAAATACAATCGTTTGCCATCGGTTTTTGATTTTCGGACACGGTTCTATTCTAAGTCCTAACCAAAGCTTTTATTGTAACGACAGCGAAGGGCAATTTCATAAAAAATACTCGCGCGAGCAATATTAAAAGCTCTCAGTACTTCACGTTATGTTTTAAATACTTTTTTACTTAGAAGTTAGAACCTTTATCATTTGTCTATTATAGGTAAATGTTTTCATCATTTCCTCGCCACAAGACTCGCAACAATCCCGTTGGGAAGCCACCGTGAGACATACTTACCGACTTGTTCTCGTTTGTCGAACGAGCGACATGCGATAAACTTTGCTAAGATTGATAAAATGAACACCCAAAGTGGAAACTGACAGGTCCGAACTCCGAAGTGATGTTTATAAACACTTACGTTAAAAGTTGTCCGAATAATTCGGCGAGATACTCGTATATTTTGAATACAAAGTGATTGTGCTTTTTGTTTTTGTTATTGTTCTGTTTGGACTGTGCGCAATAATAGTTTCCTTTAAGATGTAACTGATACATCTGAAAATTCAGGTTATCGCGTAGTCAATTTACAAAAGTTCGTCTCCTTTTATCCGTTACATCCCATATCCGACGGTAGAGTAAAAACAACCACCGTGACTATGTTCCTATACGAAATAAACATATTGAGTATTGAGTTTCTTTACCGTACCTAGATCTGGATTCTGGATGGCTATAAATTATACTCTCTTTGGAAAAGGTATTTACTTAATACTAGATGATGCCCGTAACATATGTACGTGTGGATTTAGTTTTTTTAAAAAAGTAAGTAACATGACCGTCTTTGATGGATGATCAGTACCAAATTTCACTTCATTTGGTTGAGCGTGAAAAAAGACACAGTCAGACAATATTTTGAACAAGTATTATTTTCATTAACCGAACAATTTCGTTCAAAACACGAAAACGATGCCGCGCCCTACTATCACACTGTCAGAATAAAAATAACTTAATTACTGAAACAATCGCTTCGCGGAATGCGAAGAATTTATTCGTGGAAAATAAAACGATTCACATAAAAAAAATGATTCACACCGCAATGTTTAGATGCGGGGAAGAGTGGGCGGGCAAGGTGAATGCGTCGCTTATGGTTTGAACTATGCCACCGGGTTGATTGACATGAGCTACTCTAGTCAGAACATTACAGCTCGCATCCGATCAATCTGCTAACTGTACCTACTCGAGCTATTTTTATTCTGTTAATTTGGGTAAGGAGGTTTAACTAGATGGGCGAAATGGAATTTGTATATTCGGTTATTTTTACTCAATTCGTGGGAAATGTTTGTTGTGGATTTTACGAAACAAATTCGAACATTTAAGCTAATTAATTAAACTTATTTAATCACAAGATTCCATAGGTTAATCACCACTTAAATTGTTGACTTTGTTTCATGCAACTCAGCGTATTTCACATCAAAGTCGTCGACGTTCAATAACTCACTTTCCACTGAACGACAGTTAAAAAAACTTTAAACCATAACTGTAAAGTGCGTGCCCGAGGATCGAACCCCCAACCTCGAACATGAGGCTGAATGGCTTAACCACTTGGCTATCACCGCTATCTTAATATTTAAAACAAAGTCGGGTTTGTTCGAACACTTATAACTCTAGAACGGCTGGGCCAATGTTCATGGTTTTTAAATTGTTGTATTTGTCTCCGTCCCGAATGACAGAATAACTATTAAAAACATTGGAAAATTGACGAAAAAAAAACAATCATTTTCCCTTGATTTTCCCATACAAAATGTTCATGGGTTTCGTAACTAATATAGTTGAGGACCTGAAGAGTGACAGGCTACTTTTTATCCCGGAAATTTAAGGATTTCCCGTGGGAATTAAAAAAAATATAACTATATTTAAAATAGGTAGATAAGAATAAATGGATACTCGACCTTGAATACGAGGGGTAGTTCCCGCGGAAATAGAAAAAAACTTAAACCACGCGGACGAAGTCGCGGGCATCAGCTAGTTATGTATATGTTCTAAATATTGTGTTGTTATTGTTGCAGTGGGCGCGGTCGGCGGCGGCATGCCGGAAGCCGCCGGTGGCGAGAGGCGCCATGTGCCTCTGTATGGCAGGCTGGTTGCGGAGGAGCAGCTGGCCTCCATGAGCGCGCCCTCCGACATTCAGGTGAGCGCCCCCGCGCGCAACCCAAGAGCTTTCTGCCGCTACCCTAGCCGCGCACAGGTAAATGATGCACGAGGCAGTTTGGGGTTACCCCTAACCCGGTTGTACGATAACTATCTACTGTTTGCGGTTAGGGATGCTAACTGGGCGCTGGCGTGGGTCCCCATACTTAACCGAAAGGATGCCTGCTTAACGCCGTTTGATGCCTGCCTAACTTTTGATTTAATAATTTAATAAAATGTTAGATGCACTATGTACGTTATACTTAAGTACTTAATATGAAAATAGTGACTTGTAAAGTTGTCCTGTATCGATTTAAGATAATATTAAAGGAGACTGTTCAGATTTGTATGGGGCGTAGGCCAAGTCTTGTACAAGCAGAGAAATGAAGGAAAATAAAATACTAGACCAGTTTTCATTGGTCAAATCTTCGAATTCGTCGTAATTTCAGTGGTAAAAACATTAATTCTTTCCAAGTTATGAAACACTAAACTGAGTGGGTAACAATGGCGGGTTCATGTATTTGACGTTTTCAAAAGAAAAACACGTTATTTTGACAGTGACTGTGAGAAATGACGTTTGATAAATTTCGCGCCTACTGCCTTCTCTATGGCTGAAGGTTGCCATCTTGGAAACATATCGAAAACTTGAAATACATTTTTAATTTTATGCTCGTTATTTACTTTACTATTCTAAATTATTGACCGAGCGAAGCGAAGGTCTCTGAGGTCTACTTGAGTGAATTGGCACTTGTCCGCCCGTCCGTCCGTCCGTCTGTCAGAGCATTATAACTTCTGAATTACTGAACGTAATTACTTCAGCTTTAAATATAATATGTAAACCAATGGCCTCTCGCCGAATATGGCTTAAAAAGTTATAAAAATCTTTATTTCAGGGGGGCTCTCATAGAAGCGAATGCGAAATAAAATATTTTTTTTGTAAAGTTACATAGGGTTGCGGTATATCATTTTAAAGATAATTAGAGAATAGAGTCCAAAAATATTTTTTTTTTAATTTTTCCCCCAAAGTTGACGAAATGGGGGGCTTTCAAAGTGGAGATTTTCTAACGTCCAAAGTTGACCTCAGAACTCTAAATTTTCTGAAAGGCTGAGTCCGAAACTTGATCAATTATTTGAATTATATTCTGTACTTGAACAACAAATACCAAAATTAGATAAATATTGTAAGGAAACGGAATTATTTAATTTTTAATGAGCCTTAGTATTTTTAACAGAACTTCACATTTATGTCAATAGATGGCGCCGCGAGGTCTCAGTTCGGGGCGAACCACCATATTTTTAATACAATCTATGTATTTTCCTCTATTCATAGTAGAGTGTAGAAGAGTAGGCCTAAAATGAACCTTTTCCTTTCATATATAATTTTGCTACTTGGTAATGTACTTACTTTATTTTATTGAACGCCATTGGGTCTTGTTTTTTTCTTTATTTATTTAGGGGCTTTTATCCAATGGGTCTTAAGTACGCATACTTAAATAAATAGATCGGTCTTCAGGATTTACGAGGACGACAAATATGACTTTCCTGTTAAATACGCCTTGCGAATGTCTTCCTTGCCTCATGCGTACCATAATACTTGTGAATAGGTATTAGGTATACCTAATATACATTAAAATATCTACTAATTTATATTTTCCCATAATTATGAGTTACTTTTGTTACTAATACCTGTTACAAGACTAGCTAGTTACCACCCTACCGGCAAAGACGTGCCACCAAGCAATTTTGCGTTCCGGTAACCGAATAGGGGTATGGGTTTAATATAGCTGCCATGCGCCAAACAGGTTAGCCCGCTACCATCTTAGACTGCATCATCGCTTACCATCAGGTGAGATCGCAATCAAGGGCTAACTTGTAGTAGATAAAAAAAAAATATTTTTGGACCTATTTTATTTAACGTAACGTACCACGCACTTAAACCCTTAAAATACGCACAGCAGGATCGTCCTTATTGTTTTATTAAAAGCACCATTAACAACGCTGTCGAGGCAGACATTACGCGGGAAAATAAATTATCCTTCAAAGAAAGTGCCACTAATTATCTACAAGTTCTCTTTCACTAGAGGTTCGGTTGTAGTTATTTAAGGGTTACGTAGGGCTACCACTCGACGAAACTTAGCGAACTTCAACTGAGTATGTCTGTGCTTTTTAATCCGTGATAGTGTTTAAAAAAACTATTAAGTAGCTACAAAATTAAGCTACTTTCTCAAACTTTAGTAAAAACATTCATATGAGAATGATAATGATAATGATCTGGAATTGTTTTTTTTTCTGGAAAGATATTAAGTAATTACATGTAGTTAGAGATTGAAAATTTAAAGAAGTAAAATCACAAAAAACAAACCTTAAATAAGAACTACTTTAGTCATCATATCATTTCTCTCTTCATTCTACCTTTAAAAATTTGCAGTGATACATGTGGCAACTAACTACGAACCTGTTATTGTGAGGTTTAGAATTTGGTAGAGCAATATTAAAATAAGTATATGCAAACAAACTGTCTCGTGTAGTACGCTTTCTTTAAGAACACATATAAAAATTACCTATTTATTTGATTTTAGATAATTTTGTAAAAGTTCTTGCTTTTTTCTATAGATTGCAAAAATTAACTGCACATATTATTTCACGTATCAATTTATTCATTACATTAAGTTTGTACATACTAGTTATTATAATATTTTGTTTAACTTTTGGTTTACCTACTTAGTTCAATAAGCATTTAGTTACGCTGAATTTGGTGGACATTAAACTTATTATAAATTGAGTAGATTTACTTTCCTAAAGTTCAGTTATTTGTTTGTGTCAGATAAATTTTAATATCAACAAATTCGGCGTCAAACAGATATCATATTTTAACGTACGTTCATTGAAACTTGAAATGAAGCCAATTCGATAACTGACTATTCAAACAGAACCTTAAGAAAAACGGTCTTTTCTGGTCGTTTCTTTAACGAAATATCGCCTTTTTTTGGTAACACGATTCAGTTTAATTTATATCGATTCATATTAATAAAACCATTAGTTAATAATAGAACAATTTAGTAACGGTCAGTTACCGAATTTATAGTTCGTTATTTTGGCACCTAGTTTATTCGATTAATGAATTCAAAGCACCAATTCAATTTTATAGTTATAACGATTACAAGGTAATAGTTTTTAGTGAAAAAATCATTTTGCACGCACGCATTTTTAAAATTAAATAAAGTACTAATTGAGTCACACAAAATTGCCTCGCGCTTTGTTTGTCTGCTTAAATTGCCATATTTTTTTTGTTACAAGCCTGTAATAAACAAGACGCGCGACGGAAATTGCATGGAAAGACGTTTTACACGACACGCGCGTTTACTTGTTAGATTTGTAATACTAAGTAACTGTACGAAGCGCGTCACGAAGAAGCGGGACTCCTAGCGATTCGCTTCGATACAGTTCCTTTTTATGTTGTAACTTCTGGATACCGGAAATTCCCGTCGTGCGTTCTGTTTGCTTCACCCTTAACTATCGATTACTTATAAGGATTTTTCGGTTGTCCAGGCTATGCAAGCTCGAATACCACACCATTTTCGGGATCCCTCAACAGCGCCGTTAAGAAAACTCAGTGTGGACCTCATCAAAACCTACAAACACATAAACGAGGTAAGTGATTATATTTTAAAGTAATATAGAAATAGCTCTTAAGGGGTCTAATATCATGGGGTATCTTTTTATACGACTGCCTGAAAAAAGGAGTATATTGTTTTCAGGGTTCATGTATGTATATATGTGAGTTTCTATATTTCACCATAACTTCTATACGCCTGAACCGATTTTGATAAATGAGGTATCGTTAGAATCCCTAGCTTATTCCGGGTGACATAGGCTAGTAAAATTTAAAAAAAACTTGATGGGGTGACCATGGTCCCTCATTTAAGACTAAAGTTGAAAAAAAAATTCGAAAATAAAATTAACTATATAATCATCATCTAGAAAATGATGAGTAGATTCCAAAAATATATAACACTATATAGTTCAATATCCAGTGATTCACAAAAAATATCATTTAATAATGATCAATACGGGCTACGGCAGAGCAGTCGTATGTTTTAATAATTTTTTTTTAATTATATAGTTCTTGGACCATTACTACTCACGTTAGGACATACTTATTAAGGACATAACAATACATTACTTAACAGAACGTTTCTTTGAAAAGTTACCTTTTAATAACGCGCGAACGGCGGCGAAGTGTGCCGGCAGTAGCTTATGAGCTTATCACACTGCAGATGCAGTGGCAGTAGCACATCATTACCTACTAGCACGTGTGGTTCTACTGTAAACTTTCTTACTTGATAAAGCATTGTCCGTACCTTATATTTCCGTCGCGCGTTGTGTTTGACCAGGACTTAATTTGCAACGTTTCGGGTTTGCGTAAAATCAGACAATAGTACACCGTACATAAACTCTGGTACAGTGCTCGATGAGCGGTTCAGAATAAAAAAAATTAATCAACCTGACGTGTTTAAATTCTTAATTTTTCGTTATCATTTGGACATTCTGCAACAAGCTACCTTGTCAACGAATAGTAATGCATTTCCTGCACGATGTAGACGTGAGATAAATGCATTATTATTTTTATTACTATCTTGTTTACTTACTATGTAATTTTGCAGCACGTGCATAATATTTTTTAATAAATAGGTTGTTTTGAATAAACACACTTGTGGTCGATGTAATGAGAGCACGTTCCGATTTTATGACATTTCGCTAATTAATGGTCTATAATTACTTCGTGCGTTCATTGTTTATGGTTCAAAAGCCATAGTTTATCTCGAGCCATTGTGTTGGATTATCAGAACGTATTTGATAAGATTCGTTGTGATTACAGTAGCGTTCCTGTATCCACATGTGTAAAAGTACCTGTAAAACACGTTTGTTAAGTTGTTGATGTTTTAGACGCAGATCTCTACAATGTTCACTTTTACAATATTATTATTTCTGTTCATCTATCAAGTATACTTAAAACTCACTATATTAATCCGAATAATATAGAATATGCGCAAGAGAATTTCATTGAGACCGTATCATAGACTTCTCGGATGTGTATGATAAGTTCTGATACCTACTAGCTGCACTTGAAAAATAATATTGATTATGGTTATTTGTTGTAAGTTAAACCCAAACTTGAAATAAATATATTCCTAGTTCTATTGATAGTAATGACATAGCTGTCGATTTAGCTATCTAGATGTATTTCGGCAACTCGGTTACCGCGTAGCGTAGCTATAGTAAGTAACTGATTGTATATTTTTTCGACAGGAAATGGTTGTACTTAATAATACCAACTTGCTGAGGTGTCTAAAAATCCGTTATCACTCGCGTCGTCAAAACAAATTCAACATATCAGACGCCGTCGAAAACGATAATGTAGTTACGTCCTCTGGTTACTAGTTAGGTACTATGTATTCTTGTAAGATGTCTTATGAATTTATGACGTTTCTGTCTACCGGCTTCCTCGTGCTATAAACCCCCACTACACCTTCGCACACAAAGTCAATGAGGGGACCATTGTCTCTCGTTGTGATACTCGTTACTCGATTTTCTACCGATCTCTTCATTTCTTATGTGATCAAATGGCTGAATGGAAATTCGAGTATTGCTCCCTCCATCGCTTGTTGAGTGCCTCTTGAAGCTTTTTGTGGTTAAGGATAATAATCATTATACGATGTATTTTCAGAATAAGAACTTACACGTGTCCTTTCACCTTTAGGTAGTAATATAAATATAATCTCGATATAAAACGCACAAAATATACCACTACAACCCATTAACGTCCCACTGCTGGGCACAGGCCTCTCTCGTAGGAGAGAGGGAATTAGAGCTTAGACCCACCACGCTGCTCCAATGCAGGTTGGCAGGAATTAACGACAATTATCATGTTAGTGATAATAACCGGGACCGACTGCTTAACGTGCTCTCCGAGGCATGGGGGTGAAACACCGCCGACTTCCTAACTCCGGACTGAGAAATTCTAGTCAGAAAAACTAAATAGTTAACTATGGCCCGACCCGGGACTTGAACCCGGGACTTCACCGGCCGCAGTCATACATGCTAACCACTAGACCAACGAGGCATAACATACGACCGGACATAATCGCTAATCTATC
Organism: Erebia aethiops; assembly: GCA_923060345.2. NCBI lineage: Eukaryota > Metazoa > Arthropoda > Insecta > Lepidoptera > Nymphalidae > Erebia > Erebia aethiops. The sequence goes on along the minus strand of OV281080.1, from coordinate 21,541,850 downwards.
AATCATTCCGAATAGCGTCCCATTAGTGTATTAATCTGGAATCAACCGGTTCCGGCTATTTGCTTACACAACTCCATGATATAACACCGGTCCATTAGAGTATTTATCATACAAATTGTATTGTCACACATGTTAAATGTTAGGATATATCCAAATTGACGGGTAACTAAGTGACTGGAGCCTCCTATAAGTTGTTGTTACCTATAACTAGGTACCTACTTCGTAAGTATATAAATGTAAGTATGTCATATTATGCTGTCAACTGTGACCAAGCTTTCTATTAATAATAATAATGAAATGTTGCAGGATCGGTGACTCTATTTTACCCGCTATCATTTTCAGGATACTGTTTGTGTTTGAACGCAGCCTTGCCAGGAGGCCTTTTCTGTTACCTAGACTCTAAGTACCTAACTAAAGAAGCTTAGGTCCTAGAGTTCTGTGTCTGTTTGGTTCGATTACCAAGCATTCACACTTGTCTACACAAGAGCTTAATCTCTTCCTTGTTATGGCTACTTACATATTCACTGGTTGTACATCATAGCCGGACAAAACGTATAGCCTAAGTTGCTCCGTAGTTTTCTGGCTTACCTCACTAATATGGAAAAAAAGATTTGATATCTTTAATTAACTATAGCTAGGTAATGCGTGCGCGTGCGGCATGCATCGCGATTTAAGTCTCAAGAAAAATGAAACTTACCCGACTCAATTTTTGAAATAACTAAGTAACTAACTATTGGTTTTTAAACAACTTTCATTCATGTACTTATAGAGCTTCATGCTGTTTATCATTGAAACAGATATTTTGGTCTGGAACAATATTAGACATTTAATTTTTAAAAACGGGAACTCTTTATTTTCTTTGTACGGACGACCCGCGCAAAGATCTAGAAAAGGGTTTGGGGGCAACCTTCCCGCGAGTACCGGAAACAGCTTTATAAAGTGTCAACTCAATCATCATGAGTGATATGTGAAAGTCGGACAGACAAACATTTTCTAAGATGATGAAATAAGAGAATAAATAAATTAATTTAAAACCTTTTTAAAATCCCCGAAATTAGAAATAGCATATTCTGGTGAAAGTGGCACTGGCTGTGTATTTTCAGCATCACGTCGAAATAATGAGTTTAAACAAGGAGTTAATACTTATGGCGGGCGGGTGTTTACGATGCTTCCGCACGTGTCGGGCTGACCTTTGGATCACGTGGGCGTGAGTTTTCGCTGCAACGCAGGAAGGACGCTACAAAACTGCTGCGTCACAGAGTTTTCCACGTGGACCACGAGTACTGCACCTGAAAGTTAACTAATAAGAGTAAGATTCCGTAGAATTTACATGGCTGTAAGGCCTTACTGTTAAACGTTTGGTCTTAGATGAAGCGTGCGGCTTTTTTAGGAATGAATTTTAGTTATTTGAAGTGAAAACTTCTTTAGCCGCGTTGATCACTTTTTGGTAGGGGGTAAAAATGTGGAAACGCGTGACCGACACCTCGCGTTGTTACGAAGACAAAAGGTCTTAAATATTTAAAATATAGTACATTCGTAATTAAACTTTAATGCCTTGGTTTTAAAGTTTATATTTTAAGTATTTTTATTATTTTTATTTAAATTTATATTCGTTTTCACTTCTATCGGCAACTGACTGCCAATTTTTAACTATATTTTTAAAAAAATCTAATTCCATCCATTCATTTATACGCGAGAAGAGTGCGTAGGCATACATCCTATTTATACGCGTATAGTTTTTCCCAGTAGGTATTTGGATTATGAAGTGTACATTTCAGCATAAGCGATTACTCATGAAGCACGTTCCTGAATGACCTTTAGGTATACACGTGGGCGTTTTATCGCAACGTAGGACGCAACCGATAGCCTCGCCTCGTCACAGTTTTCTCGCTAGGATCCAATATAAAAGTTTGCATTACCTATTAAACTTGCACTATGTTCTGTGGCTGTACCGTAATCGATAAGACATCATAATATTATCTTGTATTTTATAGCGTCTTATAGAATATAATCTTCTTTAATTGGTGTTATATTATATTGTGTAATGACAACTGAAACTTTTAATCCTTTTAAAACGATTTGAAATCCGAATACAGTCCGATTTAAACCAAGAAAAATTAAAATTGCCAGACTCGATTTCGAGTTATCATTGTTCTGGGCAAATCAGTTCTTCACAAATAGCAATAGAACAATATTAAGTACTCGAACATTTTATTTTTAAAAACTGGAGCGCTCAGTTGTTGTTATCCGAGTAACTTTGCAGTGGGTGTTTTCATTAAAGCGTAGTACGCCCTCAGAAGTAGGTAATTACCCTTTACTTACCATTAAATGATTATGAAACTTCAGGTTTTCTTTATAAATCCAGACATGAGGTAGACACGCGTGGAAATATACCTGAATAGTATCGTACCTACTATGTTTTCCTTCAAAATATTCCCACAATTAGGTAATTATGATTGTAATTGCGGCGAAACGAATGTAGTAGTTCGATAAATCCTATTTCATTAACTAGAAATAGGTGTACTGACTGCTAGGCCCGTAACCGACATACCGTTCAACCGTACCGTACCAACTAATATTGTTCAATCTATTCTTATGATTGACCGAGACTTGAGAACTTGTCCTTAGCTGATGTTGGTTTATTAATACGAGCGTTAGATACCTTAACCTTAATGGATGCTTTATGCGATCCCCTGGCCCTCTTACGATATAATACTAAGATATATAGCTATATAGTATAAAAACTAAGTCCTTTGCTAATTCAGGGTTGTCCAAAAGTTCACAATTAGTATGCTTCATTGCTGCTAGACGGCTGCAGGGCGGGCTTTTTATGTGGTTCTGTAAATAAGAAAAACAGTCTGCGGTTAGTTGAATTTGACCCTGTCTGGCATTGTACGCCCGTCTTAGAGGTTGTTACACCTTAATCTCAGCCGTTAGGGCGTCTACACGTCAAATTCAGGTGTAGTAGCAAAATAAAAGCATTTTTACGACTCACTACTTCAACTAATCTAAAAATATTGTTCAAAGTACCTACTTACACGTGCGTTGCTCAATCAATCCTTATTTTGTTTCGCGTCGTTATTATTTTGTGCATATTAATTTATTGAATCATGTTCTCCATATATGTACTTACTTAATAGCTTAAATTCTTAAGGCATAGTTAATGAAGTGAAATCAATCTATTAAATTATTGCAAGTTGCAACGTATGCATTTTTTTTGCGTTCAAAATTCCAATTTGTACTGGCCAGGCTTTACAGCCTTACATTTTAGCTATAAGTAATTTATCCTTTACACAATGAGGTAAACACAGCACAAAAAGTTACTAAAACGTTAAGCTCTTATACCTAAATCAACACAGCCGTGGCCACTTGAGATGAAGAAATACAATAGTTACGAGTATTTTCATGCAATTTGAATTAATTTCGTTTGTAACTGTTAATGTCTGTTGTTTTGTTTTGAATAGCAATTTGTCGGATGTTAATAGCAATTACGATTTGAACTTTACTAAATTAATCCTCAGTGAGACAGGGGTCCAGCTTAAATGTCTAGTTGTAATTTGTAGCTACGTAAACAAATCGTTATATCGTTGTAAAATACTTCTACAAAGAACAACAATCTTCATGATCTACCCCATCTTCCCACTGCTGCCCACTGCTGAACACGAATCTAGTCTTAATATGATATACAACAATGGGAACTCTTTAATTTTTCGAGATATAAAGCCTATACATATATAACTCTCTGGGTCTTTAACTGTGAACCTAGTAATATGCAAATAATAAACTGAAAAGTTTCTCAGTTGCGGCGTTATTGCATGGCAAACCAAGAAACACACACACTTTCGCGTTTCTATTTACGAGATGATTCTGGCGCTGCGTGGATTTAGGTTTTGAAAAATCCCCCGGGAACTTCTTTTTTTTTCAAATCTTCGATCCCTTTTCTTTTTCAAACGTTTGATCCCGGGTTCCGGGATTTTCCAAGATCAAACGAGATATTATATTTATGTCCTTTCCCGAGAAGCAAGTTGCAACCTATCTAATTTTGTCTTATCCAATCGGTTGAAAAGATGGACTGTGACGCACCGCTTACCTATTTAATACGTTACATAGACATTTATATTAGGTAGTATAATATGGATTTAGTAGCGTGATTACTTGATAAGTATATTCAGTTAGTCAGTTTTTTCTTTTATTATAGTATCAGCGGTTTCAAACACTCACTATTCCTGCACAACAGACGGGGCAATTAATCTTAGCGTTTGGGACACGTGGAGACTCCCCTCCGTAAGCGCGCCATTTATTTTTATACATTGTATTAATAGTCAATATTCTATTTATATGTGTTTAAAACGTGGTCGTTGCCCTATTTGGATGTGTTTACATGACGCCACGCCAGTTTCGTACCTACCTCACAAATGTATCGGCATTACCGCGTGGGGTATGTTTTTTGTTTTGATTTGTATTCAGATGGCTCTTGGTGATGTTTCTATACACTCTTATATCACTCATGAGTGCGAGTAATGGATGAGTTCATCGACTGACTCAAACCGAAGTAACTATTACCTAATCTGGACTCAAACTAAGCTTAAGTTAATAATGAATCGTAGGCAATATTGATACTCAGTATTTTAAGTCAGTTGCAAATAGCATAAATGAGCCCAACCTCGAGGGGTTTACTAGACGCTTTTGAAGAGTTCGATTATCTACCTTCGGGTTCCATCATCAGATCAGCTCGATAAACCTCGATAATAATAATTTTGGTCAATTTAACGGATAGGTTACGGATATGGATACGGATACGGATCGGAACCGCTTGAGTTATCTATATATATAAAAGCGAAAGGTCACTGACTGATCATCACGATATCTCAGGAACTATAAAACATAAAGACTTGAAATTTGGAAGGTAGGTTCCTTCTATGGTGTAAACGTCAGCTAAGAAACGGTTTTGGGAAAATTCACCCCTAAGGTGTTGAAATGGGGGTTGGAAGTTTGTATGAAAGTCCTTTGTTTTTGAAGATAGACACATGAAAATAAGCATTTAAGTTATAAGTTTAAAATAATAAAAATCTGTATAATTTTTTTTCCGAAAATCTACCCCAAAGAGGGTGAAATGGGGGTTGGAAGTTTGTATGAAAGTTCTATGTTTTTGAAGTTAGATACTTGAAAATCGGGATTTAGGTTATAAGTTTTAAATAATAAAAACCTGCATAAGCTATGCTATATAAAGCCTTCTTAGATAGACTTTTTACAGCGGGAAAATTTCATAATCTCATAGGAAATCAGAAATTGTACGCAGACGAAGTCGCGGGCGACCGCTAGTATTATATCAAAATACAGGTAATTTTATAACAAACGCGATGGTATAGCATTGGCTACAATAAACTTGTCAAATTTTTTTTATTAAAATTATTTAATTTTAAAATAGCCTGGACCGGATTTTGATAGGCAACCTATTTTAACCGCATTTATCTATTATTAAATAAAAATAAAAAGTAGGTTTCATCTATTACACAGCTCGGTGAAGGTCGTGGTATATATCCGGATCTCAGACTATAAATAACTATCTATCAAACGAAAATAAATTGTCATGATAATTGAAGATTACCTTAACTCATAAATTAAAAGCTATTTTTCCACGGAGAAGTCAAATTTTATTTACGTTTGAAGTCTGACTTGTTATGTAATATTATTAAGTTCATAACACAACAAATAGCACCTAATTTTAGCTGTCAGGAATATTTTACCGGCGTTTCTTATTGGCCCATTGAAAACAAAATTGCGTAATTTTTTGTAGGGCAATAAATGCTTGTCTAGAGATAGCCAATTTATTTAGCCAGCTTGTGACGAATAATCCTCTATATTAACAGTGTTTTTTTTAGTATTTGAATATAGTGATATAAAAATAGCTTGAAGTTAGATTTGTTTGTTTGTTTCTAATCAATTACATAAGTATTGCTTATTTTGCAGTTGGGTGCTGAAAAATTATTTTATTGATAAATATTCGGGAAGTAGCTTCAGTTTTTTAAGCAGTGAACATAAAAAGTTAATGATTTATAGAAAGAAAATTATAATAGAGCTTACTTAACCCATACTAGTATTGTAAATGCAAAAGTGGTTCTGGCGTCTGCCCGCTATATTTTTTGATGATTTTGACGAAGCTAGCTTGCATCGCAACGAAGGTTTATGGTATCTAGTTTAGATACTGTAACTTTTTTAAGAGATTAAAAAGCTCAAACACACCCGATCAGCGTTGCGGGCACTACTATCTAACAAATATCGTTTTTTATTTATTTAAGTAATAATAAGATAAAAATTATTTATACAATTTTTATCAATTACTCAAGTGAGTACCTACCTACATGGCTATGATTTTACGCTAGTATGATTGTTTGTAAAACCTAATAGAATTGCCAATATAGAGTATAAATAGAGTCGTTTCGAAGTCTAAAACATGGGTATTGGGTAGGCATATCGTTTGAGTTATACCCCCTAATTGCCCTTTTGAGTTTGAAATTCCCATTAAACTGTTGTGTGGGCTGAGTATGATTGTCTGGCCTCGGTAATACTACCTCCGTGTAGGAGGAACAATCCGTTTTCAATCCATTCGACTCGAGAGATATTATATTCCCCAATTGTGATCCCTAATCACTAAGCGGAAATATTCTTGAGTTGTTTTGTTGAACAACTTACAGTTTGCTTGTATGTTGATTCGTCTGTATCTATGTGAATGATTTGAATATAGTGGGAGCACTCCCAAATTTTTTTTGTGTTTTTTCTAGCTCAATAAGTGAATAATCACACTATAATTGAGCCAGTTCAATTTCCTTTATGTACTTGCATTACATCTCCATCAACTTTCTCATTTATTTCAATTATATATGAATACTAGATGATGCCCGCGACTTCGTCCGCGTGGATTGTTTTTTTATTCCCGCTAACTTACTATTATTTAACTCTTCAATTTTCCGGGATAAAAAGTATCCTATGTCCTTCCCCGGGATGTAACCTGTCTCTGTACCAAATTTCATCAAAATCGATTGAGTAGTTGAGCCGTTAAAGCATAGCAGACAGACAGACAAACGGACAGACAGACACACTTTCGCATTTATAATATTAGTATGGATTCTTATTTGACGTTCATTAGAACATGACTTCTTAACGTCATTGCGAGTTTTTAATTAGATACATTAAATCATTCTCAGATTTGTAATCTCAATAATAAATAATTAAACAGTCCGCAATTTAATATATATTCATTCCGCTAACAAGCAAGATACATCCAGATTGCAAGTAATACCGGGGTTAAATTTTGTAATTTTGTAAGGTTTTCCTCCTTTATTTCCTCATCCGCCGTCTCCCAAGAATACCTTGGCTTTACAAACATAACCCACCCCTCCCCAGTATTCTTTACACACACACCTATTTATTACACGTGTGGGCATAATTTAAGTAAATATAGAGCAAAGTTATTATTGGTACGTTAAAACGTGGGGACCGGGCCTGGAAACATCGCACGTGTCAAAAAAAGCGCGAAACTTCCTATCTCTCTAGTGTAGATAGAGAGAAATAAAGAAATTTTGTGAAAGTTTCTATGATTTTACGGGGTGTCAAATGTCACCATTGTATATTTATTTATATCAATCACACAACCTACGCTTTGATCTGAACACCCAAGCCGTAGTGATTTACGTCCATCCCTCATTAGATGGAGCGTGCAGCCTTTGTCCGGCGGGGAGGTCAACAACCTTCCGACTTTCCCATTTTCTCCTTTTCAGTGCCGAGGCTTTTATTACATTGCCTCTGCTCCCTTTCTATCTGCGGATAGGTAATCCTCTGTTAATAGTAGTCTGCGGTTTCGCCGACCAAGCTGTTGGTATCGAATGAACCCAATTGCGTCACATAGGACATTCCGATCACTGGCAATAGATATGCAGCGGTTGGTGGCATCTATACTATATCAAATATAATCAAATCTTATCTTACTAATATTATAATCTTACTCTTACTATATTATAAATGCGAAAGTTTGGATGTATGGATGTCGGTATGGATGTATGGATGTATGGATGGATGTTTGTTACTCAATCACGCCCCAACGGCTGAACAGATCTGGATGAAATTTGGCACAGAGATAGATTATAGTCTGGAATAACACATAGGCTACTTTTTATACAATTTAAGAGTTCCCGCGGGAACCAAAAAACCTCAATCCGCGGACGAACTCGCTGGCATCAGCTATTATTTATTATACTAGAGAAATTAAGATAGGAATTGGAAGACAACAATCCGTGTGGCCGTATTATTTACAAACAAAAAAAGAAAAAATCTTTTTACGTGGTTAAAATCCTTATTTATGACTTCCATTAATGCTTTTACGTAAATCTAGCGTTTAATGAGTTCACATGACGACATTTCTCTATTTGATTTTAGGAAACCGAAATAAAATGTTTTTGTAGTTGTTAAAGAATGATTTTTATAGTTTTAACCCACACAATACTGTTGAAACCACGGCAGCAAGGGTCACGAGAGCTTGAATTGTAATTTTCCTGTGCCCGTAGCATTTTTGTCGACCTAGCATTTTAATAAAAAAAAATTTAAAAAACATATTTGTTACGTAATAATATTATAAATGCGAAAGTGTGTTTGTTTGTTGGTTGTTCGTTCAATCAAACCGCAACAGAGAAACGGATCGGCGTGATTTTTGGCATGGGTATAGTTGAGGACCTGGAAAGTGACATAGTCTACTTTTTAATCCCGAAAAATTAAGGTTTTCCCGCGTGACTAAAGTAAAACTTAAACCACGCGAACGAAGTCGCGGGTATCAGCTGGTTTGTTATAATTAAGTGAACTTCTGCAAATATCACACGTAAACTAGCCATAAACAATCGTACTATGATAAAATCAATTGTTCCTTATTGCTTATTGTTTGTTACTACGGAAACAACTTTCACCGTTTAACCGATTAAACAATAGCTATCGAGAGCAAATAAAGACTTTATTTAACGAAATAATAAGTATGCCGTATTGACCATTTGATTGACACTGTCTGACGGTGTTGATAAATGTCGGTGACGACGACGAGGATGATGATGACGATGATGATCACGATGATGATTATTTTAATAATTCATTATTTGCAAAAAAGTTTACTATTATTAAGTAGTTGTTGGATTTTTCTTTATCCTTGATTGTTATTTCTAATTACTTTCAGTCTTCAGTCGGTAATAAGTATTTGGATTCTGTTTAGTCATGTTATTTACATGTACCTATGCACATTATGTACGCAAATATAAATTGTTCGTAACGTTTGTCACTTGAAATTAAAATAGTCGTCTATTAATTAATTAACAAGTTAATGTTAACTGACACTGTTATTAAATTTAATACTTAGAATCCATAGCATTACTTATATTTTATCAGAATTTGTTACCCTTTTTTTGTGGGAGCTGTTTTAAATATGGTATCACCAAGAAACGTCAGAATTCTAGGAAATTAAAAACTAGAGTATACACATTGAGTGCACTACGTGGCATGAAGCAAGCCGCTGGCTGACTGCAATAGACGACAATGACTAACGCCACTGGCGAATTTCGCAAGCGGCCGGTTATTGCGATTCCGAGTCAAGGAGAGACACAGATCAATATTTATAGATCGGTTACTGACTCGTGATTGACTGACCCCGTTCTGCGGATATCGAAGAAGATTTATCTCGTGTGTCGGACAAGTTATTTCATTATTTACTGGGCGACGTGGACCGAAGTAGCGCGCCCGATTGTGTTTGGTCGTTGGAATTTATTGTAGCAATAACTGACGAATTAACCGACATATTTACTATGCGATCGTGCTAAGACTATGCTATGTTTTGTTATATAGATATATTTTATTACAAATACAGTCTATCTGTCACTTATCTATTTTTATGTGTGTTGTGTGTGTCTATCTGTATTCTATTGTGCCACACTACCCTACACATTTTGTTCAATCCTCTCACCAAAGGTTGCTTGGTAGATATTGCTCAATAAGCAATAAGGTCGCCTTTGCATGCCTAGTTTATAGTTAACTTTACTTTGTATTCTTTCATGTGTGTAATAAAGTATCTATCTATCTATCTCTGTCTGTCTGTCTGTCTGCTATGCTTTCACGGCCATCTGATGAACCGATTTTAACAAAGGTACCGAGATACATCCAGGGAACAGTGCGACTTTTCTTCCAAAAAAAAAAAGTTTCTAAAGGATTTTACAAAACCCCGGATCCACGGGGACAAAGTCGCTGGCATTGTCTATTCTTCCCTCGGCCGCCAGAGGGCACTCAAAGATCAAACCCATTAAATAAAAATAAAAACAATGCATTATGTTAATAATAAAAATAACTCCAAATCGTGTTGATCCTTGAATACCCTGTTCCGGTACGGAACAAGTCTACTTTTGTAAATGAGAAAACTAAATAACTAGTTTATGAAGAAAACTGATCAATTTGATCATGATTTTTCTACAAAGCTAGCTAACTTGCATTGACAGTTGTATTGAAGGCTAAGTTAAGTAAGACAATCACGATTTGAAAAAACTTTGTAACACGCTCGTAAATTCCGGCGTGCGAATTCTCACTGCCACTTTTTGCATCGGGTGTGTAAAAATCCGCGATCTCCCACAAACCACACGGGCGTTCTCACAGAACAGTAAAGTTATCAGATGTTAGGTAACAGAATTTCCCAGCGATGCGCTAGACGGGTATACACGCCGCATTGTTATTACGCTTTCGCCGCATCTATGTCGTGCGATGCGAGCATCAGCTGTTCGCTTGTATGTGAAAAGTAATTGCGGTAATTCTCGAGACACGATTGGAAAAGAAAACGGCTTAGTTCTTGCCGACAATGTGAAATCTACGAATGCAATGCTACTGGATATAAGATATCATCGGAGCGGTTACTCTTGTTAGCTGCATGACATCCATCTACATGCTACCTACAGCATGACAATTATTATAAATGCGAAAGTGTGTCTGTCTGGCTGTAACCTTTTTCACGGTCCACGCGCCTGACATATTTTGACATAAGTATTATTATATTGGTTTAAAGTTGGCTTACCTACATGACATAACTGAGACAGGCATAGGCTTTTCATCATAGAAAATAAAAGATTTTCAAGTTTTTCAAAACCCTAAAGTCATACGTACGACGCGCGACGTCGCGGGTAAGTCTGTTTGATACCTCTAGTTAAGATCCATTCGTTTATGCGTTTTTGGACGAAATTAGGTACAGAACTACAGAGATGCTTAGCTTGCATACCCGAGATGGACATAGGTTAATTTTTATACCTACCGTAAAATCAAAGCGTTCCCACAGAATTTTAACATGCATGCGAAGTCACGGTCATCATCTAGTAGTTACTTTAATAAATAATTCATAGTACGGTAGAAAATGATGTTCCGCAGAGCGTTCTCGGCCATCCAAAAGTTCCGCAAGGCCTAGTTCCTGATAACTATAATTCCAACGACTTTGATATTAGTTTTTGTTTCTTGTTTTGTTTACTAATAACAAGGAAGTTATTTATTTGTATAATATTTATTTAGAAGCTAAAGTGATCTATTTCGTTTATTTATGTTTTATGTTTGTCTTATAATATGTGATAGGTATTGAAATTTATGGAGTGCGATGCAATTAGAAAATCTCAACCTGTAGAGAGTTTAGCTATAATCAAACTTGGGTTTTCCTTACCAAGTATGATTTTCTTTTAAGGTATTCGTAATTATTTATTCATTCAATGGCAAACGCGTATTAATAAATCCGAAAACGGCGTGAATTACGGCCATCGCATTATATGCTTTATTGTTACGACCTTAATGTATGTATAACAAGGTATTTACAAAAACTCGCCTAGTCATAATGTAAGTCATGGATAGGTATGCTGTGTTCGCACACGTGCACCAAATTGCGTAACACTTGCATACCGAAACCTACCTTTCCATTGACGTGACGTAGGTGGTTTACTAACTAGCGACTCGCCCCGGCTTCTTTCATGTAGCCAAAGTATCTAGACTATTTATAGATACTTTGGCTATTAATCTGTGTGTCGAATTTCTAGATATGTAAGTAAGTAAAAACACTTTATTACACACAAACAAATAACAGAACAGAGGTAACACGAATCGTGACAAAATTTACAACTTGTTACGGTGTAAAGGCGGCCTTATCACTACAATTATGTGTACAACAACACTTATGTATTTTTATTAATTACATTTTTGATTAGTGCGAGACGGTTATTGATAAACCTTTATTAGTTAGTTTCGCGATAAGTTTTTTAGAACTACTTACTTAATTGCAACGACTCTCAACTGTGTATAGTTTCCATTTTTTTTAATGGTTATGGCTAGATTTTATGACTTAATTTACTACAACAATGCATCGTGCAGATCTCCTATCAAGCTAGAGTTTCTGACGACCGTAATATTGATGTTATCTATCGACTAACTTTTCTTTTATTCTTTAGTTCTAGAATATTCAGATTTCAGAAATCGATTTTGGTGTTTTAAAATCCATTGGGCAGACTTTTAGATCTTTTCGGCATACAAAGTAGCCAGTGCCACTCTGCATTTGCAGACCTTAAATTAAATACACGTAAAATTGAAAAAAAATCACGTTGATCTGTTGCTCAGCTGTGGCGTGATTGAAGGACAACCGAACAAAAAAACAGTTTCGCATGAAATATGGATAGTGAATAGTGATACAGTATCACTCATAGGTACTAATGATACATTTTTCTGTTGTTTCTGCGCGAAGAGCAGCTCTTGTGGTTTATTTCAGTCGACAAAGAAAAATGCATTTGGCATTAGCCAAAGTCTAAACGCCGGCGTTCGCACAGTTGCCAGATAAAAATGACCGACACTGTATGCATGCGGTGTGTACATTTTTTTCATAAGACTAATCACCAGTACACGGCGCACTCGTTGTACCTGCGAGCAGGCGAGCCAACTAAACTGAGTCAAGGTGAGGCGAACGTCACGAATATACTGTTGCCACCCGGATTATGTACGGACGGCCACTGTGTGACTTATTGTTTTGACAGTCTCACGTCTTAGTGTATAGAGTGGGGAATTAATAGTAAGTCTTGGGTATTTGGGTCCAAATATCGGGATTTAAACCATTGACCTACTATACATATACTATATATATCTACTAGTTATTCCATTTTAGATTTTCATGACTTTTCCGACATATTGTTGTTTTTTTTCTTTTGGTAAAAACTTTTTACCTTTTCCGAATACTGTGGAGGTGGACAAAATTTTGGAGCTATTTTTTTTAGAAAATATTAGGTATCGAGAAAATACAACAAAATAGAAATATTTTTCAAGATTCCATCGGAAGGAAAACGCAATGTACCTAGATGAAGTACCCCCATGTAAATGAATCAAAAATATATTAAACTCGCATATTTTCCTGTCTAGGACAAAACGCCCGGCGTTCCGTTATTAAGGATCTAACTTCTCGTTGCTAGGCTAGACTCCGCCAGACCGGCGCCGTTACATCGAGGGCATAGACTGGGCCTGAAAGCCCTTCTAGCGTTGACAATAAAGGTCATTCACCGACACTATGGAGTACTAATATACCCGACTGATTCGTATTATTTAATATTCACTTATAGACGAAACGATGCCCGCAATCTTTCTCTGTAGCAAATTGCGTCATAATTACTTGAATAGATAGATGTACCAGAAAGCGTACCTATCAGACGGATGGACGGACAGACGGACTATCGTAATAAAATATTACGTACCTACCTATTAGTCTAAACGTGTCCTCCACGTTTAGACTAATAGGTACTAATATTTTATTATGATATTTGATATGACAAACAAAGTAGTTAACTATCCTTTTGGGTTTTTATCCAAATAGTTACAACGCGCTGACTTCTATTGCTATGATTTTGTCGAGTTCTTCTTGAATTACTGTAACGGAATAGGCACGATGACACCTCAGTCAAATCAGCAACTCTGCACAAACTTAAAAACGCGCTTCTAGTATGGGAGTTCTATGAAAGTTATAGATGTGACGTCATCAAATTTCAACATACCTTTTTCTTTAGTCTATACTCTATAGTTTAAAATGGTTATCAAAATTAAAACGTGAATTTTAGGTATTTTGAAAGATCCTCCATTTAAATAATCAGTAAGAAATAATTTATTTTTGACAAGCATCATCCCTATTATACGAATAGGTTGCTGGAGATTTTAAATTTAATGAAGCTGTTATCCTTGCTGTGTATCAATATGATTATAGCAAGATGTATATAATCACTACCTAAATGCCAATTTTTGTTTAGATGAAAGACTAAATTTAAAAAGGCCTTGGTATTTAAATAATCCTAGCAGAAACTAAGTTACGCTGGCGTTCGTCTGACGGATTGCGTGCACTCCAATAATGATCGAATTTCTTGTAAAATAGCACCCACAGACATACCAACTTGGTCGGCTTAGTTTTTCATACATTGTACACTATACATTAATCCGGTTCGCAAGTCGCACAAAATGAAAGGAACTGATTTATTCGTTTGAATGTCATATTCAAACGAATAAATCAGTTCCTTTCATTGTGATTACAGTATGAAAAGCTGCAACACCAATATCCTCAAGTCGGTAGGTAACAACTTTTATTATTAGCCTTTATTAGCAATCTAACATTAATTACAAAGTTACGAATTTACAAAATTATAATAATTAAAATCTAAGACACCGGTAATGTTCGCTTGTAGTTATTTTGCTCATTAGCATAGGCCTCCCCCAGGTTCTTCCATGTTTTGCGGTCGTGCGTTATTCTCCTCCATTAAATTCCTGCTGTTCCTGTTGTTTCAGGTAACAACTTTAGCATGCCTTAATTAGTATTCGATTGGTATAGATAGCTAGTATATTATTCTTCCACTGCTAGACGTCGATTTTTAAAATTAATTTATAGTTCTACACTCCATAATAATATGAATGTTATTTCTCTTAGGCCACTTGAGTCCAGAACTCCGGCGTCGTCAGTACAGTCTGAGCCGTAGCCACCCAATTTGTTAACTTGCCTGAATCGTTTCGACAGTAGGATTTGTTGGAACATCTAATGATGCTTTGGGGCGCATTGCCCAAAAAGTGCGTTTAAGCATACAACAATAAAACATTTACGGTTTCCCTCGAGAATATAGGGTTTCAGCTGTTACGCAATATAGACATCGACCGTATTAATACCGATTAATTCTCGCTTAATATAAATTTTACAGAGCCTGGAGGCCAGTCCCTGAACCGGCTAGGCTATTGATGCCAAGGTATCCGATGCTAGTAATTGCGTGTTAAATTTTACTTGACATCGCCGTAACCTTCGCTCAAAAACTGACTTACGGAGAACTCAGTCTCGCGTTCGGTATGTAGCGCAGGACGCGAGCACTCACGGCTTGTATAATGGTTATTTAAATATGTAAATCACTAGCTATATCCCGTGATTCGTCCGCGTGTATTAAGGTGTTTAAGGCTCTTTGGGTTTCCGGGTTGAAAAGTAGCCTATGTTACTTACTCTCTAGGTGCTTATCTAATCCCATGCGAAAATCACGTAGATCAGTACGGCATTACTCTGTTGCGGTGTGATTGAAGGGCAAACCAATATATATGTCACCGTAAGATTGACAAAACCGTTAGATTATAATATAACGTTTTTTATCGTATATGTTACAAATAACCGAACGTCAATAAGTGTAGTATACCTACCTAAATTGAATAAACGTTCTTTGAGTTTGAGTTTGAGTATCTCTTTAGATTGTAAACTGTCGGACGGATTGTGAACCGTAACATACTGCTTACAATTTAAGGCGTTATTTTTCGGTAAATTGTAATACATTAGGTATATTAACCCCATAGAACCTAAGTGCCTGAATATTCATGTCAAACTCTAACCTAACCTATAGTTCGCGCGCGAGTTAAATGCAGAGTAAATGTATGGTGACACTTACATTTACTCTGCATTCAACTTGCGCGCGAACTGTACAAGAAACAGACAAGAAAACGTAAAAACAATAAATATTTCATAAATTAACATTGAACGGTTCACAATCTTTCGACAGTTTATAATCTCGCGGGATAGAAACCGTTAGATTATAATCTAACGAATTTTACAATCTCACGGTGACATATACATATAAATGTATACTACACAGACGTGCATCACGGACAGTGTTCGAGGTTCGACTGAGCTGTCAACATAATGACGCCCGTATTTATACACAATTTATTTTTGCCTACCCTCAAGTACACCACACTTACAATCCCGGTAAAAGACAGGCTTTTTATCCCGGCAAATTAAAGAATCTTGCGGAATTAAAAAACGCAGTGTTCATCATATAGTAAACAATAAACACACAACATGCACACTCATGCATTTATAATATTAGTACGGATAGGTCGTTTTTCAGGCGGTCTACACTGTTCCACAACCTTGTCACAGTTAACCCCAATGGCGTAGTATTGAAAGTTCCGCGGGAATGGGGACACCGGCTGTCGTTTGTTGCTCTTTGTTTAATTAATGAATCAGCCTTGTTTTTCGAGTTTTCGATAATGACCGTGCCCGATCGGCTAGCCACGGATTTTAGCCCCGAGAGAGTATTACCTACTGGCCCAACTTAGGTTCAAGAGTTGTATTGGTCTTGAGGGAAACATTCACATTGAATAACTGTTAATTCGTTGGTATGTTCTATTAAGTAATTAAATATTGTTATTGTTGTATATGAATTACGTACACATATAGGTTTTGCTTTAATATTATTATCTTGATAGCAATTTTTATTTAGTTAACTACCTACTCAGAACCCATCGAAATAAAATTGTTATTATATATAATAGTATATCAATGTTAGAAGTTTAAAACCTAATTCTTCTTATCAACAAGCACTAAGTAATAATTAAAAAACTTTTACCTTTACTTTTTTGTATGTAACAGGCAGTAAAGTGGGTAAAAAGAATTATGTTTTACGTTGACGACTTGAAATTCGGTTATTTAATATAATTATACTCTTTTTACATTTAACAGTACAGATACTAATTTGTACGTAGTATCACAGGTGGTGTTATTCCTCCGTAGCGTATACTTGTAGTGAATTGTAAGTAGAAAATATTCATATAGGTATCGGTTACGCAGGACAATAATATGTTGCCTTATAAAAGAATACGTTTTATATATGGCTTCAGTTTCACCTTGCGCTATTTTTACACAGCTGGCGCTACGTTTGATGTTCTTTAGACTTAACACTGGCGCTAGCGCATCATATTGTTTCCCTAGGCCTAGTCTATAAATACATAATGCCTTTGTTTTTTTTTTGCATTAATTTCCGTCAGTACGGAAATTTACCAGTAACAGGCCATACACGTAACAGATTAGCCCGCTTATCATCTTGGACTGCATCATACCACCAGGTGAGGCTGCAGTCAAGGACCTTATGTAGTAGTGGTTAAAATTAAAAATGTGACGAATAATATGAAGTTAATTTAATCGTTAAGAAAAACACGGTGAAGAAACTGCCTGCCAGTTTCTTCACCGTGTTTTTCTTCCAGACAGTCCTCCATAGTGTTCGTAAAGGTGTCTGAAGTGTGATAATCCGTACTTGATCAGCGTGGTGGTCTATGGTTTTAAAAACCCACGACGAACTTCAGCGTTCCTTTGTGGCTTAAAACTTTGAAAAAATAATTATAATGAGAAGTAATACATATTCCATCCATCCATCCATCCATCAGCCTGTCTGCATCCACTGCTGGACATAGGCCTTTTCGAGAGCGCGCCACCGAACACGGTCCTCCGCCTTCCTCATCCACCCGCTTCCTGCCACCTTCTTTAGGTCATCGGACCAGCGAGCTGGAGGTCGTCCTACACTGCGCTTACCGGTACGCGGTCTCCACTCCAGAACACGTCTACCCCAACGGCCATCGGTTCTGCGACAGACAGGGCCTGCCCACTGCCACTTCAGCTTGCTAATCCTCAGAGCTATGTCGGACACTTTGGTTCTTCTACAATAAAGCCTGAAGACAAAGGTCTTCAATGAGTGTGTCCTGCCGGTAATGACGTATGGGGCGGAAACGTGGACAACTGACGGTGGGCCTCGTCCACAAATTAAAAGTCGCTCAGTGCTATGGAGCGGGCTATGTTGGGAATTTCTCTCAGGGATAAAATCCGAAACGAGGAAATTCGTAATACATATTATCTAAAACAAAAACTGTATCTTAGTCGGCTTATCTTTTCTGAAAAAATGATAACAAATTAATAAAATAAAACCACGATTGCAGCGCAGCTTGGTGGTGGTGGGGCTTAAAACGTGTCTAAGAACCTTCTTAGAAACTGTACATATATCGACTGAAAAAAACTTTAATAATAGGTCCAATAAGTAGTTTTCGAGGACAATGGTAACAAAAAAGTGCACAAACATATAAACATACAAACGCACAACGTCTTAGGGCAAACTTACATGCCGCCTCCGTTCCGTCGTGGGTAAGAAGTTAAAAACGCGCTAACTACGCGAAACGCGTCTGAAACGCTCCATCTGGATCGTCCCTAGACGAGGCAGGCACGGCTAGGCAACACCGATTCAGTACGCACGCACTGGCGGCACGTGCGTGGGTGTGAGGAATTTCACAATGTAAACTGCATTGTTACGTGTAAATCGGCTCTCGACCGATTGTGATATTATGACGTACCTACTAACTACCTAGTTACCTACCTACATTTTTATCTCGATACAGATCACTGATGGTTATTACTTGTTCATTATTGTTAATCTCTATGATATGTACAAATAAAATAAAAATTACAATCGCTTGAGACACAAGTGATAATTAAATTACATTGTAAGTAAAAAAAAAGCGAGAGATTACAATTAATAATATGTTAGTATTCTAATTTTACGAGATTTATACAAAATAATATAGATCATGTGCCTAAAAAAAACCCACTACGAGTAAGCTCTTGTCTGCCATCTCACCTGGTGGTGTGGGGTAAGTGATGATGCCGTCTAAGATGGTAGCGGGCTAACCTGTTAGGAGCATGGCAGTTATTACCCATATCTACACGGCATATTACCGGAACGCTTATTCGTTTGGCGGCAAGTCTTTGCCGGTGGGGTGGTATCAAGCATCGACCGAAATTTCCAACCAGACATAACTCTAATCCATACTAATATTATAAATGCGAAAATGTTTCTGTCTGTCTGTCCATCTGTCTGTCTACGCTTTCACGGCCCATCTATTCAACCGATTTGGATGAAATTTGGCACAGGGATAGGTTGCATTTTTTATGTATTTCCCGGGGAAGGACATTTTATCCCGGAATTAAGTAGTTCCCACGGGAATCGCAAAATAGATAGATAGATAAATACTTTATCCACACAAGAAAGAATAATACAAAGTTAACTATAATTAGGTAAACTAGAAATGCAAAGGCAGCCTTATTGCCTTAAAAAAATCTTAACCAACGCGGACGAAGTCGCGGGCTTCATCTAGTATTATAATATTTATTAAATGCGAAAGTGTCTGTGTGTCTGGCTACGCTTTGACGAATTTTGCGTTCTCCTAAAATTATTTAGTAAGAGTGTGTTTACTTGTACCTATTGCTAATCAATAAATTATTATA
Source organism: Erebia aethiops (assembly GCA_923060345.2). NCBI lineage: Eukaryota > Metazoa > Arthropoda > Insecta > Lepidoptera > Nymphalidae > Erebia > Erebia aethiops. The sequence continues at coordinate 21,522,214 of OV281080.1, read as the reverse complement.
GCAAACAGTTTCTTGCAAAATGCCAATACATATTGTATTCAATCAATTCGCAATCAATACAATACCAATAAACACGCGATTTCACATTATAAATATCGGACAATATATTTTTTACTGATTTTACTCAACGCGGTTTACGTAATTATTCAAGAGCTGGCGGGAAATTATTGCTCTTGATTTAAATTTATCTGATTTGGTATTATAGTACTTACTTATACAGTCTTTAGCTTGCATGTATATTATGGCCATAAACTTGGAGTAGATTCAATAGTTGATAAATTTTAGGTTGCAGTGGACCTGTCACTTAGCTTCTTGTATTTTGGAACACCTTATTTTCTGGTCTTTGTTTTAACCGACATACCACGGACGGATAAGTGCTTGATTAAATCGTTTCATCAGTCATCCATTATGTATTACGTCAACCTTTCTAGCGTAGAAGAATAATATATTCTGACCTGATTAGATTAGTCTCCGGTCCGATTTACTTAGCAATTAATAGCAATAGTTATCATGATTGAAGCAGCTTTTCCGTAATAAGAATTACCTCACAAAATCCAAGAGGTGAGAAGACCAAGAAGAAGAATAGAATACAGAAGGTTTGACGACCTACCTGGTGCAGTGCTTAGCTTAACGTGCAGAGTTGTCTTAACGTGCTGTGGTCCGCGCGGGTTCGATCCCCGACTGTGTCGATATGAAATTTATAATTTCTGAATTTTCCTTGATCTGCAGGGTGGGAGGCTTGTTACCGGCAAAAACGTGCCGTCAAGCGATTTAGGGATGTAGGTGTATGGGTGGGATTAATATGACTGCCATGCCCCTAACAGGTTATCCCGCTACCATTTTAGACTGCATCATCACTTACCATCAAGTCGCAGTCAAGGGATATCTTGTAGTGGTTAAAAAAAACTAAAAATTTATTGTAATTTTGTTACCAGTTCTCCGGCTACAGCTTGCAGTCGCTGTGTCGCTATGAGAAAGGTTACTTATCGTCTCCTTGGAACACTTCGTTATCAGACGGGTTATGGACGTGGCACACATTGCCGCGGTAAACACCATTGACTGATAGTTACGAGTTTTTATTAAGTCCATAATAATTCATATAGGTACATAGACATACTGGCTAATGTAAATACTGGCTTACAGCAAAACATTGTTACACAATATTCCCTGCAGAAAAGGATTGCATTAGCTACCTATAGACTAGTCAATGTTAGTTTTAGTTTTGAGATTGTGTGCAATAGAGTTGAGAGTTACCTGTGTATTTTATTTTTTGCAATAAATTATTAAAATTGCTTCTGTCGTCCCAGAAATAACTTTGACAGGTGTTGTTGAGGCAAACATTATGTTGCCTGATGCGTGTCAAAATATAAGTGACAGTTAGGCCCACTTGCACTGCAAGAGCGTTGAGTGTTTGAGTAAAATTTTCTTTACCTGTCCTTTTTATGTCAACCCCGGAATAAGCATGGTCGACTGCGGATCACGAGGTCCTGGGTTCGATTCCCGGTCGGGCACAAAATTATTACTTATTGGATTTTTCAGTTCAGAAATTCTCAGTGCTAGCCCGGAGTTGAAAGTTGGCGGTGAGTTACCTCCGTGCCTCGGAGAGCACGTTAAGGCGTCGGTCCCGGTTATTATCACTAACATGATAATAGTCGATATAGCCCGCCAACCCGCATTGGAGCAGCGTAGTGGGTCTAAGCTCTAATTCCCTCTTTCCTATGGGAATGGAAGCATGTGCCCAGCAGTGGGACGTTAATTTACAGTAGTGCGGTGGTGGTGGTGCGTAGTGTTGTAAAAGTATAGGCTTGTATTTGAATTCTGTACCTTAAACCAAAGATAATATAATATATCTTATTAATTGATCTTAGTAAGTACTTGTTGTTTTCTGCTTGTGTTGGAGTTGAAGGTGGAAGAGATGTGGCATCCTGCATTCTCCTCCATTAAACCAATGACATAATATTATGAGCATGAAGTTAGTGTATGAGTTGCTTGAAAGGCTATATTTCTATCGTCTCTGCCACTCGGTCTTGTCAATTCTATATACCTAAGCCGGTATTAGTCAGTCCCGCTTTGGATGAGAAAATTGAATTGGAGAACCGAAATATCCCTAATCGTAAAACCATTATTAATCTCTTAATAATCAAATTTTGACGTCTCGCTTCCAGAATTAACATATCCAAAGCACAGCCCCCCGAAACGTTGTCACGGAATACAAACGGCTCCCATTGAATTTGCGAAATATAATTTGCCGTGGCCTTAATTAATTTCTAAGTTTGTCAGGCATTATTTTGTCACCGAGTGGCGGCTAATTTGTTTCTAATAATGAGAACTGCTGTTTGCATATTTGCTGTGAAAAGGGACCCTGGATCCATTACTCGGCTTTTGATGTTTATTTGTTTTGTTCCTTTTATTTACCGACCTGTGTTCAACAAATTCACGTTGCCGGCTCACTTCTGAGCACGAGTCCGCTCAAGGAATTAGTTTGGCCATAGTCTACCACGCTGCCGAAGTGTCGAGAACGTTATGATGAACTCTCGGGCATGTAGGCTTACTCACAATCTCCTCCCCTGGAACGAGCCCATAATGGGCGTCGCACCAGTCGTCGACCAGTCATCGTCGCGTCGAGGTCCGGATATCGGACCCAGTGTGTAAACCACTAGGCTGTCCCCGCTTACTAAAACGGGATCATTGTAATATTTTTAAGCGAACTATTCCAATTTTTAACGATAATTGCATTGCGTCAACCCCAATGATGGGCCCCGTATGTTGGTGCTTCCCGTTCCGTTACCGTTAACACACTTGGTCCGACCACCCCGTGCCGTAATCTTATTTGTGTCCGCTTACCAGCAGTTAGGTGGACTATTGTCCCGAGTCCCGACCTCGAGTATCTCCTACCTTTTATATTTGGTGGACTATTGTCCCTACCTCTAATATTTTCCTAGTATATATTTTAATCAAGCCATTTAATTTTTTCGTGTTCTAAAGTTCCGTAATGATTAATTAGTAACTTACAGTAATTATTATACTCTTAACCTTTGGTTGCTTGTTAAAATGTCCGTATTATGGTAAGCACTTCTGAATGTTCTGTAAAAACATTATAACTAAGTACGTACGTCGTTAACAGTAAAATTGTTCACAAGTTTCCTCGCAAAACCGTGTATTGGAATTGAAACAGTTTCTCGCCATAGTCCTCTCTGCTACTAGATATACATTAACACCTTCGTATCGTACCTTGTATAAAATATCTTTGGTCTATTTATATAGGCTGAGGTATATAGATCTCATTGTTACGTTTAGCAGTGTAATAAGAATAATTTTACTACAGTGCTTCACACACGAGGAAAGTTTCTAAACTTACTTAAATACATATCAAAAATTGCGAAACAGGCAGGATTTGAACCTGCGGAGTCTCTCTGGGAATCGCGCCCGGAACGCCTTTAACCGCTAGGCCACGGTTCACTTACCCGTCAGTGCCGAGATTCCCAGAGAGACGCAGGTTCAAATCAGGCCGGTCCCGCAATTTTTGATATGTATTTAAGTAAGTTTATAATAAGAATAGATAAGTATGTCAAGTAATGACTTCGCTGTTCAGAACAAATTCTATTGAAGATCAAAAATGTAGTATCGCTAGCTTAAAACTTATTTACTCACTTAGTGCCAATTTCACCAACTCCGCGTTACGTTTCTTCTTCTTAGTTTGATTTTTGGCTTTTATTTATGCCAAGACTCCGCGTTACGTTTAACCAAGGATTAAAATTGATGTTTTGACAGATGTTATGTAGTAATTCTGTCAACTTTTCAAATTTAATCCTAGGTTAGACGGTATTCGGAGTTGGTGAAATCGACACTTAGTTACTTAACTCCTGAGATGTAAAACAAAATGTTATTACTTAAGTATTTACTTGTGTTAGAAATGTAATTACTTGTGTAACGGTCTCGTTGCGGTTGTAACGTGAACGGTGGCGATTTTCTTACGGCCGCCAATCTAAACAGTTACAAAACTGTATGTTTTACTTATCTTTAACTCCTGGTTATTTGTTTTGTGTGGAAATTAAATGAAAGCTTTATAAATAAGCAATTATAAACTTACTGCTTCTGTACGAGAAGGTAATAATAATAATAAATAATCGTTTATTCAGCCAAAAAATTACAACTAAATGAAACATACATGGAGTACCACAGCTCTCATGGAACCAAGGAGCTAACCAAGATTTAAGATAACCTTGGTTCCAACTTCCACGAGACCCGGGAACTTATTCCTTAAAACCAGTTTATTGGCTAAACGAGGCGCTGCCTCAGCTTGTTGCTGCAGCCAGTTTAGACTGGCTGAAAACCAGTGGCTTTCGCTGAAAACCAGCGCTGTAGTCGTACAGCGCTGGTTTTCAGGCATGACCCCTAGTGAGGTCACGGGCCATTCGGAAGCGCAATATATATATTTTTTAACAATGCTGTTATAATATAGTACATATAGAATACTTTACCCTTTTTGAAATATGAAGTAGTTAGGAATATTAAAAGATAATTCTGCGACAGACAGGCCATGTCTGCTCATCCATTGCTCCATCAACTTCTATATCAAGTGGGCTATGTCGGTCAGTTTGGGTCAACATGATAGGTACATATACAATCTTTAACGCATTGTTTTTATTACCTTTCAACTGATCATCAATTTTGCACCGTCCCTATTTACGATAGAACAATCTATTTCACATCCAAATTGAAACCAATCATTTAGGTCATATTTCTAAGAACTTCCCATAAAACACCATTGATCTAATTAAGTTAATGGCTCGCTCATAGAACTTGTCGCCGTAATTAGCGGCAGATATTTAATAGCGTCTATTTTATGACGATTACATAGTTGGCGGAAATAAGTGTTATCCCTAATAAAAAAAGTCTATTAGCGGTGTTGTAAAAGGAATGAAACCGGGGTGGTGAACAGAGGCATGCGCGTTCAATGTCTTACACTAGGCTGACCATGATTTACCGCAATCGCTCTTCATCTACACCCACAAGACAACAAGAAACTTAAACTTGCGTGAAAACTAGGTCCCGTATTAATAAACCGACTTCAGTTACGAACAGGTTCTCAAATATCTGTGCTTAAGAACGATGCTTGGAAACCAGTTCTTAGCTGATGTCGGTTTAATAAATGACTAGGTTCAACACGTAGAGCCTTCCTCAGAATTACCATCACTGATTATCGATTACATAGATGCTGCATCAATCATTACTACACGCTCAATTGATATGATAGCCAATAGTGAGTGGATGACAGCCAATCACTGTTGATTGAGGTCGTCACTGTATATATGCTATTTTACCGTAATAAGAGGCCTTGGGTTTTATCGATTCCAGATTATTTCGCATGTAACTCTAGGCCCGTATTAACTGTTAATAAAACGACAGTAGTTGAACACGTTCTCAAGTCTCGGTATAAATCTATACCAACCGGTCTTAAGCATACATTGGCCGAGACTTGAGAACATGATCTTAACTGACGTCAGTTTTTTAAAACGGGTCCTTCAGTTTTATATTACGACTTTTACTTTTACCAAATGTCAGTGATATTAATGTGGTACCACAGATATTTTTTACACCGAAACTAATAATTTCAGTATTACAACCAGGCCAAGCGTTTGTCTCCTATTAAATGAAAGCATGGCCACCCTTCTCGTACAATGCGCGGTAATCTCGTTTTTCGCAATTAGTTGTCGGCCGGCTCTATTGCCCGCCACCGCGGTGGCTGTAAATACGCTTCATCGTTTCACTTTTTATATTGTTTTTTTTTTCGGGATTTCTCGCATTTTCCCCGACCCCGCTGCTCACGCTTTTCACGTTCGATTGTTTCACGACACCGGTAGCTTTTGTGGAATTCTTTTGATATGGGTTCCTTTATAAAACAAAATTTAGGTACGAAAAACTTGAGATGGCCCGAAAATACTAGGAAGCTGCGGACTTTATGTAGCTTTTCAAATTTCAATGAGGTGGTTCCCAATATAGATAAATAACTTATTAATAATTTGTATCTTACTTCTTACTTCTTACTAATATTATAATGCGAAAGTTTGGATGTATGGATGTCGGTATGGATGTATGGATGGATGTTTGTTACTCAATCACGCCCCAACGGCTGAACGGATCTGGATGAAATTTGGCACAGAGATAGATTATAGTCTGGAATAACACATAGGCTACTTTTTATCCCGGAAAATAAAAGAGTTCCCGCGGGAACCACAAAACCTCGATCCACGCGTACGAAGTCGCGGGCGTCAGCTAGTTATTCCATAAGTTAGATACAGATGTACTACAAAGAATGTATCCGAAGCTCAAAGGTGCGGCTCACAATAGAGAAGTTTTTCAGATGATGACCGCCAATTCGCCCTTCATTCTGAAGAAAGCACACGATGATTATGAGATGTGCTATACACAACATTTTTTGCCAAGATCTCTGCATTACTCATTAGTATTACATTACTTCTAGCGATAGCCAGAACAATAATCTAGTAGTTAGTTTACTTTTCCTGAGTAAATTTAAAGGGCAAAACACACAGCGAGCGGGCGCGGGTTTAGTCGGGTGCGCGGCTGGTTGAATTCCTTGTATTTATTTATATGGACGACATCACACAGCGACACCTGCCACGCGCCCGACCCGCGCCTGCGTTCTGTGTGTTTTGCGCTTAATTCGTACAGAAATACGCAGCGATGACTGTCGCAGCCTTACCTACGAGAAAATTAATTTCATGAACACAATAAAATAAAGTATTAAAATAACAATTACTTAAGTAGCTAAGTACAATCATGTAGTTCAAGTCTAGATTAAAGTTCGTTTTGGTTAAGAATTAATGCGGTAAACGATTCTTATGAATTAGAACAAGTGAGCATAGTTAAGTAATTTAAATTATTAAAAACACGACTGCCCATATTACTATTTTTTTTCAAAAAATTCATATGGCAGTGTCACTCGGGATGATTTGAGGATTCTAACGATACCCCAGAGTTAAGTACTTACATCAAAATCTGTTCAGGGCTATGGTGTTTAGAAATAATGGCGGAATACAGAAACTCACATACAAAATAATCACACACGTGTATTTATACATACATACATACATAAACCCTGAAAACATTACACTCCTTTTTTAGGGCACTAATGTAAAAAAGCAACACGATGACCGCGACTTCGTCCGATTTGGATTTCAGTATATTTTTAAATCCAGTGGGGAGGCTCTTCTGGGATAAAAATACCTGTGTCAATATTCTTGTCTTGAACTGTAGGTATCCATGCAAAAAATCACGCTGATCCGTTGCGGTATGATTGACGCACAATCCAAGAAACCAACAAACTTTCGCATTTATAATAAGGGTAGTGATTGCGCGCAAAAATAAATAAATCGCCACAACATTAGGTTCATAAAATATATTAGTAAAGATTATTATTTTAGTGTGAATAGAAAAATGTTGTTGATGAATGAAACTCGATGTTTTGAGCATGCGATAAAAATGTCGTTGATCAAGTTTCGGAAGCAAGGTGACTCCCGTGACCCGAAGGTGACCCGCGTTGTATTCAGTTCGACGAACCCAGCAGTGTATCGTTACCCCAATCTTCGGTTTGGCATCAATTAATATTCATATATACTAGTGTGCTATGGAGGGGTTAGGTGTATTCTAGAATAAAACTAGGCTGGCTGGTTGTTACCGTGTTCCTTCTATTAATAAATAATTATGCCTGTTGTCTTGGTAACAGTTTACAAAACTACGCGGACGGACGCATTATTACCTACTGTTATACAAAGACTATAATAATTTTAAGTAAACATTATCCCAAACAAAGCAATGAATGACGACCTCCCTGGCGCAGTGTTGAGCGCTGTTGTCTTAACGTACAGAGGTCCTGGGTTCGAACCCCGGCAGGGTCATTTAGGGAATTTATAAATTCTGAATTTTCCCTGGTCTGGCCTGGTGGGAGGCCGCTTGGACCGTAGCTAGTTACCACCCTAACGGCAAAGACGTGCCGCCAAGCGATTTAGCGTTCCGGTGCCATGCTGTGTAGAAAGTAGAAACCGATTAGGGGTATGAGTTTAATATAACTGCCATGCCCCAAACAGGTTTGTCCGCTACCATCTTAGACGGCATCTTCACTTACCATCAGGTGAGATCGCAGTGAAGGGCAACAATATACATATATAATAGGGTCGCTTGTAGTGGATAAAAAAATGGACGCTGATTTCTTCACAAATAGTTTTGACCATTTCGCTGAATGATGACTAGGTTTTTAGATGACTAGGCCCGATAATTCTCGAATATATAGAACGGCTGTACCGATTTGCCAATATAAATGCTTCCAAATTGATGTTGACCGACATAATTTGTTCAGAATGTCCTGTCTAACTCTAGAGCGTAGTACATAGAGGTCAGGTCGTTGCTTGGCCACATTATTTTCTTCACATTATTTAAAATGGTAAAAGAATGGTAAGTATAGGTAGTTTTCGAACATCTCCCGCGATCGTTTGCGTACGACATCCCTAGCTAAATGATGTGCCCTATAAGTAAGTCGTTTGGGGCTCGATTCTTAGTAGAGTCAATTTGTTGGAATTTATAATTTCTAAATAGTAAGTATAATGTCCGGATATGTACTAATTACTGTCAAATAGTAACTAATTACACTCATGCGTGGCAGGCGGTAGCATGGCAAAAACATGATTATAATAAATACTTCTCACATGACGTATATCCTCTATAGCCTTGTTTGGGCTTGCACCAATAGTTAATTGCAAGTTCCGTTCAAGTTACAGAAAAAAGTTAAGCACCCACTTTGGAGAATCACTCCAATACCATAAAGGGACTGAGTGTGGGTTTGTTAACATTCGAAAATGTGATCCCCCTAGATGGCCTTCTGTATCATATACATACTAGCTGATCCGCCTCCAAAATCTCAAGTTTATAGAACCATGGGTTTACAGGCTTTATGCTTTAAGTAGAATATTGATCAATTCAGCTTATTAATTCAAAGATAGGTACTGTAGATGCCAGATGGTAGGAAATAGGAATACATAGTAAATGTTTTAAATAAATAATATATTTATTTCACGAAGGACTTATGAAATGTCAAGACTCTACCACCGGTTCGGAAAGAAATTCTTGGTTTCTTTTAATACTATTTCGTCGCACCTACTTAAAATCATCTCCTCATAGCGTTTGACCCACCTTTTAAGCCAGGTACCGCAGTCCGCACTGCATTCCTCTCTTCGAAGATTGGTGGTACGTGCATTTGTTTGTGCGACGAAATCCGTTGACTCCTCGGCCGGCCTTAAGAACACTGACATTTTATTAATTTCGTCTAGACTGTAGGCTAAAAAAACTAAGCAGGTATGCTATGAATAACATTAGACAAACATTCTAAATAATAACGGACAACCTTTATCAGTTTAAGCTAACGGAATGGGTTTAACCAAGCGGAAAAACTGTTTACAAAATAAACATTACCTTAATCATTCATATCCACATCCATACTTACTAATATTATAAATGCGAATGTGTGTCTGTCTGTTTGTCTGCTACGGTTTCACGGCCCACCTGTTCAACCGATTTTGATGAAATTTGGTACAGGGATAGGTTTTATCCCGGGAAGGACATAGGCTAAATTAAGGAGTTCCCGCGGGAGTTGAAAAAACTTAATCCACGCGGACGTGGTCGCGGAAATCATCTAGTAATAAATATAATAAAACGAAACAACGTGCGATATTTCCGGCGATCGACGAAACAATAAAATTGAATATCACATTTGGAGCTAGTAAATAAATGGAGTGGGAATTCCAATAAGTATTAACAGTCAATTAATTCCCACACTAGAAAATAAGTAGCTAAGTGAATAGGACTTTAAGTATGCTTGTGGTTCATTAACAGGTCGTAAAATCGAGATATTTTCCTACTTACTCTTATCCCTATATAAAATTATTAAATTTTCGAATGGGATCCTACGAAGATATTTGAAATGCAAAAGTATGTTTGTTCGCTTAAGCGGCCTCAAACACGCAATAACGGAACAACGGATCGACATCTAGAAAAGACTTGGAGGGTGTTACTTGGCTTACTTTTTATTCCACGACTTTTTTATTCACATACAACAACAATTAACTCATGATACAACCTATCTCTATATCAAATTTCATCAAAATAGGTTTAAAAGATGGGCCGTAAAAGTGTAGCAGACAGACAGACAGACAGACACACTGTCGCTTTTATAATATTAGCATGAATGTTTTTAGAGCAACTGTCCTGTTGAAATAGTGGAGCGAGTCTTTGTGAATTGTAATATATTCTTACATTTAAAAGGACCAGCCTAATTAACAACGGTAACTAAGGTTCTCGATGCAAGTATTAAGTCATATCGTATCCACACACAACACTTGTGTATTCAATAGTTCTTGATGTCTGTTATTATGAAAACAGCTGAGCCGAATTAAGGACGCGATGAGAACAATAGGTTTCCCATACCCATTCTCCAATGCCGGTGCGTCTGTGCGACTGTGACTCATCCGATGTGGCAATTGCGACTGACTCACGGCTGATCTCATAGATGTGCGAAACTTAAGGATACGGCCAGTAGGTGACATGGGCGGTGATGTGCTAATGACAACAATAAAATATTTTTCTATACGATTATTTATTATTCGAATGACACCTACGGAATGCAGACGTGTTACGTGGCACTCTATTTTTATTTTTATAAGTTACTAGATGATGCCCGCGTCTTCGTCTGCGTGGACTAAGATTTTTCGATTCCCGCAGGAACTACTTAATTTTCCAAGAGTAGCCTATGTCCTTCCCCGGGATAACCTATCCCTGTACCAAATTTCATCAAAATCGGTTGAAAGGATGGGCCGGGAAACCGTAGCAGACAGACAGATGGACAGACAGACAGAAACACTTTCGCATTTATAATATTAGTATAGATGTTATAAACAGAATGTCTTGAAAGCACGCTGATGTTATTTAGATGGATTTTTTAAAAACCATTAGGTAGTGAGAAAAAATGTTGAATGTTTTTTGGTAGTTCAAATTATCTTATCGAATTCAAGACTTACTTGCATGACAACGATATTATCCACTGAGGAAAGAAAGTTACTGCTTCCTAACTTGGGTGTATTGACTATTGAGTAATCGGTCACTATTCTCGGCAATAGATAGCTAGCTACATTACGCAACTGACATTAAATAAACGACAATTGTCAATAGAACATTGCATGACGCAAAAATGTCTTTGAATCATACTCGTATCCATATCGCTAATCCTGTTGGTTTCGTCACTCATTGTAGCTTGTTGCGGATATTCGCTAGCAACGCGGGTGTATGAACTACGCTCTACGAGTATCATTACATATCACGAGGCGGCCGGCTGACCTCACATACGGACCTCACATATCATAATCATTTACTAATCATTTATTACAGTGAATACACGGTACTTATAACACAGTACTTATACTTTTTGGAAGCTGAAAGGATTGACTCTAAACGCCTTTAGCATATCGACTCATTGGCCTGTGGTTTTACTTTATGCCATTGACATCAAAGCGTTACTTAATCCTTTCGCTACCGCATGCAAATACCTACTTCAACATCTGCTAGCGTAACTCGTTATTCATTCGAACGTCAGTCTTTGCGATTTATATCGAGAATACTTTTCAGCCTGCCTATCCCATTGCATTTTGCAATAGATGAGAAACAGACCGTGTCCAAAATCCTAAGACTTGGGCTACGACCATACCTATTACCAACACAATAGTGCCTATGGTACCTTGCATGCCTACCTACCTATGTACTGTTTTTAGTTATAATTTTTATCCAACTAGCAGCGTACAAATAGTTTCACTTTTATACCGTCGTCCAATTACATTAAAATGTTTATAATAATAACTTTGTCACTGAAGTGTATTATTATGAATGTATCGTATAGATAACATTAAATTCATGAATGGAGTTACCATTGGTGATGTCAATGGCGGCTTCCAGACTTTAGTAGGCATGAGTGTATGACGTAGGACACGTGTTACCACCACTCGAATGTCGCCCACCACAGCCATTGATGAATTGATAAGCTATAAATGTCGAGTATATATTTGCTAAAATGTCGTTTTCAATAAAGCTCATTGATATGAGGCAAAAGAGCCTAAATTAATTGAAATCGTTAGTACTTATTCAATAGGTAATTTTGTTAAAAATATTAGGTACCATAAAGACGAATCGTTATATGGTGCCACATAGTAACATGATTGTATCTCAAAATAAATTAAAATCGTCTTTATATTTAACTAGCGTAGGCATTAGATATTGCCATTATTTTTTAACTATTTCAATAAAAGGTTGTTCGTTGAGTTGCATTTTACTTACTATTTCGTATTGGTCCTTTGGCTGTTATTCACCAGTCGGCTCACAAAATATTATTCCAATTAAGCAAATAAGTACTTTTCTTTGTTTAGTTTTACGTGTTTTTATTACACGCGTGTTTCGCAAAAAAAAACATAAATTATACCCCATATTTGACAGCATTACACGTAGGGATTCCTGTACAAATCCGCCAGAGGATTGTGTTTTGGTGACAACATGCGTTGTAATAATTTTAATGGAATAGACGCTGTAACCTTTATTTCTTTTTAATTTGAGTGAACCATTACTGTCACGCCCATGTGCGTAGCCTGTGGGTTGCTTTTCATTACAAAAATCTTTTCACTGAACACACGCTTAATAAACTTTGCAGAATTTGTAAATATTCCATTTTCGCATGTAAATTACAATGTAGGTACCATAATTTTTCTCCTAAGCACTTATTCGGAAATGGCTTCATTATATTCAAAAAACACACACGTACATTGACTCTTTGACATTCAAGTAGAAAATCAGACAATTGCCCTTGCTGCACAAGCTTTTAGCATGAGTTAAGATAAGTCACCGCCATCTATCGGCAAATGTTTGTTTCTCGCAAATTAGAGAAAAGTTTCTCTCTCTCGCCTGGCGCCTTTCCTTTTAAAATCACTTGTGTCTGTCTTTCTGTATGGTACCTATTTTCATTGCCATCATACTAATATTATAAATGCGAAAGTGTGTTTGTTGGTTTGTCCCCGGATCCGAATCCCGGATCTAGCTATCTTACATTCCTGGTTTGAAAATGGCGTATGATCCGAGTCACTTGATATAATCCAAACGCGGGCAAACGACCTCAATTGCACACGGAGTAGTTACAAAGTCATGGGGTTAATAAACTGCTGAAAATTATCTGATATGTAAACATCCGTCCCGATAGGCCGGGCGCACCTTCACAACGTCGCTCGGGCCGATAGCGTTTAACTCTGGTTCAACCATGGTTCAGCGCAACGCAATACGCAATTCTGATAAGAGATGGATAATGCTACGTCACTTTACATACTGTACTATTTCTCAATAAGTAAGAACATTAGGCATAATATGGCTAGGCATAATATTAGATGCATTACGTGATAGTCAGTTATGTTTTTGACGAACAACAATGCTTTAAGGATACGAAACTAACTGAATATAACTAATATCAAGTGACTACAGATGAAACCACGTGATCTAGGGAGGCTCCGAAAATCCCTTCTCTATAACTTTTGCGTTAACTAAGAAATCATCCAGTCAAATATGAACATAACCTAAAACACCCTAAAAAAGGTTATGAAAACAGTAATATAAATATAATACATATAAGCAATAGGTATCTTAAAATATCAAAACAGATTAACAAAGAAATGTAGTTCCGGAATACTTTTTCCAGGCAAATATTATATTTTCCTGTCTCCTTCGGAAAAAATCCCTTAACCAGCCAAATAAAATGATTCCTTTGATATGTCCCTTTTCAACCTTTATATATCTATGTAAAATTTGTTGAATACAATGAAGCAATTTACGTTCATCCGGCATCCTGTAGGCAGCCAGGGGATACCGATGTCTTTTAATCTATTGTTTTACTTAGATGGAGAGCTGATGGAAAATAATAATTAAGTATTTAACCTTTGATTGTACCCTTTTTAACCCTTTAAATTAAAATATAGGCATACCATTCCGTATAATTTAAGCTGATTTTTGATCTGATAAGATAATTGCTTTTGTCATACTGTAGCTGACTGCCTCGTTGGTCTAGTCTAAGTGGTTAGCATGTTAGACTGCGGCCAACAAGGTCCGGGTTTAAGTCCCGAGCCACAATTAGATATTGGGTTTTTCTGACTAGAAATTCTCAGTACTAGCTCGGAGTTAGGAAGTTGGCGGTGTTTCACCCCCGTGCCTCGGAGAGCACTTTAAGCCGTCGTTCCCGGTTATTATCACTAATATTATGATAAGCCGTTAAAGCTCGCCAACCCGCATTGGAGCAGGGTCTAAGTTCTCATTCCCTCTTCTATGAGAGTAGTAGCCTGTGCCCAACAGTGGGACGTTAATGGGCTGTAGACTGTAGTAGTGTTGGATATTGTAGCATTGTTATCATATACGATAAACCTGAATTGCCACCAAACTTCCTAGCTATAGAGAGGCAGCGTCTCACTCAATTAACCGATGACAGTTCCAATCGAAGGGCGCATTGTCAGTGTTCCGATCGGCGAGAAACAATGACTATTGCTACTCGTATAACAAACAGTAATTACCTGTTTGTTGCGCCCTTGTGTAGTATGTGTGTTATTGTGCATGGACGGGCGTTGACGGCCGCCCTTGTGCGGTATGGACGGGCTTTGAAGCCGTTTCGATAAATTTAATCGGTAGGTATTGCATGGAAATAGGAAGATTGCATGTATATTTTGTGTGAAAATTTCACGATACTTTCGATATTTATTGCTATCATTATGTAAGTACTTACTTAATATGTATTTTTTTCATTTGAAATGCAACATAGTGTTATTCTAGAAGAGACTTAGTAGAATTAAAAAGATCATAGCTGTTATTCGAATTTAGTTTTATTTTAAATAAGTTAGAGCGGGGTTTGTGAAGTAGATACCCATATTATTTTGCTATTTATCTCGTTATCTATTTTGTAATCTATTTCTGTTTTTCATATGACGAACTTATAGCAATATAAAATATGATATTAAAGGGAAAGTCTTAAAAGACTCATTACAAACTTTCTGTTCTACGGCCTTGTTTAATGAATATTGTTTAATTGGTCCAATATACTAGTAATAATAAATAAATAAAAGCTTTATTGTTTACATTATTGTTAGTGGTTGAATAAAATTTATCTTAAGACTAAATAAAAAATAAAAAAATAAAACTAACAACAAAACAATTGGAAACAACTTCAGCATTGCCGAACATTGGCAACAATGCTCAGCGCTGGTTTTCAGTTTGCTCCATTCCAGAAAAAAAACCTGTATATTGCGCCGCGCCCTCTGCCTTATATATATTTATTCTAACTATTTTTACTTAAAACTACAGTTGTAATTAATGGTGTTGTTAATGGTGTAAGGTCAAGCCTCAAGACCCTCACTTTTATTAGATATCGGACTTGTTTAATTTAAAAGTGTTAATGCTATACCATTAAACAGGTGGGCGGAAACATTAATGGAAAACACAATGACCTGGCAGCCTTGAAAACAATAAAAAGATTTATTCCGCGTAAGAACTTCGCTTATAAACATCCGCCAACCCTAATTAGCTACAGTACTTATCCAACATAGTCATAGACGAGGAGCTGGTGCCAGTCATAATGATTTCATCGCTATAATTTAAAGTAGATCTGGGAAACTTGGAAACTAGAGTGAATAGGCAACTTCTTGGCCCTAGGTAAACGATCAATCTTGATGAAACGAATTGTTTCAATAAGTTGGTAGGTACTCTACCACTCCGCCGCCCCGGTTCTAAAAGCAGACTCTACTGAGTAGAGCCGACAACAAACTCAACAGTTCTTTTTCGAATAGAAAAATGGTACAATATATAGATATATACAATACAATCTTAATGTAACTAGTTAATTATTCCACTGACTCGCATGCAACTTTATCACATCTCCTCTCAACCCCATCTAGTTGGATTTTAAAGCTCTCTGCTTGTTTATCTTCTTCCGCTTGCTTCTGTTATCCTACAACTCATTATTCAGTCATCTTATGTGCATATCACTACCATACAATCCATCCATCTTTTCTTTGGCCTTCCTCTACTCTTTTGTTCTTCCATATGCATGGTTTATCAGTTTGTGTCTTAAATGAATAAAAACACATCACATCCATTGGTTTGATTTCTGTCCTGGAATGAAGCAATTGCAAATAAAACAGCAAAGTATAAACTTAATTGAAATGCTTGCATTGATATATATATATTATTAATTTCATTATCTCTGTCTTAAGATTTCCCAAAATCTTAAAATATTTAAATAGATTAACTTCGGACCATTCTGATGCACACGTCAGACCATTTTCTTTAATTCATTTTATGTTTAGTTTATGATTTTCTTTATATAATACAATTTCCACAAGCTCCTAACCTATTTACCGAGTTGCCTAACATAGTCAATAGGCCAATGCGAACAATGCCACACACGGCCAAACATCCGGTGGCTTATCGTAAAAGTTCCGAGGAAACCGACGATTAGCCGCCATCAAAGAGCGCTGACGTTTCAAGATTTTTCTCAACTCGCCTACGGTACATTGCAACCATATGACGTCTGTAATCTATATGCTGACAATTAATGAAAACTCACTTTGTTTGAACTGCTATGTGAATAAGTAATACGTATTAGATATGCCCATGAATCGTTAAAGATTTTTTGCAATATATATCTGTCACCATACGGTCCCTCAATAGCCATTACCGAGTATCGTGATCACCACCACTACAGCCTATTAACGTCCCACTGCTGGGCACAGGCCTCCACTCTCACAGGAGAGAGGGAATTAGAGCTTAGACCCACCACGCTGCTCCATTGCGGGTTGGCGGGCTTTAACGACTATTATCATGTTAGTGATAATAACCGGGACCGACGGCTTAACGTGCTTTCCGAGGCACGGGGGTGAAACACCGCCAACTTCCAACTCCGGGCTGGCACTGAGAATTTCTTAATTGAAAAACCCAATACCTAACAATTTTTATGCCCGACCGGGAATCGAATCCAGGACCTCGTGATCCGCAGTCGACTATGCTAACCGCTAGACCAACGAGGCAGTCGTGATCACCACGGAGAGAAAAATTTCGTAAAATCTGACACCACCGAGTCCTATTATTTATCACTAATACGGAAAGCGTCGTAGATAGTGCGAATTCTTTGTAATTAAAAATATATCCACACTCCCATCGCGGGGAAAGATATAGGCTACTTTTTATCCCAGAAAATTAGGGATTTCCCGCGGGAATAAAAGAAACTTAAACAACGCGGACGAAGTCGCGGGCTTCATCTAGAATACAGATTACCTGTATTGAGTGACGCATTTTTAGCTCATTATAAAATGAAATGTTTATAAAATAACTTAAACTCCCTTTTCAGGCTTTGTCAGATAACAATTAGGTACCTACGCGTTTGCGTATCAAACTGTGACAAGACTTTCTCTTGAGAAAATATTTCACGAGTTCTGTCCAAGATAATAGTTAACTGGAATTATAATACTGTTTAAATATGCATTTTAGCGTTTCACTGCTAATTATTTTAATTAAATCCATCCTTAGGTTCATTAGCAGGCGGAAGCTCGGAGGCAAACGTTACAGCTAACCTTGTTACCGTCTAATAAGCATATTCTGCTCACACAGCGCGACGGAAACACAGCGCTAGATGTAGTTGGTGAATCTAGACTGTTGCCAGCCGGTGCGGCCGGGCCGGATGAATGGCGTGCATGCGCGTGAGTCGATTACGCAAGGGGCCGGTGACGCAACGTCGCGTCTCCGACACCGCGCACCGTTGCTTGTTAGTATGCAAAATAAGTGAAATATCCGTGTCGCCGTTCGAGGTATGCGCTTTACCGTTCCGTCGATAGATGCGCATGCGCATTGCGCTCGCCTTCGCCATTTCTTCAAGGAGTCCATTACACTTAGGTCGTCCTTCAGTAAATTTTATTTATTGACCGAGCGAAGCGAAGGTCTCTGAGTCTACTTGGGTGAATTGGCACTTGTCCGTCCGTCCGTCCGTCCGTCCGTCCGTCCGTCCGTCTGTCAGAGCATTATAACTTCTGAATTACTGAACGCAATTACTTCAGCTTTAAATATAATATGTAAACCAATGGCCTCCCGCCGAATATGGCTTAAAAAATAATAAAAATCTTTATTTCAGGAGGGCTCTCATGGAAGCGAATGCGAAGTAAAATATTTTTTATAAAGTTACATAGGGTTGCGGTATATCATTTTAAAGATAATTAGGAATAGAGTCCAAAAATATTTTTTTTTTAATTTTTCCCCCAAAATTGACGAATTTGGGGGGCTTTCAAAGTGGTGATTTTCTTACGTCCAAAGATGACCTCAGAACTCTAAATTTTCTGAAAGGATGAACCTGAAACTTGATCAATTATTTCAATTATATCTTGAACAACAAATACTAAAATTAGATAAATATTGTAAGGAATCGGAATTATTTAATTTTTAATGAGCTTCAGTATTTTTAACAGAACTTCCCATTTATGTCAATAGATGGCGCCGCGAGGTCTTAGTTCGGGGCGAACCACTAGACTAGTCATGATGACTGATGATCTAGCCCAGGGAACGCGATAACATAATCTTGAACATAACCAAATAACAAAGAGCAAACACTCTAACGCTAACGTCATGTCTAGACCGATAAGCTAACTCCTGTACCGTAACCATCTCAAGACTTATTAATTACCTACTGCGTCAGTTGTTTAATCATTCCGGTCAGACATTGCTTGCTGTACGTTCGTTTCTATGGCAGCTGGAAAGAGGGAAGATTATTTTGCTTAATTTATTTATTTATTTTAATTTTAAAAAAAACGAAGCAACATGGTGCACAGTAAATCAGTAGGTAATTTTCAACTTTTCAAAGTTATGCAATACATACTAGAAAAGGAATACTTATACAATACTAGATGATGCCCGCGACTTCGTCCGCGTGGTTTAAGTTTTTTCTGGATAACGCTTTAATCTAGCCAATCTATTCTTCTTCTTTTATAATTAACTACCAATTTATCTGTAATCTGTGGATAAGTTAGGTACTTATTGTTGTTTCATATGATCTGTCAAAACTGACGTCACTTTAGTATATCTTTTGCACACACGAAATTCAATAACAGAACAGCTTATAATTTTGATAACCGTAGACTTATTTTACTACTAGCGGATGCCCGCGACTTAGCCTGTGTGGTTTGAGGCTTTTTGGTTCCCGCGGGAACTCTTTAATTTTCCGCGATAAAAATAGCCTATCTGCTATACCAGACTATAATCTATCTTTGTACCAGATTTCAGCCAGATCCGTTCAGCTGTTGGGGCGTGATTGAGTAACAAACATCCATACATCCATCAAATAAATAATCAATATGGATGAATGGATGGATGTTTGTTTCTCAATCACGCCCCAACGGCTGAACGGATCTGGATGAAATTTATCACAGAGATAGATTATAGTCTGGTAACAAAAACTGTCATCGAATTTATTTCCGTCCCTACTTTACGTCTGTCGCCGAATGACAAATTGCAGACGCATGACGCAGTGGGGCGCCAAAGCCAATCGTATCGGTAGGACGGACCTCATTTGTCGAACTTTGACATTATTGAGGCCGGTAAACTTGACACCAATATGTAGTCGTTACTTAAAAGAATTCACGACCAAAAACGAAGTTTAGGATTTTTTGGAGAAGACAAATTTTTGGCTATTATTGAGAAGGCTTTGATACAATTGAACTTCCGCTTTTTCCACGTGGTTTAAGTTTTTGGATTCCCTCGGGAACTCCTTAATTTTCCGGGATAAAAAGTTGCCTAGTTACTGTCCAGGTGCTCAACTATACCCATGCCAAAAATCACGTCGATCTGTTGCTCCGTTGCGGCGTGATTAAAGGACAAACCAACAAACAAACACACTTTCGCATTATTAGTATTAGTATGATATTATCTGTACGGTTAACACCTGCGTGTAATGAGACGTAAAAAACAACTAACATATTGGATAGAAGCAGGCGTTACATCCATGACAATAGAAAAACTAGAAGTTTAATTCGCTATAATCCGCCACAGAAGGCAAATCTATGTGGTACAGTGTGTATCTCGAATCTGATACCCGCGACATTCACCACATAAACCCTCAAAAATACCCTAAACGTACGTTTCACTCCAATACCCGAGCATCTTAAGGAGATGTTGCCTTTACAATGCACGATTAAAGTCTAACATACACTAGGGATGACTTCATTCCGTAGACAGTTTTATTCTTAATAATATAAGAATAAAACTGTCTACGGAATATCCTACCCAGATTTTTTTTATTTCTCGCGTTCACAAGTTGATTTTACCGCAGGTTGCATCCGTATCAGTAAGCAGTCACAAGGTCTTTCCACGCGATCGGCTCCGTGTCGACGGTTGCCGTCTGCTTGATTGTTGACATGTCCCATTATCGGTAGTTAGGTGCACACTATAAGGGTGTGTTTTCACATGAAACGTGCGAGATAGCGTGCGATGCGTGAATAAAAAATCCACAAATACGATAAGGCCCGGAATCCATCAGAGCGGAGAAGAGCGAAGATGTGTTAAGCCCGCTAATCAGATTATTATTGACTAGCTGATGCCCGCGACTTCGTCCGCGTAGAATAAGTTTTTTTGGATTCCCGCGGCAACTCCTCAATTTTCTGGGATTAATGTCACTCTCCAGGTCCTCAGCCAAAAATCACGTCGATCCGTTGCTCCGTTGCAGCGTGATTGAAAGACAGACCAACGAACAAACTGACTTTCGCTTTTATAATATTAGTATGATAAATGACGAAGATATTTTCAAGGTTTCCATATTTTTACAATATCTTTAAAATAACAGGATACTAAATTTCGAATCGATCTAGCCTATGGAGGTTGCTCGCATCCCTTTATTAACTAGAAAAGAGCTGATGATCTTTAAACGGAGGAACAGTTTTGTTTTTTTAATCACAGCTATGAACACTCGATCAAGTCACCAATCAAAGAAAAATTAAATCAAAATCGGATCATCCGTTTGGAAGCTACTCAGACAGATACACAGATTTTCGGTCATAGGTATACATTCACCGATATCGTTGTTTCTATGCAAATGCGCTGTGTGAAAACCGCGGAGATATTTCAGGATATCTATTAGCTTACCTAATATCAGGGCTGAGTCATGCCGCATGCGGCTTGTAGGAAATAACGGTTGCGTTTGTGCTTTATCTATATTTATGTTCTCCGGCGCTAGTATAGTCTTTATCACTAGGCTCAGGTGCTTACGTACTCGCAATGTACTACATGTTATCTATCATGTATTGTTTTAAGTGCACTATAAAAATGACAGCCGAATGACGATATTATGACGATTATTTAAGGTTACCAAGTGTCTACTGCTAGCCGCTGACCTAATATCTAGGGTCGCCAAATGTAATGGATGAACAAGTCGTCCTTTTCCACAAATTGTCCTCCCACAATCCCACATATAACCTATGCAAATTTCGCACACGTATCATTGACTTAACAGTAACAACACACGCACTCAAACATTTGTGATTTAAAATAGGTAAGTAATTCTGAAAAATATCTACTTTTTCAGAATAACTTACCGAAACTAAATATAGTTAACGTTTTATTTTATTACTTAGTTAAAAGTTAAAACAAAAAAATCATTCAAGGAAGCTTCCTTTCTTGCGAAGTATCACTGTTCTGCTCTCCTAATCCATCTGGCAACCCTACGTTTAACTATCGCGTCAAATCAAATAGATAGGTAGGCACTAAGTTTATCACTTAAACTATCGCTTGCGGCTTGAACACTTCACGTGGCACCTGGAAGTTGTAATACGTGGAATTTAACGACCTCTCTGGCGCAGTGATGAGCGCTGGGGTCTTATAATGTATGGGAGTCTCGTGTTCGATAAAATTTGGGAAAATATAATGGGTTAAAATATTATAAACATGAGCTTCGGCTGTAGCTTGCCTGGTGGGAGGCTTCGGCCGTGGCTAGTTACCACCCTACCGGCAAAGACGTGCCGCCAAGCGATTTAGCGTTCCGGTACGATGCCGTGTAGAAACCGAAGGGGTATGTGTTTAATATAACTGCCATGCCCCTAACAGGTTCGCCCGCTACCATCTTAGACTGCATCATCACTTACCATCAGGTGAGATCGCAGTCAAGGGCTAGCTTGTAGTGGATTTAAAAAAAAGCTAGTTACCACTAACCACCCTACCGGCAAAGATGTGCCGCCAAGTGATTTAGCATTCCGGAAACTGATAAATGCGGATTTAAGTTGGCTGTCACGCTCATGCCCCACTAGCTAGCCCAGTACCATAAGACTGCTTAATTACTTATTATCCAGGTGAGATCGCATTTAGGGGCTAAATTGTAGAACCTCATCCTTTTTGGAAGTCGGTTAATAGTGCGCTCAGCTGTGTGACTGTAAATTACACTCCTGTAGTTGCGTTGCTGCAGTTGCGCAGAGGGGGGTTACTACCATCCCTTAAGGCAGTATTACTTCTAAATTACAGTTTTATGCCGCGTTACCTTATAAAATAAGGATTATAATTATTCTAAAACACGATCGCTAACAATATTAAAACACTATACCCCCTGTTGTCTTAGCGCTCTGCAGTGACATGCTTCAGCTTTTCGTCCTGCTGTGTCGTGAAGTTTCCATAGTGCCTTGCTGTCATTTCAATTTGGTAGTTAACTGCATCACAGAAAATAAGTTAATAATAAAATTAGAGTTGATAGTCGCGAGGCAAAATTGTTATCAGTTATCACTTATCGCTGTCATCTACATACATTCCGGATTGCTGAAAATACAGCTATAATACAACAGTTGGTTGGCGCTATAGAGAATATTTCGAAATATAATTTTAAAGAGGAAAAACCACAAACCAAATTCGTTCATGGTAAAAATATCGCAAAGGAGACCGATGCATTCCAGGAACCACAATTTACTCGGGCAGTATCTCTGAGGCACAATCTCTGAAGTGTCATCCCATTATGAACCCTTTCCTTCACGTCATAAAGTTAATGTTAGCTTCAACGAGCAGTGAGAAGAATGGAGCGAATGGCCGGTTGAGAATGTTTGCCGCTGACCTAAGTGGTCAATAATGATCTGTTATATTACTTTATGCTTGGTACCTTCCTTACTTCGCGACAAGGAGGAAGGTGAGCCATATTTTACTACCCACACTATCTGGTTTACGTTCGTTTTGCTGATATACCGTACGGAAGTAATAGACTGGCAATTCTATCGAAGTTTCGATAAAGATGTCAAATTCCTAGTCAGAATAATCATACAAAGCTGTTATGCTTATCATTTCACAAGACGCAAACTAAATTTTGCCTTGACAGATATTATATTTTAATCTGTGGTAGAATGCTGACATAACATAAGAGACACATGTATGTCCTACATGTAATATATAAATTGAGTATTCATGTGAGTGGAGGTCCCGAGTTCGATTCCCGGCAGAGTCAATTTATAATTTCCGAATTTGCCTTTGGTCTGGTCTGGTGGAAGGCTTCGCCAGTGGCTAGTTACCGCCCTACCAGTAAAAGTCGTGCTGCCAAGCATTCTGGTACGATGTCGTGTAGAAACCTATTAGGGGTATATGACTGCCAGGCACCTAACAGATTAGCCTGCTACCATCTTAGAATGCATCATCTACCACCAGGTGAGAGTACAGTCAAGGGCTAACTTGTAGTGGAATAAATAAAAAGAATGAATAGTTGTTAATTCATGAATGTACTTATTAAATGAGAACAAAAATAAATTAGAGCTAAATAACTTCCGTGATCAACGCGAATAGAGACATCCATGCAAAATAAGGTACATGCTAGTGTCGCGTCGTTACAGGATCCTTCTAACATTATAAAACGAAGCCGGTGTTGCTCTCGCCTTTTCATGTAATTAAAACGGCATCGTCGGCGAACTTCATTATAAGGCTTTATCAGTGCACGGCGGAGCAGTTATAAATAATTTCACTAGAACAAGTTATGTGCGAAATTTTTCTCTGTTTACGACGACCTACATATTACAAGAACCGCCTTTAGTAATAAAACATATTATTATGTTTGTTTTTGGGTGGATCTGATTTGGAATTATGGGTGATGGGTTCAATACTAAAATGGCATAATGGACCGTTTTCCTCATGGTGCGACAGTATCCATCTGTCCAACTGTCACACTTCCTTAGCTTCAGGAACTACTTATGCTATTTTGTTCCTAGATTTAACTAGACACTACTTACGTAGCTTTCTCATTCTCTCTCTCTCTCGTCTTGTCTCTACTTGTCAGAGGGGAGGGTCAGATAAGATCGGAAGATCCGCAATATAAATAATTGTTCTCTTTGGACATATTAATAAGCTAATATGTTATATGCTTTAAATAATGAAAAGAAAAATTGTGATTTCCTTAAAAGTATCTACTTTAGTAGATAATTTTCATTAAGACACTATTAAATATGTGATTCGTGACTCGGGTTCTGAATATCACTTGAATTTTGACCTTCTTCGCGATAAAGCGTGTACTTACTTATACCGTTACGTGCAGAGTCCAGACTTAACTGGAATTTACCAGAAAAATTGATAATCTCTAAGTAAAAAAAGAGCTGTTGTCATTGTCGCAATAAAAAGTTAAACAAGTTTTTTATTCGGTCGTTGATGTTTACTCAAGTTTACCACTTATATTTTATATAGTGTACTTATATTTTTGCTCTTGGATTTCTTAATAGATTTTTGATAGGAGAAGTTAAGGTGAGATAAAAATGAGGTGCCTTAAACAGTAATCATTACTCTAAGTAGCTCTTGTTATATCTAAATATGCCAGAGGTATGGAAATATGTTTCAAAGGTTTAAGATACTGCCGTTATTGAAACACAATGTATGGATTATTAATAAGATCTTAACATTTCGCCAGACGCCTAGATCGCGTACACAAGTTAAGTACTTAGTGCGGCCTGGGTGGTCGAGCGATTGTTATTCCCAACGCATTGCAATACCTACGCCTACATAATCCAAGGGATTATGAATGCCTAATAAAAATATTTGCATGCGTTTGTATTTGTATGCGTAACCTTATTTATGACATCATGGTTTTGTAAAAAGATAGAGGAAAATATATCTCTCAAGTGTGAGTATTGAAAATATAAAAATTGAAGTTATGCTTCACTAAGGCTAGATATACAGTATTGAATATTGCATTCGACTGCAGCTAACTACATTCTAATTGTCAAATCGGGAGCAAAATTATCTATACTTGTTTGTTTTTCTGCCCGATTGACTATCTCTCTTAATTTAATGTACAGGCTAAAACCTAGTTGAAATGTATAATTATTATAATGATTGGCATTGCATTCAAGCACTAGTGTGTAAATTAAAAAAAATATATAGGTAGGCAGGCGAAAGAAAGAGCGGTATATTAAAAAAAAATTAATAATATTATGGTAAAATAACAAATAACTGCTTTCACGCAGAAGAAGTTAAAGGTTACAGCCATTCAGCATGTTTTTACGTAAATATAATTTATACTTTGTTGTAAGTTCAATATTAATCCAGTCAGCCTTAACCGGTTTATGATAGAGCTATAAATGGTGTATGAAGGTATCATTAAAAATGCACGCGATTACAGTTTTGCCTGCAGCGGGCGTCGGGGCGGGTCCGGGCGGACGCGATATTAGCGGTCTGTTGCTTTGTCGGTAACATACAGTATCGTTTCCTGAAACGACTTTATAATGGACTTCGAAAGAGTTCTATCAGCAGGTCGTTTTAGAGCGACAACGCACTACAGGACAAAACTTTCGTGCGAAACCTCTGTCGTTGGGGAACGACAGTTTGTATTGTAGCTTAGTGTGCGCACTTGATTTAAAATTGAATTTTCGCCATACGTATTTTTTAGTGTTTACGCTGAAATAGTAAGAGCAGCATAAACATTGAAAATATAATATTGTAGTAGAGTATACTTAAGTAATTCGTTTTAGTTTTTACTTTATAGTTTCAATTCTTTGTGAAAGCACTGTTAAAATATATGAAGCTTGTTCTTGGGTCATCATAGTAAGCATTTTTTCACTCAAAAAATAATAATACAGTCTGGTTTTGTTGTACCTAACAAAAACGTTACTTACGCCCTCTCGTCTAAAGACTTATTTTATCCCTTACATATTAACTAGCAACCGCGTCAAGTTTCCTTCACATTACGCTTAATTAAAATCGTAGCCAAGACTCCCTGCCTTTGAGCGACTGCGGCTTATACCCCTGGGTGTCGTAGACCCTAAAGTTGAAACGTGAATAATTCACAAATAAAGGAAAAGTTGTATTTTCGACACTGAAAATCTCCTTAACTACTGCTCGTTTCATAATAATCGTAAACAATGAATTCAGTTTTGACAATTATTTACAACTATAGATGATGCCCGTGGCATCGTTCGCGTAGATTAAGTTTTTTAATTCCGGGGGAACTATTTAATTTTCCGGGATATAAAGTAGCCTATGTCTGTCCCCGGGAGTGCCCGGGATGTAACCTAAGTACCTCCATGCCAAACATCAAAATCGGTTGAAAAGATGGGCAGTTAAAGCGTAATAGACTGATAGATATACAGACTGACAGACTCACCTTCGCATTTATAATATTAAGTAATGTAATAAATAAAATAAAAATGTAAAAAGTAATGGATGATTCAGATCCTGGGTTAAAATCATTAACAACCACAAAAGGTGTCTGACTGAAATGAAGCTGGGGAGTTTCAACTAGCACCAATCTCTTAAACATCATCTAGAACAGGACAGATTATTTTAAATCCCGGGGATAATTCCTTCAAGCAATACGAGCTTATGTACACAACTTAAATAACTGTAAAAAATCTACAATATATACTTACCTACCTATGTCACCGTAAAATTGTAAAAACCGTGAGATTGTAATCTAACGAAATATTTCAAAAGATTGTAAACTGTCGAGAAAGATTATGAACCGTTCAATGTTCTGAGGATCAAATTTTGTAATATTCATTGAATTTACGTTTTCTTGTCTCTTTCTTGTAGGTTAGGTTAGGGTTCGACATAAATAAACTACCTGATTAGGTTTTGTCGGGTTAATATACAGATTACAACCTACCCAAAAATAATGCGTTAAAATATAGGTAATCTTTCGACAGGTTACAATCTCGCGAGATAGATTATCTTAGGCTTTTTACAATTTTACGGTGACACCTATATTTTGTTTTTGATATGACTGCTCCCCTCGTCAATTTAGTTTCGCGATACATTTCTTTCAAGATTGGCAATTTCATTTGCCTGAGGCCATAAATAACAAATATTAGCTATTTACTGTTTAACTTGCAAGCCTCATTTTTATACTCATTAGAACGCCTTGCTTCTTTCCTGCTAATGAAATTAAAACGAGATTACATTGGATTTTCCGGTTTGCTTAGGTACATGTTATTAAAGTAAAGCTCAGCTTAGAGCGTATGGAACATTTTTTAACCCTAGTGCAAATGAGAAAATTATCTAATTAACTAACTAGGTAGCTACTGCGTAGTGTATCATATTTCAGTAGTTATTGTCCATAAAAATAAGGTCACTACTCTTGACTTATTTGACAATAGCCGACGCCCGCGACTTCGTCCGCGTGGATTGAAGATTTTTGGTTCGCGACAAGAGTTCGCGCGCGAAAATTTTCCGGAACAAAAAGTAGCCTGTGTGTTATTCCAGACTATAATCTCTGTGACAAATTTCATCCAGATCCGTTCAGCCGTTCTTGCGTAATTGAGTAATAAACATCCATCTAAAGTTCCGCATTTATAATACCGTATAGATGGATGTACAGTAACTAATTAGCTAACTAGTTATGTAAACAATGTAACATGCTTTTAAAGATCTTTAATATATTTATTTAATATCCTACGAAGTACCTACTTACTTATATCACAGCTTATATAGTTTAAAAATGTTTAGTTCCCTCGGCGGTAAAAATTCCGTGTGACAATAATTATTATAGCTGTTAATATTTTATTTCAATAGTTATTTTATATCAAATTAAAATTTAGTTAAGTAAATAAATATTAGTTTTCCATTTTCAATTTAATTTTCGATAGGTAACTGTAGGTACCTATCAAAATTCCCTTATTTACTTCAATATCGCAACAAGGTATTTATGGAAATACCCAATTCATTTATTTAGCTACTTATTAATTAATATTTACTCTCTGGCTCAAATGTATTATTTATACTCAGACAGTTATATAATTAAGACTTAGAAAATTATTTAAACTTGGCACAGAAAACGTCTGTAGGTCACAGGTATTCTATTACCAAATATATGTAAAGGTACGTGTGGGCGTCGGTATTCTTTGAACTTTAAAATTATTTGTCAAAGCGTAACTTAGTCCTGCGCAAACATCAGGAGAATATTAGACAAACGATTATGACTCCAATTAAGGCGAGTCACCTCAGCTCAGCGGTGAAAACTGGTATGCTAGATCAAATTTTTTCGGTATTTACTATTAAATAACGGTCTTACAAAAAATATCCGATACACTTAAAGATATTGTCTAAAGAATGTGCTAATTTGTTACACGATAGGATGTACTTTACTCGATCAAAAAAAATCTTGAAAAAGGCTAAATTAAAAGTTTAAAACGAATTTTTTATTAATAAAATTTTCGACTTTGCTCATAATTTTTATATGGATAAATTTCTCTTGAAGTATTAATGAGAACCTGCTAAACTTTGTTTCAAACTGAAGTCCTATATTTATTTAATTCAAATTAATCCCAGAACTAGAACGTTGCCAAGCGGTTTCAGAATATACCGCGCTGCCCGCTTCCCCGCCAGTCTCTACGAGAAACGTACCGCGAGACGCGCGGGCGGCACCCCACACCTCACCTCCTAAAATCTTGCAGGTGACTCGCCTTAATAGCTTTAATTAAAAGTAGAGTCGTTTTTAGACATATATACGAGTATGTCACCGTAAGATTGCAAAAACCGTTAGATTGTATCTAACTAGCGAAATTGTAAACTGTCAGGTTACATTCTGTTTTTAACCGAGCGAAGCGAAGGTCTCTGAGTCTACTTGAGTGAATTGGCACTTGTCCGTCCGTTCGTCCGTCCGTCTGTCCGTCCGTCCGTCCGTCCGTCCGTCCGTCCGTCAGAGCATTATAACTTCTGAATTACTGAACGTAATTACTTCAGCTTTAAATATAATATGTAAACCAATGGCCTCCCGCCGAATATGGCTTAAAAAGTTATAAAAATCTTTATTTCAGGGGGGCTCTCATAGAAGCGAATGCGAAGTAAAATATTTTTTATAACGTTACATAAGGTTGCGGTATATCATTTTAAAGATAGAAATTGACGAAATGGGGGGCTTTCAAAGTGGAGATTTTCTAACGTCCGAAGTTGACCTCAGAACTCTTAAATTTTCTGAAAGGCGCCTGAAACTTGATCAATTATTTGAATTATATCCTGTACTTGAACAACAAATACTAAAATTATATAAATATTGTAAGGAAACGAAATTATTTAATTATTAATGAGCTTCAGTATTTTTAACAGAACTTCACAATGATGTCAATAGATGGCGCCGCGAGGTCTCAGTTAGGGGCGAACCACTAGTTATGAATACCAGACTAGATGATGCCTGCGACTTCACACGTGTTGCTTTAGGTTTTAAAAAATCCGGGGGAACTATTTGATTTTACCGGGATAAAAATGTGCCTATACCACCTTCCAGGGCCAAAGGATCTGTTGATTTGTTGCGGCGTGATTGTAGGACAAACCAACAAACAATACAATGTATCGTCGCGATCATATTATTACGACTTCTAAAGTAGGTACACTGGAACCCTCGTGAGTCGTGCGAAAATAATATAATGAAAGAGAAATATTTACAAAAAGAAAAACACTCGTAATTTATCAAAACAAAAACACTTCAAACCCTGAATGAAAAAGTTCCACTATTCAGTAAAAAAGACCCCGTCATTTATTCTGTAGAAAGTTATTATTTTAAAAATAAACGAAATGAGAACCTTTGACGATATAAGTACAGATCCCAAGGGCAGAAGTATTGGCAATTTTATCTTATTAATATTATAAATGCGAGAGTGTGTTTGTTTGTTGGTTTGTCGTTTTGTCCTTCAACCACGCCGCAACAGAGCGAGGACGACGTCGACGTCATTTTTTGCATGACTATAGTTGAGGACCTGGAGTGTGACATTGGCTACTTATTATCCCGGAAAATTAATAAATTAATTGGGAATTACATTTATCCCGGAAAATTAAGGAGTTCCCTTGGGAATTAAAGAAACTGTTCCACGCGGGCGTAGTCGCGGGCTCTGGCTAGAAAATAACGCTAGATTCGTAATTTAGTACCGTGGATCGCGTGGGTGTCCCATGCCTCGCCGGTTCTAGTGAAGGCTCTATTTATAGCATGTAAACACGACTTACTTGATACATTTCTATTGAATTATTCACTCGGGATGTAGGTGGGAATAATGCTACATTCTAAAATTATTGTGAATGGTTACGAATTACGACACTCGTTTTAGCCTGAGGAAACTCTTTTGATGAAGTAAACAACAAGGTTAGGAACAAGGTATTATGTATGTAAGAAGGTTGTGCTACCTACGCCAATCTGTAACAGGGATATGGGGGTTGTGTTATTCAGAATTAAAGATGATACCGATACTACAAAAGAGATGATGATCTCACGGCTGAACATATAGATAACCTTAGATCACTCTCGATCAAGTCTCCTTTCAAACAAAAAAAAAACTCTATAATCGTTCTATCTAAGTAAGTAATGTTAATTAATTTTTAAGTAATAATATTTTATCAACCCTATATGCTTTTTAATTTTAATAATAAATAATTAGTTTATTGAATAGGTAACTTTTTGACCATTTGATTTAAAAAAAAACATCTTCATAATAAATTTATCATGTAACTATTCATGTCATATTAAGTATAAAGTAGAAGATAATAGAACGTGGAATAAAAATAATAGAATTTACTTATCCGACCAAATCACACGGTCTCTCATAAAAAGAAAACAGCTCAAGGGGATTTCCGGTGAAAATAAGGTGGAAATCCTTACTTATCACAAAATAAGGCAAGGCCCCGGGAGCCTGTCAATCAATTGGAGACCCAATAAACAGTTTGCGGGGACGCGGCCGTATATCAGGCGAGCGGATGGGAACGGGCTGCTTATCTGTCATCGAGCCTTTGCTAATATTAATTCTGCACTCACGTGGACATAGGTACGACTGTGTGAAACTTGTTTACTTAACTGTACTCCTTGGACTTTACTTACGGATACAATTTTGCTAACCGACTTCAATATTCAAGAAAAAAAAGGGAGAAGGCTTTAATTTCTACGCGTATTTTTATAGTTAGAATTTTTAATATTTTTACAAAATGTTAAAAATTATATATACTTATCCATCATTATACAGAATCACTTTTAGTTTTAACGTACTTCTGATTTTCTCTTAATATTATACTTTCTTTGCTAGTCGGTGTTCTCTCATTCCAGCGAAGTGAACCAGCGAATACTAAAAGCTTTGAAAAAAAAAGAATTTAGTATCTATCAATTTTTTTGAGTCCTCAAGAGAACGCAAGATTAATCTTAAAAATAATAATTATCCAAGTACAACAGTAGGTAACTAGGTACTTACTAGCCTTGTTGAAAAACCCAAGGTCTACTTCTGGTCGTTAAGCCGTCGGAGATAGTACCTATACAGGCCTTGTTATTTTTTGTACAAGGCAGAGGATTTTCTTTGACAATGGTTGTGGTGATCCTTATTTATGACGAAGTGCAGGCGCGAGTACTAGAGTCGAGATTGTGTCACTCAAATGTAGACCCTGTACACAGGTTTTGGGGCGATCGGTCATTCGCCGGGCGAACCGGTGGACCTACCGTCATTGAGCGTACCTTAATCCTATTTTTACAACCTCCGTGGCGCAGTGTGTAGCGCTGTTGTCTTAACGTGCAGAGGTCCCGGGTTCGATCCCTGGCAGGGTCAATTTGGGAATTTATAATTTCTAAATTTTTTCTGGTCTGGCCTGGTGGGAGGCTTCGGCCGTGGCTAGTCACCACCATAGCAGCAAAAACGAGCCGCCAAGCGATTAAGCATTCCGTTGCGATGCCGTGTAGAAACCGAATGGGGGTATGGATTAATATAACTGCCATGCCCCTAACAGGTTAGCCCGCTACCATCTTAGACTGCATCATCACTTTCCATCAGGCGATATCGCAGTCAAGGGCTTACTTGTAGTGGATAAAAAAAACCGTACTCACCGTGTTGGTAGCCTTAGGTCACACTAGGGAAATGTTATTCGACAATACAAGGATTACGCACTGAATCACGGTGTACCGTGTCGGTGGCCGATGATATTATGTAGCTCTGTTATGTAAAAACTGCATCTAACCATTTATACCTTGTCTCCGTTGTTGTGATTAGCTTAGTCTTAGGTCACACTAGGGACATGTTATTCGACAATACAAGGATTACGCATTGCTTTTACCTCTTCTGCATTTGCATTTTGCATCCGCATGGTTGGCATCGCAGATAGGCGTTTCGACCTGTGTGTTTAGTTAACGTTGCGACGACAATGTATTTTGACCACAGTGTAACCAGAGGTGAATATCACATTCACCTCTGATTGGTTACACTGTCGACTGCCTCGTTGGTCTAGCGGTTAGCATAGTCGACTGCGGATCACGAGGTCCTGGGTTCAATTCCCGGTCGGGCATTAAAATTGTTAGGTATTGGGTTTTTCAATTGAGAAATTCTCAGTGCCAGCCCGGAGTTGGAAGTTGGCGGTGTTACACCCCCGTGCCCCGGAGAGCACGTTAAGCCGTCGGTCCCGGTTATTATCACTAACATGATAATAGTCGTTAAAGCCCGCCAACCCGCATTGGAGCAGCGTGGTGGGTCTAAGCTCTAATTCCCTCTCTCCTATGAGAGTGGAGGCCTGTGCCCAGCAGTGGGACGTTAATAGGCTGTAGTGGTAGTGGTGGTTACACTGTAGCGTCAGTTTTACGTAAAAAGGGTTCGCGGGGGCCATTACATTACTGTCATCTGAGCTCTGACTTTTCATTCTTGCATCGACTTCTCAGCTCTTGACAATCGTGGTATCCCATCGATTTTACCTCTTCTACATTAGCATTTTGCATCCGCATGGTTGGCATCGCAGATATGCGTTTCGACCTGTGTGTTTTAGTTAACGTGCCGAAATATATGAAATCTGCCGATCACTTCAAAAGTACACTTCTGATGATATACCATCTACCATTTATTTATATCAAGAATTTTATTATTTATGTAAAAAAAAATGTGAAAAATTAACCAAAACCGAACTTCGTCAATTTTCTTATATCCTAAGTCCTATGGTACCCACGCTAGGTAACCCTGTATTAAATAAATAAATAAATAATAACCGCACCGTTACCGCAAGGGAGACGGACAAAAAATCCCTAATCCGACGGCGAAGCTACAAATGTGTGTTCTGCCTACGCTAAGTAGGCTTGTCCGACTGTGCGTCACCATTCTCGGCGATTATGGCGTTTAGGACTTTTGAGAAATTCTTAGTACTGGCCCGGGGAAAGGAAGTTGGCGGTGTTTCACCCCCGTGCCTCTGAGAGCACGTAAAGCCGTGGGCCCTGCGTCTTCCGGTCGTGTCGGATTTTCCATCCCATCTGGCTATGAGAGTAAAGGAAAAGAGTGCACCTGTGTTTGTGCACACACTAATTCATCCATCCATCCATTAGCCTGTATGCACCCACTGCTGGACATAGGCCTTATCGAGAGTGATATAATAGCGCACACACTAATTCTGCACTATTATAACACCCGCGCAGATGGCTAATCTCTTAGATAGGCCGCGGTGGCCGAAATTCGGTCAGGAGGACATTATTAACATTTAGGACACAGTGGTTTAAGAGTGAAAATGCGAATAAGCTTTCTTCGGAAAGCAGCAATAATAAATACTAAGAGAAACTGTTAACTTGTCGGTATGAAACCCTGTTCTGCGAAAAACTACAATGTCGACGCGACAGTGTGGTGACATACCTTCAAGTTTAACTGAAGCGGGGCGACCGATGATTTTCCTGTAACGTTGAGTACTTAATTACTGTGCGACGAATGTACAAGGCTAGGAAACAATTTTGCGGTAAATTAATGTAATTCTTGTATGCTGACTGACAGTCTGGCGTAGCGGCTTGTCCATTATTTATAAGGTGTGTCCAAACACACGCGGCGTTTGCAGGACACAATTCTGCCGCGCGATAGTATCACCTGAGGACTATACCTACGAATATGTCATGTTCGTGCCATTTATAACATGGGACCGAATCCATAGGGCATATCCTGACAGAGTGCCCCAGATTTCTGGGCAAAAGACTGGACTGCAAACACAGATTGGACAGGGAAATAGAAGTGGATAGCATCTGCGAGCTGGTAAAAGACGAAAATTGTCGGGCTGCCTTCTTGGAGTATGCCATAATGATCGTCCAAAGAACAGCCAGGGCAAATCGATCAACAATTTAATAAGATATTTATTATTAAGATAGCTCCTTTAAAAAAAACATGGGACCGAGAGAGTACCTAAGAACTAAATTCAAAGAGTTTAAAATTATGACGGTCCACAACCAATAGATATTTGAAAATTTTGTATATGTGCATAAAAACATGCATAAATTCAAGAAGAAAAGCGATTGTCATAATGTTAACAAAGAAATAAGAATAAACTTATAGTGCCTGCTTTTAGACTTTGTAATATTAGTAGTTCATTTGTTGGTAACAGTATAGTATATATATACGTTTTTATAATAATCGTCCAGAAGACATATTGGAGATGTCTCTCAACAAGTTCAAAGTTTTTGTAAAACATAAACAAATTCAAAAGTCCTATTATATTCTTAAATTGGATAAATATTTTTTTGACTTTACTTGAATACAATATGCGCGGCAGACGTCCAATAACGCAACAGCGCGTTTATGTTTGGACACACTTTTTGACTGCATCTGTAACTATCATCAGTTACCGTCCAAGTGAGATCGTGACGTAGAAGAAAGAATAAAAAGATTTTCTAGTACAATTAAATACATGCATAACTTTGTGACTTTGTAATGGACTTAATACGTATAGCATTGGTAACCGTTACAGGAAAATCATAATCCGTTCTGGAAAACTCCACAAAAACGTCGTCAATAACACAGTATCATTTCCCAGAATAGACCTACATGAACGACGGGTTATCAGTTCCCATTATAGTAGTTTATTTAAGGCGACGTTTCAACTTAGCGAGCATGCATTTTATACTTTTCCTTTCATTTGTAGCGTAGAATAATTGTTATCTGCATGCTAAATCAAATTGTACCTTATGTTTCTTACGATATTTGTTTCATCCCTCAGTCTATTTTTGACTCAACCCGTAGCCCGGAGGTGGAGTTTAATTTTTCAACCTTTCATAATTTTGTAGGTGATTAACACTTCACGACTATTGCGCTTGAGGACTTCTTGAACCAAACTGCTTAATCTGAGTTAGTTAAATTTTGTGATGCTGTCACTTGACAAGTTTATTTTCGGGTTAACATGAAAAGGACAGATATAGAAAATCCCGAGGAGTTCCTGCGAGAATAAAAAAAACTTGGCATCAGCTAGTCCCAATATAAAATTACGGTATTTTTAAAGGTCGGCAAGCGTAATAATTTTCGCGCGGTTAAATTTAATGCAATGCGTTGAACAAGTGAGGTGAGCGGCCCGAACTGATTCACAGCAGTTATCATAACACGGCTTTGTTTTTAAAATATTGCGTAAAGAGCGCATTGTGGAAACATACCATCGATTTTTACACTTCACAGCACATTCCTCTTATTAAATTAATGATAGTCGGGATTTAAACGTTACCGTTGGATTGTACCGAAATCGTATTACGTATTTTATTACTAGATGATTCCCGCGACTTCGTCCGCGTGGATTAAGATTTTTGATTCCCGATTTTTGGTTCCAAGGGAACTCTTGAATTTTCCGGGATAAAAGTAGCCTATGTCCTTCCCCGGGGTACAACCTATCCCTGTACCAAATTTCATCAAAATCGGTTGAACAGATGGGCCGTGAAATTGTAGCAGACAGACAGACAGACAGATAGACAGACAGACACACTTTCGCATTTATAATATTAGTATGGATTTTGCAACTGTTGTCATCCCCACACAGAACTCACTGTGAGTTTGTGAAGTTTGGTTTTATAATAGGCTTGAATGTTTATTATTCTAACCAGATTTCAATGCATTAGGTTTGATACGGTTCAAAAAATTTGAACATATTATCAAACTTCATACTACAGTGCAACCTCGATATAACAAATCGGAAAGGAACAAGTAAATATTCGTTATATCAAATAATTCGTTGAACTGAGGTTTTTTATGTTGAGGTTAGTTGGTCTAAAATTTGTTATAAAGAGGTGAATAGTTTTATTCACCTTGGGGATTACAAAGATTTAGTTAAATCGAGGAAGTCGTTATATTGAGGTACGTTATATTAAGGTTGCACTGTAATAATATAAATGCGAAAGTGTGTTTGTTTGGTGGTTTGTCCTTCAATCACGACGTAACGGAACAACGGATCGACGTGAATTTTGCCATCGGTACCTACCTATAGTTGAGGATATGGAGAGTGACATAGGCTACTTTTTATCCCGGAGAATTAAGGAGTTCCCACGGGAATCAAAAAAACTTAAACCACGCGGACGAAGTCGCGGGCATCAGTTTGTGTTTGTTCGTGTTTGTAACTTATGAATTATGAACAAACTAGCGAATGCCTGCGACTTCGTCTGCGTGGTTTGAGGTTTTTTGGTTCCCGCGGGAACTCTTTGATTTTCCGGAATAAAAAGTAGCATTATGTGCTATTCCAGACTATAATCTATCTCTGTACCAAATTTCAGTCAGATCCGTTCTGCCGTTGGGGCGTGATTGAGTAACAAACATCCATACATCCATCCAAACATTCGTATTTATAATATTAGAAAGAAGTAAGATAAGATAGAAATAGATTTTTTTAGAATGAATTTCAGAGTGCGCTTCCTACCGAGAAGAACCAGCAAGAACTCAGTGGTTGCTTTTAAAACAATTACCTGATAATATTATAATGAAGTGCATAAGAAGCTAACAGTGCAGTCTCGTGCAGTTAGTGACAGAAAATAATAAGC
Source organism: Erebia aethiops (assembly GCA_923060345.2). Classification (NCBI taxonomy): domain Eukaryota; kingdom Metazoa; phylum Arthropoda; class Insecta; order Lepidoptera; family Nymphalidae; genus Erebia; species Erebia aethiops. The sequence goes on along the minus strand of OV281080.1, from coordinate 21,484,905 downwards.
ATCATTTTATAAAGTTAGTCGTGGACAAATTAAATGCAGTCAGTATAAACTTTCGGATGAATCTCAGTGTAAGATCTCTGTACACGGAAGGTTCTTTGATGAATTATTAAAATAAACCCTCATAACTCGGCTTTGAGGATGTGGACCTATATTATAATATAAGAGTATTTATGCACAATGAAAAAGCCTTGTGTGACCTTTCGGCGGGTCGCTTATGCGGATCATGAAGAGTTTACATCTAGTTCTTATTACAGAGAGCATTAGAGCTTAAATGCAATGATTTAAATCCTTCGTGCCCTCGTGCCTCGTACGGTTAACCTCAGACGATGCATTAATAATGCCTTTTTATAAAACCACCGCAGCCTTCTAATCTAGGCGGAATTTGTGCTCATTCCGGAAAGTTCCCAGAATGTAATAATTTCAGTTTGTTTTGTACGGCTTTCACTAGTTCGCTAGCTGCTAGGATAAACCACAATATCTGTAACGATATTAAAATAATGTAGCATTATGTCAAAAATTAAGGCTCGGATAGACACATCGCGCTACAGAAACATGACGCAGGCATAGCAGTTAGTAATAAACGCTATGCAGTGTTACGTCCTTCGTTGATTGTGTTGTGTGTCGTTGTTGTCCTTCCATTGTGAACGCTTTCAGTGACTTACGAGCGTTGGACGTCGCTGATGTCCCGCTCTATGTACATCCAGACCTTTTTCTTGTAATATTAATGAGTTATTTTGTTTTTGTTTACAGGTAAGAGCATGCGATTGTATTACTACTGAAGACCGAGTAAGTGAAATAATCGTATATTAAGTTCAAGCCAAACCTGAGCTAATTAACTAAAGTATCGGTTTCATCGAATTCCGTTTTTCTGATTATGTCTGGGGACGACCTAGTACGAGCATTTTACCTATCCGGATACCGTTAAAATTAACTACGCTTTGTATGAAATTAGTCAAGCGTTTGAATGACGGAAATGCGAAGAGCGCTTGTTCAATTCCATACAAATCACTCGTTACTTTAACGCGGTCAAATAGGTGAAAAAGATCCGTCTTGGCCCGCTGAAGTAGTCAGAGAAGTCGGTGCAACTCATAACTTAGTGTGATCCAGAAATAGATCAATATCATTCAATTACATTACAACCTGTCGATGCTTTGAATGTTGCGATGAAAACATTTTATAATAAGAAATTTTTTCCCATTCCCAGTACAAATCATTCGTATGTAACTCAAAACAACCTTATCGTTTTTTAGAAAAAGTCATTATATATTAAATATCAATTTCCAAAACAAACAGTTGTCATCATTCTCTAAGGGGCTTATCACAGCACGGAATAGTATTATAGCTCGACATTTCTGCGGATAATACGTCGCCAATGCCGGACTATCTAAGGCTGGGTACACATATATGTATATATATAACTAACCATGTCTAACCATATAAAGCGATGTTATGATGTATGTGTATTGTGTATCGTTTATCGCTCCATCTTAAGCTGCATCACCACTTGGCCATCACACCGCTCACACACCATCTTTTAATATAGGTACCTTCAAATCAAGAGTGAATAGGGATCTTCTAGGCAAGCGCGCTCCACCTTAGGCTGCATCACCTCTTGCATGCAAGTCTGATTGCAGCCAAGCGCTGGCCTATAGTATATTCAAAAATTCATCCATTGAGGAGAGCTCTCAGAGCTTTCCTACATTATAGAATTCTTAATAATAACGTTTTTTTTTTTAAATATATAGGCTAGCGCTTGGCTGCAATCAGACTTGCATGCAAGAGGTGATGCAGCCTAAGGTGGAGCGCGCTTGCCTAGAAGATGCCTATTCACTCTTGATTTGAAGGTACCTATATTAAAAGAGGAGGGGAAAACGGAAGCCGGAAGGGCATTCCATATCCTAGCGGTTCGGATTAGAAACAAGGAAGCAAATCGCTTCGTACGAGCCAGCGGAATTTCGACTGCGTAAGGGTGCAAACCTTGTTGTTGTTTGTTGTTGCAAACCTATCGTAGGACGTAAATTATTCATGAAACGATTCATAATATATTGGTTAGTTTGATAACAGTGTGTCACAACTGACAATTTTAAATTTCTTTGTACCATTTTCTTAATGCACTACAAGTTAGCCTACGTGAAGCAAGTGACTACGATCTCACCTGATGGTAAGTGATGATGCAGTCTAAGATGATAGCGGGCTAAACTGTTAGGGGCCTGGTAGTTATATTAATCCCATACATTCGGTTTCTACACGGCACGTACCGGAACGCTAAATCGCTTGGAGGCACGTCTTTGCTGGTAGGGTGGCAACCAGCTGCGGCCGAAGTCTCCCACCAGGCGAATTCATCACCCTTCGATTGGACTACCGACAAACGATCATATGATACAAATGTACACAGCCTGCTATATTGTGTTATCGGCAATGTAGTGACGTGACTCATAACATAACGGCTTATCGAAGCGCCACACCTTGTGTCTTACTAGGAAATAGTGATGTGCAGTACCTATCGGTACACGACATTTTTAATCAACGCTTTATACAGCCAGCGTATGGGTGCTACGCATACCTAGTCAGCATACGAAATTATATCAGGGTGTAAATTGATAAATGTTGCTTTGCGGAAACACATGAAACGGAAGGTTAATCATAAACAACTCAACTAGTGGCTTTTTTCGAACAAAATATATTTAATAGAAAAAAATAAATTGTCGGCATAACATTATTCACAGTTCAAATATTTAATCTATCTATCTAACATAACATTTGTTTTTGAATAATGGACTGTTTTTTTTTTATTTCATACTGAAATAAATAATCTCCAACTGAGGATTGAGGAATAAAGAGTTTTCAAATTCATACGTCAATATTAATTTTCTTTGCCTTAAATAAATTTCTTATTTTTACATGAGCAGGTATTATGTTAGAAACAAAACTAAAAGTAAGGAACATGTTTCATAATCAGGACGCAGCTTTATATAAAAATAAAATTCTTTTGAATGAATCTAAAAATAGAAATGTCCTTTGTACTCGTAACTTAATCAATCAAATCAAATCAAATATCAATCAAATAAATATTATAAATGCGAAAGTTTGGATGGATGGATGTATGGCCATCCATTCCGTTCAGCCGTTGGGGCGTGATTGAGTAACAACGGCTGAACGGATCTGGATGAAATTTGGCACAGATAAATTTGTTCCCGCGGGAACCGAAAAACCTCGATCCACGCGGACGAAGTCGCGGGCATCATCTAGTAGTTAATAAAGTTGTCGTGGGGAAAACTGGTTATTATTATTATACTTCAGTAAGCTAGTACTGTATGTATTATTCCTTAACTATATTCGTTATTAATGTTATAAATTACCTATTTCAGTATGTCTTCTATTTTTTAGATCGAGTTTTTTCGAAGTAGCTGCGTACCTACCTCAGTACTATTTTTGTGGTTTTAATTAAATATCTACGTGGGCGTTGAATAACAAGGGCTTTACTTGTTATATTTATAGCGTAATTTAATTTATATTTTTCAAAACTAAATTAGGTATTGGATATTCGTTAATTAAACCTGTATTATTCCCACCACCTTTAATTTTATTATGATTTTTCAGCGGATTTATAAAATCCTTTCTTCAGTTATTAGTATACGAAACATTTTGATATATTATTTAATGGAGAGGATTCATGATGTTGTTAGTATAGTTTTTAACGCAATGGAATTAAAAATAGATCAATAAACTTATAAATCAGTGTTTTTTTATTTTATTTATTTATTTATCACCTTAATTTTTATAATTAAGTTGTATTAAAAGAAATAAGGAACTTCTCCATTACATTTAGTTGATCACATTTTCTTTTTATCTTACGAAATTGAAAATACTGCACATAATATTTTATTGCATTGGCATTTTTATTTACTTTTCCTAGTGAGACAACTTAGTAGATAGGTACTTAATGGACTTGTTTTGTTTTACCTACTAATATTGGAACTCTTGATTTGATGGAATGAAATTAACCTTAAATATGCCCGTAACTAAGATGCAAGCTATCTCAGTACTCGTCAAATCGATGTGATCCTGAAAAGGTAACACAAAAAGACACACGGCGTTCCTATAAATATATAGGTATATATACCAGTGATTTAGCTCCAATATTCCAACCTGGTACATGTGTCTTAATAAAAATGGTTACAGGCATTTAACATTCGCCTTACGTTAAGCGTGAGATGTTAAACATTTTTGGAGTAAAGCGCAAAACACACAGGGAGCGGGCGCGGGCCGGGTCGGGTGCGCGGCGAGTTAAATTCCTTGTATTTTATGGACGACATCACACAGAACGCACGAGCGGGTCGGGCGCGTGGCGTGTGACGCTGTGTGATGTCGTCCATATAAATACAAGGAATTCAACCAGTCGCGCACCCGACCCGGCCCGCGCCCGCTCCCTGTGTGTTTTGCGCTTAAGAACGTAATACTTTTCCCAAGTAGGCACGCTTAACAATGCCTAATTAAAATTGTGTTTCTTTGTGCCTAAGTTACTGTAGTAACTTATCATAAAACATGAACGTGACTTGATAAGCCGGCAAATTCAAATATCGCGCAAATATACTAAGTGGTGTCCCGCGACTTCGTACACAATCCTTAAGCGCGCGATCACCGCTTGATTCCCTTAGAGAGAATAAAGAAATTGGTATTCTAACAGTAGCCTCGCATTATATTTACAGTAATATATTTTTTTGTAAAACAGCACATCCATAATTACAGAAAAAATTGCAATCTGCACGATAGGCAAACTAAGAGGCCGTCAGATGATCATTCGTGTGAATGAGCATTCTTTTCTATAACAAAATTCAACAACCTATTTTAAACTTGCCACAAATTTAAGAAATCCAATAAAAGTATGCTCCTGAAAAAAGCTTATTATACTGTTGAAGATTATGTAAATAATAGAGGAGCATGGATTTGATCGCTCCAGCAATGCTAAGGACGGCGGTTACTTATGTACACATTGATAGAATAATTGTAAATGAATAATTAAAAAAGAGCGACCACCGCTTTTCTTGCTGGTTAATTCCGAACCAGTGGTAGATTCACTTGACGATTCAAAAGTACTTGTAAAAGTTTATTTGAACAAAAACATTTGAATTTTGAAATTTTGAATCTCTAAAACTAAACTGAAATGACAGATTCGGGGCCATACTGCCAACGCTTAAAGCCATAATGTTTCATTATTGTTGAATTTCGTGTTTTTGAATTATAAGGATTGTTTCGGCCCGGGCTTGTCCGTACAAAAGAATTAGTTCCCGGGGCCCATCAGCGGGTTAGTTCGGACAAGCACAGGCAGCGGCCTAAGTAGCGGTCGTAACCTCCAACCAGACCGATGGTGGAAGCGGAGGGGGGCAAGATCGAGGGCACTCAATTAAATGGGACTAAGATTAGTACCTAAGATTAGTACCTATTCTTAGCGAGTTCGTGCGACGGTTCTGCAGTTCTATAAGAACACTACATAAACGGGTTGAGTCCGACACGAGTGCTACGGCTGTCGCCGGCACCTACCTATTACCAACGGCCCTCAGCCGATCGACCTGGCAAGGTAGAACAAATTCGGGTCGGACGACAAATGTCGTACGACTGTCGCAAAAATTACAACTCGGTACAATCTTACAAAATTCACGTTAAAAGAAGCACGTTAATAAAGAATTAATTACTGATACAACACAAATACATAATCACAATTAAATTAGGAACGTTTATTAGGTACTACACTAACCTTCCGTCCCGGCGCACTTCATTGAACTGGTCAGGCCTGAGTGTGTGTGAGTGGTGTGAGTTATGAGGGTTGTGGGTTCTGTGAGTAAGTGATGGTGTCTCCAGGCCTACCAAACCGGGCGAGACGCGGAGACCCGGGCGAGCGGACAAGTTCCCTTTAGCTCCGACAGACTGCGGCTTACCCGCACAATATACACAAAACGTGGCACCAATATATTAACTCACTGACACAGGTTATCGTACAAGACGAACAAAGATATGTTTATTTCAATAGTCAAACACAACGGATAATTACAACTTATCACAATTCAATCAAATGGGTCGCGTGAGCCCCAAAAAGAAACAAGTACGTCCAACAAACCAAAGGCACGCTCACGACTTTTAACCTCAAAATCAGCTGTGATTTTGCGACAGCTCGCGCTCGCGGACAAAAGTGAACTCGTGCGCGGTCGGTTAGATTCGACCGCCGCTAGCTTCGGACGGGAGCGTGTTACGTCACGCGCCGAGGCTCCCATCGAGCGCGAACAATCCCCCGTCCAACGAATCTAAGGAGTTAGATTCGTTAATCAATAGGTAGTCGGGACAAGGTTGCTACGGCACGCTGCAAAACAGAATCTCCGACAAATACCTCTGACCCCTTGGGGCAGAGGGCCGAGTTGAGACCGTCTCATTTACTAGCACGGCGTCAAGCTCCTCAAAGTTAATATCGCTTCGCCAATGACGCGACGGAGATGCGTTTTTGCAACCTTTACAACAGATTCAATACAAATAACAATCGGCTTACTTATAATTCGTGCCACAATAAGTCCGGACCCGCTCAGGCAGGCCTTGACGGCTCACAAATATGCCTAGTGCCGCTATAAAGGCTTCAGTGCAGAGGGCACTTACAAGTTCCAGATGGGCCGTCTGTCGTGGAGAGGCAAGCAAGGACGCACAGGTAGGTCTTAAGCGACCTAGCATTACGAAGATTCGGGCCCTTAACAAGGAAGGGGCCAGCAAAGTCAGTTCAACCCCTGCAAAAGGTCGTGTGGCAGTGACACGGTTAAGAGGCAAACCTGCCATAATTGGCTGCGTGATGAGAGCCTTCAATTGGCAATAAGGCAAGCATGTAAATAATGAATCCGAATGATTCGCCGGCCAGGTAATATCCAATATTCACGCTGCAAAATAGCCTAGAGAGCGTTACAGCCTGCATAGCATTTTAATATGAGGATGTGTCACTCACAATTTGATAAAGGGACCGTCCTGGGGGAGTAACAACGGATGACGTGATCCGTAAGGCAATGCGGAATTTTTTAAGACGTCCGCCGACGCGTATCATCCCAGCGTCGTTCAAGAAAAGATTCAAGCGGGCAAATGAGCCACTTCAGGCTCCAAGAGAGCTCTAGTCTTCCCACCAACCAATATGAACAAATACAGCGCTGAGAACCCGAGTACAAGAGGGCGCGGACAATAAAGACTCGCCCTTCGGGTTGAACCCTCTCACTGAGACCGTCGGCAACAGAACTGTCTGACAGACGGTTGGCTGCGGATCAAATTTTTCAGGAGAGGTGGCTGTGGTGGGAGCTAGGGCGGCGACTCACTATTGTGGGTCGCCCTCGTCGGACTGGTCCTCAAACCGCTCGTACCGGGGGTCCACAAAACGGGACTCAGGGGGTACTTCAACGGGCGGTGGAGACGGTCCACCGTTTGGGTATAGCCACGGGTTCTCCCGAGGCGGCAGTGCAGACCTCGTTCCATAGACCGCGTCCGGGAAGGAATATCGCTGCCGGCCCATTCGAGGTGGTCGGCGCTCCAATCTCGGCCACTCGTGGAGTGGAGGTGAGTAACGCTCCGGTCGAGCGGTTGTCGGCACCGCAGCAAGGCCCGCATCAAAACGGCTAGGGGGGGGTGAAGCCCCCCCGCCCCTGGCGGGGCGAACCCCGGACCCGCGGGGGCTCGAGCCCCTGACAAACCCAGGTGCGGATTGGTTGGTCGGTGACCGCCTGGTAGAACCGGAAGAGTGATCTGGGGAAGCGCCCCCGCCCGTGCGGGGAGCGCGCCCGGTCGATTCCGGACGACCAACACCATTCCGGTTGAGGCACAAGATCGTCAAGTGGTTGCCTCCACAAAAACGGCATGGGTTCTGGTGCGAGCAGTCACGTTGGAGGTGACGCTCCAAACAGGAGTAGCACCAGCGACGTTCCTTCGCTATAACCCGCCGAGCATGGACTGGCTTGTCGAGGAACTTCGGACAATCAGACGTCCGATGAGTAGGTGCGCGGCAATAAGCGCAGGGGACCGCATCGGTGGCTGCAAGACCGCTGTAATGGGGTATGGTCCTACGTTCTTCTGCGCGCGCACCCCCCTGTGGCTTTGGGCTGGGTGTCTTGACGGGGGACCTCAGTTTCCGGTCCGGTGGTGCTGTCCTACCAGACGTCCCAGACGGAGTGCCGGTGCCAACTGCATTCTCGACCTGGCGACTTTGCTGCTCCAGGAATTTGAGGAGATCAGCAAAAGGGGGGATGTAGTTGGCGCCATCGCCGCCATACCTCTCCTCAAAATGGATCCTCAGATCGAGAGGTAGGCGTGACAGGACCTGGTGCAACAGCCAAAAGGACCATTGGTCCACCGGCATTTTCAAGCGACGTAGCGCGTTGCAGGCAACCACTACCGGGTCGATGATGTCCTCCCGCAACCGAGCTCGGTCCTTGAGGACCGGGAGGGACATCAACTGTGCCATGTGCGCATCAGCTAACCGGCGCACGTTGGCGTACCTACTGGAGAGGAGCTCTCTAGCAGTGGGGTAGCTGTCTTCAGACAGGTCAAGGTGGCAAACCACCCCCAGGGCCTCCCCTTCCAGGGAGGCCAGCAGGTACGACATTTTTTGACCCGCGGTGAGGTCCTGCCTCGCGTCGACCAGGCTGTCGAAAATAGAGACAAAGCCCATCCAGTCGGGCAGCTTGCCCGAGAACTTGGGAAGATCCAGTGTGGGAAGTCGACCTAACAACGCCGGTTTAGGCTGCGGTCGAGGAGATGCGAGCAAGCCACTAAGGCGGGACTCCTTCCTTTGTTTGGCCCCTGCCTCGATGAGGTCGTCGGTCAGTTCAAAAAATTGGTCAAAGTCGCGCTGAGCCGACGCGAGCTCCTCCGCATCTGTCGTCGAGTTAATGAACTCTGCACAAGCCTCCTCAAAGACGGCCCGCCGGGACTGGACCTGCTCGAGCCGTTGTGACAGGCTCGCCGCTCTGTCAGGGCGACTAATTAGAGCATGAGCGTTCGAGGCCCATCGGAGCTCGGTTTGCATCCGGTAGGACGGTGACTTAGCGTTCGGCATGGCGACAATATACAAACAAATTCAACAAGCAACAAACAAAGCAAAAAAAGCAAAAAAAAAAATTAGGGTCGTTTCAAATCAATAAATGCCGAATCAGTAGTGACAACCCTACCGGATTGCGGCAGCCCTAGCAATTCAAATAAGCAAATATATTTAACCAAATTGGCACGTAACTTCAAAGAAAAGGCCAAGCGGCAACAAATTAAATTATTAAACGCAAATAAACAACCAATAAATTGCAACAAATTAAACAATTAATTAAACGCAATTAAACAACAAATTGCAACAAATTAAGCAATTAATTACGCCACGCAATTAAACAAAACGAATTGCATCAATTAAGTTAACTTAACCTACAAGTAAGTATATAAAGAACCAAAGTAAACACCTTAATTAATTACAAACCAAAAAAAACTAATTAATTAATTAAGCGAACAAAGTGGGTAAGCGCGCTCGATCAAGCCCAACAACTCCGCTAGAGGGCGCTGAACCACGCTCTGCTACCAAATGTTTCGGCCCGGGCTTGTCCGTACAAAAGAATTAGTTCCCGGGGCCCATCAGCGGGTTAGTTCGGACAAGCACAGGCAGCGGCCTAAGTAGCGGTCGTAACCTCCAACCAGACCGATGGTGGAAGCGGAGGGGGGCAAGATCGAGGGCACTCAATTAAATGGGACTAAGATTAGTACCTAAGATTAGTACCTATTCTTAGCGAGTTCGTGCGACGGTTCTGCAGTTCTATAAGAACACTACATAAACGGGTTGAGTCCGACACGAGTGCTACGGCTGTCGCCGGCACCTACCTATTACCAACGGCCCTCAGCCGATCGACCTGGCAAGGTAGAACAAATTCGGGTCGGACGACAAATGTCGTACGACTGTCGCAAAAATTACAACTCGGTACAATCTTACAAAATTCACGTTAAAAGAAGCACGTTAATAAAGAATTAATTACTGATACAACACAAATACATAATCACAATTAAATTAGGAACGTTTATTAGGTACTACACTAACCTTCCGTCCCGGCGCACTTCATTGAACTGGTCAGGCCTGAGTGTGTGTGAGTGGTGTGAGTTATGAGGGTTGTGGGTTCTGTGAGTAAGTGATGGTGTCTCCAGGCCTACCAAACCGGGCGAGACGCGGAGACCCGGGCGAGCGGACAAGTTCCCTTTAGCTCCGACAGACTGCGGCTTACCCGCACAATATACACAAAACGTGGCACCAATATATTAACTCACTGACACAGGTTATCGTACAAGACGAACAAAGATATGTTTATTTCAATAGTCAAACACAACGGATAATTACAACTTATCACAATTCAATCAAATGGGTCGCGTGAGCCCCAAAAAGAAACAAGTACGTCCAACAAACCAAAGACACGCTCACGACTTTTAACCTCAAAATCAGCTGTGATTTTGCGACAGCTCGCGCTCGCGGACAAAAGTGAACTCGTGCGCGGTCGGTTAGATTCGACCGCCGCTAGCTTCGGACGGGAGCGTGTTACGTCACGCGCCGAGGCTCCCATCGAGCGCGAACAAGGATTGTAATGCAAAAACAAGAAATTTTAGGAATGTTTTAAGGTACGTGACGTCAAACTGTCATTTTGAGTAATATTTCTTGTGAGTAATTAGTAGTTACTTATAAGCGCTGTGATGGCGCCAGTAATCACTGTGTAACCACTTAATAACTAACTAAAACACAGCAAAATCTCATTATGCTGAAATCTCGATACATTTTTAGTTATCTGACGACTATAATTGATTAAAATAATGACATGTGTTATCTATACAATGCAGTTATCTTTTTATGTGCCGGTGCGCTTCCTCACTACAAAATAACACGTAGAAGCGTTTTTGCGATCTGTCTGCGATGGTGTGCATCCACCTTAACAAAGCTTATTTTGACCCAGAATATCGCCTTTTTGACTCAAGGAAATTTGATATCTATGACGAAGAACGTTAAGTTCTTGTGTAGTAATATGGACGTCTAACCCAAGTACCTACATATATTGACCGGGATATCGATAAAAAATTTAGGTCGATTTTTTATGTCACGAGGGTGCGTTCTGTTTGTACAATGCACCTGTGGGCTGTGCTCGCTGTACAAATAAAATGGCCATGTTTGGTGTATGATAAAACCGCTTTGATAAGACACGTAAACAAATTGAGTACTGAAAATGTTGGCTTTGTATTATAATGTACCTAACACAAATCACATCTGTACTTAAAATAATAAATGCGAAAGTGTATCTGTCTGTCTGTCTGCTACGCGTTCACGGGCCACCTGTTCAACGGATTTTGATGAAATTTGGTATGGGGATAGTTTTAATGCCGGAAAATTAAACAGTTCCCGCGGGAATTAAAAATCTTAATCTACGTGGACGAAGTCGCGGGCATCATCTAGTTCATAATAATAGAATATGAATATCTGAAAACTGAGAGCTACCACTATCCACTACAGCTATCAAAGAATAAGTTTGACCACCCAAAGGGGTAATGCTGATCACATCTTCGGTACCAAGCCTCGTTGAGGTGTAATTGTTTACTTACTAATAATTTAGTGTTGAATTTAAGCTTATTTTATTGTTATTCATAAAATTAATGTGTAGTATGTACGTAGGTATATGTATATAAGTCGTGAATATTAAAGAAAAAGAAATATGGACACAAACATTAGTTCTATTATACAAAAGGAAAAGATACGTCAGAAATGAGGAAAGTAAAAGTTGTGGCGTATCAAAAAGTGCGTAGATAAAGAAAACAAAGTGTCTCTCCCTAACCGGATGTGTAGTCCAGAGAGCTCAACAATGAACACCTGTTGTTATTGGTGTATCGTTTTTTACGTAGCCCATGGTGAATATCCATTTCATCCGGTTTTCGTTAACTGTGTAACGAAATTTAAAAAAATGGACTTGTTGGCAGTACAGAAAGCTCCGTATGGGGTGAATTCGGTTTACACAGTCTAAGTAGGTATATCAATTTACATTTCTTTATGCAGCGCTATTCCTTTCACATTGTTTCCCGCGGACATTAAAATCTTTACTTTTAGAACTGAATTTAATTTTGATATTATGCATATTATTGCATATAAATGTAAATAGCACCATTTGAGATTAGGTAATAATTTCAAAATTGTCATAATTATAAGAATTCAACGTTGACGAGCGCGAATAACCGCTGTCCGCACTATCTTGCATCAAAAAAACTGAGGATTTTAAATTCGATGCATATTTGAGCTACCTACTAGTTATGTACAACCTACCAATTGGACCAATTTAGATCTTTTTCTTTTAGTAAGATTTGGTTTTCGTAATTTTCATCGTAAACTGTGGAAAAAAAAATGTTCGCGCGGTTTTTTTTTCGCAATTCTGTAACACTAGAAATCGTATGGAGGTTTACACACTTGCGAATAAAATTCACGTGAAAAAAATTGCTGGCTTGATATAATTTCACGCATTGCGGTAAGAATTATATTCGCCCGAACATTTTGTGCTGTACGGAGTTCTATGACGCTTACCGCATTCGCAGTGCGGAGTAAGTGAGATCCGTACGTGAAATATACTTAAATGTTGTACGCAGTGAGTATGTACCTTTAAATGAATAATATGATTGGGTACTAAGTTGTAAGTACTTCTAAAACAATTCAACCTTTATCACTTTACACTCGGACAAAGCCGCAAAGTAATTTAATCATTTCGAATTATCTATTTAATAATTTTCCGCAAATCATCTGACGCACAGAGTCAAAGTTAATGACGATTTATTTCCTCTAAAATTAATCACTATCAAAAGTTGTCGTATTTATCAGTGATAATTTGATAACGGGCCGGAATGCGGCGCCGAAAATATTCTTATCACCCATGGAAACTAGTTCAGTGAGTTCCGTTTGAGCCACAGATATTTTCGATTTGAAAGTAGAGCCGATATTAAGATCTTATTAATTGTATCCTGAGTAATTTTTATGAAATCAAATTAATTATTATGGTCCCTTGGAAAACTATATAAATTATCTATTTACATGGTACCTATATTCCTTGGGCATGTAGGTACTTGTTCTTCTTAAATTAAAATTTTCAGGGCATTTAGAGCCCTCGCCCTCTCACTCAAGCCAGAGTTTATCTATGATAAAGTACTTGTAGTTTAGGACTGAATCTGCAGTTGAAAAGCATCTGTTAGTACGAATGTTTACCTAATATACAAACGATAAAAAGTTGTTTTTGATGGCAGCTGTAATAGAATCACCAATTTCGACGACAAAAAATTGATGTTCGATGAATACAAAGTTTGATATAGACGTACTTAATAAACGAATATCATTGAAGGTACGCGGTGATCTGCTCGTATTACGAACGAGGAAACGATTAAAAATAACACCGGATCAATATGTAAATTCGTTAAATGAAATACGTCTTCAAAGGCCGTCGTTTCCCCGGCGACGAGATCTCGATTCGCTATTCATTATTACCGAGTATATCGAACGCCAGTAGTATAACGAAATAGCCTGCGGTACGGCGACGTAATTATTGTAATACAAGAAATGGGATCGGATACACGGTTCTACTGTCTCCTTAAAAGTCATGGGCACCTAGTAACTACTTCAAATTGAATGAAACGTATATCCAACGGCAGATTTGTTAATTATGTGAATTTAGGGAGAGCTATGATAAATTATCGAAAAAATTAGGCGGCCATAATGAGAGCGGTAGAATTATACAATTTACCTCCTTAAAAAATATAGGCTCCTAATAATGGAAATAATTATTGGATTTATCTAAACTCATTTGCAAAAAAAAACGGGCGGTTTCGATTTTCTTCCTGGCTGAAAAAAATAAAATACCAAAAAGGTTTTAATCATTTGAACATGTTACTGGCCAGTTACAAAAGTGCCATAATGTTTATAAAAGTACATTCCAAATTCAAATTTTTGACTGAGCCTGGTTTTCAAAGAAAACAACTTTTAACTACATTTTGTGGCGCAAAGTCCCTATAGTTAATATCGACTCTAATTAACTTTTTGTCAATTTTTATTAAATTATCTGATGTCCTTGACATTTAAAAGTATTGTTATTGCTGTTTAGCAATCTCGAAAATGGTAGATAAAGTGATAAAATCGAGCAAAATTATTGCGCTGTTTGAAGAAGGTTGCAGTCAATGCTTCGTGGCTCAGAGGATAAATGTGAGTCGGTCGACAGTTCAAAGGACCTGGCAGCGCTATCAAGAGACCGGTTCCGTCAAGAGAAGACCTGGTTCTGGCAGAAAGACATGTACCGAACCACGGGATGATCGTTTTCTAGTTAGTCAAGCTTTGAGAAATCGCAAATATTCTTATGTGACCCTCAAGAACAGCCTCGAAGAAGTAAGAAATGTGCAAATTAGTCTATGGACGGTCAGGAGGAGGCTTCTCGCTGCTAATATACACAGTCATCGCCCGGCACGCGGCCCTAAATTACTCCGTGGACATCGAGTTGCCAGGCTTAGCTTCGCTCGAAATTGTGTGTCATGGACTCATGAAGACTGGGATAGGGTATTGTTCACAGATGAAGCCAGGATATCTCTGCATGGTGAAGACCGACGTCGGCGAGTGCTACATAGACGAGGAGAACGCTTTACAGAGGCATGTTTTGAGGAAATCACACCTTACGGAGGGGGCTCTGTTATGTTTTGGGCAGGAATAAATTCTATGGATCGTACGGAGTTAGTCTTCATCGAAAACGGTACACTGACTGGACACCGATACATAACAGAAGTTCTAATTCCTTATGCACAACCCGCTTTAGCCGCTCTTGGCGAAAACTCAATTTTTATGGACGACAACGCTCGCGCCCACGGTCTGGCGATGTGGAAGCGTATATGCTAGAAGTCGGAATTCGTCGTTTGGACTGGCCAGCTAGAAGTCCGGACCTCAATCCCATAGAGCATGTCTGGGACGTTGTGAAGCGACGAGTGAGATCAGTGCAGCCGGCTCCGCAGACCATCAGAGAGCTAAAGAATGTGATTACCGCGGAGTGGGAACGTATTCCCCAAGAAACCATAAAAGATATACTCGCTAGCATGCCCAGACGAATGCAAGCTGTCATTTCAGCAAGAGGGGGTCACACTCAATACTAAACTTTTATCTGCTTTTAATGTATTCAAGAAAAACAAAGAAATTAACGCGTTTCATTTTTATGTAGCGAGCAGGTACAATAATAGTGTTTTGAGCTTTATTTCTCAATAATTTAATCAAAATGTTATGATAAAACTGATGAAAACTATTCCTTCCTAATTAATTTATAAAATTCTGAAGATAACAATCCTAAAATTGTCAAACAAACTAATACTAACTATAAAATAGTTCTTTGTTAAGTGCCCGTTTTTTTTGCAATAGAGTGTATATATACCAATTACCAACTCATTATTTCATAGAACTTCCCATACAAAGCGCGCAATTTGACGTTTGTAACAAGGACGCTGATTTGACTAGTTGTCAGATACCCTATTTCATCAGGTGAATATCTAAAGCTGTTGTGAGTTTCCTGTCGTATTTGCATATGTCACCGTAAGATTGCATAAACCGTTAGATTATAATCTAACTAGCGAAATTGTAAACTGTCGACAGATTGTGAACCGTTCAATGTTCTGAGTGTCAATTTTTGAAATATTACTATTTTTAACCGACTTCCAAAAAAGGAGGAGGTTCTCAATTCGGCGCGTATGTTTTTTTTTTTTTAATGTATGTCGGTGCATATCTCCGTGGTTTCTAAACCGATTTGTTTTTTTTTTCAGTGGTTAGAGGAAGCTCCCGAGGTGGTCCCATAAAAAAATCTGACTCCAAATCCTCAATCCTGATGCTGTAGGTGTACCATACTACATTAAATCCTCAAAACTAGGGAGTTAGGAAATTTTGATGGTGAATTCATATAGTAGGTATCAAGTCACGTGTATACAATACAACTCTGAGTCCCAACTCCTCAACCCTGATGCTGTAGGGTACAGAACTCCTTAAAAATAGCGATTTAGGATTTTTTAATGATGAATTCATATTGTAGGTGTCAAGCAACGACTTCATACTTAAAACCAAGTCCTAACTCCTCAACTCTGATGCTGCAGGGTACTGCAGTCTTAAGCCGTGGGGATTTAGAGTACACTAAAAAGTTAAAAATAAAAATTCTTTCCAAAAAACCGACTTCCAAAGCCACTGTAAAATAAAAAATAATTTTGATTTCTACACACTATGTTGAAGTCGGGCGAGTATAACAAAGATAGGCATAGTTGACGCATCAGGCTCATAGGTTGTCTGGAAGAGATCGCCTTAGGCGATAAGACCGCCTTTGCATACTGTTTAGTCCTAGTTCGTAGTTTTAATGTCTTTTTTATTTTTCCATAATTTTGTGTGCAATAAAGATTTAATAATAATAATAATTATTATTGATTACTGCTGTACTTAGGTACAATAGCCATATAGGACCATAGAGCTGTTGCAATAACAGCTATAGCTTATATAGTTCCATATTGCATATTAAGTAGGAAAAGCATCCTCGCGATACGCAATACAGCATTTTGATTGGTATCGTGCATTTAAGTTGAATGCATCCTTTTTGATAGCACGTAGTACATATTTTAAATATAGTGTAGTGTGTAGGTACCTGTAGATTTCCTCGAATTCACTTAAACAAAAGAAGCAAAGCTGATATCTGTTCTGAAGGCAGCTGCCGAAACACCTGTGCCGATCACCTTGTATCTTACGATATATGCATAACGGATTTCGATTCCTTCGACTTCCATTCTTTGTTCCTTGCATTTACCGACTAAAGATAACAATGCGCTTGTTTTTATGTCCGATTTATGCATCAGATTACTTAGTTTGTCTGCGTTTTATTTTTCTGAATAACTCAATAATGAAGCTCACGAAAGCTACATGTTTTTTTCCCGATCGGTTGCCTGTTTCTTTATTTTTTATCTGTTGAAAATATTCAGACAAGTTTTCTATATGCCATTTTTTAATATGGTTCCCAAAGAGTTTTTGGATTTGCCATTACATAGATTTAAGGACTGTTAAGAAATGCTGTTTAATTTGTTAAGTCGAGGTTATTACACTATCGATGATTCTATTAATGACAAAGTTGCATAGAAGCAACAGGCTTCGCATCCAGTGACCCACAAGTAAGTGTAATACTTGTAACGTATGTGTTGTGTTGTCTACTTTTTGTGTAACCTTCTCTTTGTTAAGAAAAAAAGCAACTGCCGAGTTTCTTGCCGGCTCTTCTCAGTATCAGCTTTCCGAACCGGTGTTAGAGTCTTAACGTTTCATAAGTGACATAAGTTGTCCTACATGAAATAAATAAATCATTTATCATTTATAATAAATCATTTATCAAATGTTAATATAGTCGCTAATCAAGTCTGGCTGACTAAAAAATCTACTGATTGAGCCCCTGCAAGATATGTGATCAGATAAAAAACCTCAATTATTTTTCCCTTTTCTTATACGGAGTTTACTTACAATTATGTTGATGGTAGGTAGGTACCCTGTCATGTCCTCACTGCGCTCGTTTATCTCGTGCTAAAATAGGGTACTTAAGTCACATCAGGGCACATGAGCGAAACCCTTATTTAAATTCAAATAGCTAACAGAGATTCAGTCGCTGTTGCCAAACTCGGCAATGGAATCATCATCTTTTCCAAGTTTTCGAACTTCTCTAACTTAGCCTACAAGTCTCTTGATTCGAACCGGGACAGAACTAATCTATCACGAACACTCACTACTCATGATATGTTTAAACAAAACAAAGCGTACAAATTCTCCACGTCTTACGGCCAAATCATACACTGTACGCGAATCTATTCAAAGAAACCATCCATACTAACATTATAAATGCGAAAGTGTGTCTGTCTGTCTGCTACGCTTTCACGGCCTATATTTCCATCAGATTTTGATGAAATTTGGTAGAGGGATAGTTTGTATCCCGGGGAAGGACATAGGAAGACATACTTTTATCCTGGAAAATTAAAGAGTTCCCGCGGGAATCAAAATACCGTAATCCACGCGGACGAAGTCGCGGGCATCATCATCTAGTATTTTGATATTTTAAGGGTGTAGACATTCATTCTTGAAGTGTGAAAGTATTTAAAGTGTTAGGTTAGGCAATGGGTGCAGTTAATATGTGTATTATGATAATATAATGATATTCTCTCCGTTGTCACTTCTGATCTCAAATGATTAACCGAACTATTTTTGGTTTGAACTACTTATAATACTAGACGATGCCTGCGACTCCGCGTGGATTGAGGCTTTTTGGTTCCCACGGGAACTCTTTAATTTTCTGGTATACATAAACAGTAGCCTATGTGTTAATCTAATTCTGATCTATCTCCATTCCAAATTTCAGCCAAATCCGTCCAGTAGTTTTTGCATGAAAGAGTAACAAACATGCATACACACAAACAAACTTTGTAACTTTGCAAACAAAGTAATGTCAGGCCTCTACCACCACAACTATTTTATAAATCGCCCCCCGCTCTTAAGTTGCGTCTAGACTTTAGCCTTTAGCGATCCCCGCCACCCCGGGGAAATTACGTACCACCAAGCAATGGCATTACTAGTCCACTGCAACTAATAAATATAATTATTTTCTCTACCAAAACAATAAAAGTTCTTTCACTTGGGCGCAAAGATTCGATATTCATCGTGTTATACGGATGTTTCATTTCGTTTCAACTACGAGTACGAGTATATTTATTGTCCCGCTACTTAATTGATTCACGAGAACGGGACGGCGATAAGGTATTATTGAAAAAGGTTTTATTGATCTTTGATAGAAATAATTATTTGTGCATCGTTTCCATTGTAGTTATGTGATGTTTTAATGTTTCTTGATCACTAGGTACGACTATTTGAAACAAGTAATAAAATTAAAAAATTTAAAAAACCCACGACGAACTGCAGAGATCCATTGAAACAAAAATAAGAACTTAACAAAAGTATATATAAAATAATATCTAAAACACAAAACTGCATATTTGCCGGCTCAGTAGTTTTGACCAGCGTGGTGGTCTATGGCCAAACCCTTCTCATTCCGAGATAAAACTTGTGCTTAGTAATGAGTAGAGGTGTCAAATAGTGTTAAATTTTAATATTCTGATAAAAAATGTGATCACTTAAGGAGTTCCTGTGACCACTTCCTGGCTCCATCACGAGACCCTGGGCAGCATCTAGGTTTAAAGTGCTTGACAAGACAAATCAAAAGAGTCCGAATACGACGGGTTACGATGAGAACTTAAGTAGTTCCCATGACCACCTCCTGGCTCCATCATGAGACCCTGGGCAGCATCTAGGTACAAAGCGCTCGTCAAGACAAATCAAAAGACTCTAAATACAACGGGTTTACGATGAGAACTTAAGGAGTTCCCATGACCACCTCCTGGCTCCATCATGAGACCCTGAGCAGCATCTAGGTACAAAGTGCTAGTCAAGCCAAATCAAAAGAGTTCAAACACGACTGGTTTACGATAAGAACTTAAGGAGTTCCTATGACCACTTACCAAATCACGATTTCAGCTCAGCTTGATTGTCTATGGTCCTAAAACCTGGAACCTTCTCACAAGCTATACTAATCCAAAAAAACCTCATTTCAATCTGCCCAGTACTTTTTGAGAAAAATAGTAACATATTGAAAAATTAAAATCATAGACTATAGCTCAGCTTAGTTGTCCTAAAATATATCTAAGAACCTTCTCACAAGCTATACATATCTGATGCAAGAAACCGCATCTCAATCGGCCCAGTACTTTTTGAGTAAAATGGTAACATATTGAAAAATTAAAATCATAGACTAGGTACAGCTCAACTTGGTTGTCTATGGTCTTAAAATATATCTAAAAACCTTATCGCAAGCTATACATATCTAATGCAAAAAACCGCATCTCAATCGGCCCAGTACTTTTTGAGAAAAATGGTAACATATTGAAAAATTAAAATCATAGACTACAGCTCAGCTTAGTTGTCTATGGTCCTGAAATATATCTAAGAACCTTCTCACAAGCTATACATATCTAATGCAAAAAACCGCATATTAATCGGTCCAGTAGTTTTCCAGGAAAACGGTAACAACAAGTAATAAAATTAAAAATTTTAAAAAACCCACGACGAACTGCTGACCTCCATTAAAACAACAATTAGAACTTAACAAAGGTATATATTATAAAATAATATCTAAAACACAAAAATGCATATTTGCCGGCTCAGTAGTTTTTTTGACTAGCGTGGTGGACTATGGCCAAACCCTTCTCATTCCGAGATAAAACTTGTGCTTAATAAGGTGTCATATTATAGTGTTAAATTTTAATATTCTGATAAAAATTGTTAGAAAAAATGTGATCACTTAAGGAGTTCCTGTGACCACTTTTTGGCTCCATCATGAGACCCTGGGCAGCATCTAGGTACAAAGTGGTAGTCAAGACAAATCAAAAGAGTCCAAATACGACGGGTTTACGATGAGAATTTAAGGAGTTCCCATGACCACCTCCTGGCTCCATCATGAGACCCTGGGCAGCATCTAGGTACAAAGTGGTAGTCAAGACAAATCAAAAGAGTCCAAATACGACGGGTTACGATGAGAACTTAAGGAGTTCCCATGAGCACCTCCTGGCTCCATCATGAGACCCTGGGCAGCATCTAGGTACAAAGCGCTCGTCAAGACAAATCAAAAGAGTCCAAATACGACGGGTTTACGATGAGAATTTAAGGAGTTCCCATGACCACTTCCTGGCTCCATCATGAGACCCTGGACAGCAGCTAGGTACAAAGTGCTAGTCAAGACAAATCGAAAGAGTCCAAACACGACGGGTTTACGATAAGAACTTAAGGAGTTCCTATGACCACCTCCTGGCTCCATCATGAGACCCTGGGCAGCATCTAGGTACAAAATGCTAGTCAAGACAAATCAAAAGAGTCTAAACACGACGGGTTTACGATGAGAACTTAAGCAGTTCCTATGACCACTTACCAGATCACGATTGCAGCTCAACTTGATTGTCTATGGTCCTAAAACCTGGAACCTTCTCACAAGCTATACATATCGAATGCAAAAAACCTCATTTCAATCGGCCCAGTACTTTTTGAGAAAAATAGTAACATATTGAAAAAATTAAATCATAAACTACAGCTCAGCTTGGTTGTCTATGGTCCTAAAATATATCTAAGAACCTTCTGACAAGCTATCCATATCTAATGCAAAAAACTGCATCTCAATCGGCCCAGTACTTTTTGAGAAAAATGGTAACATATTGAAAAATTAAAATCATAGACTACAGCTCAGCTTGGTTGTCTATGGTCCTAAAATATGTCTAAAAACCTTCTCACAAGCTATACATATCTAATGCAAAAAACCGCATCTCAATCGGCCCAGTACTTTTTGAGAAAAATGGTAACATATTGAAAAATTAAAATCATAGACTACAGCTCAGCTTAGTTGTCTATGGTCCTGAAATATATCTAAGAACCTTCTTACAAGCTATACATATCTAATGCAAAAAACCGCATATTAATCGGTTCAGTACTTTTCCAGGAAAACGGTAACAAAAAAGTGCACAAACAAACAAACATACAAACAAACAAACAAACACACAACCTCTTAGGGCAAACACATATACCGTCTCCGTTTCGTCGAGGGTAAAAAAGTGCACAAACAAACAAACATACAAACAAACAAACACACAACCTCTTAGGGCAAACACAATATATAGGTACCGTCTCCGTTTCGTCGAGGGTAAAAATGGGTTTTGCCAAAAACTTCATCATTCTGTCTTACGTATAACCAAAACCGAATGAATACATAGGAAAACGAATGATTTAATTAATTTATAAAGTTCTAGTTTCAAAAACTGCTCGGACGAAATAGGGATCTGCCTGCCGAATGGTGTACCTGAATCGATTCTGTACTACATAGATTTTTCAGCTTTGGGGGATTATAGCGAATTAATTTGGATGAAATAAACTCCTTACAAAAATGTATGGAATCACGATCGGCTGACTCTTGCGGGGCGAGGGTAGATGCCTTGTCATTTTTCTGCCCAATTATTGACACTAGTGCATGAAAAAGGCGATCAATATGACAACACAATATCATAATAATCAATGGCGAAACTGCCCAGTTCGCGGCTAGAGAGTAGAGAGGTAAGGCGAATATGGCCAATATCACGCGTCCCGTGGCTAATTCGTCCAAGCGAATTAAGCTTCTTGTTCCTTGATTAACTGTATGAATATATTCTTATTTTTAACGCTGTGCCTCCACAGTCCGCAGTCATAGTCCGAGGGACACCTGTCTAGGGAAACAGGTTCCGCCGACCGTGTGAATGGACGTGATGGATCTTCTCATACACCGAAACTGGTTTTTTATTACTGATCCATTCTATTTATTTCAAAATATTGTTTCATCTTTTCAATAGTTGTCAATAGCCATACCCACTCTGGCTACTTACTTTGCTAGGTTTATTGAAAACTAATGCCCGCTAAACTTTGTTTAAACAGTTTATGTTATTGTATACTTTCTAACTTAAACTTCGTCAGAGGGGAAGCTCTTTCCTATCTCAAAGTAGTCCACGTTACAAAGAAAACCTACATGAAAAATCTGAATTTTCTAAAACGATTCATACCAGTCAGTATGTAAGCGACCCAATCTTCCAAATATCGTTATTATTTAGAGTTTAGATAAATAATAAACATGCAAGAAACAACTAGCAACAAACAAGTATCAAGACCAAAATAAATCAGTCATTAAAATATTAAGTCTTCCTTTTTCCTATTTGATTAAACTATAAAAGATAAATGTTCGCCATGATAGTTTAATTTATAACACGTGGATTGATATAATATATACAACGTGTTTATAAGCAATTCCTATAACTTCGAGGTATTGAGCAGACCACTTATAAGAATCGAACTGCATAAGAAATATTTTTTAATATTAAAAAAAAAAACACAGTTTTCATACAAAGTAATTCAAATATTTCCGACTATTTATGTTATACACACCTTTATGTGAAAAGCGACAACGTCGCATTTTATGAAAAATTAAAAAAATATTTATTTGTTAGAATTTTATCAGCTAGTCGTATCGTTTTAAAGAATGGCTAAGGCAAGGTGGCTATAATGTTATTAATACCGTTACTAGTTACACCGTGGGATATTTTTCAATGATTTAAGTTTGGCAACGTCGCAAAAACAAGGATGCGGCATATGGGAAACAATTTTGGATGTATTTATAAAAGAAAAATTATTTTCTCCGAAAATATCCATTTTAGAACACATGTTCCTTAGCCATTTTTGATTACTTTTCGTTAAGGAATCTAACCCTAGAGTTATAGGAAATGCTCATAAACACGTTGTATATATTGACATGATTATAATACGAGTAGTTAGCGCGTTACATTTCGAGAACAAATGCTAAACTAATTGTTTTGGTCGTATAGTAGGTATTATTTGATGTTTTATTATAAAAACAAGTGAGCATGTAATATGTTACATACGTAAATACCTATGCCAATACGTACTTGGCCAGTGTGCTAGTCTATGGCCAAACCCTTCCCATTCTGAGAAGAAACTTGTGCACAGTACCTAGCGGCCCAGCAATGGCTTGAAATGATGATTAAGTACCTATTCATGATAAAGTATTGAACTTAGTTATGTAAACTATAGAATTACAGACAGAACCTTGGAAACACGTCTGTAAAGTTAGTTCAATAAAAAACAGTAATCTTTGAAGGATATAACGATTGTAAATTTAGATAAGGATTAGTTTACACGAACAAGATTGCTAACGTGAACTTCGTAATTCATTTGCTCACATCTAGATTACCTACATCAAAATCATATGTTTTCAGATAAGCATCATAGTAAAGTTACTATGTAATGCGTATTGGACGGTTACTAGCTTTGCATTTTTATGTACCACTTGTAAAGATTTGATTGGGCTACCGCGATGGTGTAGTGGTTTACATGTTGAACTGCGGATGACGAGGTCTTTGTTTCGATTCTCGGGTCCGGTCGGACCAAACATTCTTATTCCGGGCTTGTGCTGAGCATTTATTAAAGTTGATGATAGTTAGCAGTGTTTCATGATTAATTCCCTGCGAGAGTGAGGGAATTGAGTGCATCTGGGTTTACACGTACACTTGTGAACTTAAATATGTCTAATCAGTGGCTAATTAATCTCTATGCAGATTGGCCGCTGTCGTAGCGTTTCGGTTGGCAGGATATTACTTATCATTTTAAAATTTTGGTGCACTGACTTTGCAGTGACCACTTTTGTTAAGTATATAAAGTTATTGTAGTAAACTCTACTCAGAAAATATTTATCTTCAGTAGGTACTTTACGGGTTTCCAATACTGCATCGAAGCTAAACCGCAAAGTAACAATCATTTTTTAATATGCTAATCGCCGCTTTCTAGACTTAATATAAATGGCGCTAAAACAAGCTTTCGTTTACCCTTCGATTGCTTTTTGCCAGATAATACATTTACATGAGACTTTCAATAGAAAATAACCTCGATTTTATAGCATTCCGTGTCTTGAAATATGTTTTCAATTTTCTTAGCTTCCTCTTTCCTGTCTCTGCTCTGTTCATTGTATTTCTATTACACAGTTAATTCCCGCGACTTTTACCTTATTTCTTGTATTTCGTTGCGCCTCGATCAAGTGCCATTGTTTTGAAATTATTAATATGTTAATTGTATTAAAACATTATGTTGTGTCTTCATGTAACCTAAAGTGATGGACATAGGTACTCTGCTTAATCGTTTGTATGACGTACCTACCTATACCCCTATGGAGAAGTCTTTAAAGATATACTTTGCTCATCATCATAATCATACATACGAGTACTTATTGCTACGTCTTTATCAATCGTTTTCAATGTAACGAAGCGTTACTTATTTATTTATAATATAATTGTTATTTTTATAAATTAATATATTTATAAGGTTACTAAATATCAATTTCCGAACGCTAGCGGCCGTTTGTTTGCAACTCATAAAACCCGCGGCCTGAAGTTGCATCACTATGCGACTTCAGTCAGGCCCGGCGCGTTCCTAGCGACGGGCGTGATGCTTTTATTTGTCGCGTTCCAGCGCACTAGTTGGGACGCGACGCCTTCCATAATGCGTTTTTTTAATGTTTAAATAGTATTTAAATTTCGTGCAAACTTTCTCCCGCATTAGGGAGCAAGGTTCGCACTTCAGCGACGTGCACCTTTACCATTATCGCTGCATTACATCCAGCCACGTCACACCAGCACCGTTCGGGATCCCAACATGACCATCTGCTGTGCTCCTCGCCTCTGGGCCGCCTACTACCATCAAGGCCATTAACCGAGGAGAGTACCAAACTACCACTGAGGTCAAATCAGACATCACGTTACACCACGTTACACGTTACACCTACAAATGTGTGTGCCTACTCGCTGAGCAAAGCCGCGGTATCTTTGTGCCTATTTTAGAGTTCCGTAATAAACGTTTTTACAGTTTCCTTCTTTTTTGCATTTTAATTTTACATTTCCCTTTTTTTTTAAATTTATTCCACCCCGGCACATCAGATGTGTGACCCTGAAGAACTGAGATTATAAGCACTGACTAACTGAAACTATACTACTGAAATTATATTAAATCATATTGATTCCATGGGAACTCCTTGATAAGCCTATATTCTTCTCCGGGATGCAAGTAGCCTTTGCACCAAAATCGGCAAAACGATATGCCCAAGAAAATGTATCAGTTAGACGATAGAAAATACGCTTTGTTCCGACGCACAGACAGACACACTTTCACATTTATAATATAAGTATGGATCCAAAATCTCCTATGTTACAGCCGAAGCAGTTAGTAGTAATACGGCACAAAATTACCCACTTTACTGCTGGTAATACCTAAGACTGGTAGTAACACGGGTAACGAATGCAACTTTAATAGTTTCCGAAAATTCTCAATTTTTTGTCATAAACCATACCTAGTCCGTTATTACTAGAAAATCAAAAGCATAAATTGGGCCCTATAATAAATGGTAAGTGCAGTATTAACGAAAGAAATTGCCTCAGTTTCATAGAATTGATAGTGGTAACAAACACGAAATCGTTTTGAGGCGAGGTGCAGCCGCGTAAAGCGCATGAGTCACAATAGCTGCTCATAGATAGACCTGTTAAACCTGACTTTGGGTAAGCTTATTTAACCTGAAATTTGTACGTACTTTCTCGTATGTTCCAAAAAAAAACCATGAAAATTGGTTCCTTAATGCTCGCTGTTATCTGATATTTTAATTTATTAATTATTAAGTAAGGTAAATGTAGTTTCCACTACCCTGTTTAAGTTAATCAACATTCATCATCATCATAACTTCAACCCTAACAGACTCACTGAGCTCACATGAGTTTCGTCATGGTCCACCACGCTGGGCAATTGCGGTTTGTTAGACTTCGCACACCTTTGAAAACAATATAAAGAACTCTCGTCTATGCAGGTTTCCTCACCGTTATAGCAAGTGATATTTAATTTATCAAAACGCTCATAACTCCGATAAGTTAGTGGTTTGTTCCCGGCAAGCACCTAAAGGTTCTTGGATCCCGGGGATTGAACCCCCGAGCACCCGATCGCCGCTGAATTCCTGAAATCCAAGTTACTTAAGTTACCAAATACAATTCAATAAAAAAATTGTAATATTTATAGTCACTGCCTTGTGCTAAGAGTTTCAAACTGCTCATTTCAACATTTGTATTACCAACAATACGCTAACTTGTCATAATCGGTGTGAAGTTATCACCATCTGTCGTATGAAATCAAGTCGGGCAGTCAATCGGCTGGCCTTTGCAATGCACTCAGTGCAATAATAAACGATACATTATTGAACGTGCCGTAAAATGCACGTGTAGTAGGGTTACCTCAAGCTCAATCAATTTTCGCCGCTTAAGAAAAAATCTTTTAAAAATGTCTGCAAGAATTTAGTTGTCAAAGCAATCAATCAAATCTTATTAATATTATAAATGTGAAAGTTTGGATGGATGTATGGATGTTTGTTATTGAACATTAAAGAATTCCCGCGAGAACCAAAAAACCTCAATCCACGCGGACGAAGTCGCGGGCATCAGCTAGTACTTCTTAATGATTAATTTAGGGTCAGTTCAGACCAAAAGGCAAAATCCTCGCCCAATTATTTGATGGCACTGAATAAAGAATTGCTGTACCTATCTAATCAGTTAGTATTGGTTTTAAGTACCTATAAAATTTAAAGCAGACTACAAAAGACCAGACCAGAAGTAGACCTATCTTGTCTGCTTCGATTCATAAAAATATGAGTGAGTATGTCATATGTGAGTGTAACTTTAACTAGTAGATTTAAAAAATATATTGTAGGATGACTTAGATATTTGTTGGTTTATATCTCACTATGCTAAATTTTGATAGAATGACGTCATTGGCAGTCCTATTCTTAGTTTAAAGGTATAGTACATGTGAATTCAAACTAATGATTAGTTACACGAAATCCTTTGAAACGTGATAAAGCAAATTTCCGAAAGTTTATGTGATTATGCTAACCCTATTTAAATCAAACTACATATTGTTGGGAATACCCAGGCCGGCGCCATACCATGGCGTGACTTTGTTAGTCAATCATACACGAAAGTTATTGTTTTGCTTGTAAAATTAACCCACTGTAACTTTTTTAATAAATAAGGTGACGAATAAAACATGCTATTCGCTTATATGCTAATTAATAAATTTTACTGTTAATGATAAAACGATAAATTTAATATATTAATCACCTGTGTATTTCAGTATGAACAATTTAATGTACCTATGTGTATTTTTTATTTGGTATTATTTAGAGCTATTGTAAGCATTTACATTATATTTTAATTAAACACCCTCTTTGCGTACGAAAACAGAAAAGGTAAAATTAAAATTACACATTTTAAACAAAAGGTACTCGTAAAAGCACTCTAATAACCAAGCTAGTATAATGTAAATATCCATACACATTCTACACGGATCTACACATTTCGAAGCTAGACTTTACCTAACTTGTGTCCCTGGGTAGTACGGCTTCATCTTAAGCCGTGACTGAAATGTCCACAATAGAATAACCTAGACCTGTAGCAATAAAATACAAAAAAAAATCTTCTGCTATATATAATAGCTAAGAAGTAGGAGTGTCTTCAAAGTTCATTCGAAATGAAGAGATCCGCAATAGAATTAAAGTCACCTAAATAGCCCAAACCATGAGTAAATTGAACTGGCAGTGGACGCTTGTCGTTGGAGGGATGGCTGTTGGAGCTGGAAAGTTCTAGTATCTTCAGCACGGTGGTCCGACAAAAACGGTGGCGGGAAGTGACGGGATGAGGAAGGCTGTTGACCGGGTGTGGTGACGCTCTTAGTTAAAAGCCTATATTCAGCCGTGGACATCCGCACTCCGCAGGCTGAATTGATGATTACGACGAATCAGTACCTGCTCGTTACTAAACCTGTGAGTATTGGAACGACTGCCCAAAAGCCCACACAGACTAAATTAAGTGATTACAAAACGACTCAAATCAGGCTGTTGCACTCCCTAATAAGCACACAAATCAGGCATTGCAATCTGCCGCAACGGACTGTTTGTACTTTATTTACGTCATTGCCCTCAAAGACCTAATAATTTAATCAAAAACACGGCCGCTTCGTAGAACCGCCGGCTTTGATTGCTTGGAGACAATCGTAATTGGCCACTCTATATTCATTATATCAACAGCGCTATTTCACACAGCGTAATATAGCGTAATCTATTTGCAAGTAGGTATAATTCTAAATGTATAATATAAAAAAAGTTATGTGTCAGCTCCGACGCACGACTGGAGTTTATTCTGTAAGAACGATTATAAAATAGGTACATAGATTAGTGAATGAAGGTAAATGAACGCATTTTTTATATTACTGAAAGCATTTTTGATACTTACATTTATTTATATTAATTATAATTTATATTCATCAAAATACATTACATAGTCATGGAAACAAACAAGTGTTACCATGGAAACATAAAGTCAATAACGTAACATTGAGTTTGATTTTACTCCCCATTTTTCATACCCCGGGCTTGTATATGAAAATTGATTCTAAAGGAAACTTTAAAAAGACGTCCTTGCTGACTAATCCATCATTCGGCGTGCAGCCTAAACAATATTTTGACAGAAGTGACCCCGATGACTAAGAATTTTTGGAAATTCAACCGCGAGGTTAAAGTTTGTTTGAAATATCTCCGTCCGTATATAATAATTCTGTCCATAATATTTTGATTCCTCGAGTTATAATAGGTCCTGGTCCTGACTGACTGATCTATCAACGCACAACCTTAATAATATTTTGACAGACAGTTTTAGTATTTTTGGAAACTACAATCCGTCACTTTTCAAAAAATGCACTCGGGACGAATACGGGTTGGGTTAGCTTATTTGAGTGTTACTATTTACACCACAGATGTAAACAATATAAACGAATCGGTTGGGGCCTTGGAGGTCAAACAACTCTATAGTCTATACCTACATATTAGCGAATGGAAATATTATGATGATACTTGTAGAAAAACGACTTTGTCTAGACGCGATTTATTTTGGTCATCGTTTTGGATGCCTTGTATTACTATAGTGCAAAATATTCAAAATGATAAATGGGTTGTTGGTTATTTTGGTGATTCCGATTATTTAATAATCAATAATTCTAAGCTTATACCTAGTTTATAAGTTATAAAAGAGCATCAATATCATCCAAATTACCAAGCCATCGTTAGCTCACTAGTCGCTACTGAGCACGACACTCTTAAAAAGTTTAGGCCATAGGTTTAGTCCACCAAGCTCGCCAAGTGCGCATTGGCATCTTACTCATTCTACGAATTTCGATTGCCTTAGTCTGGATTTGTCAGCTTATCTTTCATGCTAGTTAATAATGATTTATTCACTGCAAAGTCGTTTGTAGGTGTAAAATGATCACTGAAAATAATTGAGCATTCACAGAAGAAATTCGAGACGACAGATTCAGACCATTGCCCCTATTTACTCTACTCGAAGGATCGCAAAGCTACCCGTACGTCACAAGACCCACATGGATCATCAAACGGTTGATATAGTAACTTATATTCCACCGCATTTCGGTCGGCGAGTGTGTAGTGTGTGTCATCCCTTAGGCTATCGGGTTTCGAGCACCACACTGAGGCTTCACTGTGCGGAGCCTGCACGACAAAGCGGGTTCAATTAAACGTGATGTGCTTTGAACAGTTTGTACAATGGCATATTCTCTATTTCATTAATAATTCGGGCCTGCAAAACTTCAGCCCCTCCTTAAGCGTTTTATGGGGAGTAAAATCAAACTTTCTCCGTTACGTTATTAACTTTATATTTCCATAGCAACACTTATTTGTTTCCATAACTATGTATTTTGATGAAATTATCTAATGAATATAAATAAATGCATCAAACATGCTTCCAGTAATATAAAAATGCGTTCATTTACCCTCATTTACTATTCTATATATTTCATAATCGTTCGTAAAGAGTAAACACTAAACTCCAATCGTGCGTGTCGGAGCTGACACACACAATTTTTTTTGTAGACACTACAAAATGAGCCCGACTACCGCTTTTTACAATAAAGCCAGGAGGAGTATGCACTATGCAGCAGGCTAGTGCCTTAGTTTGTCTGCTACGATCACCTGCTATACAATCATATAGCATCGTAACAATTACTTTGTTTTTGCCGGTGGGGCGGTAACTACCTACGACAGAAGCCTCCCACCAAAGTAAATTCAGAAATTATGAATTCCCAAATTTCCCGGCAGTGTCAGCCGGACGTCGAACCCGAGACCTGCCACTTTTATGGAGGAAAAAGGAGTTTTTACTCATTAAATATGCCAAATTACATATATATATCTTCACTAGCTGAAATATCCTCGTGGAATAAGTTTTTTTTATTCCCAGGGAAACTCCTTAATTTTCCGGGGTAAAAAGTAGCCTATGCCATTCACCAGGTCCTTTACTATGCCCATGCAAATCACGTCGATCCTGTTGCAGCGTCGCCGCTCTGTTGCAGTGTAATTGAAGGACCAACCAACAATAAAAACACAGTTTCGCATTTAAGTATAATAGTATGATATCCTGCAGTAGGTACTGCCTACGTACAGAGACCAATATAAATTTTGATAAGGTACTTATACAGTTTCACTCTAAATGGGACGCGAGGAAAATCGTCGTGGGCGTTAGGTAAACACTGGTTTGGGAACATTATTGTATTCGCTTGCCACTTGATATCATTCATACTTTCAATTACGACACTTCCAACAAATATAGATTACCAGATAATGCCCACGGCGTCGTCTGGGGCATTATAAAAATCCCTTGGGACCTCAACTTTTCCATAATAACAAATTACACTAAGTATTGGCTCTATTCTGATTCATAAAAACAAAACAAGAAAAATCAACACTGGCAATTTTTTTTGTAACGCGTGTTTTGTCTACGGAAACTGGCATATTTTATAGGGTTTTCGTTTTCAAGAAATTCCAAGTGCAAAATCACACATTTCTAAATCCAGCTGTTTTAGCTGAACGTTTATCTCAGTCAGTCAGTTTATCCTTTTAACTGAGTAGGTTTGTGATTTAAGAAACGTATTTCTCAAACACTTCAATGAATTAGTAATCCCTAAACAAGTTTCACTCCAATAAAGCACGGATAATGGTGCTACGAAATGCGTTCGTGTTCGACGGTTAAACACGCGCATTTGGTCCAAAATGTCAACATTCGTTATAACGACACATTAGGATTTCGGCAAGATTTGCTTGATTGAGGGTTGTTTATTGGACGAAAGGAAACTTAATTTATTATCTAAAAAGATAAAAGATCTGTTGCCCGCGACTTCGTCCGTTGATTCTCGCGGGAACTCCTTAATTTTCCGAGCTAAAAAGTGGCCTTCTCCAGGTCCTCAAATCACGTCTGTATAGTATAATTGCCTTGCTGAGTTATGCAAAAATTGGTTGAGATTATCTCTATAACCTATCTCCTCTTATAGTTTTGTCGCAAACGGATAAATAAAATTAATTAAAAAATTAAAGGTTTTATTTTCGCGTAGACGTATGGCGCTTCCCTAATATTTCGTAATTAGATGCGTCCTTTGCCTAATAGTCCATTCATTCTAGTTTTCAATGTATGGGCAAAACGGCAAAATTTATAACACTTTAAAATTACTGCGGTTTTATAACTATGAGTTGTGTTTTTTAATGTACTATTAAAAAACACAACTCTCCCGCCCACCGAAATTTTCCCGCCCCCCTAAAAAAAATTTTGCAGATTTCCTAAATTTTCAAGAAAACTATACAAGCTAGGACAAAACTGACAAAGATAACATTGTTCCTTAATAAATTATCTACATATAAGTTCATAACATTTATTGTGATAGGAGTTATAGTTTACAAGCTGTGGTGCGTTACCTTACTATACCTTGGAATATGATATTCATACAAAAATTATAAACGCGAAAGTGTGGATGTCTATCTGTTACCTTTTGTTCCGTTAGTTTATTGAAAGCTAGTGTAACGATCGCAATCAACTCTGATTGGCAAACGTTTTCGCTATTGCATAAAAATCCTTTAGAAATCCTGAGGAATAGGTACCTTAAGGCACTGTGAGCTCGCGAGATTAAAATACAGGCGCGAGGGGGTGAAATCAAGCAAGCGTAAAAAAAATCATGTGTAAAAAAATAAATATTTACTGTTCAATACAAATTAATCCGACAATGTGTTTGATTTAGAAATGTAAATTTTATCTTATATTTCTAAAGCAAATTATCAGTTTCAATAAGGAGAAAAATAGCTTTAAAAGGTAAACTAAGAGGTTTCTTTTAAATAAATTTCAATGCAGATATTTTTTTTAAATTGTGTTTTAAGATGTGTCAATGGCTGCTTAAAGGTCTTGAAAACAACAAATTATTTTTACAAGCATAGATTATGTCACCGTTTGATGGATACCACTGCTATTAAAAACCCCCTTTTACGCAACACAGGGCCTTAAATTCAGCCCATCACATTGAGAATGCGCCAATGATGCAGCTTTTCGATAGTTGGCTAGATGTTTGATATCAAATTTGTCCAATACTTTGCTCTACTCCTAAAGATATCTGTCTTGTCTCTTTTTACCCTCGACGAAACGGAGACGATATATATTGTGTTTGCCCTAAGAGGTTGTGTGTTTGTTTGTATGTTTGTTTGTTTGTGCACTTTTTTGTTACCATTTTCCTGGAAAACTACTAGACCGATTGAGATGTGGTTTTTTGCATTAGATATGGATAGCTTGTGACAAGGTTCTTAGATATATTTTAGGACAATAGACAACCAAGCTGAGCTGTAGTCTATGATTTTAATTTTTCAATATGTTACCATTTTTTAAAAAAAGTACTGGGCCGATTGAGATGCTGTTTTTTGCATTAGATATGTATAGCTTGTAAGAAGGTTTTTAGATATATTTTAGGACCATAGACAACCAAGCTGAGCTGTAGTCTATGATTTTAATTTTTCAATATGTTACCATTTTTTCTCAAAAAGTACTGGGCCGATTGAGATGCGGTTTTTTGCATTAGATATGTATAGCTTGTGAGAAGGTTTTTGGATATATTTTAGGACCATAGACAACCAAGCTGAACTATAGTCTATGATTTTAATTTTTCAATATGTTACCATTTTTCTCAAAAAGTACTGGGCCGATTGAGATGCGGTTTTTAGCATTAGATATGTATAGCTTGTGAGAAGGTTCTTAGATATATTTTAGGACCATAGACTACCACTCTGGGCTGATTTTAATTTTTCAATATGTTATTATTTTTCTCAAAAAATACTGGGCCGATTGAGATGAGGTTTTTTACATTAGATATGTATAGCTTGTGATAAGGTTCTTAGATATATTTTAGGACCATAGACAATCGTGCAATCGTGATTTAGTAAGTGGTCATAGGAACTCCTTAAGTTCTCATCGTAAACCCGTCGTGTTTAGACTCTTTTGATTTGTCTTGACTAGCACTTTGTACCTAGATGCTGCTCAGGGTCTCATGATGAGCCAGGAGGTGGTTATGGGAACTCCTTAAGTTCTCATCGTAAACCCGTTGTATTTGGACTCTTTTGATTTGTCTTGACTAGCACTTTGTACATAGATGCTGCTCAGGGTTTCATGATGGAGCCAGGAAGTGGTCATGGGATCTCCTTAAGTTCTCATCGTAAACCCGTTGTATTTGGACTCTTTTGATTTGTCTTGAGCGCTTTGTACCTAGATGCTGCTCAGGGTCTCATGATGGAGCCAGGAGGTGGTCATGGGAACTCCTTAAGTTCTCATCGTAAACCCGTTGTATTTGGACTCTTTTGATTTGTCTTGACGAGCGCTTTGTACCTAGATGCTGCCCAGGGTCTCATGATGGAGCCAGGAAGTGGTCACAGGAACTCCTGTTACCTTACTGTTGTGTAAGTGATCATCATTTTTAAACATTTTTATCAGAATATTAAAATTTAACACTATTTGACACCTCTACTTACTACTAAGCACAAGTTTTATCTCGGAATGAGACTGGTTTGGCCATAGTCCACCACGCTGGTCAAAAAAACTACTGAGCCGGCAAATATGCAGTTTTGTGTTTTAAATATTATTTTATATATACTTTTGCTAAGTTCTAATTGTTGTTTCAATGGAGCTCTGCAGTTCGTCGTGGGTTTTTTAAAATTTTTAATTTTATTACTTGTTCTTAAATGTTCACATCAGATAGGAAAATGAAAGTAAAGAAAATGATTTGCATTCTTGAAAGATCGGGAAAATGAGTAGCGCGCCAAATATCGTCATGTCCAATGGGTAAACACTTGTCTCCGACCCAAATTGCCCTCACTTGTCATGCCGAGGGTACCTTTGCGTGACTTACAAAAATGCCTTATTACTCCCCTCTATTGGTACAATTAGTGACGGAGAAATATCGTTTGAATAGCGGAATATGACATTTTTATTTTCAAGTTTTGTTAGGAAGGACAATAACATTCCGCTTTAGTTGTCGGACGAATCATTCAATAGAAAAGGGCAGACTTTTGATCAAAATAAGCTTGGGGATGTTTTTAGGAGGGTTTAGATTTTTATAATTCTTCCATTACAATAAGTTCTTAAGAGACATGATGACTCTTGTCCCAATGGGGCACAAATAGAGACGTCTATATTATTAGTTCGATGTCTGCTCTATTCGAGCTGATTCGAGTATTGTTTTGGCCAATTTACCGTGATAATTATTTCGCATAAATTTTGACTCCTCTTATTTGTCCTAACAAGTTAAAGATAACCCGTTGAACTTCGGTATTTGATTAGAATTAATTTCTCAAGTTCTACATCCCCATTCACAAGCTAAGGACATACCTACAACTTTTTGCAATCGGACTTCTCTTAAGCGTTGTAAAGCCTATTTTTATGATAGCTTCCCAAGACCGTTAAGAATATCTAAAGTTATGTTGTTTTTGTGCTTTCAAACATAAATTAAAA
Organism: Erebia aethiops; assembly: GCA_923060345.2. NCBI lineage: Eukaryota > Metazoa > Arthropoda > Insecta > Lepidoptera > Nymphalidae > Erebia > Erebia aethiops. Next base: position 21,449,292 of record OV281080.1, on the reverse strand, counting down.
GCACCCCCGTTGGCTTCAACTGTTGCTAAGGGTTTTTATTGTTAATTAAAGTAGACACATACATGAGTGGTGTTCCGTTTTTTGTCGTACACGGATAAATATGGTGCGGTGTCGTTAAGGCGCTGTGTGTGGTCAGGGGGGGGGTCTCCAAAGCAGTGTATCCATTAAATGGTGGCATATGGAAGATTGAAAAAAATATATGATGTTTTCAAGACCTTAACTCAGATATTGTTTTATCCCAAAACACGATTTAAACAACTTCGCTGCATAAAAAATAAATTCAAACATACCTCTTATTTCAGTTTTCAAATCAACACATCTCCAAATTGAAAACCTCAATTTACTTGAAAAATATATCATTAAATTCCAAATTCTAAATGACATCCATTGATTTATTAATATTTATTAAAATGTACACATATTTTCTGTTTTCCATTGTATTCCGGTTTTTCGAGAAGCGCTAGCTCATTTTCACCTCCGCCAGTGTTCGAAAGAACTTCACAGACGATGGATCTGTGCTCCTTTGCTCCAGCGTTTAAATCGATATTTTAAAATGGTTTTCAAACATAACATGAATAAGACTAATGTTTATTCAACATGAATTGACAGAAGACGTGGATATTACAACTTTCGTGAGCTATCTTCTTTTATATAACTAAAAATACATAATCAAATAAAGTATGAATATGTGTTCTCTGACCAAACTTTTGACAGCTCGAAATAATGATGCCGTAATGCGCTATCCATTCGATTTTTGACAACAATCGACTTCATTTACGAAGAAGTTTTAATCGATTTGACACATTGATATTACAACTTTTTGTATTGTTTTATAAACATACCCAGGCGTCTAAATGTATTTTTTATGTATTAAAATAAATATTTTTGGTGAAGCAATGCTGTAAATGTATATTTTATTATTTGGCAACATCAATAAGGCAGGTCATAGAAACCATCCAACGCCAAAGATGACGCTACTTAAATGACAATCAAGTGAGCTTGTGTTGCAGCTTCGTAATTATTTTGAAAACTATTTTCAAAATTAAAATCGTACTAGTAATTACTAGATTGACATACGAGTTGCGAAATATCGCATAAAAAGGCACGTCGCTTCACTATTTAAAAAAAAACTCCTGCTGGTTGTAACAATGACGTCTTTTAATATTTCCAAGAAGTAGGTAAGTTGTCAAACATCCAATTACTGTCAGAGGGTTCACTGCCATCGCTTAAAGCAGTATTACTTAAAAATGTCAGTTTTATGTCACGTACCTTGAAGGTCCTAAAATAAGGATTATAATTCTAAAAACACGAACGTCAACAATATTAAAACAATACGGATTTAAGCGATAGTAGTATGCCTCCAGTGCAATTTTTGATATGAATGGAAAATAACAAAACAGTGGTAAGACAGAAAGGAAAACTGAAAATCAAGCATTGCCACTTCAGCTTGCTACTGCCTACTCGTCCGCTCTCATTGGACCAGACCGACCAGATAATATTATTACCTATATCGAAAGCTTGCTGAGTAAGGACCTAGTAGTGTCTCAAATACTTCAAATAAGTGCCTATTGCAAGTTTTATTACTAATTGATTGGATATTAGATACCCTTAGGGTTTCGTTTCTGGGACCCGGGAGTTAGGAATTTCCGGGAAATACGTCGTTGGTTTTTTTTGTGATTTCCCGTTTTTGTGTACAGAGTATTTTTTTAACTTATCTCTTGAGAAATATTTGAGAACAAGTTGATCTCTTAACTTGTTTATTATAATTCTCCCTGACTACTAGGGCATGCATTCGGTGCTGTGTTTGAGTACCGGGAAATTTTGGACCGATATTGGCACGGAACCGGGAATTCCCGGGACTTTCGATACTTTCGATACTACCTTAAATTATCACAAAAACACGGCTAAGACATTACAGAAAGTATGAAATAGACCAAATATTACTGTTCATTAGGCGTTATACAAAAAATTATCGCATAATATTTCACACAGTAATATACTGAATATTACTATTCATTAGGCATTATACAAAAATTTATCGCATAATATTTCACACAGGACTGTAAATTCATGATTTTTTCATGTACTTGTACCATAACTCGCTTCGTTACAAATTTCAAAGTTTTATTGTAGTTCATAGGTTTTACAGAGATTGCGTCTTGTATGAAAATACACTTTGAAAAGTTGAAATTTTTTTTATCGTGATACGCTCATATGTAACTACTTTTATAGCAATTAGAAGCCAGTGCAAATATAAATTTACTACATCAAGCAGTTTATGAGAAACAAGCCTTGAGGCTTGGATACACGGACAACAAAGTGATCCTTTACGGGTCTTTTTTTATAGACAGGCGTACGTAGTAACCTCACCTCAAAGAATTACAAATGTTAATCTAAATCAACAATATTTTCCAACCCATACTCAGTATTCCCAAGAGAATCTCGTGAAGATGTTACTCTCTCCTATTCTGTGCCGTTTTTTGGTTTTGTCGCACGCTGATTTGGTCTCTACAATTATATTGGATATGGTAGGTCTTAGTATTTTTGGTATCCATTCACCGTCCTCCCCGTACGTATGGAGGATCCTAGGATCGAGGACCCTAGGATTTTCTAAAGACGTTTCCTATCAGCCATAAAGAGCCTCGTTACTGCTGCGTTACTGTCCAGGATTCACATCCATACATAAAGATTGGACTGTTCACAGTCTTGGTTTTTACATAACATTGTATGGAGAACTCCTGAGCATCTTAGGGAATTATGGATACGGATATCCATATTTTCTTTCCCTCTGCTATTGGTATAATTGACAGTGGAGTCAAAAATCAAAATTTAGTAGCCTCGGGCTTATGAGGTATATTTTATATTACAGTCTATCAATATTTTCCTGTCAATCTTCATGTGAAATTTATGAAAGTAACGATACAATTAACAGAATATAGCATAATCTACTTTAATTTATTATGGCTGAACAAATTTTATTCCAGTGACAGATCCATCAATTCATTGATCTTCAAAAAAGCTCTTCTCTGCTGGTAAATAATACTTACCAGAAAGACTAACATACGAAACTGTACGAAGTGGCAGTAAAATAATCGTTATAGCCAAAGTAAAAATAGGGGTTTTTAAACTAATACCTCGAATTTGTGAGCATAAAATACAGTATAGTGAATTAAATTATTGTTACATGCAGAAATATCCACACTTTATTAGAGAAGAATCGACAGAATGTATGTACTTCGAGTCTCAAAAGTATCAAAAGTACCGGTTTTATGGTGTGGAGAACCGGGACTGAAAATTATTCAGAAGTACCGGAAATTTTTGGTACCAGGAATTATCGGGAGCATGCCCTATTGACTAGGTACCTCACTCGCGCAGTGCTGAGCACTATTGTCTTAACGTGGGATAACGTGGGTTTAATCCCCAGCAGAGTGAATTTGGGAATTGGGCGTATTTTTATAAAATTGTACATGAAATAAAATCGATGTTTTTTTTTCATCATGTTTTGTTATTTTATTGATAAATTTGTGTTTCTTAGTTATTTATCTTTGTGAGCAGTAGCACTTTTTACAAATATTATGTTAAATTATAGTAAAAACAATCATTTTAAAATTAAGTGACGGAGAATTATTCCATTGAGTAACTAAACTTTATCTCACAAAAGGCACTTAAAAAAACAACTTTAGATAAGATTCACAGAAGTGTTTTACTAGTCTTACCAATCATGCCAATCACAAAAATAGGACAGCAAACATAAAATAACAGAAACACTATCAAAATTTGATAATTTTAGTTCTTTTGACTAACGTAAAGGCAAATTTATGTCATAATTTATTATATAACTTCTGAAATAGACAATGCTTTTTATTTTTGTTTTTGTAAGTTACGATAAAAAATATACATTTAAATATAACATAACAATAACTTATATTAATGATAAATTGTCAATATTATAAGCATTTATGCAATACTAGCCGATGCCCGCGACTTCGTATGGATCGAAGTTTTGTGGTTCCCGCGAGAACTCTTTAATTTTTCGGGATAAAAAGTAGCCTATGTGCTATTCCAGACTATAATCTATATCTGTGCCAAATTTCGGCCAGATCCGTTCAGCCGTTGGGGCGTCATTGAGTAACAAACATCCATACATCCATTCATACATCCATACATCCATCTGTCCAAACTTTTTGGAGGATTTTTTGAGAGGACAATTTGTCAGTGGAACCTTGACAATTACTCAAAGGAAAAGTAAGGGCACTGATCACAATGTTAAGAATTATTGTACTTTCTTACCATAAAACTATAATAGTCGTAGTAGGTACTTTTGAGTATTTTAAACTCTTTATTCTTTATTTTGTACTTAAATTATGTAAAATGTCGTCTATAAAATATAAGTAGAACTTCCAACCAATGTATAGTATGTTAAATCACATTGTACGAATGATTATAAGTAACAATTTTTTTGCGTTTTGTCTTCTTCGATTCTCCCTTTCTGATATTTTATCTCACCTCGGATATTTTTCTTGTTCTAGATTTTACGAGCTCCAAGTGTTATTTTCTTATATATTATTGTTTGAACTTTTAAGAGTCCCTCTTTAATTTCTCTATATGCTGCCTTGTTATTTCACCAGATGTCAGCGCCATTGTTACACCTTAATAATTTAATATATACAATACTCGTTTCCAATGCAAAACTCGGGGCCGTAAAAGCATAACCGTGTACAAACCTTTAGAAATCCATTGAGTACCAATTTGTTCAATTGACTGACAATTTCGAAAGAGTTACTTAAAGGACCGTAATGAATTCACGGCAACAATATTTTCTTGCATTGTATTTCAAGAATTTAAATATTCTGAATTTTCTCTGGTCTGGCCTGGTAGGAGGCTTCAGCCGTGGCTAGTTACCAATTACCACCCTACCGCCAAAGACGTGCAGCCAAGCTATTTAGCGTTCCGGTAGGATGTCGTGTAGAAACCGATTAGGTATATGGACTAGGGTTTAATATAACTACCATACCCCAAACAGGTTAGCCCGCTACCATCTTAGACTGCATCATCACTTACCATCAGGTGAGATCGCAGTCAAGGGCTAACTAGTATTTAATTTTAAAAAAACTGAATATAAGGTACATAAAAGTAGCAATACCTATTTTTAAAAAAATCCCGATTCTCGGGAATTCCCGGGAATCGGCCAATTTTATTCCCGTTTCCTTGAGTTTAAAATTTGCCGTTCCCGAGATTTATTTTTAATTTTGATTGAGTGGGATTTTTAAAAAGTTAATTTGTTTAGTTTCACCCAACCTAAGTCCAGTTAATTAATATAATAGGTTTTGCTTCGGACATAATATTGTCAATCAAACTTATAATTTTAGAGTACGGAAACAACGTACAAATTTGAAATTTTACATAAATTGGCTAATTTGCGGTTTTGGCTCTTACGAAGTTCTACCATATAGATAATTCTGTATGTAAAGATAAAAAATTGTAATCATGACACCAAAATTCTATGATTTTCTTCGTTTTTTATTTTTGAGTATTTTTCAAACACTGTAAATAATACTATATGTCTGCAAAAGACTAGAAATTGTTTTCAATGATCAATTTCCACCATCTTTTTGCTATTTAAATTTTTGAAATAACATCTGTATTTCTTGTTTCTGACAAAAAATGAATATCAGACTCTTAGTCGGTAAGTACATTGTATATACGTATGATATTGATTTATGCCACAATTATACTTGTAATTAACTCACGTAAGTAGTTTATGTAAATAAGATACTTATGTAACTCTAGATGATGCCCTCGACTTCGTCCACATGGATTAAGATTTTTTGACTCCCGCGGTAACTGTTTAATTTTCCAGGATAATGGTTCCGGGTAGCCTATGTCCTTCTCCGGGATGTAATCTACCTTTGTACCAAATTTCATCAAAATCGGTTGAGTAGTTGGGCCGTGCAAGCGTAGCAGACAGACAGACACACTTTCGCATTTATTATATTTTGTATGGATATTAGTATGCTGGGCTAGCTAATGCCCGCGACTTCGTCCGCGTGGTTGAAGTTTTTTTTATTCCCGCGGGAACTCCTTAATTTTTCGGGATAAAAAGTCACTCTCCCTCAACTATACCCACGCCAAAAATAACGTCGAACCATTGCTCCGTTGCGGCGTGATTGACGGGCAATTCAATTAACAATCACACTTTCGCATTTATAATATTAAGTATTAAAATGGATTTGCACACCATATGCGATTTACAATAGGTATTTTGTCAATTACCTACTCATGTAAGAGACTTTGGTAGGTACGTGATTTACTTACTTACGTTATTCTATCAATTTCACAAATTTTGAGTTACCGTGTTTTGTCATCCGAGGGCATCCGTGACATGCTATGACAAGCGCGCGAAAATAATGAAAACCGCGACGGGAGCGCCACCCGGCCGAAGTGGGCATAACTGACGTGAGGGGTGACGACTGAGGAGAGCCAACCTCTCGATTTGTGTTTTGATTTTAAGAGCTGACAGCGCCTTAAACCGCCGCACGTCCTTGACTAGGGCGGGTCGTTGACGTGCAGGCGGTCGTTCCCGCTCCCCACAAATGCACATATAGGGTGTCCAACTGTCCATTGCCTTGGAAACAAACAAAATATCTTTTGAGTGAGTGACTTTGAACTTTTTCCAATAGCTAAATCTGCACACGCAGGCTACAGCTTTCTGTAATGGATCTTTATCGGACGTGGACGTCTACATGGATTTTCTGTGACGAGTCTTTATCGGATAAAACATTTCGTCCCCGTTTGGAATAATTTTAGTCAAGCGTTATTTCTGTAGTCTTCCATCATCGTAAGAGAGTACCAACCAATCGAATATCCAAACGGACCGTGTCCGTATTAAATCCAAATAGTTGGTGAACTTCTGCACACGCGACTGATCGGACCCTTCTGATCGCTACATCCATACCTCCGACACGCGCCTCTATACTTTTAGGGTTCCCATGATCGTGAATCTGAATGGACTTGTGTCTTTTGGCATTTTGTTCTTTTTACTCTGTTCTGTATAAAATCCGTATTTTGTTTTAGGGTCTCCACTTTCCCTCCAACACAAAAGAGTTGAACAGACATGGCAAGAAGTCGCCAATCATCGTAGTTGCATTGAACGCGCGTCACACTACGTTAAAACACCTCTTACATGTAACGAACTTTATCTTTACACATGATGCTATTTCATGGATACACGTATCGCGTTTATTTGTAGCCGTGTGACAAAGACACCCAATCCGCTCCCTAAGTTTTTGACCTATCCCCTATACCTACTCCTATTAAGGATCCGTGTTTTGATTTTTCGCTGACAACAGGGCAAACGCCCTGTTGTGAACCCAAGCATCTATCACTTTTACATCATTACTTTTATCATTAGATTATACTACCAAGGTAAGGTAAGGTACCAAAGTAAGGATAAGGCACTTACCACTCGTGTACGACCTTATTTTCTTTTGAAGCCTATTTTTTTTTTGTAAAATAGCCCACAAATTTTCTCATTCAACATTTCGTAAAAACGTTTGTTTATTTTAATCTCCTTAGCAGGAAACTCGTCGCTGAAATACGGCGGCAGGGATTGACCGTGCGGAGATGTAATTAAATGATAAACAAATAAAAGAGACCGATGTCATTAGCATCGGGAACGGCTCACACCACACGTGGCACGAGAGCTGGTGGGACAATATTTAGTTAAACTGGAAGGTTATCTTTATTACACACATAATAACTATACAGTAATACAATTAAAAAAGAAGTAGTAAAACTACAAAGAAGCGTGCAAAGACGGCTTTATTGCTAAAGCAAAGTAAAGAAAGTTAGTAAAATATTACATGTATACATTACATTAAGAATCCCACGCATAATAGGGACTCTTTTACCGAATAAAATCAATTTTCAATTTGCTGACATTTATCTTTATCTTTTATCGGTAACAATTATTATGTTCTTTAAATCTGTTCAATAGTTGTAGATTCAAATATTTCTTATATCGAAAACAAGAATAATTAAAATAAGCAGGTGCTTTTGGCGGGAGGTAACTATTAATTTGTTTCCAGAATCGTGCTAAAAGACAGACAAGTTAATTAAAATAGAATCCTTGTAATACTTGGTTATGACATGGTTTTCAAATTATATGACAGTTAATTAAATCGATCTGAAATATCTCGCAAGGGTATCTAACCATGGACCGTGGGTCCACCATAGACTACCTGATAATAAAGGTTTACAATACTAACTGTACAGGACTAAAATAAATTCATTATTTATTACCAATTTTACCTGAGGACTGCGTTGTAGTCGTTAGAATATTGCGACCCACCAGCTTTCATTAGGCTCGGCCCTTTTTCCGCCATCTCTCCAGCTATCTCAATAGACAGCGATTTCCCGCTATGAACTCTATCCCAGAGGAAATTAACTTCTTATGTTTCACGCCTCTCCTCGGCCGCAGACAATTGGATCTTTCCAACGCAAAATTGATTGTTTTTTGTCACATCCACACCAATAATTGCCCGCTTGCAATTTTCGGTCGTCTACTGCTCCGGACCGAGGAGATTTATTTATAGCAAGAAGTTAGGACTTACGAACTTTTAACTAATGAAGGAAGACAAAAGTTCACCAGTATTACTGTCCCTTGAGTCTTCCCGCACTTCCACACGACCTATGTCCTTGAAACTGGTCTGTAACGTGATAACACTGTATGTAGGTTTATTTTACGATTTATGCCGTTTGGTCCTGTTTGTCAAAATATCTATTTCTGTCTGTTTAATTATCTTTGTTCTGGTCTCATCGGGCGATGGACTTATTATAAAATGCGACGTCATCGTCCATCGTCGGGATTTTTTTTACCGATGCCCCACATATTTATAACGGTGATATTAGTTTGCTTGCGTTTTTTGTCCAATTCCAAGCATTTCGATCTTCGATGCCGCCGCGGTTGAGAAAGTGAAACAAAAACTTAAATTGAACGCCCACTTGCTTTGATTTGGTTTTAAATAAAGGTGCGGTCATATTACTGTGAAGTGGGGTATTGCAATGTAATTTGGTTCAGCAATCGACTCATTTTAGCACGCCAGAGCGCTAGGACAGAGTTTGCACGTCTGTACCTATATAAAACTTGATGTCACTGGCTTCGTCAGCGTGGATGTAGTGCTTTCAGAAATTCCGTAGAAACTCGTGTATTTTCGGGATAAATGATTCAGATTAAGTAGTCTGTACTCTTCCTGGGATGTAATGTTACCTACGTATGTACCAATTTCCGTCAAATTCCGTAAAAGCATAGCAGACAGACACATTTTCGCATTTATAATATACTTATTAGTAACTACAGATGTAACAAAAAATACTCGAAACCTCATCCAATTGGCAGTGAGCTTAAAAAAATCCAAAATGGCGGATTCAAGATGGCGGCCATACAAATTTCAGAGGTGTCTATTTCAGAAAGTATGTATACTAGATGGAAGAGTGGAAGTAGGAAATATGCATAACTTTGATATGGCTTTTTTTACAAGATTTGTTCTGTATGGAAGAATTGTCGGTTTGCCGTTAGGAAAGCCAAGACGGCGAAGTTCAATGGCACCCAAAGGTACCCGATCGTCAACTGTATAATATTGATATTAATCAACTAAGGAAGGTTTCTTTGTGATTTACTTCAACGGTCTCTTACACTGTATGCATTTCTGGAAAGTTTTTTTTATATTTAAAGGCCCTTTTAGATTCTTAGGGGGGTCTCTGTTTTATGTTTTCTTATGAGCTTTTTTTTTACGTCTGTTAGACGCTTGGCACGCTGGCGCTTCCAGTGTGCTCGCTAGCATAGCAGTGTGTTGTTTACTTCAGAACAGGTAGGCAGTAAACACAAGGATAGAAGGAGAGCAAGTAAGTAGACAGTGGGCCGCGCGGTCTACTACGTGGTCCGCTTTAACGGGCCGCGCACCCACGCTCCATACTAGTTTCCCTACCATCAAGACGTTACATAGAACCATATCCTGTCCATAAAACCAAATCTATGTTTCAGTTTTCAGTTTCCGATTCCTTGGTCCATCACTGTTGTAACCATTATTAACCAGTGGTGAACCAACGGTATACTCATTACATCTTGTTACTTCCAAATATTAAAATACCCATATCAAATCAATCCCACGCGCACGTTACGTGTTTTTGGGACCCCCATAAAGAGGTGTTTCCGCACTGCGTCTATTATAACTGCTTTACGACTGCCGGCTAAGTATCCCCGGCGCATGCACGTTAGGGCCTTTTCCGACTGGAGAGGAAAATTCGCCTAACGTGGTTAAATCGCTATGTGCAAACATAAGGTCACTTTTGTATAGCTCATACCAATTTATTTCAAACGTAAAACATTTCAAAGCTGAAGTCGTCGTCGGATTAGTATGGAAGTTATCGACGTCCATTGCTGACCATAGGTACATTCTTATAATACGCAGATTTCTACAAGCCAGCGACTCTATTGGTGTCGTAAGTCGTTTGTCTGTCCAGTAGCGTCTACTGACGCTGTATCTTTCAATATGGGGCCGCCAATCCATCGCATCGCATGGCAAACAATCGCGATATTTTACATCATTTTGTTAAGTTATTATATATTATAACACTGAATCGATAAATTAACTTCTGCCCCGTGCTTAAGAACTTATTCTCCATTCGGGGTTTTGAGTTTAACCCAATGTTGGTTGTTAAACGTGTAACAGTGTAATCGCTCACTGTTTATGGGGGGTTATATTCGCGGTACTTAATTACACCCCGCCGTGGCGCACCTAGCCGCCTAACCATAGAAAATACTCCAGCTAATATCGCCACTTCGACACATTATGACGCTCACCTACTTCGGTGCGTCAAACAACAATCCAACCACTTTCTAACAATTATTCAACCCCAGTAGCAATTCTGTTGCTATAACCCCAGTGCCCTGTGTACTATTTGTATGATGAGAGGGTACTTTTAACAAAACCATAGAAACATTCTTACTCAGAATTTTTATACATATAAATACAGTTTTTAGAAATTAAACTTTTTCATTGTTGTGCCCCGGATTAACACCTCTTGTCCGAAGTGCTGCTTAATTACTAGTAAAATAAAACTAGCTATATTTTTAAGAAACGTACACTTGAAACGTACACTTGGTTTTTGCCGGGTATACCTTAAGTACTTTCAAGGAAACTGAAAATTCATCTTCTGGGCAAGTGCGCCCAAACCTGTACCTCACGATTGCTTTCTATGAGGCATAATTTCTTATTAAACGCACATAATCCCGAAAAGTTACTGGTGCGTGCCCGGTTAACTTGTTACTACCGAGTACCGACCTATCGTCTAACTCAGGGATTCCCAAAGTGGTCGATTTCCTAGAGATCGACATAAACCAAAACTGCTTTTGGGGGTCAACGTGGTCTAAAAATCGACCCCTATTTTAATGGTTTTTAAGTATTTTTACGTAATTTGTATTAATAATTATTGATTAATAATTAATCTCTTGATATTTATTCTACTCTTGATATTTGCTGAAATTTATGTCTATTTATTTTGTTAAATTTTGATGAGAAAATGATGTCAAGTTTACTCACTTAACCAACCGCAGTTTTAATTGCTAAGTAAGTATTTTGTATCAGTAGGAAAAAACTAGAGATAGGACTTTTAAAGTAGTTTGGCTGAGTTATCAGTTCATTTTGGACAAAGCGTCTCTTGGGTCCAAAATGTTTTGGGAATCCCTCGTCTAACTGTATTGTTTGTCTTAGGAATCTGTTAGACTCTAGTTAGACTTTTAAGACAGACTCAACAGTACATAGTTCAAAGCGATTGAGAAATATTAGCCAGTCTGTGGTTTGCCGCGGTGGCGGCGCGTCAACCAGACGCCTGGGATACGATTGGACTGTGTCTAGTGTCTACCCGATACTCAAATTGTATCAATGTTTAATACTGTACGTCTATTTTCTATCGTACCTACTGGTTGCATGTAAAGAAATATTTAGTAGCTTGGTACTTAGGAAACTTAGGGCCGCTTGCACAAGGACATTTAAACTGATTTAGTTCAATTTTGTAATGCTGTCCCTTTTTGGTAAATGCATATTGTAGTTGAAAGGGGCAGCATTAAAATATTTAAGTAACTAAATCAATTTAGTGCCAATTTCAGCAACTCCGCGTTACGTTTAACCTAGGATTAAAATTGATGTTTTGACAGATGTTATGTAGTAATTCTGTCAACTTTTCAAATTTAATCCTAGGTTAGACGTTATTCGGAGTTGGTGAAATCGACATTAGAGTCCTTGTGCAAGTGGGCCTTAATGTATAATGTCCCTTAGCTTAGACCCACCACGCTGCTCCAATGCGGGTTGGGGGGGGGGCTTTAACGACTATTATCATGTTAGTGATAATAACCGGGACCGACGGCTTAACGTGGTCTCCGAGGCACGGGGGTGAAACACCGCCAACTTCCAACTCCGGGCTGGCACTGAGAATTTCTTAATTGAAAAACCCAATACCTAACAATTTTTATGCCCGACCGGGAATCGAACCCAGAACCTTGTGATCCGCAGTCGACTATACTAACCGCTAGACCATCGAGGCAGTTGGTCTAGCGGTTAGCATAGTAAATATTATACATAGAATAGAAATTAATAGAGCTAGCTGTCGCTAGCTGATGCCCGCGACTTAGGGTTTTTTTTGGTTCCTGCGAGAACTCTTTAATTTTCCGAGATAAAAAGTAGCCTATTTGTTATTCCAGACTATAATCTATATCTGTGCCAAATTTCATCCAGATCCGTTCAGCCGTTCTGGCGTGATTGAGTAACAAACATCCATTCATCCATACCTATATAGTTGCCTGATGTATACAAATAAATAAATAAATATATCCATCCATCCATCCAAACTTTCGCATTTATAATATTAGTATAGATATAGATACAATAGAAATTAATAGAGATTACAGGACACAGGTAGATAAGTGGAAACATATTTACACATCAGCCGAACAAAATATTTTATGTAGACACATAATAATGATGCATCGGACATTCAGAATAAGTAGCCTGTGGCTGTAAGTAATTACAGAAAACGTTTGTTTGTGCAGGCGGAAAAGGTCAGTCAGCCCTATGTGTTTTGAATAACATGAAATCGAAGGGTAGAAAGTATTTTGGCGTTTTTTTTCGGTTTGCGTATCCGAGAAGGCCATTAGGGCGAAAACACACTACGGGCAGGACACTTCGTAGGGGAAACACATATTTTGACTTTTTGCGGTAATCTATGCTGCTCCATATGAAAGTGCGTGCGCGGACTTTTTGTTCGTTACGAGTATATAATATGTATAATTTTTTGGTCCGTAGTGTGTATTCGCCCTTTCATGTTGGACACATAGTAGGGATTACGCGCGTCGCATTTGCATATAATAGTGTTATTTGCATTCGGTTATTGTGGCTTATATTTTACGCTCGCTTATTTTTCGGAAATGCCCACTCAATTGCTGCAGTGTACCTACTACATGCCTAATTTATGCAAAATACGGCCCATTATTGGACTACTGGCGGCCGTTTTTAGGGTTCCAAGTTCGCAGATACAAATGCAACTCACGGAATCGCAACATCGTTTTTTTAATTTGGAAAATCTAGCTAAACGTACTTTTTTCATTTTGAAATTCAAAGCACCATCTCGATTATGTTGGTTTGTGAGTTTGTGAAGCAATCGAATAATTCAACTAAATAAATTATTTGTATCATTCAACGGTACGGAACCTTTGGTAGATGAATTTAGCTCCACGTTAGCTTTTTTCTACCTACCTTTTTTAGTACAGTCAGTCTTGTCTTAAGTTGATGAATAATGTAGTCGTTGTACCAATTGTAGTTTCGTGTTTACTTTTTAACGTTCCTTGTCGTTTCCGAATTGCAGGTAAGTAATTTTGGTAATTTTCCTACGTATTAACATAATATTATGTTTAATACCGCGGCCTGAGGGAATGCCGAATCGAAATAAATTTATATCTTGATACCTACATTTTGTTAGATTTTAATGGAGGAAAATTGAAATAGATATATCTTACTTGAAACCTTTTGTAGTTTTTCGTAGAGGGATTCGAACCTGCGACATCTTGGAAATGAAATCACACTCAGAACTTCTACCAACTGAGCTAAGTATTAGAATCTTCTTGGAAGCGTTCGAAATATTCAACACTAACTAAAATAGTGACATACAGGTACCTACGCCATAGCTCTCTCCATCTATAACTACTAGAAGAAGTTACGAACGATTTTTCTAGCCCAGATCCCCACGTTACACCATACCAAAAAGAACTCATGTTCTAAAAATTATTTCTAACAGCTGATGCCCGCGACCTGTTTCGCGTGAATTGAGATTTTTTGGTTTCCGCGGGAGCTCTTTGCTTTACCGGGATAAAAAGTAGCCTATGCGTTATTCCAGACTATAAATAATCCATCTCTGGGACAAATTTCATCCAGATTCGTTCAGCAATTCTGGAGCCGATTGAGTAACAAACATCCATCCAAACTTTCGCATTTATAAAATTACTAGCGGATACCCGCGACTTCGTCGGCGTGGTTTTAGGTTTTTGGTTTCCGCGGAAACTCTTTAATTTTCCGGGATAAAAAGTAGCCTATGTGCTATTCCAGACTGTAATCTATCCCTGTGCCAAATTTCAGCCAGATCCGTTCTGCCGTTGGGGCGTGATTGAGTAACAAACATCCATAGTCCATACCTCCCATACATCCATCCATACATCCATCCAAACTTTCGTATTTATAATATTAGTAAGTAAGATAGTATACTATAATATAGTATAACACAGATGGACTTTGAACGTTAAGCAAGCTGACTTTGAACGTTATGCTCACTCTATGCTATAGAACAAGCAAGAGAATAATCCGCAAGACTCCTGTGGTGTTCACTTATCGCGCTCGAGCAAGAATTTCAATAAGTTTTTTTCATTTGCAAATTGCGTGCACCGGCGTCACCTAATGGAATAGGAATCTGACGGCCGCGCGCCGGCCGCCCGCAAAGATGCTTATTGGATTATAGAGCCTCTTTTATGGATTCACACTTGACGATTTTTATCGCCTCATTAGTTTGCGTGTCGCCGATGACATACGGCTCGGAAACATGGTCGCTACTTGCTAAATATGAAAATAAACAAAATGGCGGAGCACCTGTAAACCTTTTTATTGTAGCATGACATGAATGCAATAAACTGAATAAAAATTGAATAGTTTTTAAATATTAATACCAAAAGATGTATTTCATGTAGGTCATGCCACTTTTGAATGGCAATATGACATGTCAAGACTACCTCCGGAGTCCGGTGGTTGCTGGTGGTGGCAAATTGTCAAAACATGCGAGCACTTCATATATAAATTATTTTATACTTCTACCATACCTTTACTACTGTTTTAATCATACTTTTGCGGGTCTAAAGTCAGTCTTCATGCCCTAGGGCCGTAATCTAGTCGATCGATCGCCCAACTAGTTGACCAACACCATACTGTAAATATGCACAACAGAGTCTAGGGTCCAGACTGGTCGACCATTGACAACGATCGTACCATTTGACATAAAAGTTTTTAAACCAAGGAGTATGTGTACCTGCATAAACACTGGCAGCATGAAAAGCAAAATGACAAATGGACAAATGTGACTCTATCGAACGTGAACATTCACTTTTAATTTGTCTTTTCTTTTTATTATTTACTAGACCTATGTATCCTACTTACTATGATTTGCAATAAATATCTAACCGTTACAGTTTGTTTTACTGTTATGGTAGAAGTATAAAGTAGAGTATACACCACCGGGATAAAGCATTTTTTTTTCTTGGGCGCTTGAATCCCTCACTGCACTCAGGACTCAATCTTAATTCCCTCCCTTTGGTCGGGAATTAACTTATAACACCCTCGCTGCGCTCGGGAGTTAAATTTGGAGTCCTTCGTTATGTTCAGGATTCAATGTAGCGCCCGTGACATAAAACAGTGCTTTATCCCCTTGGTGTATAAACTACTATTGATGTAAGTATACATATTATTATATACTAAGTAAGTAATAATAATATACATTATATTGTTATAATAAATTTTTGTACCGAAGGTTTTATCAGTTAATGGTCTTTTAACGGTCTTTTTTTTTGCGAAAAGTTTCGACCAACCCTTCAAGAACCTTTCGCTTGGTTGTTGGATTAAGGGTTGGATACAGAAGGCGTTTATCCATGAGATGGCGCGAATTGTGAGGAGGTTCCTCTCTCTGGAGCCCTGACCACCGGCTGCTTGGATCCTTAAGGCCCCGTAGCGAGTGGAAGTTTTTTTAGAATTATTTTTCAATATGTTTTGTGTATTTTTATTTATTTATGTAAAACATGTTTACGAATAACAACATGTATCTGTATAGAAATAAATGAAAAAAATACCTAGTAAAACTCAGGTGACGGGCGTCACCAACGGCCGATCAAGAAGCAGCCGTGGCCGTTTAAAAATGCGAGTGACATTATTAACATCTCTGGGATACATTGGTATGCCGCGACGGACTCGCCGAATGCCATTACTCATTTATTCATCGCCCGCACGTACTTTATGCTGAAACTTGCTGTAATATGACCGCAATAAACACACCCGGCTTTTGTAGCGTGCAAGATAGACAGATAGAGAGATAAACTCTTTATTGCCACACAAAACATAAGAATTTAAAGAAAACAAAAAAAATACTTAAAAAAACATGCGCTAGGAAGGTTTAACCACTAAAAGTGATCTCCTCCAGGCAACCCATCCATTAAGAACCTATTCAAAAATGCTGTTAAGAATCATAAAAATTATTCTTTAATTCTAAGTCGAAATATATATATATTATAATACATATGTATTAGTTTATTTTATAATTAGCTGTTATATATATAATTTGATCATATGTATTTATTATTGGTTTATGTATTAGTATGTAGTTATTCGAATGTAAGTATATTATAGAACCACCTGCAGTTTATTTTCCTTTATTTTCTCCTTTTCCTAAGGTTGCCTGGTAGAGATCGCTACCTAAGCGATAAGGCCGCCTTTTGTATCCTACTTCTGTCTGTGTTAATTTTAATTCCAATTTTTGTTTTTGTTATTTTTACTTGTTGTGATGGTACAAAATAAAGTGTATAATAATAATATTAAAACGCTTGCTTGCTATGTTCTCGTGTCTTCGTCCATGATATAGCTTATATTGGTAGGGCATAATTTGGGAAACCCGAGAGTTCTTCATAGGTAACGTTCTCAAATGTATGTGAAGTCCGCCAATCCGCACATAGCTATCATGTTGGGCTATAGCCAAACCATTTGCATTGTGAGAAGAGACTCGGGCTCTAGTGATCCGGCGATAAAGGTTCAAATGATAATGATGATAGGATACACGACGAATCTAGGGTAAAGAGTATTGCAGTGTGTTCTAGCTTTTTAAGACTACTACAAGAAACTAGAAAGCTACAAGCCCGGATTTTGTGCAAGCTTGAACGGATCTCGCGTCTTCTGCTATAGACAATAATATATCTACGTGGTACGAGCCTAGAGTATGTAAAGTTGCAGTTGTCCTAGCTAGTGGAGCAAACTGCTAGATAGGGTTTCTTATTGAACTGTAACTGTTGAGGTACATAGACAAGATGGCCGGCTGGGCCGGAAAAAGTAGAGTGTAAGTTATAGAGTAGGTACACAATCGCGTCTTTGTTCGACAAATACCTACCTACAGCATTTAAAACCAGAATTGGGAAATGATCAAAGTTACACTTAGGTACATATATTACGCGCGCGAGTTGAATGCGGAGTAAATGTATAAGGTAGGTATATATCTACAAAGCAACAAAATTCTTCCACTAGCCCGTTATGATATGGGACAAAATGGTGTACCTACGTCATAAAACAATATACCTACTGGCATTTACATTATGCTACTCCAAAAACGTGTAATTTTACGCAAATTTAATAACCAAAAATATAATTTAAACGCGCACCTAACCTAACGTCCATTCCACATTGCTATGGAATTTTAATCAGCTCTTCAAAAGGGAAAATACCCGCGGCGGCACCACTCGTACAATCGTTGTGGTAACGCGGGGTTATAATTCGTGCGATTATAGCGTTCTGCGTTAGGGCTAGATCACATGACGACTTGGGTGATATCTCGACCGGCGGTAAAATCCTGAGGGAGGTTTTTATGTACAGTAAAATACAAACTATGAAAGTGTTTCGCAAATAATCACAATATACATTGGTCGTTTGTGACAGTCAAACGTATCCAGCAACATCCATCTGCTGCGAGGAGTGCACCTAGATGTTTTTCCAAGCTAGGCTCAATTATTTAACAAGTCAAGAACTCTGCATTACACAGCAACACTCCGAAACATCCCCGCCGACCTGGGCTACGTACGACCTCTGGGACGGCAGAACACGCATCAGATGTCTTAAGTACAGCGGAAACACTCCGAAACATCCCCGCCGACCTGGGCTACGTACGACCTCTGGGACGGCAGAATACGCATCAGATGTCTTAAGTACAGCGGACGCCTACGTCTAAGTGCGGATAGAATCCTAGGACACGAAGCAGGAAGAAGAACTCAAGACTCAAGAGACGTCGTCATAAATCGTAGATAAAGATATGTAATGTACGCAGTCTAGTCCTTGGCTTACGGTCGCTATGGTAACTAGTAACGAGCGATTATAATGTTAATGTGTAACGGTGGGCCGCGCCAAGAACGCGGAAGCGAATTTTCCAATAAACCGAGCAATAAACGTACCTATTCGTGACCGCAGCGGGTTTATGCCTTCTCTTGCATTCCTGTTGCCCGCTCGCAGGGTCGCCAAACTAACAAAGATTATATGACACGATATTTTAGTCACAGAAAGGACACAGTGCCTTAAAATTTAAGGCTTTGCTTCTTGCTGGTTACTCTTCGTAGATTTCGAACCAGTGGCAAATGGACGATTCAAAAGCACTTGCAAAAGTTTATTTTAATACAAAACATTTGAATTGAATTGAGTGGTAGATTTAATTGAGCGCTCTGTTATTAAACGCGCCGAACTAAAAATGTCGCCTCCTTGGAAGTCGGTTAAAAATTTAATTTAAGTAACCATTTTTATTCGCTGAGAACTTAGCCCTTGACTTGCGATCGCATAAGTGATAAGTTTAATAAGTAAAAATGCAGTTTTAAATTGGAATAGTGCTAACTTGTAAAAGGCATTGTAGTTTAAGTGAACCTTTGGGTTTTGACAACTACTCAAATAAATTAAAATCTTAGAAGGTAATAAATAAATTATTCTTTGAAGATTGTTCAATAAATTGTTGAAATAGAGGATCTCCCAAAAGTCGTAATATCCACGTCCCCTGTTATTTTGAAAACCATAATAATATGTATTAAACTATCGATTGAAGTAAAAAGTGCGTCGATTTTTTATGACGTCACAAGTAAGTATGTATATCTTACACAACATCCCATAATAAGCGCGCGTTATGACGTTTGAAAAATTTTAACTTGTCAAATCCAGAGCTTAAGTATGTGTCACCATACATATAAGCTCTGCATTCAACTCGCGCGCGAAGTATAATAGAACGCGTATCGTTTTTTTTTTGTTTTATCAAATGAAGAATTCGTCCCATAGAAATACCAATGAATATAAAACGTGTAACTTTTGACTCGATGATCGGCCCTAAATAGGTAATTAAAATTTAAGTAATACCTAGCAATCGCGATACTACCAAGGATCAACCATGATGAATCATTGAAAACATCCTATCCGAACATAATTATTTGTTGCATTCTCGCAATTAGCACCAATAAGGAAAAAATTATGAATATCTAATATGCAATCTTGTTGCCTAGAAACTTTTTCTAAGACTTCTCAAGCTCTTAGTAATACATCCTGTGTTCTCAAAATCAAGTTTAGACCTTAAACATACATCAAAGGAGCTCGTGGGCTTTGTGTTGACCCGATAAAAGCTGAAAATTTGTAATAAGTAACACATTATTGTTACCTACGAAAGGAAGTGGTTTCTGCAGTTTCCACTATACAGGAAATCACTGTCCCACTATCTGGTATTTAAATAACTTATCATTGTTGTGATTCTTAATATATTGAACAAATGAAATGAATAATTGAACCATCTGTTTCAACTTTCAGTACCTACGTCATATTATATATATCCAGTTAGAGATCAAGGTAGTTTTGCAGAGTTCCTTAACAGCAACCCACTTTTGGTGTAGTTGTGTGCGATTTATAAGGTTAAACGACTCTGTCATTACAACCCACAGGTGTATCTCCAATCATCCGAAAATTGTTTTGTGAATTCTAACAAATAAATACATCTCTACCAGCGGCGTGCACATAGTTTGGATGCTGGGGTAGGCATTAGTTGGTCAGAATACCTATTTACTAGCTGTTTTTATGATAAATACTCATTGACGTATTTCCATTTGGGTAAGCAGAGGCATAATGCCTCTATGAACTGCACGCCACGGCTCTCTACCATTTTTGAAAAATACGATTGCCTTCCTTAATGAAGATAGCGGGGTCTATCATCGGATAGATTGACATTAATAATTCCTTCTCAAATTTTCCCACAAGCTCTACGACCAATAGATATTAAGATTTAAACGTAATCCGTTGGTTTGCAATAGAATAATTTAAGATTTCCTGGTTGCCGGCTTATCACAATAGAACCGTCAGTTCCGTCCCATATAACTGTTAAATCATTTCCCTTCAATCACTATTGTCCGGTGTACGTCCTAACTAGCCAGACATGACTCAACCGATATGTGGGCAGCCTCACGCGACATTACTTCTCTTGATGTGATTGGACAGCAAAAATCCTTATCAAGTTAGTCTTGAGTGTAAGTGATGAGGATGTATTATGACAAATGGGCAAACATAAGTATTTTTTATCAAAAGTTATTATTTTATTGTTCCTTTAGACTTTTTTGTTATAGGGGGTTTAGTAGTGTCAGATCAGTACAATGAACTTCAACAATGTTGATGTTATTATGTTAAACTTGACCATGAGTGTGCTTATAAAACCACCTACGCTTATTGACGCTATAAACATAACCATGACTAATCTATTGCGTGATCACTAAGACAAAACCACCTATGCTTTTCATGCGAAAGTCTTTTTTACCGTCATTTGACAAAGGATCAGGACATTTGACACGGAGGACAGACTTCCACTGATCCATTGATTGGTTACAATCCACGTGAAAATTCAATAATGCCCGCGTGGTCTAAGTTTTTTCGAATCCCGCAGGAACTTAATTTTCCGGGATAAAAAGTAGCCTATGTCTTTCCCTGAGATACTATCCCTAACAAATTTTATCTAAATCGGTTAGACAGATGGACCGTGAAAACGTAGCAGACAGACAAACAGACAGACACACTTTCGCATTTATAATATAAATATGGATTTAATCCTCTCAACAACGGTAATTTAAACGCACAAGAAACTTTTAAACCGATAAATTGTTTTATTCGTGTCGAAAACTCGGATTGAATTGAAACGTTCGCAGCGAAGCTATTAGTTCCCACACGAAAAATTGCCGACGTATTTGGGCGAGACATACATTGTCCGCTTGTTTTCCAGTCATCCACCCGATGCATTTATTTATATGCCGTTTGCGGTGGACGGCTACCCCGAAACGGGACGCAGCCAGAAATAGCTTCGGTGCAGTCGCACGACAATTGACTCGTGGAGCCGCCTGGGAAAGGGTAAAGGCCGTGATACACACGTATGTTGCGCGTAATAAATCTTTACTGAAAAAATTAGTAGTCAAGTAGATATAGGTAAATAGTTTAACTACTTGAATTTTTCCTCTAGTTAAGGCAATAAATATTGAAGATAAGTCTTTACTCTAGGAAATTAATACTGAAGCTGAGTTAACTTATTTTGTAGTTGCTAACCGTTAACAACTACAACTTTAGTCATTAGTAGTAGTCAAGTATATATAGGTAAGTAAATAGTTTAACTACTTAATTTTTTCTCTAGTTAAGGATAAGGAAATAATTACTAAAGATAAAAGTTGAGTTCTTACTCTAGAAAAATTGATACTGAAGCTGAGTTGACTAATGTTATATTGTATTTGCTAACCTTTTACAACTACAACTTAAATCATTAATAGTAAAAACGGTCAAGAATGATTATCTTCAGTTTTTTTTATTTATTTATATATATAATATGTTGTAATTTGTAGGTTCTCTTTATACGTAGATTTCCACTTAAAAAAGATTTTCAAATATCCGATTCGGCGGTTGGGCAGTAAAACACTATTTACTGCCTATCTTATCTCTAAAAATCTCAATCTTACAGGCATAGCAACGTTACGATACGATATAATATACCTACGTCTTCCGTTTTATTACTTCGTTCAATGCATAACTGCTATTTGGTTTTCCTACTGTTATGAGCTTTTATTGTGATCTTCAATGGGTTCTTCAAGGAACGGTTTGGCGTACGTTCTATTAACAATACTTACTTGAACTGCTAAAGTCGTAACTTGTATGCCACCTGCAGGCATGTGTATCGCCGGCTTTATGCCTGTTGTGTCTCGTTCCTTTCGGTCGGTGTGTTGGTTTTATTAATTTATTAGTGTGACTCACTGATTTCCGCGTCGATGTCACTTTCGATTGAATTATTGGCACAGAATACAAGTATAAATTTAGCTGTAGGCGATTGTTCTTTATAAAGCTAACTTTCCCACATGAATTACGTGTTAGTAACGACTCCTATATATCTTAATGTTGGAATGAAATGTCTTTTAAGTTTGAAGCTATTCAAAACCTTCAAGATTAAAAGACATTTCTAGAAGATTAAAAATTTCAAGAACCTCAATAGTTCAACGTTCAAGGTAAAGATGATAATGAACTACTACTAATAATTATTTTCCAACGAATCAATTATGCTGGCCTTTTTTAAAAACAGACATTTTATTTCACCTATTTTCAATACATAATGTGCCTACATAAATTATTCAAGTCCCATCAAAGAAACACCCATACGTCAAATGATGGCAATGACAATTGAACTATTCGTCGGCGACAACGCGACATCGACAGTCGCGTGACATCCACAGCGAGTGCTAATTATTGTCGCCCGCTCGCGATCGTTACGGTGCCGCGTCGACTTGTATCGAGTGCCTCGGGATTTCACTCCAGCATCTGTACCCGTAGTATTTGTTTCATCAACTACAACGTACATAGATTTCGAGGGTCGTAAATATATTATCAGAGTCCCTAATGTTATGTATGCGTCTTTTTAAAGTTATACATTTCGAAACGTCTACCGATTTATATAACGCAAAGATTTTGCTAGCTGCTGATGTGTGACTGTAAACCAAATCAAACCTTTCAACGTTGAAGTACAGTAGATTTTAGTAAAATTACAATTATTGCGTTACTACCGTGCGAAGGCAATTAAATGACAAAATGCATTATAGCAAGAGTACTACAGAGTACCATAAATTCAACCATTAATAATTCACAAAAAATGGGAATGTAGACAGGAAATCTATTGATGCTGTAGAATGTAGATATTGTAAGCTCGTACTAAGGGTAGGTACTGATTTGAGCCGATCCAACTTTCGCTCAGGCACGATCTCGTCCGCGCGGCTCTGGCTGCATTTCTTTTTATCTTCGGTAACATTGTTCGCGTTTCAAACGTTTTGGTTTTTTTTCCCTCCAGTTTTATCGGCGATAGACGGGTGCTTTTAGCGGTGCGCCGTACCGTTGCAGTGATGTAGAAATTTTATTGTGCTTTACCGAATAGGTTTGAGTTTAGTATCTACTTTTAGAATAGGCAATACACGCGTGTTAACTTTCTTTGTTTATATAAAAATGATAAGATCATCGGGAAATTACAATTGTTTATTTTTATTAAGTGGGTACTATATGATGCCCGCGACTTCGTCCGCGTGGATTGATGTTTTTTGTTTCCCGTACATAATGGAACGCCAGCAGAAAAAAAAGCGTCACAAATGTTAAGTAAGTAGCTAAAGCCGGGAGAAGTCCTTAATTTTCCGGGATAAATAGTAGCCTGTTCTTCCCCGGGATGTAAACTCTTTACTAAATTTCTTGAAAATCGGTTTAAAAGATCAGACAGCCACACTTTCGCATTTATATTATTTGTATGAATGGTTTTGAATCAGTCATCTCTGATGGTTGGCCAATCTGGCCAGAATGCGGCGTCGTCTGCCCTGAATTGGGTCGCGGCCGGCCCTCAATTCGCCAATACTGGCCGAACTGACCGAACGCGAATGCCGAAGTACAAATAGAAGAACTTGCAACGAAATCCCACTAGAATAATTTTGTTTAGACACAGACTTACTACTCGGTGTGTATAAAGGGATAAATCTTTTAGTCGAAATTTGAACTCTATACTAACGTGATTTCCTTAATTTTTTTAACCCTTTAATACTACCTGAAGAGAGACATAGGATACTTTTTATCTCGAAAAGGAATAAAGGATTCCTACACCATTAAATTAAATATAAATCCAGCCCGACGACAAAGCTCATATTGATTGGTTTCAAACACATCACTACTTATCCAAGC
Source organism: Erebia aethiops (assembly GCA_923060345.2). Lineage (NCBI taxonomy): Eukaryota > Metazoa > Arthropoda > Insecta > Lepidoptera > Nymphalidae > Erebia > Erebia aethiops. The sequence goes on along the minus strand of OV281080.1, from coordinate 21,424,705 downwards.
GTATCCCTGGCGAAAAGGCAACTTTAAGCTTTCTCTTAGGTACCTATTACCGTTCACCATTATTAGAATGGTAATAGTAATGTTTAAAATACCAGCACTAAAATGATTAAACTCATTATCTTTGTATGGAATCTCTTTGAAAGCATTGTTCGTATCGCAATAAAGTGCAATGAAACGTACGGGCTAAATGTATAATCCATTGTTTTTGTATCAGGCAATATCCAGCCAGTTATCGTATGGTAATGACTTAGAAAATCACAATATTGCTTGTGAAGAGCTTCACGGCTCGTTTGCGCTTCGCCGCCACGCTATTCGCTAACTCACCATTGCCCGTGCGGTGCAGGGGTGCCATACTGTATACCGATTACCGAAGCATAACGGTGATCGGAATCGGCTTCGAATCTTTGTGTCAGTCTTATCTTGACTACTAATATTATAAACTAGCTGATGCCTGCGACTTCGTCCGCGTATAATAGATATTTTTAATTCCCACGGGAACTCTTTAATTTTCCGGGATTAAAAGTAGCCTATGTCATCTATGTCACTCCAGGTCTTCAACTATACCCATGCAAAAATCCTCTTGCGGCGTTATTGAAGGATATGCTAACAAACAAACACACTTTCGTTTTTTTATTTTGTATTAAGTATGATGTGAATTTTTGTATGTTTGGATTTTTGTAACTCTTTCACGCCTCAGAGATAAATTATTATACCCTGAATTAACACAAACTAAGTACATAGGCTACATTTTATCTCGGAAAATCAGAAAGTTTCCGCGGGAATCAGAAAGAATCACGAGAAGAAGAAATTAAAACATGATAATGCTTTATATTCCTGCATGTATGCAGTGCGCGCGTGTGTGCATGTTAGCCCGCTACCATCTTAGACTGCATGATCACTGACCATCAGGTGAGATCGCTGTCAAGGGTTAGCTTGTAGTGGATTAAAAAATATATATATATATATATAGTACTTCATGACTCGCCGTTAAAATAAAATACATATACATTTTTTTACTATATAATTTAATTAATTTTACCATATTAGCATTAGAAAATTTATATAAAGCGGTAGGTGTGATGCACCGTGCAAGAGAGCCTTAGCCAATCTATTTTGAGTTAATCGATAGGTATTAGTAAACGATTGACAATCACAATTGCACCGATAGGCGCACGTGTTTCGATACGCAGTGTAAAAACGTCGCGCGCACGCAATGTGGACCAAAGTTTATTTATAGACTAGATGCATTACACCTGGTGTTGACTGTGTGTGGAAGACTATTGTGGACTGTAGTATGTAGGTATTCTTGATAATAGAAACACGACTCGTGGCACAGTGATTTTAATAAAATACTTAGGTACAAAGGAAGCGTATAATATGCGTCTTAGCCCTGTGGCAGTTCTTGAGGTAAGAGAGAGATCGTCGGTCTATTTAGTACATATGACCGGTGAATGAGCAGTGAACGTCATAGACTATAAACATCTTATGTTGTGTCTCCAACACTGTGGACCAATGTTTAAAAGCTCTCTAAAGAATAATAATATCTCCTACTAATAACTAGATTTGACTTGATTTATTTATCTCTGTGTAAGTGAAGTTTAGTGAAAACGCACCCTTACAATGGGGGGAATAAATTTTAATGACATTACTTAATATCCAAACAGCTCCATTGGACGCTTCGTTTATCAAGCTAATTTTTACAATCAGCTATCCCCTAACTACGAATGTAATTTGGGGAATATTGACTGCGGGGTCGCAGTGTAAATAAGCACTAATTACTGGTTGCTGACACTGATTTGTGATTGTTTATGTTTAATATTAGTTATTTAATCAAATGAAAAACTATGTAAATAACCTAAAGGCTGCGCAACACTGCCTAAACTCATTTAGTTACATATTTTGATGCTGTTTTGCGCGATTTGATTTATAAGTTTATTGCGCGTAGAAATGAGAACGACCGGTATTCGCTTTTTCATTACTTAAGGAACTCCTTAAGTAAAGATTAAGCGAATCTGAGTAAGACAGTTAAACTAACACCTATGAGTAGGTCTTCAAAAAGAAAAGCGAAAACTTACAAATCACAAGCGAAATTTTGAAAGGAATGCTCAGAAAAAAGGATAAAATAAGCAGAAAAGCACAGCGAAAACATTGGCCGCGCGTGTCGTTGGACAGTTACCGAGCTATGACAAGCACTCGTTCCAATTTGATAGCCCCGCCGAATCGCCGCGACCACTCCATACATATTACAGTCAGCTTAGTACATGTTTGCATATCTCGATCATCGTCGATAAATGTCAAGTATCGACACCATGACATCAGGGTAAAATGGACATGGACAACTTTATTTCGACCGAATCTGTAGTAGCGAATACTGTATCTTTTTCAGCCCTTGATTTTCTCCCAAAGTTGGTAATACTAATAACGTTGAAGTTTGCTTACTTATAAGTAAGCAAACTTCTTTAGGTGATGTGACAGTCACACCTCACGATTTTGACAGCACGCTGTCAGAGCTTTATCGGACCAAATGGATGGTTGGACACATTTCTCTTCCCGCCCGGAAGATCCCCTTCCATTCCAGTTATTATTTATCTTTGGTCCTGGTGATAAACATGCCCTTCCCATTTCCACGGTACCGAATAAACGACTTTATACAATAATCTTTAGGGCCAATTTACACTTACATTATACTCGCACTGTTTCAATGTCCGATGTTCTATCAACTTTGTCGAGATACGAGTATGCAAAGTCGTACTAAGGGTACAGTTTACTAGATAAATACATACCGGTGTCGGTATATCTCGTGAAATATGTCCGTGTCCTGACTGCATGGAAGGGAGAATTAATCAGCCTAACTACCCAATACGGAAAACCCTCAAGTTGTCCATAATTTAATCACAATAAATTGCTATAGATTACGTTTTGTGTGCCTAGTTTTTCGTCTATAAAATCCATAGTAAGTACCACTCTATGGATTTTATAGCGGCAAATCTCTTAAATCACATACATTAAACAATATTAAGAGAGTTCGGAGCCTGACTCATTCGCTGATTGACTCATCAACGCTGACCCACGGGTTTTGCCTGGCCAAGCCTTTAGACCTACAAAGCTGAAATTTTGTTCAGAGGTTCTCTTTTCTTAGCGAAGACAAGAAACAAGGCCCAATTTTTCGAAATTCCTACTGGAGCGAAGTGGCGAGCGATCGCTAGTATTATTTCAAAAGCGATAAAATTGTCTGGGCAACTATCTTTCTGTTAATTGATATACGAGTATTCTAGACTTCCCGCAATAGTCTGACTACATAGCATAGTAACATGTCAATTATTCTTCATCATTGTGCATAAATGAAATTAAATGACAAAAGTATTATTTACCTCTGAAAAGCATTTTCGCAAAACATTTTATTTTACATGTATGAAATTGCGGGAAAAAAATTTCCAAGTCTTTAGTTTGCTAAGAGATACAACGACTCGGACATGCACCACGGAGTTTCCTATATGATTTGCTAAATAATAAATATTTACAGTTCATTAAGTGTTCTTGGGTGAAGGAAAACATTATGAGGATACTTGCGCGTAACTGGAAGAATTCTGCGAATTTCGCCTTCGTCCGTTAACCATCATTGGCGGTCGATCTACGGCGGTCGAACGGAAAGCCCGAGAACAAGTGGGACTGTTGTCTGTTGCGGGAGGAAATTCATAAAAGCTCTATCTTGTCTCTATAATTTGATTTTGAAGTTTTTTAATGCGTGCCATAACCGGTACCATAAAGTTGAAACTTCACAACAGCTTTTTAATAAGTTCATAACATATTTATAGAAATTCACGTGAAAAGTCATGTGACTCAATATTGGGTGTTTCAGTCTGTTTCCAATAGCTTGGCAACCAGGCGATGCATTCCTAAATGCCTGGTAGCATAGTCTTTTAGTTCAAAATAATATTATTAAGTTACTTACGAACTACGTGGGACTGACTACATGACTTAAGCTGTAAGTGTAGAAGAATAAAAACTTAAGTAACTAAACTTAACTTTCAACCAGCTTGCAACATAGCTATTTACTTACCTACATATTTTTTGTGTGACGAAATCATAGATTTAAAAAAATTACAATAGAATGAGTTAGAAATACTCGTGGAACGAAAATACCAAATAATAGCTGTAGGATAAGTAAGGAATACAAATTAGTTGAGTTGGGAAATAAATATTAAGCGATGAGACGTCATAGGCTGAATACGGAACGACCCCTTGTATCTCGTAACAAGCACTTTAACGAAATTCCCGACTAGCTCTTGGGTCATAAACTCACTAGACCTACCCGCCGAGTGGAGGCCAACGCCCCGCGGTAGGTAGGACGTTAACGTTTCGATTTACAACTAAAACTCTATTTTTTTTTTATTAATCTTTATTATGATGATCTGATGAGACGATAATTTTAATCATATTTTACTGGTAATTTACATGAGTAGGTAACTACTTTTATTTTATTAGGAAAATGTACAGTTAGGTACAGAAAGTAAATAAATACAAAAGAAAAATAAAATTAAGTGAGTAACTAATTAAAAGTTTTCCCAGATAAAAATTACATACGATAGAAAAGCTCGCATGGGAGATTTTATTTTACTTGTTAGGTATTTGTTACTTTTTGATTTTTCGTTATACTATACGAGTCGAAACAAGAGCTTCGTTTAAGCTGTTATCAGGAAAGACGCTGTGTTAAACTTTTCATTTTTATTTTGGCATAACGGCGTCCTTTGAGTCTCGTCCGTGTTTTGTTTCCAGTATAGCAATTTCAACCGTAGCACGAAGTCCTAGAAGTTGAGTTTGAGTTGTTATCGAAAAAAATTGTCTCCTTTCTGCCTGTAGGTATGCTAACTTGCAAATACTTTAGACTAAAGATTCATTGATAGAGTTTTAAATATTTTTAACACTGGTCCTCATTGTCATGTTTCGAACCCACAGGCTTTCTATTATTATCATCCTGTTAAAAACTAAAGCTTTAATAGATACAAATAAAGGTCATAATGCTGTACACGTTTGTTTGTGTTTAATATAGCAGAGGGTGCAGAATGCGGGCGTGGATAGATATTAGAGTTAGCCTATTATTTGAACGTTCCCGGCTTTGGTTTCCATCAATCATAATTTATTTCTTCCACTTAAATAAAATATGCACATTATACAGTCACTATCATCGTCATGTGTACCTAAGCTTTCGAAATGAAAGGAAAAGGTTCATTTTAGGCCTACTCTTGTACACTCTACCATGAATAGAGGAAAATACATAGATTGTATTAAAATATAATAATTTAGAATAGGTAAGTAAATAACGAGCAAAAAAATTAAAATGTATTTCACATTTTCAATACGTTTCCAAGATGGCAACCTTCAGCCATAGAGAAGGCAGTAGGCGCGAAATGTATCAAAAGTCATTTCTGACAGTCACTGTCAAAATAACGTGTTTTTCTTTTGAAAACGTCAAAAAATATGAATCCACCATTGTTACCTTTGTTTAGTGTTCCATTAAACTTGGAAAGTTTAAATAATTTTACCACTGAATATTTTCTTTTTGTAATCCACTACAAGCTAGCCCTTGACTGCGATCTCACCAGATGGTAAGTGATGATGCAGTCTAAGATGGTAGCGGGCTAACCTGTTAGGGACATGGCAGTTATATTAAACCCATACCCCTTCGGTTTCTACACGGCATCGTACCGGAACGCTAAATCGCTTGGCGGCACGTCTTTACCGGTAGGGTGGTAATTAGCCACGGCCGAAGCCTCCCACCAGACCAACGACGAATTCGTAGATTTGACCAATAAAAACTGGTCTAGTATTTCATTTTCCTTCACTTCTCTGCTTGTACAAGACTTGGTCTACGCCCCATACAAATCTGAACCGTCTCCTTTGGAACTTCGATGGTCATTATGTGTTCCTGCCTCGATACTACTTAGATACATATGGATTCCAAAATTCAAAAGAATCATGAAATTGATCGTGTCGGATCATGTCGGATGTAGGAATATTTGGCCAATTAAAAGCAATGCAAACTCGCCACCCTACGAGGTTCGATTTGAGTTAGCCATGCGTTTCATATGATTAGTCTTAACAAAGCTGTTATGAGAGAGAGCCCTCCATCGATATGAAGGGGAGCAACCATGATTGTACCTATATACTTACCTATCGTAGTTTTGTTATATCTTATTAAGTATTTTTTTACCTTCTCCGTTCTAACACAGAACAGCGAGGAACCGTCAGCGTTGGCACCCTTATGTGGTTGACGTCTAATCTTCTCGCACGAATTGTTTTCGCTATACCTCATCATTGCTTTGCACTAAGCATGATTGTCGGCGCCTATCACGCAATATAAAAAAAACTAAATTTGTCGAGGTTACGCCGACGAAAAACCAGACATACTTAACAACAGCCAAGTTATATTTACGTGATGTTACTTCCTTACATTTTAGTAAAAAAAATTTTTTTTTATACTCTTAATTAATTTAATTAATTATACTCGTTTGATAAAGCCTCGGGTCAAAGAACGCGTAGCGGCAGCTTAGCAAGAGGTCACACTAAACGCGTGACTGCAGCAAGCGGCAGGACAACAGATCCTAGTCTTGTTCCTGGGACTGTATGAAGCGCGCGGCGGAGTGTGTTTGGAATCGCATTGTGTATGACCAAGGCTTCAAAAGCATTAACACATTGAAGTTTGAACTCGTTGGGCGTTAACAAAAAATTATCCCATAGCCGCACAAAATGATTCCCTACAGAGATATATACGGGGTAGTATTGCCCAAATGTGGGCCCCTAAAACTGCACTTAATTAGATTGTACATTAATCTAATTAATTCTAATTTTAATTAATTAATATTGTAATGTTACATAAAAATACTATACGCAATAATATTATACGTATTTCTTAACCTTTCTGGTTTATGTGCGTTTGAACTTTGAAGCAATTAAAATAAATATTACTTACTGTAACGGTGAAGGAAAACAACGTGAGTAAACCTGTATGCCTGAAGTTCTTCGTTATGTTCTCAAGAGGTGTGTGAAGTATGCTGATCCGCACTAGGCCAGCGTGGTGGACTATGGCCATATCCTTCTCATTCTGAGAGGGCTCTCGTAGTCAGTTGTGGACAGGTTTCTTATATCATAGCATTTTTTTAAATTGATGATATAAAAAACCTCCAAACAATTCGACATTAGAATATTTTTCTGCATTTATCATTTACGTAAAAAGTTATGTGGTCTTACCGCGGTAAAATGTCTAAGAAGTGTGTACTTAATTGTTTGTAACTGGTGGTTTATGAGCTGTAATGTTTGCCGACGCGAAAGAATTACTACTTTAGCTGATTGTTTTCTATTTCTGTTTCCTTTCCATCTTAACCTCCACTTTTTATACTAATTACTTTGCGGCTGGACGTTGCCGTTTGCACATCAAACAGATTTGCTAAATGCTCAGTGAATAGACTTGCTAATTGATAATTTCCTGTGTTAAACTCATTGTATAGAGTAACAGTACAGACTGCTGCCAGACGCAAACCTTCAGGAACTGTCTACAATCATACCTTACTAATAACATTTCTACTTGGCCAAAATTGTTTGGTTAAGTTATATGAGTATAATAGTCTTTAGGTGAAGACAGTGGTTGCGACTTGCAGGCGTGAAAGGCGCGCACAAGTTTTATGTGAGAACTAAGTATGTAACACGTCAGAACGCAGACGTTACGCACCCAGGCCAATCCCTGTACTGTACAGTTACCGAGAATACGCATTGGTAGAATTATGATGTCAGAATCTACGATTTCTTTAGTTTTATTCTTAGCTATCTTTCATTATGTAGTATAAATCTAATTAATGATAATTTAATTCGTCCTACGTATGAACCACCACATTGCACAGATGAATATTTTAATCAAATTACCCCAAAACCAAAGTGAGAAGTATTCGTGAATAATATTTGCGCACCCATGAATCGCCGCTCTAATTCTTCTATAGATACTTGATCAAAATTAATGATGGAAGAATGAAAATGTCTTCCCTTTCCCCTCTTGGGGGCCCACAAAAATGATCCACAGTGAAATCGGCTACGCCGGATTGACGTATACGGTATACGGTGCGTCAAAACACGATGTTGACGACCCCGATGACTTGCATGATCCGCCCCGCGATCTCGTATCGATCCTACCCACAGGCCACTCACCCAAGATACCAAAACAGCACTAAACGTACCATCTCAATGTTTGAAAAGGCACTGGCCAACCAGATACGGGCTTCCCTAGTTAAGTGATCTACATATTAAAGATTCTTTTCTAGCGCAGTAAAAGCTAAAAGCCGACAAAAATTTTAGTCCATGCATTTACCGCCTTTATTTATGAAAAGCTGCGCTTGGCTGCATGAGGAGCGCCTCTATACCGGGGCTGATCTTTAATCTGTAAGTATAGACAAAAGGAAGACACCTCGGTAGGTGATGTGATAACAATATGTCTAAGCTGTCGACAGGTCTACAGGGCAAATTATAATATTATAATATTATTGTTGTGTTCGTGTCGTTTCGCACAGACGCTAATATATATAGGAAGAGACTGACATATTAAATTATGGGATTAAATATATTGACCACCAAAAAAGTAAAATAAGACCCTAAGCCTGGGGGGAGGCTTCGGCCGTGGCTAGTTACCACCCTACCAGCAAAGACGTGCCGCCAAGCGATTTAGCGTTCCGGTACGATGTAGTACATGGGGTATGGGTTTAATATAACTGCCATGTCCCTAACAGGTTAGCCCGCTACCATCTTAGACTGCGTCAGGTGAGATCGCAGTCAAGGGCTACCTTGTAGTGGATAAAAAAAAAGCTTTCTAGTAATTCTAGTAAATTTTCACCTAATTTTGTTTGATAAGTACCTACTATATATTGCCACCGGACACTTGGTTCTCTTGGGTAATATACCTAACTTAATTTAAAAGTTAAAATGTTAATTAAGTAAGTTGAAATAAAATGTGGTTAAAATGTTGGTGGTCATTTACTATTTTAAGGGTCAACGATGATTATTTTATAGTCATTAGCTTTAATAGGATAGCAAGATGTAAAATCCAAGCGGACGAAGTTTAGTGATTATGAGAGACTTGCGATGATCTAAGGTTTAAAAGTTTAGTATGATCTTGAACTAATGAATGCTTTCTTTGTTCCAGGTAAGCTTCGACTGTTCTAGTACCTACCTATAGAGACGACGTCTCCTTTTCACGTCCCGCTGCGTAATGGTAAGGCTTTTGCCGATGGCTGAACAGATTTACGTTAATAAGGTGTCATTAGATTTCGTAGCTCGGATTGTATTGAAGTCGTTTATTTCGTCTCGATCTTAGTGTTTATTTTTTTTACGGCTTCAGAGTACGTTTTTATTACTTTTGGTTTTGTTCACGTTCTTTAAGTTAGGTATGACCACCGTTTCGTGAAATTAGTTAATTTCACGCTGTCGATTTAAATTGAAGAATAGCTTAATTTATACTATCAACAACGAATGATTTCTAGCTCTTTAAGTAGTAGGTATATCCCTGAAAGATTCTGTGACCTGATTTATCTCAAAACTTACTATAATAAATAGAGTAATTGTCAATTACAATTTAGACTTTCCGTCAGCTCTTTCTATATCATTAGTTATCTTTCAGGAGCATAGTCATTAAGGAAAAAAACTAATTTAAATGTTTTCAGTTGACAAAGTACGGAGTATATAAATAATTGAGAAAACGTGAACTTGAACTTTCAATATTAGGTAATATTGAAAGTTCAAGTTCACGTTTTCTCAATTATTGTTGTGACTGGCCAATAGAAGAGTGCCAGCCAATCAGAGCCGATTATAATCGTCATACTGTAGCTTGCTGAAGCTGTCATTGTACCGCAACGGACCTTGGTGTTTAAAGAGGGGGTGAGGGATCAAATTTGAATAAAAATTAAACAGTTTGTTGGAACGACTTACGTTTTACGACTCGTTAGAAACGTTAAGACATTACTATAAAGACAGAGTTATTATTATTATTATGTTGCCGATAATATAGATAATTATCGTCAAGATAATCGTCTGTGGCATTACAATCGGTAACTATGTGATAAATTACTACAAATTTAGATGTTACCGGTGTTAAATGTGCTTTAACGTTAATGCTCTGATGGCAATTAATCATGTCAGAGACTTGTTACCTGTCTAAACTGTTAACAAAAAGTGCGTCGGTAATCGTGTACAATTAACCGAGACGTAAATATTTGGTAAGGAGTTATGCAATCAGTCTGCGGCGATTGTCTGTGGTTAAGTATTTGTTGATATTGGTTTTTTTACCATAATACGTGGTTTTTTATCGGATATTCTTTGGTGAGTGTGCTCAGAAACTTTACAACCTTGTTTCACCTTCACCGTTCTACCACACAACAGCGGGAAACCGACAGCGTTGGCAATTGGCATCCCTATGTGGTTGATTTAATTTCTATGACCAATAGAAACATGTTATTATGTCGCTGCAGACTCGGCCATAAATCATAATCGGACTAGGGATGTGCGCTAGTTGCGCGCGCGCAAGACCGTTATCGATAACGTAATCATCAAGGTTACGACGTAAACATACTGCACTCATTAAGTATGCAGGGTAACTAATGGTTACTAATGTATTTAACTAACTAATTATTGAAAACTAAAGTAATTAGGAAATATGTTTAGCCTATTTAGTATAACTATTTTAGTTGTGCTGTGCTATTAAGTATATTTAAACCGCTACAAAAATAAATTAGACCATTACTATTTTGGATTACAAGAGTGTCACAATGGCTGTTTCTTTTCAAAGTAACGTTTTACCTGTTGGCGACAATATTGCTGTTGAAGCGCGTATTGTTATCAACAATGTTTTAACTTTTTTGACAAATTTAAAAGAAGATCCTGAAACTTTGAAGACTATTAATTTCTCTCGCCCGCGTGATCTTACTGCAGCAATGTGTAATGTGAAGATACTAAAAAAACAACTATCGATATCACTCATCGACTGCAGTAATGCACAGAGGCCATGCCATAGGGCCCGTGAGTGGGAAAGAGAGCGAAACACTCGAATGATTTATGGCCGAGTCTGCAGCGAGATAATAACACTACTATAGTGCTGTCCCTCTCCGCAGGAAGTATTAAGAAAGAGAAGGTTATATATTTAGAGTTGTCATAGTTTAGTTTAGAGATTGTGTACAGAATTAGCCACAAATTAGGTCACTAATTAAATTTGCCACCCCAATCACAAGCTGCCACAGTTTCGGCAGGTCGTGTATTCGGCCGGGCACGTGGCAACGCGCCGCGCGCGGGTGTAATGGGCCTAGCGGGTGAACATTCCAATTCACCGGTCAAGGAACTGTTACACCGCCTGCACCATTACACGAGATTGATGGCCTAATATCGCGATGAGATCGACCGGATATCGACGAATGTGCATTAATAAAGTACTAATATTTAATGTTGTTTTATATTTAGTTATCCTGGTAATTTTTTTTTCTTGTTATAAATTCAAAAGTGCATTTGTTCGTTTGTTTGTCCTTCATTCAAGCCGCAACTGAGCATTGTTAATTTTCTGCATGGTCAAGTCAAAGATCAGGAGAGCGACAAATGCTTCTTTTTATCCCGAGTTCACACGGGATTTTTAAAAACCCAAATCCGCCGGACGAATTCACGGTTCACGGGCATCATCCAGTAAGACATTAAGGCGCTGTGTGTGGTCAGGGGGGGGGTCTCCAAAGCAGTGTATCCATTAAATGGTGGCATATGGAAGATTGAAAAAAATATATGATGTTTTCAAGACCTTAACTCAGATATTGTTTTATCCCAAAACACGATTTAAACAACTTCGCTGCATAAAAAATAAATTCAAACATACCTCTTATTTCAGTTTTCAAATCAACACATCTCCAAATTGAAAACCTCAATTTACTTGAAAAATATATCATTAAATTCCAAATTCTAAATGACATCCATTGATTTATTAATATTTATTAAAATGTACACATATTTTCTGTTTTCCATTGTATTCCGGTTTTTCGAGAAGCGCTAGCTCATTTTCACCTCCGCCAGTGTTCGAAAGAACTTCACAGACGATGGATCTGTGCTCCTTTGCTCCAGCGTTTAAATCGATATTTTAAAATGGTTTTCAAACATAACATGAATAAGACTAATGTTTATTCAACATGAATTGACAGAAGACGTGGATATTACAACTTTCGTGAGCTATCTTCTTTTATATAACTAAAAATACATAATCAAATAAAGTATGAATATGTGTTCTCTGACCAAACTTTTGACAGCTCGAAATAATGATGCCGTAATGCGCTATCCATTCGATTTTTGACAACAATCGACTTCATTTACGAAGAAGTTTTAATCGATTTGACACATTGATATTACAACTTTTTGTATTGTTTTATAAACATACCCAGGCGTCTAAATGTCTTTTTTATGTATTAAAATAAATATTTTTGGTGAAGCAATGCTGTAAATGTATATTTTATTATTTGGCAACATCAATAAGGCAGGTCATAGAAACCATCAACGCCAAAGATGACGCTACTTAAATGACAATCAAGTGAGCTTGTGTTGCAGCTTCGTAATTATTTTGAAAACTATTTTCAAAATTAAAATCGTACTAGTAATTACTAGATTGACATACGAGTTGCGAAATATCGCATAAAAAGGCACGTCGCTTCACTATTTAAAAAAAAAACTCCTGCTGGTTGTAACAATGACGTCTTTTAATATTTCCAAGAAGTAGGTAAGTTGTCAAACATCCAATTACTGTCAGAGGGTTCACTGCCATCGCTTAAAGCAGTATTACTTAAAAATGTCAGTTTTATGTCACGTACCTTGAAGGTCCTAAAATAAGGATTATAATTCTAAAAACACGAACGTCAACAATATTAAAACAATACGGATTTAAGCGATAGTAGTATGCCTCCAGTGCAATTTTTGATATGAATGGAAAATAACAAAACAGTGGTAAGACAGAAAGGAAAACTGAAAATCAACCATTGCCACTTCAGCTTGCTACTGCCTACTCGTCCGCTCTCATTGGACCAGACCGACCAGATAATATTATTATATCGAAAGCTTGCTGAGTAAGGACCTAGTAGTGTCTCAAATACTTCAAATAAGTGCCTATTGCAAGTTTTATTACTAATTGATTGGATATTAGATACCCTTAGGGTTTCGTTTCTGGGACCCGGGAGTTAGAAATTTCCGGGAAATACGTCGTTGGTTTTTTTTGTGATTTCCCGTTTTTGTGTACAGAGTATTTTTTTAACTTATCTCTTGAGAAATATTTGAGAACAAGTTGATCTCTTAACTTGTTTATTATAATTCTCCCTGACTACTAGGGCATGCATTCGGTGCTGTGTTTGAGTACCGGGAAATTTTGGACCGATATTGGCACGGAACCGGGAATTCCCGGGACTTTCGATACTTTCGATACTACCTTAAATTATCACAAAAACACGGCTAAGACATTACAGAAAGTATGAAATAGACCAAATATTACTGTTCATTAGGCGTTATACAAAAATTTATCGCATAATATTTCACACAGGAATATACTGAATATTACTATTCATTAGGCATTATACAAAAATTTATCGCATAATATTTCACACAGGACTGTAAATTCATGATTTTTTCATGTACTTGTACCATAACTCGCTTCGTTACAAATTTCAAAGTTTTATTGTAGTTCATAGGTTTTACAGAGATTGCGTCTTGTATGAAAATACACTTTGAAAAGTTGAAATTTTTTTTATCGTGATACGCTCATATGTAACTACTTTTATAGCAATTAGAAGCCAGTGCAAATATAAATTTACTACATCAAGCAGTTTATGAGAAACAAGCCTTGAGGCTTGGATACACGGACAACAAAGTGATCCTTTACGGGTCTTTTTTTATAGACAGGCGTACGTAGTAACCTCACCTCAAAGAATTACAAATGTTAATCTAAATCAACAATATTTTCCAACCCATACTCAGTATTCCCAAGAAAATCTCGTGAAGATGTTACTCTCTCCTATTCTGTGCCGTTTTTTGGTTTTGCCGCACGCTGATTTGGTCTCTACAATTATATTGGATATGGTACCTCTTAGTATTTTTGGTATCCATTCACCATCCTCCCCGTACGTATGGAGGATCCTAGGATCGAGGACCCTAGGATTTTCTAAAGATGTTTCCTATCAGCCATAAAGAGCCTCGTTACTGCTGCGTTACTGTCCAGGATTCACATCCATACATAAAGATTGGACTGTTCACAGTCTTGGTTTTTACATAACATTGTATGGAGAACTCCTGAGCATCTTAGGGAATTATGGATACGGATATCCATATTTTCTTTCCCTCTGCTATTGGTATAATTGACAGTGGAGTAAAATCAAAATTTAGTAGCCTCGGGCTTATGAGGTATATTTTATATTACAGTCTATCAATATTTTCCTGTCAATCTTCATGTGAAATTTATGAAAGTAACGATACAATTAACAGAATATAGCATAATCTACTGTAATTTATTATGGCTGAACAAATTTTATTCCAGTGACAGATCCATCAATTCATTGATCTTCAAAAAAGCTCTTCTCTGCTGGTAAATAATACTTACCAGAAAGACTAACATACGAAAATGTACGAAGTAGCAGTAAAATAATCGTTATAGCCAAAGTAAAAATAGGGGTTTTTAAAGTAATACCTCGAATTTGTGAGCATAAAATACAGTATAGTGAATTAAATTATTGTTACATGCAGAAATATCCACACTTAATTAGAGAAGAATCGACACAATGTATGTACTTCGAGTCTCAAAAGTATCAAAAGTACCGGTTTTATGGTGTGGAGAACCGGGACTGAAAATTATTCAGAAGTACCGGGAATTTTTGGTACCAGGAATTATCGGGAGCATGCCCTATTGACTAGGTACCTCACTCGCGCAGTGCTGAGCACTATTGTCTTAACGTGGGATACCGGGTTTAATCCCCAGCAGAGTGAATTTGGGAATTGGGCGTATTTTTGTAAAATTGTACATGAAATAAAATCGATGTTTTTTTTTCATCATGTTTTGTTATTTTATTGATAAATTTGTGTTTCTTAGTTATTTATCTTTATGAGCAGTAGCACTGTTTACAAATATTATGTTAAATTATAGTAAAAACAATCATTTTAAAATTAAGTGACGGAGAATTATTCCATTGAGTAACTAAACTTTATCTCACAAAAGGCACTTAAAAAAACAACTTTAGATAAGATTCACAGAAGTGTTTTACTAGTCTTACCAATCATGCCAATCACAAAAATAGGACAGCAAACATAAAATAACACAAAATTTGATAATTTTAGTTCTTTTGACTAACGTAAAGGCAAATTTATGTCATAATTTATTATATAACTTCTGAAATAGACAATGCTTTTTATTTTTGTTTTTGCAAGTAAGTTAGTTTACGATAAAAAATATACATTTAAATATAACATAACAATAACTTATATTAATGATAAATTGTCAATATTATAAGTATTTATGCAATACTAGCCGATGCCCGCGACTTCGTACGCGTGGATCGAAGTTTTGTGGTTCCCGCGAGAACTCTTTAATTTTTCGGGATAAAAAGTAGCCTATGTGCTATTCCAGACTACAATCTGTATCTGTGCCAAATTTCGGCCAGATCCGTTCAGCCGTTGGGGCGTGATTGAGTAACAAACATCCATACATCCATCTGTCCAAACTTTTTGGAGGATTTTTTGAGAGGACAATTTGTCAGTGGAACCTTGACAATTACTCAAAGGAAAAGTAAGGGCACTGATCACAATGTTAAGAATTATTGTACTTTCTTACCATAAAACTATAATAGTCGTAGTAGGTACTTTTGAGTATTTTAAACTCTTTATTCTTTATTTTGTACTTAAATTATGTAAAATGTCGTCTATAAAATATAAGTAGAACTTCCAACCAATGTATAGTATGTTAAATCACATTGTAAGAATGATTATAAGTAACAATTTTTTTTTGCGTTTTGTCTTCTTCGATTCTCCCTTTCTGATATTTTATCTCACCTCGGATATTTTTCTTCTTCTAGATTTTACGAGCTCCAAGTGTTATTTTCTTATATATTATTGTTTGAATTTTTAAGAGTCCCTCTTTAATTTCTCTATATGCCGCCTTGTTATTTCACCAGATGTCAGCGCCATTGTTACACCTGAATAATTTAATATATACAATACTCGTTTCCAATGCAAAACTCGGGGCCGTAAAAGCTTAACCGTGTACAAACCTTTAGAAATCCATTGAGTACCAATTTGTTCAATTGACTGACAATTTCGAAAGAGTTACTTAAAGGTCCGTAATGAATTCACGGCAACAATATTTTCTTGCATTGTATTACAAGAATTTAAATATTCTGAATTTTCTCTGGTCTGGCCTGGTAGGAGGCTTCAGCCGTGGCTAGTTACCAATTACCACCCTACCGCCAAAGACGTGCAGCCAAGCTATTTAGCGTTCCGGTAGGATGTCGTGTAGAAACCGATTAGGGATATGGACTAGGGTTTAATATAACTGCCATACCCCAAACAGGTTAGCCCGCTACCATCTTAGACTGCATCATCACTTACCATCAGGTGAGATCGCAGTCAAGGGCTAACTTGTATTTAATTAAAAAAAAACTGGATATAAGGTACATAAAAGTAGCAATAACTATTTTTTTTTAAATCCCGATTCTCGGGAATTCCCGGGAATCGGCCAATTTTATTCCCGTTTCCTTGAGTTGAAAATTTGCCGTTCCCGAGATTTATTTTTAATTTTGATTGAGTGGGATTTTTAAAAAGTTAATTTGTTTAGTTTCACCCAACCTAAGTCCAGTTAATTAATGTAATAGGTTTTGCTTCGGACATAATATTGTCAATCAAACTTATAATTTTAGAGTACGGAAACAACGTACAAATTTGAAATTTTACATAAATTGGCTAATTTGCGGTTTTGGCTCTTACGAAGTTCTACCATATAGATAATTCTGTATGTAAAGATAAAAAATCATGACACCAAAATTGTATGATTTTCTTCGTTTTTTATTTTTGAGTATTTTTCAAACACTGTAAATAATACTATATGTCTGCAAAAGACTAGAAATTGATTTCAATGATCAATTTCCAACATCTTTTTGCTATTTAAATTTTTGAAATAACATCTGTATTTCTTGTTTCTGACAAAAAATGAATATCAGACTCTTAGTCGGTAAGTACATTGTATATACGTATGATATTGATTTATGCCACAATTATACTTGTAATTAACTCACGTAAGTAGTTTATGTAAATAAGATACTTATGTAACTCTAGATGATGCCCTCGACTTCGTCCACATGGATTAAGATTTTTTGACTCCCGCGGTAACTGTTTAATTTTCCAGGATAATGGTTCCGGGTAGCCTATGTCCTTCTCCGGGATGTAATCTATCTTTGTACCAAATTTCATCAAAATCGTTTGAGTAGTTGGGCCGTGCAAGCGTAGCAGACAGACAGACACACTTTCGCATTTATTATATTTTGTATGGATATTAGTATGCTGGGCTAACTAATGCCCGCGACTTCGTCCGCGTGGTTGAAGTTTTTTTTATTCCCGCGGGAACTCCTTAATTTTTCGGGATAAAAAGTCACTCTCCCTCAACTATACCCACGCCAAAAATAACGTCGAACCATTGCTCCGTTGCGGCGTGATTGACGGGCAATTCAATTAACAATCACACTTTCGCATTTATAATATTAAGTATTAAAATGGATTTGCACACGATATGCGATTTACAATAGGTATTTTGTCAATTACCTACTCATGTAAGAGACTTTGGTACGTGATTTACTCACTTACGTTATTCTATCAATTTCACAAATTTTGAGTTACCGTGTTTTGTCATCCGAGGGCATCCGTGACATGCTATGACAAGCGCGCGAAAATAAAGAAAACCGCGACGGGAGCGCCACCCGGCCGAAGTGGGCATAACTGGCGTGAGGGGTGAGGACTGAGGAGAGCCAACCTCTCGATTTGTGTTTTGATTTTAAGAGCTGACAGCGCCTTAAAGCTTTCCGTATCTACGTAGATCTAGGCTACATTATATGAGATTGATGACCTAACATCCCGATTATATGTCCACTTATCCGCGAAATTGCCCGTATTATAAATAACTAGATGACGCCCGCGACTTCGTCCGCGTGGATTGAGGTTTGTTAATTCCCGCGGAAACTCTAGATCATGCGCCACATAATTTCCGCGTTAATTAAGGTTTTTGGTTCCTGCGAGAACTGTTTTATTTCCCGGTATTAAAAGTGAAAGAGAATAAACATCCTTTACAAATAAATTAATAAACATCCAAACTTGTACATTTATAATATGAAGGATATCCTACTTGAGGAAGTTATTCACGGTTAAGCTTTTATTTTATAATGTGCATAGTCCATGTTTTTATGTCATGTTTTTGTATCGACTGAATGTTCAAGAATCGCGATTAATCTATGATCGTCTTGATATAACCAAATTGAATCTTTTCAAAGTATCAAAACGATTCAAGTATCTAATAAGGAAAACACAAGCGGAGATTTATGAAAGCAACGGAGATAAGAAGTTATTTGAATACGGATGTTGCCACTCGCCGCACCGACTGCCGAATTTCTAAGAAACTGTATTCTGTACCGTTGCAATATTCCTTTAACGCACCGACCATGAACAGGTGATCACTTTCATTTTAACGACTTTTAACTTGTTCCGCCTGTGCCCAATACAGTTTCATATCAAAATTTTAGTTTTTGATGTGAAAAGTTGGTCTACCTACCTTCCGTAGCTGGTAGCTACCTACATGTGAGGCCCTTAATATTATAAGCTTTCAAATGTTGGAAGGTTTTTTTACAAGTTTAATACTAGATGATGCCCGCGACTTCGTCCACGTGGAATAAGGTTTCGATTCCCGCGGGAACTCTTTAATTTTCGGGTATAAAATTTAGCCTATAGTAGTTCAGGTTATTAGCTATCTCCATTCCTTTCAGATAAATCTGTTCCGTGCTTGTGGCGTGAAGGAGTAATAAACATTCAAACATACTTACAAACATTAACATAAATTGTATAATATTACTTAGTATGATTTCCATAACAAGCAGGTCAACGACCTCGTGTTGCAGTCATCCTCGTTATAGCGATTGCATTGTACTAATAGTAAAATCAAAGAGTGTCCAATCAGCAAAAACGCATATAGGTACATAGGTAAATCGACGGCGCGGCGGCGCAGGCGGGCCAATATCGTAATGCAAGACTCGGCCATGCGCCCCGGTTCGCCCCGCGTTATCGCGCGCCTGATCTGTTTGATACACCGGGACCGGACGCCCGCAACGCCGCGTAAAGCTTGCGACACACTGAACAAATGTTTTCTGAGCAAATATTTATCTTATCTTACTAATATTACTTTATATTACTTTATTACTATTAAGTACTTTACTTTAATATTATAAATGCGAAAGTTTGGATGGATGTATGTATGTATGGATGTTTATTACTCAATCACGCCACAACGGCTGAACGGATCTGGCTGAAATTTGGCACAGAGATGGATTATAGTCTGGAATAATCCCCAGCCAACAAGTTGAAAACCAGCGCCCTGCTTTGTATGCAATTTATTGGCATACAATGAAGGGCTTAATGCTGAGCTGTACACCCATTCTGGGTGGTGTCACAGACAAAATTTTTTTACATATGTAATCTTTGTTTTGTCTGTGACACCATTGTCGAATAAACTGTTTTTCTTTCTTTCTTTCTTTCTTTCTTTCTTTCTTTCTTTCTTTGAATAGCACATTAGCTACTTTTTATCCCGGAAAATTAAAAGTTCCCGCGGGAACCAAAATACCTCAAACTCTGACTCTAGCACCGGTTCGGAAAACAGATTTGTGCGGGCTTCGTAGCAGTCTGCCTGTTATATCATCGCGTTTGGTGTGCCCGACGCTTTACCCCGCTATGAAGGTACTAAGTAGTACGTTCATAGTTACGTACGGTTGCTAATCGCACCCCCTCATCAAATACGCCGCTATAATAAACAAACAAAACATATGGCTTTCGAATTTATTTGCGGCTTTTGACAACGTAACAATTTACAACACCGCCATGAAGAAGGGGTTGCGTTTTGTGCAATTGAACTTTTGAAGGGTTTCCTGTTTCCTTTAAATTGCAGCAGAACGCAGGCAGTTATAGTATACTTAGTTATAGTTTTGACCTCCTTGGCGCAGTTTTGAGCGCTGTTGTCTTAACGTGGGAGGTACCCGGTTCGATCCCCGGCAGATTCAATTTGGGAATTTATAATTTCTGAACTTTCTCTGGTCTGGCCTGGTAGTAGGCTTCGGCCGTGGCTAGTTACCACCCTACCGGCAAAGACGTGCCGCTAAGCGATTTAGCGTTCCGGACCGATGCCGTGTAGAAACCGATTAGGGGTATAGATTTAATATAACTGCCATAGTCCTAACATGTTAGCCCGCTACCATCTTAGAATGCTTCATCACTTACCATCAGGTGAGATCGCAGTCAAGGGCTAACTTGTAGTTGTTTAATAAAAAGTAAAAGGAAAATGACATGGCTGAAAGTGTAAACTGGCGACTTTTCTGTACAATCTAATCGCATTGAGTTTGTACTTCTGACAAAAAGTATGATCCTCCAAGTACTTTACACATCTCTTACAGTGATCGCAAAACATGTAGACCGATTTGAACACGACTTGTACGACCTGCGCAATGTACTATACTGTACATACGGTCACAGCGGGACTGGCAGTGGTGTGTCATATTATGCTGTGCGCTTGCGCAGTCCATGTAACAACTTCAGATTGGAGTTCGGACTGCATGATTTTCGATCACTATTATACTGCTAGTTACTGCTTACTAGCAAAAAAAACTTGACTACCTTTTATTATTGATTAGTGTTTGCCTGTGAGTTGTGACTAAGGCAGGGAGGTATTTCATTCCATGTTGGTATTTCATACCAACACGAGTCGAATACAAACAATGCATCAAAAACCGCAATCGGTTCTGATCAGAATGCACATATGATTCGCTATTACTGTATCGTATAGTGATTTGATATTCAAAATAGCTCATAAATCATAATTAAGTTAGCGGGGAAGGCGCTGAGGAAGTGGGGGACACAATAACAGTGAGCGTGCGCCTTCGGCGCCGCAACGCTCCAGTTGTTTTAGTCCGACCACAGTTGGCATGGAGAAATTTGCTATGGGTTGCCTCAGGTTTGATGACCTGTCGCCTCGTATTCTAAACTAATTTGTTGTCCTAGGTGAACAATAAACGCTGTAAGGCGACGCGACGCGACGAAACGGTCCCTTCACTGGCCTAAGTTGTTGCGTAGATAAGTTTGTCATTTTCTATGAAGTCGTATTGCGTCGCGTTGCGTCTCGTCGCTTTCGTCGCTCACCTAGAACAACGGGTTACGTTTACCCTGTTGTCCGTTGCTAATTCATTAGCTCCTAGCCTTGAGGTATATTTTATAACTGTTCAAATGTTATTTGCAGATGAGAACATTGCAGATGGCTATCAGAAAACTTGCAATAAATGAGATTAAAATGAGAATATGAATAAAGAAATAAGAATAAAGTTTCGTCTGTCTCACTTTGTTTGCATAAAGCAAGAAGAATATTTGACACAAAATGACCAAAAGCTTATTCACACAATAAGCAGTAAGTTAATTTAAATTAAAAGATATACTCTGGAGACTATTATTTATAATTATCTATACTAACATTATAAATGCGAAAGTGTGTCTGCTACGCTTTCACGGCCCAACTACGTACTCAACCGATTTTAATGATATTTCGTACATAGATAGGTTACATTCCGGGGAAGGACATAGGCTTTTTATCCCGGCAAATTCAAGAGTTTCCGCGGGAATAAAAACCATCAATCCACATGTATGAAGTCGCGGGCATCATCTAGTGTTTATTATATTCTGAAGTCAATTTATTTTACGAGTATTTACGATAACTATTTTCGATGACTTTAAGTATCGACTAAAGATATCTTTTAATGAATATTTTCGAATTAAGTATGTAACGCAAAAAAAGGATTTCAGTTAGGAAATCGCGTTGAATTATTTTGTAGGGGCGTGGGCGTTTTTTCCTTGCATCTTTGTTAATAACGGTAAAGAAAACAGTGATTGTTTGTCTAGTCTAGACTCGATTTTACAAACTTTTCTTGTGACCATCACAGTTCTTCCTTTAATTCCTCGTCCTCGAACTCTATCTATTAGGTATGTTTAAAAGGTTATTCTGTTTTTAATTCCAAAAAAGTTTGTTAAAAAAACTCAAACTCAAAGTATATTTCTTCAAAATTAGTACCTACACAGTACACCCTCTGAACGTCACGTTTATAAAGTCAAAGTATCAGACTTGATGTTGATAATTTACCACGGTATCTTAAAACTAAAGCTGCGAGGGTTCCAAACGCGCCCTGGTCTGTCACAACAAACTCGGTCTGTCACAACAAACTCGGCCGGGCATACAAAAATAAAATAGCAGTTAGTTTATAAGAAAGATTCGCGAATGCACTTTGTGCGCGACAAAACTCGCAGTTCCCAATCGTTAGTCTAGTTTGCTAACAGTTAACGCGTCGCAACCAACTTGGGACCCCTTTGCACTTTTTCGGTGTTGAACACTACCAGTTGAAAGTTCTCAAACGTTTTCAATTGTATCTACGTGGCGCGGCGTCGCGTCGCCTCGAGTACCTATGGCACCGGCACGTTAGCGCCATTTATATTCGTCTGGGTTTTCCAGTACTTTATTTTATTTATTTTTATTTATATATTCTGTACCAGTAACTTAAAAATAGATCATAAACATTGAAAGGATGAAATGATGAAAACACAAGGACAACTTTGAAGAGATTTCTTCAAGATGCCCCAGTTTTTTCGTTTTTGTCCAACTTTACTTCGTTTTAATATCATTGGTGTCTAAAAAGTTTGAAGAGCTAGGGGTCATCCGCCGTAGTTACTTAGCTGCTCACAGTGTGACATCAGATCGCAATCACCTCTGCTTGGTCAATACTCTCAAATAAATCAATGGCGCAGCAAGAATTCCATAAATTCTGCCAATCAACAATATAAACGAAAGCATTTATTGATGCAATTTTTTCGCAAACTGGAATAATCTGGAATCTAGAAAGTTAGTGATTAATTGATCAAGTTAAGAGTAAGTAATTAGTACTTTATAAGCGCTAGATAGCCGATAGGCATTGGGTTCCCAAAGTGCTTGAGCTGAGAGCCGCCTCGCACCGGGAAGTGCAGCATTGGACGACCTCCCACTTGGATGGGCGGATGATCTTAAGCGTGCAGCTGGGAGCCGCTGGAAACAAGCGCCACAAGACTCTGTGGCGATCCATGCAGGAGACCTTCGTCCAGCAGTGGACGTCTATAGGTTGAGACGACGACGACGAAGTGCTAGATAACTCACGCTTGAATACAGTTAAGTAAATGCCAATTATTCGGACTGTTAAGATATGAACATAATATTCTGATTTATGTCGAAAATAATTGCTTCATTTTCCCAAATTTGAATTAAGTGGTTAAGTGCCTAAAGTTCCATCTTCTCAGCGACAGTTGGCAAACGGCCATCTTCCCAAGCTACAGAAGTTACATTTAAAAAAAGCAACCACCGAGTTTCTTGCTGGTTCTTCTCGGTAGGAATGGCATTCCGAACCAGTGGTAGATTCACTTGACGATTCAAAAGTACTTGTAAAAGTTTATTTGAATAAAGAATATTTGATTTGATTTGATTTGATTTGACATTAAGAAGTCGGACTTTGTTCGGGGGTCATAAATGTGGGCGACCTTGCAGCTAGGTATATTCTCGTCGGCCGCATTTGCTATTTCGGAACGTTGACATCGATCCGAGAGAAATTGGAGCAGCATCTTTGGCACCTGCGGTGCACCAAAATGCGGCTGGCAAATGCTAGATTGATCTGAAACCGTCCGCGGCTTCATAATAAACCAATGAATTTTGATACTATGCTATGCTATGGGGTACCTACGTGCATATTTTTATGAGCTAATAACCACGTTGACGTCGAAGAGATTTCTCTCCGAGAGACGCCGACACAACAGATATTAGCGATACCTATAAGAAGCACTAACAAAGAAGAGAGAGTATCACAACAACTGTTCAAAAGGGATAATAATAAATATACTTAGTGTTTGTCTGTTTCTTGTGATCCAATTGAGTTTAAATACAGTTCTTCTTTTCAGGAAGATTTTCAACCTCACGTACAAAAGTTAGCGCGTGGCTCGCATCGAAACGCATCCCGAGGATATTATAGTAAATAAACACTGTGGTGCGAGCGATTTGGCAAGCATAACGCAGTCGTTACATTTGCATGAATTTAGGCAATAATGAAGCATGACAACAGCAATTTTCCTCATGTTCGTACTCACCGTGGCGATATTATTAATTAAACTACGTCAACGTCTGTCCGAGACGAGGAATACGTAGATGGTGACGTTATCACGCGACTAATTTAACACAGCGATGTAAACACCGTTTCCTTTGTTTGATCTTGCAACTAGAGTTCGAACAAAAATCTGAGTTGTCATGCAATAAGATTTTCCTTGAAATAAAAACTTTTAAATAATATTCAACTGTTCTAGATCTTTAAAAATTAGTAGGTACAGAAGAAGAGTATGCAAAACAATTTTTCTTTATTTGTCATCTTGTATCGGGTTTTCGAAATTTTTAAGTTCTTGGACCTCGTTATTCGAGGTTTCTAGGAATTAACTTGTCTGGACTCCCTTATTAAACAAAGGACAGGCCTTTTATCTTCTTACATCATTAGGCTAATAGCCTCGCAAAAAATTCTTTGATTAAGAAGAGCCCAAAGCAGCGAGCGAATGTACCGCCGATGTTATCTCGAACTAATTTTTGTCATTTTTTACGTCTTGGTACTCGTTATTCGAGATTTCTAGGGATTAACATCTGCGTCCTTTAATTGTGTAATATAGGATAGAGTTGTTTAATCCTTATACTTAACATACATATTATTTAATTAAAAAAAACTCATTGATAATGATTATATTGTGCCCTTAAGCTTTGAGTACATGTATCTTTTTTTCGACCTGGAGTTGTTACTGGTATCCCATATTTTTTTAAAGTTCTTGGTAACTAGGTAGGTACTTGTTGGGATGAATATCTGCAGCTGTTCAATCGTCATAATATTAGGCTACAGCATATTATTATCGCGATGCTCGCGACTTCGTTGGCGTTGACTAAGTTTTTTCGATTCCCGCGGGAACTCTTTAATTTTCCGGGATAAAAAGTAGCCTATGTCTTTTCCCGGGAAACAACCTATCCCTGTACCAAATGTCATCAAAATCGGTTGAACAGGGGGGCCATGAAAGCGTAGCAGACAGACACACTTTCGCATTTATAATGAACGCCTCAATTTTCCGGGTTAAAATTGAGCCTATGTCCTTCCCCGGGAAACAACCTATCCCTGTACCAAATATCATCAAGATGGTTGAACAGGTGGGCCGTAAAAGCGTAGCAGACAGACAGACAGACACACTTTCGCATTCATTATATTAGTATGGATAATATACTAGATGATGCCCGCGACTTCGTCCGCGTGGATTAAGGGTTTTTTGATTCCCGCAGGAACTCTTTAATTTGCCGAGATAAAAAGTAGCCTATGTCTTTTCCCGGGAAACAACCTATCCCTGTATCAAATGTCATCAAAATCGGTTGAACAGGGGGGCCATGAAAGCGTAGCAGACAGACACACTTTCGCATTTATAATGAACGCCTCAATTTTCCGGGTTAAAATTGAGCCTATGTCCTGCCCCGGGATATAACCTACCTTTGTACCAAATTTCAGCAAAATCGGTTGAAAAGATGGGCCGGGAAAGCGTAGCAGACAGACACACTTTCGGATTTATTATATTAGAATGGATTATAGTATATGGATTAAATAGTGCCCTAAAAGTTGAGCGCACTGCACAAGTACCGCCCGGTGTTTCCACTTAGCGCGTTATTTACGATCCAGTTCGAGTATCGACCTCTCTTGGATAAGATCGTATCAGATTCGCAAATTTCACTCGCCACGATTGCGTCGCGTCGCCCAAGGTGACCGGTGCGTTGACATTGAAACGCCTTGATTAGATCAGGCGGTGCGGAATCGCGAATTGTGTTTATTACTGGGTCGGTTGCCGACTCGCCGGGGACGTGCTCACGTCTTAATAGAATTAGTTGATATATCTACCTAGAAACGGCCGTGACATTTCTTGGATAATAGCTCCCCAAATTTTATTTTCTTAAGGTTTCTTTTAAGTAGGAAGCGATAACCGATAACTACCTACGATATTGTTTCTATGCAGGACTGCTTAGTGGTTATTAGAATCTACTGTGGTTGTTTATTTTCATACATGACAGGGTTTGTAACCATGTATTTTGTATCTTTTAACCTGACTCTTATAATATGACTGATCTGATTTTAGTAAGCGCTTTTTGTAAGTCTAAGCGAAGAATAAATAAAAATATACAAATATTGTGACATGTATGACATAATGTTAATTGTCAAGATATTAAAAATGTTTGAATGTTACGTATTTTAATAATAATCCTGTAATACTGTGGATTCCCTTTGAGCATGAAACATCACATTTATTTACAAATCATTAATTAACCATGAAGGAATTTCTTGAATTTTTCGTACAACTCTAATCTTTTAAATTTCTAATTTACTGTTAAGTCACTTAAAGAATCTTAATGGGATTAAGATATTGATAACCAACTGAACTTCAACTTAATCCTCAAGTAAATACAGTAATTTTATGTCAATTATACTTACGTTCCGACTTCCGAATCGTTTTTTTTTTTGGAATCGATAAACTATTTGAAATCTTATACGAAATATGTAACTGTTAAACAACCAAAATAACAAATTGCCTTTCGAATACGAATTTATGAGTAGAATAATAAAAATCGCTTGGCGGCACGTCTTTGCCGGTAGGGTGGCAACTAGCCACGGCCGAAGCCTCCCACCAGGCCAGACCAAGGAAAATTCAGAAATTATATATTTCTAAATTGACCCTGCCGGGGATCGAATCCGGGACCTCCGCACGTTAAGACAACAGCGCTCAACGCTGCGCCACGGAGGTAAACGTGTACCTATGCATAATTTCAGCTCAATCGGAAACCGCGAAGCTTGCAAGATTTGATTACAGTCTACAGACAGACAACGGTGAAACTAAATAAAAACTTGTAAAAAAATCGCTTTTTAATAGTAGGTAAAGGAACTTCTAGGAAGGTACGATATGTTGTTAAAATGGCGTAGATATACATTTTGACGGTTGCTCTGTAAAACATAAGTGGCGAGGGCTAGCATGGCAACAACACAGCGTCACACTCGAGTCATTAATCCGGTTCACTGCGAGTGCTGGGGATATTTATTTTCCTCTTATCACCAGGTGTTAGTCTTGGATGGCGAACGTATTTCATTGAATTTATTCATGACACATCTGAGGAAATCGTTAGGCACCAGCTATTATTATGTTTGAAAACTTGAAAAACTCCTCTCTTCAGACATTTTGTTGTTGAACGGGGCGAAATTGGGAGGTGGAATTCTTGATTTTGTATTTGTATTGAATTGAGCAACGATAACGACAATTTTTGTTGTGATCCTACCCTAATCACCATTTATCAGACCCAGAGGATGTTTGAAAATTTCTAAGTAAATATTTTGTGACTGCGCCTTACTGTCGAAGTTAAATTTATTCTGAGAATCTTGACATCAATTATGATTCTTCAAGATGATAATGGGATTTTGTTCTTTGTTTAAAAGTTTTTGCTTGATCTAGTTGCTGTGATTGTTTGCGCGAATTTACTATCATTTGTGATAGATAATTTTTAATTAAGTGCAAGATTTAAACTAATTCAAAATGCTCACGTATCCTTTTCTATCGCATTATAAATAACTATTTTCTCTCTTTACTGTGTTTAACTACATAAATGATTTTAATTGATTTTTACGACCGATAGATGTCCGCTGTTGCTGACATTTGTACGGGCATCCACAAGCCGCGGTCTCTCGGCGGTCTCGCGCCGCGCCGCCTAAACACAGCTAAATCTAACAGCTCCCTGCTACTCTTGACGTGTTTACTTTAATGTATAAACTATATTTATATTCATGCGCTCATGATATTGTTTGCTGTAAATATAAATCAACTTAGTTTATCGTTTCCAAATTTTCTATTGAAAATTTAATGTTTTAGATTAGAAACGGAGCCAAAGCGGACAAATAAATGGCGGATAAGGGGAACAATTCGTATAATACCTTGTACCGTCTTAATGGTATCACGATTATCGGTACGTCGCTGGTACAGGCAGGGGCCGTGATTGGGTGCAGCAAAGAACTCTATTAAAACTGCGATCGGTATCTTGCTCCTGTCACGTGTTCAGAAAGCCCGCCGGCTAGCCCAATCACGGTTCTATTTCGTTCTTTATCTACTCGCTTCTTAGTAGTAGTCTCATTCTCGGTAGCAACGTACTCTATTGTTATGCTAACACTATACAATAGGCGCTATGAGCTCACGAGATGAAAACACAGTCGCGTGGGGGTGAAATCGAGCAAGCGCATGTCGCAAAAAATGCAAGAAATCATTCGTAAAAAAATAAATATTTACTTTTTAATACAAATAAATCCGACAATGTGTTTGATTTAGAAATATGAATTTTATCTTATATTTCTAAAGCAAATTATTGGTTTCAATAAGGAGAAAAATTGCTTTAAAAGGCAAATTAGGAGGTGTTTAAAAGAAATTTCAATGCAGAGATTTTTTTTAATTTTATTGTGTTTTGAGATGCGTCAATGGCTGCTTAAAGGTCTTGAAAACAGCAAATTATCTTTATAAGCATACATTATGTCACTGTTTGATGGATACACTGCTTTTAAAAAACCCCTTTTACGCTACACAGGGCCTGCGGCTCATTATTTTACTATCTACAGTATTAACTATATGGTTATTTCATAAACTATTGAATGCAAGCTTTGAAATATGTAAGTAAGTAATAAAAAGGTTCGTCGATGGTGGGATGTGTATTTTTAGTAAACTCTTATGATTTACCAACTTACAAGTATTTATATTAAACATGCTAGTCTTTTTAAGTTCAAGTTTAACCATAAAACATAGCGCCGTTAATTCCGCAAACAACGTAATCATAAAAAAATAATCTGGAAAGCTATACCTACACAGTTATAAGGCTACCACAACTTAGAGATACAAAAAAACACCTCTATATCAATTAAGAGTTACGACATTCTTCTTCTTCTTAATTCTAGCATGTTCCTTCTTAGCAATTGGCTTTTTTTGATACACAAGTTATAAGTCAAACCCATCCCGAGTTAAATAAATTTTAACCATAACATTGTAATTTATCGAATTCAATTACTTAATACTCATCTTTTCCTAAAATATCGTTGGACCTAGTTGAAAGATTAGATTCGCTCGTAATGTAGTTTGCGTCATTCGGCTTTATTACAAGCATGATGAGTGTGACCTACGCAAATATCGCTCGCAAGTTCGTTTTACTTTATCCCGCTAGGATTTCATATTGGATTGTTGAAAATCTTGTCGACTAATGTTTTTTTTTTTCTCAAATCTCTTATCTGGCCATAGTTAGCAGTTGCCGCTCTACCAGCAAAGCCGGCACGACAAGCCATTTAGCTCTTCGCAGGGTAGGATGCCGCGTAGAAGCATCCCTGGTTTGATAAAGGTTTACCAAAGTTCATCATCATCATCATCACTCCAAACCATTGTCGCTTCACTATGCAGCATGAGGCTCCTCACAAAAGGGTTTGTATAGTCCACCACGCTGGTTAAGTGCAGATCGGCAGACTTCACACACCTTTGAGAAAATTATGAAGAACTCTCGGGCGTACAGGTTCCCTCACGATGTTCAAAGCACCTTTTGTTCCTTCACCATTTAAAGCATGTGATAATATTTTATTTCTTAAAACGCATATAGGTTCTCAAAAAAAAAGGTTTGTGCCCGGGGATCGTACCCCCGAACCCCGTTTAGGAAGCCGGGCGTCTTTTCACCCCTAGGGTATACTGATTTTACTGCTATAGTTACCCCATTAGCCCGCTATTATCTAAGACTGCAACAGCTATGGGCTAACTGGTCATCGAATTTTAAAAAAAACCTATGAAGGCGTTCACTCATAGGATACGTAGGACGTTGCGCTTTGTATTCGGCCAAGTCATAAATGGGAACCGCCTGTTATCTTCGTCAACATCACTCGAGGCTGGACGGGGCAAAAGGCCGGGGAAATTATTAGTCGCGCCGCACAAACTCGCGACCGAGTATCGATAGAGGCAATTTGCCGAATAAATGGCTCGGTAATGATGGGCCACTCGCTCGATTTAGGCGTTCTGGTCGTTGATATACTAAAACCTAAGACACTGCGACCGTCTACCTTAGCAAAAATAAATGATGCAATTGAACATTATCTATGAAATCAAATCAAAATCCTATTGTTCAGTGGGTCACATTGTACAATTTGTGAAAGTCAATAGTATTTGTTTAATTTACTTGCTTTCCAGTTAATTAATTAACTACCCCGTTATTGGTTTCTGTAAGGTCAATTAATTGCATTAATGAATTTTCAGCTCACTGTAAGTCAATAATGCGCATGAGTAAGAAAACTGAAACACAATGAATATAGTATTTCATAAGAACATTTCAAACTTCAAAGTTTGTCTTTGGTTTTATAATCTATGATTTCGATGCGAATAATCCATCGAGGCTTGTAAGTTGTAGAGGTCACGATTACGGTTTGCTTCTGCGTTCCCGGTGGTCTACGTGTAGCGTAGGAGGGCCATTTCCGTCTCGCTCCAGGAGCCTTATTAATTCTTTTTTTTATCAACAACTTCTTTTTCATGCGATAAGCGTTAGCGAAGAATAATGATCTCGGAAATAATAAGTGATCTTTTATAAATACCTAAGCGATTTTTCATAGTGTTTCTTGATGTAGGTATTTTATTAGTGTGTGTAGTTTTCTTTATTATAATAAGAATTTTATTTATTGCAACTTCATCGAGATGAACTAACTAAATACATACTGTATTTGTACTGCTTGCTGATTGAAATAAAGTCTGATTCAAGATCAGCAGCCTGATTCTGTAACTCAGTGGCTATCAAAGAGTAAAAGCCACTGACATATATTCTTTATCCATTGAAGGTTTGCTATGAAAACTTAATTTTTATTTCATAGCAAGCCTTCAATGGATAAAGAATATATGTCAGTGGCTTTCACTCTTTGATAGCCACTGAGTTACAGAATCAGGCTGCTGGTTCTGATGAAAATAAATTCAACATGCAGTTCGCGCACGAGAGTAAATGTATCACCATACATTTACTCTGCATTCAACTTGCGCGCGAATGGTAAGTTATGTCAGGAAGAAAACATAATTAATGTGTTCATTATGTGATCTTCAAGTAAAAGTCAATTAAGTACTTTAGCATTAGCTTTAGAATGCTAAACCTATTCACATATTCTTATTTACTGTGTAGTCAGAAAAAAATTGTAATCTTAGCAGTTTGATAGAGGTATCTTGAATCATAATGTTGTAGGATTTAGAGATAGGTACTCCGTACTAACAGGCATTAAAAATGTTTCTTTCTCTACAACTGCATTAAAACAATATTAGTCAAGCCGCCAGTCACCATCGTAAGATGTCTAATCGTTTCCGCAATGAAAATTGAATTCCGTTTATTCTGAGCCGTTTGAAATTAAATTCCCTCCAACTGCGTGCCCTATCGTCGCATCGCTCAAATGCTTGGTGCGACGCCTCCTGTGCCATTATAGTGCACCCAACGATGAACCCTGGACATTATTGTACTCGACTGCGTTGGCACTTCTCTTTCGTATGGAAATGTGAGCTTTTCTATCTTAGACAGGATAGTTGCCGGCATGCGACCTGTCCAAATATGTCATTATATTGTCCCACAAATTTATCTGATCCGGTGACAGCGTCGCTGTTATCACATTTAGTGTTGCTAATACATTTTAAAAATAAAATAAAAACAAAAATTAAACAGGAATAAAAATTTGTTCCAATTTTGACCAACGGGCCAGATAATTTCTGTATCTTTATAAGTACCTACGTCAATATCTTGTTATTGGTATTATTTTTTTATTTTTTGCACGGTCTAGTGGTTAGCATGTTCGACTGCGGCCGACGAGGTCCCGGGTCGGAGTCCTGGGTCGGGCCATAACGAGCATTGGGTTTTTCTGACAAGAAATTTTTTTTTTTTTTTTACCACTACAAGCTAGCCCTTGACTGCGATCTCACCTGATGGTAAGTGATGATGCAGTCTAAGATGGTAGCGGGCTAACCTGTTAGGGGCATGGCAGTTATATTAAACCCATACCCCTTCGGTTTCTACACGGCATCGTACCGGAACGCTAAATCGCTTAGCGGCACGTCTTTTGCCGGTAGGGTGGTAACTAGCCACGGCCGAAGCCTCCCACCAGGCCAGACCAGGGAAAATTCAGAAATTATAAATTCCCAAATTGACCCTGCCGGGGATCGAACCCAGGACCTCCGCACGTTAAGGCGACAGCGCTACACACTGCGCCACGGAGGTCGTCAAATTCTTCTAAATTCTCAGTACTAGGTGTATCACCTCCGTTTCGCCTCGGACAGCACGTTAAGCCGTCGGTCCTGCGCCTGATTTCTCTCCGTTCGTGTCGGATCTTCCGTCCCTTCGGGCGATAAGAGTTATGGAACAGAGAGTTCACCTATGTATGCGCAGGCGCACACACTTGTGCACTTTAATATCTCCCGCGTAGAAGGCTAATCTCTTTGGTGATTGGCCGCCGTGGCAGAAACTCGGTCGGGATTTATTGTTTATTTCCTAACTACCCTATAGTTCATAGAGGCAAAAACGCCCTGCTTTGTTATAACTATAAATATATAATAGTTTAAACGTAAAAACTGTTTTGTTATGTTACTGGATGTTCTAGATAGTCATTGTCATTGTCGTTATTATCAATTTCAATACTATTGGTTGGAAGATACATTATCTTTAACTGCGTGCTCAATCGGCGCTTCGGTCAAATGGTTGCAGGCTGCAGCGACACCTCTTCAACACTTTAGCACATAGGTTTTTTTTTTAATATTGTGAAAATCTTGACTGAAGCTCTGACTACGACTACTCATATCCAGGATTAGAATAAAATTATAGAATTAAAAGGTAAAATTAAAATTGAACCAACACGCGTGATGAATGGCCTAAAGCCTCTTAGGTCCTATGTCGACTCACCCTCGGTAGATGTTGAAGTGAAAGTCAGACCTATCCTCAACTGAAATTTTTAACCTAATAAGTTGCGGAATTCTTTGAGAATCTAATTAAATAATATTGATTAAAGAATAATACCTGCAATCCATGAATAGGTAGGTAGCAGAAGCATTTCTTTATTAAAAGCTTTTATTTAACTTGCAATGTACATATATGTATGTAACTATGTTTGTTCGGGTGGGCTCTGACAAGTTGCAACTCAATTTTGAAGCAGATATCTTCAATCGATTGAGCTGAAATTTTGTATACACGTTTAGTTTGGATGACAATGCATGGTTAGCTGTGTGACGTCATTCTAAATCCAACATGGCGAAACATCCACGATGGCGAAATATCAAATGAATAACTCGAAAAATAAAGTGACTTAACTCTAAATCCAATATGGCGGACTATGTTTTTTATGCTCTCCTATTATTTTTAACATAAAGATACCTTAAAATAAGTAGTTTATATAATTATACCAGTAGTTCTTAGTTGTTTCAAATACACTTTGAATAACAACTAAACGAGAGATCGTCGGTGCTCAACTATTTCCACCAAAGATTCCGAGCTCCGAATTCTCTGAATAGCTGCATGCGTTGCTGTCAAATAAGCGAGGGGTGTTGGCGTAATAGCTTTAATGTTCCCTAAAGACGATACTGTGCGGAATTATTAGCTGCAATATTGAAATATTTGTGTTTCCATGTCACTTTATCCATGCACGCTTTTACCCATAACACTAAGATAAGACGTTTACCAAAAGTCAAAACAGTCAAACTCCCTTCGCGCTTAGTTCTTGTCTGGTTTCAGTTATCTTCTTAAATTATAGCTCACTAGGTGATGCGAATTTGTCCGCGTGGGTGTAGGTTTCTTAAAAATCCAGTGGGAACTCTTTTTTCCGGGATAAAAGTAGTTACGTAAAAGTAGACACTTTCGGTAAGATTTCATTTGATTTAATTTATACTCGGTAGTGATCCGTGCATGATGCAATAGATTATGCATAAAAGGAAAATTGATTGAGCTGTAGGTACCTACGTAGTTATGTACTTTGTGTTGTGTCCTTTAAGCAGATCGAGGTAAAGGTAAAGCTGTATGCACTGGCTAAACCCAGTTTATAATGATCTCACATAAGTACTTCGTTCCTACTCTCACATTACCGGGAATGATTCATGAATACGACACTCAATATTCTCGTATGATTCATTACATGAAAAGACATTCAATCGGCGCTTTCATCTCGCGGTTATTTATCTCATTTTCGCCAATTTAATACGGGCACCCGCGGAATGCGGATCTGTTGCGATTACCGGAAAAATCTTCCTGTCAACGACCGTGCCCGATATAGTGCGGGGTCCGTTAGCCGAGTGATCGAGCTGGACTCCTGCCACCGGCGCTGGCTAATTATAAACATGCATACGATATACGGGCATGGGCGTTGAGCGAATCGAGGGACGCTCTGTCTGGTAGACTTCACCTTTTTTGCCTACTAGCAGATTCCCGCGACTTCGTCCGCGTGAAATAAGTTTTTTAAATTCCCACGGAAACTCCCTAATTTTTCGGGTTAATTAATGTCCTCCCGACAGAATTTCGGCCACAGCGGCCTATCTCCATAGAGATTAGCCATCTGCGCGGGAGATATTATAGTGCACAAGTGTGTGCGCATACACAGGTGCACTCTCTGTTCCTTTACTCTCATAGCCCAATGGGTCGGAAAATCCGACACGACCGGAGAAATCTCAGGCGCAGGACCGACGGCTTAACGTGCTCTCCGAGGCACGGGGGTGAAACACGGCCAATTTCCTAACTCCGGGCTAATACTGAGAATTTCTTTTCAGAAAAACCCAATACTTGCTATGGCCCGACCCGGGACTCGAACCCGGGACCTCGTCGGCCGCAGTCGAACATGCTAACCACTAGACCAACGAGGCAGTTTCGGGTTAATATATAGCCTGTGACACTCACAAATAATGTGGTTTTCTATTGGTACCAGAATTTTCATAATCGGTCCAGTAGATCCAGAGATTACCCCCCTGCAACGTCGCAAACTTTACCTCTTTATAATATTAGTATAGATTATAAAAAATGCGAAAATGTTTATCCTTGTATGATTTTGTCTCACTCCAATTTGGTCTGTCACTTTTTTCACGAATCACTGTTTAGATGACTTTTATGTTTGGCACAGAGATAGGACCACAGATCACGGAAACAAGGGAGATGTGCTAAGGGGGCGTGTTGCGTGCGAACTCATCAGGCACAAAATAGGCCTGATGGCCGTTTTTGTCTTTAGTCGCATATCATTCAAAGATTGGTTCACTTCTCTCGGTTTTTAACAAAATGCCGCGTTGTTCAGTGGTTGTTTGTAAAAATTCAAGCTGCAAAGTGAATTACATGAAAGATGGCATCTCATTTCACACGTAAGTACAAATAAATTGTTGTAATTTTCCATTAAAATCAATAAAACATTATTTAGTGGTATCATAATGTAATAGAGTGACAAGTCTATATCTCATTATGAACAAAAACCATTGCTTGCTTAGTAGAAATCTATCAATGAATCGGCCAGTCTTACGACGCAATGGTTAAGTGTTCTTTACCGATTCTTTCACTAGCACGATAGATCAAATTTCGTAGTGCGGCCGCTGTCGGCGTGCGGTGAACTAGAGATGTGACGATGCAGGTACGAGTACAATGCAGTTGTCGATATTTTAGCGACCAAACGATGATCTGTGATACAATAATTAATAGTACCTTAATTATAACTTAGTAAACAATTATTTCTATTTTAAC
This sequence comes from Erebia aethiops, assembly GCA_923060345.2. Classification (NCBI taxonomy): domain Eukaryota; kingdom Metazoa; phylum Arthropoda; class Insecta; order Lepidoptera; family Nymphalidae; genus Erebia; species Erebia aethiops. The sequence continues at coordinate 21,388,542 of OV281080.1, read as the reverse complement.
GTTTAAACTATCGTGAGTAAAATTCATTATAACTATATTTTTAGTCATAATTATTACTATTTTTTTTAATGTAAGTACTCGACTTACTTAGCTGACGAAACGTATAAAAAATATACTAGGTGAATTAATATAATGTCAATTTACGTAGATACTCATTACTCATTTATTGATATACTAGATGATTCCCGCGACTTCGTCCGCGCGGATTAAGATTTATGATTCCCGCGGGAACTCTTTAATTTTCCGGGATAAAAAGTAGCCTATGTCCTTCCCCGGGATACCATCTACCCTTGTACCAAATTTCATCAAAATCGGGTGTAAAGACAGTTTTTTTTATACCCACGGGAACTCTTTAATTTTTCGGGATAAAAAGTAGCCTATGTCCTTCCCCGGGATACCATCTACCCCTGTACCAAATTTTAGCAAAATCGGTTCAAAAGATGGGCCGGGAAAGCGTAGCAGACAGACAGACAGACAGACAGACAGACAGACAGAAACACTTTCGCATTTATAATATTAGTATGGATTTAATGTCACTCTTTAATATTAATATTTAAGATATCCGAAGGATGCAGAAAGAAAAGAAAAGTGGATAAATACTTTTCATAATCGGTAGTCATTGTCAAAAACCCAAATATTAAGAAATTTAGCATCGATAGATCCATTTTAGTCAATCACTAATTGTATCATATTTGAATTTTGCACAGCACATCGACAACGTTTTACGTTTGTGTGAGTAAGATGCACGGTGATTGAAATTGAACCCTGTTTGGTAAACAATAAAGTGTATATTTGTTCGTGCCTCATGCACTGATCTATCGGTATGCGTGTGATGCGTGTGTGTGAGTGAGACTTCTTGTCTATTGTATTTATTTAGTTGCTTGTATTGGTAGCAGGTAGTAGGGATAGGTAGGGATAAACTGGAGACAGCAGGTTTCAATACAATTTGATACATAGGCATATCTCCCTTGTTTCCGTGATCTGTGGATAGGACGGACATAGGCAAAACACACCCAGCAGTCGGCTTCACGTAAAATCGGAGGCGAAAGAAAAAAATAAATCCACGCGGACGATGTCGCGGACATTATCTTGAACAATATCAAGTCCAGAGAAAATTCGTACAAAAATAGGATCGCTATCAATATCATAACATCGCCAAAGCTCGTTTGTATCATAACTTGATAAGGATGTTCTCCCAATTAAGAAGTTATTTCTGTTATAAACGAACATCATCCCACACGCCACATTCCCACGAGATTAATTGGAGAGAAAAATAACTTACTCTGTGGGAGATGAGTAATTGCTTGTGAATGCAATCATAATAATCGATTTGAATAGCTCTGTTTCTCAAGAAAATGTAAGTTTGCGCTCGATAACATAGTTCACCGTGCAAAAAAACACGATTATTTGGATCAGAACCAATGAAAGAAAACACGACGACAGATGTTTTGTTTTTAGTTGTGCGGAGTGTGGACTCATCTCGGATATTTTTGTGCGGGCGGATTCCTAGCTCTCGACGCGTGACGTATTCCCCGCCAGAGGCATCTGGGTCCCGCGTCAGTTGACCAAAACATCGAGGCCAAATGTCCATTCACGAAGATATTAGGTATATTATTACTCTTTACTTTATAGGTGTCGTCGAGATAACGTGCCAGTCGCGTCCACGCAGTCGATTATCACGGACAAGTACATTACTAGAGTAGTAACGTCTCGTCTACCTATATCTTTATTCCATTTTCACTTTGAACGCGCGTGAATCGGGGAGTCGCGTCGCGTCAAACAGAAATCGTGCAATTGCTAGTACATCAGGGGATTTGTTAGATACGTGCGTGTTTACTCTGCTGTTAGGAGCATTGTATAAGGTCAAAAAGTGTTGTGTCCGAGTCCAGTGACCCACCAGCCGTGCGTGAAGCCGGGATGGTGCGCAAGGGGGAGTCCACTGGCGCCCTCTTCAGGTCTCTGGCTGACACGCTTCGGTGGCGCTCTTTCCGCGCCCTAGCAATGGTATGTACCGATTTATTGACTGACAAAACGACTCACACCTTCCATTGCGGTGTAGGGTCTTTAGAACCTAGCTGCCGTATACTTAATTATTATGAACTTTTATATAATAAATCACTAGCTGATGTTTCGCGACTTCGGCCGCCTGGTTTTAATGATTTAATGGTCTTTGAAATCCTGTGAGTGTGACTCTTTCCGCGATAGGTATAAAGTAGTCTATATCAATTTCCAGGTGTTTAATAATTATTATTATCCTTGCAAAAAATCACGTTGCTCCGTTTCGAATTGCTAGAATGACAAATCAAAAAACAAACACTTTGCATTTGTAATATTGGATTGTACTCGTAGATTGAACTGTCATACATACTCGTAGTTAGTTACAAGCAAACATTTCTTCAAGTTTGACCGAATCACGAATGTTTGTTGAAGTAATAAAATCTTATGCTATTTTCAGATGTTACATATAACAAATACGTATAAAAAACAGAGCTCTCTCTGCTTGTGTAAACAGATTATAATATTGAGTATGCGAGTAGTTGTTTCGATTGTATCTAATGAAAACAAATATTTCAGGTTTATGGTTTTATCAATTAACTAACTGATGCCCGCGATTTCTTCCGCATGTAATAGCTTTTTAATTCCCACGAGAACCCTTAATTTTTCGGTATAAAATTTCTTAAAAGCCAGCTACGCATTGGCGGTTCCTCTGGTGCTGCAAATGTTCATGGGCGGCGGTAATCATTTACCATCAGGTGACCCGCCTGCTCGTTTGCTCGCTATATATAAAAGTAGCCTATGTCACTGTCCAGGACCTCAACCCATGAAAAATATAACGTCGATCCGTTGCTCTGTTGCGGCGTGATTGAATGATAAACCAAGAAACAAACACACTTTCGCATTTATTATATTAGTACGAAGTATGATAGCGTGAAGAAGAAAAACGTGTAGAACAATAACATATTTAAAAGAAATATCTGTAATCATTTATCTTATTATGGTGATTAAGTATAGGTTTAGCTACGTTTAACGCTCAATTTTATATCCACGTGTAGAATCGATCTAGAATAACAATAGTTTTTTGTTGTAAGTGCTTAACTCCTTTTTAACCGACTTCAACAAAGGAGGAGGTTCTCAATTCGACTGTATTTTTTTTTGTATATATGTATGTTACGCGATCATTCCGCCAATTATAAGGAAGCGTAGTCTGACAGTTATAATGCAGATGACTACCATTCTGGCCATTTTGGTTTTGCGTAAGGCACTAGCCATGGCCGAAGCATCGTACCATGCCCAATTTAGAAATCATACTTTTCTGAATTATTGTCCTTGCCGGAAATCGAACCCGGGATGTCCCTCCTATAAGACAAACAGCGTACAGGGAAGTCGTCTATTCTCTACATGTGTCTATATGCCACCGTCGGTGTTAACAACTTCCAATCGCGTTGGGTGATGATTTGCTCTAGAGACGGTGCTGGAAACGTTGCCATAGCATCGTAGTAAACAACGGCTTAGTAGTATCCAGTCTTCACTAGTCAGTTACAGATACGAAGCGCTAAGGTGTGGAATGCCCTTCCAGCGCACGTTTTCCTGCCACCTACCTACCTGTAACTTAAGTACCTCCAAGGCAAGAGTGAATACCGAATAGGCATCTTCTAGACACGCGCACTCCTAGACCTCATCGTTGCTTTGTATTAAGCATGGATCATTGTGGTCAAGCAGCCTATTTTGCAATAAAAAAAAACATGGTAGTAAAATGTCAGCAGTATTCAGTATTTTAATCTTTGCTAGTACACGTAACACGTAGTTCCGTGACCAAATTCATGATGCATTAGCCAGCCGGTTAAGATTTATAGTCACTGTCCGAGGGAATAAGTCACGTGCGAACACGAAGGAGATAAAACCTGCGGAGCTACATTGTTTGCTAAACCGTAGAGATTCAAGAGGCTAACCGAGCGGCTTTTGTGAAAATTTCGCGCTCCATCTTTAGACTATCAACACTTGCCAGCAATCTGATTATAGTCAAGTGCTGGTCTATAAATTTAAAAAGTTTAGATCCCATGTTCAATAAGGACATTATTAGAAACGCTGCTTATAAATTTCAGAACGTCCAGTGGATATTCTGTTATAATTAGTTAGTATTGAGAATTTGGCAGACATGAATGACGCGGGTCGTATATTTGCAGAACTGCAAAACGCTTTTGCTTGCGATATATGCTAGAAAGGCTCATATCATATCGAGGCTGAATGCAATGCACGTGCCGAATATTTTCAGCACCAGTTGAAAAGTTAAGGACGGCCCTGAAAAAAATGCGCGTGCGAAATTCTTTGGCGCTTTTGATTATTCATGCGGTTACTTATCGATGAATGAAGTGCGTGGTTGCAATTTAAAAATAATTGGCAAGGTTGTTTTTAAGCCTCTTTTATGGCCTACCTACCACCACATTGTCACCATCTGGCACCATTAAAAAGTTTAAATGTCTTCGGTCACTGCAATACTCGTGGATTCTCTACGCCTGGTTAATTCAATGGAGTGACGTAAAGTACGGCGACAGCGATTAGTAACAATAAATATCTTGACGTACTTAAACGTTACAGCTCTTTACGCCTGTTTTAATATTATGGGCTCTCATTACTACACGTCTCTTAACAGAATAATGCTATCGTATCAATCCTTCTTCCTCTACAAATTCACCTGTTTTCGAGTGCACACGTGATAGAGGAAGCTGGAGATCGTAAGAGGTGCTTTGTTTGTTTTAAACTTTATTTGCACATAAAAAATCAATGTACAAAGGTGAACTTAATTTATAAAGGTTTTCTCTTCCAGTTAAACTTTGCTAGTGGGGACAGGGTTAAAAGGGTTTTCTGCTTCGTACTAGTTAATGCTGATCGCACATTGTACCCAGAATGAGCCGCACTTACCTGACTAATTTTTTCCATGCACTGAAAGGGAAAAAGTGCTTTGTTTACCGGTCGTATGGTAATGTGCGGTCAACTTTTTTACGATACGACGCGGTACCCACATTTTATACTCGTGTTTATATGGCCTATTGCCCTTTAGGTAGGTACCTATAACTTTTGCCTTTTGTGCCTATTTGTTCTGCACTAATCTGACCCTAACGCAAGGTTTTGGCCCTGGTGGCTCGCCTGCATCCGCATCTTTTAACACCATTACCATGAAGATCGGTCAATAATCCTAGACCGATCGTCATGGTGATGATAATGGCCACCCCCAAAAACTTGTCATCACTTGACCGATTTTTTGTCAAGTTGTTCGTAACCAATTTTTAAAATTCAAACGCTCACACGTGTCTCGATAAATTCCTCAACTCTTGGTTCTATTTCTATCTCGATCCTCTTAAAATCCTCGGAGCTATGGCCAAAAATATGTCTCAGGTTATTTGCATCTGATAAACATTTTCAATGGTAAAAAACTTATTCCAAGCGAACGAAGTCGCGGGCATGTTCCTAGATAGAAATAAATAATAAATCAGTGCATTGTGTAATCTGGCGGCGAGACCAGATGCGAAGATAAGCACGTGCACCGTATCACTCTCGATATCGCACGGACGCATCGCGCGCCCCTCAAAACGGCACGCACGATAGTACCTACTCGTACATAAACATTGCTGATGTAAGACTTTTAATAGATAGCTATTGCAATGGCTGAAGTACTAATTGCGTTAGCGCATATCAATCCATTGCGCTTCGTAAGTAACAAGTGAATATAATTAAAATTATTAAAAAATACGACTGCTCTGCCGTAGCCCGTATTGAATTACCTTTGGAATCTTATTCACATTTTTATTAAATGATATTTTTTGTGAATCACTGGATATTGAACTATAGTGTTATATATTTTTGAAATCTACTCATCATTTTCTAGATGATGATTATATAGTTAATCTTATTTTCGAATATTTTTTTTCAACTTTAGTCTTTAATGCGGGACCATGGTCACCCCATCAATTTATTTTTAAATTTTACTAGCCTATATGTCACCTGGAATAAGCTAGGGATTCTAACGATACCTCATTTATCAAAATCGGTTCAGGCGTATAGAAGTTATGGTGGAATATACAAACTCACATACATACATACATTAACCCTGAAAACAATATACTCCTTTTTTCAGGCAGTCGTATAAAAAGACAACACGGTCCCCCGAAATTTTTTATGAATTAAATTTTTTATGAAATAAAAATTACACTTTCCTAGCAAACCTTCAATGCATACAAAATATATGTCACTGGCTTTCATTTTTTGATAGCCACTGAGTTAGAGTAGAGAATAGGGTGGCTTGATGGGTGACCTGCAGCCTGATTCTGTAACTCAGTGGCTATCAAAGAGTGAAAGCCACTGACATATATTCTTTATCCATTGAAGGTTTGCTATGAAATAAAAATTAAGTTTTCATAGCAAACCTTCAATGGATAAAGAATATATGTCAGTGGCTTTCACTCTTTGATAGCCACTGAGTTACAGAATCAGGCTGCTGTTGGGTGAAAGCAGGTGTTATTTAATAAGTTTATACGAGTATATTACTAGATGATTGATGCCCGCGTCTTGGTCCGCGTGTTTAAGGTTTTTTAATTCTCGTGGGAACTCCTTAATTTTCTGGGATAAGGTGCCTAGTAGCGTATGTCATTTCCCTGAACCAAATTTCATCAAAACATGAACAGATGGGCCGTGAAAACAAACAAACTCACACTCGCAGTTATAATATTACTTCGCATATTTTGCCTTCAGGGCAGGCTAGCTTACCAGGCTGTATAATATTTTAAAAATCTTTTAAAAATAATTATGTATCAGGCGTGTGAAACAAAAAACCTGGAACGCGAGAGATGACCATAATCCCCACTAACTGAAACACTTACCTCAAAACCCGTATCACGGTGTCTTCAAAAGTAACACTAGGACCCATGCAAGTTAAAATACGAAATCATAGGCATTCGTTTTAAAGACTATGCTCATACGCTCGCTGATTTACGTTTTAACGAGCGTGTGGGAATATGTAGTTCTCACTAACTGTCGGATCCAGACTCGACGGATCCACGTTCATCCTTATTAACTTAGTTACTCAACAAAGGTAACAACAATACAGAATAGAAACATAACAATAGTAACGATAATCTTGAGAATTGCCAACAGTGTCTAACGATGTTTTTTGTAAAGTCGTTACGTCGCGACACCGAGATCTGTCTTGCTCTACTTAGCTTTTCAGGCAAATCAGTTTGTTTGTTACTGCTGCCTACGCATGGGGGGCCATCTTTACTGCTTTCTTTGAACAGCGTCTCTACTCTCTATTTTGATCTGAGGCAGATCTAGCGAGCCTAGACTTTGATGACTTGACTTAGGCCGACTAGCATAGCATTGCCTAAACTGATTTAGTAAACATATTTGATGCTGCCACTTTTGATAAGTTTATACCGGATTTACACAAAACGGACAGGTATAGGAAATTGAACTTGAACACATTAAACGGCCTTGTGCAAGTGAGCCTTGATATCAAAACGAAACAAATTTACGTTAAAACCCTAACTCCAAATAGTCTCACCTTCTTCAGTCGTTATGACAGCGCAGCGGTGATTTTGGAATCACGATACAATTCCATACTTCAAGTGCCAGTTAACGTCATCTTGAAACAAAAGGAGTATCAACAGAAGATTGCCATTATCACATGTTATAGTAGGGTATACAGGGTCCTCCCGTGTATGTATTACTTGGTTGAAACACACCTGTGTGAATCTTAATAATCAAATGAATGGCGTCATTTTTTATAGCTTAGCTTATTTAGCATTTGCAGCCAAGCGCTAGCCTATATTATATATTTAAGAAAAAAAATGAGGCTTTTTGAAAAAAAGGTCCATATTTTTTTGAGATTATGCTATTAAAATCGCAACCTATAGTTACGCAACCTATGATAACCACCAACCAATGATACGTCTAAGATTTATTGGTTGGTGAGAAGACAGCCTTATCTACCCGCTTAAGCTTCAAGAAACTATCAAAAAGGCCCAAAAGAAAAAAAACTCTCATAATAACTAACAAGGCATCATTATGTTACAATATTATGAGAGAAACAGAATAGTGTTCACAAAGGATCTCAACAACCCAAACTTTAGAAATACGACATTGCAATACGAGGGCATAGCCATATTTCCCTCTAGCTGTATTAATGATGTAAAGACGAGCCATCGCATCGAACTGTTCACTACGACAAGATGCAGCTGCTTTCCTTGTTATTACTGTTTCCAAGTACGTCCTTTCGTATTGCTTCTGATCCAAGTCATGAGCGAAGAGCGTTTTGTTGTGAACCTAATAGGATTTGCAAGCTCAATCTTTTTTTGATAACGCTAATGCTGCTGAAGCTAAATAAAGCTGTTAAAGGCGGCATTGCATCAAGCTATCGGCACACACTTTCTCATCCAAGCTATGAGAGGAGCTGTTTTTATTAAGCCTAACACAACTTAGCAGTAACGCAATACTTATAAATTCTGTATACTTGCTGTACATTTATGTGTGCAATAAAGATATCTCAATAATACTTAAATAAACGCAAGTAATAATTAATTGGATTATATAAGAGGAGGGAGAGACAGGGCTTAGTTTAGTTACCGAAATTTTAAAGCGATATAAGATAGCACTTAGCGATGATGCTCTGCGCGTGATGATCGCCAAGATTCGCCATCGTGTCCGCTTCACCGTCTCCTTACACGATGATGACGTACTCATAAAAAGATTGGAGAATACAAAAAGATATAGATGAGGATCGCCAGATTAAATAATTGTCATACTTACTTACTTTTTTTTAACTTGTAAGTTTTCTCTTTTCTCAAGTTGAGTCACAGAAAAAATGTATAACGCCTCAATAAATTCTTTAACAGACAAGAGGTTTTTAATTCCCATGAGAACTCTGACCTTCCCCTGGATACAACCTATCTCTGGATACAACTTACCCATCAAGATCGGTTGAACAAATGGGCCGGGAAAGCGTAGCAGACAGACAGATACACTTTCGTATTAATATAATACTAGCTGATGCCCGCGACTTCGTCCGCGTGGTTCAAGTTTTTTTTTAATCCCGCGGGAATTACTTAGTTTTCCGGGATAAAAAGTAGCCTGTGTCACTCTCCAGGTCCTCAACTATACCCATGCCAAAAATCACGTCGATCCGTTGCTCCGTTACGGCGTGATTGAAGGACAAACCAATAAACTAACAAACAAACACATTTATAATATTAGTATGATTAGTATGGATGTGTGTAATTAAGAAACACTCAAATCACACAAAGTGATGTCTGCATTTACACGAAGTCTATGTTCGTCGTAATAGCAATGCACTAACTGTTTAATTAATGTCTAGATATGACGCTCTGTTTTGTTCCTCGAGGTGGCTTGTTTCGTTTAATGTTTGAGTCCCCAGACAATTCTGGTCCTATTTAGGCTTGTACATATTCAAATAACGTTTGTGTATGAATTAACCCCAAATTATTAAAGGAATTATAGCTAGGGTATTGCTTGCTATAATTTATCTTCTTAAATCGGTTATTTACTTGGACCGCAAGAAATCAACTATAGCCTGCCTTGTATAAACAGCAGGCTGTTGATATTCTTGTATTTTTGTGTTTTGTATCAGTCGAGTTTATTTTAAAACCACAACTTTTCCACACATAATGTCACCGGCTTTTGCAAGTGACTTGAAGGCTAAGGCCTTGTTGCAAATAAAACAGTTCACAGCGTCTCTGTAATAGCTAGTGGCATAAATCCTGAAATGTGTGTGGCTTTTTCCTTAATCCCTTTTTATTAACGAGTGAGAAATGACTGGAGAATGGAGATGTTCTTACAATGTAAAGAATAATTACGGAGTTATTAATATTTATTTTGTGCATGACGGTTTCCTAGAATTTATCGCATGCGTTTAATTCTTGTTAAATGTTCTTGTATGTAAAATGTTAAAAATTGTTATTGAAAATTGTAATACGGTTTCGATCTTGGTATTTTTTTTACTGATAGATAGACTTTCGATTCGTTATCGTATTGCAATGCGACATATCGGATCGGACGCGTTACGAGACGCGTCGTCTAGGCGGCGACAGCATGCCGTATCGCCGGAGCCGCCATCCGCAGAGATGACTATGTTCGCTCTCATTCATTAGAGGGGTGCGGGGAGAGTGCAAGACGTCGCGCGCCGCCCGACGATATCGATTTTGTCCCATCCCCCGCCCGCGCCACCCCACGCCGCCGCTCTCAGCATCCGACCTCGAGTGCTCTCCTCTCGCGCCTACGGACTCCTCCGACAGAAACTACGCCTTACCGACATGACGCCACAGCTCAAAATTCCAACCCGTGACCCTTGCGCCGCTGTGTCCCGCCGATCCCTAATGGACCCTCTGGCCGAAAGTCACTCGGTCGAGATTGCACTGCCGCGGTGTGATGCCCTCGTCCACGCCGGTGGAAAAAATAAGCTTTTTGTTACAATTAAAATGGTAAATCAAACCAATTTTAGTAATTGCGAGGTCAAACTTTGAAGTGGCAGCGCACGGTAAGGGCGGGCTTTTTGAACGCGTATGATTTTTAATGGGCGCTCTAGAGTTATAAACGTACGACGGCCGGCCGGGGCTTAATAGCGAGGGCTCGATGAAGCGTGTCCTATACATTCGCTGATTTATCTGTCGCTTTCTACTTTGCCAGTACATCTGCAGATGCAACGAAATCCACGTATCATTGCTTTATTTTGAACACCGAAACATGAAACCAAAGACATATTTACTCGCTTGCGGCTATGACTTGTGCACTCAAAATTCCTATGTTATCTTTATTTCTCTCTTAAAATACATTATGAGGAAAATTGGCGATTTAAGTGCAGGATAGTCAATCATTAAGCTTTTAAATGCAGTTGGGCTGGTCAAATAAACATAGATACCTACCTACTTACATCCGACATTATTTAAAAAAAAATTTAAGGCGCTGTGTGTGGTCAGGGGGGGGGTCTCCAAAGCAGTGTATCCATTAAATGGTGGCATATGGAAGATTGAAAAAAATATATGATGTTTTCAAGACCTTAACTCAGATATTGTTTTATCCCAAAACACGATTTAAACAACTTCGCTGCATAAAAAATAAATTCAAACATACCTCTTATTTCAGTTTTCAAATCAACACATCTCCAAATTGAAAACCTCAATTTACTTGAAAATTATATCATTAAATTCCAAATTCTAAATGACATCCATTGATTTATTAACATTTATTAAAATGTAAACATATTTTCTGTTTTCCATTGTATTCCGGTTTTTCGAGAAGCGCTAGCTCATTTTCACCTCCGCTAGTGTTCGAAAGAACTTCACAGACGATGGATCTGTGCTCCTTTGCTCCAGCGTTTAAATCGATATTTTAAAATGGTTTTCAAACATAACATGAATAAGACTAATGTTTATTCAACATGAATTGACAGAAGACGTGGATATTACAACTTTCGTGAGCTATCTTCTTTTATATAACTAAAAATACATAATCAAATAAATTATGAATATGTGTTCTCTGACCAAACTTTTGACAGCTCGAAATAATGATGCCGTAATGCGCTATCCATTCGATTTTTGACAACAATCGACTTCAATTACGAAGAAGTTTTAATCGATTTGACACATTGATATTACAACTTTTTGTATTGTTTTATAAACATACCCAGGCGTCTAAATGTCTTTTTTATGTATTAAAATAAATATTTTTGGTGAAGCAATGCTGTAAATGTATATTTTATTATTTGGCAACATCAATAAGGCAGGTCATAGAAACCATCCAACGCCAAAGATGACGCTACTTAAATGACAATCAAGTGAGCTTGTGTTGCAGCTTCGTAATTATTTTGAAAACTATTTTCAAAATTAAAATCGTACTAGTAATTACTAGATTGACATACGAGTTGCGAAATATCGCATAAAAAGGCACGTCGCTTCACTATTTAAAAAAAAAACTCCTGCTGGTTGTAACAATGACATTGATGTAGAATTTTTTTAGGTACTCATTCTATTTCAATGAACAATGACGTCTTTTAATATTTCCAAGAAGTAGGTATTATAGTTGTCAAACATCCAATTACTGTCAGAGGGTTCACTGCCATCGCTTAAAGCAGTATTACATAAAAATGTCAGTTTTATGTCACGTACCTTGAAGGTCCTAAAATAAGGATTATAATTCTAAAAACACGAACGTCAACAATATCAAAACAATACGGATTTAAGCGATAGTAGTATGCCTGCAGTGCAGTTTTTGATATGAATGGAAAATAAACAAAACAGTGGTAAGACATAGAAAGGAAAACTGAAAATCAAGCATTGCCACTTCAGCTTGCTACTGCCTACTCGTCCGCTCTCATTGGACCAGACCGACCAGATAATATTATTATATCGAAAGCTTGCTGAGTAAGGACCTAGTAGTGTCTCAAATACTTCAAATAAGTGCCTATTGCAAGTTTTATTACTAATTGATTGGATATTAGATACCCTTAGGGTTTCGTTTCTGGGACCCGGGAGTTAGAAATTTCCAGGAAATACGTCGTTGGTTTTTTTTGTGATTTCCCGTTTTTGTGTACAGAGTATTTTTTTAACTTATCTCTTGAGAAATATTTGAGAACAAGTTGATCTCTTAACTTGTTTATTATAATTCTCCCTGACTACTAGGGCATGCATTCGGTGCTGTGTTTGAGTACCGGGAAATTTTGGACCGATATTGGCAAGGAACCGGGAATTCCCGGGACTTTCGATACTTTCGATACTACCTTAAATTATCACAAAAACACGGCTAAGACATTACAGAAAGTATGAAATAGACCAAATATTACTGTTCATTAGGCGTTATACAAAAATTTATCGCATAATATTTCACACAGGAATATACTGAATATTACTATTCATTAGGCATTATACAAAAATTTATCGCATAATATTTCACACAGGACTGTATATTCATGATTTTTTCATGTACTTGTACCATAACTCGCTTCGTTACAAATTTCAAAGTTTTATTGTAGTTCATAGGTTTTACAGAGATTGCGTCTTGTATGAAAATACACTTTGAAAAGTTGAAATTTTTTTTATCGTGATACGCTCATATGTAACTACTTTTATAGCAATTAGAAGCCAGTGCAAATATAAATTTACTACATCAAGCAGTTTATGAGAAACAAGCCTTGAGGCTTGGATACACGGACAACAAAGTGATCCTTTACGGGTCTTTTTTTATAGACAGGCGTACGTAGTAACCTCACCTCAAAGAATTACAAATGTTAATCTAAATCAACAATATTTTCCAACCCATACTCAATATTCCCAAGAGAATCTCGTGAAGATGTTACTCTCTCCTATTCTGTGCCGTTTTTTGGTTTTGCCGCACGCTGATTTGGTCTCTACAATTATATTGGATATGGTACCTCTTAGTATTTTTGGTATCCATTCACCGTCCTCCCCGTACGTATGGAGGATCCTAGGATCGAGGACCCTAGGATTTTCTAAAGACGTTTCCTATCAGCCATAAAGAGCCTCGTTACTGCTGCGTTACTGTCCAGGATTCACATCCATACATAAAGATTGGACTGTTCACAGTCTTGGTTTTTACATAACATTGTATGGAGAACTCCTGAGCATCTTAGGGAATTATGGATACGGATATCCATATTTTCTTTCCCTCTGCTATTGGTATAATTGACAGTAGAGTCAAAAATCAAAATTTAGTAGCCTCGGGCTTATGAGGTTATATTACAGTCTATCAATATTTTCCTGTCAATCTTCATGTGAAATTTATGAAAGTAACGATACAATTAACAGAATATAGCATAATCTACTGTAATTTATTATGGCTGAACAAATTTTATTCCAGTGACAGATCCATCAATTCATTGATCTTCAAAAAAGCTCTTCTCTGCTGGTAAATAATACTTACCAGAAAGACTAACATACGAAACTGTACGAAGTAGCAGTAAAATAATCGTTATAGCCAAAGTAAAAATAGGGGTTTTTAAACTAATACCTCGAATTTGTGAGCATAAAATACAGTATAGTGAATTAAATTATTGTTACATGTAGAAATATCCACACTTAATTAGAGAAGAATCGACAGAATGTATGTACTTCGAGTCTCAAAAGTATCAAAAGTACCGGTTTTATGGTGTGGAGAACCGGGACTGAAAATTATTCAGAAGTACCGGGAATTTTTGGTACCAGGAATTATCGGGAGCATGCCCTATTGACTAGGTACCTCACTCGCGCAGTGCTGAGCACAATAGTGCATCCGGTACATCCCACGTTAAGACAATAGTCTTAACGTGGGATGTACCGGGTTTAATCCCCAGCAGAGTGAATTTGGGAATTGGGCGTATTTTTGTAAAATTGTACATGAAATAAAATCGATGTTTTTTTTTCATCATGTTTTGTTATTTTATTGATAAATTTGTGTTTCTTAGTTATTTATCTTTATGAGCAGTAGCACTGTTTACAAATATTATGTTAAATTATAGTAAAAACAATCATTTTAAAATTAAGTGACGGAGAATTATTCCATTGAGTAACTAAACTTTATCTCACAAAAGGCACTTAAAAAAACAACTTTAGATAAGATTCACAGAAGTGTTTTACTAGTCTTACCAATCATGCCAATCACAAAAATAGGACAGCAAACATAAAATGACAGAAACACTATCAAAATTTGATAATTTTAGTTCTTTTGACTAACGTAAAGGCAAATTTATATCATAATTTATTATATAACTTCTGAAATAGACAATGCTTTTTATTTTTATTTTTGCAAGTAAGTTAGTTTGCGATAAAAAATATACATTTAAATATAACATAACAATAACTTATATTAATGATAAATTGTCAATATTATAAGTATTTATGCAATACTAGCCGATGCCCGCGACTTCGTACGCGTGGATCGAAGTTTTGTGGTTCCCGCGAGAACTCTTTAATTTTTCGGGATAAAAAGTAGCCTATGTGCTATTCCAGACTATAATCTATATCTGTGCCAAATTTCGGCCAGATCCGTTCAGCCGTTGGGGCGTGATTGAGTAACAAACATCCATACATCCATTCATACATCCATACATCCATCTGTCCAAACTTTTTGGAGGATTTTTTGAGAGGACAATTTGTCAGTGGAACCTTGACAATTACTCAAAGGAAAAGTAAGGGCACTGATCACAATGTTAAGAATTATTGTACTTTCTTACCATAAAACTATAATAGTCGTAGTAGGTACTTTTGAGTATTTTAAACTCTTTATTCTTTATTTTGTACTTAAATTATGTAAAATGTCGTCTATAAAATATAAGTAGAACTTCCAACCAATGTATAGTATGTTAAATCACATTGTAAGAATGATTATAAGTAACAATTTTTTTTTGCGTTTTGTCTTCTTCGATTCTCCCTTTCTGATATTTTATCTCACCTCGGATATTTTTTTTGTTCTAGATTTTACGAGCTCCAAGTGTTATTTTCTTATATATTATTGTTTGAACTTTTAAGAGTTCCTCTTTAATTTCTCTATATGCCGCCTTGTTATTTCACCAGATGTCAGCGCCATTGTTACACCTGAATAATTTAATATATACAATACTCGTTTCCAATGCAAAACTCGGGGCCGTAAAAGCTTAACCGTGTACAAACCTTTAGAAATCCATTGAGTACCAATTTGTTCAATTGACTGACAATTTCGAAAGAGTTACGTTAATTCACGGCAACAATATTTTCTTGCATTGTATTTCAAGAATTTAAATATTCTGAAATTTCTCTGGTCTGGCCTGGTAGGAGGCTTCAGCCGTGGCTAGTTACCAATTACCACCCTACCGCCAAAGACGTGCAGCCAAGCTATTTAGCGTTCCGGTAGGATGTCGTGTAGAAACCGATTCGGGATATGGACTAGGGTTTAATATAACTGCCATACCCCAAACAGGTTAGCCCGCTACCATCTTAGACTGCATCATCACTTAGATCGCAGTCAAGGGCTAACTTGTATTTAATTTAAAAAAAACTGGATATAAGGTACATAAAAGTAGCAATAACTATTTTTAAAAAAATCCCGATTCTCGGGAATTCCCGGGAATCGGCCAATTTTATTCCCGTTTCCTTGAGTTGAAAATTTTCCGTTACCGAGATTTATTTTTAATTTTGATTGAGTGGGATTTTTAAAAAGTTAATTTGTTTAGTTTCACCCAACCTAAGTCCAGTTAATTAATATAATAGGTTTTGCTTCGGACATAATATTGTCAATCAAACTTATAATTTTAGAGTACGGAAACAACGTACAAATTTGAAATTTTACATAAATTGGCTAATTTGCGGTTTTGACTCTTACGAAGTTCTACCATATAGATAATTCTGTATGTAAAGATAAAAAATTGTAATCATGACACCAAAATTGTATGATTTTCTTCGTTTTTTATTTTTGAGTATTTTTCAAACACTGTAAATAATACTATATGTCTGCAAAAGACTAGAAATTGATTTCAATGATCAATTTTCAACATCTTTTTGCTATTTAAATTTTTGAAATAACATCTGTATTTCTTGTTTCTGACAAAAAATGAATATCAGACTCTTAGTCGGTAAGTACATTGTATATACGTATGATATTGATTTATGCCACAATTATACTTGTAATTAACTCACGTAAGTAGTTTATGTAAATAAGATACTTATGTAACTCTAGATGATGCCCTCGACTTCGTCCACATGGATTAAGATTTTTTGACTCCCGCGGTAACTGTTTAATTTTCCAGGATAATGGTTCCGGGTAGCCTATGTCCTTCTCCGGGATGTAATCTATCTTTGTACCAAATTTCATCAAAATCGTTTGAGTAGTTGGGCCGTGCAAGCGTAGCAGACAGACAGACACACTTTCGCATTTATTATATTTTGTATGGATATTAGTATGCTGGGCTAACTAATGCCCGCGACTTCGTCCGCGTGGTTGAAGTTTTTTTTATTCCCGCGGGAACTCCTTAATTTTTCGGGATAAAAAGTCACTCTCCTTCAACTATACAAATACCCACGCCAAAAATAACGTCGAACCATTGCTCCGTTGCGGCGTGATTGACGGGCAATTCAATTAACAATCACACTTTCGCATTTATAATATTAAGTAGGTATTAAAATGGATTTGCACACGATATGCGATTTACAATAGGTATTTTCTCAATTACCTACTCATGTAAGAGACTTTGGTACGTGATTTACTCACTTACGTTATTCTATCAATTTCACAAATTTTGAGTTACCGTGTTTTGTCATCCGAGGGCATCCGTGACATGCTATGACAAGCGCGCGAAAATAATGAAAACCGCGACGGGAGCGCCACCCGGCCGAAGTGGGCATAACTGACGTGAGGGGTGAGGACTGAGGAGAGCCAACCTCTCGATTTGTGTTTTGATTTTAAGAGCTGACAGCGCCTTAATGATTAAATATTTTTGCCTGTTAATTTATTTGTGCGTGCATTGCAAGAAAACGAAATAACAGATTAACGTGAAACTATTTGAATGTTAATAATAATGCATAAATACCTATAGTTCGCGCGCGAGTAGAATGCAGAGCTTATGTATGTGTCACCATACATAAGCTCTGCATTCAACTGGCGCGCGATCTATACATTGTTTAAAGTCGGTTCCCTAAAGTCCGAGATATATCTCGGCTCGTATTTCACGCGCAAAGCTGTGGACAAAACCTAGTTCTCAAGTATAATCTTGTAAATTTAAATGGTTCTCTTATCTAAATTCTAGTCGTATAACCCGGTTTTCGTAATTTGTTATGAAAGTCATTTTATTGCTAAAGATCGTATCTGGGCTTTTCATTTCAGGTACTTGGTTACTAGATATCGTTTCTTGTAGTTTCTCGACTAATGGCTTTCGTAACAATAACTGCTATTTGTGTAAACGATTTAGTATTATACTCGGCCCCGATACCAGTTGAAAAGGTACAGGATATTATTGAATGCTTGTTTTAACGCGCGGGTTCGTCCGTGTGGCTCTCCATCTATGCATTATCGTATTTGTCTTGAAAAGGCTTGTTTGCTTATTTTGTAAAAGTACCTTTTGTAACAGACTTTCAAAAAAGGAGGAGGCTCTCAATTCGGTGCGTTTTTTTTCTTATCTCCGTGGTTTCTAAGCCGATTTGAAAAAAAAATTTACTCGTTATAGAAAGCTCTCGAGGTGGTCTCACTCTCTCACTAAAAAGTTAAAAATAAAAATTACTTCCAAAAAACCGACTTCGAACACCACTGTAAAGTGAATAATAATTTTTATTTCTACCCACTATTTTGAAGTCGGGCGAGCCGGATGCGTTAAGTTTGCTTATCCTTATATACGAGTATTCCCGCCCGACTTCAACATAGTGGGTAGAAATAAAAATTATTTTTTAATTTACAGTGGTGTTGGAAGTCGGTTTTTGAAAAGAATTTTTTGTAGACAAGGATCTTAAATAGTCATATTTACGAACGGGATTTTGTTTCAATATAATATGCGAAATCAACATACAATTTTCGTTCGGTTCAACCGATACTCCCTGACCACCGATGGACGTAGGACTCATGAATGGATTATCACATTCGACTTGTCCAGCGTCTCCTTGCATCTTGTTTTATATTGTCTGTCCAGTGTCTACCTAGTATAAAATCTGCATATACTGTGGGTTTTGGTGCGGGTATTCTATTGTCAGACCATTGAATTTGAACTTTCATACGATTGATTCAAGCTATATTTCCTGCACATTGCCACCTCATTTTTCTTACTAGGTATTTCTAATTTCAGATTTAATTACATAAAGTTACTACAAGCATAGCCCTCTCCTTCGCCCGAGTAGTATTATCATTCCCGCTGTATCATATCACGCTCATAGTTATGGGATGCTACATACAGCCTTACGATCACCCATACAAAAGTATCACAACCTGCAAAATATATTTTAGTATCATTTGAAGTCTAATAACCGATATCATCTATATACTAAAATACTTACACTTTATACTTACTTTACTTACTTTATATAAGATACTAAATTATTATAAATTCGAAAGTTTGGATGGATGGATGGATGTTTGTTGCTCAATCACTGCTCAACGGATCTGGGTGAAATTTGGCACAGAGATAGATTCTGGAATAACATATAGGCTACTTTTTAGCACGGAAAATTAAAGAGTTCCCGCGGGAACCAAAAAACCTTAACCCACGCGGACGAAGTCGCGGGCATCACCTAGTACATTCTAATTTATATTTCTCATCTTCATCAACCTATATTCGTAAGACGACCTCGCGTTCTCATAAAAAGAAAAATTTACCATCTGTATTCTGTACTGTGTAGGTATCCAATAAGACCGCGGTCTATGACCTGTTCTGTCATAACATAGCTCGTATTGCCGTAGGTCGCACGAATTAATGGATTATGCATTGTTTTTATTACATTCTTCATGCGTCGTTCCCTCAGCTTTGAGGATCGTGACACCCCTTCGATAGCACTCTTTTAACGATGCTCTTCCACTTTCCTCTGTTTCCCGCCGCGTGGATGGCCTCGCAGATCGGCGTGTCGACTGCTTCCTTGATTTGGTCTGACCAACGTCTCGGGCTACGTCCGCGGGGTCTCTTTCCTCCGATCTTACCAGTGACCATAAGTTTCTCAATTGTACTGGCATTCTTCCGTGCAATGTGGCCGAAGTACTCGAGGGTCCTCCGCAGGCAGATGTTGGAAAGCCTCATTTTCACTTTTAGTTTATTTAATATTGAGACGTTGGTTCTATGCTCTGTCCATGATATGTTGAGCATACGTCTCCAACACCACATTTCAAAGGCGTCTATTCTTTTCCTATCGGCGGCCTTAAGAGTCCAAGTCTCAGCTCCATAGAGAAAAATAGAAAATACTAGACTATGGACTAGGCGCATTTTCGTCCATTGGGATATGTTTTTATCCCTCCATATCCTAGAAAGCTGAGACATGGCGCTTTTCGCCATTCCGATGCGACGGCGGACTTCCTGTTCGCATCCACCTTTGTTACTTATATTGGAGCCTAAGTAAACAAAATCTTCTACTATTTCCAGACCTGTAGCGCCTCTGAGGTCTAGTTTGCCTGTTCTATCCACCACCATGACTTTAGTTTTAGATTTATTGATGGAGAGTCCCAGTGCGTTGCTAACGGTCTCTAGCTTTCCCAAAAAAGCTGCCATTTCATTTTCATCAGATGCTATCAGGGTTGTATCGTCAGCGTATCGCAAGTTTGTTAATCTTACGCCTCCGATGCTAACTCCTCCGTTCCAGTCCGCTAGCACCTCTCGCATGATGAACTCTCCGTAGATGTTAAAAAGAACGGGGGATAGTATACAACCCTGGCGTACACCTTTTGCGAAGCAAAATGGCGCTGACGTGCTGCCATTAACCCTAACAACCCCAGAGCTGTTGCAATAGAGGGAATGTAAAAGAGCTACCAGATGCCTTGGGACCCCCAGCTCTAGAAGCACTCTCCATAAATGCTGCCAGTCCACGCAGTCAAAGGCTTTGCTGTAGTCGACGAAGCATAGCACAACTGGTGTATCAAATTCGTAACATTTTTCAATCAGTTGCCGCACGTTCAGGATTTGCTCTCTAGTGCCTCTGCCTTTTACAAAGCCCGCTTGTTCCTGAGGTATCTGCCAGTCCAGAAAATGGCGAAGTCTCTGGTTGAGGATGTGCAATATTACTTTACTAGCATGAGATATCAGAGAGAGTGTGCGATAGTTTTCACACTTTTTGGTAGATCCTTTTTTGTGAATTGGTAGCACGATAGACGTGGTCCAATCGACAGGCCACTCGCATGTTTGCCAAATTTGGTTGCACAGTTTGTGGATAATCCCGATCCCAGTGGGTCCTAAAGCCTTTAGAATTTCCGCTGTGATCTGGTCAGCACCTGGGGCCTTGCGGTTTTTTAAGGTTTTGATAGCTGATTCTACTTCCGATCGTAGGATTGATGGTTCAGGGTGGCTGCCATCCCACAGGTGGGATTGGGAGGGCGGTCCCCGATATAGACTTTCACAGTAAGCTCTCCACCTTTCCAGGATTTTATTTAGCTCATGTATGGGGATCCCATCCTCATCCTCCACTACCCATGTCCTCGGCTTAAATTGCTTGGATAAAAGACGAACCTTTCGGAATAGGTCAGCTGTCTGGTATATCATAGAGTGAGCTTCGATTTCTACACACATATTTTCCAAGAAGATGTTTTTGTCACGACGGCATTCTTTTAAGATCTGTTTACTCAGAGTAGCGTATGTTGTAGGTTGACACTGAGTGGGATGTTTTCCAGCTAGCAGGTCCTTACGTCTTTGGACAGTTTGCCAAGTCTCGTCAGATATCCACATTTTGCGGTTTTCGGTGCGACTTCTTTGATTTTTTATAACATTCAGTGTATCGATGATGGGCTTTTTGAATTCTTCCCATATGTTATTTGGGGACGTTAGGCTGGATACACTGCACTCATTGAGTTTCTCTTCCATGGTGTTACGAAAGAGACTTATTTCGGTTTGAGTAAGTCGCTTTGGGTGCAGTGGGGCAGCCCTCTTTGGTCTTTTTAGTCGCAAATTCATCCAAGCTACCAGTAGGACATGGTCTGAGCCACAATCGGCACCCGGAAATGTTTTGACTTTCTTAATGGAAGACTTCCAGCGGGAATTTATTAAGATATAATCAATTTGGTTTCGATACCTATCGCCTGGAGATTTCCAAGTATATAAACGGCGGGGGTGTTGCTGAAAGCAGGTGTTCGCAATTGTGAATTTGTATTCGATGCCAAAGTCAATCAGTTTTTCGCCGCGATCGTTCTGTTTTCCAAGGCCATATCTACCAACGACATTTTTATTGTGCTGTTCTGGAGTAATATTTCCAACTTTTGCGTTCCAGTCCCCAATAATCACTGTGACCTCTCTATTTGGTATAGATTTGATTACATCAGTTAAAGTCTCATAGAAGGACATCAACTCATCATCTGGGGCTTGCGCCGTTGGTGCATAAATCTGGAGAATATTGAGTGTGCATGGTTTCGTGTTCAGTTTTAGAGAGATGATCCTATCGGAAATGGTGTTATATCCGAGGACATGTTTGTTAAGATGGTGAGGCAGGATGATTGCGACTCCGTTTCGGCTCTGACTCTCGTTCCCTGGGAAGTACACAGTATTGCCCGAGGCGGTTTTGAAGTGGCCTGCGCCTTGTTGGTGTGTCTCGCATATTCCTAGGATAGACAGCTTATGGTGTTGCATTTCTTTCTCTATAATGCTCAACTTACCGGTCTGCAATATTCCACGGACGTTCCACGTCCCGATGCGGTGTTCTTTAATGATGGATTTCTTGGGGGCTAGTCCGCCAGTAGCTTCATTTTCCTCAGAGGCCTGACGGCTCGCCTCTTCAGAAACTTCGGTAGTCCATTTAACACCACTCGGCCCGGGTACCAAGCGGCGCCGAGCATTGCCCGGATCGCCATGAAACTCACTATCTCTGTTTGTACTTATCATAGGGGGGTTTTCTTGGGATAATAGTCATGGTGGGTTCCCAGATCCTTCCATGCCAGTCTTTTCGATTTCTCTCGGCCACTGTCCACCGCTTCCACTCCCTTGGAGTAGGGATTGGGTTATTAGACGCCGCCCAGATTCGGCGTAGCTGTTCTCAAGCACTACCCTCGAGGTTTACAAGAAGGCTGCTTCTTGACAACAGGCTTGGGGAACAATTGGATGTTATTTACGTTCCTCTTGTTCCCTTAGTCGCCTCTTACGTCACCCATGGGAAAGAAAGGGGGTTTTATTACATATCGATGTAGATACCACAATACGCGGTGCACGCTGGGAATGCATTATGCATAATCGTCGGCTTAACGCAAACTATCGATAATTTAATTTAGTCAGTCCGACAAAAGACAGCGTAAATAGAACATTTTTTACTACTGCTATGCAGATGTTCTCCTCCGGAAAAACGATTCTGAAAATCGGAGTAGTCAAACCAGCGACTCTTAATTTTTTGACAGGTATTTTACGTAAAAATGCAGACGAGTTTTGTTTCTAACTACCGAGTGTCCCTGGTTTCACTACCGTGGGAATTTTGAAAGTACTGGCCTCTGTGCAAAATATCAGCTTTCTAGGTCCAAGAGTTAGGACTGGACTTTAATGAGTGAGTCAGTGAGTGAGAAAAATAAAGAAAAAACCAAACGTGTGTAGTTTAATAAAAATATTTTTTGTGCAAATTATAAAATAAATAAATAAAAAAATGGTTGTCATCATTGCTTTGCACTAAGCATGATTGTCGTCAAGCGCAAGCCTAACACGCAATAAAAAAAACTTTCCTTTTAATGTATGACATTTCTAGGATTTGCTCTCTAACCATCAAATTACCTACCATTAAGTACGAGTATATACACTGTGTAATTAATAAGTCGGATATAGATGCATAGACGCATCACGCAAGGTAGGTATAATGCATCGAGGTAGGTGACCACGGTTACGAGAAAACAGGATATTTTTTAATCAGTCTAATTGAATGGTATCGATTCGTCTGGGATCCGAGTTTATTTAGTAATGATGGACCAGCGTAGCTACCTAATCCATGTTCACGGTTTTGGAAACTTTTACCTCATACTACATTTAGACCGCGACTACGTTCACGTGGACTTTTCAATGTTTATTTCTTCATATCGTTGGCAGTCTCTTTATTTTGTCAGATAAAAAGTAGCCTTAATCTATTATAACTCATCCAGAATATTCATTTAAGTGTCTATATATAACGTTTTGATGTTTCGATTTATTCTCGAGTTAATCGAGACTAACTTAAATACATAGACACGATATTTTGATTTTGACGACCTCCCTGGCAGTGTTGAGCGCTGTTGTCTTAATGTGGGAGGTCCCGGATTCGATTCCCGGCAGGGTAATTTGGGAGTTAATTATTTCAGAATTTTCTTTGGCCTGCTCGGTGGGAGGCTTCTGCCGTGGCTAGTTACCACCCTACCGGCAAAGACGTATTGCCAAGCGATTTAGCGTTCCGGTACGATGCTACAAAAATTACAGTTTTGGCTTTATTTATTTATTTGTTTACATAGGGATTCTGGATCTGGCTTCCCTGTAGCTCGTTTTTACCCTCGACGAAACGGAGACGGTATATGTGTTTGCCCTTAGAGGTTGTGAGTTTGTTTGTTTGTTTGTTTGTATGTTTGTTTGTGCACTTTTTTGTTACCATTTTTCTCAAAAAGTACTGGGCCGATTGAGATGCGGTTTTTTGCATTAGATGTGTATAGCTTGTAAAAGGGTTCTTGGATATATTTTAGGACCATAGACAACTGAGCTGAGCTGTAGTCTATGATTTTAATTTTTCAATATGTTACCAACTTTCACAAAAAGTACTGGGCCGATTGAGATGCGGTTTTTTGCATTAGATGTGTATAGCTTGTGAGAAGGTTTTTGGATATATTTTAGGACCATAGACAACCGAGCTGAGCTGTAGTCTATGATTTGAATTTTTCAATATGTTACCATTTATCACAAAAAGTACTGGGCTGATTGAGATGCGGTTTTTTGCATTAGACATGTTTAGCTTGTGAGAATGTTCTTAGATATATTTTACGAGCATAGACAACCAAGCGGAGCTGTAGTCTATGATTTTAATTTTTCAATATTATGTTACAATTTTTCACAAAAAGTACTGGGCTGATTGAGATGCGGTTTTTTGCATTAGATATATTTAGCTTCTACCTAGATGCTGCCCAGGGTCTCATGATGGAGCCAGGAGGTGTTCATAGGAACCCCTTAAGTTCGCATCGTAAACCCGTCGTGTTTGGACTCTTTTCATTTGTCTTGACTAGTACTTTATACCTAGATGCTGCCCAGGGTCTCATGATGGAGCCAGAAGGTGGTCATGGAAACTCCTTAAGTTCTCATAGTAAACCCGTCGTATTTGATTTCTATTGATTTGTCTTGACAAGCGCTTTGTACCTAGATGCTGTCCAGGGTCTCATGATGGAGTCAGGAGTCGATCATGGGAACTCCTTAAATTCTCATCGTAAACCCGTCGTGTTTGGACTCTTTTGATTTGTCTTAACAAGCACTTTGTACCTAGATGGAGCTCTGCAGTTCGTCGTGGGTTTTTTAAAATTTTTAATTTTATATTGATTTGTCTTGACAAGCGCTTTGTACCTAGATGCTGTCCAGGGTCTCATGATGGAGTCAGGAGGCGATCATGGGAACTCCTTAAATTCTTATCGTAAACCCGTCGTGTTTGGACTCTTTTGATTTGTCTTAACAAGCACTTTGTACCTAGATGGAGCTCTGCAGTTCGTCGTGGGTTTTTTAAATTTTTTAAATTTTATATTGATTTGTCTTGACAAGCGCTTTGTACCTAGATGCTGTCCAGGGTCTCATGATGGAGTCAGGAGGCGATCATGGGAACTCCTTAAATTCTCATCGTAAACCCGTCGTTTTTGGATTCTTTTGATTTGTCTTAACAAGCACTTTGTACCTAGATGGAGATCTGCAGTTTGTCGTGGGTTTTTTAAAATTTTTAATTTTATTACTTGTATTATAAGTATAGATACGAGTATATAACTATGCAAATATTTCGTAGTAGTAGGTATATCGTCTATATCGTATCGTCGATCGTAATATGATTGAGGCTGTTGTCGAGGAATTTTCTATTTATAACCTGATTATTGTAATGCTAACATAATTTATACAATTATACCTCAATGTTATGGTTGCTACGTGTTTAATGTACTTACAGTAATGTGTTATTTCCCGTACAGGTGCTACCTACAGCACGTGCGTTTAAGATATCATAAATTTTTTATTTAATTAAAATCTTGTTGTTCGTCACTTTATGAGGCTTATTTCTTGTTGAAGAAATTATATGTCTGATGTCTTGCAGCACACGGAAAGAGTGTAGAATTATTTGCAGCTGGGTTGGCAAGCTAAAAAAAAATATATACGCGCCGAATTGAGAACCTCCTCCTTTTTTGGAAGTCGGTTAAATATGAACTTATTTTAACAAAGTTCATTTACTTACTTTATCAGACACTCATCAACAGACATAAGCTTTTCAGCTGACCATGTCGTAATTTAGGAACTAGGTTGTATTTTAGGAACTAGCTTTTTAGCTTCGCTCACGACAGGATCTTCATACAAATTTCAAACGCCTAAGGGTTGAATTTTCAGTATGCCTAATTTCATCCCATTTAGCCAGTCAACTTTTCCTTTTATATATTTAGGAATTTAGTTTAAAGTCTTATCTAGTTTTGTTTATGTAAGTCTTTGTTATTCGAAATAAACTTCTATTTATTGTATAGGTACCACAAGTTCAAATGTCTCCGTTTCCTTGATCAATTTGTACTATACATAGTACAGTGCAACAAATCCGATTAAACTCAGTTCCGGGGCGAGTGTTCTGTAGGCGCGGAAGAGACGCTATTATTTCGCAAAAGGTCCCCCCCCCCCCTTTGTGCTCAAGATTCAATCGAAGAGCGCCGTCGGCTGCCGGGGCATAGTGCGTTAGGGTGCGGGTCCATTGAAGCGCGCGGAAGCCGAATCAGGCCCAGTACCTATAGGAACAGAGCAATGCAATTTGAAATCCGTGTCTCAACTCGCTG
Organism: Erebia aethiops; assembly: GCA_923060345.2. Lineage (NCBI taxonomy): Eukaryota > Metazoa > Arthropoda > Insecta > Lepidoptera > Nymphalidae > Erebia > Erebia aethiops. The sequence goes on along the minus strand of OV281080.1, from coordinate 21,361,914 downwards.
CAGTGGAGACAGTGGCAGAAGACAACAGAGTCAAGAGAAACAGAATTCCAGTCGAGTTGTGTGGAGTGGAGTAGCGCGGAGTGAAACTAAACGAGGCAGCTTTTGCATGCTATAGCATGCAGCATTCATACAATAGAATATGTCAAAATACACTAAGTGATTACTGATTAGTGTATGCAAAACTTTTACGTGTTAAGAATTTAAGATATCCGTATTTGGCCATAAGCTGCCACATGTTCTGATGTGAGTGATTCCTACCATTGTTCCTGACGGCCTGTGCAATAAAACTGCCCGTCCTCGCGTTGCTCCTCTTCTCCACTCCGCTCAGATTCAGCAAAAACCGCTTCAATGGAAACGCGCCCTTGGGATTCTGATTTAAATTTATCGTTTGTGCCTCAGACATTAGTCACGAAATGTTTGTCGCTCTCAGTGAGTACCCGTTTCCCGAAAGATACTATTTTTGACCTGATGGACGTTTAAATAATACTCTTCCGATTTGATGTGTTGCTCCTGTGTTACCATCCTATTGATTGGCGGGGCTTTGGTTTAGCAACCTCAAGATGTTTCTTTTGTTTGGAAACTTAACAAATATTTTCGTAATATAATCGTAAAGATGTTGAATTCTGCTAAGCACCTACATGATAATTTTTTACTATAAAAAATAATCATCAACGCATAAACACCACAAAAACATGTTATATATACCGACGATGCGTGTCATTAATGGATAGCAATTTGTAAATACTATACGCCTGGTTATTATGTAAATGCCCTTCAAAAGCGTCTGCCCTGACCTGCCTCAACGAGGGGAAAGCTTGGGGTAGGTTATGGCATTGCATCCGACCATTCGCCCACTGCAAGGGTGGTTTTGCATAAGTATACCCCGGTTTGTACTTACCGCCGTGAATGTGTCTGTCTACCTTAATCACTGGATTTATGAATGCTGCGGTATAATTATGACTGCCGTATAGTGCATTTTGCCATATACGTCTTGATATGTAATTACATGTCCATACATTCAACCCTCGAATTGTGCTGTTAGCGCAGTACTTTGTGCAAACACGCCTTATTTATAGTGATTGAAACTTGCGCTTTTCAAAAGCCGCTTAATTGTTTGCATTGAGGCGTACCCACCCAGTGTACGGATTTTTAGTTTTGTTATAAATTTTAAATCGTGTACCAAGAGCAGAAATAAACACGGGATCGATATGGGCCCGAGTCCCGACGGTCCAGAGTCGCGCTGCGTCCTCTCACAGATCAGAAATGGAATTCCGCCCCGAGCTAATCTAAGCTGTTGGGTATCCGGCAGATGATTAAAAAAGCGTGCGTTGCCCACTTGACGCACAGTGTTAGCTTTTTGCATGGGTGTGCGGTGCGGTGGCACTAATGAAACGGCGTGTGCGTCGCGGGCTACGTACGCGGGCCTTGCATTGGGTCGGGTCAGTGAACCCGCCCGCCCACTATCGGGGTAAATATGCCGAATGCACACAGATGCGCGCGCCGCCCGCCCGCCGCGCCCGCCCGCCCCCGGCGCGCCGCCGTCGCCGCTGCACTCTGCACGCATCCACCCCCCGACCCCTCTTAAAACTCCTAATTGATTGCGCAAATTTTCTCGCAATAACTGTCTTTTTATGGTGATAATGATGTAAACTTGCGCAGTTCCGCCGCTTTAATTGATGCTGCGACGTGATCTCGCGGCGTCCGCAGCCGCGCCGCCGCCGGCCGAACTCAAACCCGACGACGGGCCATGAAAAATTAATTAGCGTGCACTCGTATTAGCTTTTTAGGGATTCCTGCGTCGAGACTCGTTGTTTCGAAACATACTCGTATTTCTGCCCATGATGAGGCGACGTCGCATTATAACGTGTAATCCGCTTTCAATGCGCTTCCGTTTCATATCTATGCATAACCTAGAGCTACAGTTTAGTTGTGCATATCTTTTCGAAACATTTCAATAAACTGCTACGTTCGCGGCCGATCTGTTATAGCGCATTCACAGGTGCAAACTCCATCGCGCCCATCGGGCTATGAGAGTAAAGGAACACCTTTACTCTCATAGCCCGATGGGACGGAAAATCCGTCACGACCGGTGAGAGGTCAGGCGCTGGAACGACGTCTTAACGTGCTCTCCGAGAAACGGGGGTGAAACACCGTCAACTTCCTAACTCCTGGCCAGTACTGAGAATTTATTGTCAGAAAAACCCATACACTCGTTGTGGCCCGACCTGGGACTCGACCCTAGGACCTCACACCTATTACTCATTATACCTACATAATGAGTAATCGACACCTCAAACTGGATCCTAGCGGTGGATCTCGGTCCGAGGATCGAATGCGATGACACCACCGTTACGTCATACTCGGCCCGATGATGCTACGGTGACGGAATGCGTTTAAGTGACTACCCACTGCCCATGTTGTTTAAAACGAGAACAATGTTAGACATGCCAATTTATAAAATTACTAGCTGATGCCCTCGTCCGCGTGGATTAAGCATTTTTATTCCCGCGGGAACTCTTTAATTTTCCGGTATAAAAAGCCTATGTCGTTGCTCGTCTAGTAATCTGATAAAAAAGCGTGGATTAAGACTAAGATTCACTCCAGCAATGCGCTGGTATGATTTTTGTCAAGTGCCTATTGTGTCAAGCCCATTTTTTTTAAAACGTTGAGATATTATTGTATACTTTATACTTATATAATGTCAAGAATACAGATATAACATGAGTTATGGTCAATAAATCCCATAGTGCAGTAGTCAGCAGTGCGGTTGCTTGCCAAATAACTGACACTGTAACATTGCATCAACGCGAAAAGCTCACGTCTTACGTCTGAGCGGAATCACTCCTTCGTAGATGTACAGCTACTGGATGAGACTGTCAGTTTGATAAATCATTTTTTTTTAAATCTACTGTAACGACTATTGGAAGTGATGGTGTAGTCTTAATTTAATTTAGTTTAATTTTAATTTGACGTCATAAAAATATTATAATAATTACATACTAAGATTATTATTATTACATTTTTATTACAACCATGTATTACATATTACAATAACTACATATTACTATATCCATATTATTACAACAACAATTAATATACCATACATAAATACCAAATATATAGAATGCTAATGGTTGGTTTAATGGTTGCAATAGTATAAACTATAAACTGGTGCGCAACCACTAACGCCTACCTCAGAGAATAAGTACCGACACAGAATTAACAATTTACAATAATAATATCAGTAGTTATACATGGGAGGGTAGAAGTAGGCACATAACATAGTAGTCAATGAATTCTTACACGTCTAGAAGGAGTAACGCAATCAAACAATGCGCGATAAACCGGCCCCGCCACGTCTATGTGTGAGTGTAGCGGGGGGGCGGGGTCATGACGTAGCTTCAACCTAGGGATACCAGCAACGTAAAAGTTTGCACAATTTTGTAGATAAATCAATTCTAAATAAGGTGTAGGATAAAATTATGTTTTTAATGATTATATTTATTCTATGCGTTTGTAAAACTGTTTGTTTAATGTAAATCAATAGTTTACAAGGAAAATACCTTAATCAGTAGGTAATTACTTTATTATTGAATATTAATTATTTATTTATTTCATTATCTAAATATCGGCTGGACTGATTCTGATGGAATTTTTAGTGTGTGCTTATTAGTGTCCCAAGATAGTTATCTACAATTGGAACCGGTAGGTGGCGCTGCAATCGGTTTCTAGGTTCCGAGCAGAACAATGAATTCAAAATCCTTCAAAATCGATATTCTTGCAAGACTATGTACATAGGTATATTATTCATAACCATGTAATCATATTATATAATTTGCCATTTTTTATTTCCAGTGGTGATTTTTTAATTTATCAAAATAAAACTCAAAATATAATTTAAATACAATTTATTATTAATCTTAAAAATTTGTCTACCCGTTTTCTCGTGATATCTCTTGGAGATTCAAGTGAACTCTTGACAAGCTCTCTGGTCGCAGATGATATCCAGGGTCTGACGAGAGCGCTGAAAGGTGCTTAACGGAACTCTGCAATGAAACTACTATTATTGGCAACAAATTGATTTTATTAATAACTAGACTAGATGATGCCCGCGACAACGTCCGCGTGATTTTAGGTTTTTTTGATTCCCGCGGGAACTATGTAATTTTTATGGGATAAAAAGTAGCCTATGTTTTAATCCAGGGTATAATCTATCTCCATTCCAAATTTCAGCCAAATCGGTCCATTAGTTTTTGCGTGAAAGAGGAACAAACAGATACACACACACACACACACACACATTAGTGTGATAATGTGATATTATTAATGTTCACACACGTCAACGTGTATCATACAACAGAATTATTTATTTTGCACAATAATGTGCAAAATACCACAATACTTAGCTGGCAACACCGGTCAGTTCGTCGTACCTAAAAAACATCGAAATTAAAAATCGTGTTTTCTTAAAAAATCTTAAGCAAATATAAAAACTTACTGATGATATGAGATCTTGGACTTCGTATTAAGCTTTGACGGATAATTGTGGCACAGTTTAACCGCACAAACCGGCATATTTAATTATTTTGCGGGAGCCGTTCACTGCGTAGTGAGTCAAGTGCTACTGAAGTAGGCGAGAGAGTCGTCTACCATATTTAGTAGAGGATTTTTGAGGACGTTTTCGTGCGTTACATACTATATCTAGTCGTGTAAATAATCTAAGATAGTAGTCTAAGATGGTAGCGTTTGCTTAAAAGCCGCTCTTTCAGTCTTGATTCAAAAATATTCTAATTGGTAGCAAACTGATTCCGGAAGAATATTTCAAACCTCAGCTATTCGTATGTTGAATGATGAATGATGACGCAATGTAAAAATATGTGCTCTGCTGTTTCATCAACTTAGACTGACACATTTGTGTGTAGACTGGGTACGGCTGCAAACATTATCCATACTTAATTAATATTATAATTGCGAAATCGTCTGTTTGGTCTGTAGCGAGCTCTCATATTTAAGAGATAGTACCTATCCTTGGGACAGTCACAGTACTTTCTAATAAGTTCCCTCGTATTTTAAAATTCGAATTAATTGTTTCCGGATGGAATTAGCGGAATCCGATGGAATGGAAAATCCGAAATGACTGGGGAGAGAGATAAGGTCCAACGGCTTTGAAAGGCACGTCGGTGTAACACTACCAATTTCTCAAAGCGAGCTGCTACTTAGAATTGTTGACAGATAAACAAAATAGCTTTTCTGTAACTTACCCTAGATCCAAAACTCGGGACTTCATGATCTGTATCCCAACAAGCTAACCGATTAGATCAAAAAGGCAGTTGGGAGTTAATAAAGTTGTCACATCCAGTCCGACTCTACACACAGCGTTCTTCCGTTGTTGGTTATTCAATTACGTGGGGCGGCCAATGAAACGGGCACTATTGCACATCCGAATTATTTTCGGCGGCTCACTTCCGACCGCGCCGTTTAGCGAGATAAGGGCAATCCGCTAATTCGATCCCAATACACTTGTTTGAGTGCGGATCGCGTTCTTTACTACGGTTTACAACTTTTCCTTTTTAACAAGGGAATGTTATTCGTATTTTCCGGCTGCCCTATTCTTTGAGCGCACAGCTTCGCTTACGCTGATGCAGCGACGGAACGTATTAGGACTGTATAGAGAATCAAATATTAAACACTAGATGATGCCCGTAACTTCGTCGGCGTGGGTTAAAGTTTTTTCCCGCGGGAACTCTTTAATTTACTCCTATGTAAAGTATATCCCATGTCCTTCCCCAGGATGAAAGCTATCTCCGTACCACATTTCGTCAAAATTGGTTTCGTCAAAAGTCGTGAAAGCGTAGCAGGCTGACAGGTATACACACTTTTGCATTTATAATAATTAAAGAATAGTATGTATTTTATTAGTATTATGTTTTTTAGTATGTTTTTTATTGTATTAGTATTAGTATGGGATATTAATTATCTTAGCAGTAAGTAGTATATTCTTGGTTGAGATTTGTTTAGCCACCTCCAGGTCTCGATGTTGTTTTTATTTAAATCGTTTAAAGGGTTTGTTCATACATGAATATGTCACCCCTGGCCTTGTAACACAAAATCACAAAAAAAAATTATACATCTCTCTCTCAGCTACGTTGTTTTCCCCATTGCTGAGGGTCGTGACCCCATTCCATTAACCACATAATGGCAGCGGTTTTCTTGGGATAATTGCGGTGGGTTCCCAGGTCCTTCCGCATATGACTCGATTAAGAGTTCTATTTCAACTCTTAGGTTACTAACGATTATTATCAGATGTTAGTGATAATAACCGGGACCGACGGCTTAACGTGCTCTCTGAGGCATGGAGGAAACGAAAAGTCCAAATTCGGTCACCCATCCAGTTACCGACTTGGGTCAACGTTGCTTAACCATCGCAATCTACCGATATGCGTTGTCGCAACTAGATACTTCCAAATGCTTCTTCCTGCCTTAAATAAAATAAATAAATAAAGACCCTGTGTTACTGTCCCTTTAGCTCCTAACCACTTGATGATTTATTGAATACTAGCGAATGCCCGCGACTTCGTCTGCGTGGTTTGAGGTGTTTTGTTTCCCGCGGGAACTCTTTAATTTTCCGGGATAAAAAGTAGCCTATGTGGTATTCCAGCATATAATCTATCTCTGTGCCAAATTTCAGCCAGATCCTTTCAGCCGTTGGCGCGTGATTGAGTAACAAACATCCATCCATACATTCATACATCCAAACTTTCGCATTTATAATATTTATTAAATAAATTAAATTATTAAAATAATTAATTAATTATTTGATTTGATTGCAGTCTCTAGCACAACCTATCTTACCTATGATTTAAATTCGATTATACACGTGTTATATGATGAAATTGTTGATTGCCGGAGTTCGGATTTGGGGTGCGTTGTACTGACCTGACCGCATTCAAAAGATTGATGGACAATATATCATCTTGCGCAACTAATAAATGGTAATAATAATATATTGGCGGACGATTACACAGTTTAATGTAGAATTATGATAATTTGCCTATATATTAGTACTTATGCGAGTCAAGGTGGCCAGTTTTCGGAGCCAGTTTCGAGATATGGTGCGTCATGTCTAGATCATAAATATCGATTTGAAATTAGTCATATTCTTGGAATTGAAAATGATTACTAACCACTGATCTGACTTTTCCTAGAGGTACTTTAAATATATTCCAACTCAAGGCTTGGTACAATTCAAGCCTTCATTGATGATCAAGTTAAGTATTCTAATAATGATTTTAATGCGTAATAATAAAGTTTGGAGCTAAATAATACTCGCTGAATGGTTAATTAAAATCTATATCTAGCCTAGCAGGTGCTTAGTAATAAGGTATACCTACCTGAAACTACAACCATTGAGGAGCGTACGGGCTCAATAGCGAATGCTTATAATAAATTCACGAAGCTTACGTAGCCGCACGCTTATCTACACCCAGACGTAGTTAGCAAATTTTGATTTGAACTCGTTGAGTCGCGATGACAACTGGAAGCCGCCGACGCCGACTCAACCGACGCGGCCGCGCCTTGCTGCGAGTTGCGATCTTCGGGTTTCCATCGCCGGTTTCATTAGATAGTTACCCGTCGACCGAATAGTTGATCATGTCCCGCTATCAGGTACCCGCTATCAGCAAAACGCTGAATAGAGGTCGGGTTAAACATGCACGACGGGTGTACGGGTATAATTAAAGTTTAGGAGACGCTCACGTCGCCCGTTAACCTCGTTATCGGGCGCTGGAAGTGGGTGAGACGCGGCGGGGAGGGAGCCAGCCTCGGGGTTGGGGGGAAACGGGGAAAATCAATGACAGCCGCCGCGCGCCGTCTCTCCCCGGCCCGACGCTCATCTCGCCACGTGCCGCGGTCACTGGCCTGCTCGCCACCGCCACCGCCGCCGCCGCCGCCGCCGCCGCCGAGGCCGCCGCTGCTGTGCCGCAGCTCGCAAGCTCTCCCGTAGCCACCCGTGCCCGGAGCTGATTGATGGTGCCACTCGCAACACTGACCTTAGATACCGAACCGATCACTAGGACTTTCGATCAAACATTGTCAAGGAAATACGCTTTCATATTATGTCGCACGGACGATTTATCCCACCCACCTCAACACGCTGCTCACTGAAGTATACTACATAGATATATAGGTGTAGCGATGCCTCGGTTGTCAGGGCGCTCGGTCGCCTGTAAAATATACTCCGTATTAGGTATGTAGGTCGCAGCCAGAAATTTGGGTTATCGTTTGGCCGCGTCGATATGCGACACTTCCGCCACGCTGTGTTGGTATGCGGACTCCAATATTATTATTGGTCGCCATGCAACTTACGTAACAGTGGGGACTGCCAGAGCGTCAGGCTTCTATGACGTGGCATATTTCGGATGCACTGGTCATTTCGGGTTGGCGGCATATATTTCCTGTTCCTTATGTTACGGCTATGCGATACGAGTAGTTCCTTGTATAGCAACTTTGATACAAAAAGTTGGACAGTTATCTTACTAATATAAATGTGGAAGTTTGGATTTGGATGTTATTCCTTCACGGCACAGTGACGGAACCGATTTAGCTTAAATTTTTAATGCACTATAGCTTTTAACCTGAATTAGCAGATAGCATTTTATCCTGTAAAATTGACTATTTCCCGCTAAGAATCAAATAACCGTAGCCCCGTTTGTGAAGTCGCGGGCATCATCTACTCAAAGATAAATCTCTTTTAATTATAATCTTATATGAATCACGATCAGAATGTGATATCTACTTGTATCTCAGAATGTGACTTCTAAATACTAAGCTGAGTAAACATCGAAGTAGATGTGTCGAAAAATACTTTTAATATTTCCACAAGATGACCTTCACCCTTCACCTTCACAATTTCCGTCAGACCCTTTCCCAGCTATGTCTAATCTTATAGGAACTCTTTATAATTTTGTTATTTGAATAGTATCAAGCATTTTCCCCTGTAGATCTTGATAATTCCATAGAATGCTTAATTAGAATGAAGAATATAATAATTACAAAAACAGTGGCTCTTTATCGGAAATATATAAATATCAAAATTAAAAATGCGAAAATGTGACTTGTTGCCTGTTTTGCCTTTTCATGCTTTACCAATTTTGACGAAACTGGATACTGAGACCTTCCGTCTCCGGCATGAATTAGCAAACGGATATACATACATGCCACTTTTTATCTCGGAAAATCGAATTTTCGCCGGGATTCTTGAAAACTGTATACACAAGACGAATTAAATTATAATATGAATGTGGCATTGGCAGATGATAGATTCAAACTCTTAGATTTCTGGTCTGTACTTATTAACATAGCAGAGCAATCGCGTTCAATAGCGCGAACACAGTGAGTCATAATATCTCGTCGGCTAGACGCGACGCCGACGGTGCCGCATTAAAAAACCCCAGGATCAACGAACTGCCTAGATCCGAATCCCATGCGTTGCGCCGCACGAATACACCGATACAAAAATTGAGGTGTCTGTCTGTCATTTCTATAATACATATCTGCTTATGTAATAAACAGGTTAGGATTTTCCCTATCAGGGGGTTCCGAATAGGAGCCTCTTACTTTTCGGAGTTATAATACGAGATGAATAAAAATAAGCAATAAAAATATAACTGAAGGAAAAAAATTCTTCTGGATGGTGGTCTTGCCAAACCACACTTAGACAGTATTTTAGGCTATGGCCTCCTCATTCTGAGAAGATACCCGTCCAAAACTAAACTAAGTCTGTTTGACAGCATATATTTTGTTCCAGCTCAAGTTCGAAGCGTCTCTCCTAATTTGGATAGTGTATATCTTTCGCGTTGCATGTATTTATAGGATTAGGTATGTATTGCGTGAACATAGAGGCATCCTACGGTTTTTTATAAAAAAGCTTAATCCACGCGGACGAAGTCACGAGAACCATGCAGTGTTTTATATAAGCGTATCGAACGTCGTCGATCAATGTCAACCGCATATTTGGGTCAACGTCCGGCCAAATTCCCGCGCTCCCCTAGCCTCTTCATTTCCTATAATGCATGCGGATACTTTTTTTTACTATGGATTCTAGTTCTTACGCAGGGCTGCTATGAAAATTACTTTGAAATGTTATATATGCCCCTAGAACAGATTTTTAAATAGTTCAATCGAGCGAAGCCGTAGTGTGTCTGCTAGTATTTATCGTACTTGATCATCATCGTCCAAAATAGATTTAGTATCATAAGCACATATTAAGAATGCTTATTTAAAAAGCAAACTCTCCTGAATGATTCCCCAACTTTTCGAAAAAGTTTTAACAAAACGAAAGTGAGCTGTCTCGATGACCAATTCTTTGACAACTGACATAATTATATGAAATATGTGTCAGGTCATTATAAATACGTCATAAATGTCGGCGATAAGTATATGCAATGCTATTATCACATCCATAAATTATTTCTATGACCCGTTCGTGCAAATATTTAAGAGAAGATAATTTTAATACAAAACTGGGAAATAATAAGTCCGTCTACCGGAAACATTGGGTAAACTAGTCTTAAATAGCCTATTCTAACTTCTATAGACGTAGAAAAAGACTTCATCGTCATCATCGTTAGCGTTACGGCCCATTTTGGACCCGGGCTTGCTCCACTCGATTTCTCCATCCCTTAACTCCTTCGCGGGAAACAAGTTATAAAGATTTTGTCGTCTTTAATTACCTATTTGTTGGATTTTGTCGTTTAGTTGAAACATTACTGATAAGAGCTTCCAGTCAAACTGCTATTTTAACTGTTCGTATACCTATCAACTACTTAAATAAACCTTAAATGTAATTATTATTATCGTTACTGTTGTTTCCTGTCCGCATGCTACCGTAAATATAGGTAATTCTTTTTAAAGTTCCACGACCAATCTTATTATGTAAAGCCTCCATCCTTCACGATTTTTCCTCCAAGACGTTTTTATTAACGTCTAATCCCTCGTCCACATATATTATGCACGATGTCAAAACAGAGCGTTCTAGGCTTGCCCAAGGATTAGCGTTGTATCGGCGGAGTATGCTTGTAAAATATGTTGAAAAATGTATTTTCAATCTTATACGGGGGAGCTTCCTGGCTTAATATTTCCTGTCCTTATGCGGCCCGGTTCGTTTTAAACTAACAAAGTTGTGAAAGTTTTGCGTTTCGATATTATTTTGTTCATCCTGAATAGTGCGGCTTGTAGGCTTTTTTGGTACTACAGAAACCTTGGTTGACATTTTGAAATTGCTCCTATATAATATTTTCAGTTATTTAAATTGTCAATCAAACATATCCATTATTTAATAAGTAGTTAGTTACTTCAAAGCTATGTAATTGTTTATCTAAGGGAATTTGAATTATAGGCTGAATTTGTGGTATGTTAGCTACCTAGTATTTTAGCCAATAGGGCGATAGCAATGTCCATACTGTAGATGTCAAGCTACGGCAGCGACCCCAAATAATCGGATAACCATTGTAAATGTTTTCACTTTACAAATCATAAGACAAAGCTTATTAACGTGATTCATTTCCCTTGCCCACAGGTGTACTACGCAAAGAAAAAACGGAGAGCGCAACAGTACCTCAGTGACGACGGCTCACACAAAAAGGAACGGAAGCTCTACAACGATGGGTACGACGATGACAATCACGACTACATCATCAAACAGGGCGAGAAGTTTCTCGACCGGTACGAGATCTCGTCGCCGATCGGCAAGGGCTCGTTTGGGCAGGTGAGACACATCTTCCACTTTGTTCTTCAGTTTGAGTACACTGCTAGACATAGTATTCTTCAAATGAGGCTGTTAACTATTTTAGTGAAATTAAAACTAAAACTACAAAAGTTCCAAATGCACCCTGGTCTGAGAGCCCAAAATTTGTAACCAAGGCTTGTTTATTATTCTAAACACACGAATATGGTTTAAAGTGTTACTTCCTTTCCTTTTTCCTTCTTTATATTATATATCTAACTTCCAGTCTTTCTACCTTCATTAAGTACATCACTCTATATTTATAAATTTCTCACGTGTCTTCGCACACTTCGTCCAAATAAGATTTCCAAAACTTCCCACTTTGATAATGGCCTACCAAGGAACACCTTTGGGACCTCGCTTATAAAACTTTTACAACATTGTCGAGATAGAGATAAATTTATTTTGGCAATAGAGGTTGCCGTGAGGTAAGGCTGTGTTTGTTATTTTAGTGCTAGGTATTAAGCTCTGTATGTCATTTACTATGACCATCGTTACGTCTGATGAAACTAACAGTTTGCGGTATTTATCTGTGTTGAATCTATGAGTTAGATGCGAGTATGTACGATTCGATTGAACTTGTTATCCCTATTTTTTAAGTAAAATATTATTTCTATTGATTTCAGGTTGTGAAAGCGTACGACCACGAGGAGCAGTGTCAAGTAGCGATAAAAATTATTAAAAATAAGAAACCTTTCCTAAATCAGGCACAAATAGAAGTCAAGTTACTAGAAATGATGAACAGAGCAGATACCGAAAATAAGTATTATATAGGTAAGTCCATATTATTGCCAAAGCAATTTTTCCAAATGAGATATTTTCTTGTAATAGTTTTGACGTCTTATTCATTCTGGGAACTAGACCAAAGAATTGGACCCATCAGGATGGATCTTTGAGCAAATTAGAATACCGTAATACCGTTAAGCTCCCAAGTTAATTTGATTTAGTAGAATTTTATAAAACGTTGAAATTAGATACCCAAGTATATATTATGAGAATTAGAAATTACTTTGAATTCTCTAACTTAGAAATGCGAAACTGGTATTCCTTCATAGATTACTGTTTTTGTTTGAATAATATTCTGAGAATTACTAAATTGTCACATGATTTTACGACAAGATTTTCAAAATTAGGGACTGTATGAAAATTTTAAAGCTCTTGTTAAGCGATTACGGCAAACAATTCATCTACTTATAATAACTTAATTAGTCAAAGATTGGAGTGAGTTAAGTAATCTTAGTGTCTTAATGCCTATGAGTGCAACTTCCGTAACGACGATATAAATAGTGCTAATTCTATTGAACACGAATCTTTCCGAAAGTAGTGTTTTCCTTTTCATAGAATTCCCTGTTAGTCCTGCCGATTTAGTTTAGAGATGAATGTTTAACCGAAATTGTACCATTGATCTTATCCATATTATTTAATAAATAAACGTTAAATTTGGTAAAAGGTACAGAAGTGGTAGAGCAAAGAACGCTGTCGGGTGTGATAACGCTCATTTCTAAATTTCTAATTGTTCCGCTTATCTTTTACCCCTCGAGAACTTTGCCACGGCCTACGCAGTCTGCGTACTTTCTTTAGGTAACTAACTATTTAGTTAATTCCACAAGGATGCTAAATCTGTCTGACAAAATCTCTAAACCAAATTACGGCCCGGAAGGTCCAATGCCCCGAATGTCTAGTATGTCTGTTACGTCCAATTTGCCAGGGCTAAAATTAGTACTATCGTTTTCTTAGTGTTCCGCACACGATTTACGACCGCATACGATCATGCTCAGCTCATTTGGGAGGCTATGATGACACATTTCTATACTTACAACCGATTATTCACCGTTACCTAGGTTAAGGACCAAGGTTCAAGGTTCCTTGATACCTTAATGGTTTGCTAAGGCTGGGCTTTAGATTTTTGTTGTAGGTACCCTTGCCCGTTTGGATTACAGTCGGACATCCCGCCGCTTATTTCAAAGCCCTGACCGTAACTTCTTGTGCTAATAATCTGTCACAGATATGGTGACAGAAAAGGACCTATGTTCCTCGTGATGATGCTGATATAGTCATACACATAAAATCATGCATAGCATAGCAAAAGGTAGTTTTACCTGGAAAGCTTTTACCCCTTTTTGATCACCAAATAACTGGACTATATGTGTAATAATATGATGGAAAATGAACCATTTTAGGTCCATTTCATTGTTACGGTGTTTCGACATTCGAAAATTAAAAACTCGTGCCCACCTTCCTGCTTATGTATTTTTATGTGAATTATAAAATGAAACTAATCTAATTTTCTCAATTGGTTTACAGTAAAACTGAAACGTCACTTTATGTGGCGGAACCACCTGTGCCTAGTGTTCGAACTGCTGTCGTACAACCTTTACGACCTGCTACGAAACACCAACTTCCGCGGAGTCTCACTCAACCTCACGCGGAAGTTCGCGCAGCAGCTATGCACCGCGTTACTGTTCCTTAGTCAACCTGGTGAGTTTATCTTTTTTTTTAAATCATAGACTAGCGCTTGGCTGCAATCGAACTTACTTACATCACTACTTTCCGGCTGGAAAGTAGTGATGCAGCCTAAGGTGGAGCGCGCTTGCCTAGAAGATGCCTACACTTTCTTGATTTTAGCACAGTCTAAGGAGATACGTTCTTTCCATATAATATATATTTTCATAGATCATACTAGTCGTTCGACGGAAGCGTCTAGACAGAGCAACGCTGCAGGTGACAGGGACGTGACGGAAAAAACTAGCAGAATATTCGATACAAAATTCTGTTTTTGGTCATAGTATCCTGCCTCTCTCGACCACTCTTCTTTAAAAAATTACCTAAGTACTAAGATTAAATTGTTTAATTCTAGGGAACATGATTTTGGGTCAAATTATAATATAACATACACTGTAATTTTATTCCCATCAATCTACTTATAGCCAATAAGTTGAGTTGTTTACAACGATAATGTGTTTACGTAAATGTTTTTTTTTTTCAGAACTAAATATAATTCACTGTGATCTTAAGCCTGAGAATATATTATTATGCAATCCGAAGAGGTCAGCCATCAAGATTGTTGACTTTGGCAGTTCGTGTCAACTAGGTCAAAGGGTATGTTGATGCTTAATAATTAAAATATCTTTTTGTCGAAATCGAAATATTAATAAGAGTATCAATAACATTTAAAACACTGGTCAAATGGTCAAAATGCAGGAGGAAAATTTATGAATACAAACTTTAAAATTAGTATCCATGGAAGCTAAGCCATGAACGACCCGTAGATCTACAAATCCGACGCCGAAAATGGAACGGGATCGGGCGTTGGATTGGAAGGTCAAAGCGTGGGCGGCCAAAACAAACTTGCCGCGGCGTACTAATTATTACTAGATGAGGCGAAAAAGATCGGCCTCGCGTGGGGCGTCCGATAGATCGGCTTGGGAAAGTTGTGACTGCCCTGTGCCCCGAAAGGGGGACATAGGTCTTAACGATGAATTAGTAACTAATTTAGTAGTTAAATGTTAAATAGACAGAACCCAAAAAAGGTAGGTAAATAATTTTAGACCGACTAACTTACTTTAACAAAAGCTGCAACAATATATGACACTATTACTGGCATAGTGGATTATGACCAACAGTGAAAAGTGCTAGCCAACCAGAGATGAAAAATAACAATAATTAATATGTCCTCGCAACCGAATTTGCACGCAGCACGCGAGATATTAGTACACAAGTTTGTCCACAAACATCGCTATTCTCTTACTCCCACGTCCCACGGTCCTATGGAATCAAAAATCTACACCACTAGAGAGAGAGAGAGAGATCAGGCGCAGGACCGACAGATTTACTTGCTCTCCCAGGGACGGGGTTAAAAGTGATCTCCCTGGCTAGTACTGAGAATTTATCGTCAGAAAAACCCAATACCGACACGGGATCGCACCAAGGGAATCTCGTCAAACACTAACTAACCTAACCACTAGACCAACGAGGCAGTTGAAATCTGTGAAGTTATTAGCTCTATCATATCTGACATATAACAATCATAAGGATTGCATTATGTAACATTTTGTTATATTTTGTTAACGTCTCATATTATATGTTTCGCTATTCGCGCCATTATATGTTGCCGCTACGCGTTCATTGGCTTCGATTCATTCGATTAAATCCCCACAAATGCCTTCTTTGATATGCGCATGCGATTATTTTAGCTCTCCATTCATAATACTAACGATTACGTAAGCATTTTGATAACCTTTGTCTTAAAATAGCATTAGTAGGTAGAAAAAATATTTTTATACTTATCTTTTAAAAAGAAATTCTAATAATCCGTGATCAGATTTTTTTTGTGCGGATAATAATTTATCAGAGCTGTCGAAATTGTAGAAATTTGAAATGATAACAACCTACAAAAATATTAAAATTTATGAATGGGTTAAATGCTCATCATGGTACCTGTACAGGAGACATTAGGGCCAATTCTGTTTAGCACGATCTCTAAACTAAAATGACAGCTCTATTTATACTGCTATCCCTTTCATAATACTCCCTGCGGAAAGGGGCAGCACTACGTTTAGAGCTTTAAGAATAAAATATTCGAAAGTATGACTACCCAATGCCTACGTATTTTTATTTCAATGAAAATGAATAGGATATCCTAAGCACCCATTTCGTGATACACATGGGCTAATTGTTTGAGATAAATCACTGCGGGGTCTTCCGATTTAGTACTCCATTGGGCAAAGGTTATCTTCAATTACGCGTAAATGTATTTAACTCGGTACTGCTCGAGTTATTGTTCCCGGCTGCGATTGAGGAAAATTTATTGGACTTTGCACGTACGGTCGCCAGTAGGCGGTACGTCTAATGAGATAAACACTCTTTCTCCCCTGATTCGGGCCGCTTTTGTAGCTTAATACAGTACAGTAAGAACTTAGTTGAAAATTGGTCTTCATTCACTCAATAAACATTCGGTTATTATATTACTACACTAGATGGATGGTGGATTGGAGGTTTTAATGGTCCCGTGGGAATTGTGACATAGACACTGACGATAAATAAAACTACTGTCTGTCTCTGCAGAATTATTTTCCGAACCGGTGAAAGAGTTTTGACAGTTGAGTTTTGCCTGGTGAGAGGCTTCTGTCGTGGCTAGTTACCACCTTACCGGCAAAGACGCCAAGCGTTCCGGTACGATGCCGTGTAGAAACCCTAACAGGTTAGCGCGGTACCATCTTAGACTGCATCATCACTTACCATCAAGTGAGATTGTTGTTGTTGAGATTGTGGTTAACATGTAGTGAATAAAAATAAAAATAATAATAATAATCTTCTTCTATCTATCTATCTATCTATCTATCTATATATATATAAAAATGAAACCCGTTTTCCTTGGTCACGGCATCACGCGTGAATGGCTGGACCGATTTCACTAATTCTTTTTTTGTTGTATTTGTTATTATTAGGAGAAGGTTCTTACGGAAAAAAATATTAAGAAAATCTCTCAGAAATATTGAAAAATATACATTTAATTTTGCATACTAAGGCGGTACGAAGTTCGCCGGGTCAGCTAGTAGTTTAAAAAAACTAAAAAACACGCTTTTGACGCAGACACTCCGGGTCTCAGGAAAACAAAAAATCGCTAATCCTGATTATCCTAGTAAGGATAACGGGTCAAACTGTTTAAAATATTGAATTGTCATCGGTCCTTAATAAGTATGCCAAATTTCGAGTTAATCCGACGTTTTAAAGGGGGTCAAAATCATGTTCAAAGATTCCATTACATACTAACATACATACGTCTAAAGCTAATAAAAAGCGTGTAAAAAATACATTATCATAACTACCATACGAGTAAGTTGGTCTACCTACATGAAACCAATTCTACTTAATTCTCTTCTTTACTATAACTATTTAACTAACGTATTTTACTATAACTATGGAAAAAAGAATGCTATTTAAAAATCATACCAGTAGATATAGTTTGACTGACCTACTTTACATAAAGACAAACATACATTTTATAAAGCTTACCTACTGGTACATTTTACCCAAATTATCCTTATATTTTTGTTTTTATTATCAGTTAAATTCGCCGAAAAGGCCAAATTAATTCAACTATTTGTTTCCTTGAACGCAAAATATATGCAGATAAAGACTTGTATGTGTTAATTAGACTAATTGAGATGACCTGTGCCTTGAGCCTATAATGTACTTATATCAAAACATTACATCGGTACATTCCGTCTGGTCACTATGTGGCCATAAATCGTCTGTAGATAAGATATTTTGCTAATATTTTTTCCTGTTAAATCTTGACACTGTATTGTAAACTAACAAGCATTAGGGTCTTTTACTAAAAATCAATAAAAGGCAAATTAGGACTTTACTATTAACTTATCATCAGAGTCAAAAAACTACCATTACATATCGTTAAAAGAAACTTTGAACAAAATAATCAGACTCCTCGTAGTGATCATGCAATACTATTTAAGCTATGCCATTTCTTTTAAGTTGGATATTTTACTTTACGTGTAGGAAGGTACACCAAAAATATTTTTTTCATTTATTTTTTTTGGCGTGATTAATATGTATGCCCATGCCTTTGAGTTCCCTAATGACTCTAATATGGGGCTCTTCAAATGACGGATAAACAAATTTCTTAAAAGCCAGCAACGCATTGGCGGTTCTTCTGGTGCTGCAAATGTTCATGGGTGGCGGTAATCACTTACCATCAGGTGACCCGCCTGCTCGTTTGCTCGCTATATATATTTTAAAAAAGCCAAATTACACCTTTTTAGCTCAGAGACTATTAAGTATTAACTTAATAGTCTCTGAGCTAAGCCGCGGACAGACGGATGGACATGGCGAAACTATAAACAGTTCCTTGTTGACTACAGAACCCTCAATGCAAGAATCTTCTTTTGATTCTGTTGAATCGAGAAGTATGATTTGGGGTAAGGGATGAATAAACATTACATTTCTCAAAAGCAAAAGCCAAAAACGCATTGTTGGCTCTTAAATGCGTGTAATTTCAAAAATTGTTTACTACAATGAGTACAGTGACATCTTATTTGCATTGTGGCTATCCTTTTCGAATGGTCTTGTATGGTGTATTGCAAACCAAGTACTAACTGTTCGTTTTTCTCTCCCACAGATATACCAGTACATTCAGTCAAGGTTCTACAGATCACCTGAGGTCCTCCTAGGCATCCCATACGACCTGGCGATCGATATGTGGTCACTAGGATGCATACTGGTCGAGATGCACACGGGCGAGCCCTTGTTCAGTGGAGCCAACGAACTGGATCAGATGAACAAGATCGTTGAAGTACTGGGCATGCCTCCGGACCATTTGCTAGATCAGGTCAGTTTCACAAGCATGACTTCGTTTTCGGTTACCAGGAATATCTGAATAGAGTTTTAAAAAAGTGGTATCTGTTGTCTGATTACCTCTGTCGTCACTGGCATACTGGTCTATCCTACCTACAGTTAAACGGAATTTCTAGCTAGACTCTTGACAAATGTTGGTAAGTTCGGGTTCAAAAAGCAATACCCCCTTTGCTTAAAAAGCAAAACATACAGAGAACAGGCGCGGGTCGGGTGCGCGGCGGGTTGAATTCCATGTAAATATGGACGACATCACACAACGTCACCCGGCCCAAGCCCAACCCGCGCCCGTTCCCTGTGTGTTTTGCCCTTAAAACGCAAAACTCTTGCCAAAACAATCACACGCACAAATACACGCACACACACACACTTGTTTTCTATTAGATAATCTTAATTTATGTAAGTTACTACTAACCTGATTATAGTCCCCTTATATAATGTTAGGTACATTGCACTGGGAAGAGACTGACCCCCAAGACACGGGCCATCCTAGTTTGGGGTTCCAGTGTAATTTTAAGAAACTATGTAATATGGATTTTGGAACAAAATAAAGATTTATCATTATCATTATCAATCGGCGACTTGCACACGAAACTACAAAACATTGGAGACTGCAACGAATAATTATTGCTTCATACGCGTTCTGGATGAAGATATAATGGCTCTTAGCTCGCGATAATTGTCTAACTTTCAACAATATGTAGCCGTCGCGCGCCGCTTAATTGTGTAACCATAGCGACACTCCGGCCCACTTCCATTGTTAATTGGAAATAAGACAACTTTTCAAACACTTAAGATTCTGTTATGAAATCTACGGACGTGCTACAAGTGCAGCCTTGCGCCTGAAACTTGTTTGCGCCTTTTCGTGACAAAAACTTCAGTCACTCGTCCGGTTACGACATCAAGTTATTATTGAAATTTCAAAGATAATATTGTTCTGAAAAGGAATATGTAATAAAATTTGCAGTCATAGGCACTGCCGATAACGACAAGTGAAAACGACTTTTTTTCTAATAAAAAAAACTTATTAAAAAAAAAGGTTTATATTTGAAATATTTTCAAATATAAACCTTAAAACTAAGGAATTAAAGTTTAATTACGAATATACTATATTTATATTTAACACCTTTTGTCTTCGTAACAACGCGAGGTGTCGCCCACGGTTACACATCACTTAATAAAATAAACCTTAAAACGAAGGTATTAAAGTTTAATTACGAATGTACTATATTACTGTACTATACTTTTATTAAGAAGAACGGTGTCGATCACGCGTAATCCACAATTTTACAGAATTTTAAAGTATACAGATCTTAGTAAATCTTATTGTTTTCTCTATTTTCAGGCACACAAAACCAGAAAGTTCTTCGACAAATTACCAGCGTCAGAAGGCGGTGGTTACGTTCTAAAGAAAGTTGCCGGCAAAGACGGGTATGTTGTTATAATTTCTATTTATAGCGCTGTCCCGCTTTTCAGACTAGATGGTGTTAGTAAAATAAGTCCACATTATTTGTTTGACAGGGCCGTCTATGTAAAGTGAGGTCGTTGCGCATAGTACATTCGCAAGCAAAATGCTCGATCACTGTGACATGTGGACTGTCTTCGTAGTTCTTTGGTCGAGACAATGAGGGCCAATTGCGATGGAATACCATTCCATGCATAACTAAACTCAGCGTAAATAATATCGCATCTAATGCATAAAACTTTTTAAACAATAAGCTATTTTCTTTTTTAAGCTATTTTAATGTGCAGCAACGGCAACGCCAAAAAGCTCTCAGAATGCTACGTACTGGGCGCGCGCCTCGGACGGCTGTTATAACTAGGCCCTTATGCTGAGATCTATAGAGCGTACTTTGAGTTGACTCAGACTTTACTTAGAGTTAAAACGAGATGGACTTATGTGAGTAACATAAATCTGTCTCGTTTTAACCATGTCTTTGACTTTGCTTTGACTTACTAAGCAAAGTCAAAGTTCGCTCTATAGATCTCACACTTAGGCGTCAGGCACGAAACTAGCGACGGCCGAGCGACGGTGACAGCGGGGCGATGTGGTCCGAGAGCTGGCGACGAATTTCGGGAAGGTCGTTTAGCCAAGGAAAAAATAAAATTACGTCAATTGGTGAATCCAGTACTTCCAGGTTATAAAGTATTACCAGACTTCTTCAAAAATATTTTATTAAAATTCCCAACAAATATACTTTTGGCAATCTGAAATTTTAATCACGTTCTTATTGAGTAATTTCAATAATACCTGCAAATCGCCAGACAAATTTTGCGGTTTTAAACAATTCCCAGACGTGAATTAAGCTTTCAAATGTGTACGACAACATTTGCGGCGAAATTCGTCTTCATCTCTCCGACTAATCGCATCGCCCCGCCGTCGCTAATTTCGTGCCCGTACGCTTAGTGTTTGTGTTGACTTATTTGTGATTGTTGAGTGTGTGTAAGCATTTGGTCACCGACTTGTTGCAGCGGATACAGAAAGTACCGGGCGGCGGGCACGCGCCGGCTGCACGACATCCTCGGCGTGGAGGGCGGCGGGCCCGCAGCGCGGCGGCGCGGCGAGCCCGGACACTCGGTCTCTGACTACCTCAAGTTTAAGGTACGTTTGTTAGGGATATAGATCAAGTATGAGGACAATAACACAGCACTTTTAAATATAAACCTTAAAACTAAGGCATTAAAGTTTAATGACGAATATACTATATATTTATACTTAAGACCTTTTGTCTTAAAAAGAACGTTCCACATTTTTACCCCCTACCAAAAAGAAATTTTCACTTCAAAATGTATGTGTCGATTTTCCAGGACCTAATCCTGCGCATGCTGGAGTACGACCCTAAGCAGCGCGTGACGCCGTACTACGCGCTGCAGCACAACTTCTTCAAGCGCACCGCCGACGAGGCCACCAACACGCAGCAGGCGCAGTCGCACCACCAACACGGTCAGTCAGTCAGTTTTGCTTTCAACTCATTTTCAGGAGTCCCAGGAGCTGGGAGCTAATGAGGGGGAGGGGAATTGGTAATGGGCATCTTCTAGGCAAGCGCCTTCCAACCTAGACCTCATCGTTGCTTTGCACTAAGCATGATTGTCGCCAAGCGCAAGCCTATCTCACAATAAAAAACTGTGCTGCCTTGGGGAGCTCGACGTAAAGCTGGTCCTGTCTGATCTCTCTCCGGTCGCATTGCCGTCGAGAATGCAGGTGCAATACGACGACCGGAGGCTGCAATAATGTGTGTGTTATGTGCACACACTTGTGCATTATGATATCTCCTGGTAGCTTGCTAGTCTCCGATGATATAAGAAACAGTTATACCCCTTGCACACAAAGGATCTATCAGTGATGGCAATGCGGGTATTGCCATTGCCATGATGACGTGCCGTCATCCTACGAATTTTCGCGGGTGTGTAAACAAGCATAAAGTCATAAATACAAAACTCTTCCACAACCTTGATGAAGACATTTTAAATACATAAGGGTTAAGTTAATTGTTATATGATATACAAGTAAAAATTATGGTAATTTTAGTTTGTCAGGCATAATGGAAGGTTATAATAATACACACCTATAATATTAATATATCATGGCTTATTATTTATTGGTGTTCATGGGCGTACCCAAATATTTCATTATTTAAGCAGGAGAAACAAACATATTTTTTTCAAAAAGTTGACTAAAGTGCTGTACACGATGGAGTATCTATCGTATGAGAGCCTGCCTGCTCTCTTGTGTCAAAGTGTTTCCTTCCGGACGTCCGGCTGCCTCTGACCCGTTGTCATAGGTGAGCGGCCATAACGACGCAACGCCTAAGCTTTTGAACGCTTTTAAAAGCTTCTATCTTTATCTTACCAACTATTAAACTTCCACTTGAAAACTACAGCCTGCGCCCATAGACGGCACGGCACGGTAATTTCATGCGAAGAAAAGAATTATAACTTAACGGTATGACAATAAAATTTAAATTTCAATGATGATCATCGTAGTTACAAAAACACATTACGCATTAGCGGTATGCTTTGATTTTTTTTGTCATACTATTAAGTTATATTTCTATATTACGCGGGAAATATCCCCTACCGTTCCGTGTTGTCTATGGGTGCAGGCCCTTAGGCTATTAGTAGCCATGTTTAGACAGCCTGAGTCAAACTTATTGGTAAAAATGTCTCCTGCTTGAACATTTAAAATTAGCCAATTAGTTTTCCTTGTCATATCAGTAGACCCATTGTTTTTCCTAAATGGTGTGGCGTATTAAGCCCCTATTGGGTACGGCCATGTTTGGTGTCAATGGCGAAATGTTTTTTCTAAAGGTGTTTTTAATTTCTGATATCGTGTAGATTATATTTTTATGTCTAACATTATCCATTTTCAGTTTATATCGTGTCTCAGCTAATACATGACGCTTTCATCAAATCATTTCCTACTAATTGGGTTCCATGGAAACTGTCACTAAAATCTTTTAAAATTTCAAAGCCTCTTCAATGATTTTGAGTCTTAACCATTCTAAAAGATAATCTCAATATTAAAATTTTAACTTTCTTCATAGAAATTGAGGTATAGCCAAATTTATTTTTCTATTGTGCTTTACTGATTTCTATAGAGCAAACTTGGATTTTGGTCACTTCATTTATAGTTTAAACGAGACATATTTCTTTCAGCGGCTAAAGTTAAGTCGCCAAGGCAAAGTATGCTCTGTAGATGTCAGCTTTAAATACACAAGCTTCTATAAGTCTATGAATGATATCGACATCTTAGTCTGCTCCAGCAGAGGTTAGTCTCTCTCTCTCTCTGCGTCGCATTCCTCATTGCTGAGGGTCGTCCCCCTTTCCATTAAGCACATAATGGCAGAGGTTTTCTTGGGATAATAATTTCAAATCTGGATATGCTTTGATTGAATTTTGTATCACTTCTTTAAGTTCAGTCTAATGAATTATTGGATAGAAGCAGAAATTACTTTGCGGAAGTCCATGATAATTTAAGCTGTCTTATGAATTATTTATAACTAGAGTTTTGGTAAATATTTTTCATACAATTGTTAGCAAAGGTTGAACAACAAATAGAACAACAATTTTGGCTACACCCGTCCATAAATATACCTACACTATTCATGCAATACCCCTTGTTTATAATGGCGATGTTCCCGCGGCAGATGGCCCGGACTTGCGATGACTAGAGCGCACGGGCGGCCCCCCCTCGCGACACTAACGCCGCCTAGTGCCTAACATTGTACGCCAGGTCTGCCTCCAACTCTACATTACCCCTTTACCTCTTCCCAATTACCCCCGGAATGCCCCCTTTTGCCCCCTTTGAACCCCCATTCTTCATATTTTGACAAAAGTAACTTACAACTGCAACAGTGCTACTACTTAGTACTTAATAGTTTCTTTGTTCTTTATATTCAAGAGAATATATTATAGAAAAGTGTTTGAGTATTTTTAAGTACATTATGATGATTTGTAACATTTGTATGAAAACAAGGTTCTGGTCTTTCCGTTTCACAATATTTATTTATTTGGTCAATAGTACATGAGACAGATAGATTGATCTTCAAATAATACTGTTGCAGTTATTGGTTACTCAATGATATGGGATCTCCGATCGATTTATTATTGCATGATATCATCTATTGCATTTTATTCAGTGCATGGCTTATTGTCACTGTAAGATTGGTTATCTGCAACGGTATACAATCCTAACGTAAAATTAATATCCGAAATATTTGTGTAATAAAAGTTCCAAGAATACGAAATTGGTTAGTTGCAGATTAGCGCCAATCTTATCGTATTTTATTATTTTATGTATCACACGCCTTATTTAAGTATTGGTTTTATGATACCTCTAAATAGGAACAAAAAGCCTGTCAAAATTTATATTTAAGAAATCGGTTTAAGAAACCAGTACAGTACTTAGTACTTGAATAAGTAGGTAATTCATAAATTAGTTAGATCCCCTTAGATTTGGAATTTAAGTAATTTAGTTTTTAAGCCGAAATAAATTTAATCGTCATCACTGGTTTTAACATCATTGTAACTAGTTTCTATCAGTAATTTTTTAAATTCAGCTCTTGAAGAATTGCCAATGTTTTTATAGGCTTATATTGCAGTTATGAAGTTGGTTGGTTTACATTTATTTCGGCCTAAAACAAGCAACATAATTTCCTATGAATTGCTAAACGTAAATGTATTTTTTTGTGATGTACAGTGGGCGGCGCCCGGCTGTGGGGCGGTGCGGAACGCATGGAGGTTGAAGGCGTCCGGCGCGACGACGACATGCTGCAGCCCGTCTGCCAGCTGCAGCACTCGCCGGTCGCTATACACTAGCGTCGAGCGCGCGCCGGCCCGAGCCGAGCCGGGCCTGGCGCTGTACCGGCCGCCCCACCCGCGCCCGCCGCCAAGCGCACGCGCAACCGCCGGCGCAAGCACCCTAGGAACTGACGACCGGCAGTGACAAGCGTTGACGATCAAGACGTGCACCGACTGACTAAAGTGATGACGTATAGTGAAGCAGTGAAGTGCGTGCGCGACTCGGGGACGTAACGCGAGTGAGAATTGCGATGTGAACATGAATTGATGTTGTATGAACTGTGTTATCAATGGATGTCGCCTCGAGTGCGTCGTCGCGCGTGAAATTGACGAGTGCTCAAAGGATATGAGTATAATGGTTGTGTGCGTGTGGACGTTCGGCGAGAGAGGACGCGAAAACGTCCCGACTCGCACGGAACGGCTTAGTATAATTCCTTGCTCCATAATCAAAGACGATAGAGTTAATTAACGCTCTAGTATTTCGTAAGGCGGGAGGATACGCGTGACGAGTCGGTTTAGTGTAAGTAAAGTTAAATCACTCTATATTTAGAGGACGGTATAGACTACCGGCGGTAGCGAGTAATCAATAGAGAATCGGGACACCACGGCGTCGGAATAGTACTCTAGTACAATATGTGGCAACACTTGCGGACTGAATCCATATTTATAATTCTATATTTTTATTTAATGCGATAAGTCTGATTGTAAAAAAAAGTAAATGACGGCGATTTGTTACGTTGTAACAGGATTGTATGTATCATTGTTCGTACCGCTTCACGACCGTACTTAGTGCCCAGGCCCGAGGCCGATCGCATCCGGACGTATCGACGGCATGAAAGCTAGGTTTTTTTATTGTTACGCAATGCATATCAAGGACGCAATATGGTAGAAAATAAATATTGTACATAATATTAGGAGGCCGACTAATAATGGATACAGACTGCAACTTCAATCGGTAATATATAGTTTAGATACGTCTATGCTAGGTAAGCTTTCCTTCAGTTAATTATCGCAAGCTTTATATTTTTTAAAGTGTCGGCAACTGATGACTGAGAAATCAAAGGGCCAAAACTGAATTTCGTTTATCTGAATACAACCGTATAAAAAATAGTTATAATAATAATAAAAAAATGAAGTATTTTTTGAGTGCACTGATTGATTGGATTCGATACTCCTGACGTTGAAATCATTTGAAACTTTGCCCTCGCATTTCAGAGTGTTGTATATTGTAAATGTTTTTATTTCCGATCTCGAATGCGCGAGATTTGAGTCTGTACATCAGTACACACATACTGTGTAATACAATATTATAGGTTATTTTTGACCCATCGGATTATTCAGACGATATGTAAAACAAAGAATAGTGTATAGGTAATTCTATAAAAAACACAAAATGTACTTGTAGGTTACGGGAATGTTGAATCATATATTAAAATTTTTGGGTATTTCAGATAGGAGTTAATAAATTAAACTGACTTGTTCAACCTTTTTGGATTTGAATCTACAATAGACTAACCTCATTGCAACAGACTGGTCGTAACTTTGTAATGGAGATATTTTGTATAGCGTACACTCAATCACTGCCTTATTGTGCCGGAACTGTGAAAGACACGCCGCTCGTCGCGTCGCGTCGCGTCAGTTCGCGTCGCGTCGTTTCGCCAGGTCACTGCTGGGGCGTGCGATATCGTCTTCGTTTCATTATGCAGGTTCGACCGGCACTGTCGCTGTTTCGCTCGTCATGTCACTGTCATTGTCACGCTCTGAAACAGTGATACAGCTACTCTGTTAATAGGCCTATAACACTGCACTTTTCACAGGGCCCTGTGTAAAGGGCGGGCGTGGCCGCTAGTTTTGGCGTCGCTTATTACAAAGCAATAAGGGACCCTTTCTCCCTAAATATTATTACACCACACTGATTCTGGGTTAAGGGTGCCTGTGAAAAGTGCAGTGTAATAGACCTGTATGCTCTGTATCCGTGTGACATTGTCTCCGTCTCACACTGTGCCACCTGTCTCGCTCTGCAGGACCGTGTGACAGTATCTCTGTCTCGCTCTAAAGCCTCGAGACAGCGTCTCTGTCGTACTCTGCACGATGGTGCGACACAGTTTTGCTGTTGCGCCTTGAGGCCTTGCGACAGTGTCCCTGTCTCGCCCTGAAGCTCTATTTTACAGTCCCACAAACTTATCTAGCCCGTTGACAGCGTCGCTAGTAAATGTTAAAAATAAAATAGAAACAAAAACTAAATAGGCATACAATTAGTTCCAATTTTGGCCACTGTGCCAGATAAGTTGGTGGGACTGTACACAATCACTGAACTAAACTAACAGGAATAAATCTACCGCTGCCCTTTTTCGCAGAGAGTATTATGAAAGGGATGGCATAAGATTAGTACTGTTATTTTTAATTCAGCTTAAAGATTGTCAACAACAGCATAAGCCACACGCCACATGTTTGTCCCTCTGAAGCTGAGACTGTAACCCTGCGTTGTCGCCCTGAAACGATGCGACACTGTCCCTAAGCCGCACCGAAGCGATGCGACAGTGTCTGTCTCCCCCTGAAGCTATAAAACGATAACCCTGCAACGACGCGACAGCCTCGCGGCGCGACGCGCAGCGGCCCCCTCGGCGGCTCCACGCGGGTGCCGCGATTTAGCAAATTATATTTTTTTCGATTGTGTATAGTTCGTGACGACTGAGTCGCTCGAACGTGGAGCCACCGAGGACGAACATTGCAACTGAAAGCAGATTATTTTGTGCTGCAGAATGTTGCCGTGATTTTTTATAAGAAAAATAACTCCCCTACCCCAAAAAGTTATTTTAAAATTAAACGAGTTTGTATGGTACGATTATTTTCATACATGAAGCATGAAAGTATTCTCTTTAACTTGCGTTCCTTAGCTCGGTAAGCGCTGCGGCTGTTTTCTCGTACTATTTATTGTTTTCATTGTAGATTTGAATCTATTTCTAATCTCTCTGGTCTGAAATATAAATTTTTCGAATATCTGTATAATATTTACTGTATTACTTAATACTTTTTTGCTTCATGAGGTTATAGGATTGTTAGAGATGTAAGACATAGGTATGGAAACATGTTTTCGTTTCATTCTAGGGAAGTTACAATTTATGCCAGCGGGTTTCCGAACAGTCTTGACAATTTTTCATTTATTTTTTGTTCCAATGAGTATTTCTTTTTGTTTCTTCAATTAAGTAAATCTGACGAAGATTGTATTGAATTATTCTTTTGTTATATAATCATGAAAAATGATGTTTTGTGAAAAGTTTTATTTCTTTCTTTATTTTACGCTCTATGTTATTCAGGGTGACTTGTCTTGGATTCAGGCGTTTTAGTAAATTATGTAGAAGTTATTTTAATTGTTTGTCGCCATGAATCGTAAATTTGTCAACGATTAAACTTATCTCTGTTATCATGTAATTACGAGTCATTCTGGATTCACACGTATCAGCTGCTTTAGGGTCAGAACAGACAGAGCGAAAAACAGTTCTTGTAAGTGCAAAGACATGTCTTAATGATATGCCTTTTTGTCTCAGTAGTTAACTAAATGATTTATGTGCAGTTGAACTACTGGGAAAAATAGTCTCACATGTTCAACTGTTGAACTAATCATTTGTGTCACTAGAACTGTGGTTCTAGTTTGTCAAAAGCAATCATGCAACTGTTTCAATATTTTTGTATAATATTAAGCATCTATGGAATGAATCCGTTCAGGAGGCTTCTTTTAATTGATTATTAGGTATCTTTTAATTGATAACTAAAGTCTCAAAAGGGCTATAATACAGGACCCACAGAGCCAGTAAAATATGTTTTTACACTATTTATTGACATAATGATTTGTCTTAACTAAGAGTCTGACAAAATGAACGGCATTAAGACTGGAAGGTTACCGCTAAATTGCACTTAGGACTCAATTTTATAGCATTTTAGATAACTGCGTCTCAACTAGCGACCGACTGCGTAGTTGGCGTCCAGGTTGTATTACGGGTACACAGTGTGATCCCGCGAATTGCGCAGTTAGTTAACCAGCAGTTGCGATGAATTTGTTTCAACTGCTCAATTAGTATATTGATAGCCGGCACAGCCTGTTCATATTTAATCCATTCAAATTTCTAATACTGACTAAAAATGAACAATTTTTTTAGAGTAAATGCAGAAAAATTCATGTGAAAACACGGATTCTCAGATTAGCCAATCCAATAGCCAATTTAAATAGTTAATTTAACGCCCATCGCTACACGACAGTTTGTTCATTGTTAGCTGTTTTATTAACCACTCATTGAAAGAATAAACCGCTCATGCTTGGGCAGTTTTCCGCTCGGTCTGCACTAGCCCTTACGGGAACCTGCCATACAATATTATTTTACATAATCGAGCCTGAAATAACGTGATAAGAGAACTGGAAACACCAACCTATTGAATAGTTGTAAACAGATACTGAGGATGGCCCTAGGTGTTTCGCTTGAGTATGTATAATACTGTATTTATTTGTATTCGTACTGTGACATGGTATAGTCGACGCGAGTTGGCTGGGTGCGCGAGAGCTAAATGTTTATTTCCTATCGAATTGTCAGTTCGCAGGCACTGTAACAATAAAAGGATAGAGCTTTATGTCACTAAGTTTTGTATTTTAAATCAATAAACGATAGCAATGATTTTGTTATTTTTTAATTCCTTTACAACCCTATCCTTCTGCATCGTTTTACAACAGAGAGAAAACCTGAGTGTTGAAATACATCCATGGTTGGACATGCTTTATTGCATAATATGTTCTGGTTAATCATCCGATACGAAAGGGATATTATTCGCTTCTGGAGCCCCCCTATACGTGCTTATATGGTCTATGCATACGCAAACCGCAAAGTGTGCAACGCCTTTCATACATACAGGGCAAAAGCTTATAAGCATCTAGAACGTATCATCATAATTGACCGAGCGAAGCCAAGGTCTCTGAGTACTTGAGTGAATTTGCACTTGTCCGTCCGTCCGTCTGTCAGAGCCTTATAACTTCTGAATTAGTGAACGTTATTACATCGGCTTTAAATATAAATGTAAACCTATGGCCTCCAGCCGAATATGGCTTAAAAAGTTATAAAAATCTTTATTTCAGGGGGGCTCTTATAGAAGCGAATGCAAAGTAAATTATTTTTAATAGCGTTACAATTTTTTCAATTGTAACGCTATTAAAAATAATTTACTTTTTTAATTGAAATTTTCTAATTTTAAACTTGATCAATTATTTGAATTATATCCTGTACTTGAACAACAAATACTAAAATTTGATAAATATTATAAGGAAACGAAATAATTTAATTTTTAATGAGCTTCAGTATTTTTAACAGAACTTCACAATGTTGTCAATAGATGGCGCCGCGAGGTCTAGTCTAGAAGAAAATGGAACACTGAAAAGTATCGGGCATACAACCGAATTTTGAAAGTAACTTGTAAGCCTCATGAAAGTACAATCCCACAAGTCTAGGCAATAAAACTAGTCGACCCCAACAATAATTCCTCAGGCGACGGAACTTTACAGTATATAAATATCCAATAAAAAATTAGAAAGGAAGTAAGGATTTTATGCTATACCTAATTGTTAAAGCAGGAAGGTACATTATCGCGTAAACGCAGTTTACGTTTGATAATAAAATCGGTTAAATATCTGCATGATTATTTCGTTTGATATTTCGGTTTTGTGTGTAAATATACTACTGACTATTATTTTAAAAAGAAATCGCAAAAAAAATTCAGTCATAAATATTAATTTTTAGATATAAATACCTAACTTCTGGATGGATTTTTTGTTGGATATTTTTGTATAAGTTTTGGTTTTGTTGGTTTGGTGGTTGGTTTGGACCATACTACAACCCTGCCAAGTTTCAACGACGGATTTAATGCGGGGGTCTCCATACAACGAACCGCCCCATTGCCTAGACCAGGGATTCCCAAAGTGGTCGATATCGACCCCTTGGGGTCGATTTTGGTTTCCCAGGGGTCGATATAAACGAAAACTGATTTTGGGGGTCGACGAGGTCTAAAAATCGACCCCTATTTGAATGTTTATTTTTCAAAAAATAATTACCTTCTTAAGATTTTTTATGTAATTTGTATAATTTACTGAATTTTAGGTCTTTAGAATTTTTTCATCAAAATTTAACAAAATAAATTGTTAAATTTTGATGAAAAAATGATGCCAAGTTAACTCACTTAAAAGACCGCAAAGTTTTTAAATTGGTAAGTATCAATAGGAAAAAAAATAGAGTTAAGATTTTTAAAGTAATTTGTAGGTTCATTTTGGAAAATCCCTTGCCCAAAATAGTTTTGGGAATCCTTGGCCTAGATAGACCGACCCGGTGACAGCATCGCTATTAAGTAGGTATATGAAAAATAAAATATAAACAAAAACTAAACAGACATAAAAGTTATTTCCAATTTTGTGATTTTGAGCAACGAGCCAGATCAGTCCCTTTCAATGATAAAGGAGCTAATTTCCTACTTCCATGACCCCTTTACGGTAGGTACCTCCTACTTCCATAGCTAGACTGAACTGTTGAAATGCTAGATTGCTACCACAGACCTACAACCGACTAAAATACTCGGTGATTGCTAGTGTAATGATGGTAACACATCATGATAATCACCTCTGATTGGTTAAAAACGCACCCAACGCTCCTCCGACAAACCAAATGGCGCCAAAATCTATTGCCGCAGCAAGAACCGAAAGAAGTATCATAAATTCAGACATTAAGCATGATTGCAGTTGCGACCAGTGCACCAACCAACGACAACCAATTTACATAGACGGGTCCTGTCAAACAAAGAATGTTGACCTCTTTTACTAACGCCATCTAGTCTGAAAAGCGCTACGGACAGCGCTATGGCGGGGACAAGGACAGGGCTATACAGGTTAGGAGCGTGCTCTAAAGGTTGGACGCCCATTTTTTTTCTATGAAAGGGCCCATCTTATACCTATTACCTATACCTACATACCTATTTATCGATGGCACCAACCGAATTCACCCGTTTATGCAGAGATCCTGTAGGTTCTACATGATAGAATTTCAGCAAGTAACTATTATTACATCTCTGCCGTCAGCCAGGGGGTAAGTAGCAGAAACTAAAATTCTCAAAGTCAAATAATTCTAAGTAAGTACCTAACTAATCTCTAGATCTACTGAACCGATTTTGAAAATTCTGGTACCAATAGAAAGCCACATCATTTGTGAGTGTCATAGGCTATATTAACCCGATAAATTAGGGAGTTCCCGAGGGAATTTAAAAAACTTATTTCACGCGGACGACGTCGCGGGCATCTGCTAGTTTTTAATAAATCGGCAATCGTGCACGGCTGCCTCGCGCCGTTTGCCGCGCGTTAGGTATTCTAACTTATGTTTGGATTAACCTTAATAAAATATTATTAGACATTTAATAGAATGTCTTTGATCTACGATAATCAAAGCATCAACACAGAGTGTAGGTATCTAAAGGCACTGTCCTATCAACTTTTCTGTCCTGGTGGTCAAAATTGGATCTAATTTATGACAGTATGGCCCCTGAACGCAATCGTTGCTAATTTTACTAATATCGCAGCTAACTAGTGTTAAGTTGTTAGCTTGGAGTAAGAAAAGGCAAGGCCTATATAGAATTTAAAGGTAATGAGGTGAGAAATAAAACCTATGTTATACAGAAGTCAGTTAAAAATGGAATACCACGGCCGCGCAGAGGCTCGGATCCCGGATAGGTACCTACCTATGTGTTCATCATTTTTTGAGTGTTTCGTGTGGTTCGTGTATTTCAGCCCCTGTGGTCGGGAAATGCTTAGGCCGCTGTCAAACATAAAGGACGCTGGGCATCCTGAGATCACTGCTATTTTGTGACACTTGTGCTCACTGAGCATGTCACCAACATAGTAGTTAACATATTATTAAAATCATTGCCACCAAACAAAACGTAAATTGAGTAACCAAAAGGATTAAGGCCGGGAGCCGCAGCAGAAAAGGCTGAAACCGGCAAGCGGCGGAAGTATGCCTCTCTCATAGAGAGTTACATATTTGTTCCGTTTGCCGTGGAGACCCTGGGGCCATGGAGTCTTAGTGCCAAAAAATTTTTACGAGATATTTCTACGCGGTTAATTACCTCATCTGGTGACAGAAGGGCTGGCTCATTTTTTGCGCAAAGGATCAGCCTGGCTGTCCAGCGCGGAAATGCAGCCAGCATTCTTGCCACCATTCCACGCGGGCATGATTTATATAGTAATTAGGTTAGGCTAGCTAGCATTAAGTTCTATTGTATTATTAACCAAAAGTAAATTAAGTAAATTATTTAAAAGTATAAGAGTTTATTTGTATTCGTCATGAGGCCTATGTCCATTTTTTTTTTTAAAATTATCAACATAAAAATCGATACAGCTTTGTTGGGAGCACTGCGAAAAACCACGAAGGTTTAAAATATGGCGTGCTCTTCCGTCAACATATCAGAATTTTAACTATTTATATCTAGCTAAATTACTAAAATACATGAAGAAAATTAAACTACCTACAATTTACTTAAAAAATACGATTTTAACTTATATTTTAAATTATTTTTAGTTAATTCCATTCTAAATTGATTATCTATCGATACTATTTATGCGATAGTGCGCTCACCATATTGATATTTGTTCTTAGCTGGCACGGTTATTAACTTTTGTTGAGATACTTTACGAGCATAGAGGTACTAACTAGGTATATATGTATAAATATTATCTCTATGTTTACGAGTATGAATACGCGAGCGAGGACGCGTCGCCTTCAGGAGACCGGAGGCCGTATTCTTTCTATAATAATTATTAAAATAGTGTTTTAAGTTTTTACTTTTTATCAAAACTTAACCCATTTTTAATATTATGTTCCTACTTCTTAGTTTTAACGATGAATAAGTTACCTTGTTTTTGGAAAAGGATCAGCGTTTTGAATGTTTGAATTGTTTAAAATTTTTGGCGCCTGCTCTAATTTTGTAGTAAGATCGCAGTCGAAATTGTATTATTGTGATACATTGAAATAGAAGTATAGGTACTAAAAAAATTCTACATCAATGTTGTGATATCACTAATTTTGTTTCAAACTTGCTACTAGTTGGTATATATTCATAATTTCGCCAGTCTTCCCATATCTCCGGTAGCCGTGATCGTCTAGTGGTTAGGACCCTACGTTGTGGCCGTAGTAACCCAGGTTCGAATCCTGGTCACGGCAGTGGTCAAACACTGTTACGGCGGAGATTAAGTTTTTTAAATTGTATTTCGTTTTTATTTTATAACTTAAACTATTGGTCATAAAAATCTAGACTTATATTAATTAAAGTAATTAACGAAACGCTAAGTTAACTTTTCTAAAAATTTCTTCAAGGTTGCATTTAAAATTAAAATCAAGAACCTAAACAAAAGCATGTAAGATTTTTATTTATTTTTATCATTGATGTAGAATAATTTTAGAATGTTGCAAATTCTCGTTTTTAATAATTGCTAGCGCCATCTATAGATGCGGCGTTGAGTCACTATAAAACGTACAGTTTCGTTTTATTGCGTTCTTCCCCGCTCCTTAAACATCAGCTTTGACATCAGTTCTCGTTGAAATTCTATGCTCTGCCTCATCTAGGTGGCTGTACTGGTATTTGTTTTGGTTCAACTACGCACCGCAGCTGTTCGGCGTTCGCTATCATAGAAATCTGTGAGAGAAAAGGAGTGGTGATTAGGCTGTGTTTGGCAAAAATTTATGTTTTATATATGGTTCCCGGCCGTTTTGACACCTGTGCTTCTAATATCTAATGCATTAAGTTGTTACCCGCGTCGTATATCGTCGGGAGTGTCGAAAAACCGTGATAAATGGTGTAATTAACGTTGTTAACTTTGGTTATGACGTTTACTACGTTTTTTGCATGTGTGCGTGTGTATTCATCGTGACAGCATTGCCGTTGATTGTTGGAGCGAATCTAGTAACGGGATTTTTTGTGAGAATGCTTGTTTGGGTGAGTTAAAAATGTTGTTTTGGACGCTTAACCTAGCCTCTATGCCACCCATGCCTGCAGCTCGTCTATACATCCATAGATGTGCCTCTGACCTCGATACCCAATAGAGTTCGTGATGCTATTCAACCGAAAGGCTCATTTCTGGCGTTGACTTTTTTGCCAATTGAGATTGTGATTCTTTAAGTGGCTTCATTTGACATTTAGCATTACTGTGTTTTATTCTCTTTACTAGGTACGACGATCATGATAAGTAGGTACCTACTTACTTACTTACAAATTGTTTAGAACTTAAGATTTAAGAACAAAATAATTCGAGATTAGAGCTAAATTACGTTTTATGAATTTTCAGTAATTTGAAAAAAATACCTCCATATTTACGGAAACAGAAAATATATCTTAGTATTTACTTAAATGTATTAGAAATTAGTCCTTTATGAACTACTTCTTACGGTTTATAAAATAATATACCTACCTAATGTTCCAAAAATAATAAAGAGTTTTATTCTTCTTCTTTTCTAAGATTTTTATTATTTTTGGAATTATTTTTTTCAATGTTAATGTCAGCAACATTCAACATGACACAAGACCTTAAACCTGCTAGGTATCGATAAAAAATATTAAGTACTTACCTACTTTAGTACAGGTAAGTAGGTACCTATATAAAATTGTACAACTGTTAACTACCATATTCATCAATGATACCTAGTAGACTAGTATCATATTATGTACCTACCTACTTATCTATCTTCGTACAAATAAAGCTTAGGTACCTACAGTTATGTATTTTATTGGTGCTTTAATTTAAACTGGTTCTTATCTTGTAGTACTTAGGTATGTTATGTTCTTACATCTTAACATGGTTAAGAATTTACGAGACGGAATTCTTATTCATATCCTAATAATTAGGTATTATCTTAGACGTATGGACTACTGATATTTTTATTTAACTTAATAATTTGTGCGTAATATAGTTAATTGGAAATATGAGTACCTAAGTACCTACTTAATGTTTTATGCGAAGCTTTTAAAATAGACTGATTGTTGTCTTTAGACCATGATTTGTTAGCAGAATTTCGAGACTGTAACTACACTTATAACTTTACAAGCCTTATTAGCATAGCATTTCACAGTGCTTACCGGTACAGGCTGACTTGTCAAACTGGTTATTGATTTATTAAACAATTCACTAATGCTACACCAACGCTTCAACCAATGCCAAAATTTATCTAATTTTGTTAGGTAGGTAGTTACAAAACGTAGCGAATTCTAATTTACGGACGTTTGAAACAGGCGAAGTGAATTTACCTAATTCTGTTACTAGATAAAAGCCAGATAATATGCATATAGCCCTTCGAGCATATTTTATTTGATTAAATAATCGAATCAATACCTATATTTTGCTCATCGATGTATAATTTTGCTAATCCAAGAATAAGGAACCAACTAATTACGAACCTATTTTTTCATAATTTCATGATTGCAATAACATTCTAATAAATGTCACTTTGGCAAATAAAATGAAAACCAGACGTCCAGACTTCAATCACACATCACTCATCAAACTTCCGTGAAGTCAATCTTCAAATTATTAGTTTGCAGATTTCCCTCCCGGCCTCCAAAATTTCCCGTTACCAGAAGAAACCCATTAAAAATCTATTAAATAATGTTCTAAATTTGCTAAAGCGTGGCAACAAAATGTTTGGCAAAAAACCACCCATTAAGCTTGGACGCGAGCCGAGCACGAGTGCAGCGAAAGGCAAAGATGCGCTGCCCGAAGTGGCTTTAGCAGCCATCCTCTCCTACAAAAGGCAAAAAGACATCGGCGACTTTATGAGTTTTTTCCTCGCTGCTCTCGACCGGAATTCCGATTGGCTCAACGGGGTCGTTGGCAAGCAAACTAACTTCAGATGCGCATTGATGGTCGGAGCCGGACCGAACCGATTTCAGCTCCAGGAAATAATATACCCGAACGGCGGGACCGATATCCATCTCGAAGTAGAGCACAGGGACAGTGAAGATTTCGATAAAGTTGCGATCACTGCTATACTGAATCTAACCAACTATGAAATTGAACATCTCTTGAGGTATATCAAAACTCGTCTATATGAGAATCCTTTGAGGGAAGATTTGGTCAAAGGCAAGGAATTGGGAATCAACTTTGCAGTGTTGAGACCGTTTTATGAAAATCAGTATAGGCTCGTGGAAAGAATTGTTATCGGGAGTTCAATGAAATGCGTTGAACCTCAGCAACAGAAGAAAAGAAGGCATGACGAAAAGTCTATACCTAGATTGAAAAGGACTAAACGAGGAGATACAGTGACTTAGCTACGGCTAGCCATGATTTTAACATCCACAAATGTGCATTACAGGTCGTGATCAAACATTCAAACTGTATAAATTGCATATCATATTTAAATGAACCGAGTTTGAACTGCATGTGCCATTTGTATAAAATAGATTGAAATGAATGGTATCTCGTTATGGTCCACCACAGTGGGTCATGTAGCACGTAATGACGGCAATTTAGGGCGACTGGAAAACGCGACGATCAAGGCAAATTATACTCATTTCTGCATTGATAGCTTCCGATTACCTATGATGGATGGCATGGCACCGGCGGCGAAATTTAATGTGGCGAAAATATTTTGAAATTATACATTCTCCATTGCTATTTCGGCGATTAATTATTATACACCAGATATTGTTCAGTCCTTCAAACATAGAGTTGATTCTGATGGCACATTACATACCTACTTAATTTAATACAATATTTAGATTTAATTTAATTTGTAATTTCACCACAATTTCCATAAATATTTGAATGGATTATTAAGTAATTAGGATAAAATATACTATTGAACTTCAAAATGGAAAATCTAATTTTTTTGTACCTACCTAATAAAAAAATATAACAGCTTAATGTTCTATTTTCTTGAATGTTGAAAATTACCGTATGTTGACATCGCTGAGTAACTTACAGTGACGCGGGGGATGCAAAACTTCGCTAAAAGATCCTCATAAAAAAGAGTATTAGGGTAAGAGTACCGGATAAGCACATTCCTATTTCTATGTGCTAGATTTAGAAGGATAAAAATTAGTTTTTTTAAACCTCTTTTTTTTCTACTCGTACAGCAAAAATATTCAAGTTGAAATATGGAATCAACAGCATTTTTTGAACAATAAAATTGATTATGAAATTAATCAAGCAAACCAGAGAGCATACTACTCGATTTTGAACTTAAGTACTTAATTTTCGATTTTATTATATGAAACAGCAAAAACGGCAAAAGTCCCAAAGGTTTCTGATAAAGTTCCCGTCCAAATATTTAAATTAGGCATCGAAAGCGGCCCAAAGCAATTTTTGGATACGCAAACAATAATCAGGCCCCCCGTCCGTTACTCTTTTCATCTGGCAAAGCGGCCTTCCGACGAAGATCGATATCACGGAAATCGGGGCAGCCGTGCGCGTTCTGGCTTCTAACTTATAGCCATAGAACCCATTCGACTAGCTATTACAAAACAGTACAAAACTACACCAATCATTATCAACATCATTCCAACTATTATTCCAACCCATTGACGGCTCACTACTGTGCATGAGTCTGGTCTCGGAATGAAAAGAGTTTGGCCATAGCCCACCAAGCTGGCTTTCGGATTGGCAGACTTCACACACCTACGGAAACATTATGAAGAACTCTGCATACAGCTGGTTTCCTCACGATGTTTTCCTTCGCCGTTTGATGTGATATTGATGATATTTAATTTCTAAAATCGCATATAACTCCGAAATGTAAGAGGTGCGTCCCCGGGAATCGAACCGGTCAACCCCGTCTAGGAGGTCGGGTATCTAATCCTATAATATATTCTGGATAAACGATTAAGCAATGATGCCGTTTATAGAACAAGAAGCTTAAGTTAAATAAAATATCATGGTTACCATAATATAGCACCTGCCACTGCTGCGTTATGATTCTTATCCTCAGCACGTTCAGAATACACCACAGCAGCCGACATGATGCGATATAAGGGGTGATAGGACCGAATTTATAATTGAATCATACTTTGTCCCCTTACTTTGCGGATTGTCCTGCCAAGACGGATAGACTATATTTTGCATGAATATAGATATTAGATACTCAGAGGGTGGACTATGCTACAATATATCCCGGAAAATGAAAGATTTCTCGGTATTTGAAAAACCTAAATCCACGCTAACTACACTACCCTAATAGGTTAGCCCGCTACCATCTTAAACTGCATCATCACTTACCGACAGGTGAGATTAGGTCAAAGGCTAACTTGTGGTGGAATAAAAAAAAACGTAAAACAGTAGAACATTTGCATTCTTTCTTATAATCTGCTTATCGTTACCAGAGACATAAATCAATTTGAGTCATGGTTTGAGAATAAGTTGGGTCTATCCTTGGCCCTTTTTTCTGCTAAGTCGGGCCTGCGGGAGGATTAGGGGTCGCTGACCGCCGAGTAATTGGCGTAATAGTTATGTGATTTATTGGCAAGATTTATGGACTCCATAATAATAAGCTTCTGTTGGGAGTTGTGTTCGTGAACTCGCCATTAGTCTTAACAGAGATTGATGGGTGAATCCATTTTGAATCTTGTTTCATTACCGTTCTAAGCTGATTTGGAAAATGGCTAGGTAACTACTTCCCACTAGTTTATCTGCTTAGTTGATGTAATAGCAAGAGGGTCCCAAATAACGTAAATATCGCGATAACATTTACAAATCATTACATTAACAAGTCATAAAGGAATACGTAAAGTGTAAACCAACCAATAGTAACCAATCAGCAGACTTTCTATAAAAAAAAGCGATTTCATAGCAAACCTTCAATGGATAAGAAATATACCTATGTCAAGAAGCGCTTTCGTTACTTGATAGCAACTGGCTAACTATTTAACCTTAAAGCGTACTCATTGGCGTTAAATGTGATCACAAAATAGGGAAGGTGGGATCGGTTTCTCTTAAAAACTATATTAATATTTCAAGAAAACTAGACATATATTTAGACATTTTATAGTATTTTTCCAAAGAATTCATTCTGCAACAAAAAATGGAATTCAGTGGACAGTCTGCGCATTGAAATGAACAAAAAGTGTTAACTTAAACCCGGACATTCGGAGCCGCCTGGGAATCTGACCGCAGTCCAGATTTAATTTACATCCAGATTTCATTCCAGATTTATTTTAACATGAGATTCGTTTTGCACTAAACCGTTCAGAAATTTTAACTGGGCTCTCAATGGAAGATTGTTAAAGTACGAGACACACGGGCAGATTGAGCAGGCAAATCATTCAGTTACTTGCGACTGCTTGAGAAGTTATAATAAATGTGAACTGTTCGAGCTTGTTATTCAATCGAAGATAACACTTGAACTACGGTTGCAATCGGTAGTAAATCCATACTAATATTATAAATGTGAAAGTGTGTATGTCTGCCTGCTACGCTTTCGCGGCTCAACTATACTCAACAGATTTTGATGAAATTTGGTATAGCGGTAGATTACATCCCGAAATCTATCAACGTTGTCGAAATGTGTACTCTTACCAGCCTCCTGATTAACAATATCCAAGAGAGTTTCCTCAAAAAGATCTTCGGTAAATACGTTAAGTAAATAAAACTAATGAAAGGCAGAGTTCCGCAAATACGCGCCCGTAAAATATTAAAATTTGCCTCAAAATTTAGTAGGTAACGCCTTTTATGGCTGCGGTCAGAGAGATGCCATATTTACTAGAATGGGCAATGTCCCGCAAAGCGCCACAATCAGCTGCATGGTGTATTGTTATTTACATTTTAGCGACTAAATTTTCGTGAGTGATATTTATTATCTAAATATTTAAAATTTAAACGACTCAACTCACGTTTGTATACATGTAACATATTCTCAAAGTATGACCCACTAGGGACAGGGGTAATTTGCTTAAGTCTGTTCACTTTACGCAATGTGGCGCAAAGCAAACTGCTTGCTGCTGCTGTTGGGAGCGGCAAGCAGATTATAATGGTGTGTTTACAGTTCATCATCTACAATTCTTAATTTTGTATTATTTCCCTATTACACCGTTCAAATCAAGTACAAATATTTTATTTGTAGTCAATGAAATTCATTTAATTATTTGCCTTATCATCTCAATTTCCATTTTTTATTTATTTATTTATCCACTACAAGTTAGCCCTTGACTGCGATCTCACCTGATGGTAAGTGATGATGCAGTCTAAGATGGTAGCGGGCTAACCTGTTAGGGGCATGGCAGTTATATTAAACCCATACCCCTATTCGGTTTCTACACGGCATCATACCGGAACGCTAAATCGCTTGGCGGCACGTCTTTGCCGGTAGGGTGGTAATTAGCCACGGCCAAAGCCTCCCACCAGGCCAGACCAGGGAAAATTCAGAAATTATAAATTCCCAAATTGGCCCTGCCGGGGATCGAACCCGGGAACTCCGCACGCTAAGGCAATAGCGCTACACACTGCGCCACGGAGATCGTCATCATCAAAATCTAACGAAAATCTAACACGAGTACTTTTATAGTTATTTTTTGACGTCTAATGTTTGAAGTGAAAGATTTGCCCATCTAGTAATAAAACAACTCTCTGGCTTTGGCTATGAAATGAAACTGCGAGATTGCGGTGTAAAGCTATAATTTTTATATAAAGCGATAAATGCATCTATGGTTGTTATAAAGGAGAGAAACATAAAATTGAACCACTTTAAGGGTTAAATTTTTATTTTAAACATAGAAAGGGATTTTGATGGCCCCCCCACGTCGTGAAATCGCTTTATCTTTAGATTTAGAGCTTGTGGGTGATAATAATACGCAGTGGAAGCGGTGATTCAAACTGCCGTCCTGAGGTGTTTTTCCAAGGACCACCGACGACAAAATGCGGCTTAGATACGACACCACAGATTAAATAAACTGATGATACGAAGTGCTATAAAAAAATAACAAATTTCTAACCGTTTATTTTAAACGTGTGTATATGAAGATATCACAACATGTAAAGAGCAAAGTCCTGACTCAATCACTGACTGACTCATCAACGCCCAGCCCTCAACCCTTGGACCTAGAACGCTGAAATTTTGCTTAGAGGTTCCTTTTATAATCTGGACAAGGAATCAGGCCAGAGATTTTTCAAAAATTCCCATAGAAGCGAAAACGCGTGCGCGCTAGTTTACCCATAAAAGCGGTAATTAATTAATTACTATGCGCATCATCGCAAAAACTCCAGGCTACCTACCGAGTTTGACTAGAGAATTTTTTTGAAAGGTTTTGAACCAGTTTTGTCGTTTTGTGACTACAATTCACGGCTG
Organism: Erebia aethiops; assembly: GCA_923060345.2. Classification (NCBI taxonomy): domain Eukaryota; kingdom Metazoa; phylum Arthropoda; class Insecta; order Lepidoptera; family Nymphalidae; genus Erebia; species Erebia aethiops. The sequence continues at coordinate 21,319,119 of OV281080.1, read as the reverse complement.
CCGTGTCATTTCTATAATCGCAGAAAAACTTACAAACGAGATATCGTATGTGCATAAATGTGTCGTGCGGTGTTCCGTGCAAAAACTAAAATACATATGCGCCAACAGAGCGTCTCATTCCTCTGATTTACACCCGACGTGTGTGTGAAATATCGTCCTTAATTCTATTGATGTCCGTACATTTGTGGAATCACTTCCACTTGTGCCCTTTTCAGTTAAATTATTACATGTTTCATAGATTAATGATTATGAGTTTTTGGGGCTTGCATCTATGATCTAATTCTGTACAGGTAAAAATATTTAATGATACATTTCATCCGGCCTACTTGATAAAAGCTTTTATATTAGTTTAATATTTTGATTTTATTCACTTTGAATTCCGTGATTTTGTGTGTGAATGCAGGATTTTTAAGAATACATTTCAAAATCTTTTCTTAGTGTTAACTGGTGTCTAGTTTATAGAGAAAATCTTCATGCCAATATTCAAGTTTCCAGAGCCTTGAATTATGTCAGTTTATTCATTTTTTATTCCTACTCTTCATTCATTTAATAATATTTTTCATAAGTTACAGTTTATGGCCTAATTTTGTTTGATTGGCTTCTCTATAATTTAGGTAAAAATAGTACATTGTTACCCTAGGGATGAAAGTAACTTATTTAGTCCCGAGACGGGGTTTGGCGCCCGAGCGTAGCGAGGGGGCCTATAGGTCGAGGGACTAAATAAGTCTTTATCCCGAGGTAAACACTGTGCTTTTCATTACGAATATAAGGAAAGTCAAAATAAAAATAGAAATTAGCTAAAGAAAATTGAGTGAACTTTATTTTACATAAATCAACAACTTTGGTGAGATATTTATTTAAAGTTTATGTTAAAATTAGAACAATTAGTAATAGTTAGTGAAAGGTTTTTGCCGTCTTTTCAAACTTTGGTAAAACCTACTATGATAGACAAGGACACACTGGGATTTTTTTGGGGGCCCTACTCAATGAAATAAATCTATGGGTAGAAATTTCGTGCGAGGAGGACACCACTTGTAATTTGATACTTTTTTTTTTATTTCTTTTTTTTTTTTTTTTTTAAATATATACGGAAAAGAATCTTTGTATCGTGTCTTAATACTCTGAAATGACTAACCATAGACAAAACCACGAATTTAGAACAAAGATACGGGTAATATTTTATGTTTTACAAAGATTATATTTTTAAAAACGGGATCATTTTTTTATTTTTTTTTGCTATTTTTCTGTGTTAACCATAAAGAAGAGCGATTACCTTTTAAACTTTAATCTATAGCTATAGTTCATAACGATTTGAATGATATACTTTGTTTACATAGCTTTAGTACGTAATAAGAGATATGTTTATTTATATTGCGCCGGGCGGCCGGCGGTTCGCGAAATTCGACACCTGTTAAAATGGGCTCGCAGGGGCGCGCGAATTTAATATTTAATATACGCAGAGGAAGGGTTATAAATGTGACAACTAGTTTTTTTTAATTATTTGACAGCTGTCAGTTGAAAACGATTCTCCCTAGGGCTGAAAAGTATTACTTTCAACCCGCTTCTCAGGCAACTTCAGACCTACTTTCCGTGTATGAGTAATGAAAAATATCTTACATTCTTATAAATAATATCTTGCATTCATCTAATATATAAAATTCTCGTGTGTGTAACAAAACTCCTCCGAAACGGTTTGACTGATTCTTATGATTTTTTTTGTGTATATTCGGCAGTTCTGAGAATAGGACGTAAACTGTTTTTCATGCCACGCGGACGAAGTCCCGGGCATCAGCTAGTCTATAGATATAAATTTCATTTATTTTAGCCTACCCTCCCTCCAGCATTTAGAAAACAGGATTTTCTACGTTATTCCTTATTGTCAATGCAAATAGGCTATTCCTATTACTGAATTATCATAACGGCCTTTGTTAACAAAGCTATCAGAATGCCCGTGTAATGTTCCCAAAGCGCCATCGACCTAATACATTTTCCGCTCTCTATATTTTCGAGCATTTTGGTAATTGCTAGTACTAAAATCTCTGCAGTGTTACCGGCTACGTAATCTATTTAGAAAATAATAGCGTATAAAATTGAATTAACGTTATATTAGTGTGTTTTTAAAGAAGCTCAAGAAACTATTTTAATGACAGTTATTTTATTTATTTTTGCTGAAGAAAAAAAGATTATAATATGAAATTCAAGGAACACGCTTTTGAAGTCCAGCAATTCATTAATAAATAATACTAGGTGATGTCCGCGACTACGTCTAGATTCCCGCGGGAACTCTTTTATTTTCCGGGAAAAGTAGCCTATGTCCTTCCGCGGGATTTCGTCAAAATCAACTGACTTTCCGGCCTATAGTTTGAACTGAAAAAAGAAGGTAGGGCGAGGGTCAAGAATATTCCGTAAAGGAATTTGAAAAGTAAAGGACTGTATCGTCACCTATTTTAATGTTGATATTCCTTTATAAATTGTTCCGTTAGCATTTCGCGAATGTTGTCCCATTATTTCGCAACACATATAAAAGTCGGGCGGCCATTTAAAAGCCGTCGTGCGTCGTCCCACATCTGTCCCCGCTCGAGGTAATCCATCGACCCTTACTGGCCACCTGCTTCCTGTCAGGTTGTTGCTTCTTAAGGGCAGTGATCGCTACTATGTATTCCATAAATTGTTTTATATTGAGGCAAGGCCAGTAGTTTCAAAATTGAAACCTTTTTAGCAACATTTTCTTATTCGCATTCTTTTGTGAGACCGCAGTCAAAAATTCAGATTTTTAATTAGGTAGGTACTTACCTAGGTATATCCAAACGTTTAATGTTATATATGGTTAAAATAGAACATTTACTTAGTTATTCAGTAGTTTTATCCGCATAAAATCAATTTTTGTGAACAATATAAAGTAATCTAAATAAATTATAACAAAGATAATAACCCTGTACTTCGTCCAAGCTCTACAAGCATTCATTTGTAATCAACTATCTTTTACAGAATAAACATTCGAAATGTCTATAAATGATAATAATGTTGTAACTATAGTCCAATTAATACTATACTGATTACTGACCCGGTGACAGCGTTGCTAGTAAATATGAAAAAAAAATTAAAAAAAACAACTTAACAGGTAGGTATAAAATTAGTTCAAATGGCCATCGGGTCAGTAAATTTTGCAGACTATACTTTGCATTGACGTAAGTACCAAGTCTCAAGTTTAAGAGAACAAAAACAGGTTGATGTATCATATTATAGTACATCAACGAAGTAAATTATCCAACGAAAATAGATAACACTTCAGAACCAGCCCTTTAGAGCCAACATAAATTTCACTCGGAATACCCTTTTTCATATTTGATATACGCGTCACTCGATCAAGAGGCTGTGAGGGTTGTAGGTTTTCTGATAATATCTCGTCAGGACAAATTTGTTTGTCGTGTGGACATAAGTGGATAAAGGCAAAAACCCTTAAGTTCAACAATATAAAAGGATATTTTCTTTATACAACTACATGACCTTTTCGAAAACTGTACTGAACGGACTTTTCTTGGAAAGATCTTTTCAAATTCGGGAAGCCTTATGATCTTATAATATTTATTTGTAATATCTCAATGTATGTTGTGGTAGTTTTATTAAATTTCGAAAGGTAAAGGCATTGATGTAATAAGTCTATGGGTAAAGGTTAAGATTTTAATTTCACTGAGACTGAGTAGAGGCGACAAGAGACGCTTAAAATATATTTCTTTAACTACAAAATAAACTACCATTATTTCGTGATATAAATAAAAAGGTGCGACTCAGATGTTGTTTTATTCATGGTTATCGTTATCCATTCACGCACCATCCAGCTATCGATCCCATAAGCCATGGCAACTTTAAATATGGAAAGAGACAAGAAACTCGCGCCAGGTTATAAGGGTGGTCATAAATATCTCTCTCCAGATAAATATGTATCATTGTCCGCTGCCACGGGCTTCTGATTTCGATATAGGTAGGGACTGGGGGCTTGTTTTAGGGTGAACTTTCAAAGCTTTCTTGAGTTTTATTTTAATGTTTTGGAAGGAGGACATGGTGAACTTTCAAAGCTTTCTTGAGTTTTTTTTATGTTTTGAAAGGAGGACGGATGGTTACTGCTTATCTGCAATTTTACAGTAATAGCAGTTAATTTAGGTATAGCTGAAGCACTTAGTCGATTATAGGTATCAAATTCTTGTAATTGTTGTTGATATTCTAGGTGCCATCGTTATTAAAGATTAATTTCATTCATAATTATTTTATAACCATTATGATTTATGGGTATCAATTTATTAAACGTAGCGTTATATCTCGTTTTACGAGCACGTTTACAAGTGAGTAGTGTATGAAAATATTAAACCTTTTCTTTCCTATTTAAGTAAATTTTACAATGAATGTAATAATTTGAGTACCTATCCTGTAATCATTTCAAAAATGTATCCATGGAAATCCCAAAATTCTCGATAATAAATACAAGCCCAGCCGCCCAATGCTCCCGAAATCCCGATGACGAATACGCCCATGTTCTCTTCGGGACGGGTTATATAATGCGTAAAATTACTGTCTTCAACTGCCTACATCCGTTATGTGTTATGTTTTTGCGAAATGTCTCTATTTGTTTAGGTTTCGAAAACCCTCCATTTTTCCTTTTCAACTTCCTTTTACACAAGACATTTAGGGGTTTTCCTTAGTTAGTTTAATTTCTTCTATAGGTTCATAAATGTCAAAGATGTTACATACAGATTTTTTAATGTTCATTATTCTAGGTTCGATTTCACTGCAAATAAATTTAAGTTCCACTTAACTTCGAGTTTTAAATTGTAGAAACAAAACTAGTTATTTCTCCAGTTCAAGATAGTGTCAAAGCGTAAAAAGGGGTTGGGGTGATCACGTACAAACAACTGGAGTTTAATTTAGCGGTGATTAAAGTGCTACTGTGGACCGAGCGAAGCCAGTTCGTGCGGCTTTGGTGTCTTTTAGTGCTGCCGCCTCCGTGGGCTTATTAATTGTAGATACTTTTCTCGCTAATTCTCTTACCGTTTTATAAAGAAAGCAATCTTGATTAGAAACATTTAAATAAAGGTTGGATGATGCACAACTAAGATCAGATTAACTCGCAGGTCTTTGCTGTTTTGAGTAAATACCTCCTGAGAATGCTCTGGTCGAAGTGAAACTTTCGTAGTAGCTCATAATATTGTGATCTTAAGAAGGTCATAGGAGGCTTTTCCTTATGTAATGTATGTCTTATGTATGTATAATGTCCTCCCGACCGAATTTCGGAAACGGCGGCCAATCTCCAGAGAGATTAGCCATCTGCGCGGGAGATATTATATGCACAAGTGTGTGCGCAAACAAAGGTGCACTCTCTGTTCCTTTACTCTCATAGCCCGATAGGATGGAAAATCCGACATGACCGGAGAGAGATCAGGCGCAGGACCGACGTCTTAACGTGCTCTCCGAGGCACGGGTGTGAAACACCGCCAACTTCCTAACTCCGGGAACTACTAACTACTGAGAATTTCTTGTCAGAAAATCCCAATACTTGTTGTGACCCGACCCGGGACCTCGTCGGCCGCAGTCAAACATCTAACCACTAGACCAACGAGGCAGTTTCCTTATGTACGTAGTAGTGGAAGGGCTGTTGCATTAGTAAGTAATCTCTTTTGACGTTAACTATTAGACTTAAAACCTATCATTTTTATTCCCAGTCTGACTAGTGGCTCGTTGTTTGGCCCCTTATCGGTTGTGCAAATCAGATGGTTAAGAACAACACGCAGACTGAACCGTAGAAGAATACTAAATCTGCAAACACCTTGAAACGATTTCTGCATTTTCCCTGGTCTGGCCTGGTGGGAGGCTTCAGCCGTGGTTAGTTACCACCCTACCGGCAAAGACGTGCCGCCAAGCGATTTAGCGTTCCGGTACGATGCCGTGTAGAAACCGAAGGGGTATGGGTTTAATATAACTGCCATGCCCCTAACAGATTAGCCCGCTACCATCTTAGACTGCATCATCACTTACCATCAGGTGAGATCGCAGTCAAGGGCTAGCTTGTAGTGGATAAAAAAAAAACGATATTCGTTCAACGGTTATAGATGAGAGCCTACATAACGACTATGAGAAAAGGGATCGATGTGTATTTTTCCCCGAAAGAGTTTATTAAAAATTCAAATGCGGAGATGAAATAGGCTCACTGAACGAGGGTGAAATTGATCTCAGAGATCATGAGCGTACATTTTGCGTTAACTTTAAAGCGTCAATGCATTTCGCCGTTGAAATAATGTTGAGTGTGTTTAATATTTATACCGAGGAAACAACTTTTGATGTTGTTTGTTGAATATTTATGGCATCAGATGATACTTAAACTAGAGTCATTTATGTTTGTGTGTACTTACGTATATTTTAGTGAAGTTTCTTGTTTTTGTTGATTTTGGCATAACGATTGAGCCTAAACTTACATGATAGAAAGTGATGATGTGACGGTTTAGGGCATGAAGGATGGTTGATAAAACCTTAGTGTGTAATGTGTGTGGTTAGATTTAGGAGCATTGCCAGCTCCTGCACGCTGGAGTCACTAGAGCACCGAAGAGACATTAGTTCTCTTTGTGTGTTCTATCGTCTCTACAATGAGGAGTGCTCTGAGGAGTTATTCAATCTAATACCTTCCGTGTTCTCCAGTCGCACCTTACGTCGCGTCGCACAAACAAATTTCGTCCTCACCACCTGGATGCCTGGTCGTCATCCACCACCCGTTATTCCAGGTCATTTCTGCCACGTACCCGCAAATTTTGGAACCAGCTTCCATCTTCTGTGTTCCCTTATGATTATAATATGGGGCTCTTCAAAGGTCGGATAAACAAATATCTTAAAAGCCAGCAACGCATTGGCGGTTCCTCTGGTGCTGAAAATGTTCATGGGCGGCAGTAATCACTTACCATCAGGTGACCCGCCTGCTCGTTTGCTCGCTATACACATTTAAAAAAAAATTTGATTGTTAAAAACATTAGTTTCAAACAAGAAGGTGGATTCACCTGGTGTGCGGGCAAGGATTTGGCGACTAATTAATATTTATTTAAATAAAATAAATTGTTAATTCGTCCTTTTTAAATAGAAATTAGGACACGCATTTTTTTCGAAATGGCAGTGGTTAAAATCTATAATTACCCTAGTAATTTTATTGCAAAGTCAGAGCTATTTCTTTGACAAGAAAAGAAACTGTCGTAAATTAGTAAGAACCGGGCCCTTTGTAACGTTTTATTTAATAATGCCCTTCGTACAGTAATTGTAAATTAATTGCGATCTCAAAGCCGGCGGACTTCCTAATGGCTTATTAGAATTACTATAAATAAATTAGGGACAATCTTGCCGCCTTTATTAATTTCTCAACTGGCTATTGCATGGGGCTTTGTCTAGATTTATTATTGTATGCTCTAAGTGAGACCAATAAATTATATAAAGAATACGAAATGGTTTATCCCGCTTCAAATCAATAATAATTAAACTAAAAACAGCCCATTTTTTTAATTCGTATCAACCACGCGCAACTTCACGTGTATACATATACATATTGGTTACGTCGGATATTTCTTTTATTATCTAGTTTCCGCTAGTAATTTTCTCACCTAAAAACGAGTTATACTAAGAAAATAATAGTTAAGATAATCCTAAGCTATAAACATTAAAGAAGGAAAAACTACATCAAACATTTGCACGAAATCATGCATTAAACAAACAGATAGTGATATCATCAATGTGCGTGTCTTTAATAAAAATAAAGGTAGATTTTTGCATTGGCATTGATGTATCGTGATCTAGTTCATTGACTTCGTTATTGGCTTGACCAATATTTGAATGTAACAATGAATGTGTTATTGATTGAAGAAACTCGAACGATATTTGTTGATACAAGAATATTTTGTCTTTTATACGAAAAGGAAGGAACAAAAAGGTGAATAAATTAGATTCCGCACGTCGTTTTTTTAAATTTATTTATTTCTCAAATTACATTAACATATTTAAGAAATCCATAAAAAGTATGCTCCTGAAAAAAGCTTATTATACTGTTGAAGATTATGTAAATGATAGAGGAGCATGGATTTGATCGCTCCAGCAATGCTGGGGACAGCGGTTACTTATGTACACATTGATATAGTAATTGTAAATGAATTATTTAAAAAGAGCAACCACCGAGTTTCTTGCTGGTTCTTCTCGGTAGGAATGTCATTCCGAACCAGTGGTAGATTCACTTGACGATTCAAAAGTACTTGTAAAAGTTTATTTGAATAAAAAATATTTGATTTGATTTGATTTGATTTGATTTACAAATTTTACAATACGCACATGGTTTAGTACACATTGAAAATAAAACACACAGGTTTGACCTCAATGCCTATTGCCTAAGCGTTTGCGCCTTGTGATGAATACAGGCTCCTTAGACGAAAAAAATAAAATACAAATAAATTAAAATCATAACAAACCCCACACTAGGGTAAAACCGGGATAGATGCCCCACTTTTTGAAAAGGACACCTAATTTTAAAAATATTAATTTTATTCGAATAATTTCTATTAATGTAGCTAGCTCAATCCTTAATGTTGAATTATTATTATTATTTTTTAACCTATCAAATACAGATTTTGCAGAAATTAGCTTTTCGTGGAACATGTTTTTTGAGGATACATGCCTACCTGTATGGATAGTTGCCCCACCATGAAAAAACTGAGAAGGATAGATGCCTGCAGTGCAGGATGGATGCCCTTTATGGTGTAAACGAAAAATCCATACCAAATGTTAGGTAGAAGTCCAAGGGTCATAATAATGAAAAACATTTTGTATTTTTTAAATCTTTTAATTGCTATCATTATAAGATATTATTCTAATATCACACAAATGACATAGGTAATTAAATTTTTAAAGCGTGCGTTTAACTATAATAAAAATTCTTAACTTTCAACATGCATAACCATATTGTTTGTTAAATAAAATTTTACAAGCATTTATTAAAAAAAAATATAATTTGTTAATTGTTGTATTCCCATGGTTTTTGTCCATTTCATCCAAAGCCGACTGTAGGTTTTCTGTAGTCCAAGAACATACTCGAGCTCGCACTCCTTCTTTTCTTTTATATTTTCGTGGTGTTGTAGGTAATCATATATGGCAGTGTATGCAGGGATAGGTGCCCCTAAGGGTGCCCTTAGGGGCACCTATCCCTCGAAAAATCAGGGCAACTATCCTTTTCGATAGGGATAGATGCCCAAGTATTTTTTTAATAAATTATAAACAAAATAGCATCTACTTACACCTAGATGCAGACTCAATGAACCAGTATATTGACGTAATAAAAAATATAACTGAATTTATTACTAATTATAAAGTTATACAACGCAACATACTAACCTTTAAATCTTTGACGTGTTCGGGAATATCGCTGCGGAGATAATTACACGTACGAGCGAAACGCATCCTCATCGCACGACTGTCTGTGGGTAATTATGGTACGGGGTGACTGCGGCTCCTACTTATAAAATTAATTCTTAGTCGCGAGTTCGGGAAGTTAGGTTTTTAGAATATGAGGCATCTATCCTGCTGCGGCATCTATCCCGGTTTTACCCTATAAGTAATAAAAGTAATAAAGATAAAATAACAAACAATTATTTGAAATACCTACTAAACCAATTATGAATTCATCCCTGCAAGAACCAATGAAACATCTTGATTTGGTTCGATAGATTGGTTCGAAATGTGTTGATAGGAGTATTTAATTAAACAGAACCTGATTAATCAGACGTTAGCATATGAGGTGACAAAGCGGCTGAAGTGGTAGTATAGCTTCCTCGAATAGATGGATATGGTGAAATCTCATTGGGTGTGAACCTTTTGAATAGAATCAGCCTTTGATGAAACTCAACAATGTCTGTCGAACAATATTCTATTCTTTACACGAAGAGCTGTCGAGGGAGGAGCAAAAAGGTGAATTATTAGATTTCGCACGGCTAGTGGTTTCAATCGTGTCGATATTTAATTAAACGGAACCTCATGGGGTTTCGCAGACGCCGCGGCAACGTTACCACTTTAATTTCTTATAGTCTGGCGCTGTTATTTTATTTAGTACTCATAATAAATAAATTTTGGCTAGCCACAGAGCGTAATCATAACATTATAAATGCGAGTGTGTTTGTTTTTTGGTTTGTCCTTCAATCACGCCGCAACGGAGTAACGGATCGACGTGATTTTTGGCATGGGTATAGTTGAGGACCTGGGGAGTGACATAGGCTATTTTTTATCCCAGAAAATAAAAGAGTTCCCGTGGGAATTAAAAAACTTATTCCACGCCGACGAAGTCGCGGGCATCAGCTAGTAATAAATAATTTTTTGCTTAGAAGAAGTTTATTAGATTAACTAATAAACTTCTTCGATAATTTATCATGAACTCTCGTACTGCAGCAATGGATAAAAATGAGCTTAGTGAGGTTAAAAATGAGTGATAGCTTAGCCTCGGTCTGGTATTTGGGGACTCCACGGGATCGATTCCGGGGTTGGGATCTGAAGCTTTTCAGAGTTATTAAGCAAATACAAAAGGCAAAATTAAATATCGGGAAGAAACCTGCTTGCCTTAGACTTCTCCATAATGGTACCAATCCATACTTGGCTAGCGTGATGGACTATGGCCTAAACCTTTCTCACTCTGAGTCTTTACACTTTTATGAAACCTGACTGTAATGGTATCTATTATATAACTTTTCTGATTGTTTTAAGCCTTGTAGATAAATTATACTCGTTCAGATCGATGCAAGCTGTGTAATTGGGCCGACTTAAGAGTAGCTCTAAGCAAATTGAGTTTTAATAGATTCTTCAAACAACCTCTTAACCTACTTATTAAACATATTTCACAGTAACAGAGCATTTAGCTTTATTGCTCGCTTATGCAAATATTGTTTTATGTTCTTAGTTATATTACTCACATTTGCATTTAGATAACTTTTTCTATTTGTTCCTCTTAGTTCTGCTCCAGAAAATTTTATTTAATTTTCTAACGCAAAACTGAATTACCTTTACGGTAAAAAGTACCGTCCTCTTTTTCTTTTTTTCTCAAACAAATTGGTTTAGCACGTCGACGGCCCCGGGGAATCTTCTGGCAGATTAATTTAGTCCTGCGTAGTTTCGTAATTTGAGTTATGGTTATTCGAGGATACTTTAAAAAATGCTTTATAATATGGTAAACCGCTATTATTAAAAGCTTTTTATTATTTACCTTCAAGTTAACCCCTGGCTGCGATCTCACCTGGTGATAGTAAGGAAGGAAAATGGAGATACGATAGTAGCGAGCTCACCTGAAAGGTGTTGCATTTTTTATTTCGTAAATAAATACACCTCTGATTTCTACGTGCCATCGTACCGGAAATTCGGTAAAGAGGTAGGTTACATCCCGGGATAAAAAGCCTATGTCCTTCGACATAGGCTTTTTATCCCGGAAAATTAAGAGTTTCCTCGGGAATTAAAAAAACAATCCATGCGGATGAAGTCGCGGGCATCATCTAGTTATATAATATATAGTAGTAATTTTTGACTGCCTCGCGATCAATGAGACGCAACCTGCTTTATAAACAACTAATAGTACCTTTATAAAAATTGCTTATGTGCCATTATCTGAGAGTTCTGGGCACTCCAAATGTAATACAACATATCATCGACAGTTGCCATAAGTGGTCCTAAAGCCATTAGACGTGTCCCTCTGGCGATAGTTTCCCAAGTCGTTCGAGACTCAGGTGTCTTTTTGAATGGTTCTACTGGAAATCATTTAGTCGGTCCCTTTTACTCGGTCCCTCAAGAATAATTTAGTTCTATCCTTCCGCTGAGGTCGTCCTGTAATCACGGGTAGGTATGGAATGACCACGCTTTCAGGTAAGTTTTAAAGCAAAGCTCTTTGGAATAGTTTATTAAATGCGAAGCCCGTTACCTATTTGTGTCGTCTTTAGATTGATCTGTGGCATTTTACCTTCGTTACCGTTTCGTTAACTGCCGCGTTACGGTCAGTGGTTAGCATGTTCGACTGCGGCCGACGAGGTCCCGGGTCGGGCCATAGGAAGTATTGGATTTTTCTGGCAATAAATTCTCGGTATTAGCCCGGAGTTAGGAAGTTGGCGTTGTTTCACCTAAGTGCCTCGGAGAGCACGTTAAGCCGTCGCTCCTGCGCTTGACCTCTCTCCGGTTGTGTCGGATTTTCCGCCCCATTACGCTATTCAGAGAGTGAAGGAAACAGAGAGTGTACCTGTGTATGCGCACACACTTGTGCATATCTCCCCCGCAGATGGCTAATCTCTCTGGAGATAGGCCGCCCTGACCGAAATTAGGAAGGGAAGATATTACCTTCGTTAGATAGTTAGTCTACGAGTGTCATCTTATCAGTAAAATCGTCATAGCGAAAAAAGATACGAAATAATGTTAGTCATGCTCTCTCTCTGTGTTGTAATCCCCAATACTGAGGGTTGCGACCCTCTTCTATTCATATTATGGTAGGAAGTGTTCTGCATAACCATTCTTTATCAAGTCTAAATTCAGTCTTGCTTCTTATCCTTACCAGATTTTCTAATTAATATAAGAAGAGTTTATAATATAAGTTTGACTACTCCCCGGCGCAGTGTTGAGCGGAGGTCCTGGGTTCGATTCCCGGCAGGGTCAATTTGGCAATTTAAAATTTCTGGCAAAGACGTACCGTCAATTGATTTAGCGTTCCGGTACGATGCTGTGTAGAAACCGACTAGGGATATGGGTTTAATAATTATCTGCCATATCCCTTACTGGTTACCATCTTATAGGCTACATCATTACCACCAGGTGAGATCGCAGTCAAGGGCTAACTTGTAGTGGATTAAGAAAACCCGCGGGAATCGCAAAACCGCGGACGAAGTTGCGGGTATCATCTAGACTATTACATAAGTATAGAGTATTCAAATTATTGTCTTCATAATGTACCTGTATTATAGATACTTTATTATTTAAATTAGGTACTTACGTAACTTATTTGTTGGAAGCCATCCACATATTCCTTTCAATTCAGAATCAATCATCCATACAATGCCGCACCAATTTTATTCCTTCAATGGTGAAATCTCTCGAATCCTAATGTATTCCTCAACAATGAAAAGCGCTTTCGCTCGCTTCACAAAACCTCAACTATTCTACACACCTAGCTCTAAAATAGTCCATTGAATGCATGAAAATAAGTAAAATATTGGATTTATGATTGGACGGTTTGAATTTTTGAAAACGTTGTCCCTGGGTCTTTATAGAAAAATAGTAGGTACTTATATTTTCCACGTCATAGAAAAATCCTTCATACGAAATTTCAAATTGCTAGACCCAGTATTTTGAGCGGCAGTTACCAGTTAAATAAATAAATAAATCGTTTATTTGCTGGAAACATTGTTCAATTAAGATGACATAACAAAGACCAAACATGTTTCGTCATTAGGTACTGAAATGAAAATTTAAACATGAGTTGAAATTATCAAAAGTAGGTAATTCATAAAACTATTAATCAGCTAATCCACAAACATAATTTTGCCTTTTATATCTATTACTAGCCCGCGACTTCATCCGCGTGGATTGAGGGTTTTTGGTTCCCGCGGGAACGGTATAAAAAGTAACCTATATGTTATTCCAGACTATAACCTCTTTGCCAAATTTCATCCAGATCCGTTCAGCTGTTCTGGCGTGATTAAGTAACAAACGTCCGTCCATCCATACATCCAACATCCAAACTTAGGTATTAAGTAACTTAAGCAACTTAGTAGGTATAAAACCCTTTGGTGTTAGATAACAATAGCTAATTATATTAAAAAGCCTTATTTCCATAAAAAGCGCCTGATTATGCGAGGCCTTGAATCTTTTCTCCCGAAGAAATGTTTTACCCAATTTACATTTTCACGGTAAGATCACGTGGTTCCTGGCGAGATTTACCTACGCACGTTTCACGGGCTATATTTTACATTAATTTCGTGTCAATTTTAGGGGACGCTTATTAATAAACTTGATGAGCCTCTGACTTTTAAGCAAGGCTCTTAGATTTTTTATGGTTATTGGTTTGGATATTGTGGAAGGGCACACCTTTAGGAGATGGTGTATAACAAGAACCGATGTTTTGTCTTGTCTTTCAGTTAGCGCGCTTCGTAAGTGGATGATGTGGCCTTTGAGGAAAGATTTTGCCAAGGTAAAATAAAAGGTACACATAGTATACTAGATGATGCCCGCGACTTCGTCCACGTGTATTAAGATTTCTTAATTCCCTCGGGAACGCTTTAATTTTCCGGGATAAAAAGTAAGCCTACGTCCTTCCCCGGGATATAATCTACCCCTGTACTAAATTTCATCAAAATCGGTTGAGCAGATGGACCGTGAAAGCGTAGCAGACAGACAGACGCACTTTCGCATTTATAATACACTAGCTGACCCGGCGAACTTCGTACCGCCTTAGTATGCAAAATTAAATGTATATTTTTCAATATTTCTGAGAGATTTTCTTAATATTTTTTTCCGTAAGAACCTTCTCCTAATAATAACAAATACAACAAAAAAAGAATTAGTGAAATCGGTCCAGCCATTCACGCGTGATGCCGTGACCAAGGAAAACGGGTTTAATTTTTATATATATAGAAGATATTAGTAAGAAAAGTACTACTAATAGATAGGTTGTATCCCGGGGAAGGACATAGGAAGGACATAGTCCTCTACTATAGCCATGCCAAAATTACGTCGATCCGTTGCGGCGTCATTGAAGGACAAACAAACACACTTTCGCTTTTACAATATTAGTATGATGAATAAAAATTAAAAGTGCTGAATTGAAAGTGTCTGTATTTATTTCCTCTCCATTCAAATCACCGCAGGCACTCCGACGCGGCGCGGTAGTGGGTGCACTCGAATTGAGTGAATGACATTTTCATATTTAAACAGCGCAGGGGTGCAATAAAACTTTGGACGAATTTCCGCATATTTACTTATGTTACCCTACGTAACATACGTAAATATGTTATTTGTTTACCTTACTCTCGTTTCAGAATTTAGTCATTTGTATTACGATTTGCGCGTTTACTAGTCCATAGTAGTATTATTATTGCGAAAGTGTGTCGGTCTGTCTGTCTGCTTTGCTTTAATGGACCATCTTTTAAATCGATTTTGATACAATTCGGTGCAGAGGTTTGTACATCCCGGGAAAGGACATAAGGCTTTTTATGCGAGTAAATGAAGGAGTTCTCTCGGTTATTAAAAAAAAACTTAGTCCACGCGGACAAAGTCGCAGACATCATGTACTGGTTTTGTAATATAAGTGTCAAAGTGAATAATGGTCAGTAAATGGCAGGGCGTTTTACGCATTGAGCTAGTTCTTTTTTGACTCTGCAAGCTAAGTAGAGTCCGTATTCCTGTATAAGAAGTTAATCGAATGCTTTGTTCGCAGATGGGCCCTTTCATAGAAAAAAAATTGGCGTCCGACTTGTAGAGCGCGCTCCACACCTGTATAATCCTGTCCTTGTCCCCGCCATAGCGCCGTTCCGCTTTTCAGACTAGATGGCGTTAGTAAAATAAGTCCACATTTTTTGGTTGACAGGGCCCGTCTATGTATATTGAGGTCGTTGTTTGTTCTATGAGCAATCAATGGTATAACTTTGTTAAATAATAAGATTATTTAACAAAGATGTAATAGAAAAAGACAAAAGATCATTGTATTACCGTTGGCTTCCTATGAAATAAAATAAAAGAAACTTTTCTGCATGCAACTTTCTTGTAGATTAGGCTTAAGGATTAGTTTAAGAGACGTTGCTAGAAATCTGGAAAAATCTTGAATATTTAATTCTGTGCTTATAATATAAACGAACAAGACTTTGTAATTATGATCCTGTCAGTTCATCCCTCTGGAGATGGAAAATGTAATATTTAGCTGAGATTTTAATATAATTGTATTCATTATAATTTAATTAATTATAATTAAATTCACGTCCTTTTGTCGTAGCTGTTTCTTTGGAGTAAAATTATTAAAAGGGTGGTAGACAAATAACTAAACCAAGGAAAACCCGGCCAAGAAAAGGTCGTTCTTTGAATCTCCTACGTATTTAAGCTTTAGCACTTGTTAGACTAGAACTTTGAAATGCGAAAATTTACTCAAATTAATTTAATCGAATTAAAAATAAGTATATTACGAGTATTTAGTATGGATTAAGCTTATAGTCCTTGTCGGTTTCTACGCGGCATCGTACCGTAACGGTAAATCGCTTGGCGGCATGTCTTTCTCGGTAACTAACCAAGGTCGAAGCCTCCCAAAACGAGATCCCATTGGCCAATTTCCTTTGCCCCTTCTTGGGATAAAACCCGGGACACCAAAGTGCTCGCTCGACCTAACACCTAAACATCACTCTTTTACCAGTTGTTACCAGCATAAAATCAGTATTATCACCGCCTAAGGAGACATATGTATAAATATATTATTATTACGTTGTGGTATTACCCTACCTAATAAAGTATTAAAATTGCTTTTCCAAAGAAACTTGTTGAATCCCGGCATCTTGTAAGTCTCGTTTTTGCCCCATCACGCGATCTCTCAGTCTGAAGTCTCTAGTATAATATGAATTTGTTCAGAGTGAAGCAACGAGGGTCTATTTGCTAGACCATCTGAGCTTACTGCTATAATCTGACTACAATGGGTAATACCACGGAATAGATAAATTTATTTTTTCTATGGGTAATACCTACCCTTTTTTATTAGTAAGTACTCGAAATTGTGGGGTTGAAAGTAAAGCCGGTTCATACATCCTGCATAGTGTAGAAAATCATGGCCCACCTCAAAAACTTTAGACAAGGTTTAAACAGGCCCAGTGCCTGTTAAAACTACGCTTAAAAATTTTATGATACCAATTATTATAAAAGATACAACGTTTGTTAACGATAAAAAAATAAAACAATTGTGTGTGTCAGCTCCGATGCACGACTCGAGTAACTACTTACGAACGATTACAAAATATAGAGATTAGTAAATGAGGGTAAATGAACGAACGCATTTTTTATATTACTGAAAGCATGCTTGATACATTTATTTATGTTAAGTACCTATATAATTTATTTTCATCAAAATACATTACGTAGTCATGGAACATAAAAAGTATTACCATGGAAACTTCAATAACGTAACGTAACGTAACTGAGAAAGTTTGATTTTAATATAAATTTTCATACTCCGGACATGAAACGATTCTAAAGGAGTAAACTGTAATAAACTCCAAAAAAGAGGACTTTTTAATTCGATCTTACGTCAGGACGTATCCAAGCTCCATGATTTGATCCTTAGTTTTCTTTTCAGTTCTAAGAATGAAAATAAAAGCTAAGGAAGTAGGCAGAACCAAGTGTAATTTGCGGGTACTTTTCATCAACGCTGTGTAATAAACAGTAGCGTAGGTACTGAGAGCGAGCGGAGTGGGGCGTCGTAAATTATCAGCGAAGGGCTACCGATACAGAAGTAAGGCGACACATAAATCCTACTGCCGCTATAACGGCTGCCACTGACTTCGGGTAAACTGTTCTAGAGTCGCTAGAAGTGGCAATAGTTCTGATTTATAAATTATAACTAATCAGAAGGCTTTTTAATTGTTTTACTAGCTGATGCCCGCGTGGAATAAGTTTTTTAATTCCTACGAGAACTCCTTAAATTTCCGGAATTAAAAGTAGCTTATGTCACTCTCCAGGTTCTCAACTATGCCCATGCAAATAACGTCGATCTGTTGCTCTGTTGCGGCGTGATAGAAGAACAAACATAAAATTAGTATGATAGACTAGCGTATGCCAGCAAGTGATGATGCAGCCTAAGTCATTTGCCTAAGATGCCTTGTAACTTTTGATTTGACAATACCAATATCGAAAAGGAAAATGGATTAGAAACCTCGGAAAAATACTCGAGTTTACAAAAAGCGGGTAGTTCTTTCTAAGATCGCAAATTAGATTGAATAACTCTTCAGAACACTCCCCATTGTAGAGTCGATAGAACACACAAAAACGATTGAGAAACTTTGCAATTTATGAACATATTTTTATACAAATATAATATATTGACTAAAGCCATTTATCAAAACAAAAAGTTTTTTTTTTCATATTCATTATTCAAATAACATTGTTATTCTGAGGATTATTTTTATTTTATTCACTTCACTTTCTGTTTTTTTGATTCACTTCCAGTAAATAAATATCCCTAATATTGGCACTAAACAAAGCACGGCCGGTATAAACAGCTAATTCCATTACTAGAATAGCTGGCGCGGGGTGGCTGTGGACAGCCTTATTGAGCTTTCGAGATTAGTTGGTTCTTAAGGTCGGCACTACGGGTAATGATCTTGGAAGCAAAAGGGTTAAGAAATAAAAGCCTTTATTTATTTCTTCGTCCCCGAAACTGACATATGGCTGGACTCGCCAAACTAATCAAGGAGTGTTAGACTTTAAATCAGGGGATAGAGAGTAGGATAAGAAATGTATACCTAGTTGTTTGTTATTTACACGTAGGAAGTTGATATTATGTTCAGCGATTTTCGAGTAGTGTAGTATTATAGATTAAATTTACTTTTTAGTCAAATTTCAATATTACTGAACGCATAGTTTCTGTATAAGAAGTGCGATTTTAGCATTGGTCGACAGCGATGAATACGAAGCCGCGCTGTCTCACTCACTCCATGTAGGAAGCCCATATGGCTATCCTTATCATCACCTATTGTATGTCGCGCGTGTTGCGACATTCCGACGCGAGAGGGCCACGGCAAGCGGCCCGTGCGTCGAGGGAGTCACCCCCTGAACTTTCGAGCGTCTGCCCGCGCCAGCCCGTGGTCTCTTCCAGGCCCGGAAGATGTGAATTTTACCGTGTGTGAACCGCCATGCGGGACCGCGGTATTTTTTTTTAAAATGGGAGGTCTCAGTACCTAACCCAGCCTTTGTCAGGCCCCATAACAATGGGGACATGACTCGTTACCTTTCCTTTGATTTTTTTCTCACTCTCTAGTGACATATATTTTTGCCTCGTGTCTCCGGACCGAGTTTTGCTATGGAACGTTCCGCCATTTTGTAGGACGGTCACCGTATACGCGTGATTTGTTCTTGTTATATTAACTTTATTAATGTACTTACTAAATAAGTAGTGCAATCAGTGAAAAGCACAAATGTGCCGTAATTTCAAATAAGTGAAAGTGCCCGCGAAACTTCGTGATGCGCGAATTTACGAACTATTCTCCTGGTATCCTGCCGCGCGCATTGAGCGCGCTCGCTGAGGGTTAGCAGCCGGCCATGGCCGCTGCCGCCCACTCCACGGGTCTACTCTTCGAATTTCTTCGAGCGTAGGACTAAGTGGTATTGTAAAGAAAATGGATTGTAAGTGCGAAAGTACCTATAACTTGATCTTAAGTCTTGTCTCTCTCCTGTGTAACATTCACTGATTAAATTTAATTATCGTGCGAGTAAGTAACTCATTTGTCCTCATTGAAATGTTCCCCATTCGCCAATAACCCTATTGTAAGCTGCCACTGGGCGCGAGGCGCGCCACCTGTGCTGCCGAACGGTCCTCGACTCCAAAGGTTCGATGCCCGACGGCTGAATCTATCCGAAGCAATTATTGCGTAGGTAAGTTTGGGTAAGTGCCTACGCAGTCCTAATTCTGTTCATCCCATTTCTTTTATTGTCACGTCATAACCTAAAAGGCGCGCTGCGGTGCCACGTGTTGTCACACCGGCGCACCCGCAGCGCCCCCAATCGACCGACACCCGCAACTCACGTAGTCACTCCTTTCTCCGTGACAATAATGAGAAGTGTCTCCGTGACAATAATGGCGCCCGAGTCAATGGTGCAGGTGTCGCCCTCGCACTCAGCGAATGGTAGAATGTGGAACTAATTAAATGTCAAAGTCATAGTTCTTTCAATAATTGTTCTGACACATTTCAAATTTAGAACTTGTCATTCTGAAATACGTCAAAACTGACACTCTTGTACGTCTGTCAGTTATTAATTGTCTTTTGACATATTTCTTTGTTATTATTGTCAACAGTACGTAGCAATACTGCTAGCGTTACTTTATTTATATTAGACTTGTACGCTATTCTTATATCTTGTCTATTTTTAGAACAAATGAATAATAACTTATGAATACATAACGGTGTATACAAACTGTTTATAACTTAATAATTTAAAGTGTATATGTGATTTCTACAGCAATCCTGTCGAAATTGTTGGACGAACAGGCAAGGATACGCATTCGCAAGTAAGTACTTAGTAGTAATTGTCAATCAACAACGTAAACAATTTTCAATAACAACTATTTTACAGTTGTCTTTTCATACAAGCAAGGAAAATGCGGAATCCTAATAACGCATAGAATTCACATAGTGTTATGATTAGTTAGATATAAACAACATAGTTTTAAGTGTGTTTAGTTATAAGTCCTAGTTTTAAGTGTGTTTAGTTATAAGTATAACTTGTGAAACAAGAACATTTCACTTTATAACAATATTATGACCTTTTTTCCCCGGACTTTACGAATATAATTGATACGATTCAATAAAATTAATTAAAAAAAATTTATTTAAACATATGAAGGAAATATGAATTCCGAAGCCAATATGGGCACAGCTTCTCTTGTTAACGAGTTCGTCGCTTCAATTCAGTTGACGTACTCCACACTCGGAACAACCCGTACTTCGGTAATTACCCCCACGACTCAACAAGCAGTTTTTGAATGTAAGGATTTACAATTTCTGAATGTGAATATTTACAGTATGAGAATGATTTAGTATGGAGAAAAAACTTTGTCCAATCTAACGCAGCAAGCTTCTTTTCAGCGAAACTCGCTCCCAGATTTGTTAAAACAAAGGTTATAGAGAAAATCTCCGATTTGGTTTATATTTTAGAGGATATAGGTACTAAATATAAAGGAAAATATCATATAAAAGACATTATTAAGTTTTCATAAATATAATCAATATAACTTATCTATATTTCATATAATAACATTAAATAAAGCATAACTTTACTTTACATAGTAAATTATACCTATAATTCATCAAGTAACCTATATCTACATTTATAATCAATTTCATTGTAAAAATATATTACACCTTTCAACCCATTAGTTAATACAAAAGCTAACAACTATAAAAGTTGAATTATTGAATATTATATAAACACATATTACAGTAAAAAACTTGAGAAATGAACTCAATTATGAGGTATTTCACTGACCAATAAACTATAAATATACATTTGAATATGAAGTTAAAACAATTAAAAATTAAATTTATAAGTAGTATTACTTCAAAGTAAATTACTATTATATACTCACATTACTATACAAGGTCTACACCTTACATAATACACATTTATATTATGATTTGATACATATTAAGTTTTTGAATTTTCCTCACTGAAAGGAGAATGTCCAAATAAGGTTGCAACTCCAAAAATAAAGGAGACCGACCATATAAATACTTTGTTATTTTATTTTATTACATGTTATGATCGAACATTGATAAACATGAAGTAGATTGCTCTGCGATGGTAGACACTACACATTCTTTTTGAAGAATTTTTTTATTCTTCTTGACCTTATATTATAAGGAATTTTCTTGCTTTCCCCAAACATTATGTTATCATAATGTCATTACCTACCAAGGTCCAACTAGTAAATAGTCTAGTAGACGCTATGCATGTAGGACCGTAGGACGATATACCGTGCACTAAGTTGTGAAGCCAAGGGACTCCATGCATAGCCCCTTTTGCCCGCACATGGCATAGTTTTTTGTTATTTACACTCATATACAGAGTATATAGAGGCACAAGTAGTACCTCAAAATTAATTGAAATAAAACACAACCTAACAAATAGGTATAGTTAATTCTTGGTTCTTACTATATACAGTGAGACATAATCAATTATAGATTAAATTTATAGTCTAGGAGACGGTGATTTTTTAAATACATCGGTTTAGACACTGAACTTCGTTCATCTCCTATTGAAATGTATTAATGATGACATTCATACTTTGAAATAGTCCAAGAGACAGTCACATTTAACACTCAACTATTGTTAAGGGCATATGAAACTTAAAATTTAAGTTTCCTTTTTTAGATTAAATATTAGTCTACAAAACATACCACGACTCAACGAACATAAAAGGCAACGTTCCAAATTTCAGGAACAGTGCCAAACCAGTACAGTATAGATACAGGTTATAGTTAAGCATCAAATAACTATAACTATTTTTCTATATAAATAAAACAAAATGTTAGGATTAATACTAGGATAGTTACATACACATTAAGCAAACTTAGCCAAGTAGAAACTAACATAACTTTAATATTAACCAAATAATTTACTCCGACGTCGGTATAGTCTAAGAACAGGTCGAAAGCGTGATGTATGCAAGTAAATAATAAATGTGTTTCAAAATTGGCCAAAAATAAAACTTCATTAGGACACAATACGAAAGCGAATTAGGCTAATTTAAATATTTTATACTACTAACACTAAACTAACACTAAAATTAAAAGTTTCAACTAGACTTTAATATTTTCAACACAATTTAGGTATAAGCATAGAAAATAAGTTTCTTTTCTCGGGTTGAAACGGCTGTGGAGACAACTGGGTTGTCTCCTACCCAAAAAAGGGGGTATTGTAGTATTATAGATTAAATTTACTTTTTAGTCAAATTTCAATATTACTGAACGCATAGTTTCTGTATAAGAAGTGCGATTTTAGCATTGGTCGACAGCGATGAATACGAAGCCGCGCTGTCTCACTCACTCCATGTAGGAAGCCCATATGGCTATCCTTATCATCACCTATTGTATGTCGCGCGTGTTGCGACATTCCGACGCGAGAGGGCCACGGCAAGCGGCCCGTGCGTCGAGGGAGTCACCCCCTGAACTTTCGAGCGTCTGCCCGCGCCAGCCCGTGGTCTCTTCCAGGCCCGGAAGATGTGAATTTTACCGTGTGTGAACCGCCATGCGGGACCGCGGTATTTTTTTTTAAAATGGGAGGTCTCAGTACCTAACCCAGCCTTTGTCAGGCCCCATAACAATGGGGACATGACTCGTTACCTTTCCTTTGATTTTTTTCTCACTCTCTAGTGACATATATTTTTGCCTCGTGTCTCCGGACCGAGTTTTGCTATGGAACGTTCCGCCATTTTGTAGGACGGTCACCGTATACGCGTGATTTGTTCTTGTTATATTAACTTTATTAATGTACTTACTAAATAAGTAGTGCAATCAGTGAAAAGCACAAATGTGCCGTAATTTCAAATAAGTGAAAGTGCCCGCGAAACTTCGTGATGCGCGAATTTACGAACTATTCTCCTGGTATCCTGCCGCGCGCATTGAGCGCGCTCGCTGAGGGTTAGCAGCCGGCCATGGCCGCTGCCGCCCACTCCACGGGTCTACTCTTCGAATTTCTTCGAGCGTAGGACTAAGTGGTATTGTAAAGAAAATGGATTGTAAGTGCGAAAGTACCTATAACTTGATCTTAAGTCTTGTCTCTCTCCTGTGTAACATTCACTGATTAAATTTAATTATCGTGCGAGTAAGTAACTCATTTGTCCTCATTGAAATGTTCCCCATTCGCCAATAACCCTATTGTAAGCTGCCACTGGGCGCGAGGCGCGCCACCTGTGCTGCCGAACGGTCCTCGACTCCAAAGGTTCGATGCCCGACGGCTGAATCTATCCGAAGCAATTATTGCGTAGGTAAGTTTGGGTAAGTGCCTACGCAGTCCTAATTCTGTTCATCCCATTTCTTTTATTGTCACGTCATAACCTAAAAGGCGCGCTGCGGTGCCACGTGTTGTCACACCGGCGCACCCGCAGCGCCCCCAATCGACCGACACCCGCAACTCACGTAGTCACTCCTTTCTCCGTGACAATAATGAGAAGTGTCTCCGTGACAGTAGGTAACTATATCTTACGAAGTAGGCGAGTAAACATGTTTTAATCTATGTCTAGCCTAAATAATCTTCATTATTAGGCTAACCGAGGAGCGGTATGGCTGTTATATTAAAACGATACCCCTGATCGGTTTCTACCGCCAAATCGCTTGGCGGTATGTCTTTGATAGCAGGGAAGAAACTAACCTCTGCCGTGGCTAGTTCTTAGTGACTTAGTATCTTCAATTATTTTCCTTATACACCCCTTCCGCTTTCATTTGAAGAATCTTCTGGCTATAATTTCCGCTTCTATCTATAGTTCAAAGATAAATAATTAGATAGAAGTTCGCGACTCGAGTCGGTGAACAAGGCTTTTGAGAATTTCACTGCGGTAGGTTACGACACACAAGGGAACAATGCTTAATAAGCTCCATAATTTAGCGCAAACGTCTTGACTGCAACAGAGTTATTACTTGTAAGCTTTTACCCACAGCTTCACTCAAGTGCACTGGCTTTTACCTCTATCTTAACAATACGTTAAAAGACTTGCCCTGGAAAAGTAACCATCACTACTGTTATGTATCATAACGGCCGCAGGTTTAATATGACTGATCATTGATATAAGTATAGGTAATATTTAATTATTTTTCAACGCATATGCCGCTGGGGCTAGAAATCTTGACAGTTCCTTGAATGGTTCCTTGGTTCCTTTCGCCATGTTATTTCTAAGTGAGTACATATTAATTGTTTTGAGAGATTTATATTGATTTAGACCCCTGGCCTGTGAATACGATTATTTGGGAACTGGTAAATACTTATTTCCTTTAAAACCGACTACGAGATTCCTAAGAGCAAATCCGGTCTCGAAAGGTAAAATTTTTCGCCTCATTCAGAAAAAATCACCAGACTAGGGAACAAGTTAAATAGCAAGACAAGTTAAGTTTAGAGACATGGAATTAATGAGTATTTATTAGATCATTGTTGAAACAAGGTTTAATAGAGACAGTGTTGCATAATGAGGTTGCATAGGGGAAGAATTGACATTAATTGTGATTGATCATTTTATCAATGTCTTATTGGCTTACTTATTGGTCATTCAAAATAATTAAGTAAAATTTTTGTTATTAAATTATTATTTAATATTTTCAATGGAGATATCTGAACAATCTGATGATGAGCATAATGACGAAGATGGCGAAGACATCGTAAAAAATGCTGAAGATCGCCAGAAAATGGCCAGCAAGTCCTCTCATAACACGATCGATAAGGATGAAGATGACATTGTGGATAATAGTAAAGCTCAAGCAGACGAAGTTGAGGAGAAAAATGCTAGAAAGCTTCTGAAAATACCATACAATGCCTCAACTAACATGAACGATTTGAATATTTTCCGTGTTAATTCAGCTGACGTAATCAGGTATGTTATACCTTAAGAGCTATGTAGTAGAGACCTTATGACGTGAACTATAATAAATCGCTGATAAGCGAGCGTAGGAATAATTTGGAAGCTAAGGCATAATAATAAGTGTATGATATCGATGGTTTAGCCGTTAGCGCGATTAAGCGGCAGGCAACATAAAATACCGATAATAATTCTTCTCGGTCCTAAGCTGTTAACACAGTGGCCTTTTTTACTGAAATTATGTAGGTAGAAAGAGGCGTCCTCAGTTAACTGCCGCCGTTTGAAGCACGTTTAAGATATTGGATTACAGTTTATATTTTTTGTAACAAAATATTTCAAATAGTTCCAGTCAACACCTTCAAAATGTAATTGATAAAATTTAATCAGTCTATCTTGATAATTTCAACAGTATAAAATATATTTATAAATCTTTACAGACAAGCTATGAAAAAAAATCCACTAATCAATGAAGTCGAAGAGAGTCATATTCCTTCGCATCCTGAAGTCCTACCAATGTCAGAAGCAAATGTCCGGTCTCGAAAGTTGAATATCCAAACAGCTAAATTTAAAAAGACTCGTAAACATAATTCAGAGCATGCAAGGCTTCGAGATGATAATGCAGAGCCAAGAAGACGCCGGGGAAGAGCGCCCAAGGTCGGCCCCTCGAGGACAATAAAAAGACCTGATGTTATGACAATGTGGCTCATGCTGATTCTGCAAACGATCTCTAAACAAAATTAAAATGACTGATCAAACGAATTTAATCACAAGACTGTAAGATTATTTTGATAAAATTACTTTAATGTTTACTTTAATATTTTAATTTGATTCGAGCGTGGTGCGACTAAAATGTATTGCTATTTTTTCGTAATGTTTCCTCCGTAATTTTGAATCTGTCAATTTAGATTTTGCTGAAAGCCGAATTATACAATGTTAAAAATTTAAAATCGCATGCTTTGTTCTTGAGAAGGCCAACAAAAATCCTTTTTGAGAAAAAAACTAAATTCGTTAATTTCAGTTCTAGATGAAAGTTTAAGTAAGAAAGGTTTAGGTATTAAATTCACTGTTGTTTTTGTGTTTTTTCAATTTATATTAAATATTTTCGATTGAAACTAAAAACCATTTGCTTTCCTTGAGCCCCCTGGCTCAACGAAAGGAAAGCAAATCGTTGTTAGTCGTCAAAACAAATGGACAACTAAGTAGGTATTTCAATTTTGATCGTATATCGATAACATATTTTTAACCGACTTCCAAAAAAGGAGGAGGTTCTCAATTCGGCGCGTATGTTTTTTTTTTTAAATGTATGTCGGTGCATATCTCCGTGGTTTCTAAACCGATTTGAAAAATTTTTTTTTCAGTGGTTAAAAGAAGCTCCCGAGGTGGTCCCATAAAAAAATCTGACTCCAAATCCTCAATCCTGATGCTGTAGGTGTACCGAACTACATGAAATCCTCAAAAGTAGGGAGTTAGGAAATTTTGATGGTGAATTCATATAGTAGGTATCAATTCACGTGTATACAATACAACTCTGAGTCCCAACTCAACCCTGATGCTGTAGGGTACAGAACTCCTTAAAATAGCTATTTAGGATTTTTATATGATGAATTCATAATATTGTAGGTGTCAAGCAACGACTTCATACTTAAAACCAAGTCCTAACTCCTCAACTCTGATGCTGCAGGGTACTGCACTCCTAAGCCGTGGGGAATTAGAGTACACTAAAAAGTTAAAAATAAAAATTCTTTCCAAAAAACCGACTGTAAAGTAAAAAATAATTTTTATTTCTACACACTATGTTGAAGTCGGCCGAGTATAACAAAGATAGGCATAGTTGATGCATCGGGCTCGCCCGACTTCAACATAGTGTGTAGAAATTAAAATTATGTTTTACTTTACAGTGGCTTTGGAAGTCGGTCTTTTGGAAAGAATTTTTTCGTATGCCAGATTAGCACAGTCGACCGAGTAGCGAGAAGCGTTCAAACTTAGTCCTGTATCGTTGAACTGTGCCATCGTATTTCTGCAATCTCTTAGCGGATCGTATCATATCGGAAATTGAATTTCCGATTGGCTCTCCAGCGCAGTCTGTAATGGATGGTCCCGCGGCCCCTGTTTCGCGAACTTCATGAGAATGATAGATAGTAATACTTGAATAAGACTTCCCAGTGTGGAAATTGAACAATGTTTAGTACTTTCTCCGCTATTTATTCTCTTCGAGTCTGGCGAGAATAATAAACGGACAGGAATTTATGGATAAAGTTTGCGGAAGAGTTTTTTTTTGTTATTTATTGTAGATGTTACATTTTTTAAACACTAGGCCCTTGTATTAATAGAGATTATTCATAGGATATTCCTCTTGCTTTTTAAAAACCTTGTAAAGAGTTATAATTAGCTGACTTCATAATATCAAGTACAATTACAAACAAATTCCATATTGTAACCTATGCCTGATTTTTCTTCCACCTCTCGTTATTCCATATATTTTCTGCCACGTACCTGCAAATTATGGAATCAGCTTCCTCCTGCTGTATTCTGTCATAACTACAATATGGGGCTTGCTGTATTACACAAATTCTTCAAAAGTCGGCACATCATTGACGGTCGCTCTAGTCCTGCACGTGTACATGGGCAGCGGTAATCACTTAACGTCAGATGACCTGATTGCTACTTTGCTCACTACTACTAATATATTTTAAAAGCAGCATGGAGTCATTGGACATCTTATAACAACGTAAGTCTTTTGCTGTTCTATAAAAAAAACAAACAAAAATAATTGCGAATATTCCGAGTTGGAATCGAACCTGCGACAT
Source organism: Erebia aethiops (assembly GCA_923060345.2). Lineage (NCBI taxonomy): Eukaryota > Metazoa > Arthropoda > Insecta > Lepidoptera > Nymphalidae > Erebia > Erebia aethiops. The sequence goes on along the minus strand of OV281080.1, from coordinate 21,290,976 downwards.
GCTGCTTCCGCTGCGCTACACAGACCTTATTTCCAGACTAACAAATTCCCCAACTCAGCATAACAAAGCGTTTATAATGAGCGTTCAGATATTCAGTACCGTATTAACATAATTGTGGGCGTAAATTACCGGCGCTAACGTGCTCAAGGTTTCCGTGCATCCTATCAGACAATATAATGCAGGTACCTTTTCTGATTTCAGAATTTTCATAGCTTACTTTTACCTACTTTGGTTTCCATACGTTTTTAACACGCCTTTGTTATACTTGAAGTGTAGGTACAAGTTAGATAAGGTTTTTGTGGGAACTCTTTGATTGTGCTAGATAGAAAACATAGTTTATCCTTTCTCGAATTGCTACCTATACCGATTGCCTCGTTGGTCTAGTGGTAAGCATGTTCGACTGCGGCCGACGAGGTCCCGGGTTCGAGTCCCGGGTAGGGCATAATGGGTTTTCTGGTAAGGAATTCTCAGTACTAGCCCGGAGTTAGGAAGTTGTTTGTGTTTCACCCCCGTGCCTCATAGAGCACGTTAAGCCGTCGGTCCTGCGCCTGATCTCTCTCCGGTTGTATCGGGTTTTCCGTCCCATCAGGCTATGAAAGTAAAGGAACAGAGAGTGCACCTGTGTATACGCACACACTTGTGTACTGTAAATTATAATATCTTCCGCGCAGGTGGTTTATTTCTCTGGAGATAGGCCGCCGTGACCGAAATACGGTCGGGAGGACATTATTAACCTTAGATACCAAATTTCAACAAAATCTGTTGAAGAGATGGGCCTTGAAAACGTAGTTTAGTAGACAGACATTTAATATGTATATAATAAGTCTATGAGACATAAATAAAAAAGTGTGTCTGTATGGCTGTCTGCTACCCTTTCACGGCGCATCTTTTAAACTGATTTTGACGAAATTCGGCACAGGGATAGGTAGCATCCTGGGCAAGGACATAGGCTTTTATCCCGGAAATTTGAGGAGTTCCTGCGGGTAACAAAAAATCTATATATAATACCAGTAGTAATATATGGAACTTATGTATATAACCGTAAAACTATTAGAGAACATATAGCGAGAGTTTGTTGTGAATCAAAGCGGAGTTGAGGAATTTTCATTTGCAATATATTTCTTGTCCAATTCATTCCATGCTCATGTTATCCGTTGTCTGTGCTCGATTTGACAGATAATATAACGTGTATTGAGAGATTGGGTTGGCTTCGTTGGTCGTAATATGTATTGGGATTGGGTGTATTGCTATTGCATCTGACTCGTGTGGAAATGCATTTTGATTTATGAGTACATCGGTAAGACATTTTGTGTCGATAAAATTATTCCCTTTATCTTCCTACATTTAATTTGCATTTCATCTATTATCATCAAAGTGTGCTTGCCATGCCCCTAACAGGTTAGCTCGCTACCATCTTAGACTGCATCATCACTTACCATCAGGTGAGATCGCAGTCAAGGGCTAACTTGTAGTGGATAGTCTTTGACGACCTCCGTGGCGCAGTGTGTAGCGCTGTTGCCTTAACGTGTGGAGGTCCTGGGATCGATCCCCGGCAGGGTCAATTTGTAAATTTATAATTTCTGAATTTTCCCTGGTCTGGCCTGTTGGGAGGCTTGGGCCGTGGCTAGTTACCACCCTACTGGCAAAGATGTGCTGCTAAGCGATTTAGCGTTCCGGTACGATGCCGTGTAGAAACCGAAGGGGTATGGGTTTAATAGAACTGCCCTGCCCCTAACAGGTTAGCCCGCTACCATCTTAGACTGCATCATCACTTACCATCAGGTGAGATCGCAGTCAAGGGCTAGCTTTTAGAGGATAAAAAAAAGGATAAAAAAATTTAAGTTTGTTCAAATGATTTGGACGAATTTTTGCACAGGTTGGTTGGTTGCACCCCGGAAAAGGACATAATATACTACATAGGCTACTTTTTATCCCGGAAAATATAGGTATAACTTGCCCGTAGACGGAAATAGGTTATAAGGATGTCCTGAAAAGTCAAAGCTTGCTTGATTCAGGTTTTAAATTCCTGTGGAATAAAAAATCTGAAACTGAAATCTACGCGTATTCAATCTTGATATAAATAACCCATTTGCCAAAACCACGCCATGAAATGATTCACTCAGGCCGCGAGATGACAACGCCGATACCGTTCGCAGTTTCCAATAGCGCCTATCAGCCTCATGACATGACAACCGCCCGTGGAGGCAGGGAAGCGGATTTTTTGTTGGCGTGATTTGTGAAGAATTTACAAATAAAATGACGTCTCATTTTGTGTGTTGACTCAGTGGATCTCGAGGGAAAGATCTCTGAGAAGTGGGAAGTGAAAAAAATGAAATGTAAAAAAGGTTCAAGGTGATACGTTTAACTTTAAAATACCCACCGTACCACCTGAGGTACCGCCAGGGTCTGAAGCGGGTCTGAAGCGTAATATACCTACATATAAATCTTTATAATTCGTTATATACTTAAGTACTTACCTATATGAAAGATATTGCAAAGGATTCTTCGTTTCTGAATAACTTTAGGTCTGAAAAGTTTTTTAATTCCCACGGAAGCTCTTAATTTTCCAAGATAAAAAGTAGCCCTAGATGTCACTCTCCAGGTCCTCAAATGTACCCATGCAAAGAGTCACGTGGATCCGTCACTCTGTTGCGCCGTGATTGAAGGATAAAAAAACAACAAACCGAGATACTAACCAATAAACACACTTTCGCATTTATAACATTAGTAAAGTATGATGATTTACTTACCTGCTTTAAAAACGCGTAGTCCTTGCAAGTTCCATTTAGAATGTATAAAGTAATAATGGAACTAAGTAATCACTAATCCATTTATTTTTCACCCAACACTTGGGGTCATTGGAAGGAAAAAATGTGTTTGTAAATAAAGACGATTTTGCTTCGTACAAAATGATAAGTATTATTACTTTTCATATTTTGAGAGTAAAACATCGATAAAAACGACGGAATTGTTCGTCCAGGGAATCCGCTGTATGTTGGAAGTTGGAGCAATAATCATTAAAGTAATTAAAACCAACAATTAACATGCGTTGTCCATTCCAGCGTCGGTCCAATCTGCGGCGTAATTTAACTTGTACGAGTTGGGTCCAGGTCGGGGCTCGACGGGGGACCATACCTCATTATTAGAACTCGCCCCGAATGCCCCTCATACGTGTCGGAGTATTGCGATGTTATCTTAAATCATGTAGGTATGTATGGTCGACTTCAAAAGTCCATTGCTAAAACTATGTGTAATCTGAATCACTCATCCACACAAATATCCACTACAGCCCATTTACATCCCACTGCTGGGCACATGCCTCCACTCTCATAGGAGAGAGGGAATTAGAGCTTAGACCCACCACGCTGCTCCAATACGGGTTGGCGGGCTTTAACGACTATTATCATGTTACTGATAGTAACCGGGACCGACGGCTTAACGTGCTCTCCGAGGCACGGGGGTCAAACACCGCCAACTTCCTAACTTCGGGCTAGTTATGAGAATTTCTAGTCATAAAAACCCAACAACTTTATAAGGACAAGGCCGCAGTCAAACATGCTTACCACTAGAGTTAGACCAACGAGGCAGTTGTGACTTTGTATCTAACAAGCCATCTGTTTGCTAATTCTATATGGACTTTTAACGTCGACTGTACATGTTGGGTGGTTTACTGATAATAATATAGCTAACCAGTTGTCCTAGGTGAGCGACAGAAGTGACGCGACGCGATACGACGCGAGAGAAAATGACAAATAGTCTACGCGACAATGTAGGCCACGTGCAGGGGTATAATTGTTTGATACTGACTTACAGCGGGTAAATCTTTGGACAACCGTTTTGCAAACTGCAGGTAGGGTTTCTCTAAAGTCTAGACTCTCATAATCTCGTGAATACCTAGTATTGACGGTCTAAAACCACCGCAATATTTATATCAAGAAAACAATGGATCCGACTTTAATTGTTAGAGCAATCATAATGGAGAATCTAGGTTTTTAAATATCTTGTAAAATGAGTCCGTTTACGTTTGTAGACATTTTGTCAGAACCGCAAACTTTTCTAAACTTAAACTTGAAACTAAAATTAGGCATGGACATAATATATTCTCCATACGGTATTCAAATATTATAAGTCTACTAGCTGATGCCCGCGACTTCGTCCGCGTGGAATAAGTTATTTTGGATTCCCGCGGGAACTCCTCAATTTTCCGGGATAAAAAGTAGCCTATGTCACTCTCCAGGTCCTCAACTATACCCATGCCAAAAATCACGTCGATCCGTTGCTCCGTTGCAGCGTGATTGAAGGACAAACCAACAAACAAACTGACTTTCGCATTTATAATATTAGTATGATGTTCTTCATAACTTTTCATGTAAACAAAAACCAAGCTTATATTTAGAAATGCCCATAGTCCAATAGGTCCATAGGATTTGAATCTATGAACTTTCGAATTTCAGTACACTGCACCCGTGAATCGTTGAACTACAGAACCTTTCAAATTACTCGCTTCTCATATTATTACGACATTACATAACCACACACTCTCTTGTACTTCAAAGGAAGATGTTATGAGGAAGCCAGTCATATAAAACACTACATTAACATTTATTACATCGTCTACCTACGAGTGGAAAATTAGTTTTTACGGAATGACGGAATTCCCGCCGAGCTTAATGAAATTCTGTCTAATGAGATATCTCAGTCTTAACATCCCAAACTTTGAGCTGACTTAGTACACTCCGTACGTGTGACAGACAGTTCCCTGGAAAATGTTAGGCAGATCCGTCGTCAGTGTACACTTGCGACATTTGACGACCTCCCTGGCGCAGTGTTGATCGTTGCTGTCTTAACTGTGGAGGTCCCGTTTCGATCCCCGGCAGAATCAATTTGGAAATTTATAATTTCTGAATGTTTTCTGGTCTGGCCTGGTGGGAGGTTTCGGCCGTGGCTAGTTACCCTACCGGCAAAGACGTGCCGCCAAGCGATTTAGCGTTCCGGTACGATGCCGTGTAGAGATCGATTAAGGGGTATGGTTTTTATATAACTGCCATGTCTCTAATAGGATAGTGTATCATCACTTACTATCAGGTAAGATCACAGTCAAGGGCTTGTAGTGGAAAAAAAAACATAGAGAGCCATTACCATTACCGTCAACTCGTTTGCGACATTTTTACCCAAATAGCGTTTTTTATTGTTAACGATATTTTTAACTATAATGGAATAGCGCACGTCGACTTTCAATTAAAATGTCGTCAAACTTTTTGATCGCTTGGAACCACTCGGTCTTTGGGTTACCTTTGCCACAAAGTTCAACCAGTGCTATTAATTGGATTAAACTGAAACTCAAAGTATATTTTTTCAAAATAGGTATACAGGTGAATAGGTGTGTATTCAAAAATGTGTAGGTCCACAGCACACGTCTTCTGAACGACTATAATATTATTTAATCACATATCGAATTTGAAAGGGTCGGTCCCTTTCAAATTCGATATCTGATTAAATAATTTGTGACACTGTACGTATCTGGTTATGTGAAAAAAAATCAACTTTCGTCGTGATGAGTGCAGAAATGCGACACGACAAAATGTTGTCAAGCAAATAGTCTAATGTGCTCTAACGCTACTCACGAACTAAGCGAATATAAACTCCGCACACACTAGCATAGGTTGAGCTTCTCACTTAATAATGAATTAATTAGTGCAACGTTGCAAGTTATACTTACCTACGTCGAGTCAGATAGCAGAACTCAGGCTTAGCGTGTAGAACTACCTAATACTTACTCAGGTATCGCTTCCCAACAAAGTTATTTTTGGCTGTGTGCCTGAGGCTTTAGTTTCGTGCTCGGAGTTTTGATCAACTTCTGTTTAAACGCTTGACTTCGTTGTGAAAGCTATCCTTTATTTACCAATACTTCCTGTAGTAGATGAAATTTAAAAAGATTTTGTCGGTTTAAATGACTAACGGTATCACGCTGCGCGAATTCGAATGTGACTTATCACACTCAGGGTTAGGATAGAAAATGAAAATTGTTGGTCAATTATACTCGTGCTTTTACTCAATAGATCCTTCAAATCTGAACCAATTTTAACAATTCATTTTCTATACAAAGCTTACGTATGCTGTCAGGTTAAGTTACTATCTGATTAAAAATTCGGAGCTGGCGGTTGGAAGTCCTCAATGGGCGACAGAAAATCAATTATAATCAGTGTAATAACTTATTAAAAGGTGTAATTTTAAGTTTTTACTATGTACCTACTACATAGTATTATATATGCTGTAGTTTGTAAGAGCCTGGTCTCTCACCGGTCGTGTCTTATTTTCCGTCCCATCGGGTTATGAGAGTAAAGGAATAGATAGGTAGTGCACCTATGTTTGCGCACTGCACTATTGTATCTCCTGCGCATCAGCGCATCAGTCATCAGACTGATCTCCGTGAACGAAATTCGATCGGGAGCACATTGTTATTAAGGTGACCCTACCCGTGCGAAGCCGGGGTGGGTCAGCTAGCTAGCAAAAAATACGAAGTTAAAAAAATAATAGCCAAATATTGAAAGATTCTGAAAAGAAACCGTACAAAGCCGTGCATCCGTATAGCTGGAGCATAAAGCATTTTCACGGCGTTAAAAATGTTTTACGAGTATAGCCAAAGCGAACGCTTCGCTCCCTTGTAGAAAGAAGGCCGAGTTCCGTAGTAAAAAAGCCTAATTTCCTGCACCCTTTCATTTATACCCGTAACCCGGCAATCTGGGTCCTGTAGCTTATTTATAGGGGTCCCGCTCGTTTGATGGGCGGCTGTCAGAATGCGTAATGATAAAGGTTGTAAAAAAACTCGCAGACTTGCGTCATTTACAAGTCCTGTCTTATGCTGCAAGCAACTTATTGCTGTCGCAAGTTTAAGGCGCTTACATATTGCATGAATTTAACTCACAATTTGCTAGTGATCTCTGATAAATATTTCTGTCTTTCCTATCTTCCAGCCAGAAAGTTTCACAGCTTTTGCGGTCTACTTAGTCGCAGATGGAGACCGCCGCGAAGCGCGAACTGGATCCACACTTGGTGGACTACTACTGTACCGTGTGCTTTGGGAAAGTAAGTCCTATGTAACAAAAAATGTTAGCATCCGAATCGACGAAGATTGGTTGCGTTTCAATACCAGTAAACCGGCCTCGCACACGGAAGCGCAGCGTTGGACGACCCCCCACTAGGTGGACGGACGATCTCAAGCATGCAGCTGGGAGCCGCTGGAAACAAGCGGCACAAGACCGTGCTCTGTGGCGATCCATGCAGGAGACCTTCGTCCAGCAGTGGACGTCTACAGGTTGAGACGACAACGAAACCAATTTATGAAGAAGTCTTCCTAATCTACACTACATCGAGATCTAAAACGTAATTTATTGGTATAACCAAAGATAGCGTAATATTTATGCATCATAAATTACCTCTGTCACAAATATAATCACGCGCAGCAAGCGCATACCCCGGTAGAGACTCAGTCTAGGTTAATGTCATAATAACTTAAAAGTAATTAATATACTGTATAGTAGCTAACAAAAACGCAAGTCTACTCTACCGCAGGTCACAAAGCTCAGTACAGTCATGTAGGAGAGTTTACGAGTGTTAGTTTGGTCGTTCGCCCATAGAAATGATATGCTATCGTCTCTATTTTTGGACGGCCTAATTCACGGGGTCCCCTTTATCCTGACGCTTTATGGGGGGACGGAGTATCGCGTTGAACCGTAGACATGTAAATTGACATGATGTAACGGTTTGCCTGCTAGTATTTCAGATTGTGCGCTGCACGTTTATTCCTGTTTTGATACTGTATTGTTAGTTGGTAGATGTTAGTTATTAGATGATAGTTGGAACTCACGAAATTAAAAATTGTATTTAATATTATTAATTCAAATTGATTTAGGTTTTATAAATCAAAAAAGTAAAGGAATAGTCCAGGCTGGGAGTTAAGAGCTAGAATCTAGAGCCATGAAGCCAATAAAATAAAGCAACAACAACAACGCGCCGTAGATAAATCTTTAATAGGTATGTGCGCGCTATTTTTAAAAATTTCATTGAGATTTTCTTATAAAGTATTAAATAATGTAAGTGGTTTATGTGATGTGGAATAATAAAATTAAATCAACAATTCGGTATTTTCCGTATTTTTTTTTAAAGCTGCCAAAAATTTCGAAGTACGGGTGTGAGAAACCATTTTCTAGTGAGTACCTTGTACCTACCTCCTCGAGTTTTATTTTCAAGTTTTCTCACAAATGTTATAAGTCTTATATCACAAACTACTACTATACTTTCCGAGATAAAAAAAAGTAGCCTATGTAAGTAGCCTCGGGAGATCTACTACCTATCCCTTTACCCATCGAAATCGAAGTCGAAAGGATGAAAGCGTAACAAACAAAATACACATTCGCATTTATAATATTAAGTTAGGATTTTAATTTGTTACCTTGTTCTATATTTGTGTGTAATATGAACTCCTTGAACTCATCATGCGGGGAAAGCTGGAAAGTAGTCGGAGGCCGGGCCGCTGAAGGATAACTGCTTATACGCCAGTGGTTTGAAAAGAGCACAAGATTTCTATTATGAGCAGCGGTCTCGAAAGTTGAAATGGCCCTAATGATTGCCAACATTGCAAGAAGACGGCACACAAGAAGAAGATATGTTAAAAATTACGTGTGTTATGGTTATTCTTATTACATAGATGGGTATAAGCTGAGCAACTTTTTTTTTGATGACCTCCGTGGCGCAGTGTTGAGCGCTGTTGTCTTAACGTGCAGAGGTCCCGGGTTCGATCCCCGGCAGGGCCAGTATGGGAATTTATAATTTCTGAATTTTCCGGTCTGGTCTGGCTTCGGCCGTGGCTAGTTACCACCCTACCGGCAAAGACGTGCCGCCAAGCGATTTACCGTTCCGGTACGATGCCGTTTAGAAACCGAATAGGGGTATGGGTTTAATTGACTGCCATGCTAGCCCGCTACCATCTTATAGACTGCATCATCACTTACCATCAGGTGAGATCGCAGTCAAGGGCTCACTAGTAGTGGATAAAAAAAACCTAGAGTGAAAGTGTACATTTTCAAACACCCCTTTCAAAAGAACCAAGGGGTCTGAATTTCTTTGCTTTAAACCCATAAATTTAAGGGGTAAGGCACCTTATAACCGGGCTATTTGACTTTTCTCGCTGTAATGCATTAAGCGGGCCTTTTTCGAAACCAGTTCAAATTCACTTTAGCTCGCCTACTTAGGGGCGTTGTTAGCTTGAATTTTAAAAAGCAACCTTAATTACGCTCAGCGCGGATTCAAATGGGTGAGATTGTTGAGGGATGAATTGCTCCATTTTTTATTGTTATTAAATCGCTTTTTGTTATGGCGCGGACTATTTTTGCAGTGCAGCGGGTTAATGGATGGCGTTTCCGCAAAAATTAAATTTTGTAAAAGTTATTGTTGTTCTTTTTGTATATTGGGTTTTTATTCAACTTACTTTGCAATAAGCAGGTGAGAATGCTTAGCGTATACCTACCTAATTTTTTGTAAAGTTTTGTTTTTGTTTTTAAAGGTAGCATGGACGTAATAATTACCTCCACCACCACCACTACAGCCCATTATCGTCCCACTGCTGGGCACAGGCCTCCACTCTTATAGGAGAGAGGGAATTAGAGCTTAGACCCACCGTGCTGCTCCAATGCGGGTTGGCGGGCTTAAACGACTATTCTTATGTTAGTGATAATAACCGAGACCGACGGCTTAACGTGCTCTCCTGGGCACGGGGGTTAAACACCGCCAACTTCCTGACTCCGGGCAAATAATTACCAACTAGGTACTTATAGTAAGTTCTTATTACTTCCATGGAAAATAGCTAAAAATAAAGAGAAATAAAAACAATAATGTCAGAAAATCAAGAACCACTTTACGAAGTATTTTCCTACCTATATTTCGGACTCCTAAAGTCCTCGCATCCAATTAAAAGTAGGTACTTACTATCTTCTGTATTTGTGTGCAATAAAGTTATAAATAAATAAAATATAGCAGTAAGAGCGTTTCAAATCTTTCAATGCTTCTATTCAAAAGTTTGAAAGAGTATAATAGTATATGCGACAAGCTTTAATTTTAGGTTTTCTAGTCGTATAACATAGATAAAGGATAGTAGAACAGAAAGATAAAACATGCCGTTGAAACATGGGTGTGGGTGTAGATAATGTCAAAGGGCCTTTTCATGGTATTTGTCAGGTTGACATGTTTAGCCTTAGCATATGTCACCGTAATTGCAAAAACCGTTTGATTGTAATCTAACAAGCGAAATTGTAACCTGTCGACAGATTACAATTTAACGCATTTCTATTGGTACTTACCAGAATTATCAAAATCAGTGCAGTAGATCCAGAGATTAGCCCCTACAACGTCACAAACTTTACCTCTTTATAATATTAATATAGTATACATTATGGTATAGATATATCCAATATTTTTAACTCGGAGCTCTATGGTGCTTTAAAATCATTGCTTTAAATGCTTATCCATACTATCCTGTGAGAGACAATCCAGAAGTGGGTATTTATGTATATTTGTACTCTCATTTGGAATTTGCACGAGTAAATGGTTAAACGTGTAGAGGTTAGGTTCCACGAGAGATTTAATGTAATTAGATAAATGTTGGCTAAACTTAAAGATAATATTAATTTGATCCGGCCACGATTGCTATCGTTAACGGGGCGTTCTCCGTTTTCGTCGATTCCATTCGCAACCGGTAAGGGACGTTGGAGTGAGCTAGTTGTTAACTCTCTCACAAAATGAAATTTCGGCTGGCATAGCATGCAGCCTTAAGCTCTAAATCAAAATGCGATCTAAACACAAAAGTATTCAATAATCGCTGAGTCTGCCGGCTGGAGACTGAATTACCATCGTTCAAATACTCGAATTTATACTAACTATTTTCAATATGGCGTCCGTAGCCTTCCTGTTTCATGAGATATCATGACAAACAGTAATAATGCTAACAATCCATACTAATAATACAAATGCGAAAGTGTATCTGTCTGTCTGCTTTCACGCCCCATCTGTTCAATCGTTTTGATAAAATTTGGTACAGAGGTAGATTGTATCCCGGGGTAGGACATAGGCTACTTTTTATTCCCGAGGGAATCTAATAGTACGTTATGGTACAAGTGTGTAATGTTGGTGATTACCGCTGAGGCACCATTAAGACCCGAGCCGTTGGATGAGGCTCTTATAAGATAGATTAATCATCAATACACACGTGTATCATACGACGTTTTTCAACACACTTGTGAAAAAAATAATACTAAAAAATAATTTTATTTAGAATATAAATTAAAAAAAAACTCTATAACTCACTTGTGAATAATAGTAATGAAAAAGTCACAGTTTGATTATAGGTGTCATTATGTGCCTAATTGCGGTGAATATAGAGCCACTTTATGAGCAAGTGTGTTGAAAAAAATCTTAATCCACGCAGACGAAGTCGCGGGAATCATCTGGTGAAGAAATACCTACGATTCACAGTTTTTGAAAATTCCTCCTCGGGGTTAAATAGGTTGAAAGTTCGTATGGGATTTTTAGGAACCTAATTCCACGCAGACGAAGTCGCGGGCAAAAGCTTATGGATAAATATTATATTAGGATTAGTCAAAGTTACTTTTATTTATCTTAGGGACATTTTTTTATTAGATTTGAATGCACTTTTTGATAATATTAATTAGTTCTTAAACAAGGAAAATATTTTTTTCTTATGCTGCGAAATTTTGCTATTTCAATCATTGAAATAGAATGAGTACTAAAATTATAAGTAGGTAAGTAACTAACTATAAGTAGTTATAGTAAGTATAGGTACTAAAATTCTACATCAATGATTTAAATTATCACTATAGGGGATAATATAACTATTTTTGAATAAAAATCGTTATCTTTGTTGATTTGGGAAAACCGAGAATTACTTTGCCTTTTTGATCTTTGATGTGTCGTAGTTTTATATATAAAACAATTATTAAGCAAGTGAAATGGAATTCATTATTTAAAAACAAACCCATCTGTGTATACGCACTTTATATTTCCTAAATTGAAAATAAAAATAATTTATTTAATAACGAGTTTATTAAAGTATTAAACGGTCAACATGCGGACGTATTTGGTGTTTATTCTTTGGGTTCTGACTATGATGGCTTTGGTTGAAGGGAAGCCAACCTCTTGGTAAGTTTTTGTTTATAAATACCGTTAGATGTTAGTGGATCTATCAATTATTCGAACTTTTCTTCACTTTAGCTTTGCACCGTATCCGTTACTTCAGTAATTTATTGAATCTCCTTTTTTCTGATTTGATCCCACAAAGAAATTCCGTGGCTCGCAAAGTGACTCCAAGCTTACTTATGAGGCTCCTACCATAGTCTGCGGCCATGTGTCATAATATCTGTCTTCACTGGCAACACGCTCCGAGGCAAATTCAAATCGCTGGTGTTGAATTTGTTGAAATCAAGGATCCTTAGGATACTTTTCACCAGAGATGATAAGCTAAGGATGCGTGTCAAATCCAGCTATAGGACCGCTTAATTTTCACAAAATATCAATCAATCAAATAATCAAATAAATATTATAAATGCGAAAGTTTGGATGGATGGATGTATGGATGTTTTTTATTCAATCACGCCCGAACGGCTGAACGGATTTGGATCTGAGATAGATTATAGTCTGGAATAGCAAATAGGCTACTTTTTATCCCGGAAAACTAAAGTGTTCCCGCGGGAACCAAAAACCTCAAGGCTGTCAAATTTATACGATTTCCTTACATAATCGCCTGATCAATTTGCTCCAAGGTTCACTATACGCTCAAATTGTATCAACGGCATGCAAAGCAGCGTAAAGTGTTTATTTAGTTACTTTTACCGTAACTATAAAATACAACAACCCTTATTTTGTTTCAGTGGTTGGTTTGACTCATGCCGCGGCAGTCAACTCAACTCAAAGCCCGACTCCGATGATCCGACTGTTAATATCGGTAAAAGAAACAAAAAAGAATTTACGTACGGGGGTTGCAATATGAACTTTGGAGATTGTTCAGAGTATATAATGAATGTAGATATCCGTTGAATAATGTATTGCAACGAAATGTTCACATAGTGAAACCACTACTAATTAGATTAATATGTACCTACTTGTAAAAAACAATACTGACAATAGAGGTCATCATGGTGCGTAATATACTGCCTTGCTGGGTTGCTGTTGGGCCGAATAAGAAGTGAGAACTAAGAAACTGGCTGTGTTTAATCCCCGTGCTCTGAGAGCACGAAGTCATCGGTTCTGCGATTGATCTCTCTCCGGTCGTGTCAGATTTTCCGCCCTATGAGAGTAAGGGAACACAGACTGCACATGTATTTGAGCACTGGGTATAATATCTCCGACCCGCCAACAGTAGACTTTATCAGTACATCTACCGCATCGCCGACTTTGTTTGCACTATGGTGAAAGGAAATATAGTTTTACTATTACAATTTAACTATTTGCTATACATAATTATACATTTAACCCAAATAAATACATTCAAATCACATTTTCGAGTTTTACTAATCAACTCCTTTTCTGATAGGTAAATATACGTGGTAAATTATGGAACTCAAATCTATATAATCTTAATCTATATATATAAAAATGAAACCCGTTTTCCTTGGTCACGGCATCACGCGTGAATGGCTGGACCGATTTCACTAATTCTTTTTTGTAGTATTTGTTATTATTAGGAGAAGGTTCTTACGGAAAAAAATATTAAGAAAATCTCTCAGAAATATTGAAAAATATACATTTAATTTTGCATACTAAGGCGGTACGAAGTTCGCCGGGTCAGCTAGTATTATTTAAAATTCAAAATCCTGACTGACTTTTATTATATCAACGCACAGCCTATAAACAGTTGGTCCTAGAGACATGATATTTAGAGATCTTCTTTGTGAAGAGTAGGTATCCACTAAGAAAGGGTTTTTTGAAATACCACCCCCGAAGGGCTAAAATAAGGGTTGAAAGTTTGTATGAAAGTCCGTCATTTTTCAAGTTATATCCATTCAACTTGGTATTTGAGTTAACGGTTGAAAATGAAGAAATACGTGTTTCGCCATTTTTGAAAATTCTACTCCCATTGGGCGGAAATAGGGGATGAAAGATTGTATAAAAGTCCTTTATTTTACAAGATATTTTTCAACTTAAATCTACGAAACTTGGTATTTTGGCTTTCGGTAAAAAATAAAGAAGGATGTGTGTCACAATTTTTAAAAATTCCACCTCAAAGGGTTTAAATAGTCGTTAAGGGTTTAAATAGGGTTTAAATAAAATCAGTCGTTTTTCAAGCTATAGCTAGAATCTTGGTATTAGGCTTTCTGGTTTTAAATGATACAGAATGATTTCAGTTTTGAAAATATCTCTTAAAACGTCAAATAGAGAGTTTGCCCTTCAATCACGCCGCAATCGAGTAACGCATCGACGTGATTTTTTGCATGGGTATAGTTGAGTAACTGGAGAATGACATAGGATTCTTTTTATCCCAGAAAAATAAGGTGTGTCTGTGGGAATTAAAAAACTTATGCCACGCGAACGAAGTCGCGGGAGTCCGCTAGTTAATAATAATACCGGTAGAATAGAGCTTATAGGTACGTATTACAACTTCACTGTAATTACGTAACGTAATTAACCACGTTATAGTAGGGAATCAAAACTGAAGCACTAGCCTAGAAACTTTCACAAACAAAAGCCAGTGAGTTAGAGACCACAGAGCTGCAAACCTTATGTAGATTTACATTTGACTCCTGTTAAGAGTCGCATTATATTATATAATAAGAACTAGCGGATGCCCCCGATATATCCATACTTACTAAAATGCGAAAGTGTATCTATCTGTCTGTCTGTCTGCTACGCTTTCACGGCCCAACCATCAACCGATTTTTATGAAATTTGGTACAGGGATATGTTGTATCCCGGGGAAGGACATAGGCTACTTTTTATCCCAGAAATCAAAAAGTTCCCGCGGGAATCAAAAAAATTTAGTCCACGCGGATGATGCCGCGGGCATCAGCTTGTTATAACATATAAAATATATAAAAGTCATGACAAAATCAAAGGTTATCTATTCAAATATTAATAAGCGCCTATATTTGACTTTAATTACTTATAATTAAAGTAATTAAATCTTACTTAAACTGCACAGCAGAATCTTAATTCTGCTGTGCAGTTGCCGTGCAGCTTGTGTTATTAACCGAATGCCAAAAATGACTGTGACACGACTGGTGAACTGCAGGTGAACACCACTCACTTTACTGCATGACATTGCTTCTCTAGGGACATGGCAACTCTGGCAATAGCAAAAGCAAACATTCAGAGTTCTGCCATAAAAGTACTGTAGAGGGGGTATTAAAACAGCAAAGTACACTACATTTACTGAGTCTTGTTTGCTTTCAACAGAGGCTATTAAGTTGTTTACTACTGAATACAGAACTTATACCTTTGCCTCGTTAGCTACAACTCTATCTTATTAAGCATTCTATGCATATTTCTCACTTCTGATAATATTTAGGTAAAGCGTGAATTTTTCTCTCTCTCTGCGTCAGAGGTATTCTTAAATGGCCCCTTCAATTTTATTGGTTTTATGTTGGGATAATAATATAATAATAGGCCTCGACATCACGGCCAACATCAACTTCCGGAGGTCTATCAAAGCGAAAGCCAAGACAGCCTCCAAAAAACTCGGTATAATTAACAAGGTTAAGCAGTACTTCACGCCACGCCAACTGGTTACTCTATATCCAGCCCAAGTTCGGTCGTGCATGGAGTATTGCAGTCACCTTTATGATGGCTCTGCTAAGTATCAGCTGGCGGCTCTTGACGCCGTAGATCGTCGAGCCAGGAGATTGATTGGCGAAGACTCACCTCTTCTGGCGAAACTCCAAACTTTGGATCGCCGCCGTAAAGTAGCTGGCCTATCGGTATTCTATAGGATATATTTCGGCGAGTGTGCTCAGGAGCTTTTCGTCCTTATACCTCCTTCTCCTTTCTACTATCGTACCGCAAGATGACGTGCGAGTTTTCACCCCTATGTCGTAAACGTTCTACCCACACGCACGCGCTTTGCGTCTTGTCTTCATTCCTTATTCGCATGGCTAGGGTCTGGAACACTCTACCAAAAACTGTGTTTCCCACCAATTTTAATCCGGGTAAATCAAGAGTGAATATAGGCATCTTCTAGGCAAGTGCTTACTATGTTAGGCCGCATTATCACTTCCCATCAGGTGAGGTTGTGGTCAAGTGTAAGCCTATAATAAATTAAAAAAAAAATTTAGTTCATAATACAAATGAATCACATTGGGCTGGAACCTCCTTTTAAATAAATTTAAATACCTGTGTCAGGAGTTTCCGATAACAATCAAAGTTACAAAATTCTTGAGTACATATTTTTTATACCTGACAATTAGTAACATTTATAGCACAAACATTATTTTATTTCATTTTTAATTATTATAAACAATAATGAGGTAGTTCCAAATTTTTTCCGTTATTAGTGAAAAGACTAAAAACTACATACTAAATTAGACACTCGTCTCTGCATGAAACCAACTTAACGAATATATCAAAAACAACTCGTTATCTAAATAATCTAACAAACTCAAGCGTAGAAATAATGAAAGGGATATCTCGTATTTCACCCGTGATGATGATAATTTTCTCTTTTTTTGTAGTCCAAATGACTGCAAATGTGGCTCTTTTCGGATGAATGGCTTTCATCAAGATCTTTTCACGCCGCTGCACAAATCATCCCTCTTCAGTCCTCGTATTGCGTTGGCGCAAATTGTCTCTCCTATTTATGATCATTGAGTTTGACCATGGAGGAACAAACCTCATAGATCTATTAGTACGAGTGTAGATAAGTACATACGCATTTTAAGAACTTCGATAGATTTGGAGTATTGATTGAAATACAACAGATACGAATAACTCACGTCTTAACAGTGTCATCTTTAAGTGCTAGAACAGATTATATAAATCATTTGAATAAAAAATATTGGAGAGGAGCAGGCATACTTTGTGGAAGTCCGTGATAGCAATTTCTTAATTATCAGAATCTTAATTTTACTATTATCCGCCAAAACTGACAATTCTATGTGATCATTATTTAACCCGTAAATTGTAGTAGGTATTTCAGTTTGAAATGACATCATAACATCTCATCACACATTGATTGATTGATATTACCTTTTATGTGCTATTTCCTGTGAATGCTTCAGAGTCCAGTGTCGAAATGAAGCACGTACGTTGAGTGTGTTTTGGAGGGCTTGCATGGTTTGGTATAATGATCGCTTGCTTTGCTAAATGACAATCCTGTCTGGTGAACTTGTAATCAATTGACGATTTTGCGAGACATCGCTACTCTAATAATGAGACAACTCTGTGCCTATATAAGCATAATTTAGTCCTTCATTTGCACATCTTTCATCAAATGCAGTAGCTTCACGAGTTTTTCCCACATCTTTATATTATTATAAACCGTTCTTTTTACGAACGGATTTACCCTGTCGGGTGTGTTTATTTAACCGTTTCCTTCTCACAATAATATTGTATGAAACCAGCGTTTACGTAGCATCCTAATGTGCCTTATTAAATTTTTTTATAACCCCAAATTTTTTAAATTACTATGTAAAAAAATTAGGTTTTCTAAACGTTTTCAATGTATAAAAAAATTAGACAAAATTTTGTTTTTGAACAGCCTAGGTATTTATTTAGGCTCGCACCCCACATATAACAACGTGGAACCGGCATGAGCCGATTAGAAAAAGCTTTAAATATAATATAGTATTACGAGTGAATAAAAAAGTAATTAAAAAATCGGATTGCTTGGACATCGAAAAGTATAAAACAAGATTTAAATTGTACTACTAGAATATTATTTACAGTTTTTTATTTCTTCTATTGTTCAGCACTTTACGCTGTATAAAAAAGTTATTTGAAATGCTTTAAAGCTTTCTTTTCGCCGGAAATGCAAAGCAGACGGGGAAATGGATATTGAATTTCGATTTTATAGAAATACAAAAGTTCTCCGAACAAACAGCGGAAGCTGGTTCTAGGTTTCATTATTATTTAACCGGGAAATTGTTGTGTTTCAGTTTGAAATGGATGCATAATTATTTTCACTATATTTTGTTTAACCCTATAAAGATAACCTACGTCGAATCGACATAATCGATTTTGAAAAATCGATGTAACTCGTTACTATTTCATGTAACGCCACTGGCTCTTCCCGCCAACTCAGTTGACCCACGACGCTCGCAGAAGACACCCATGGCTCTCACGTACGTGCAACAGTTTCGTCAATATCTACCTACCGTACGTCGAAGTGACGCATGGTTATCTTTACTGTGAGTTTTTTTTTAACATTTGTGAAAATTATTTTGCTGTTTATTGCGATATTTCATGCATATTTTTTATCCGTTACTTTTCTTTTGTTTAGCCAATAAGAAAACAACATAATGGCGTCACGCACGCAACTAGATGATGAAAAAATCTATACATTATTACTACAAGAACTAAGTGATGAAGAGCATCAGGGGTCCGATAGCGAATCTGAAGATAATCTTTTGGAAGATGAAGTTCAAAGTGATTTCGAGGACTGCGAAGTGAGTGCACCACCGCCAGAAAACCCCATGGATAGTGAAAACATACCTGAAACCTATTTGTGGAAAAATTTAATTATTTATTATTTTATAAATCCTATTTGTGGGGAGCACAAGTCAAGCGCTTGCCCTAAGTGCCTTTGAGGCTAAAATTAAAATAAATATATATGAGATAAGTTAAATTATTTTATCAAAAGTAAAAAAAAGTTGATTATCAGAAGTTTAATACATATATTATAAGACTGATGAAGAGACTCCATCATGTTTAAGTTTTTTAGGTTTAGAAAATACATGTTTTGTTATTCAAGATTTTGCTAATAAAAGTAAAAGAAAACCAATTTGTTTTTTATTTATTTTAAAGATAATAGAATATATTAAAGCTACAAACCCAATAATACACATATTATAATATATATATAAGTATTATGCGCACCCAAATATATGCATCGAAACGACGTATGGTTATCTTTAGTGTATGCTCAAATATGGTTATCTTTCTAGGGTTAAAATCCGTTTAAAGCTATATTTCAAAGTTTAGTTGCTTCACTAAGTAAGTTTTCCAACTCAACACGGCATCGTACCAGAACGCTAAATCGCTTGGCGGCACGTCTTTGTCGGTTGGGTGGTTGGCCATGGCCGAAGACCGGACCAGAGAAAATTCAGAAATTATACTTAAATTCCCAAATTGCTCCTACTTGGAATAGAACCCGGGACCTCCAACTTGTAAGACAGCGCTAAACACTGCACCAGCGAGGTTGTCAAAATAAATGAAAAACTAGGTAAATCCACGCGCATGAAGAGTAGGTAAAACGGTCAGTTAAGTATCCATACTATTCCGTACTAATAAGTAATATTATAAATGTAAAAGTGTGTCTGTTTATCTGTCTGTCTGTCTGTCTGTGTGTCTGCTACGCTTTCACGGCCGACCATTTTGGATAAAATTCGGTATAGTGACAGGTTGCATCCCGGGCAAGGACATAGGCTACTTTTTATCCCGATAATTTAAGGAGTTCCCGCGGGAATTAAAACCTTAATCCACGCGGACGAAGTCGCGTGCATCAGCTAGTAAATAATAATGGCGAATCTATACGGTGCAAGAAAATATCCCTGATATATACCGACCATTTGTCGCTTGCCGAAGGGCCATTAACTCGCCGCCGAAAGGTTTCTATAATGTACTTCAAGGGCATTAGTGTACCCGCAAGGCGTTTAAGGGCGAAACGTACGGCCGCCCGAAGTGCTTTCCAACGGACGTCATCATATACTTGTTGATTGATGTCGGAGAAATATGGGATTTTTGTTCGGCATTTTATTTATCGACTAGCTGATGCCCGCGACTTCGTCAGTGTGGTCAAAGTTCTTTTAATCTCCGCGGGAACTCCTTTATTTATCGGGATAAAAAGTAGCCTGATAGTAGGTATGTCACTACTCACTCTCCACTCTTAGAAGAGAATTCAAAGATTTAACATTGGTTTTTTAAATTAGATACTATTTCTCTCTCTCTCTCGTCCATCTCGGGACCATGGGATCCCGGACCTTTGGAAGGCATACGAGGGGCCGAAACCAACTCGCAGAGGCCCGTTAGACAATTTTATTCTAAAGGAAATGTGCGAATATCCCTATATGCACTATGCGAGTGCACCCAAGGACAATCCCCGGTTAGTGCAGGACTATTGCAAAACATGGACACAAATGATAGGTATGGGTCTACGGGTTTGGGTTGCTATAATGGACTGGTGAAATATAATATAATCTATTAATTATTATCTTTAAGTTTTATTATTTAAGTACGTATTTAATTATATTTAGGCCTAGGCCGCATTGCGTTTTTTTCCAGCGAGCGGTTAGCCGCTATAACCGCAAAACCGCTCGAGAAGCACACACTACGATTAAAAACCGCGAAATTGCCCCCGATTTTCACAGTATTGAAGATGGATTTCAAGAGAGCAGTATGTATTGTTGCAGTTAACTGCCTCGTCGTCTAGTGGTTAGGTTACAAAAAGTATTGGGCTTTCCTGACAAGAAATTCTCAGTACTAGCCTGGAGTTAGGAAGTTGGCGGTGTTTCACCCCCGTGCTTCGGAGAGCACGTTAAGGCGAGTCACCTCCAAGATTTTAGGAGGTGAGGTGTGGGGTGCCGCCCGCGCGTCTCGCGGTACATTTCTCGTAGAGACTAGCGGGGAAGCGGGCAGCGCGGTATATTCTGAAACCGCTTGGCAACGTTCAAATTCTGGGATTAATTTGAATTAAATAGATATAGGACTTCAGTTTGAAATAAATTTTAGCAGGTTCTCATTAATACTTCAAGAGGAATTTATCCATATAAAAATGATGAGCAAAGTCGAAAATTTTATTAATAAAAAATTCGTTTTAAACTTTTAATTTAGCCTGTTTCAAGATTTTTTTTGATCGAGTAAAGTACATCCTATCGTGTAACAAATTAGCACATTCTTTAGACAATATCTTTAAGTGTATCGAATATTTTTTGTAAGACCGTTATTTAATAGTAAATACCGAAAAAATTTGATCTAGCAAACCAGTTTTCACCGCTGAGCTGAGGTGACTCGCCTTAAGCCGTCGGTCCTGCGCCTGATCTGTCTCCGGTTGTATCGGATTTTCCGTCCCCTCGGACTATGAGAGTAAAGGAACAGAGAGTGCACCTGTGTTTGCGCACACCAGGGACTGAAAAACAGTTTCATAAAGGTTACAGAAATATAAGTGGTACAGATTGAAAGTGTAACAGAAACGAATCTGTAACCCTTTTGAAAGTGTTTTTAATTCGGTTAACCCGAAACACTTATATTTCTGTAACCGAAATGAATCTGTAACAGAAATAAAGTGTTTTAAAGTGTTTTAATCTGTAACCGAAATAGCGACGTTGCCAAACTTACTGTGTACATAATATTATTGGCTATTAGATAGTAATACTGCCTCGTTGGTCTAGTGGTTAGCATATTCGACTGCGGCTGACGAGATCCCGGGTTCGAATCCCGGGTTAGGCCATAATTATTAAATACTAGCTACTTCGTCCGCGTGGATTGAGGTTTATTGGTTCCCGCGGGAACTGTATAATTTTCTGGAAGTAAAAGTAGGTACCTAGCCTATGTGTTATTCCAGACTATAATCTATCTCTGTGCCAAGTTTCATCCAGATCCGTTCGTCCATCCATCCATCCATCCAAACTTACGCATGTATAATATTATAGTACAGCTATAGATTGGATTTTTCTATCAAGAAATTCTTAGTAGTAGCTAGTAGCTCGAGTTAGGAAGTTTAGGGAAGTTGGCAGTGTTTCACCCCCATGCCTCGGATATCACGTAAAGCCGTCAGTCCTGCGCCTGATCTCTCTCCGCTCGTGTCGGATTTTCCGTCTATGTGAGTAAAGGAACAGAAAGCGCACCTGTGTATGCGCACACACTTTTGTGCACTAACCTATAATATATCCTGCGCAGATGCCCTGAAGATAGGCTGTCGTGGCCGACATTATTTTTATATCGATAGTTTGAGTCAAAAGAATGAATTTATTACTCGTAGTTATTTAATTACTTAAAACCAGTGTAAAAAGTTCATCATAATTTAACAAGAACGCTTGAAGTGCTTGAAACTACATTATTTATTTTAAAATTACAAATCTTTAAGTAGGTAGGTACTAACTTATAATGCAACTGTATCAGGTCAAATTCTGTAAGTAAGTAGGTATATTGAATATATTCTGAATTTTTGTCTGTCTGTATTTTGGCCGCGCAACACGCCGAAGCTATCTACTGAATGAATTCAAATGAATTGTAATTAGCATGATTATAACCTTTCATTTTGCTACGGTCAACATTTTCGTAGCTCTATCAGTTATTATGGAAATCATAAGAAATCTTTTCATGCAACACAGATAACATAATATATCTCCGAAACTATTAGTCTTATCGAAATGAAATACCTGCCACCTAATACCACCTAATAACTATAACACCAGCTAAGAGCAGTTCCATAATACATAAATATTAATTTCATGTTCTAGTCGAGGTAAAAAGAAAATAATTATTCAGGTATACATTTTTTATTATGATTTTTGAAGTCAAACTCCTTTAGCCGCTTTGAGCACTTTTTGGTAGGGAGTAAAATGTGGATTCGAGGCGTCAACGACATGCATATCGCCGACATGCTCGCGTTGTTACGAAGACAATAATTATTAGATCTTAATATACTACATTCGAAATTAAACTTTAATGCTTCACTGTTAAGGTTTAATTTGGTTTAACATGCTTCGTCGATCCATTGCTCTATTGCATCGTGATTGAAGGACAAGCCTACAAATAAACAAACACACTTTTGTATCACTAACATATTTTATACCTACCAAATATTTTTTATGTATAAAACAAAGTCGCTTCCCGCTGTCTGTCCCTATGTACCTACCTATGCTTAGATCTTTAAAACTACGCAATGGATTTCCATGCGGTTTTTTTAATAGATAGAGTGATTCAAGAGGAAGTTTTATGTGTATAATACATGCATAATATAGTAGAGAAACACTGATAATTTTAGAGGTTTCTAATGTGATGTCGTAAATAAACACATTTTTTGCGTTACATTGCAAACGCTGGCTGAACCCTATGAGATAGATCAAAATAATGTACTACAGTATTGTACACATTAAAAAGATCTACAAAAAAGTCCGCGATAGTATATGTCTATCTCTTAGGGATAAGTAACCCACAATAACCATTTTTTATTCTTTACTTTTTACTAGAAATAATGGCTTATTTACGAAGCGATTTTAAGCAATACAGCATTAATCCTTATCCAATTAAATACATTAAATACATTGTGCATTTAGTATAGATCCATATGGCCCTTTACAGCATGTAATTTAAATTAATATTTTCGAAGATATTACAGATTTAAAATGCATAGCGGTTGCGGCGGCGGTCGGGGGTTATTTAATATCAGCATTGCACCCGTGCGAAGCCGGGGCGAGTCGCTAGTTTATAATAATAATATTATTATTGTAGGTATGATGTACAGACACCGTCAAAGAATTCAAAGAAATTCAAACTGAAAAATTCAAAGAATTGACAAAAACCTAAGTAGGTATAATAACAAAATTCTAAATCAATGTTTTTAACCTTGTTTCATATGCAACTAAATCTAATATTGAAAAATAGGAAAGATCTTAACTTAGTTATTTCTAATTTGGACCTAAGTTGTAGGCAACGAGGGTCGAAATTGGTAATATAAATAAAACACTAAAGTCTCGTGTACGTTGCTATACGTAATATCACACTGTTGACGCGTATTCAAATTTGAACCTAATTGAAAGCAGTTATGGTTGCAATTGATTTAAGAAAACCATGGCCGATGTGGTGTCAGTGTGTATAAAGTCCAATGAAGTAAGAAGTTGCACAAAGAGAGAGACCGCGCATGCGGCGTTGCCACGCGCGATATTCAAGCGGTAGTAGGTAATTGCATGTACTTTATATCGGTTACAGATTAAAACACTTATTAACAGAAATAAAAGGTTACAGATTGATTCTGTTACAGTTTCGTTTCTGTTTCCGTTATAAGGGTTTCTGTTTTAAAACAGTTTCAAAAAACAGTGTTTAAACCCTTTATTTCGGTTACTGTTTCAGTCCTTGGCGCACACAATTGTGCACTATGATATCTCCCGCGCAGATGGCTATGGCCGAAATTCGGTCGGGAGGACATTATTATGTATTGTTGCTCTAAAACTAAGAAATATAAAAAGAAGACGTCAACGCATATTTCGCAAATGTTGGGTCCATCCACTCACTAGCCGTAGATTTATGAAAGGTTTCTATCCTATGAAATATCAAGATTTATGAGAACATCCTGAGATTTTTTTAAATTAGTATCGGATGTCAGTAGCCCGTTTCGATATAATTTTGCAAATTGTGCGTCCACACATTACCTTCATTAATACAACATTTCGCAAATATTACAATGGCGAGACAATACAACCACTCGTTTAAAATCAGTCGCGGGAAAATACCGCAAGTGAGGCCGCTTGTATTCGTTTGCTAGACTCACAAAATCTCACGGTTAAAAACCACGGCGGTTTAGCCGTAGTGCGGCCTAGGCCTTAGATTTAAGATATTATTCTGTCACTGTTGTATTGCAATAAAAAACAAAACTCGAAACAAATCTCACAGTACGAGTAATATGACTATTTTATGTCTCAAAATGTGTTGCCAATTTATTCGGGATTTGTAAAATTGCATTTCCCCATAATGCAAACATATTATTTAAATGCGATTCGGAAAACTAGCAGTTATGCTATATTCCGCATTCGGTGAATTGCCACCATTTCTGGACAATTTTCTGCAAATAGGAATGCTTCTAAATTTCTTTTGTCGATCCTATCACCCGTAGGAGCATGTTATACGCTCAATATTTATTGCTTTAATGTCTAGCCCCACTTGAAATGCACGGAGCGGCAAATATTATTATTTGTATGAGTTTGTACGGGGCTACGTCGCGCAGTGCATCTCCGTGCCGCGTCGTTTAAGTCCCTGTGTAGCGTAAAAGGAGGGGTTTTAAAAGCAGTGTACCCATCAAACGGTGACATAATGTATGCTTGTAAAAATAATGTGCTGTTTTCAAGACCTTTGAGCAGCCATTGACGCATCTCAAAACACAATTTAAAATAAATCTCTGCATTGATATTTATTTTAAACATTCCTCTTAATTTACCTTTTAAAGCAATTTTTCTCCTTATTGAAACCAATAATAATTAGCTATAGAAATATAAGATATATAAGAAATATTTCTAAATCAAACACATTGTCGAAAAGTAAATATATTTTTTTTTACAAATTATTTCATGCATCTTTTGCAACATGCGCTTGCTCGATTTCACCCCCGCGCGCCTGTGTTTTTCATCTTGTGAGCTCACATCGCCTTAAGTAGGCCCACCTACTCTGTGATACAACCTCATACAAAGAATACCTACTTGCCGCTACGTGCCGCGCCTCTGTAGTGGGGCTAGACCTTTAACAGATTGTTATATTTGCTACACGTATCGATGTGACTTTTTTTGCCTGGGTGTAGCTGAAGACCTCTATAGAGTGCCAGGCTTTTTTATTCCGTAAAATCAATGAGCTCCCCCATTTTTTTAAAACCTTGATACCTTAGTCGACGAGGATGAAGTCGTGGTCATTATCTAATAACTTGACGACGAATGATAATGAAACCACACCAAAGGTTGACAGCTATAGTAACATGATTGCTATCGCTTGCTTGATTGAAGGCAATAAAATTAGCATGAATTAGCTATGCACATATTGTATTTACTACGCGCACTTGAAAACACCATTCAGTAGGAACTAAGATCCTAACTTTATGAAGAATACCATGAAATTCAGCCAATCCTACGAGTGTGTTATTCACAATCATCGTGAAGTTTGACAGCTTTTGTGTGACGAACTTAAATCACCTCTTTTGTCTCAAACGCTCCCACTATTGATTAAAAAATGCACATCTGTTGCAGTAAAAATCCCATAAACTCCGACAACGATGATAATGTTGGTATAACAATATATGTATATTTCTATTGCTATGTTATATTCACTTCTGTCATGCTAGTTCTCTCGAGATAGACCACGACAAAAATGTCGTGACAAATGTTGACCGTGTAGCGAACCCTAAGTTACGTAGGGCGTTGCGTATACAAAGCTTAATATGCAATTTAAATTTTGTCCGGACTTGTAAACGACAGAATCCTGACTCCCTACATTATACTTTGACCCTTCGTCCAGGGGTTCCCAACTTTACAACGTACCTTTGCGAAATAGAGCCTTTAGGTTTTCCAATTTAATTCTCCCTGACTTGCTCAAACTCCACGTATTTAGACCGCTGCGATTTTCAGTGGCGTGCAGGGCATAGAGGCATAAAAGCACTGCCTACCTTAGTAAATTATACCCCTTACGAAATATTGAAAATAAAATTCATTCTAAGCCCACTCCTTCAAATAACTACATCTAGTTCCCGCACGGCGTAACTCGCGTCAGATAAGTGACAACCAATGAACGCCATCTATCGTTAGAAGAGATCGCGCGAAGCCGAAAAGCTTACGAACTATCTGCTTCTTTTGCGCGTCATCGTAGGCAGATATCTTTACTCTACTCGCGTCATTACATCGCGATTCCGAGTAGAATCATGAATGAATGACGCGTATAACAGGCAGAGCTTCTTGGCTTGTGATTGGTCAATCGCCAGGGTTCACCCTTGACCAATCACAAGCCGCAGCCGTAAGCGTCTGCCGTCTATTGAATTTTCAAAACCGCGCGCGTCGAAAGTTAAAACAAATGAAGGTTTTATTTTCGTGTTATTTTCTATAATCCAAATAAGTACTCTTGATTTCTTATAATTATAAACTTATTTTAATTAAATTAATTTATCCACATTTTTTCCGTTAATTTAAGTACGGTTTTAGATCTTAAAAAATTATTAAAAGTGATTTTTGACTCTAATAATTATAGACCTTACAAACTTTTTTACGCCATATTTGTATTCTCGTATTACTTGTCAGTTGTCTTTGTCTATGCAAATATTCATTGACCGAGCGAAGCGAAGGTCTCTGAGTCTACTTGGGTGAATTGGCACTTGTCCGTCCGTCCGTCCGTCCGTCCGTCCGTCCGTCCGTCCGTCTGTCAGAGCATTATAACTTCTGAATTACTGAACGCAATTACTTCAGCTTTAAATATAATATGTAAACCAATGGCCTCCCGCCGAATATGACTTAAAAAATAATAAAAATCTTTATTTCAGGGGGGCTCTCATAGAAGCGAATGCGAAGTAAAATATTTTTTATAAAGTTACATAGGGTTGCGGTATATCATTTTAAAGATAATTAGGAACAGAGTCCAAAAATATTTTTTTTTTAATTTTTCCCCCAAAATTGACGAAATGGGGGGCTTTCAAAGTGGTGATTTTCTAACGTCCAAAGATGACCTCAGAACTCTAAATTTTCTGAAAGGATGAGCCTGAAACTTGATCAATTATTTCAATTATATCCTGTACTTGAACAACAAATACTAAAATTAGATAAATATTGTAAGGAAACGGAATTATTTAATTTTTAATGAGCTTCAGTATTTTTAACAGAACTTCACATTTATGTCAATAGATGGCGCCGCGAGGTCTTAGTTCGGGGCGAACCACTAGTATTGTTTACGCGTTGTTTACTTTCGTGTCAGTTCAGTGTTTTGATTTAATTTGTGAATTATAATATTTTTGCGGGAATAAGTGAAGTAAATAAAAAACCAATCGGATTTATGATTGCAAAGTTTGTGTAAAGGTTTATTCATAGAACGCACTTCATTATTATTTGGAAAATGGAAGAGTATTCGTGCGAAATCTGTATAGGCGCTGTGTGTAAAAGGTACTTAGACAAAGCTTTATTTCCTTTCCCTGTAATGCAAAATTAGATATTATTCGCAAAGGAAGGTGTGTACCTTTGTATACGTTAAGTAATTGATATTCTCACAAAAAAAAAGGTGGACAAGTAACTCGAGTAGGAATGATTCTTTTAACTGGCTGTGTTCACACTAACAGTTTGTTTTGTTTTTCTTGCGTCTTATTTTGTACCTAATGTATGACATATTATATGAGTACCCTAATGCTTACCCTAAGCCCAAACCCTGTGCACGCCACTGGCGATTTTATGTCTTAAAGTTAAAGTTAATATGGAATAGAAAATTTATTGAAATATAGACTTTTACAATACCAGCAAGCAAGTGGTACTTTTGAATCATCGTCTACGACTGGTTCATGTCGAGGATCCTACAAGATCTTTATCTTTATCTATACGTAACTTTATAATATCGCTCCATTACGTAGTAATAATAGAACTTTGCTTTGTTTGAAATAATTCAAACAATTCTCTACTTGTTCGTGTTAAGTTTAGAAAAGTTTTAACGTAACATTGTTACTTGATTGACTTGGTTGAGTTAATCAGCTTTTTTACGCCACAAAAGTTAGCGCTTGACTGTGATCTCAATTGATGGTAAGTGATGATGCAGTCTATGATGGTAGTGGACTAATTTGTTAAGGGTATGGCAGTTATATTTATTAACATTGGTTAATAAATATAACTGCCATACCATGCCATGTAGAAACTGATTAGAGGTATTGACCTCTAATCAGTTTCTACACGGCATCGTACTGGAACGCTAAATCGTTTGGCGGTACGTCTTTGCTGGTAGGGTGGTAACTAGCTTCGGTCGAAGCCTCCCACCAGGTCAGACCACAGACCCAGCCGGAGATCGAACCCGGGACTCCCTCTTATAAGACCACAGCGCTCACCGCAGCGCCAGGGAGGTCGTCTAAACTACAGCTTTTGATAACATAAGTTTATGTTGTCCAAATATCCTGTACTTATTCCAAAATCTTTTCTTAGACATAAAAGATTATAGTTTTGGAATTCGCTTCCTACCCTCGTCTAAGTCCTCTAATGTATTATTAATAATAATTAATTATTATTCAATCAATCCTTACCTTACGATTTCCAACAAATATAAGGAATAGGTACTCTTTATTCATTACTTGTTTGAGCTTTGTAAGTAATAGACTTTAAATATATAGTAATTTATATTTTTACTATAGCTAGCATGGATTGGTTGCCTGGTTGCCTGATAAAGCTTCTGGTGCGTATTGACAGAGTAAGAAAATATATTTAGAGCGACAAGTTTAGTATATTTTCTTTTATTATTTAATAGGTTTTTACATTAACAGTTTACTGTTAAAATAAGACAATTTGTTATATATTTCGAGTGTCAAGTTGTTCTTATCGCAATTCTCTGAAAGACTTCCACGCCGCAGCCCCCGTTCCCTGTTTCCTTACAATTGAGGCCCTTTCGCGAAACTTCTCAACTGCTTTCAAGGGAGTGATAGCCGAGTTCAGTAATTTTAACTAATGACACTTCGCACACTGAAGAGCCTGCTACACGCATAAACTTGTCTCGCGCCGCCATACATGCAGCCAAAAAGCCACACTCTTCTTCTTGGGGGAGGAACTATGCTCTGCCGAAGTACTGGCCCACCCTGTCAAGAATATGTGACAAACGGCGAAAAATCATAGTCATAAATTGGTCTTCTTTATTTCAAGCTTAAGTTCTATACATGACTTAAAAAAGATAATAAACAAATTGATACAATAATATACTCTAAAATCTAAATAAACTATAAAATAAATTTAAAGTACATTCTTATATACATACGACCTTACCTATTACCTTCTAAAAAAAATTGGTCTTTTCCAGCTTTTATACCTATAGGAACGTATACATGTTCCATAATATGTATTATGTTTGGTAGGCATAAGATTCTACTTTTCACTTTGAAAAAATAAGTAGTACTTAACCTATGGGGTTAGGTAACTACTTATTATTTCTATGCGTTGCCCTCGTATCGGCCAGAATTAATGTTCTATAAGCCCTATATTAGGTAACTTTAGTTATATTATTCATGAACATGAATTGCGATTTTGCTGCGTTGAAATTGCTAGTAAAATTAATCCGCCTTACGGGGTTTATTTCCCCCTATATTAAGATTTATTATTGCGTCAACGATTTCGTGATTTATTTTTTCTATGTAGCTTCTTACAGATGGATTATAATTTTGTGAAGCGTAAATTGACTGCATTATTGTCTATCGGGCGATGGCGAAGACCGATTGTATCGGACCATAGTCTTCTTCGGGCCGTGATGCTTGATAAACGTAGCACTTACTCTGGATGATACAGAATATACAATGAAATATTTAGGCTCGGTTAAAATAACTAAACTTGTTAAATTTTATGCGCGTCGCTGCTCGTTTCCCTAAACTTTACGAGGTCGTTAAAAATTTGACGTTTCTAAATAAGAAATTCCTTTACGTTTTTGGCTTTTCAATTAAATATTTTATGACTTAAACTCTTCTTCTTTAACGATAAGATTAACCAGCTAATTTCTATTCTTCATTAACGTAGGTATATCAGTAGGTACTTCATAATATGCGGATTCCCAATTGTGTATATTGTATTTAAACTAGATACAGATAATTTATATTATAAATGCGTGGTTTGAGTATCTGTTACATTTTCACGACCCATCCATTAAACCGATATCGAAAAAACTTAGTACAGATATAGCTTGTATCTCGGAGACGGATACAGGCTGCTTTAAAACAAGGAAAATCGAAAAGTTTTCAAGTGATTTTCATTCAATTTGATTCAAGCGGACGATGAACGAATTTACGGGAATCAACTAGCTTTTATTGTAAAACTGCCCTCGACTTCGTCCGCGTAGTTTCAGGTTAAACTCTTTAACTTTCTGGGATAAAAGGTAGCCTATTAAACAATAGCTACCTCCATTCAAAAAATCAGCCAAATTGGGTTAGTCGTTGTGGCGCAAAGGAGTAACAAACGTCTAAAAATACAAACTTGTAAACCCTACAGACATGCAAACTTTCACAGTTTTAATATTAGTAAGGTAAGACTTCCACAACTTCATTAGCATTTCTTACTTAATTGTTTTAAGTAATTTCAAGTATAAATTTTCGTCTGTGGACGAATTTCAGAAATTCCCTTTGAAGGGAAACTACAAAAGGTATTACTTGACTTGTCCATTCTGAAATTTCTAGTATCTCCAAGTCTGGAGCACTTCAAGTAGTACACTTGGCTAAGTCCCATTGTCCTGTGACAAATGTCTTGATGGACGAAAGCAAAGAGATGTTATATTACTAGAGCGTGCAATGTACTGCAAAATGGACTCACTATGACAAAACCTTAAATTAAATCATCATCATAATGTCGACTGTGAAAAAGTCACTAGCTGGCAACAATATCACTATTTATTCTTATGGTATAATTTATAAAAAGTAAAGGAGATAATTACAAGGTTTTCATTCAATGGTGGATTATTGCCTGTAGTGCGATTGTAAAAGAAAATCTTA
This sequence comes from Erebia aethiops, assembly GCA_923060345.2. NCBI lineage: Eukaryota > Metazoa > Arthropoda > Insecta > Lepidoptera > Nymphalidae > Erebia > Erebia aethiops. Next base: position 21,259,370 of record OV281080.1, on the reverse strand, counting down.
ATCGTTTGTCAAACAGCTAATTTGAACTGTTTAAGGAGTTCATTAATTATCACGAATCGTTAACCATGTATGAACTCTTTTATCAGTTCGAGTACTTAATATACACGTTTTTCGTAAAGCTGTCGGTCCTCCGCCTGATATCTCTCTGGTCGTGTCAGATTTTCAGTCCCATCGGGCTATGGGAGTAAAGGAACAGAGAGTGCACCTGTGTTTGCGCACACACTTGTGCACTATAATATTATCTCCCGCACAGATGGCTCATCTCTCTGAAAATTGGCCGCCGTGACCAAAATTCGGTCGGGATACGTTTCTAGAGTAAGTAGAGTAGAGTAGAGTAGTAGAGTAGAGTAGTAGAGTTCTAAAAAAATCATAATCATTTGAGCTAAAACAAGATCAAATGATTATGATTTTTTTAGAACTCATATGCAGGTCAAGTTTCGCTTCTCCTATCATTATAACACATCTCCATGTCCAAGGGACTGACAGCACTATAAAGCTCTCAAATTTACATACAAATAATTGTACCAGATTGCGTCCCCCGAACCGTTTTGCTGCGAATTTCTCTCATTTGTATAATTCGGCTGCCACTTGATTCAGTTACGCAGATTTTGATGTAAAGGCTCTTGATTAATTTCCGTTTTGCTCCTTTCACTGAACTCCGCCTGTGTTTGTACCTATTCCCTTCATTTGCTTTAATTTCCTGTCCTTTATAAATTTTAATGAGTCCGCTACTGGTATTCTATTTTTCTAAGAAAATTCTTTACATTACTACATAAAGAAATGTTTTTCTTATTGATAAAATTGTTACCTGTTGTAATTTCTCAGGAAAAGAGACATAGACAATGGCATTATGCTAGACGTTATAGAATATAGATGATCATATAGACACTATGTACATCTTTCTCTATGACTATGTAGTTTACCACAGAGTACATTATATATTGGTTTACACAACATCAGCTGTAACTAATAAATAAATTAATTATTATAATTGTTGATAAATATTTTGAAAATTTTAATTGGAGAAAGGGGTAAGGGCACCTTCCTTCTTCTTCTGAAGTTTTAGAATGACATAATATGAGTTCTTAAGTTATGACGATCTCCCTGGCACAGTGGTGTGCGTCTTATAGTGAGAGGTCCCGGGTTCGATTACTGGCAAGGCCAATTTAAGATTTTGCGTTCCTGTACGTTTCCGTGTAGAAACCGATGAATGGGGGGAATATAATTGCTGTACCCCGTGGGCTAACCTGTTAAGGTTAGCCCACTACCATATAAGAGTGCACCATAACTTACCATGAGGTGAGATCGCAGGCAACGGCTAACTTGTAGTGAAGCCTCGTAACTTTTGTTGGTTTGTCCTTCAATCACGCCGCAACAGAAGAACTGATCGACGTGAGTTTTAGCACGGTATGGACCTGGGTTGAGGACCAGGACAGTGACATTGGCTACTTTTTATCCCAGAAAATTTAAACCACGCGGGCATCAGCTAGTAAAAAATATAGCCAAGGATCGGATTTACAGAACTTTTCAGTAAAACACTATCAAGAACACAGAAGCTATATGTACCTTCAACACAGTGCAGCATTAATCACAGGGGCAGACGATAACCGCAAGGCGCTCTCAAATGGGCGCACTTAAAATAATTTAAGCCCCGACCACAAAACTTAAGCCATAAAGGAGCAGAGACAAAGTCTGGGACATTTTTCATTAGAGTGCGGAAACTCGGGCCGTTTCCTCGTAAACAATTATGAGATGTGTCCGGTTGAACTCACTGCCCGCCTATTTGTTTCGAGTTGCATTGTTCTTAAGTTTTATTGTTTTATACATTATACTTTATATAAAAAGCAGTTTTCCCCTCCAGTTTTATAATTGGTCCAATCAAGAGAGAATAGGCAAGGCGATATCTTCTAAGCAAGTCAACACCATTTGCCAGCCAAGCTATAGTCAATCAATCATCAAGGGCGAAACGTGCGTCGAGAATAGTATAAAAGTCTTGTGTGGTGGTGCATGTGAGTGGTGGTGGCATTGCTTGCTTGGGAACTTGGCTTTGTTGCTTGGTTGGGAAGGTAAACGGTGCTTCGCTTATAGCTGCATGCTTGACCATACAGAATTTTTTTCTGTTGGCGGATTATAGCAAAATAATTGTAATCTTTTCTTGCTAAATCATGAACTTCCGCAAAGTAACGCCTGAGTCTATCCAATCAATCATCAATAAATTTATAAAAAAAGACTGTTTTAGAACTAGTAGTAACAATCTTTTGTTACTAAAAATTCACCTAAAAAACAGGAATGAAAATAAACCATAATAAATATCTGCTCTGGGGACAGATAAGAGGGACATGATGAGTAAATGTGGCAGGCAAATTTGAACATGCTTTTCAAAACTCCAAAACAGTACCTATCAGGGCACCCGAATCTCGGACTCGCTATCTGGAAGCCGGTTTTAATTAAATGCTTTAACTATCAGATGAAAGGGGCTTTTCAAAAAGATACGGCTGCTATAATTTTTTTGTTTCAATAAAAACAACTCTTAAAATACTCTGTCTTGTACATTGTTTAGGATAATGGGTTTCTAATGGTAATTCTTTTTCTTTTTCCCCCGTTGCTTTGGCGTTCCGCGAGACGGTACTAAGGTCCTTCCTTCGTTGAAAGATTTTTTTTAGAATTGAAATACAAAAATAGACGATGCCTGCGACATCGTCTGCGATACTTTTCGGGATAATAAAACAAACCTATTCTACTCTCGCAACGTGATGAAGGGCAATGCAACACACATTCGCATTTGTCTACTATTAGTCAATGATCTTTTATATATAAGTAAAAATTTGGAAACGCTACTATAAATTACAAACGAAGGCAATAGTTATCCTTACTTATATGATTAGTGCGAATGGCTGCCTCTCTATCTCCTACACTCCCTCAACCAGTTTTAGTGAAATTTGGCACAGAGATAGGTTGCATCCCGGGAAAGACATAGGCCACACTTTTTATCATGGAAACGCAAAGACTTCACAATCCTTGAAAAACTGGAATCCAAGCGGACGAAGTCGCCGTTGTCATCTAATATTTTAATAAAATGAAATTACTAAGGACACCTATAAAATTTAAGGACCTACGAGTTAATGCTGGAAGTAATTTGAGTCCCAAAGATATGTACCTACGAGGGGACATTTTATGTACATTTTATTTGAACTGAATACTCTCTTTGTTATTTTAAAGGCTTCTGCTGTACTAGAATAAAATTTAAATTAACTTGATTTATTGCTTGTGTAAAAGATAGACTAAAAATACTTCAAGCAGAGTATATTTTACTTAAATTTTATTTTCATTTATTGAAAGATTACACTTTGCAAATGACAACCATTTTAGTGACATTAAGCAACGAAAAAAAAATCTACGTATTGAATAATGTTATGTATTAAACAGCGATCTTTGTTAAATAACGTTTTAAAGTATTATGAAAACCTAATAAATTGATTACACACACTATGATAACTTAATCTAAACCAATGAAGTAATCATGGACTTAATAATAATTATATTATTATGTCTTATTTCTATGGAAGTAGTTCTTTTTATTTTAATCTGTGCCCTCTTCTTTAACTAAAGAACATCATTTTCTGTGTCTATTACATAATTAGTAAGTAGTTAAATTATTGTTAGTTGTGATGCAAATTGTATCATTTATCGTTCTACACTAAATATACCTAAAGCAGAAAATATTATATCTTTTATTCGTATAAACGGCGCTCATCGAAAATATTTATACCAGATATGTGTATATAAGTGTTTATGTGTTTATGGGTCGCTACTGATAATACGTACCTACATAAATATTTGGCTCTTGCTTTGAGCAATTCGGGAAGATCATCCATGTTTTATTGCCCAAAACGAGCGAAAATCACGTTATTTTCCCTACTATACGAGGTACATAAACATATATTGGATTAGGAACTTGTTTTTTTTTTCTATTCTACTGCAAGCTAGCCCTTGACTACGATCACACCTGATGGTAAGTGATGATGCAGTCTAAGATGGTAGCGGGTTAACCTGTAAGGGGCATGGCAGTTATATTAAACCCATACCCCTTCGGTTTCTACACGGCATCGTGCCGGAACGCTAAATCGCTTGGCGGCACGTCTTTGCCGGTAGGGTGGTAACTAGCCACGACCGAAGCCTCCCACCAGGCCAGACCAGGGAAAATTCAGAAATTATAAATTCCCAAATTGACCCTGCCGGGGATCGAACCCAGGACCTCCGCACGTTAAGGCAACAGCGCTACACACTGCGCCACGGAGGTCGTCATGGTATTTCATTCCATTTCATAACTAAAAAGACTTTTTTGCTGTAAACATGTAATAAGAGACAAAGAGATTTATGTAAGTACATCGCATAATTGAGGTCACCGTCAAACTTACTATTGAAATTAGAATTTTAAGTTAAGAATATATTTCTGAGTATTATAATTTATGATAATATTATCTAAGTTATTATCATATTATACTTATTTATGCAACGTCCACTCTAAATAAATCTCTCACAGACTGAAAGACAAAGCACAGCTCAAACAGTCTCTGGATCTAGGAGCATAGAAATTTTGCACTGAATACTATTTATATATAGGTGAGCACTAAGAAAGGATTTTTGAAAAATCATCCTCTAATAACTTCAAAGACTTACATAGTAGGTCAGTATGATATGTAAAATTTAGAATTTAGCTTCGACTCCCTGCCTACGTACCTGGATCGATCCTAAAGATCGTAAGTAGGAAACAGGGGATCGTGGGGAATCCCATGGGGCACACCGATCATAATACCAACAACAAAATAGTAGCTTCAAGTTACAAATATATATGTATATAGTCTTTGCTTGGCTTTATATGTTACCGACTACCGAGTTAAAGAAACCAACTCGGTTTACTGTTTACTGTTGCGAAAAAGCAAATAGACCGTTCATTTCATTAAATAGTTAAAGTAAATCGCTTTTAAGAACAAAAGCGTTACGAACACATTTATTGTTGCCATAGAACTCGAAATAAATCTAGAAGTGTTAAAAGGAGCGTGAGGCTCCACAGTTGGGTGGTAAACCATCAATGGTCGTTATTGAACAAACTCACGAATTTGCTACGGTTGTTTTTTCAAATCATTTTTGTAGATGTCGTCTAATCTAAAAATCAACGTTCACTCACTCATTACACGTTGGTTTGCCGAACAACAAGTCCGGCCGTAGAATTCATGTCGAAATAGCAGTAAACTGAATGACCAATGACGACGTCCAATTTCTGTGTATTACTACCTAATATTAATAATAAATTATATGCGTTGCAATTTTTTTAAAATTAGAAAACCTCTATTAACTGCTGCTTGCGATATCGTTGAGAGATAAAATCCAATAAAAGACCTATATCCATATCAATCTCCAGTGAAGAGGAATCCTCAAAACAGTTTCTGTATTGTATTGTAGTGGAGGTCCTGGGTTCGATCCCCGGCAGGGTCAATTGGGGAATTTATAATTTCTGCATTTTCCCTGGTCTGGCCTGGTGGGAGGCTTCGGCCGTGGCTAGTTACCACCCTACCGGCAAAGACGTGCCGCCAAGCGATTTCGCGTTCCGGTACGATGCCGTGTAGAAACCGAAGGGGTATGGGTTTAATATAACTGCCATGCCCCTAACAGGCTAGCCCGCTTCCATCTTAGACTGCATCATCATTTACCATCAGGTGAGATCGCAGTCAAGGGCTAGCTTGTAGTCGATAAAAAAAAAACGTCGGTTAACGTGCAAAATATCGTGAAATTAGTTTCAATGCTTGACGATGCTTGATACGATAACAGATAGACGGGGACCGTTTCGCATTTGTAATATTAGCATGGATGAGTGTGTTGCTTACAGCATTCGGCATACCATTTCTATTACCATATTTATAGTTCTACGATTATTGCAGCATTCAGCGGTAATTTACCGACTTCTCACAGCTGAGAGGCGAGGAAACAGCAACAATTATTACTTTTCTTGTTCAACTTAATACATTTGCTTTTGTTTCGGGAGGTAGTTTTTCTGATTTATACACGCCGTTTTGGATTCGTTTATCATTCTGTCGACATGTTTGCCAACTTTTCCCATACGTCTAGTACTGGCTGAAACTTGATGTTTGTGTATGCTTTGGTTTTGCTTTAACTTCTGCAGTGCGGTTACGAATAACATCATCATCATTATTTCAAACCATTGCTGGCATTGGTCTCCTCTCACAAAACAGTTTGATCATAGTCCATCATGCTAGACAAGTATCGGTAAGCAGTCTTCACAACGTATTGAGAACATTATCCGTGTAGCCACTTTCCGCTACCCTCTTTATTCGGTCAATCGCGTTGGAGGGCGCCCATGGTTTGGGCTATGTCAGTGACCTTGGTTCTCCTGCGGATCCCTAAGAGAAATACCGTCAAGGATTCGAGGACGGGAGTGGAATAAAATATCAAAACAAAAACCCACCCTGTGTAATTTTTTTCTAATTTATGTACACTACACTGTTGTGGATTCCTGCACGATTGTTTATCATTCTCTCGACAAGTTCCCAACTTTTCCCATACGTCTAGTGCCGGGGAAACTTGGTGTTTGTTCTTATTTTTTGTTCCGCGGGAACTTTCGTGTGGTTACTTTTGTACCGGGTTATGAATTGTTTGAAACTTTTTGTGCGGTTTATGACTGTGAAGTTTTTAATGCGCTGCATTTTTAGGCTGTTTGTTTTCGTTTTATCTTTTGAGAACAGCTTTAAGTTTTTCTTCTTAGAGCTGTTAATTTAATAAATAAGTTTGAACACTTGTTTTTAACTTGGGTACATTTCCTGGCAATGAATGTTCCCATATCATAGGGAATATGAAGCCCTGTCCTCTAACTCTACGGCCGGCCATGAATCTTTATCCATACAATCTTTTTATCAAAGCTGTTTAACTACTGTATAAGTAGAATAGATATGAAAGATTGACAGACAAACGGATAGACAGACAGGCATTGCCGTTCCATAACAGTTCCTTTTTTACAACTTCTACGTACTTTTGGAGGAGTAACATAAATGCCGCGCGGACGAAGTCGCTGTCAACAGCTAGCGCAAAATTATTAAGTGTGTAATAAATATCGGCGTCGACGTCAACTGTTAGACCTCTAGTGCCTGAACATAGGTCAGTGGTAGATTCACTCTACAATTCAAAAGCACTTTTAATAAGTTTATTTGAATTAAAACATATGAGTTTGTTTGTTTGTTTGTTTGAATAGTGCGGCGCCGCGGTCTTGCATCGCCTGTAACCAGCGCTCCTTGCATCTTGCTCTTATATTTCCCTACTTAGTGAAGTCTCACTCAGAGCCCAGAGGTCTTGCTTGTAGCTTTGACTTAGTGGAGGTCAACGCTGCGCTTTCTGATGCGAGGGTGACATCAGGTCGACATATGCCAATAATAAACTATTACAGTTATATAGACGTAGAAAAATTACTGTAAGAATCAGAATCAGAAATCATTTATTGCATTATACACAAATATTATAAAGGTGGTATAAAAGATAAAAAAGTCAAGTGTATTACCATTAATTGGCGTGCAATACTTAAAAATAATCTTAATTAAAGTTAATAGTATTCAGTTAATTATTGTTGTAAAATATTTCATATAATAAGTAAGTATGTCAATTTTTTAAAATAAAATACCAAAAAAAAAAAAGGAATTGTTTGAGATTGATAATATAAAATATATGAGACTGAGATATGTCATACATTTAGATTTTTCCATAAACGCAGCATATAATTCAGCCAACCGTCATTCAAAAAATTCTTCTAGGCTGTAGTAGGCTTTGCTTATCAACCAATTCTTTAAGACTCTCTTGAATTTAGGTAGGGGCAGTTCTTTGATGTTATCAGGCAATTGTTATACACTCGTATGGCCATAACGTATGCACTTTTACGGAAAATATTACATAGTATTATTAGTAATAAACATACCAGACTTACATTTCGCAATTACACTAGTGTGGGTGTTTATTCATCTTAATTTAACCCATCATGCACTCAGAGAATCGAGATAAATGTATGCAAATCGTTCCGCAGCGAAAATTCATATGAAATGCTTGTAATTTTCCACTCACTTCGCATGCAGAGTTGACTTCAGTATGGTTAGTAAGAGATTTAAAATTACACCAACGTTGATTGAATTCGATCATCGAAATACTATAATGTTTAAATAAAATGGACCTGAATAACTGCCTTTTATTAAGTAAAGCTCAAGCTCTTCCATATAATTCCAATGTACATATACCTATCTACAGTCAGCTCCAACTGCTCCAAGAGGAAAACTTGCAAGTTAAAGCAGTAGTACTGGATTTTTGACTTAAAACAATAAATCTTTAGGTAAATTTACGTCATTGTTGTCGTCTACCGATTGATTCATTCAGTCTCTGAAAAGGTGGGAGCTTCAGGTTCGCAACCCGTTTAACTACGAGTATGTCGTTACATTAGTTCGTCTACTAATCTCTTCATTTCTGAGGTCATACGTCTGAGGTCTACGTCGACGCTCGAATTCTTTACCGATGTAAAATCTCATACTAATTCTATAGTGCTTATTATGAAAACTCTTGATATGCACGAGAACAAATAACTCTATTTAAGCCTTTATTTAAAGTGTACTTAGCGTTAATTCCGGCGTTATATTATGAACGTGGCTGCGGGGAAACGTTTTAGCTAGCTTTAAGTCCGTATGAGTAGTATTTGACATTTTAGTGTTGACTTTAAATTATTTTTTTCTCACATTTTTTAATTGAAAATGTTACAATTTATAGCTAGCTGAAAATATTTTATTATTAATATTTAATATTTATTTCCACGCTGAAATAGCTTTATTCTTTGCCATTTTAGTTAGTCCATATTTTTACCAGACAACCAGAGGATGGGTTGGGATGGGTTATGGTTTTATCTGCTAGTTCATCCGAGGTTACGATTTTTGAAAAAAAAAAACTAAAATGACCGTTCGTATGGATGAGTATTGTAAATTAATCGTATGTATCACTTGCACTTGCTTAGGTTAAAGAAAAAATACTTATTAGTCAAATACTCTTGCTAGATTGTAATTATATTGAGCACCCTTCATTGGTACTCAATAATAGAAAAAAATAAACTTGCTATAACGGTGAAGGAAAACATTGTCAGGAAACCTGCATACCTGGGAGTTCTCCGTTATACGTTAAGTGTTTCATATACCTTTGATAAAGTTAGGCACCAAAAATAGTCGACAATTGACAAAACCTCTACTTGTAGATGCCAAACTTTTATATATTCACCAAACGCTACTGAAATAAAACGTTTTCGCAAGAAAAGAAACTGTAAAAACCTTTCGGCAGGCGAGATAAGACATGATAAACGGTTAAATGAAGGATACACGGAGACGGCATGTCTTCGAGTGACAAATCGCTTTTTATTGCAGCACATCGAGAGTGGAGACACTCTCATCGGAAATGTTTTATGGGTATGTGACGACTTAAGGTTGGGTCTATTGAAACGATCTTTTTAGAACAACAAAAGATCGTTTTATAAACTAGATATTTGTTTACAGATATGAGAATAATAACTTCATTATCAACAGCCAATCGCGTGCCCACTACTGAGTACCGGTCTCCACTCAGAATGAGAATAGTTTGGCCATAGTCCACCACGCTGGCTAAGTGCGGATTGGCAGACTTAACACACTTTTTTAGAACATTACGTCTTCGTAATGTACACTTGGGCATGCAGGTTGTATTTATTCACCAACGAAATCGATTAGGGGTATGGGTTAAATATAACTGCCATACCCCTAACAGGTTAGCCCGCTACATCTTAGACTACATTATCACTTACCATCAGGTGAGATCGCAGTCAAGGGCTAACTTGTAGTGGAATAAAAAAATCCTCAAGCAAATGATATTAAATTTCTAAACGAATTATTCTGAAAAGTTAGAGGTGTGTGCCCGGGGATTGAATCCCGACCGCTCGAATAGGAAGCCGTCAAAACCACTAGGCTATCACCGCTACTAGACTATAGGACTACTGGACTATAGTACTTAGTACCTATTAATTTCATGTAGTATACTTACCCTGGGTATACCTACCTACCTGAATTGTTTCACGTCACTTCAAGGAAACTCACTTGGACACAGCGAGCTGCGTCCTTCCCGCTAACACAATTAAACTTTTCACTGAAACCATTCCGCCCGCCCTTTGTCTTTGTTCGGTTTGTATAAGCTCTTTATTGTTATACCTATTCGACTTGGAAATGTAGCTTTTAAAGGATTTAATTTGAAACAGGAAGTTACATTTGAATATAACCATTTCGTTGAATGACGTTAAATAGCGCCTGATAGGTACTAGTTCCAGCAGTGTTTTTTAATTTACAAAACTTAAAAAACTTAAATGGGACAGCCGAAAGTGTGTTTGTCTGTCTACTACGCTTTCATGGTCCATCTTTTCAGCTGATTTTGAACCGAACCGATGAAATTTTATATTTTTGGTATCTCGGGGAAGAACATACGCTACTTTTTATCCCGGAATTTTTTTTTTTTTTTTTTTTATTGAGAGATAGGCTTGCGCTTGACGACAATCATGCTTAGTGCAAAGCAATGATGAGGTCTAGGTTGGAACGCGCTTGCCTAGAAGATGCCTATTCACTCTTGCCTTGAAGGTACCTAAGTTATACGTGGCAGGAAACACGTGCGCTGGGAGGGTGTTCCACACCCTAGCGGTTCGGATCAGAAACGTCGAGCAAAAACGTTTTGTGCGGGCAGATTGAACATCAACCACATAAGGATGCCAACGCAGACGGTTTCTCGCTGTTCTGTGGTAGAACGGGGAAGGAGGAACAAGGTTGTGAAGTTCCTGAGCACACTCTCCATGGTATATCCGATAAAAAACCGATAAGCAGGCGACATTGCGTCGGTGCTGTAAACTGAGCAATTTCGCCTGCGTAAGTGATTGATCGCCTATTATCCTTCGGGCCCGGCGATCTATAGAGTCTAATGTATCGAGTTGGTACTTGGCGGATCCATCCCAAAGGTGGCAGCAATACTCCATGCCAGATCTGACTTGTGCCTGATAGAGAACGAGGCGCTGTTTTGGCGTGAAGTATCGCTTCACCTTGTTCAGGATGCCAAGTTTTTTGGCAGCTGTTTTGGCCTTTGACTCGATACATTTCCCGAAATTGAGATTGGGAGAGATGTCGATTCCCAAGAGCTCAATGTGATCACTTATCGGTACGGATATACCCTGGAAAGTAGGAGCCAAGGTGAAAGGGCTCCTCTTAGCGGTGAATAAACACGCTTGTGTTTTGGTGGCGTTAAACTGGACTAGATTGGCGTCACCCCATTCGGACACCTCCTTAAGAGTCAAGTTTACGCGATCCACCATTGCCTCTCTTTGCTCAAGTGTCTCAGAAGCACTGGCTCGAGAGCTGGACATGTATCTTTCCGCAACAGTGCTGTCATCAGCGTACCCAAAGATGCCGGGTTTGAGAAGATCGTTGATGTGCAGCAGGAAGAGTGTTGCGGAAAGAACAGACCCCTGAGGGACACCGGCATTAATAGCCATTAGGTCAGAAGAGTAGCCGTCAACGACCACCCGAAATGACCTGTCACTCAGAAAGTCAGATATCCAGCTACAGAAACCAGTGGGTTTTTAAAGTCGGTTAAAAAAGAGATCACCGCGTCTTAGTCCTTTGGAATTGATTAAACTCGGATTTTCCGTTCCTCGGGACACACTTCCTGTCTCCAGAATGCAAGCTACCTCTGTAGGTACGTAAATGGCGTTAAAATCGATCAAGCAAATTGGCTTTGAAAAGGTATCGAAAAACATAGGACATTTGCATGATAGTATTAGTATGGATAACTAGAATATCATTTTAGAGAACAAAACTCGCAAAACATAATACGTGTAGAAGCACCAATGCATAAATCACTGGAACTACGTGACTTCAACGCGGAGCGAGTTTGCTTAGAACTGTGAGGAAACTTCAAGACTTCATTGTTAGTGATGAAACTTGCAACGATTATGTGGCAACTTTGAATGTACCCTGCATCTTGTATGAGCCGTGCAGCTTGCGAATGTGAACGGAAAGTCAACAACGACCGGTTATAGGGGAACTTTTATAATAAACCTATACTGTTATATTAACTCGCAGTTGCAAAAGGTGATCTCAAGTTTTACTGTGAAGTTTCATAGAAAAATTCTGAGGCTTGCACAAGTTTCAGGTCTCGTTCAACAAAATGGGGTTCCAAGTACCCTAAGGCTGCAATCACACTAGTTAGTAGTGGATGTCTTTCGGTGTGCGCTCTCTAGGAAACCTGGGAAACAAGATGGCGTATAAACTATACGCCATCTTGTTTCCCAAGAGAACGTTTTAATGGCATTTTCATGCCTAAAACCCTTTCATGAATTTCAGGCTTCGACAACCTCTCTGGCTTTAGGCGTGTCCTATATTTATATAGTGATATATTTTCTATTTATCATGTACCTACCTAAGTCTCACGTCTTCTCGCTAGCCATGGTATTCCGAACCAGTGGTGGATTCACTCGACGATTCAAAAGCACCGTCAAAGAAATTAGAAAATAACTTTATCTATGAAAAATAAAAAAGAGAATATTAAGTAAAATTTTTTATTCGATTATTGTGCGTAAATCGCTTTTTAGTATACTTATAGTTAATTTTCTCTTCAAAGCGAAATATCTTATGCAAATTAAAAGGCAACCTTTTTGCCTCGGCTTCATAGACTCCCCTTAATTGTAAATCTAATTGAGGATGCTAAGGATATCTTTTCATCAAAATGTATCGCCGACGAAACGTAAACAAGAATATTCCACTCGAAACGTTGTTGTAAATTGAGACATTTGTATCATTTTTTCATTTGTTGACTTGTTGACTTAAATCTAACGGCCTTGTAATTATTTTTGGAATAAAGAATAACATCATTATAATATTTTGACGGGGGCCGTACTGTCAATGCATAAAGCAATAATATTATTTACTCAAAATGACAATTTGATGTCACGTACCAAGGTACGTTAAGGTATTTTAGGAACGTCAAGACTTTCCTAAAATAACGATTATAATAATAATAGTTAAAAAACTAAAAAATACGCTTTTGACGCAGACACTCCGGGTCTCAGGAAAACAAAAAATCGCTAATCCTGATTATCCTAGTAGGGATAACGGGTCAAACTGTTTAAAATATTGAATGGTCATCGGTCCTTAATAAGTATGCCAAATTTCGAGTTAATCCGACGTTTTAAAGGGGGTCAAAATCATGTTCAAAGATTCCGTTACATACTAACATACATACGTCTTAAGCTAATAAAAAGCGTGTAAAAAAGGAAAGTCTACAATAATGAAACAATGGCAAATCCTTAAACGCCTTAGAAGTATTTCAATTTCAGTTCAAGTATTTAGAAACAGCTGGGTTTCTTGCCTGCTCTCTGTAATCATTTCATTGGTAGGCTATATACTCGATTTATCATAGTAGGTATTAACTGTTCAGAAAGCGAACGTACCTATAGTACGCGTGCGAGTTGAATGCAGAGCTTATGTATGTGTTACCATACATTGTGCGCTAGGGTGTGGAACACCCTCCCAGCACACGTGTTTCCTGCCACTTATAACTTAAGTACTTTCAAGGCAAGAGTGAATAGGCATCTTCTAGGCAAGCGCCTTCCAACCTAGACCTCATCATTGCTTTGCACTAAGCATGATTGTCGTAAAGCGCAAGCCTATCACGCAATAAAAAAAAAGCTCTGCATTCAACTCGCGCGCGAACTATAAATTACGTTCCAAATGGTTGGTTGAGTCCTATAGGTGACTATTCAAAGTGCCTGATAACATATTATGACATTAACATTTTGATTTAGTATCTCATTTAATCATACTAAAATTCTACATCAATGCATTTAATAAATGGGTTACTTTCTTAAAAGCTAAAAGCTTACCGCGTACAACCAAATCGTATTAGATATCTTAATAGAAATAACATTCAATTTATCGGTCACGCACGTCACAAAAAATATTTAATTATTCGTCCCAGTAACGGCCGAATAGCCGATAAGGCGTCCCATATCTTGATATTTGTCCACAAATTACGGTAATCGTTGTTGTTAAGGCGAGTCACCTCCAAGATTTTAGGAGGTGAGGTGTGGGGTGCCGCCCGCGCGTCTCGCGGTACATTTCTCGTAGAGACTAGCGGGGAAGCGGGCAGCGCGGTATATTCTGAAACCGCTTGGCAACGTTCAAATTCTGGGATTAATTTGAATTAAATAGATATAGGACTTCAGTTTGAAATAAATTTTAGCAGGTTCTCATTAATACTTCAAGAGGAATTTATCCATATAAAAATGATGAGCAAAGTCGAAAATTTTATTAATAAAAAATTCGTTTTAAACTTTTAATTTAGCCTGTTTCAAGATTTTTTTTGATCGAGTAAAGTACATCCTATCGTGTAACAAATTAGCACATTCTTTAGACAATATCTTTAAGTGTATCGGATATTTTTTGTAAGACCGTTATTTAATAGTAAATACCGAAAAAATTTGATCTAGCAAACCAGTTTTCACCGCTGAGCTGAGGTGACTCGCCTTAACCGCGCCATGACACGCGAGTGCGTTTGGACGGTCACTGTGTATAACTCAATTTTAACATTAAAAGGGTAGGCTGGGTCAACTAATATTTCATTAGATACCATGGAGTTTGGACGGCCAACATAACCTTCCGAACTAACGCTAATTACAACTTGAAGGAACTCGGCTCTCTCTTATGACAATAAAATTGGCAGTCATAGGGAGTCCGCTGATATTTTTTTTTAATTTAAAAAACATAAACCTTAAAACTAAAACATTAAAGTTTCACGAATGTAGTATATTTCTATTTAAGACCTTTTGTCTTCGTAACAACGCGAGCATTTCAGTGTTCGCGAGCATGTCGCTGTTCGCGAGCATCTCAGTGACGCGGTGTCGGTGACGCGAATCCACAAGTTTACCCCCTACCAAAAAGTGCTCAACGCGGCTAAAGAAGTTTTCACTTCAAAAAGAAATCCTGAAGTTTTCCGGTAAGAGGAAAACGAGTCAAAGAACTTTCATCTACGCGATGGACAGATTTGGTGAAGAAAATAAAAAAAACATTTAAATTAAGAAAATTCAGAAATTATAAATTCCCAAATTGACCCTGCCGGCGTGATTGAAGGACAAACCAACAAACAGACTTTCGCATTCATAATATTAGTATGATTAAATCTAAACCTGAAAACTTTTAAAAAATACTTTTATTGTTTGCATTTCAAAAATGGTTGACCGAAACCATTCTTTTTCGTAAAAACATTCTTTCATTTTTATTACAGTTCCTTCATAACATTTTAATATTTCTTGTTGTGGCTCTATTCATGAATTCATAAGGATGGTTGATTCTGAAGCATTGTATCCAAATTGCTCGTCTGCGTTGTATGGCGGAGGAATACAGGAATACCCGAAGTAACGCGATTATTCCGTTGTCGTGGCGTTTTAAATAATCTCCAACCCTCTCAATTGCACTTGAAGTTGTAGGAACACCACTTCTTTCGTAATTTGAAATATATTTTCAGGTAAAGTAAAACTTTATATTATCTAGTGACTACTCGTGCTTATGCTATTTCGCAATCGCAAGTGTAAAATATAAATATTAATAGTAGATTTTTAACCATACTTGTATATTACAAACTAGCTGATGCCCGCCCGGGATTGAGGTTATTTGGTTCGCGCAGGAACTATTTGATTTTCCGAGATAAAAAGTAGCCTTTGTACTATTCCAAACTACAATCTGTCTTTGTGCCAAATTTCATTAAAATCCGTTCAGCCGTTCTGTCGTTATTGAGTTACAAACATCCTGAAAAACCAAAATCCAATATTAGTATAGATAAGTATAAGGTATGTAAGAAGTCAACTAGTTATAAAAAAGTTTTATGAGCAGTTTCAGCCTGCCTGCCTGTATTTTCTTTCTTGCTCCCATCGGAATTTTGAAAAATCTGGCCTTATTACAAATTGCACTGTAAAAGGGAACCTAGTCTGTGCAAAATTACAGGGCCAAGTGTTTGGTCTGGGTGTTAATGAGTGAGTCAGGAAGTAAGTTGTTAACTTGCATCTTCTAGACAAGTGCGTTCCACCTTAGGCTGCAACACTACTTCCAGCACTTGAGCTCATGTCAAGAAAAAAAGAAAAGAACTTGACATAAAGTATAAACAGATGTATTGGCTACTTGGTAGACATTCCTCGCTGTCAATACACAACAAGATCCTGTTATACAGACAAGTCCTGATGCCCATTTGGACCTACGGCATACAGCTATGGGGCTGTACCAAAAAGAGTAACATCCAAATTATACAGCGGTTCCAAAATAAAGTACTCAGGAGTATAGTAAATGCGCCCTGGTACATCAGAAATGACGATATTCATCGGGACCTCAATATTGAATACGTCGAACAAATTATAACCAAATTTGCGAAAGCCCACGACCATCGGCTTCATCACCACGTTAACGTTGAGGCAATCCAGCTGCTCGACGTAACGAAACTAGTGAGAAGACTAAAAAGGACTAAGCCTTTTGAGTTAGTGTATAGTGATAAGTGACAGTGTAAAGTGTAGTGCTAATAGAACACATGAACAAAGTGTCTAAGATTATCAAGAAAGACTAAGATGCGTCAATGGACAACTTCTTAGTACATAAGATAAATTATAAGTTTAGGTTAAAGCAAAACTGCTCATTAGCCAATTAGTTAGGCTAGATCGTAGTTAAATGAGTACCTCGCTGGTTCTCAATAATAGGAAAAAAAAAAAAAAAAAAACTACTTCCAGCAAGTCTTATTGCAGCCAAGCGCTAGTCTACAAAAAAAAAGTTGGTCAGGAATTTTCTTTTTTTTCGTATGATAAGAGAGGGTTTTTTTTTTCAATGTATTTTTTTATTAAATATTTTCGGCTACTACGTGGCTATCCTAGTTACCGAACCGCGTATTGTGTGTGATTTCAATCCGGAAGGCTTGAATGCTCTCTTTGTTTCTTAATGGGATCTGCGAGGCATCAGATACGAGGGTGGCGACGGTAAATGTACAGTGATTTACTATATTATGTATTGTGCTTTTTGATTGTTGACGATATTTTATGAAATGGAATATAAATGTTTGTTTTTATCTGGAAATTGACAGGTTTTGGATATGATTTTGATGACCCAGTGATCGCAGTGGGGAGCGCTGTGGTGGTATAATTAAGTGGTTTCTGATTCGAGTCCCGGCAAGGGCAATTTGAGAGTTCATAATTTTTTTAATGTCCTGTTCAGATCTGAGGTTTCGCCTGAGGCTAGTTACCACACTAGTTACCACACTACCGGCAAAAAAATCCCGCTGTACCATGCCGTGTAGAAGCCGATTGGGTGTATGGATGCAAAATCCCTGCAAGTATAGAACGCTACCATCTTAAACTGCAATTAAAAAAACACGTCATATATTTTTGCCTGTTTTTTCCCAAAAAATTTATAGCTTGTGTCAATCGGGATGCTGTAAGGATTCTAACGATACCACATACATCCAAATCTGTTCAGGCATTTAGAAGTTATGGTCGAATAAAGAAATTCACATACATGCATACATACATGACGCCTGAAAACATTATACTCCTTTTTTAGGCAGTCGAGTAAAAAATGTAGTTACAGCAAATCCGTGACTGGAATATTTTAAAAGCTTTTACCGATGGCTGCACGTATGAAAGAAACCAGCAGTTGGGAGCTAAAACCCTAATAGTCAAGACCTCCTGTTCTTTCGTAGACGAGACGGTTTGTTAATAATGCACTTTGAGCGGTTGTCCGAGAGTAAAGTGCGAATTGCCCTCATTCCATTGAAAATTCACAACATAGGGCCCGAAACACTCAGCAACGATGATACTAGTGAGATCGCAGTTACGGGCTAACTTGTAGTGGATAAAACATTAAAAAAAACTAGAGTAAACGCAAATGTGTGATCTTTAAAACATGGCATTAGGTGTTTTTTTTCTTTTTAATGCCACTACAACCAGAGAACAAACAAACAACACAAATTCAGAAATTACAAATTTTTTATTTAATTTAACCGACTACCCCTTTTTATTCCACAGGTAAAAACATAACTTAATCGACTTTTTTTTTTTTATATCCTCTACAAGCTTGCCCTTGACTGCGATCTCACCTGATGGTAAGTGATGATGCAGTCTAAGATGGTAGCGGGCTAGTCTGTTAGGGGCATGGCAGTTATATTAAACCCATACCCCTTCGGTTTCTACACGGCATCGTACCGGAACGCTAAATCGGCACGTCTGTGCCGGTAGGGTGGTAACTAGCCACGGCCGAAGCCTCCCACCAGACCAGACCAGGGAAAATTCAGAAATTATAAATTCCCAAATTGACCCCGCCGGGGATCGAACCCGGGACCTCCGCACGTTAAGGCAATAGCGCTACACACTGCGCCACGGAGGTCGTCAAACTTGGACGAAGTCGTGGGGCATCATCTAGTAATCTAACACACGAACATAAACTAAGCACAGGTTCTGAAGTATCGGTCAACCTATGCTTAAGACTGGTCTTTAGATCAGGGTCTTTCAATACGATATGAGAGATACTCCATCTTTATCTAGATAGCTCAGTAATATTGTTTATATAATATCTAGTGCAAGAAAACTTGTATTATCTAGAATATTGCGAGCGCTCGCTTGCAGCTGCGACCTGTCGCTCATAACTCCGTAACTCCGGCTTGAGCTAAATTGATTTAGCACTTTCTTTATAGCGCATTAGCTGTAATGGGATTATTACAAGTAGCTTTATAAATGAGATTAAATAAAGAACGTGCTTATCTGGAAGAACAAGACATTTCTTATGTCCGTATTTATAAACGCGGAAGTGGATCTATCTGCTACGCTTTCACGGCCATGTGTTCATCCGATTTGGATGAAAATTGATTACAAAGATACGTTGCATCCCGGGAAAGGACATATTATTATACTTTTTCCGCGGCAAATTAAAGAAATAAATTAATGTAGCCTATGTCCTTCCCCGGGATGTACCTATACCAAATTTCATCAAAATCGGTAGAACAGATGGGCCGTGAAAGCGTAGCAGACAGACACACTTTCGCATTTATAATTTTAATATGGAAACGTAGTAAATATTATCATACAGTCAGTTAATACTTTTTTAATAGCCTAGACTTTAACATACCATATTTTTAACTCCACAACAAATAGGAGCCTTACAAGTAATTTGTGTTGGCATTTTCTCGGCGTTCAGCCCGTAACGAGGTCATAAGCTATCTAATGGTGGTTCAGTAAATGAACTTAATGCATCCCCTTATCGCGTACACTCGGGCTTATCTAAAAAACTCAGTTCTGTATGGTTCGTGGGTCTAAACGACCGATTTAATAAACTCGATCGCACCCTAATGGCTGTAATTTTCGCGCGAGGGTTAACAAGCTCCGTCCGAAACAAATGTTGGTGCATTCGTCAACCGCTTATTTGCACGGGGTAGGACAGACCGAGCGCATTTGCCTTTGCCGCAGAATAAATTACCCACAGTTGCTAGTCGGTAGATATAAAATTTTGCATTCCGCTCCTAATTTTACTAGATATTGTCTATTATAGTTAAGGAAGTTTTCAACCATGTGCATATTCTTTGATATGGTCTTGTAATAATAATAACGAATAACGTAAAAAATATAATAATGAAAATGAATTAATGTATAGTATCGTGGATTTTACGAATATTGATAACTCGTGTTTTATATCTCGTATTAAGCACACAAGATAATTTAAACGCTGTAGAAAAACAACGCTGGTAGAGTACCTAATGCATACAAAGCCACTTAACTGAATTACTTGAGTCTACAACTTTAAAAGACCATAAAATCTAATCTACCATAAAAATATCTCTGAAATCCCTGGTCTGTGCACATTCATAATAAGCCCCATAAAAATATGATTGCCCATGGTATTATTTTCTTGATTGTTCAGCGGTTTCCTGTGCCTCATAATTTACTTACTGTTTTCCCCAAATTGTATTCTGTAATGCGAGTCATTTGGGGAATATAAAGATTGTTTTTCTTGAAATTTTTATTGTATTTAACTTTTTTTTAATGAATTTTAAATAACGAGCTATTTTTGTTTTAAATATGGAGTCTACTTTAAAGGAGACTGAACAAACACAGGCCATGCTTGTGTCAGAAGATAATTATTTTCATAATTTAAGTTTAATTTTTTAATTCAGTTTGGCACAAAAAACAAAGTGCTGCCTATCCCGAGATTTTTTCATCATTTTAAAAGTACTCCAATTGTATTTGTAAAACCAGACTCCATTTTTATCCGTAGACATACCTTGTGATGTTATTGTTGAAATCGATGAAATAAAAACGGGCGGTAATCGACTTTTAATCGATTAAAAACTATCATTTTCATAGTATTATAAAAAAATATCGATATTTATTTGCAAACCATTTTGATAGAATCGACTCAACTCGGTGCTAGTTGAAACACTTGCAGGTTAGTTGTCTGTGGTTTTTGCTTACTGACATTTTTGCTATTTTCGACAGCAAAGGTGATTCGAATTTAGATATTTTATTCCCATGCCGTTGTCTTGTACGTCGAGTTGAGATAAAGTATATTATTTCCTCCGTATGCGCTAAAACTTCTCTAATGTTGCAGCTTGCGTTTACGCGTTTGTGCAGTGTTGTTATTTTGCTGGTAGGCTTCTGGTAGGTATAGGTAAGCGTTGTCTATTAGCAAGGTCAAAGTAATACTCACTGGTACTGTTAAAGACATTATTTAAAAATATAAATACAATGGCACCTTATATATCTTCAAATATTGATTCATTGGCAATAACTATTTACTGGTTTTACTATAGGCAGCAGTAGAATCGTCCTGGTGAAGTGTGGTACCTACTACCATACCTAACCTAACCTTTTACATAAAATTGTTTTTCTCAAAAACTGGGAGGAATAAATTAAAAATTGTTTTTGTTTATGAAAGTAGGGTTATCAAACTTTATTTTAAGCAAACTTTTATCGAGACACAAAAATATTTGTTACTAGCCCAAACTCCATATAGTTTTGCTCAGTCTCCTTTTATATTATTTTCAGCTGACTAACGTATAAAGTATTATAAATATTGGAATCCTGTATTGTAATGTATTATGACTGTCAAATTATATAAAAAATCGTCTAGCTCTAAATTACTTTCGAGAGGGCTAATTATACCTATACTTTTCTGGGGTTAGCGCCAAGTCACAAGGTTCGTCTAACGACTTTGTCTTATATCCATAAGAAGGCCAAGGAGGCCAAGGCTATAGTGAGAGCGTACACTATTGCTATAGACCCAGCAGCTGCAACGGATTTAACTTTAAAGTATTCCTTGATACGTCTTATTACGTTGGCGAGAACTCTTAATTTTCCGGAATAAAAAGCCTTTCCTGGGACCTGGGACACAATTTTACGTACGTTTTCCGTACTAAATTTCATCGAAATTGATTGAAAAGATGAGCCGTCAAAGCATAGCAGACAGACAGACAGACATATTTATATTTATATAGTATGGACATAAAACATACAGTAAGTACCTACTCCCTTTTTTAATAAAGTTTTTTAATATTAATTATTTAACTTTTAATCCAATCCTTTTCTAATGAGTTCCCTGAAACACGTAATACCTACTCTTTTTATTAGCCTTAAACGCGCTGCAGTTTTCTATTCCCATGAAAGACTAATTAAAATTCCCCACTACCCTCTAAGAGGCTAGTGAAACTACTTTCCATCCAGGTCGCTACCGTATTTTCACTGATACTATCTCGACATGATTATTTATGCCAACGTTAGGGGGAATAGCTCCTTCGATATGCTGCTATAATATATTATGTGGTTTGTATTATACAGGGTGGTCCAAATAGTGGCGCGTGAGTGAGAAAAAAAAATTTTGATTCCTCGTACCTACACCTATCAGAAAATACCCCATGAATGTTCAGCGATTTTTGGTAGTTATCGAGTTTTAATTTTTTTAAGTTTTTTCGTGCGATTTCTGAGTGATTTTTTTTTCTTTTTATTTACTTAGTGTTTTTTCCGAACATTTTTTTTTTGAACATGCTTGCTATGAAGTGTATTTTGTAATGAAGTGTAATGAATGAACGAATGTAATGAATGAAGTGTAATTAATGGGAATGAAGTGGATTTTGTATTTTGGGAAAATCGGACATGGGCCATACTACATAAGCAATATTACTCAAAATGACAGTTTGATGTCACGTACTTTGACGTTACTAAAATAAGGATTATAATAATTCTAAAACATGAAAGTCAACAATATTGAAACAGCGTTGGCTATGTCCCTGAATTTATCAAGCTAAAAAGTAAATACTAACTGACACAGTCAAAAAATAAAAAAATAAACCCATTTTCTTTGATTAAAAAGAGATCGTTTAAGTAAGTAGCGATTATGTACGATGGGTAATAAATTCCATGCCGAATGCTTGCAACAGTTACTGAAGCTTAGAAAAACTTACTATATAGATAGGTACTCAAGTTTTTCAGTTCCTTTGTTAAGTGGACCGTTAAATTGTGAGTTATGGTCGGTTCACTAGTCGATAGTAGCAGAATAATAGTTCAGTTTTCTTTACAGAGGGGAATTTTTGTGGACATTATAACGAAATTGTGATACGGATGATTCATAGGTCAAAAATATTTTTTTTCTTACTGATTATTATATGCAGGATCTTCCAAAAGGCCTAAAATTCACATATTCTGTTAGATAATCATTTTATAATATCAATAAGAAAAAGTGTGTTTCAATTTGATAACGTCACAATATGTATTACATATAAAAAAAAAAATATCCACTACAAATTAGCCCTTGATTGCGATTTCACCTGATGGTAAGTGATGATGCAGTCTAAGATGGTAGCGGGCTAACCTGTAACTTCCATACTAGAAGCGCATTTTTAAATTTGACAAAGAGTTGTTGATTTGATTGAGTATTATATTTATATTTATATATTATATTTATTTAGATTTTTAAGTAATAATAAATTCCATTGGGTTCATTAACTCATTATGACCGACGCAAGGTGGTTAAGGGTGAATATTAACGTTCAACCAATAGACGTTAGATCATGTAGGGTGGGTACTCAGTTTATTTATTACATGTAGGACATATACATTTCAAAAATTACGGCACGTTTTGACCCTACCGCCGATTCAAAAAGCAGGTTCTACTCCGAGCATAGCTCTCCATCGTCTCCTGAGTGACACTGAGCCGTCTTATCAGGTCCTTAGTAAGTGGCCATGTTTTGGAATCATCAACTCTTCACTGGTAACACACTGTTTGAAGACATTCGTCTTCAGATAGCTATGTTTGTGTGCAGTGAGACAAAATGAGTCAAGACAAATTGCTGAAGCCATTACGCTGATTTCGTTTCGCTCACTAATTAATTTAAAACTGTCGTTAGAGAAATGTTCGATTTGGACTTCAAAGGAAAAGGTCCAATTAGGAAAATCACTCGCCAAACTAATTTGGCGCGAACGTTCCGTCTTGTTAGTGAAAATGTTTCACTGTGAATATGTGTCAAAGATTGAAGATAAAGATGTAGAGTTTTATCTCAGATCGTCCATTGATCCATACTATACATAAGTAATTGTAATTATGCGAAAGTTGATTTTTGACATTTATTCTTGGCAATTTGCTAAAAGGTTTTTGTATAAAATACTCGCTCATTCTCGCGATTTCGTCCTCGTATAATGAGGTTTTCCGGGATAAAAAGAAGCCTTTGTGTTATTCTAGACTATAATCCATCTCTGTGCCAAATTTCATCCAGATCTGTTCAGCCATTCTGCCGTGATTTGCAAACATTCATTCATCCATCCAAACTTTCGCATTTATAATAATAGTATAGAAGCATTGCAACGTATGCTAGAGTATTATTATCTGGTATTAAACTCAAGCTCAAAGTAGGTTTTGATTCAAAATTGGTTCAAAAATATGACAATGGAAAATTACAGTCTTTAGGAAGTCCAACACCCAAAACTACACTAATACATTTAGCTACTGCTTCTGTTGCTTTCCAAAAATCAATTAATTTCAATATCACTTTGTATCTAAAAATAGTAAGAAGCTATTTGTAGATATACAAAGTTTTTTTCTTTTTTATCCACTACAAGCTAGCCCTTGACTACGATCTCACCTTGTGGTTAGTGATGATGCAATCTAAGATGGTAGCGGGCTACCCTTTTAGGGGCATGGCAATTATTAAACCCATACCCCTTCGGTTTCTACACGGCATCGTACCGGAACGCTCAATCGCTTGGCGGCACGACTTTGCCGAAAGGCTGGTAACTAGCCACGGCCGAAGCCTCCCACCAGGCCAGACCAGGGAAAATTCAGAAATTATAAATGCCCAAATTGACCCTGCCGGGGATCGAATCCAGGACCTCCGCACGTTAAGGCAACAGCGCTACACACTGCGCCACGGAGGTCGTCAAAGTGATATTGAAATTAATAATAAAAGTGATCTAAACTTACCATACTCAGGTACTATAGATCAACTCATATTTTAGGTTAAACTTAACAATATGAGGTCGCGATCTTACCTTGTTAACCGTAAAATGACGCTAATTAGTTGGAACGATGCTATGCAATATCGAGTCAACCGCTTTAATGGCTGTACTTTAGTATGGTGTAAAGTTAAACTACCCGAGAATTACATCCATACTTCTATACTAATATTACAATTGCGAAAGTGTGGCTGACTATCTGTCTGCTACGCTTTAACCGATTTTAATACAATTTGATATAGGCTTCATCCCGGGAAAGGACATTGACTACCATTTATCAAGCAACATTAAAGAGAATTGAATGAAAAACTTATTCACCTTCTGAAGTTGCGAGCATCAGCTAGTCTATTATAAAAATCTTAGGGCCGATTTTTCCATCTCCAAGTTACTTAACTGACGAATAAGATTTAAAATTAAAACAAATATCGTTGAGAAGTCGGTAAATTTTAAAATTTATTTATTAATTTATTTAAACAAAAAAAAAACACTTATTTTATAACAATTTGAGTATAATTTCTTCTTAACTTCTCAATAACTCAATATCACCTAATAATCAGTTTAAGAAAGCAATTATTATCAATCTATTAAAAAAGATGAGCTAATTCTGAATTATGGCACTTACTTATATTTCTACACATTTTTATGTGCGATATATAATATATGCGAACTGATGACAGCGCTCGTTCAACATTTTTACAGCACATCAAGATTTCTATAAACAGTCAATGCTTTATGGCATAACGCCGTCCCAAGTCGCAAAACGCCTTAAGAGCTCGCTTTACGAGTTCCGTTTATATCCCCCCCTCTCCCCCCACTCTGATAAATTAAATGTAACATCTTCAAACGGCGGAAGACAAGGCAATCTTCGTCGTGTTTTGAACGACTCATATACCTATAGTCTTTTGTATAACCTTTTGTCAATGTTTGGGAGCAGCATCGTGAAATAGATACTCGTAAATCTACAAGAATCAAGATACTATACTATACTATAAATTTGGTATTGATAATCCTGTTTTTTATATACTTACTAGCTGATACCCGCGACT
This sequence comes from Erebia aethiops, assembly GCA_923060345.2. Lineage (NCBI taxonomy): Eukaryota > Metazoa > Arthropoda > Insecta > Lepidoptera > Nymphalidae > Erebia > Erebia aethiops. The sequence continues at coordinate 21,233,711 of OV281080.1, read as the reverse complement.
TCGTCCGCGTGGATTGAGGTTTTTAATTTTCCGGGATACAAACTACCCCTATACCAAATTTCATCAAAATCTGGTGAACAGATGGGCCGTGAAAGGGTAGCAGACAAACAGACACACTTTCGCATTTATAATATATACTAATAAAAAATGTCCCGCGACTTCGTCCGCGTGGTTTAAGTTTTTTTTATTCCCGGGGGAACAAATTCAATCATGCTGCAACGAGCACCGCATTGACGTGATTTTTTGCATGGGTATAGTTGAGGACCTGGAGAGTGACTTAGGCTACTTTTTATCACTGAAAATTAAGGAGTTTCCGTGGAAATTAAATTAAATCGCGGGAATCAGCCTGTTATGCAAAACCACCAGACCAGACGAGAGAAAATTCAGAAATTTACCCTGCCGTGGATCAAACATAGGTGTTATAAAACAAAGAACTAAATGCACTAAATAATTTATATCTGCAAGGTTGTATTGTTTGTCATCAAGATCCTAAGCAGTTCCGTTGTTCCCCAAGAACACGATAATCCCGCCCTGAGTGGGGCTTTAGAGGCTGCAGTCTGTAATTACTCACGGATAAGTTTATTTTGCTATCTTGAGAGGATGGAGTAATTGAGAACATCTTCACCACTGAGCCAGGGAGGTCGTCAAAATTATCATTGTCAAGGACTGAATGCACTAAATAAAATTTATATCTGCAAGGTTGTATTGTTTGTAGATAGTTCTCGAGATCCCAAGCAGGTCCTTTGTTCCCCAGGAACACGATAATCCCGCCCTGAGTGAGGCTTTAGAGGCTGCAGTCTGTAATTACTCACGGATAAGTTTATTTTGCTATCTTCAGAGGATGGAGTAATTGAGAACATCTGGGCGTAATCCTTGATCGAGCTTTCATAAATTAATTTTGCTATTCCGTGGGTTTCATTCTTTATCTTTTTGATTTATCTTTATAATTATTATCATTTTTGCTTTATCTTAAACTACATCTTTTGTATGTTTGGCAATGCCTCTGTATTGATCGCAATCACTTACGTTTTGGTCTACTAAGAAAATAATACTTGAAGCAAAAATGTTACAAATGGCAACTATAATAATATTACCAAGGCATAAACATAAATCCCGCGTAAGCTCCAGTGATTTAGAATTTTGTGTTCGTATTTTAACCCCATAAATTAATTTAAATAACTTAAAGAATACAAGAGAAGAAGCAATATATGAATTTCCTTTCGATAATTTTGACCCCATTTTGCATACATCTTTTTAATCATTGCAAAAGATTTAGAAGGGTCTCAGAAGGGTTCTAGTCTTTAAAAATAGTCTCCGCAGCATTTTGTATAACGAGAACTCTCAGGCAAAGAAAACATCGTAGGGAAACTCGTATTTTCCTCACGATGTTTTCTTTCACCGCTACAACAGTCATGTTTAATTGTTCAAACGTATTTAGGAGCCTATGCAAACAAAATTAATTAGGAATGAGCGGTTGTTATTCCTCGGTGGTTACTGCTGAAATTAATTCATCATCACTGAACCTACGTTTTTAATTATAAAACTAATCGATTCTAATTCAGAATTGTTAGCGTATTCGTACAGCTTCGAATATAAATCACCTGAAATAATAGACAATGCAGTATTGCTAATATTTAAATTTCCAGGCGACACCGCACCGCCTGCATTGAGTGCATTGAGTTAATAGTTTAAAGCATAGAGCAGCAAACTATATCAGGCGTCAATACTACCACCACTACAGCCCATTAACGTCCCACTACTGGGCACAGGCCTCCACTCTCATAGGAGAGAGGGAACCTCACCTCGCTGCTCCAGTGTGGCTTTAACGACTATTATCATGTTAGTGATAATAACCAATACTACGCCTCCAGTTTATTTTTTATCATCTACAAGTTAGCCTATCTCACCTGATGCTAAGTGATGATACAGTCTGCAAATGGTAGCGGTCTAACCTGTTAGGGGTATGGCAATTATATTAAACCTATACGCCTAATCTATTTCTACACGGCATTGTACCTTCTCTTAGGTACTTCTCCGGTAGGGTGGTAACTAGCCACGGCCGAAGCCCCCCACCAGGCCAGACCAACCCACCACCTCCCATGGCCCCCACCAACCTCGCGGTTATATGGGCCGAATCGCGGGAGAGCGCCCGTTCGGTACTTGCTCTTGGCGTTTTTCCCGGGGCGCTTTCTTGGCTCCCTACAAATTCTTTTTTTCTCTCCTTGTCCCTTTAGAGGGAAAAAAAAGAGAAAAAGGAAAGACTAATCTTTGTCCCCTTTCTGGGGCAGACATTCACAAACACGCAGATCCCCGCGTCCCACGCGGTACAGATCCTCTCACCACCCAACGGTCCACGATCACGGTGCCAAGCTGTTCCGCCTCTTGTGCCAGGGCCAGACCAGAGAAAATTCATAAATTATAAATTTCTAAATTGACGGGATCGAACCCCGTACCTCCCACGCTTAGACAACAGCGCTCAACATTGCGCCAGGGAGGTCGTCGTCATTTTATTTTCAGAACTAAACTACCGCTTATTTGCTATCACCGCATTGCTATAGGTATGTCTGACGCCTGCCTTACAGATTCACTCTTCTTTTGAAGGTTACTTGCAGCTGGCTGCTGGTGGGGAAAATAGATCCATATTCTAGCGGTGCATATAATAGAATCTGATGATTACAAAGAAGAGAAACCTTGAAAACATTTATCTTTTTTAATCTTAAAAGCCTAAGCCGTAACCAGGCAAGAGGTTAGTTTACAGACTTTTGAACCTTGAAACTAACTCTTCAACTTCAACTAACCTCTTGCCGACTTCCTCTAAACGTTTACGATTACCTGCGAAATATATTTCTACGAATGGTCTCAACGAGTCCACACGTCCCACCAGTTTACTGAATGACATTATTTTGGCTAAACTTGAACACCAGTCTTTGTCAGGACATTGCTGCTCTAGTAACATGACAGCTCTATGATTGAATACATTATCCGTAACCATTTTATATGCTAGTTTGCTATTTTAATGGTGGCATATTTCATTTGCTTTCAGTCCATTTGAAATATTATTTGGAGCTTTCGTGTTATGTATTGTAGCGGGCGGTTCGGTTACTTTTTATTTAGTCACGTTTCAGGGAAAGATTTGTTTTCAACTACAAAATTTTGACAAATGAGACGGAAAATAATGTATGGAAAATGCAATGCTTTATTAGGAAACTTCTATTTTGCGGAAGAGAATAAAAAATGTTGGAATACTTTGCTTGGGAATATATCTAATTTCCCATTAAGTATGTATTTTACCGGTTTGCACCGATTTGCGAAAATTCTTATTTTTCCTTACAACAGTTTCAAACATAATAATCCAATGGTAAACACAAAATATTTCTTTAGGGTAGACCAAGTGTGGTAGAGCTCTATGCTGCTGTGAAATTAGTAACGGTCAACTGAAGGTCTGTTCTGTTTTTGACATTTCGCTTATTAAGAAAATCCAATAAGAAAATCATATTCAGTGTATGAGATTGTGGCAATGTTGTACTATTCATACTATATGAAATATGAAATATTATAAATGCGAAAGTGTGTCTTTTTGTCTGTCTGCTAATCTTTCAAGGTTCAACCTATCTTTACGAAATTCAGTACAGAGTTAGGTTGCATCCCTGGAACGGAGATGACACTCAGTAGTTCAGTAAGTACCAAATTTCAACTAAATCGGCAGAAAGGATGGGCCGTGTATACAGACACACAAATAGACTAATACTAGCTGATGCCCGCAACTTCGTCCGCGTGGATTGAGGTTTTTCGGTTCCCGCAGGAACTCTTAATTTTCCGGAATAAAAAGTAGCCTAGGTGTAATATCAGACTATAACCTATCTTTGTGCCAAATTTCATCAAGATCCGTTCAGCTGTTGTGGCGTGATTGAGTAACAAACATCCATCCATCTATCCGTACACACATCGATCCATCCAGACTTCCGCATTTATAATATTAGTAATAGTATGAATACACGGATCTCTTGAAGAGAGAATTTGTAAATACGAGTAGGAACTTCGCATGTCTTTGTGAATATCTTACGCTCCTAAGTGCCCAGTGTAATTTATTATTGAAAGAAAATTCAAAGTTTATGACTTAAGAACTGCTCACAATGTGTCCCCCGGCGCGCGCTGACCGTCTTAGCTCCCTTTATAGTGCCTCGGAGATTTGGAAATGTTGTGAGTGGTTTTTAACTACCCAATAGGTACCTATATTAAAAGGTTTTACGTAAACGTTTGTGCTTGTTTTATGTAGTCGTCCAGTTCTTTCTTTATAATATCAACTAGATTATGCCCGCTATTTTAAAGCGGTGTACTTCCAGAACCTTATGTATACTGCTCGACTTTGTATGCAATCTCGACTCCTACGTTTAACTGTTACCTATAGATGTCAGCGGTCATAACGGGAGACCGACATCGATATATATGTAGGTACTAGATGGGCCCTTTCATAGAAAAAAGTTGGGCGTCCGACTTTTAGAGCGCACTCCTCACCTGTAGAGCCCTGTCCTTGTCCCCGCCATAGCGCTATCCCGCTTTTCAGACTAGATGGCGTTAGTAAATTAGGTCCACATTCTTTGTTTGACAGGGCCCGTCTATGTAAATTGAAGTCGTTGCGGAGAATGACCGCTCGACGTTCTTTTCGAGGCGAAATTCACGAAGGAAATTAAAATACCAAAGTGGCAGCAGCAGATCTATTATGAAACCAGCATCAATCATTGTTACAGTCTCAATCGTTGTGATACACTTCTTTCACTGCTGGAATAGTGAATTTTGGTCAATAATAATGGAAGAGTTTTAACCAACAACGTTCGTAACTACCTGTATTCGTTCACTGGAAATAAATATTAAATGACTAGCTGATGCCCGCGACTTCTTCCCTGTGGTTTGAATTTTAGGTTCCCGCGGGAACTCTTTAATTTCCCGGGATAAACTCTGTACGTCTGTACTCTGACGTCTGTATTATTCCAGACTATAAAATCTGTCTGTGCCAGTTCAGCCATTCAAGCGTGATTGAGTAACAAACATCCATCTATCCAAACTTTCGCATTTATAATATTAGTATAGAAGTATAGAGGAAGTCTTATGATTACACAACGTGACACATATTTCACATCCGACGTTCCGAATGCAGCTTCCGCTCTTTTTCATAAGAAATCAATACGTCTCGACATGCGGAGCTAATGCCCAATCGACACAAATCACACGGCTTCGCAAGCGCCATCAAAAGCCCACCGTCTCGACCTAGATCCGTTTCCTGTCTATTATTCACTGCTAATTTTAACGCGAAGTCTCTAAAGTGACTTGGTTAAGCGTCCATTGACTATATTGGGAATGCACTTATAGGGTTCCATTTAGACAATAATCTCGCCTGAAATATCTTTCCTATCTATTTTTTTACACTCTAGTAATCTATACTTTAATATTATAATTGCGAAAGTTTGGATGGATGGATGTTTGTTACTCAATCACGCCAGAATGAATCAACGGATCTACTTGTTTGGTACAGAGATAGATTATAGTCTGGAATAGCTACTTTTAATCCCGGAAAATCAAGGAGTTTCCGGGGAACGACAAAGTCACAGGCATCTAGTGTATTATAAGTGTAATGGGCCCCAGCCTTTCCGTCTATCTGCGTGTCACAGCCATTTTAAATACTAGATGATGCCCGCGACTTTGCGTTGTTAAAATTTTTGATTCACGCGGGAACTCCTCCATTTCCCGGGATAAAAAGCATAGCATAGCATATGTACTTCCACCAAACGTATCTATATGTACCAAATTTCGTCAAAATCGGTTGAACATATGGGCCGAGAAAACGTAGCAGACAGACAGACAGACACACTTTATTTGTATTATTTGTATGGACAAGCTTTAAGAGCTGTAATGTTGATATTTAGAACAGCTACAGAAGTCTGTTACCGGCTACCGCTACGACAGAATGCTAAGAATAGGTACAAATAAATAAAAAAATGTTGCCCATGGTCTTGCTCATGGTTCATGCGATGGACTGACAATATAAAATCAGTGGGTGATGTCTTGCATTAGCGCAGCTATCTTCCGGGGTGGAGGAATTGTCTTTCCTATCCTAAAATTTGATTAATTGACATCTGACTTAGACACAATTTTGAGAAAGGAAAGGTTTCTAAATTATTAGTTAATTAACTAGAAGTTTTAGCGTAACTGGGGGTAATTTTATAAATTGCTTCAGGCTGAGCCGTATGCCGTAGCTTCTAATCGCATCATCTGCCAGCCGACCTGTCAAATGCTGACGCCGTAAACTTTAACGCAAGCGTTTATCGCCCGTTTTCAGTGCGGCCATCAAACAGGCTGTTCCCTAGTCTTTTAAACGGGTGAGTAAATAGCTAGTAGCTCAAAACTTGACTCAAGATTCTGACTTCAAAGACAGTTCTTTGTTTTTGTTATCATTATTTTAATCATATTTTTGTTAATAACTCGTTACAACCGTTAAAATAAGGTTTATCAGGTCAACCTATTGCCGGCTCCGGGCTCATTACTGACATGGTTCTAGTCTCAGAATGTGAAATGGCGTATTGATCAAGCGTGTTTACAGTCCACCACACTAGATAATTGTGGATTGGCAAACTTCACACACCCCATGTAGTATCTAAGTAGTGTATTACCTCATATGATTCGTACTGTGTGTTTCTAGCAAAACATACATTATCAATAGTGGGCCACACTCTGCGAAGAGAACAACATTTCGAGACAATCTCTTGGACTATCCAGGATAGAGGTAGAGTGGTGGTTCTGAACAAACTTGGCAGCGTATGGTTCTGTGGAAAGTTGCGATGATAGGGATGACTTGAACACAAGAAAATCTTTGAAATGTACTTTGTGGAATGTGTATTGAACAGCTTGTTGCTAACGCTTGTTTAGTGGCTCCATCCTTCGCACCCTCATCAATCATTGGCGCTTCGGGCGGACATTGTAAACTGTGCTTAATTTCATTCTGCTGAATTAACTTTACGATGTGTGCGAATTGTTGCAAGAAAATAAAAAGGAAATTGCTTATTTTTCGGCTTTTTGTAACAAACATGTCTTTGTAACAAGAGTGACCACCATCACCACTTGCCAGCAAGTTTGATTGCAGCCAACCGGTAGATAAAATGTAAAAAAATAAACGCTAATGCTTATAAAGCGTTTCTTTTTAATTTCTTTATGTATGTATAACCCACAAAAGTAAAACAGGGTTATGCAAGGTAGTTAAAAGTTAGCAACTAGTCAAATCAGCATCTTTTACTTTTATCGATGGTTAAAAATGGTTATGAAATATAAAACGAATGGATATTACGTTTATTGGGTGATCCTATATTTAATAATAACTATAAAATATATTTTTTTCGACAAAGGCAACATCCCAATTCAAGCGCTTTTACGTCTTCATTGGATTATATTTCTGGTAGTGTATTTTTAAGGATTCGATTACCGCATCCTTTCCTATTCTGTCTTCGGAAGGGGATTATCGGGTTTAGTAAGTCAACGTGGAGTATATACCACAAATTAGAATATTTCACTTAGACACTAGATGACGTCCGTGGTTTCCCGTGGAACTCCTGGATTTTCTATTTATAGGATAGATAGTTATAGCCTAGAGAGTAACCCTCTCTATTACTATTCTTTCCTGGGATGCAACCTATCTCTTTAGCCAATTTCGTCAAGATTTATAGAAAAGATGAGCGGAACAGACGGACACGCTTTCGCATGTATAATAAGTATTATGAGGTACTAGATGATGCCTACGACTTCGTCCGCGTGGATAATGTTTTTCATTCCCGCGGGAACTCCTTAATTTTCCGGTATGGGCCTATGTACTTCCCCAGGATACATCCTGTCACTGTGCCCAGTGGCGTGTAGTTCATAGAGGCATAAAAGCACTGCTTACCCAAATAGAAATACTTACCTCAATGTTCATTTTCATCAATACAGCTGGTAAATAGGTATTCTGACCAACTAATGCCTACCCCAGCTTCAAACCCAGTGCACGCCACTGACTATACCCATCTTTCCTCAAAATCGGTCGAAAAATTAGGGCGTGAAAGCGCAGCAGACAGATAGACAGATAGACATTTTGCATTTATAATACTAGCGAATGCCCGCGACCTCGTCTGCGTGGTTTGAGGTTTTTTGGTTCCCGCGGGAACTAATTAATTTTCCGGGATACAAAGTAGCCTATGTCCTCAGTCCTATTACAGACTATAATCTACTCTGTGCCTAATTTCAACCAGATCCGTTCAGCCGTTGGCGCGTGATTGAGTAACAAACATCCATACATCTATCCATACATCCATACATCCATCCAAACTATCACATTTATAATATTAGTAAAATTAGTATCGAAGTATGGATAAACGATTCTGTTTTTGATAGAATATTATTTTATGGGAATGAGCTATTTTAACTAATATTAGTTCAGTTGATTAGTTTTCGAGCGTAGTATCCATATTTGAAACAACATCCATACTAATATAATAAATGCGAAAGTGTGTCTGTTTGTCTGCTACGCTTTCACGGCTCATGTTTGACCTATTTTAATAAAATTTGGTATAGGAATAGGTTGTATTCCGGGCAAGGACATAGGGTACTTTTTATCCCGGAAAATTAAAGAGACTCGCGGGAACCATCATCTATACTAATAATATAAAGAGGTAAAGTTTGTGAGTTTGTGACGTTGTAGGGGGTAATCTCTGTATCTTCAAGAACCGATTTTGAAAATTCTGGTACCAATAGAAAGCCACATTATTTGTGAGTGTCATAGGCTATATATTAACCCAAAAATTAGGGAGTTCCCGTGGGAATTTAAAAAACTTATTTCACGCGGAAGAAGTCTAGAATAAAATAAACGATAGCGTTTCCTGCAGTCAACAGTTAGAGGTGACCCATTTTAATCAATGATGACCTGAATTGGTAACCGAATTTATGGCATTCTGTTTGTATAAAATTTGCCTGATCACGTCCCTCGGAAAGCACGTTAAGCTTCTATTTCCGGTTGTTATTTTACCGTACAATTTAGAAGCTTAACAGTTTAACTTGAAAATCTTACTAATATTATAAATGTGAAAGTTTGGATGGCTGTATGGATGTATGGATGAATGGATGTATGGATGTTTGTTACTCAATCACGCCCCAACGGCTGAATGGGTCTGGCTGAAATTTGGCACAGAGGTAGATTATATTCAGGAATAGCACATAGGCTAATTTTTATCCCGGAAAATTAAAAAGTTCCTGCGGGAACCAAAAAACCTCAATCCACGCGGACGTAGTCGCGGCCATCAGCTAGTGTTACAATAAAACTATCTATTATGGCTAGCTAGTGTGAGCTAATTACTACTTATTACAAATCATGCCCGCGCGTGGAAGGGTGGCATGAAAGCTGGCTGCATTTCTGCGTCGGACAGCCAGGCTGATACTTTGCGACTTGAAATGAGCCAACCCTTCTCTTCTCTTCTATCATTAGATAAGGCAATTAACCGTGTTATTATCTATTTGTTCATCAAAGTTTAATTTTTTAATCCACTACAAGTAAGCCCTTGACTGCGATCTCACCTATTGGTAAGTGGAGATGCAGTCTAAGATGGTAGCGGGCTAACTTGTTAGGGGCATGCCGCATGGCAGTTACGTTAAACCAAATCCCCTAATCGGTTTCTACACGGCATCGTACCGCAACGCTAAATTCCTTGGCAGCACGTCTTTGCCGGCAGGGTGGTAACTAGCCACGGCCGAAGCCTCTCACCAGACCAGACCAGGGAAAATTCAGAAATTATAAATTCCTAAATTGACCCTGCCGGGGATCGAACCCAGGACATCCGAACGGTAAGACAACAGCGCTCAACACTGCGCCAGGGAGGTCGAAAAAATTTAATAATTGATACACAAGTAAAAAAATTTCTCGAGGACAAATCCTTAGGTACCTTATATTAGTGTCTTTAGACAAAAGATAAAGCGCCGTATACTAACGATTGTAGTAAAGAATTTCCCAACGTCTTGGTGCGGTCAGGTACATTTGTTACTAGCTAGTGGTCGAGACATGAAACGTTTAAGCATTTCCTCGTATCTTAATAGTCACGGTCTTAGCGAGTCTGTTAGTATTTCTTATGGTGATCGCATACAACTAGACAGCCCGTCTATGCGATCAAGATTCAAGAATAAATAGCAAAGAGGCGTGTCATTAAGAGCAATGAGTCGAGAGTACGTATTCACTGTTCATGTATACGTAGAATACTTGTTGAGGAATTGTGTTATCTATTTCACCTCTTATTTTTTGGTCGATTCAGTAAATTTGGGCGGCTTAGAAATTAGCTGTAAGATCGGATTTTTGTATATATACAGTCGATGCGATATGCCTGAAACTACTCAAAAGATACTCGTACATAGGTAATCCATACTAATATTATAAATGCGAAAGTGTGTCTGTCTGTCTGTTACGTTTTTACAGCCCGCCTGTTTAACCGATTTTGATGACAGGGATAGGTTGTATCCCGGGGAATGACATAGGCTACTTTTTATCCCGGAAAATTAAGGAGTTCCCGCGGGAATTGAATAAACTTAATCCACGCGGATAAAGTGACGGGCATCAGCAATAATTATAATGTTACTATATTATAATTATTGCAATAATTATAATATAGTAATATTATAATATTAATTATTGCGAATCACAGTTTGAGTTGAAAAAGTTAATAAAAATTATGCGCCATTGTAATTCACTGCATTAATGACATGCATATTATCCTTTTCGCCACAGAAAAATGCGTCTATTTTAGCTCTTGAGGGCGTAATGCGATCACCTTAATAGAAACGGTCTTCTATCTACTAGCACACTTCTAAATGACACCATTGCAATAGAGAGCGTGATAATCCTAGAACACTAGGCTTTAGACTGGGGAGAAGCGCTGAGCAATCGATTTGGCAACTTGCCCGACTCGATACCTGCGACCTAGTTCCGCCCCTGATCTTATTTAGAATAGCTTTTACGAGAATATTTGTCTACACCTAATTAAACTAGATACGGTTTGAAATGCTACAATGTCTAAGTTTTCAGGTTATAAACCTGTATCAATAAACCTTTAGCGACAAGTAGGCATACTGTCATCAATATTCATAACAAGACTATAGTAATGTGTAATATATAGTAATGTATAATATAATATTATTATAAGACTGTAAAATTCTACCATAATATTCCATTTCTATTTGCTTTTTAATACCTACAACATTGTTATATTGCAAGTTTCGCTTTATTTATTTGAATGCTTCTTGAAACCTTTATTTAATTTAATTAAGTAGGATGTTTTATTAATTTAGTTAACAATGCTTTTTACTCATTGTAAACAAGTTAATTTAATAACAACTGTTGAAATAAAATATTTCTATTTATCAAGTTCTATTCTCTCATTTATTAAAACTATGGAATACATTATAACAATAAATGAAAACTAAATTAAAAGATAAACATTATGATCCAAACCGCTGCAATGGGGCCATCCATGTGCCCAGAACGCTGGCTGCGTTACCCCGCTGAATAACCAAACTTATGTTAGCCGAGGTAACTGCCAGCCCTCTGGTAACCTGTGAATTCAATAAAATAATAAATAATTTATTTTATTTTATATTCATCTAGATTCTAAATGTCCGTGTGGATTTAGATTTTTAAAAAAAACATGAAAAAAATTAAAAAATACATCGATATTCTTATTTTCCCCGCCCGATTTCGTATGCCAGACAACGGCGAGCCAAAAGGCAGATTTTAATTACAAAAGCCGCCGCAGGCCTGCGCTACTCATTGTACTACGGCCTTTGTTGCTTATGCCTATTTGGAGTCTCATCTTTCGTGCCTGGAAAAAACAGATGAAGTGTACAGACTTTTTTCTTTCTTGCTGAATTTAAATTGTGTCGGAAACCTTGCTACATGCTTCCTAAAATCTATTTTTATAAACTCTTTTGGTATTTTGTAATGATTTTTGTGATAGCTTTCTTCTTTTGGTAGGTACATTTTGTGGTTATTATAATTATACCGGAAAGTACTTATTTTTATTTTTGTTCGATGAAAAATTTGTTCCCACTTCTTAAACCGCAATGTTCACCACTACACTAGGTTGTCGAAGGAGATTGTTGCTCTCCAAATAGATTATTACTGGAACCATAAGTCATTCGATTTCGTCCACACTGGAGACGGGCAATCAATCTTTTTCATACATTCTACTGTCCCTGGAAACCTCGTCGATTTTTGTCACCGTCCAAATGGAGGTCGCGCACGTCCGTATGGAGGTGCGCGCATGAGGCAAATTTTATTATGTATAATTTTTTTTACTGTTGCCATGACGTCACGCCCACAGCACACACACACAAACCCATAAAATCTCCTTTCTGATAATTTGTAACGAACGTTGCCAGTACCTACCCAATAAGAGCTTCGTTTCGTCTATTTATTTATAAGATCAATGACGTCATTGTCAAAGTGATACTTTTAGGTTTTTACTTTTATTCATTTGTTTCGGCAAGCAGCTAATCTCGCTCCACAAAAAGTCCAAAATCTCATAAAATCTCCATTCTGATAACTTGTAACGAACGTTGCTAATAACGTGCCTATCCGATAAAAGCCGCTCGTCCATTTATTTATAAGGTCAATCACGTTATCGTCAAAGTGCAGGAAGGTAAACGAGGCACGCGGGCGCTTTCCAAGATACGGCGAATAAATAGGCTTTACGATACCTTCGTACCACGAAATTAGGGTAATCGATCTTTAGAGCGGAGTTACAAAATGAGCACCCAATTTTGGGTTGATGTTCTTATCACAGAATTCTTGATGTTTTAGGGTTCCGTGGTAACACAAGGGACCTTTAAGGTTTCGCCCAGTCTCGTACATTAGTCTGTCCGTCTATGTGTATGTGTATCACAGGCATTTTAAAAATTAACTACATAGTGCATAGAGAGTAGTACAGTTTAAATTTTTTATAGAAACCTGTAATATTGGGCATATTCAAATTAATTATTGAAAAGAAAAATCTGGATAACGAACAAGAGAAGCCAGTTCCGTAAGTATAATTTTGTTTTACCCTTTCGACCTAATCTGCACAGGTAGGTATTTTAAAATCATTACGAGGTTTGTTATACAGTATTTGAAAAAATGTTTACCGTTTACGGAATAATGTAAGTCAAAATTTTTGGAAAATTCCATGACTGCGGAACCCTGCCTTATGCGTGTTTAGACACGCACCTGACTAGTATTTTTTTTACTTTTTCGGGTGCTTCGGGTTCATTAGTTTTATAAATTTAACCGCATCCCGTCAAGAAAACTGTCTTTTCAAAGTGTTTTCCAACACTTTGAAAAGACAGTTTTCTTGACTCAATATTAGGTAATTCATTGTAGAGAGGCTAAAATATTACACCGTTGTTTCTAAATTATGATTGCTTAGCAAGTAGATCAATCATATTATTATCGAGTTAATTTAGCAAGGTGATTCAAGTTTGTTGACTGGGGATCAGGTTCTTAACTTAAAACGCTCACCTTCTTATTAAGGTTGCTTGGAACATCTATTTTGTTATTTATTTATCACTAGGCTCATTTAAGTTGGTAATATACCTGTATTCAGATAACTATCTTTTTGAGAGAAACCCAAATGAACATGTGCTGGTGCAAAACAGTTTTTCATCAGATTTTTTCTATCGTATTCTCTACTGTATTGTGATTTATTTATTGTGTAGGTAGATAGGTACCTATTACCTTTATCATGATTTCTTTTATAACAAAAATGTAACCTTTATGATTTACTGTAGGTACTAAATAGGTAATAAGTATGACCACAGATTAATAATACTGACCCGTTGTCTACCTAGGTGAGCCACAGAACCGACGCGACGCGACGGTATACGACGCCATACGTTGGCCATAAATGACCAACTTGTGTCGACAACGTAGGCCACGTGAAGGGTCAGCTACTGTTTGATACTGTCGCGTCGCGTCGTATCGAGTCACGGTGTCGCGTTTGACGCTCACGTAGGACAACGGGTTACTAAAATACAATCCATACTAATATTATACTTAAATGCGAAAGTGTGTCTGCCTGTCTGCTACGCTTTCACGACCCACCTGTTCAACCGATTTTGATGAAATTTGGTAAGTTCAGGGATAGGTTCAAGGTTGTATCCCGGAAAAGGACATAGGCTACTGTCTATCCCTGAAAATTAAGGGGTTCCCGCTTGAATTGAAAGAACATCATCCACGCGGACGAACTCGCGGGCATCATCTAGTAATACATAGTTACTTTGCACGGCTCACTGCTAAAAAATAAAAAAATTTTTGGACATAGAAACCGCGTGTACACATCAACTAGACAAGAATGTAATGGCTGTGCGTTGTTCATATTGTGGTTTTTGTAGCGAACCCTCATTAGTGTCTGTCTCGATGTTAGCACAGTCTTTGTCTCCATGTAATGGTTCGAACTTCGAACAGGCTTTTTATAACTTAGATACTCTGTTCAATTTTTTAGCTTTAAAGTATTTCTGTTTTATTTCTCAAATATAAAGTAGGTACTATCATATTTCGTAAATTTAAATAACATGACCTACGTCCTGTTAGAACTTGGTAGAAACTAGGCATATAATTTTTTTGATCTAAAATAAAATTTTAATATTGTGAATTCATACCTACCCAATACCCTGCATCCTATCAATATAATAAATGCGAAAGTGCGTTTGTTGCTTAGTTCACACCGCAAAGGATCGACTTTATATCATAGATGATGCCCGCGACTTCGTCTGCGTGGATAAAGATTTTTGATTCCCGCGGGAACTATTGAATTTTTTGGAATAAAAAGTAGCCTATGTTCTTCCCCGGGATACAATCTACCCCTGTAGCAAATTTCATCAACATCGGTTCAACAGATGGGCCGTGAAAGCGTAGAAGACAGACAGACACTATAAAGTATTAGTATATTAGTACGGATGCGAAAGTGCGTTTGTTGGTTGTAGTTCACACCGCAACGAATCGACTTTATATTTTAAATGGAGTGATTGGCGGACAAATGCACTTTTACATAAATATAGTATTAGAAGAATAGGATTAGTGCGGGTTTGCTGGATTCTACCAATGCATTATGCAAAGACAACACGATACACATTTTTAGTTACTTAGTTTTATTGAAAGTTTTTCCCAAAAAGAAACTTCAAAAAGACAGTGTACAAAAGTCTACAAAGCTTTGCTACGAGTACACTTTTAATTTACTAATGTCTCTTTTCCCGCTGTTACACCGTTCTCTTCTTTTTGTAGCTCTAAACTTACTTTTAAAAACAAGCGACAGCCATTAGGAAATTGGTGAATTTTATCTTTAAATCAGTTTTTTTCACAGTGACATTTTTTATCTTGTAAAAATACATAATAGCTGTTGCAAAAAAACTGCATTATATTAAATGCCTATATTATAACAAGTATAAATTACTGGCAGTGGCGCTCACAGTATTCGGGGGCGTTGGTTACGCAAGTTGAATGCAGAGTAAATGTATGTACTTTCAGGCAGAGAATGACGAAAATTATAATGCATTAAGCTTATTTAATTAGGGTATGCTTCTATGTCGTGCCCGCCCCTGGTAACTGGATACCAATTTTATCAACTAGTAAAGAGCTGATTATCTTTAAACAACTGAACCGATTTTATTGAATCATAGCTAAGAGCAATCTCGATCAAGTCACCTTTCAAACAAAAAACTAATTCAAAACGGTTCATCCGTTTACAAGCTATACGACTACACCGACAGACTCACAGAGGTTCCGGACTACATAGATTCACAGACACACAGATAGATACACAAACTTATATCACCCCTCTTTTTGCGTCGGGGGTTAAAATACTAAATTTAGGTTTGTACTTCAATCACGCACGCAACAGATCAGACTGTATGACATAGGTTATTTTTATCCCGGGCATCAAAGAGTCCTCCGGAATAATTAATACCTAAATCCACGTTAGCGAAGTCGCTGCCAACATCTAGTTTACAAATATTGGTTAAGTAAGGTTGGCAGATTGCTTTGTATCCTGATATTATGCTACAACGTTAAAGTCAGTGACCGATATGCACGCAGCACGTACTTCAACACTCGTGTAACGTACTCGTAACTCATCAGGTGGCATAGTTCATTGTAGGGTGAGCATGTCCAGTGCTTAAATTCCTTGGACAATACTTTCTCTCATCATTAGCTTCAATTATAGAAAATTTTACTTCTGCTTTACAAAATAACTTATATGTCTCAATGCATCTACGAGTATAAGTAACTTTATGACTACTCTTATAATGATCCAATCGCAATTATATTAGGGAATTAATATCGCAATATTAATTATAAGCTGGTTTAGTATATTTTGGTGTTAGCCAAAGAGAATAAAGAGTAAAGTCAATGAGTATAATATATCTGTGTAGTAGATTATTTTAATGTACGTCAATTTTGACAGTTCTTTTTCTTCTCTGGCTGCTCATCGATAAACAACTTGGTTATCTTGTGTTCTTTATAACTAAATAAAACAGTTAAAATATGGCTTCCACATTCTTTAATTTATTATAAACTGCTAACAGGTTATGTGGCCCGGTGTAGTTTTATTAATATTCAGTCAGATGACAATAGATTTAAAACTTAGTATCGAACACAAGTCGTAATGGCGAGCGTAAGTATGGCGTCATCATCATCAAGTGTGATAACACTGCCTCAATTAACAGATGGAAGCAATTTTGCCAACTGGTTGTATAGAATCGAAACATACATGGAGGAAAAAGGCTGCGTTGACGTAATAAAGCTGGATGTACAGAAACTTCCAGAGGATAAAGTAAAAAAAATGGATGCCCAAGCTAAAAACATAATTATTCAAACCTTACCGGATAAACATTTGGAATATGTGAGGAGCAGCAAAACGGCAATGGAAATGATTAATAACCTCAGAAAAATATTTGAAAGAAAAAGTACGCTCTCATCTTTATACCTAAGAAAAAAGTTAATAACTTTGAAATATACATCGGGAGAGTTGTCAGAACATTTTAATAAATTCGACACAATTGTAAGAGAACTAGAATCAACAGGAGCCAAATTACAAGAAGCTGACAAGGTTTGTCACCTACTTTTATCACTTGAGGACTGCTATCAACCGGTCATAACAGCATTAGAAACCACAAACATAGAATTAACACTAGATTACACCAAAGGAAAGTTACTTGATGCTGAGCTCAAGTATAAAAACGATAATACTCCTGTACCAAATGAATTCTCATTTAACACAGAAACAAAACAGTGTTACAACTGCGGTGGTAATAATCATTTTTACAGAAATTGTCCAATACAGAAACGTGGTGGAATTCAAAGAAATCGTTTTCATTCTGGACGAGGTAGAAATTTAAATCGTCGTGGTCGTTACACAAGTAATTATAAGGCTAATTATACAGAGACCTCGCATGTAGGGTTTATAGCATTTGAGGCAAATATTTTTCAAGAAAAGGAACAAATTGATTTTGTAATCGACTCCGGGGCAACATATAATATGATAAATGAATCATTCAAGAGTTATATGAAAAATATAAGTGATATAAATGAAGTTAGTATAAAAATTGCAAATGGAGAAAGTATAAAAGTAAATCAAAAGGGAATTCTGACTGTTAAGTCCAAGGAGGGCCATACAATTGATATTGAAGCTTTAATAGTAAAAAATCTCTCACATAATCTTCTATCAGTGTCAAAATTAAACTCAAAGGGGTTTCAAGTCATATTTACTAAAAATAAAGGAAAAATATATAATAAACACATAAATTTTCAATCAAGATGCACAGGAGGCCTCTATCTAATAACTTTTTGTATACAGAATGAAAAAGCTTTCATAAGTAAAAATAAAAGCCTGTGGCACTTAAGATTGGGACATCTAAATCATGCGGGCATGAGAATACTGGGTGTACCGCTGACAGAGGAAAAATGTGATGTGTGCATGAGGGCCAAAAGTACCAGGGTGCCCTTTAAAGAGTCATCCAAGCCACAATCAAAAAGAATAGGAGAGCTCATTCATTGTGACATTGGAGGGCCAATAACACCAACATCACGAGAGGGTGAAAAATATTATTTAACTATCATCGATGATTTTTCCCATTTTACTGAAGTTCATTTACTAAAGAATAAAAGTGAAGCAAAGCAATACTTATATAGATATATAAAGTTTATGAAGAATAATAGTATAAATGTAAACAGAATACGAACAGATAATGGAGGTGAATTTTCTTCATCAGATTTCCAGAGATTTTGTCAGGAAAATGGTATAAGGCAAGAATATACATGTAGTTATTCTCCTCAACAAAATGGAGTAGCAGAGAGAATGAATAGAACTCTCCTAGACAAGGTCAGAGCCTTGTTACTAGACACAAATTTACCAAAGATGTTATGGGGTGAAGCACTCAGATGTGCAACCTATACATTAAACAGATCACCCACTAAAGCGTTGAAAACAGGACAGACACCTGCACAGATATTTTGTGGAAAAGGCAAGATAGATCATTTAAGAGTATTTGGAAGTAAAGCGTGGGTAACAATATTGCCAAAGAAGAAAAAGCTTGAAGCAAGAGCCAGATCAGGCATAATGGTTGGCTATGCAGCAAATGGTTATCGAATATGGGACCCTACAACAGACGAAATAATAATATCAAGGGATGTTAAATTCAATGAAAACAGCTTTCAGTTTAATATGGACAAAGAGTCAGAAAGTGAGGAAAAGAAAATAGTTATATGGGAAACTGGGCAGTCAGAGAAGAGAGAGCATAAAGAGCACAACATAACAATAGAGCAGAGTCTAGACATGACACAAAAAAGGAAAATAAAACCACCAGAAAGATATGGTGATTATGAAACATACATAGCTTATGCTCTTATAACAGAAAATGACCCTTTAACATATGAGCAAGCTATAAAAGAAAGCCAGTGGAAGGATGCCATAAATAAGGAAATAAGCTCATTAGAAAAGTTAAGAGTTTGGTCTGAAAGTGCATTACCAGATGGCCAAAAGCCTATAGATACCAAATGGGTATTCCGCACAAAGCAAGATGGTACCAAGAAAGCCAGGCTTGTAGCAAGAGGATTTCAACAACAAAATGTTGATGACGTATATGCACCTGTCGCAAAGATGACAACAATTCGCCTTTGTTTATCTCAAGCTTTAATAAATGATTGGGAAATAAAACAGCTTGATATACCGACAGCTTTTTTGAATGGCACATTAGACACAGAAGTCTATATAAAAATACCTAACGGGATTAATAAAAAAAGTAATTGCGAAGTGTTAAAATTAAATAAAGCCTTGTACGGGTTGAAAGATTCTCCTCGCTGTTGGAATGAAAGATTTAATCAATTCTGCGAAAAGATAAAAATGAAAAGATCCAGCTATGACGTTTGTTTATACTATGGAGAGAATATTTGGCTTATACTATTTGTTGATGACATACTATTGATGGGAAAATATAAAGATGTAGATAAGGTAATAAATTTATTAAAATTGGAGTTTAATGCAAAGGATATGGGAAATATATCAAGTTTTTTGGGTATAGATATCCTAAGAAAGGAAAACACATTGATATTATCACAGAAAAGATTTATTAAAAAAAATATTACAAACATATAATATGTCTGAGAGCAGACCAGTGTTCACACCTATGGAAAATAATTTTCAGGCAGATCCGAGTGAAGAGATTATAGATGTACCATACAGAGAACTCATTGGGAGTCTTACCTACCTATCCATGGTGTCACGACCAGATATAACATATGCTACATCATACCTTAGTCGATTCCTTGATAAACCAACAAATACTTTATGGAAGGCTGCAAAAAGAATATTAAGATACTTGAAGCACACAGAAGAAAAGGTGTTAACATACACAAAAAGCATTTCTTGTAACATTTCAGCTTTTTCAGATGCAGACTGGGCTGGAGACAAATTAGATCGTAAAAGTACTAGTGGTATGGTTGTGTACCATGGCAATAACCTTGTCTCCTGGTCTTCAAAGAAACAACACACTGTGGCTTTGTCAACGGCTGAAGCGGAGTATATTGCAGCTGCTATGTGTGTGGCAGAACTTCTCTATATTCAAGGTTTGGTGCTTAATCTTCAAAAACAGTGTAATATTGTGATTCAAGTAGACAATCAAAGCGCTATTAAGATGATTAATAACTATGAAAACACAAAACGTTCAAAACACATAGACATTAAAGTTCACTTTATAAAAGATGTTGTTTTCAAAAAGTTAATTAATATTAATTATGTACCTAGTGAAAATAATATAGCCGACATTATGACAAAACCATTGTGTACTAATAAATTTCAGTTTTTTAGGGATAAACTAACTATTTTGTAAAAGAATTATGTTTTGCATTTTAGGTAAAAATAATCTAATTTTCTTTGAGGTTGTGTGTCACTTGTCAACACGAAGTTGACAGATGACATATAAATGCCAATGTCAGTCTTGTCATTAATTATCATATTGCAGTCGTAGTGTTACCATGTAAAAAACTTTGTAAACTTCCAATTTCAAGTTAGTATTTTTTTTTGTTGTTTGTGTAAAAGAACTTGAAATTGAAGGGGAGTGTTAGCCAAAGAGAATAAAGAGTAAAGTCAATGAGTATAATATATCTGTGTAGTAGATTATTTTAATGTACGTCAATTTTGACAGTTCTTTTTCTTCTCTGGCTGCTCATCGATAAACAACTTGGTTATCTTGTGTTCTTTATAACTAAATAAAACAGTTAAAATATGGCTTCCACATTCTTTAATTTATTATAAACTGCTAACATTTGGTTATAAATTGTTAGGGTGGCCTGTCATTTAGCTGGGACGATTAATGTCCTCCCAACCGAATTTCGGCTACGGCTGCCCATATCCAGAGAGATTAGCCATCTGCGAGATATTATAGTGCACAAATGTGTGCGCATACACTCTCTCACTCTGGTGCACTCTCTGTTCATTTACATTCATAGCTCGATAGGACGGAAAATCCGACATGACCGGAGAGAAGTCAGACGCAGGACCGACGGCTTTACATGCTCTCCGAGGCACGGGGGTGAAACATCACCAACTTCCTAACTCCGGGCTAGTACTGAGAATTTCTTGTCAGAAAAACCCAAGGGGATGCCGTGCAGTTTTCAGTCTACTGAACCCTAGTAGTTTAACTTATTATAGGCCTGCCGTTTAACTGCGATAGTTCGCACAAATGATCAAAATAATATGGGAATATCTCCGCTTTTCCGATAGTGTGGTGCTTGTAGTTAAAGCCTAATGAGACAGTGCGCTACCCCAAGTCATTAGGTGGCGTCCTCGGCTGTTGAATGGCTTTTAAAAGACGAGCTTGTTTGCAGCCTCCGTTATTGATCACGGCATGGATATTTCTCTTATTTTTTAAGACACGTTTGAATCTCGTATTCTTGATTCAAACGTGAGGTTCGATTCACACCGGATTTTCATTGAAGATGGAATAAAACTGTGAAAAAGAAGGTTATGCCTTCGATTTTTTTTGATCAAAACATTGTAATCAATATTATAAGTTATTAGATGTTGTCCGCAACTTCGTGTGGATTAAGGTTTGTAAAAATGAAAATGAAATTATTTATTTCATGTAGGACAATTACTTGTGCCACTTATGATAAGTCGTAAGAATCTATCATCGGTTCAGAAAGCTGCTTCTACTGAGAATAACCGTCAGGAAACTCAGCAGTTGTAGAAAACCAGATCTCAGAAGGTTTAATTTACGAAAAACTACTGAACGGATTTTGATAAAATTCAGTAGATATGTTTATAGAAATAGACAGGGACGGGAAAACAGATTCATAAAGGTTACAGAAATAAAAGTGTTACAGAATGAAAGTGTAACAGAATCGAAGCTGTAACCCTTTTGAATGTGTTTTTAATTTTGTTAAATCGAAATACCTATATTTCTGTAACAGAAACGAATTTGTACCAGAAATTAAACTGTTTTAAAGTGTAACCGAAATAGCGACGTTGCCAAATTTACTGTTGACGCGTATTTAAATTTGAACCTAAGGTGAAAGCACCGATGGTTGCAATTGTTTTAAGAAAAACATGGCCATGTTGTGTCAGTGTGTGTACAAAGTCCAATGAAGTGAGAAGAACGCGTTGTCACACCGTGCAGTTTGTTAGGGCATTAGAGTTACAGATAAAAACACTCAATAACAGAAATAAACGGTTACAGATTGATTGCGTTACAGTATCGTTTCTGTTTCCGTTAGAAGTGTTTCTGTTTTATAACAGTTTCAAAAAACAGTGTTTAAACCCCTTATTTCGGTTACTGTTTACAGTCCTTAGACATAGGTTCCTTTTTATCCCGATATCACCACGGGATCGGGATAACCTCGAGGCATAGCTAGCAACAAATAAAATGGCTACAAAATCCAATTTACTTAAAAAGCTTGAAACCTTAAATTCCGATACAGATAAAAATGTCGGGCAACACAAGAAGGGTTGACCCCAATTTAGTTTCCTAGATAACGTCCTTGATAACATTAATCAAGGCTCGTATCAGGCGGGTCCGAGCAATTTTCTGGTCAATGACCTTTTAATTTGCCACCCTGTGAAGTAATTTTTCACTCCGGCTGTGATGTGATAAGCATTAGGCTGATGGCAAACGATGCGAAAATGTTCGTGCGGCTAAGTCGTGGTTGCCGTTCGTTCAAGACGCTCTGTGTTCGCTGTTCGAAACTCTATATACTACCTAAGTCACAACATTCAAATTACTCGCTTCTATGCATATTGGAGTACTCGCTAGGAGTCGGACTTGCGTATTTAGTATTCTGTGGAGTGCTTTGAGGTACTTAATGGTATTTGATTGTTTATAATTGGTAAATTTTATGGTTAAATATTTTGTTTGTTTTGTTTGTTGTTTTACTTAATGTAGTTGCTTTAAAAATAGAGCTTATTTTGCTACAAAATTGCGATCGCATACATGTCCACGCAATCGCTAATTTTCCTAGGAGAGCGGTACCAGAGTGAAACATAACGGCCGCGATCTAACGTAGAGTGCTGTCGAGGCTGTCGTCAATTTTATAAACTTCGTCTACAGATACGAAACTCCTCTTCTCCAGCATCTACGCTGTCTTGTTTCTATAGCACTCGTCACTTTCCTAAAAAACTCTAGCTTTAGCGGACGCGTATTGTAGGCGTGAAAAAAATTTTATCGAATGGAAGTGCCCTTAGGATCCTCGGCCAGGACTTTCATTGAAGTTGATAATAAAGGGATTTCGGTAAATAAGTTTAATTTTTAACTGAATTGTTTGTGTCCGAGAATTTCGGGTAATGAGGATTTTATCAAGTTTTTTCAAGTCATTATTTTACCAAGGGTCGTTTTGTCGATGTGATTAGAACATTCTCTTTGCTCTTCAGAGCTCATTCTCTGTAACATTTAATTCCTTTTTTAGAGCAAAAACAGACTAGAGACAAAAATATAAATTCTAAATTATATAATATATGGTCATTCACTAAATTACATAATATATGGTGCGCTCACACTAAGCGACAGGAATAAACTTAATTCTGTCCAATCCTATAGTGCGTTTTCGCTTTAAGATCAATTTTTAAGGTATTTATTCAAGTTTCTTTCAACTAGAACTGTGAAATTGGATACCAAAATATATTAATTACGATTTTGCGAATACGTAGTCATAATAAAATAAGGTACAACATTTCGTTGATATTTTGAATTTAGTTACCTATACTTAAACAAATTTTTAATTTTTAAGATATTTGTTGTCAAAAAATGACCGTGGAAGATTGCCAAAAATTGTGTTGTCTGGTTTCAAAATAATATCGCTGGAAATTTTACAACAATCATAATAAAAAGAGTTGAATCCAAAAATATAAAGAAATTAAATGAAGAGAGTACATTAACCGGATCGTTACAACTAAACTCATATAAAGTGTAGAATAATTTAAATTAGACTTTTGAAAAATATTTTGTTTAGTGGCCACCTTAAGGGCGACCGCATACGACTGAACTGTCGGATACGTAAGGAGCGCGCAAAAAGAAATTCTTAGGACTCTCTTTACTCCTAAAGTGAAGCAAAAGAACCCTTTAAATAATATATGTCCCCAATTTTTAAGCTTGTCCGTAAAACAAGGAATCCCAGGAACAAGTTTACAGTCGGTCAATCTGTCTGTCTGTTTCCAAAAAATAAAATTTGTAAGGTTAAAAAAGCACAGTTATAGAACTTACTACTGACAGGATTTAAATAAATGCCGCAAGCGAGAGCCCAAAAAAAATTGGTTCCCAGATTTCTGGTATCACAGATGAAAAGGTATTTTCAAATCATTTTCAGGTTTCAGAGTGAGTTGTATGAACCAAATTTTGATGATGTTTACGAAATACTGGCCGTCAGCATTACTTGGGGCAATGGAGCTCTACTAACGGCGTGTTCTAATTACACTGACATGCACTTGACCAATATGCTTTTATTACCTAAAATGCGCGTGACGTTATGACTGACTTTAAAAAAGCTGATGATTTTAGCAGTGGCCAGCGCTGTCGTGACCTCTATTCACTCATTAATACTTACACGCTGCTTTGAATCTCATATTTTCAGTACTGAAAAAGCGCCTCTTGTGGCGATCTCATAACGTCTACAATCGCCTTTAGACGTTAAAAAAAATATTTGTTTAATGGCTCTGAACTGGCCAACGAAGATTATAATGAACAGTAATTCATTTAAACGCATGTGTTTATAGTTCTGAGCCTCTACACATAAGCAGAGATCTTTGTTACAAGACTTTTGCCAGTCGCAATTGCGTTGATCGTGTCGTGTCGTCCCTGCATCCCACATTTTTTTTAATTTTCGGATTTTTTACTCCTAATACATAATTACTCGACTCGTATTACTCGTCGTTGTAGTGTATAACTGTGAAATTTCAAAAGCACTATTTGGACTCCGCATTTCAAATAAGTACCGCCAAACGATTTAGCGTTCCGGTACGATGCTATATAGGAACCATAAGAGTATGGGTTAATATAACTGCAATGCCCCTAACAGGTAAGCTCGCTACCAACTTAGACTGCATCATCACTTACCATTAGACGAGATCCCAGTCAAGGGCTAACTTGCAGTGGAATAGTATATTGCAGCATACTGCGTAAGGCCGCTGTTAATTTTAATTTTTAATTTTCCCCATAATTGTTAAATTTCCACATTGTTGCTCCAACGTAAAATGGCTTCTACCTGTTGATCTAGGTGAGCGATGAAAGCGCGATACGACTCCATAGAAAATGGCAAACTTATCTACGCGACAACTTAGGCCACGTAGGACAGCTACTGTTTGATACTGTCGCGTCGCGTCTTATCGAGTCGCGTGCGTCTATCGCTCACGTAAGACAATGCTTTCGCTTCTCAATGCGGCAACGCTTTTTCTCCCAGCTCTTTCATTGTAAGAACCGCGAGAAGATGAGTCAGTCTGATTGAGTTATTTTATACGAGTAGTTCCATGGTCTGATTGAGTTGATTGTGAAAAAGTTGTGGTGTGTGCGTTATTCGAAACTAAAATAGATTTATAGTGTAGCCACTATAAAAACTGACACAGTTTCAACCACTTTTAGTGTCTAATTCTACTTAAAGTTGCATTATGCTGCTTTTAGTTTATTGTCTTCCTAATTTAATTAAATTTAACGACTTTAGTTTATTTCGCTGTGAAAACTCGAGTTTTAACTGGCTATTAGGAAACTGTTGCATCACGTCCACCAAATTAACTTATTTTAGAAATTCTCTTTTATTTACTTTTGTGTTTTTCTGTAAATCTGTTTCCACTAGATGATGCGCACGACTTTGTCCACGTCAATTAAAGTTTTTGAAAAATCCCATAAGAACTTTTAATTTTCCGGGATACCTATGTTCTTCTCAAATCAGGTCAAAATCGGTTCAAAAGATAGCCCTGAAAGCTTAGTAGACAGAGAGACATGCACGCTTTTATTAGTTGTAGGTATTACTTATTAGGATTTTGTTGGGGTGATGCGATGGAATGCCGATCGGCATTCCATCGCATCACCCCAACAAAATCCTTTCTGCATACTTTTTTGCGACGTACTTAATAAATAATTGCAAATTTGTTAAAGCTCACTTGAAATTATATCTTGAAATATAATTCTAGTGCAAATATACTTATTGGGATGTGGAAAAGGAGATCTTCTAAGACAGTAAATCCCATGACGCAACAGTATTCTAAAACGAAACCGACGAACCCCAAATAAAAGAAAATCGACATTATTATTCAAATGTCACCAAGACCGGAAGCATATTTCATTTGCGATGACAGCATTTGTCACTGCGCCAGCGCTGACATTTTATTTCGTCGCTCCCAAACCACGACTAATTGACTCACCTTAGCTAATCTCTCACCTCGCCACCCACTAACTTCATATTTCTTTTTCAGATCTAAATACGGCGTGAAAAACATCAGACGGAATCAAGATGGCGACAAGGATTGCGCGGCAAACGCGTCGCGTCGGTCGCCATCTTTCAACCCGCGAAAACCGCTTCCTTGGTTTGATAGATCGTTTGAAATAGTCTGTGTTTCTGTCGTGCGATTGGCGAGTGACGCTAGCTAGTGATGTGATAGTGTTTAGTGTGGTGCAGTGTTGTGTTATCATGTCGGAGGAGAGGTCGAGGCGGTTGTCGCAGATCTTCGACCCGTTGTCGCGGTTCACGGATCACAGTGGCGCGGGGCAATCCTCCAGTACTCCGAACAGCCCTCGGTTGATGCCAAGGCGGTCGAGGGATGCTCCGCCGCCACCTCCCAGGTACCTATTTGAATATTTTAATAGATGACTCTAAGTAAGACGTATCGTGACTATGTAGGTTAATAGAATATAATTATTCGTCTCATTTAAGTTCATAATTTTTTTTTACTCATTAATTCTTGTCTCTTTTGAAAAAGACCGAAAGATTGCAAACGATATTTTTAATAGGCAATACATGTGACTGTTCAAGACTGGAGAAAATGGAGATAACTACTTAAAAACTGAACTCTTGTTCTTACTCTTGAATCTTGATGGATTTTCTCTTAACTTTTTTAACTCTACCGGTTAGCGCTTACCTTTAAACAACAATTTAATTTGACACAAGCTTTATAATATGATTTAAATTAAATTAATTTGCTTTTCATAATTTCTAAAATTACTAAATGATGCCCGCGACTTCGTCCGCGTGAATTATTTTTTTGATTCCCGCGAAAGCTCTTCAATTTGCTGGGATAAAAAGCCTGTGTCCTTCCCCGGGATACAACCTATCCCTCTACCAAACTTCATCAAGATCGGTTGAACAGATGAGCCGTGAAAGCGTAGCAGACAGACTGACACACTTTTACATTATAATGTTAGTATGGATATCTAAGTACTGGGAATTCAATTAGTCATAAAATAATTAAAATCATGACTCCTCACCACAAATTGCATTGCCGAGCTATGATTAGATGATTTTACACGTTGAGATCGTAATTGCCACACGACGTAGTATGATATGATGATAATTTCGCTAACTCTTACTTTGTAGAGAAACCACGCCATATCTGGCGTATCAAAGCGAACCGCTACGTAAGCTAAATGTCCCATAAATCTTGATGTGTAAACCATTGATCTTTTCTAAATTGACTGATAATTCCCGTAAAGGTAGAGATTGGTCTACCAAGATTTTATAGCTCGATGTAAAAGTTACGCAATACTTTAAGTTACTATGTACTATGTAGTAGCAATACTTTCATAACCAACCTGTTGTTTAATATAATTGTAGTTGTAATTTGTAGTTACGTATCATCGCTTAGTCGTCGCTATTAGATTCACATAAGACACACTTTTCCTTTGCATTATACTTCAACAACAAAACAACACTTACACCAGGACTTTACGTTCTAGGTTCTCATCTGGTCCCGAAAGTATCCAAGTAGATCATTTTGCGATAAACCAAAGAGAGATCTAACATACAAACAGACGCAAATACAAAAAGAGCGTAAAGATTTATATTGAAGGGACTAATCTGGATTCTAAATAACTATATTCTATAAAATTTCAATGAAATCGGGTCAGTAGTTTTACCCATTAACCTTACCTACTCACTGCAGATAAACACACAAAACATCTCAAGAAACTGTTTAGGCATCATGCATCAGTATCGTGCCTAGATTGATGATCAAGATTTTTTTCAAAATATTCAATGTACAATCTGTGGGAGACTATTGTGGACTGTAGTATGGTATGCTTGATATAGTAAAACACGACTCGTGGCACAGTGATTTTAATAAAGTTTTATACTTAGGTACAATTTACAAAGGAAGCTTTAATATGCGTCTTAGCCCTGTGGCAGTTCTTGAGGTAAGAGACAGATCGTCGGTCTATTTAGTACATATGACCGGTGAATGAGCAGTGAACGTCATAGACTGTAAACATCTTATGTTGTGTTTCCAACACAATCTTGTAAAACAATAGAAGACTTAATAATAATATTATGAACATTCAACGTAGTAGTACTCGTCTTAAAGATTATGTGCGGAATATTCCTCACCACCTGGATGCCTGGTCTTCTTCCACCTCCCGTTATTCCAGGTCATTTCTGCCTTGTACCTGCAAATTATGGAACCAGCTTCCATCTTCTGTGTTCCCCCATGATTATGATATGGGGCTCTTCACAGGGCGGATAAACAAAGCTCTCAAAAGCCAGCAACGCATTGGCGGTTGTTCTGATGCTGCAAATGTTCTTGGGCGACGGTAATCACTTACCATAAGGTGACCCGCCTGCTCGTTTGCTTGCTATATATAAAAAAAAACATAATGGCAATTTATTTTCCAGACCTATTGCGCACTCCTCCCGACTGGATCCCTTGGAGTATGAGCTAGCAGCGGCAGACCTCGGGTCTGTGAACTGGCAGGAACGGTGCTTGGAGCTACAGCTGGAGCTGCACAGGAGTCGGCACCAGGCCACGCGGGTGCGGGATATGCTAAGAGATAAGGTAGGAATAAGACTTACTTAAGATCCCGGAAAATTAAAGAGTTCCCGCGGGAACCAAAAAACCTCAATCCACGCGAACGAAGTCGCGGGCATAAGCTAGTTGTTGTATAGTTTTAGAGTCATTCTATTATGATGATTGTACACCAAGAACAAGAGACACACATATTATAAACTACAACGTTACCTTAATAAATTAAATAATCGGTACAATTAGAGCCTTACCACTAAAGATAATAATTTATAGGTTTTACAAAGAAAAAATAATAAGGGTTTATACAAGATTTAACACTATGTACTTTTTAAATACTTTCGTAAACGAAACAAGAGTGGGACCTCAACCAAGTTTAACGTCCTTGGGATCGATCCCGGGACCTCCCAATTATTAAGCCACAGCAATCACCACTGCACCAGGGTGATCGTCAAAACAATAGAAACTGAGCGATGCGGACTTTTTTTGATTCCTCTAAAAGTCATCCCTTGACTGCGATATTTTTTAAACAGACAATTTTATTGAATACCTAGTGTGTTTTTACCCTAAGTTGTGCCCCGAAGCGTGAAGCTAATCTTATAAATACCAACCCCGATGCCATCCCGCCCTCCGCTCCATTAGTGCGTAGTCAGCGGGTCGTATCTAATCATACGTCGGCCTTCCATCCTTCACCAAATATTCCATAAAAATCATCCTTTTAGAAGAACGCCTTGATAAAAATTTCACCCGTCTAGATCCATACTTACTATATGCTTATATTAAAAAAAAGCATATTATTTTGTTTGATAAAAATCAACTTTTATTTGAAAATCATGTTATGGAGCAGAACATAGGCTTCTTTTTGTCCTGGAAAATTAAGGAGTTGTTGTCAAATACCCAATGACCTTTTACATCTCTTCTCGGATGCACTCTTGACAGAGTGGTCGTGCTGGGATGATACAGGTACACTCGTCATCGGTCTTCTTTAATTTGAGCCGCACCGCCTCCCGCGCGATGTGCCTCTACTTGAAAAAACTAGAAGTTTAATTCGCTATAATCCGCCACAGAAGGCAAATCTATGTGGTACAGTGTGTATCTCGAATCTGATACCCGCGACATTCACCACACCACAGCTCCTCCTCTACTTGTCTCGATTGGTAGCGTTGCGGAAGCAGTCCACCACAGTTGTCTGGGTCACAGTTTTTATTAGGCCTGTCCATCGAGTATCTTTTAGATAGGGTTTTATTGTTAATGTAAGTGTATTTAAATAGGTGCGCTTTTCTGAGAAGAGACTCAATAGTGAGCCGGCAATGAGGTGAAGTTTTGACGAAGATGAAAGGCTTCATCTTAGGATAGG
The DNA here is from genome assembly GCA_923060345.2 of Erebia aethiops. Classification (NCBI taxonomy): domain Eukaryota; kingdom Metazoa; phylum Arthropoda; class Insecta; order Lepidoptera; family Nymphalidae; genus Erebia; species Erebia aethiops. The sequence goes on along the minus strand of OV281080.1, from coordinate 21,203,345 downwards.
CGATTAACCAAGATCTTCACATTGCATATTCATTCCAAGACCTCCTCCCTGCCACAGTTTTGAACGTTGTTGCCTTAACGTGGGAGGTCCCGGGTTCGATCCCCGGCAAAGTCAATTTGAATTTATAATTTCAGAATTTTCTCTGGTCTGGGCTGGTGGGAGGCTTCGGCCGTAGCTACTTACCACCCTACTGGCAAAGACGTGCCGCCAAGCGATTAGGCGTTCCAGTACGATGCCGTGTAGAAACTGGGGAGGGGTATGGATTTAACTACAATACCCCTAACAGGTTAGCCCGCTACCATCTTAGACTAAATCATCACTTACCATCAGGTGAGATCGTAGTCGAAGGCTAACTTGTACTGGAATAAAAAAAACTTGAATTAATGCGTATTTTTAAGTATTTCCATCATGGATTCTCCATTGTGTTAGAGATACAGCAAATAGAACGTACAAAAAATGTTGAAATTTTCCGAAATTGTATTTTCCACGTCTAAATTGCTGACAAAGCACACGCATTCCAACTGAAAACAAAAAACGCTTTCTGTCACTAAAAAACCAAAACTATGTATCCAACAAAAAGTCCAAACACACCCGAATCCATTCGCGCGGAATCTAAAAGCGGAATTTCCGCAGGACGTAATGAAAAATGGATCAGACATCTATCATAAACTCTTTCCGTGATATCCCGGAACGCAAAAACTTACCGGCGACGTGAATAATGTCACGCGAAATTAAATCCCGGGCTATAAAGAACAGATGACGGGCGGCACGGTTAACTTCTGGATTTTAGGCGCTAAGGCCCGCTTTGAGAGAGCTTGTAGGAAATTTTAAGGAAGGTATTGAGAAGAGATGACGATGAAATGATGATGAGAATGGTAAATGACATGAAATGAAATTATTTATTTATTTCTTGTTGGAAAGCTTGTGTCACTTATGATAAGTCAAGAAAACAACTTCTGTCACTCTGTGTGACTCTAACACCGTTCAGAAGTTCTACAGAGAAGAGCCGGGAATAAGTGAAAAAGCCCGGTAAATTTAAAAATTTTGTACATGATTCTGAAACATAGTCTGTTTGGTCTGTGCATGAAACGCATTGATTTTTATTATATGTGTGGTGCTCTGGATAACTTGGACGTGTCTTTATGAGCAACACCTCCACTACAGCCCATTAACGTCCCACTGCTGGGCACAGGCCTCCACTCTCATAGGAGAGAGGGAATTAGAGCTTAGACCCACCACGCTGCTCCAATACGGGTTGGCGGGCTTTAACGACTATTATCATGTTAGTGATAATAACCGGTATCGACGGCTTAACGTGCTCTCCGAGGCACGGGGGTGGAACACCGCCAACTTCCTAACTCCGGGCTAGTACCTACTGAGAATTTCTAGTCAGAAAAACCCAATACTCAACTATGGCCCGACCCCGGGACTCGAACCCGGGACCTCGTCGGCCGCAGTCGAACATGCCAACCAGTAGACCAACGAGACACCTCCATCATAAATAAATATAAATGCGAAATAGGGTTTATTTGTTGGTTTGTCCTTCAATCACGCTCGAAGGAAGCAACGGATGTTGACATGGATACAGTTGAGAACCTGGAGAGTGATATGTTTTACTTTTATCCCGGAATCTTAAGCGGGAATAAAAATAACTTTAAAACACGCGGACGAAGTCGCGGGCATCAGCTATTTTTAAATAAATTCAAAATAAACACCCTGATATCGATCATATTATTATGCTTACGACCTGAATATTTCAACCTTGATGCCTAGGAGAAATGAAAAAAGGTCCATGAAAACGTACTCTTTTGCGTTGGTCTACACTCTACAGTCTACAGCAACAGCTACAATCAATACACCTGTCAACATAGATTTTTCAACGTAGTCGGTGAATGAGAATATAATCTCTGACCGATGTAAAGAGAGCAGGCTTGACAATACCTGGAAGTTTGTGTTAGTGCTTACAGCGTAAGATCAAGTTTACCATGTTATAATATGTCATTTTATCGTCTTAATCCTTTATCATCTTTTATCAAACACCTACTAAATATTTCCTACGAGCTCTTGGTACAGCAATGCTACTCTGAGTTTAAAATGACGACTGACAATTTCAGGCTTTTTGAGACAATTTATTTCCCCAAATCGCCCTTTATTGCTTGAAATCTTGGACGTAACTTGAGCAACGTGCAACTAGCATATAACGTCGTATGTAGTCATATTCGGTCACTGCGAATGTGGCTTTTCGAACCTTATACAATTTTTATGCAATTTCCGTCTTCGATCAGAAAGATTCTATCAATTTTACGGAACTACAAAAAAAGTAAGTTTCTTTTGCGAATTCGTTCGATCACGCGGAGGTATAGATTCAAAGTCATAGAATTTTCAAATTTGTGGTATCAGCAGAACACGTCTTCTTCTTCCACTCGTTTCTGTCATCCGTCAACGGTTGTTCAACGGGTTATCGACCCATGTTACACGCATAATTATCCTCTTTCATCCAATGCATCCATCTTTTCTTTGGTCTTCCTCTCTTCTGTTTTCCTTTCACATGCATAATTAAACATTCTTTTAGTAACGTGATTACTATTACCGACATCGATGCTAGGTTGAAACAAATTATAAGAGAAACTGATCGGCAAATATAATAAACCGATTGCTTTATGGAGTGGTATTAATTTAAAAAGGCCAAGATCACGATCCCATGTTTGATGTACGCCGCGGATGGGAGCCATAAGTTTTTATCTGAAGAGCCGTCCCATCAAACTGAAGTTGCGTGGAAAAGATTCTTTTTATCCCCCTATTGACTTATATGGCTGTCGCGACGCATTAGTTGTCAATATTAGGGTCAAATGCGACTTAGGGATTGGAATATGTAGGCAGGGACAGTAGCGAATTTACTGATCTATGGCGGCAGCTCAAACCATTTGGTTTAAAAACTTGTATATATTACGATTTTCCTTTCAAAGAAATGAAGGAAATTAAGGCATTACAACGGGATTATTTTTTTTTATCCACGACATTAATGGCTTATGGGTATATCTAATTTTTGCTGTTTAATATACAGTTATAGTTCAAATCTTGCACATCTAATGAGATCGTCATATCGATCATCTTACGAGATTTCAGGTCAATATCGAAGTGTCCGAATTCCTAGATCAAAGTCGAAAGTCTATTTTTCCAATTCGGATAATTCCAAAACCACCAAATCTGCGGGTCTACTTTTTCTCCGTACACAATCAACCTTGTCAGTGCAGCTCCGCAGATAATAGGTGAAAAAATTCTACATTGTTAAGGCGTCGCCCCAGTCGAAGGGATAAAATAAAACAATAAAATTTAAGCAAGTTAACGTATTTTATTTTTTAATAACAAAATAAAGCTTCCAATATAAGTCAATTATACGTTAGGGCAAAAAAACTTTTCCCGATCGGAATCGCTTGTTGTGAACACTCGTTAAACTTTATAAATTGGCCCAAACGACCCAGCAACTGCGCAATGCAACGCTTAATTAAAAGTTTCCTCGCTCCAATTTTCCAGATTCTGGACGACTGTAATTGTCAAATCGTCAATTATTGCTTCACCATTTTGTAAGTTGGCACCTCGACCAAGCATTTTACACGCTTTTTATCATAGACTTAGAATGTAGCGAAAAAATCCTATGTCTATGCTTTTTATTAGCTTCAGACGTATGTATGTTAGTATGTTAGTATTTTAGTATGTAACAGAATCTTTGAACATGATTTTGACCCCCTCTAGAACGTCGGATGAACTCGAAATTTGGCATACTTATTAAGGACCGATGACAATTCAATATTTTAAACAGTTTGACCCGTTATCCTTACTAGGATAATCAGGATTAGCGATTTTTTGTTTTCCTGAGACCCGGAGTGTCTGCGTCAAAAGCGTGTTTTTTAGTTTTTTTAAACTATTATTATTATTTATGTCTTTCTTTCTACCAATCATACTCGTAGCACATTATTATGAGAAATCCATACTAATATTATAAATTAATGCGAAAGTGTGTCTATTTGTTTGTCTGTCTGCTACGCTTTCACGGCCCATCTGTTCAACCGATTTGGATGAAATTCGGTATAGTGATAGGTTACATTCCGGGGAAGGACATAGGCTATCTATCCCGGAAAATTAAGGAGTTTCCGCGGGAATTAAAAACCCGGAGGAAGTCGCGGGCATCATCTATAGTCTAATAATATATATCTAATGATATATTAATAATTTATATTATGCTATTTCTCAAAATTCATAATATCTCCTATTGGTTCTGATCCCTTCAACTAATAACATAATGGTAGGGGCTTTCTTGGTAAAATATTGTGGTAAGCGATTTTCTAACTAAAACTGATGCTATAAGTACCTACGTATTTCTTGTTGGTACCTATTCAATATTGATTGTGTTATATTTAGAGCGACATAAAATTTATGTTATTTTTCCCGAGTAGTTTGCTCTCGATCTGTATTACGTGTTTAGTACAAAGTATGATAATATTTTCTCAACTTGATAATGTGCTATTGATGCTATAGACATGTGAACCATGGTCAACAAGGGTCTGGAATATTGAGGTTTTGCCTGCAGGTCTCTATATCGAAGAGGCCACTCAAACTCAATAAACTCTATGTCTCTCATCTTTTGACTCTACCGCCAGTTCGGAAAGAACTAAGAAAGTGTTTTCAGAAATACCACCTCAGCAAAGACGGGTCAGTTATGTCCTGCCACAGATAAGCTAGCTCACCTTCTGTACTAATTTTATAAATGAGAATGTTTGGATGGATGGATGGATGTTTGTTACATAACGGCTAAACAAATATGGATGAAATTTGGCACAGAGATATATAATAGTCTGGAATAACACATAGGCTACTTTTTATCCCGGAAAATTAAAGAGTTCCCGCGGTAACCAAAAAACCTCAACCCACACGGACGAAGTCGCGGGCACCAGATTAGTCCATAAATAAAACATTACCCTTCAGATTTTATCCGAAGATTTCTTCTTCGGAATTGTTGACGCTAACACATTTTCCATCCCAGCAACTTCCAAACTTCACTTGTACGGAAATATTCGTGCAAAAGCTGAAACATTGCTGGAATCCCGGAGCGGAGCGGAGGTGCCATACATCTTTTGGGTGCATATTTTATTTTATACGGCCGCGTTTATTGTTACATCCTATAGCACTTTGGGAAATTCCATTTGAGGTGTTAACTTAAAATTGACGTGAGTTTAATGCAATTGGTTTAAAGTGCATTTTAGCTATTTCAGAAAAGAGGTTCAACCAATGTAGATTTTTATAAAAAATTAAATTAAGATTTATAAACTACCTAGCAATTAGAAATGTTTGTTGACTGACCCGTTGTTCTAGATAAACGACGCGTCGAAACGCGACGCTATAAGACTAGACTCCATAGAAAATGGAAAGTTTTTCAATGCTACAACGTAGGACACGTGAATGGCTAGCTAATAGCCACTGCTTGATAGCTATTATTTAAATGCTAATTTCAATAGTTATCTCATAATTATAGTGCTTAAAACGTGATTCTAGGTAATCTTCGTGTGCCGTAAGTATTGGTTTGAGGTAAGTAACTGACATGGATGGTGATTCAGCGCGAATTGAGTGATCTATGGGATGATCACAGATGTAGGGGATGATGTATGATTTCGTAATAGTTTTGGTGATGGATTGGAAATGACACCTTTGCGCACGCATGCGCTTTTAGCCCATGTTTAAGCCATTTGGATTCTGAATTAGAACTTTATTCCCATTTGGTTTAGGGTCATTTGTATTACATGTGGTTATATTAAACTAACAGTTCACTTATTTACGGGTACCGTTAATCTTTAACTTAAATAACGCATTTATTATATAATTAGGATGCAAAAAATTAAATAAAGAAAAGATTAATAAAGAAAAACCTATTACTAATTATATTTACTTTAAGCAGAATGTGTTGTCCGGTATTCATTACCCTGATTAAGATAATTTTTTATTTGAAGAATTGTCCGGGAAAATATCCTACATATTTCCCTAGGATGAGACCTATCTCTGTAACAAATTTTATCAAAATTGGTTGGAAAGACGGACCATGAAAGCGGAACAGACATACATACTTTCGCATTTAAAATACTAGTCTGGTAAGTATTACTATCATTTGAGATTTCCTACCCCACAATTTAAGCTTAGCTTACCATCTTAGCTTATTTCGTATTCCCACATAATTCCTCGTTTCACTCCATACAACACTCCATACAAGTGTAAGACCGTTAAAATCCAATTTCCCGCAAAGCTTTTAACATAAAATGCAATATACAAGGTGTATTAGTCAAAATTCATGTCTGTCCGTACGGCGTTCCCGGGTGCATCGAATTTGTGTAGCTTCGGCTTTTACAAATCGCACCTTTGGAGCTGTGCACGTGTACCACAGAGCAATGCAGGAGATTCGAGCAAAAATTTACAACGTACGAACCAGATTTTTATATGAAAAGTTATTTTATTTATCACACGACTTTCCAATAAAAGGAGTGTATTGTTTTCAGGGTTCATGTATATTATGTGAGTTTCTTTATTCCACCATAACTTCTAAATGCCTGAACGGATTTGGATGTACTTGTACGTATCGTTAGAATCCTTACATCCGCCTGAGTGACACTGCCTATAATTTTTTTGAAAAAAGTTCAATATGCCAGGGCAGTCGTGTTTTTAATTTTTTTTAATAAGTTTACGCTCGATTATAGACATTTGACAAACGAAACAAGTTCTGAATTAGTATTGACGTTACTTTGTTTTCATTGATAAACATATAAACATTTGGATTAAATTTCCATTTTGGCATTATTAACGATTTTACTTTAACTTAGCTTATGACCTAGTGGATATTTCGTTCTGTGAACAGTTTAAACCAATAAGTCAGTAGGTACGCAAACTATAAGGCATCGCAGGTTAAATAAAATTACCATTATCGTGGATAAATCATACGCGGTTTAGCTTTAGTACAAAGTTGAAATAGTTTTAAGTTTTTTAGCATTATTTCGCTTGCTCTTGCACATATTTACTCTGTGCTAATCTCAAAAGGCCCATACATCACTTTGCTACAGGCGTTCTCAATGCCGGTAAATCAATCGGCCCCAAATAGTTGCCGAGTATTGCAAATATATTAATTTAAACTCGAATAAAACAGCATTACTACTAGACATACATTTTGGGGAATATATTTAAAGCACACTAACAAATAATTGATTCTAATAAAGAAATCTAAAAAATAATCATGGAATTTTTAGTGACATGAGTGTAAATTTTCATTATCTTAAAAAACATACCTACACCGAAATGTAACGTTTGTGTCACGTTAGCTTATTAACTCATGCTTACATACAAAGTAGCTTACAAAAGTTACACTAGGGCCTCAGACATAATATTATTATTGTAAAGCAACAAGAGCCTTTTCGACGACCTTTGTCAATTTGGAAATTTATAATTTCTGAACTTACTCTGGTCAGGTCTGGTGGGATTTCGCTTCAGCGATTTAGCGTTTCAGTAGTAGGTTCGAGGTCGTGTAAAACCGATTAGGAGTATGGGTTGTTAATAACCCTAACAGATTAGCCCTCTACCATCTCGCGGTAAGATCGCAGTCAAAGGGCTAACTTGTATTGGAATTTAAAAAAAACTGTAATAGCATATTATAGGTAGTTACTACTTAGTTCTTTAAGTGGTATAATAGGACGCAAGTATTTGTGTAAACACTGCAAGATAGCTATGTCATTATGATTGTAATTGGCCTGCGATTCCTTTTAATATTGTTTAGTTAGATAGAGACCCAAAAAGCACATATTGAAATATCAGTGTTGATATTCAATATGACCTTTCAAAACTGTTCATAAATCGCAAAAAAAGTTACCACTTAACCGGCCAATGGAAAAGACAAAATTAAACAAAAATATGAAAGAATCATTAAAATATCTCAACAAATGAAAAATTTATGGAACTTTAGTTGCGTCGACCCTATCAACCGACTTTATAAAGCCGAATAAAAGAAAGTAATGGACGTAACGTGACTTAATTGAATTAAAAATAATTTTGAAGTATTAAATCTCAGCTAGGTAAAAACTCACTCTCAAAATTTCTCACTCGAGTAAGATACAGCAATCGGTGCACATTAAATAATTCTATGGAAAAATAAATTCCGCCATCTTGAATTTTTTTTTCTGTTCATCAAGTAGACCTCCTCGTTCTGATCATCTCTTGCCAAGAAGCCACACTTCCATCTCTTATACTCTCCGAGATAGACACCAAACAAGTTTGTATGGCAGCCATCTTAAATCCGCCATTTTGAATTTTTTTTTTGCTCTTTGTCTATTGGATGAGGTTCCGAGTGACATTAGTTTGAGGACCCCCCACCTATCTTCAATACCTTGGCCGTACCCTTTACCCGTCTCCGAAATCCTCAATCATCAGCTGTCTCCATATTTTTTTCAAGTTATATTTTCTTACTTCTATACGAAGCCATCAGTGAAAAAAAAAATTTCATACAAAATTTTACAGGAGAAAGTTTTTGGGGAAAATCTCGAAACCTACCCCAAATGTGGCAACACTGCTTAGATATCTCGATACTGCCGGTCGAGCTACATAATCGATCCATACATGTCAACTTTCCCAAATGTTGCCAACTGCCTCAAAATAGTGATCGAAATTTTCAAAAACACAAAAAGAATACAAAATGGCCGCCACCTCGTTTCACAGAAACATTTTACATAGTTTCATAATTTTCCCGTAAACTACAGGATATACCGCTCCTGATGACGTGTCAATTTTTGATCTCGCTCGCTGCAGCCGAAATGATAGCCCCTGAAAAAAGACCATGTCGAAAATCACTTTTACTTTGATAAATTCCAGTGTTGCCAGATCTCGGCGATGAAAATACCCAAATGTCATTCGTACAAGTGGTACACGTGGTCGCTCATACTCGAACTTTGCAAAAAATACGAATTTCGATTTTTAAATTTTTGGGGTAAATCTTGAAAATTTCCCGAGAAATGGGGTAATTTTTTTTCCCCAATCCATAGTTCGAGTCTGTACACACAATCGCTCCCTAGAAGTCGAAACGCTCCGACGTTGCCAACTGTGAGAAATTTGAAGTTTAAAATTGCGTTTTTTCATACCTCAGACCGAACGGCCGCCGCGACAGCCGCCATCTTGAATTTTGAAAAATCGCTCCCGTTTTGTCAAAATACAGGATAGTTGTAGGCGAATAGAGAAAAAAATATTATGCTCGACCTCGCCGTTTCGGATCTGTGGCGCCGCGGTTCGGGGTCGAAAAATCAAAAAATTCAAAACACTACAGCTCGGCCGCCATCTTGTTTTTCCAATTTTTTCCACTTTTTCTATTAATCGTTTACTAATTTCTTCAATACTTGCGAGTTTAAACGAAATCGGTTGGAAAACAAAAGAGTTGCAAGATTCACATCGGCCGCCATCTTGTTTTTCCGAAATGTCATAATTTTTCCCTACTCGACTCCCGCACCCGAACACATCTCCCCTACATCATGGTATCGTTTTCTGTCTCTTTCTAGGAGAACAATTATGTCAATGAGTCAGTCAGTCAGTCAGTCAGTGAGTCAGTGGTAATTGAGCTATATATAGTATAATAATAATATAATAATAATAATTAACTTTCTCAGTCATTTATTGATAGATTTAAAAAACCACAGATTTATTAGTTTTAATCGATATTTTAATTCCGTTGCGTTAAATATTATATTTCACAACATCCTCCATTGTTTGGTCAGTTAAGTGAACGCCGTAGATTGGCCAGTAGATCAGGTGGGAGGAAATTCTAGAAGGTACATTTAAATTGAATATTAGCCAGGTACTATATAAACAGTGTGCAGTTATTGTAACAGTTACCGTGTTCTGAACGATTCTGACGATTTCACCGGAACCTAGTCCGAGCCAATGGCGTAAAGTTTCGCGTACACCGAGTTTCGCTTCGAGCAATACACGTTTAGAAGTTATCAAGTTAACAAAGCACTGAACGTGACAAAAGCAAGTAGAAACTTTTCAATTAAACTAAGAACTCATTGCGATAGACAACTTGCTACTTGCAACGTTGTTTAGGAATAACTATACCATTGCAGGTTGTATTAAGTTATACGTACTCATACTATTAACTACTTTATGTTTTTTTTTACTATTCCCGCAGAATTTCTTTGATTTTCTGGAATAAAATGTAGCCTATAATCATATCCGGGATGCAAACTATCTTTCTCTGTACAGTCAACATAGGTCATATATATGTATTTATTTTTATGCGGGCGTGAGAGCTACATTAATGTCGATAATAATAATAATAATAAAAATCTTTATTTGTTCACAGAAAAAAAGTACAAAGCCCTTAATTTACCCTGGACCCCCAAACTACGAGTAGGATATGCCCGTGACTTGGGGGGTCAGTCAATTGATTATTAAGGGGCTGTATATTAATTACAATCTAGCTCTACCATATTTTGACCAATGCGTTGTTTAAGCTTCGGCCCACATGAAATCAGTGTAATACTTACTTGTAACGTAACGTACGTGTTCTGTATTATTAACATAATGTAACATTTTTCTTTTTTGAAAAGAGCAACTGCTGAGTTTCTTGTCGGCTCTTCTTGTAAGTGACAGTGGACAGTGAGTCTTCATCTTTCACCAGAAGACATCTCGAAGCTTCCCGAACGCTGCCTAGCCGAGTTGGATTCGGCGGCGTGTGGAAGTCCTTGCAAGAGGCCTATGTCAAGCAGTCAATGTCTTTCGGTTGAGGGTGATGATGATGATGATGATGATGGTAAAACTATGACTTAGAACAATAATTTTGAGCTCAGTGTGCCCCAAGTACTGCAACAGAAACCCATACTCGGCAGTTATATGAAACGATGAACACGCTCTCCATTCCATTTGCAGTATCTTTCACTATATTGGCAGTGATTTCATACTCGCCGCTGCAATCGAGAGCTGAAAGCGTTCGAGTGCAGAAACTGAAGCCGGATAAAGAGGAAATGTATAATAATCTGTTGCATTTTATTTATTTGCGAAATCAACTCAACAGCACTCGACGGTTTCACCTTGTTTCAATTTAAATTGAAGGCAATGAAATTGAAATGATATTTTCATGTGGTATATTGAGGTTTTTTTTATACTGCGTTTGATATGACAGTGCTTTTAATTAATTGAAATAATAATAGTTCCTTTATGCCTCAAATAGTCCTAAAGGCTTTATTGTGTCTGTCAATATATTGGCAGTAGTTTTGGAGCCGCTGCTGCAATAGAAAGCTGAAAGCGTTCGAGTGCAGAAATTGGAGCCAAATAAACAGGAAATGCATAATATGTTGCATTTTATTCAACAGCACTTAACCATTTTACCTTGTTTCAATTTTAATTGAAGGCAATGAAATTGAAATGATATTTTCATCTGGTATGATTTTTTTACACCACTACAAGTTAGCCCTTGACTGCAATCTCACCTGATGGTAAGTGATGAAGCAATCTAAGATGGGAGCGGGCTAACCTATTAGGGGCATGGCAGTTATATTAAACCCATACCCCTATTCGGTTTCTACACGGCGTCGTACCCGAACGCTAAATCGCTTGGCGGTACGTCTTTACTGGTAGGGTGGTAACTAGCCACGGCCGTAGCCTCCCACCAGGCTAGACCAGGGAAAATTCAGTAATTATAAATTCCCAAATTGACCCTGCCAAGGATCGAACCCGGGACCTCCGCACGTTAAAACAACAGCGCTCAACACTGCGCCACGGAGGTCGTGGCGGCCTAAATACCTAGTAAGTATGGTAAGTATGGTTTATATTAAATTAAATATAAGACGGGGATTATTCAAGTTGTTGAAATACGTCGTCTCGTCTTCAACAGTTGCGGAATTTAAAAAAAAATTCTTCCCATAGACAAGTATTTTGCTTCCAATAGAACTAAAAGCTTTATTGTGTCTCTCCCTAAGATTGGCAGTGATTTTATAGACGCCACTGCAATCGAGATTTTAATGGCGTTCGAGTACAGAAACAGCTGAAATAATCTGTTGCATTTTATTTATTTGCGAAATGAATTCAACGACAGTCGATATAAAATTGTAGTAGTACTATTTTTATCGTTTATTTTGTTGAGAAATGAGTTGGAAATTTTCTCTACAACCTCGTACTGATTTTTGTTATATTTTTAAATAAAGGTTATTAAAAAGTTTAAGAATTTAGAATAGTTAACGCAGAATTAAAGCAACATAACTTTTGCCTTTGGTTTCAGCCATTTATAATTCAAATCAAGCTCTAGTCGAGTATTTCTAGTAAAATATATCAAAACTTCAGCATTATGCTTTCAAAAGGATTTTGAAACAGGTCCGTCAGGTGCGTCCCGGGTAAGGACATCTACATTTTATTTCGGAAAATCATGAAGTTCCCATAGGATTTTCAAAAACTTAATCTCTGTCCCTCTGCGAGTCATAATGGGTTTGGGTGGTTTTGTTTTGGGATAATCCTACTAGTACCTACTATTATAAATGTGAAAGTTTGAATGTTTATTTTGTAAATTTGGATGTTTATGTTTATTATTCCTCCACACCACTATGAATGAACCGATTTGACTGAAAATCAGGAATGTATAAGTATACCCTGAATTAACACCAGCTTCTTTTTATCTCGGAAAATTTAGAAGTTCCCCCAGGAAGTACAAAACGCGGACGAAGTCGCGGGCATCTACAAGTAAATAATTATGCTTACGTTACCAGGTTAGCATAACCTTATTATAAAAGTAGATAATACATAACGTCTCATGTTTATGCTAACATGGTGTTTCAAGTATGATCCAATTTTACATTTCATTTAGTCATCCCGTATTCATTGAACTTCAAAATGGAGGTTTCACGTAAAAGCGCCTCGCCTCTAAGTTAGTGTCATTACAGCCAGTAAAGTATCTCGCAGACAGGCAATCTCGGTTGCATTAGACTCCACGTCAAGTGTCATGTAAGTGATGGCACTAAGCTACTTATCTAGGTGTACCTAGAGCTTTAATATTATGAAATAGTTATCTTACTCGTAGCTAGAAGCTTGCCGACCTCGACGTTTTTGAAGTGAAAACTTCTTTAGCCGCGTTGAGCACGTTTTGGTAGGGGGTAAGCACAACAAGCGCGCATGTCGACATGCTTGCGTTGTTACGAAGACAAAAGGTCTTAAACATAAATAAACTACATAAAATCGTAATTAAACTTTAATGCTTGAGTTTTAAGGTTTATATTTTAATTATTTAAAATAATTATTGGGTTTTTTAAATTATTTTAAATATTCGTTTTCACTTCTATCGGCAGTCCCTATGACTGCCAATTTTTTAAAAATATAATTAGGTATATACTTAGTGAGCAAACGAGCAAGCGGGTCTTGACGTTAAGTGATTACCGCCGCCAATGAACATTTGCAGCACTGGAACTGCCAATGCGTTGCCGGCCTTTGAGAAATTTGTTTATCCGCCCTTTTAAGAGCGCCATATTGTAATCATGCGGGAACACGGAAGATGGAAGCTGGTCTCAGAATCGTTTGTCGTTGGTCGTTTGACGACCTCCGTGGCGCAGTGTGTAGCGCTGTTGCCTTAACGTGCGGGGGTCCCGGGTTCGATTCCCGGCAGGGTCAATTTAGGAATTTATAATTTCTGAATTTTCTCTGGTCTGGCCTGGTAAAGACGGCAATGACGTGCCGCCAAGCGATTTAGCGTTCCGGTACGATGCCGTGTTGAAACCGAAGGGGCGTGGGATTAATATAACTGCCATGCCCCTAACAGGTTAGCCCGCTACCATCTTAGACTGCATCATCTACTATTACTATTACTCATTATTATTGACTGATTATTATTCATGAAGTCATGCAAAACAATAGAATAAAGACCCCTTGTAAGTCCACATGCAATTTATTTGTTTAATATTTGTGTGATATTGAAAATAAGGTCGCGATATTCTCGTTAGAAGATCTTTACTATTTCTGATGGACACTTACTTTTCATAGACTTTTTAAGTTTTCTCGTATCAAACACGAAACTGCTTTCGTAATTTTCTGCTTTCTCATCCTCTATTCATTACACGTCAAAATTGAAGCGTCCTATGAAGACAGCGTCAATTTACCAGGTAAAATATCGTAGAAGACAGGCAATTTCGTCAGCATTAGGTATCACCTAGGTCTCGTATCGAAGCATTACGTCTTTATTGTTAGGTACAGGTATATAGGTACAGGACAAGATTGTAGCGTGAGTTAAGATGATTCAACTACCGGCATTGTAGGAAAGCTTTCATAACAATTGTTTGAAAATGAAAAAGAAATTTATTGTTAATAATTCTCGCGAATTAGAGAAAAGCACTTAAGACTTAGCCGAATTAACAATTTTAAAAAGGCGTCGGCTAGCGCCTTGTCCTTTTAAAATTGCTGTATTGTGATGTCTATATAGCCGTGAATTGCTTTATTTCGGGCCTTGGCAGTAATGTACTATTATATGAAGCCGCACACATTAGGGAGACAGGAAAAAACGAAGCAGACTTCGGAGGGGAACGACGTTTTTTCCTGTCTACCTTCTTTCCGTTCTTTCCGTTTTACGCAGACTTTTTGTCTTGTCTGGCCCCTAGTATGTTTTAGCTTTAGGAAAGGTTTGTAAGAAAAGTTAGCGCTCATAGATTTTTCTTTGATGGTAAGTGATGTCGCCCTAACAAAACTTGTAAACAAACAACAAAAAATTCGGGTTTATCCCTTATTTATTTCTATTTAGGTCAGCGTCGTTGACGAAAAAACGGCAAAAGTTAAATGGGACATAAAGCCCCTTTTAAAAGAATGTCATTACTACAGGCACATTCATCTCTCGGAACGCAGGAAAGAGGCCTTTGTTCACAACACTCATTTATTCGGACAAAACTTTTTTTTACCGTTAATGTGCAAATTAACCGTCAGAAATGGCGGAATTCAACAATGCCTTTTCCGTCCCCGATTTCAGAGTTAAATATGTTGGACTGTGCCTGTGTACCTGCAGTAAGGTTGGTGCATGACGTCTATTATATACATACATAGAGTATTTTGTATCATACTAAGATTATAAATGCGAGAGTGTATTTGTTTGTTGGTTTGTCCTTCAAACACGCCGCACGGATAGACGTGATCGTGGGAATTAAAAAAACTAATCATCATAAACATCAGCTAGTTACCTAAGTATAATTCAAAGCTTTTGTTGGTCATGACAATTTACTTTTTGTTTTATTTACGAGTGAAAAAAAGTAACAGTTGGATTTTTTTTTGCTTTTCTTGTATGAAAAATATACTACTTTCTGATAAAAGCAGCGGTTATGAAATTACTAAACATCCTTAAGTGCTAATAAAGAGCCTTCCATTTCCATTAAAGCCTCAAGTTACTTAACCCTAAATAGGATCCGGGTTTCCAAACAGGGTTCTAGTGAAATTATTAAAAAAAACAAGTGAGGTAGAGATTTTCCTTCATCAAACATAAGCCAGGCCCGGTCTTTTGATTGAATTAACATGAAACTTTCGGCCCGGGCTGACAAATTTATCGCCATGAAATTTTTTCACCGATCCACCGTAAAAAGCAAGTTTGACTCCCGAATTTAATTTCGTTTATTGGGATTTCGTTTTTTCCGTTTCCAATTTGCGCAAATTCGAGTTTCTGTTACGGGCTACCTTCATTTGAAATACGACGGTTCTTTTTTTAATTTTTACATTGCAAAATGACTCCTATACACATACATTACTAAGGCTTGCTAATAGGATTGATTGTAAGGATAGGTTTAGTCTAAAACCTTCGTTTCATTCAGGATCTCCTTCACGAGCTTCTGGTTGCGCGCTTTACAACACTAGGGAGCAGACTAGACTACGTGGAACCGCGGTGTGCTGATTCGGTTTTGGTGACTTATATCTGTCTTAGAGGTCATAGTTATTTTTAGTAAATAAGTACCAAAAATTACTTTTTATCAAACTTTTTATGATATGCGTTTTTTTAAGGTTTAAATACATATTTATCAAAAATTGCGGAACCGGCAGAATTTGAACCTGCGTCTCTCTGGGAATCGCGCCCGAATTTGTTTGTCAATTATGTTCTGTGAAATTAAGATTTGTCGTCTAAAAATGTGTGTGATTTTTGTTAAATGATAGGTCCGATAACCTATAAATTCCTAAATTGATCCTGCCGGGAATCGAACCCGGGACCTACCATTATAACACCACAGCGCTTACCACTGCGCCAGGGAAGTCGTCAAATATAGCTGGTTCAAAAGCGTAGCACGCTCGGTAGAACATTGAAGTGTCATCTTTGTACATTATAGAGGCAAATAAACCGTGACAGGGAGGCATTCGGAGGGTGAGCGCGTCTCCTGCAGCGAGGGCTCGTGTCGGAATTTTTAATTCAATTATGATAGCGATCTTGTTTAATGACCGTCCTCTTGCAGGACGTTTTATGTCGCCCCCGCTTGCTTCGTGGCCCCTAAATGTTTATGTGACACGGTTGCCAATTCCCCTTTATAGTTACTTTTTTTCGCTGCAAATGAGGCCACGAACATTTAGTAATTAGAGCACTGATACTGTTGTATGCTACAACTTGTATGCGAATTGTAATGGTGGAATTCCACAGTGTTGCACAGTGTGCTGCACTTTTTCTCTCGATGGAGTTGCACAAGCAAACATGTTCGCAGTATTTTATTAGAGCGCATTCAATATGAAAATTTTCGTGTACAAATGTACTGCACACATCTACTATATATATGTTGGTACTAGGTGAGCCCTTTCATAGTAAGAAATTGTGCGACCGACCTCTAGAGCGCGCTCCTCACCTGTATAAGCCTGTCCTTGTCTCCGCCATAGCGCTGTCCCACTTTTCAGACTAGATGGCGTTAGTAAAATAGGTCCACATTCTGTGTTTGACAGGGTCTATCTAAATTGAGGTCGTTGACTGCACACGATTTTGGTGGATTCGCACCATACTGGTTGCAATTTTAACACTAGTATAGTAGTATCTTCTTCTCCATGAAATAAATACAGACGGACAAACTTTCACATTTATAATATTAGTATGGAGAAGAAGATACTTCGATTGTCTCCTTAGACCCAGCATTCACCAAAGCGGATGTGTTTGGATGGAGCAGTCCAATCAGAGGTTCAAACGTTTTACTCGAACTGTCTATGGAGTTCATACATGCTTTTTGACATGCAAGCATCTGTGAACGCCTTAAATAGTATTAAACAGCCTTTATATATAAGTAAGTTTCACATCACAGTTTCGAGTCAAAAAGGTTGATAAAATCAGACTCTCTACTATCAGAAGCAAGACAAAAGTTAAAGACATATCTATAACTATTAAAAAACTAAAGTGGAAGTGGACAGGGCACTTCATGAGAGACAAGAGGGACAAATGGACGAAAGAAGTCACAGAATGGTACCCAAGAACAGGAAAAAGAAAAAGAGGTCGCCCTTGCCAGAGATGGGAGGATGATATCAAAGGCACGGCGGGAAACATATGGCAAAGGACAGCAAAGGATAGATTATTATGGAGAGCCCTGGAGGAGGCCTATGCCCATGGGCAAACTGGATGAATAAAACAAAATATCTACTAGTGTCTTAGTTTAATTAATTTATTTATATGAAAATGTAAATAATAACAAAACAAAATTCAGTAATAAAGGCTTATATTATTATATTATTATTATTATAAGTTTCACATAGGTTTACGATTACGATTTTCTTACACAATTGGTGGGCTGATCATTAATGTATTTATAATGCTCGATGTTAAGAGACTTTTGGTATTCATATTCATAGAGACCATAAAGCACACTAGAATAATAAACGTATAATAACGTCACAGTTCTAGTACCTGCGGAAGCCTTGTAGCGTTTGTTAAACACAGATGTTGCTCCGGGCGACGTATGAACACATTTGGCTACGTCTGGGTTTGATATGTAACAAACTATTAGCATAGGAGCCGGTTTCACAGATGAAACAAATATTTGTAGTGTGACTAGCTGACGCCCGTGTCTTCGTCCGCGTGGATTAAGGTTTAGAATCCAGGGGGAAATCTTTAATTTTCCTGCAAAAATTAGTCTGTGTCCATCCGCGGTATAAATGAATGAGCCATAAAAAGGTATCAAATAGACAGATATAATTTCGCATTAATACTATTACTAGATGATGCCGTGACGTTCTTAGAAATCCGGGGGAACTCCTTTACTTTCCAGAATGCCTCTGTCCTTCACCGGGATGTAACCTACCCCTATACCAGTTTTCTGCATCAAAATCGGTTGAAAAGATGAGCCGTTAAATAGCCAAGCAGACACACTTTCGCATTTATAATATTAGTATGGATTATGGATTATTTTGCCTTTATAAATAGGTAAAATTATGAATTATATCATTAGTCCTCAGTCAAGATAGCTTTTAAAGGACAAATGATATAAGCTAATACCTGTAAAAGTGTAAACAAACGATACAACAGCATTACTGTACAAACATAGAGGTACATATGCCATCCTTTACGCCGGTTTCCCAACACTAATCACTAATCAGGGTGGTGGTACATTATACAATAGAGACCTACAGTATAAGAGCAAAAGTAAAGCCCACGTCATTAGCTCATCGTAGAGTGCACGTATTGTCATTATGGGATTACAAAAGGACGTGGGATAAGGAAAAACTGGCATTTTATGTGTAGGTACATATACTTTTACTCCTACAAGAGTATTATCCTTCAAGATTCGATTAGTTATTTTCCGTACAAATATTATTAACTAGATGATGCCCGTGACTTTGTCCGGGTGGATTAAGTTTTTTAATACCTTAATTTTCTGGGATAAAAGTTCCGGGATTTTTTGTTTGAGTACCTGTACTTGTGGAGGTCAGTAGTGTGACGTAGGATACTTTTTATCCCTTTAGTCCAAAGCTTTCCTCAGGGTTTTTGGAACCTTAATCCAAGCGGACGAAGTTTTTGTGTGAGTTTGATTAAAAAATTTGAATTTAGAATTTTCGCTTTCGAATTTTGCTAGTCTATCGAATAGAATAGATTTGATATTATGATAAAAAAAATTAGAGTAGATAAAAAAGTTTGCGAGCAAAGCTCAGTGCGATTTGAATGCAAGTTCGTTATCTCATTCGCCCGCGGATAGGTCTGTGATTTAACAATCCCATCGCCGCATTGAAGAACTTCAAGTTTTGTATTTATGCATATTCAAGTTAAAAGTAAGATGTTCTTTAAGCATGCTATTATTAGTTTTTACCCTTATATCATCGTCCGGGCGGTTGAATTTTTCAAAAATGGGATCGTTTTGATTTTGCGAGACAAAAAGAAACAAATCTTTACTTAGGATGCCAAATTTCATCAAAATAGGTTTTGAACAGATGGGCCGTGAAAGCGTTACAGACAGACAGACGCACTTTTGCATTTAGAAGCATACATTACCATACTTCCATACTAATAGGTATTTTAAATGCGAAAGTGTGTCTGTCGACTGTAACGGTCCATTTTTCAACCGTATTTGATGAAATTTACTAACGAGATCGATTACATCCCGAGTCCCTTAAACACTTTAAACAAAGGCTTTTTATCCCGGATATTTAAGTAGTACAAAAAACTTAATCGCTGAAGCATCTAGTCGTATTTGTATCGATATGGGCTTGATAAGTTACTACAATATGCCCTGGATAATAAGGTCGACTTGATGCTAGCTCAGAATAGGCTACTACACATGCTACTAGGTACATGCTACTAGGTACAGTCGCGGTCATGTGAAAATGTTTAGTTCATAATTGCATGGACCCATCCGTGTCAAAAGGTCGTATTGTTTTTGATTAGGCATAGATCTTAGATTTTTTTGACTTTTTCTGTTGGTGACAAATGTGGCAACTAGATAGGATAGATGTAGAAAACCTCTTTCAATATTTTTAGTAAATGTCACTTTAACAAATGCGATGATGCTAATGTGCCAAACTTGAAATAAGGAAAAGAATTTTAGAATAAAAAAAATACGCGCCGAATTGAGAACCTCCTCCTTTTTTGGAAATCGGTTAAAAAGTCAGACTCTTTTTGTTGCATTCGATGTTTGAAAACTTTTGATAACTTTGAAACGTAATATATACCTACCTTGCTTAAGCGTCTTAGACCTTAATGCACGCAGTGTTTTGATTCTTTAAAACACTGCGTACATTAAGATCTGTTTTGAACACTGGTAAACATTTCCAGACCGCGACCGCGGCCGTAGGTTAGCTGTTATCTTTGGTTCTTAGTAAGATGGAAATAGATATATAAAATTTAAACGACACTGCAAGGAAAATGCAAGTTCGTTATCAAACCGCCCGAGGATACGTCTGCGATTTGACAACCCCCGATGGCTGCGAACGAGTGCTATTAATGCATAAACATAGTTCGAACTTCGATCATTTTCGAACCATCTTCATATCCTAGCTTGCGCTATTAATACTTTTCTGTATCTTTTGTTTTGAAAGTATAAAACTGGGTGTATGTATTTTTCAATTGTCCCCCGTTTACCCCACTACACCTCAAACTTGTCTACGCGACAACGTAGGCCACGTCAAGGAAGGGTCAGCTACTGTTTGATACTTTCGTGTCGTGTCGTATCGAATCGCGGTGTCGCGTTTGCACTCATGCTCATACTCATGATTTTTTATTCAAATAAATTTTTCAATTCAATTCAATTCTTGGTTTTATGGCTTGCGTTTGTACCAAATGGGTACAATATACCTCGCCAATGACGCGTGGAATGGAGGAGACACGCTTTATAGGTGAAAGCTGGGAATTTCCAAGTGTCCAGCTTTTAATTTGGATTATGTATTAATGGCAGGTTTCTTTTTCCCCAATGTTTTATGGTTAGTTTCTACCCTAGAACAACACAATATAATGATTAGCACATATAATATTACACATATAAAAATATAGATATTTACAGCTTAATATTGTTAGTTTTAATGTATTTACATAAAAATTTACAATAAGGACTAAACACAGACATTAACAAACACTCAACATTTACTGGACGGGGGATTTGTGGTGGAAGGACATCATAAAGGGGATGAAGAAGTTTGGGACAAGAAAACAATATATGGGAGACAGTACCTTCGTCTATGCCACATTCACACAGGGAGTGATCTCTAACTCTGATCTTGTGCAGGTGGACAGGTGTGCAGGAGTGACCAAGGCGTAAGCGACATATTGTGGAGGTTACCCACCTATCTGCATACTTGTAAAAGAAGAACCATGGACGCCTTGGAATATCAGGTTGAATTGAGGAGTAGATTTTGCCTTTAATCAGTTTCGATTCATTCCAGAATGTGTTCCAGGACTTGTCCAGATAAGTTTTAGAAAGAGCGCTCAGATCTTGGGAACTATTCTTATAATGCTCATGGGAACCCATTTGTATGGCAGCCTTAGCACATGAATCAGCTGTTTCGTTGCCTGCAATGCCAGAATGACTTGGAATCCATACCAAGGTTAATGCTAAACCATTTTGATGACAGGAGAACAAAGCCTCCCTAATCTGTAGAACGATGGGAAACCTTGACCTACTCCGGAATGGGTTTTCTTTGATGGATAATAAGCAGCTAAGGGAGTCAATAAAAATAACAGTTTGTTTTAAGTTATGGGATTGAGTAAACAGGATTGCCTCCAATAAGGCAATGGCCTCCCCTGTAAACACCGAAGACTCAGGAGGGCATTTAAATTGTAAGACAATTTTAAACCTGGGAACCCAGCAGGCTGCACCAACACAACTTTCTGGGGACAATTTTGAGGCGTCAGTGTAAATAAGAAGGTGATTTGACCAATTTTGATGAATTAAGTTTTGAAATTTTGAATGAGTATCAGGGGCTCCCTTGACCAGACCAAGATCAGTGACTACAGGAGGATTATAAATCAGAGCATCATATGGAGTGAGGAATAGGGGATTAATTGGAAATGATAGTAAGGAATTAGGGAGTTCAGTAAATTTACGGAAGCTGTCCAAAAGAAAGGATGCAGGGTTGCGTGTGCTAAGGACTTCTGCTAGTTGAGTTAATTTAGGCCACAGAGGGTGCGAAGAAAGCTGTAACATTTTGCTGACATAGCGGTCACACAGAAATTTCCGTCGGAGATGTAAAGGAGGGTCAACACATTCAACCTGTAGGGCGTTAGTGGGGGAGGACTTCATTGCACCCAGAATTATTCTGAGACAACGGTATTGAATTTTGTTCAACTTCTCACACACAGTTTTATTTAGGGGATCTAAAACAAATGAGCAGTAATCAATATGGCTACGTACTAGAGCATTATATAATAATTTAAGGGAGTAGGCATGGGCACCCCACCAAACTCCAGCCACTGCACGTAGTACATTGATGCCCTTTTCACATTTATTAATTATGTACTCAGTATGAGCCAATCCGTTCAGTTTGTAATCAAGGATAACTCCGAGGAACTTTGCTTTGTCCACCAGGTTGATGGGTTGATCCTCATAACAGAAGCTAAAGCAAGGGATAGATCGCTTCCTCGTGAACACAACTGCCTGACATTTAGCCACAGATAAGGACAAGCCATGATCAGTAAGCCATTGCCCTAGGTAATATAAAGCAGAGTTTAGACATTGTGATATTTCCTCTATTGAGCCTGAGCTGTGATAGAGGACAATATCATCAGCATACTGTAAGATGTTACAGAAGTTATTTACAGATAATTCTAGGTCATGGGTATAAATGCTGTAAAGCAAAGGACTTAGGACAGAGCCTTGGGGAAGACCTTTCCAGACTAATCTGGAGGGGAGGCTTGTTGACTGGTGTTTTACAACCACTGACCTACCAGAAAGCAGGTTACATATGAAATGAGCTAATCTCGGCGGTACACTCAGCTGGTGCAGTTTTTGCCTGAGCACCGGGAGCAGTACATTGTCATATGCGGAAGCTATATCCAGGAAGATACCCACTAGGAATTCCCCCTTACCAAAGGCAATACGAATGTCTGTAGTGAGTATGCTGAGGCTGTCAGTAGTACTAAGACCCTTTCGGAATCCAAACTGGGAGGGAGCCAATACTCCTCTGCTTTCCATTATCCACTCTAGCCGGTTCTTGAGGAGGATCTCCGTTACCTTAGCCAGAGTTGACGATAGGGCAATAGGTCTGTATGAATTTGGGTCAGATGAATTTTTGCCAGGCTTAAGAATGGGAATTACAATTTGGGATTTCCAAGAATCTGGAAATATTCCATGTTCAAAAAAGTAGTTAATTAAATTTAAAAAACAGAATTTAGATTTTGTATTTAAATGAACAAGAAAAGAATAGGGCACACCATCTTCTCCGGGGGTCGAATCTTTTAGGCCATTGAGAGCAATCTCAAGCTCAGAAAGTGAGAAGGGGGCATCCATTTCGCCTGTAATGGGTGCTGGTGCAGAAATAGGGAAATCTTCCTGCTGAGGGACATATGGAGGAGCGAGCTTGTCAGCAAAAGTGTTAAGCCACTCATATGGGTTGTTGGAGCTTGGGTCAGAGTAGTTGAGAGATCTGCGAAATCGTCTCATGTTTGTCCAGACTATTGAGGAAGGAGATCTGGGGTTAAGCATTTCACAGAACTTAGTCCAGCCAAGCTTTTTCTTTTTGGATACCATCCTTTTTGTCTTTGCATCAATGCGCTGATATTTAATAAAATTATCTTCTGTCATATGTGCAGCATATTCTTCTTCAGCTGTCAGCCTCTGGTCGAACAAATTTTTGCATTCCTCATCCCACCAAGGGGGGGAAGGCAAATGGTTTGTGACAGGGGGATTTTTGCGGGGGATATTAGAATCGGCCGAAGTAATAAGTGACTTTACAAAGTGATCGTAGCAAGCCAAAGGGTTACCATCATGACCAAAATCAGGAAGAGAGTCCATCAAGTCATCCACTGATTGAGCGTAACCAGACCAATTTGCTTTATGGAGTTTATATCTGAGCATTGGGTTAGGGTTAGGGGGAGGAAGGGATCTACTATTGAGAGATAAGATGATGGGAAAGTGGTCACTACCGTAGGTACTGGAAAGAACTTGCCAAGATAATTGAGATGCGAGGGAGGAAGAAGAAAGGGAAAGATCTACTGCAGTTTTTGGGTTCTGATTAGGGTAAACCCTGCGAGTCGGAGAGCCATCATTCAGGATACAAAGGTTCATATCCTCAAAGATGTCAACCAACAGCGGAGCAAACCCGTCACAGCTGTAACACCCCCATAGAGTATGGTGAGTATTAAAATCACCCATAATCACAGTTGGGCTGGGAAGAGAAGATATGATAGATTCAATTTCTGGAATAAGGGAAGGATTGGGATGAGGTATATATAACGAGAGGAAGGAAATGTTTATAGCTCTCACAGCAACAGCATTAATCTGTCTGCTGTGGGAGGGGATAGGAATAGAGGAAAAAGGGAGGTTGTGCCTAATGAAGATGGCACTGCCTGCATAGCCGTCATCCCTGTCATCCCGCAAACAAAAGAAACCAGGGACTCGAAATCGAGAACCAGGTCTCAGCCATGTTTCCGAGATGGCAACCACGACGGGGTTATGCAGGTTGATAAGAGATATTAAATCTTGTTTTTTGGAACGAATGCTTTTACAATTCCATTGAAGCAGAACTGATGGAGCCATTGTTTAGGATTTTAAACAGGGAGTCAAGGTTTTGGGCAACGTTGGGCGGTAATGGAAGTTCATCGCATGGGGAGAGGAGGCTTAAAAGTAACGCTGTGAGATTTTCTAACATTTGACCCTGGGCTTGTGTGAAGTAGGATTGGCTATTGCTAAGAGCGCAGCCGTTGGGTTGGGAGGAGGGAGGGTTATTGATTAATGATTGGTGAGCTTGCTTATCATAACCTTTTGGTAATGGGGCACGGGGGCGGGGAGTCCGGTAGACTGTTTCCCGGTGGCCTTTAAGGGGGGAATTGGAAACAGTGGGGCGATTAGGGGTTGTAGAGCGGGGAGCATTGGTAGGACGAGGAGAATTAATAGGGCGAGTAGAATAAGCAGGGGTCGAAAACAATTCATTTGAAACTTCAGCAAAAGTTTTCCCAACTGGGGGGAAACGAGCTGATGCTTCTGCGTAGGGGATGTTTTCCTGAGACATGACAAGTTTAATGTTCTGTTGGCGGGAGAATTCTGGACAGTTCTTGTCTGATGCAAAATGTTTACTTGTGCAATTAATGCAGGTAGCTTTTTCTTTTGTTACATCGCATGAATCACCTGTATGGGACTGTGCGCACCTGTAGCACCTGGGCTTAGATCTACACTGTGTTTTAATGTGGCCAAAACGGCAGCAATTCAAGCATTGAATGGTGGGGTATTTATAGGGCTCTACAGG
This sequence comes from Erebia aethiops, assembly GCA_923060345.2. Taxonomy (NCBI): domain Eukaryota; kingdom Metazoa; phylum Arthropoda; class Insecta; order Lepidoptera; family Nymphalidae; genus Erebia; species Erebia aethiops. Next base: position 21,177,980 of record OV281080.1, on the reverse strand, counting down.
GAGGGATGTGTAAAATGAATAAATCCGTGAGGGAAGCATCTGGCCTCTAAAAGTCACAACAATTGATTGGGTAGGCACCCACTCAGTAACGCCTTCATTATTAACTTTACGGTTAAGGCGGCGGGCTTTAAGAACCTCACCACATCCAATCGGTAGAACTAGGGATTCAACAAATTCCCCCATAGACCAGTCTACAGGGACGCCACGCACTAAACCCATTCGTGTGATGTTGTAAGTTGGAATAATAGCAGAGTACTTGGTCATTGGGAGTATTGGGCTAACCAAGAAGTCATTGGCTCCTTGGGGATTCGAGAACTCGACGCTTATTTTATTACGGCCAACACTCTTGACTCCATCATTTATTATGTTTGTAAATTTGTTTTTATGTAAAAATTGGCCAAATTGGAGAGCGCGGATGGATGTACCGGCAGATGGGTCTGAGACTTCCCTGGAGACGTGGACTATAAAGGGACCTTTGTCGTCCCTGCTGTAGCTTTTGGCGCCTTCAGCAAAGGAAGGGTGGATATAGACGGATTCAATAGATGCTGTTTGAGATGGTTGTGTACCAGTTTTTCTACTGCCCTCTGCAGTATCGGAATCGGCAGGCCGCTTCCGAGAGGAAGCGGTCTGCCATGTCGCGTCAGACGCGTCAGACGCGTTTTGAGACCCATCAGGGTCTGGGGGTTTCGGAGGTGGATCCACCTCCATCTCTACTCACCGACACCACAAAAACGTTAGTCACAAACACTAAAATACACAGAAACCGGCTACTTTTAACCAAAAAAACCACTCCGAAAACACCACACGTGCGTCAACCAAAGCCAACGCGAGCGAAGTCCAAATAAATTTTTAAAAGTGCGTTAAACATTTGAAGCGCCTGTCAACGTCACTTAACGTTTCGCTTAGAAAAATCCTCATAGTAATAACTTTTTTTTTTTTTACATAGTCTCCTTTGTGTATCTTCCACTCCACCTGTCATTGGCAAAGTGCATTGTGCTGGTGTGGCACTAATAAAAGCCATAAAACAAAATAAGAAGAAGAAAAATCCTGCGATTTGTTTAACTCTTCTATTCAAAAAAACCTGACCATAGATATAGTAGAGGTTTAACGGGCTACTGAAGTAGAGTGAACGAAGTTTCAATTCTTTCTCGACAAAATATCTGCAATAAATAATAATATGTATGTTCTTCTTAGCTGCTTCTAACTTTTATCGATAAAACGATCCTATGAGCATATTTCTAAAACACGAAGGCCGCCACTCATTACCATCAACATACGGAACCCGATCTCAACCCCTTTCAACCCCGTCTCGTAGATAGTTTACGCGAGGAACGTTGACTGGAATTCAATTTTATATGCTAAACTTTGGAACGTACGGCATGTATGAAACTCAACCAAAAATGATTATCGAATACTCTTCGCATATGGAAGGATAATATTTTGATCTCAGTCTATAATCGATTTTTCTAGCATATATAACCCGTATATAAATAATTTTATCGGTATTTTTTACAGTGAAAATGTCGTGGTTGTGTCATTATACATGTCACTTTTTTATCAATATCTGTTTCACGTACCCTAGTCCAGAAGGAAGTGCAATAGAATCTGGATATTGGCAGTCGTAGAATGAGTGAGAGTGAGAGAGAGTCTTTTTTGCCATTTCTCAGAAGATAACCGAGGGTTGAAAATTATAAATAGATGGATACAAATGTACCATTATTTATTTCCTACCCGCTCGATTTGCTGTAGTATGCCCGCAAATTGGTCCTGTGGATTTTTGAGTGATTTTTTTTAAATCGTCTGAAATATCTATGGAAATAGCTCTATTTAAGAACTGTTCAAACTACCTACGGAAAAGAAGCGAAGTGGGTACAAAGCAACGATAACAAGGCTACGTGAAGCCAAGGGCTTTAATATTGCACCATGTTTGCATGTCAACTTTAACTGTGAAGGTCTAGCCCCACTACAGAAGAGCGGTGCGGCGCGGCAAGTATTCTTTGTACAAATATGTCGCAGTGCATCTCTAAGTGGGCCCAGCTCTATACAGGCTCATACAAAGAATATTTATTTTATTTTATTTTACCTTATTTATTCATCTTTTTCCATTATCTTTAGAGATTCTCTAATGCGATAATAAAGTTACAATATTCTAGCTTAGCTATGACAAATTAAAGGAAATTAATATTAATTACAACTGCCTAAAACCTCAAATCCTATTAAAAATATTACCTACTCAGGTATAATCATAGCTGATCGTCCAGATTGCTATCTTTGCGTATTCACTCAGAGAGCAAGAAGAGATATCAATATTTTCGGCTTTAAGATTAAGGGTGCGGACTGCGCGCGTTAGCGGCGCCTTCTTGTCGCTAATTGCCGCGCCGCGCCGTACATCTGTAGTGGAGCTAGACGTTGAAGGGTTAGCGAGTCCTTGTAGCGGGAGCGGCACGAGTGGAGCACCCTCAACGGTTTAATATCAGGAGATTACCGCCTCATTAATGCACGGTCATGCCACATTTAATGGTTTATTGCGAAGGGGACGTGATGATATGCCGACTGCGCTTGTCTTATTTGAATTGTTGACGAGTTATTACCATGTCTATAGTTTAAGACATATCTATGTCTTGGGAGATATGATTTAAGTGGAAATAGCTGTTGAAGTGTCTTGACTAATGCTTAAGTTACTGCCGATTAAACACAGTTCATTGTAATAGATTAGACAAATGGGTCTAAACATCAATGTAATTGTGCATTATGTAAAGCATAATATACCTACTCGTGTATGCTCCTTCATATGATTAGTTCATGAAATGGTGTTGAAGTGTTGTTGCCTTAACTTATGCTTCAGCTACTACAGAGTAAGTTATCGGTAAAGTATAATGCTCGTAGATTGGTTGGATTGGAATTAGTCTAAGCAACTATGATATGGCATACCTACTCGGACTTTATTACATACTAGATTTTACCCGCGGCTTCGCCCGCGTAAAAATATAATAACTTTGATACCTATGCATACAAAATTATTTTAGGAACATGACACTGCTTATGTATGTTATGTACTGTTGAGTATGAGTATGAGTTTGAAAATAAGTTTTAGTTACTTATACTTATTTTTTTTACTATACTTACTTGAGAAAAACTTATATATACTTACCTGTTTGTGTTGTTGATTGTGTTTTTTAAATAAAATATGGCAATGAGCTTACTGTGTTTAATTTTAAACAGTGTATTAAACAATTTACAAATAATAGGTAAATCTACGTTAAAACAGTTTTGTATACTACATTTTTAGTTTTGCCATCTTTGGCTAAGACGTAAAGATTTTGGGGTTTGGATACCCTTGAGAATGCCACATACAGTTGCCCATGAGAAAAATATGGTTTTTCTAAATTTACTCCTGCAACTTTCATTGACTGGCCTTGAGCCTTATTTATGGTCATTCCGAATGCAACCTTAATGGGAAATTGCAACGGTTTAAATTCGAAACGCAAATCTGTCGGTATAATAGGGATTCGAGGAATTAGAACATCTTCTCCTTTTGCTGTTCCAGTCATTATAGTCGCTCTTACTATTATGTGACCTAAGTGAGTAACTTGCAGTCTAGTGCTATTACACAATCTTGGTGCATCTAGATTGCGCATTAGCAGGACGGGCACACCAACTTTCAACCTCAGCTTTTGGGAATGTACCCCTGTCAATTCTAATGAATTAAGGAACTCTACAGGGTAAGAACTAATTTGGTCCGCGTCCATAACATTATCAACGGAAAGATACAGTTTTAGATATAGTTTTGTTTCTCCTTCCGATAGTGACATCATTTTTTCATTAACTTCTTCTACTTTGTCGTTTGTCGGCAAGGACCTTTAAGTCGGTGCCAAAATTGCCCTTTCACATATCCATTGCTGATTGCTAATGTTAACCCTTAATCAGGATACACTTTATTTATTAGTTCTTCTGAACTAAGAGCAACATTACATAATTCAGTGCCTAAAGTGATTAATCCAGCTTCATCTGTCTTCACACAGTCTTCACCAACTTTTAAAAGAGCGGCCGCATATCGTCCAGCGTCTGTGTCATTGTGAAGATGGACTCGCATGTTTGTTCTCAGAGTAAATTTTGTTACATGTTCCCACAGTGCAGACGCCTTTAAACATGCATTTATTTCATCTGCTGGTGTGCCTTTAGTTATAACTGGGAGAATCTGCCGAAAATCACCAGCTAATAGCACCACCATCCCACCCATGACACTTTGATTGGTATTAAGATATTTTAAAGTTCGGTTCAGTGTACATTCGTCCCAACCAGTAGCTTACATTGACGTAACATACGACCACAATCGCTATTTTTTGTGATATTACAAATGGGCGTCTCCTCATGAGTCAGGTTTAATGGTAGTTTAAAAACAAAATGTGCCGTGCGTCGAGTCGAGTGCATCGAGTAACGTGGCAGCTATTCCAGAGGATGCCACTGCGTTTGCAATATCTTTATCGTTACGAACTTGTGCTAGTTGCAGATTAAGTAAAAAAGTTTTTCCGGTACCTCCTGGAGCATCTAAAAAGAACAAACCACCCTTACCAGTTTTAATATTTTGTAAAATATTATGAAAAACAGATTTTTGTTCGGGATTTAAAAGCGGGATATGGTCTGCTAATTTTTTTTGCAACGAATGAGTATCATAATGAAATTCTCTTAAAAAATCGGTACTAACGTCACCAAATCGACGGGGACTACTCATCCCAAAGTGTGTCATTTTCTGTCATTTTGAGAACATTATCCTCGACCTTCGTCAGAGCTTCGTTGTATATTATGTCATTATATGTTAATTCACCCGTACTACATACTTGTAGTCTATGTAATATATCTTCAGCCATTTCATTTTTAAATTTATCCCACGTGTTGGGGATTTGATAATCCACATGTGGTGATTAATATAGCAAACAGTTCTGTAATGTCCTGTGTCTCACTATATACACTTTACCATACAATAGTATAGTATAACACTGTATATTACGGTATATATAAATGTACACTACACAGACGTGCACCTCGGACCGAGTCCGATGTTTGACTGAGTCGTCCACGGAATGACGCCGGTATTTATACAAAACGTCTGATTCGCCTACCCTCTATACCACAAGTTCTCTTATTTTAGAGGCTGGTTGGCACAGTACGGCCACTTCCAGTTTTGAATCCTAGTGGTCGTCATTTTCGACTAACCCTTTTAATTCACATGCCTCTCTGAAAGTTGAATGCTCTTGACCATTGTGATTAACTGAATCACCATTTTGTCTGTGATTGTGTCAAAGGACAAGATACTCATTCAGTTAATAAAATATTTGCTGATGCCTGCGACTTCGTCCGTGTTAAGCTTTTTTTAATTCGCACGGAGACCCGTCAATTTTCCGGGATAAAAAGTAGCCTATGCCACTCTCCAGGGCCTCAACAATAGGTACATCCGTGCATAATATCCGTTGCTCTGTTGCGGCTTGATTGAGGGATAAACCAACAAACAACAACAGTTTCGCATTTATAATATTAGTAAGATGGGACTATGGAATATCTAATTTGTTCTCCTTGCATCAATTTCAAAAAGCTGTACCTAGTTCATGTTTAACTTAATTTACTATATAAAATGAATTGTTTAATTTTAATATTATTATTTACAGAATGAGGGAATCACGTATTAAACACGATCCTCTAATACGAGATTCCCTCAAAATAAGTCATCCAATCTTGTGTTATTATTGTGCAATAGATGGAATTCAATTAAAAAGGCATTATCTTCCAACCCTCCCTAATTGACATGACAAAAACAGATCGCGAGGGATTGATTATGAATTAGCTACCGATTTCATCTTGTCTTGGGTTTTGCGGTTAATACAGAACAAACGTATGTACCTAAGTACAGAATTCTATACCTTATGTATACTTCAATAAGCAACATTATTAATGTACAACTATTTCTTTATTATCTTTTTTTTAATCCACTACAAATTAGCCCTTGACTGCGATCTCACCAGATGGTAAGTGATGATGCAGTCTAAGATGGTAGCGGGCTAACCTAATCTTAATTGGTTTAGATGTAGATCTAGAATACGTCTTACTGTTGTACATACAAGACACTAATAACAAAAATATAAAACATATAATAATATATACAATTTCTTAAAAAATCTTTAAAATCTAAATTAAAAACTAAAAACTAAAAATTAAAAATATAATCTATGCCGCTGCAATGAGGCAATGTGCCCAGAACGCTGGCTGCGTTACCCCGCTGAATAGCCAAACTTATATGTTGGCCGAGGTAACTACCAGCCCTCCGGTCACCTGTGGACTCTGTGAGACGAGAAGATAGATCCTTAAAAAAGGATCTAGCATCTTCGCCCCACGACCCCATGGTTTCAACACCAAAAGGCACAAATATGAAATTATTTTCTATAGTTTCATATTTGCGCCTTTTGGCTCTTTCTGCATTAGTGGCCGCCGCCCCCGCCGTCATGGAGGTCGCCTGCAAGTGGGACAACGCCAGCGTATCCACGCATGTGGCATCCCAAACAAGCGACCTTCCTAGCTTCCACGGAACCAGAGTCATCCCGACAAGATGAAACAAAAAGTTTAGATGTTGTTTAGGTCGATCGTTTTTTTTTTTTTTTTTTTTTCTATTATTGAGTACCAATGAAGGGTGCTCAATATAATTACAATCTAGCCAAACTATTTGACTAATAAGTAATTTTAATTTAACCTAAGCTTATAATTAACTTATGTACTAAGAAATTGTCCAATGACGTATCTTAGTCTTTCTTGTTGCAAATAGACACTTTGTTCATGTGTTCTTTTAGGCAGCACTTCACTACACTATCACTAGTCACTAATACACTAACTCAAAGGGTTTTGTCCTTTTTAGTCTTCTCACTAATTGTGTAACGTCGAGCAACTGGATTGCCTCAACGTTAACGTGATGGTGAAGCCGATGATCATGGACTTCTGCAAATTTGGTGATCACTTTGTCGACGTATTCAATTTTCAGGTCCCGATGTTTGTTCGGTCGGAGGTCGATCGTTTGTTGGCATAATTTTAGATTCTTACTTCAAGTCTAGACTATTAAATTGATAGGATTCCCCTGCCCACTAAAACACGACGGCCCAAAGAAAGGAGTGTAATATATTATATCAGGTTTCATACGTATGTGATTTATTTATCCCACCAATTTTTTTTAATTATTTAGTTATTAGATTAGATAATGCCCGAGAATTAAGATATTTTGATTCCCGCGGCAATCCTTTAATTTTCTTGGATAAAAAGTATCTTATGTCCATCTCCGGGTTAGAAGCTACTTCTGTACTAGATTTCATCAAAATCGGTTGGGCAGATGGACCGTGAAAGCGTAGCAGACAGACAGACACACTTTTGCATTTATAATATTAGCATGGATGTTCCTCTTAAAAATGTATGTCCCCTGAACTTTTGCTGTGATCTAACAACTATAGATTAAACTAATCTAGATCAAATTTTTTTTAGGTCTTTGCACAAAGCTTTTATTCCACGTGACAAAATCTTTCTCACTTTATAAAATGAAATGTGCATATTTCGAAAGGTTTAATTTTCGGAACGAAAAAGGCTTGGAATATTATCAAAAAATGAAAGCTATTTTGTAGGTTGCGAGAAAATTACGGAATTTTCCTCCCGAAAAAATGAAGAACCTAATTACCTGCAGCAACATTTACTTTAAACATATATTGCAATCCTATTATATTTGTAAATCCAATAATTTTATTTAAAAGAATGAACCCGAAGTTTAATTAAATTGTTATACTGTTCATGTTGAAGAGTATAACAATTTAATCACAAAAGAATTGCGAAACTGGAAAACAATATTAACATTCAAACTCGTAACAAGATAAAGGAAGTCCTTTTGAGGAATTTCCTTGACTTATCCTAAGGCGCAATCCTTTATTGAATTCCGCGCGTCTCGGAATTTCAGTGTGCACATTTTTGTAATTCTCCGACTGCTCTTTCAACCTTATTACTTATTACATACCTAGATACAAGATTCTGCCAAGTAACTGCAAGTTTGTCTTTTAATCATGCAGCAACGGAGCAACAGATCGATTTAATTTTTTGCATTGATATCTATAGTTACAAAATCTGGAGTCTGGAGTTCCAAGGGGAATTTTAAAAACCAAATCCGCACGGATGAAGTCGCTGACATCCACCACTACAGCCCATTAACTGGCGGGCTTTAAAACAACTAGGTATACATAATACATGTTAGTGATAATAACCGGGACCGACGCGACCGCTTAACGTGCTCTCGGAGGCACGGGGGTGAAACACCACCACCTTCCAAACTCCGGGGCCCGGGCTAGTTCTAAGAAATTCTAGTCAGAAAAACCCAATACTTAATTATGGCCCGAGCCGGGACTCGCTGTCGAGTCCCGCTGACATCTATCTATGGTTATTAATACTAAAAATATTATAAATGTGAAAGCGTATCTGTCTGTCTGATACGCTTTCGCGGTCCATCTGTTTAGTCGATTAGATAGTATGCATTCCGGAGAATTCCTGCGGGAATTTCAAAAGCGTAAGAATTCGCGGCCCGCGCCATCGTCTAGTTATTAATATTACCTATCAATTTTAAAAAAATGGTTCCCCATTAAAATGCAGAGTGTCACGATCAATCCTGCTAACTCCAAATAAATATCGTAACAAAAATGGCTCCCAACCCGCGATTACTACAATGTGACCCCCAGTGCACCTAAGTGCAGCAACGCTAAATAATTCACCCGGAGATAGATGGCGCTAATAGGCCCCATACGTCACGTGGCACCGCGTAAATCCTCTCGTACTTTCGATTGCATTCCAAAATACCCCCAATTGATGTATGGTAATAGTTTTGTAATTTTTTTATTCCGACGTATTTTGTGATTGATTTTGTTTACTATTATTAAGAGCGATAGTATTTTTTTTATATTAGTTTTGATAAAACTCAAGAACTTGGACAAATTACTTACTTTGAAGTCGAATATCTTGGGGTTTTATTATTTTTTAGGAAAATATTATAAAATGACGTACTTAAAAATTCAATATGTTGAATTGGTGTCTGTCTGTTCTACGCTTTCTCGGCCCATCTTTTTAACCGATTTCGACGTGGCACAGAGATTGGTTGAATCCCGGGTTAAAGTTAAAATTAAAGAGTTCCTGCGAGAGTAAGAATAAAAAAAACCGGAGGAAGTCGCGGGCGAATAATAGCAGCTATGTACCACGATAAATTCGACTAGGTATTTGTTTATCGATATTTCATATGGAAAGTACAAAAATGTAAACCCCCCCCTGCATAAGAGGGTGTTAAACGCTGGTCGCGGGCGATACTAATGCACTTCAATGTTATTGCGCGTTTATTTCCGACACGTGCCTGTGAATACCCGCCCACTTTTATTGCAGCCATTGATGTAGAATTGTAGTCCCCTAAACGAGGCGGTTTAGAAACGTACGAAGATAAAAATGTCATCGTTCTTTTTCAGGCATTTTAAAGGTAGTTTTCCCAGTTTTGTTTCAAAAGAAGTCACCGTCGCGTGGTCCGTGGGGATGTTACGTTCATTTTTCTTCTATGTCACCTAGCTCTTCCTACCTCATCGGGAACCCTTTCTGGGCGTCAACCCAATACTAATAATTATCTCGACCCGGGACTTCGTCGGCCGAACTCGAACATGCGATGACCACTAGACCAACGAGGCAGTTAAACCCTGAAATATAAAGAGATCCATCTTTCGCAGGCTTTTTACGAAACCTTAATCCACGCAGGTGCAGTCGCGGGCATATATAGTGTAAATATAATCTCTTTACCATCCACGTTGCTCACGGGAAAACCCTAGTTACGGTCATTGAAACATAAATGCGGTGAATCTTTTTACCGATTGCTTTCACACCCTCTCCCTTATAACAGTGGATTCATAGACTGCACTCAATCTTAAAACAATATCGCTAAAGTATTCATGACAAATCGTTGTCTAACGAAGAGAAATAACTACGTAAACATCGGATGTTCTTAGCATGGGGAGGAATCTTAGGGGGTTGGCTCTACTGTAAGCGTTTTTCTACCTGTGAGCTTTATTTTATTTTTTAGGTTCACTTACGCGGTCGCCTACACTAATATAGCCAAAAGTAAAATTATCCTATTAAAAAATTGCTTGCTAAATGTATTGATCACTTACAAGCAAACACGATATTTCCAAGTACCTATTTATTACCTTTCCCCACTAGATGAAGTTTAGTCACATTTAAAAGTTCAAGCAGTGTTTAATTTTCGGATTTGGGTTGACTGACAGCGCTTTAAATAATCTATGAGCTTCCTTCTGTCTCACCTTAGTCATGTTCTAAGACAAACGAATCAACAGAGAAGGAAATATTGGCGAAGAGTTGCTGCTACTCCACAGAATACGGAATGTTTTGATTTTCAATCATAATATTATGTAATAACTTTAAAATCACATCAGTCACGCGGAAAAAATAATTAAATTATATTAATAAAATAAAATAAAAATTTTAAAGTAAATGTTTCCAATTTTAGACTACAGGAAATCAAACAACTCGTAAATATGGAAGCGTTAAAGTATCCTGATAGACAAGAGAATATGAGCTGTTCTCGCTTACACTAGCACCACATTTCAAAAGACAAAAGTGGGGTGCGTAACTACGTAACACCATTTAGATTGATGGCAGATGCAATTTGGGAGCGACTCGGATTTATTGGCTATGATAAAGAAACATTTGCGGTACAATTTCATAATGGGCGCCCCCCATCGGTGCAATTGCTCTGAAAGAGTTGCGAGGGAAGAGATTGCCTCTTGTATAGACTTTCTTAGCATGTTTATCAAGATTTGGTTCCTGTTTAAATGTGGCATACAAATAATCACCCTACCAGCGCACGTGTTTCCTGCCACGTATAACTTAGGTACCTTCAAGGCAAGGGTGAATAGGCATCTTCTAGGCAAGGGCGTTCCAACCTAGACCAACCTAGATGCGTCAAGACGACAATCATACTTAGTGCAAAGCAACGATGAGTCTACTTAGGAACGCGCGAGGTCTAGTCTAGAACGCGCTAAAAGCTACTATTTTAGCATTCTTGACGCTCTTGTTTCAGAAGTATCATCAAAAGTATCAAAGTCACTATTATGTCATAATCTAAACAAATCAAATTTTAAAATTATGACCAGTGCAATAACTCTTGTTAACTGTTGATAATTGAAATTTTTTCTAGTAAGATTTCTCTAACATAAAAAAGATACGCGCCGAATTGAGAACGTTAAAAAGATTCCCATAATATATTCCACATGATACACGACTTACAACAATGTTTACATTGCGTAAGTTATTCATATTCAACTAGCTGACGCCCGCTTGGTTCCCGCGGGAACTCTTTAATTTTCCGCGATAAAAAGTCGATCTCCGTGCCAAATTTCACCCAGATTTGTTCAGCCGTTCTGGCGAAATTGAGTTACAAACATCCATCCATCAAAGTTTGGATTTATAATATTAGTATAGATATACCTACGCGTCTTACGTGAGTAAAACTTATAAGTGTAATCGTCCCCGTAGTTGGGAATTTATAAAGTAAGTGGTACAATTATCAAGAGATGCTAAATAAAACAATTTCTCAACTGTTCCTTAAAGTTGCTCAACAGTACCTAAAAGTGTAACTTTTTAATTCAATCGAACAACTTAAAACAAGTTAGTCCCCCTTGTCTATAAGGAATGAATAGTAATCACTCATTTCATTTACGCCCTGTTTCATAACTACGAATTTTTGATGCAATCAATGCGATTGTCGCATTTCTTTGCATTGACTGTAGACTTATTTATAGTAAAAATTGTAATCAGTTGCGTTTGTAATGCCTAATTCGAGCTGTCGAAAACCTGAACATAAAGTTCGAGTAAACGTTTGAAGACCTCAACTAATGAGTTCTATACTTAGATTTGTTTATGTCAATTCAAGTGAATGTCAATCACTATTTCCGTAATAAGGGCCGATGTCCCTCAGTTCCGTATAATTATCGACTACCGCAGGACAATAATTATCTTAATCGTGACGGGGAATGGAAACAAATCACCGTACAAACCGCATGGTTGCGGTACCGTGCTCGAGGGACATGCTGTGTATCCCTAAGAAAATGCATCTTAGACTGTGGCACAAGAGAAAAAAATATAGTACTAATCCAACTTATTTGAAGTGAAAACTTCTTTAGCGCGTTGAGCACTTTTTGGTAGGGGGTAAAAATGTGGATTCGCGTGACCGTGACCGACATGCTCGCGAACACCGACATTCGCGTTGTTACGAAGAAAAAAGGTCCTTAATATAAATATAGTACATTCGTAATTAAACTTGAATGCCTTAGTTTGAAGGTTTATATTTTTTTCATTTATTTATTTAAATAAGAAAAAAAAATTTTTTTTTTTTAAATATTCATTTTTACTTCTATGGGCAGTCCCTGTGACTGCCAAATTTTTGTACGTGTCTGTTTATTTGTCGTCCGACATGATGACAAGACCCACCGCGAGACACATCATCGTACATCGTGTCTTCGGATGTACCTATAATTTAAAAAAAAAATAAGTTTAGGGTTGATACCTTTTTCGATACGTTGAGTTGAAACTTGGCATTTTTAATTTTAGAGAAGAGACAACGTAATTTAAAACTGCTTCAATTCAAAAACAGTCAATTCTTTGCTGCTTCACATAAGTATTGCTGTTTTTTTTTCTGTAAAACAGAACGCACTATTAAATTTTACAAGACTATCTGATCCACCAACGCACAGTTCAAACGACTGGACGTATTGAGCTGATATTTGGCATACAGCAACTATTATGACGTAGGCATCCGCTAAAGAGGGTTTTTTGGAAATTCATCCCCTAATAGGGGTTTGAAACTAACCAATCAAAATCTTACTTAGCGCGAGTGAGCCGTGGGTAAATGTAGTCCTAGTTGGTATATAATTTTTAAAAATCATACAGAAAGATTTCTTCGATAAGTTACCTACTGTCTTAAGGTAAACGCTTTTCATCCCTCACTTGTACCACCCAGTGGGGACAACTGCAAATAGCGGTAAAATGGGACCAAGCGCTCCCCATACATTGACTTTGACGGATCTTTCCCTTGCACCTAATAAACTAATGCATTGAGGCGTCCCCCTCTAAGTAGACATTGCCAATTGCCAAGGGGTGGGTTTTTTGCAGTGTAATAGTTTTTGCGGTTGGGGAGATGTGAAATCTACGTGTAAAATGAAACAAAGAAATGAGTAAGACTAGATTTATTGACGGTGAAACTTTTATGTTTAAAGAAGGGTTGTAAAGGATATGAGAACTGGCTGATGCCCGCGACTTTGTCCGCGTTGATTGAGGTTTAACGTGGAAACTCTTTAATTTTCCGGGATAAAAAGTAGCCTATGTGTTATTATAGAGTCTAGATTATAATAACTATTTCCGTGCCAAATTTCATCCAGATCCGTTGAGCTGTTCTAGCGTGATCGAGTTACAAACATCCATCCATCCAAACTTTCGCATAAAATATAGTTTGCAGTAAAAAAAGAGTCGAATTTCGATGACGTCACTATTCAGTATTTCATACAACATCCCGAAGCGCGCGAACTTGAAAAAAAGTTGCTGATTTGACTTGTTGTCAAATACCCAATGTGCCTATTCATAACGACCGTATTTAGGTAGATTATTCTTTGTAGTCCAACGTACAACATAGTCCTTTATCTATAGCTAAAATTATGATAGGCATCAGACTGATTCTGAAAAATGGTCAGTTTATGTTCGGAAGTGTCTACCCTACCTACTATTTCGAAAAAATATCTTATTTCAGCAGAAAAATAAGGTGTGGAAGGTAGAATTGACATTTGAAATTTAAATTTGCAATTATCAAAGCTCGAAAACAAACAATTGTGACGTCATTCGCTTCTTGGTGTTTAATCCATTATGGCGGATTCCTTTTTTTATAGTTTTACTTTATCAAAATAAAACTATAAAAAAATAAAAAAATAAAAAATATAGCAATCTCACTCGAAATAGAAAAATAAATACGTTTTTTATTATCCATGAAAATTTCATTGAGTCTTAGTTACTGTCATCATGCCTATTGGCTTTAGACACACAGATAAATTGTGCCTATTCACAGCGACTGTATTTAGCCGGGTTATTCTATGTTGTCCAACATACAGCAAGTACCAACCGTGTCGGCCGCCGACTGGACAGAAGACCACACTATATTTCGTGGAGTTACGCGCAAACCGCACGCTTTAGTGCGACATCCTGGTGATTCAGTGCAAGCAAGCCTTAATAGAGTGGTAAAGGCTGGTAGTGCTTAGTGCTAATGCTAGCATATAGGACTATACGTATATAGTAAACAGAATCTCCATCCGTCTTATTCGCATTGTATGAGTTAAAGTCAAACTCATTAGGTACCGAAACTGTTTCGCAGTCAATACTAATTTGGACTGCTTTTCACTATGCATACCAATACTTTCACGGCCCATTTTTATGAAACTTGGTACTAGAGGTTTCTTTCATGGCTTTTAAAGCAGTATTATTTTAAAATATTGCAGATTAATAAGAAGTACCATGTCGTCCCTTAAATAAGGATTATAATAATTCTGAAACATGAGCGTCAATAATATTAAAATATGTATTACTACTTTAAGCGATGGCAGTAAGCCTCCGGTGGTAGGTTGCATCCCGGGGAAGGAAATCTTTGATTTTCCGGGATAAAAAGTAGTCTATGTCTTCCCCGGGATTCAACATATCTCGGTACCAAATTTTGTCAAAATCGGTTGAACACATGGAAAATGTAGCAAACGTTCTGACAGATTTACTTTCGCATTTATAATATTATGCAATCTTTTTTTATTTCTTGTGTCTAGGATAAGATATTATGTCTGTGTTCAGTCTTATTTCAGATGCTCCTTGAGAATGATTTCGAATTTAATATAGCAACTGCCAGCTTTAAGGCTGCAGCTTTACAGAGGATAAGAATTCAATTTTCTATCAGCTTTCACCGGGAAGTGAGGGTACTCGTACAATGGCGCACTCATCTTTACACGCCGCTCCTTATGGCGCTACGTATAAGATGTACAATGCATCAAATTATTCGGGAACATGACTACCGTACGTAGGGCTCACATGAGTGTATGTACAATTATTGGGACAACATTTGTTTGGATTAAACTAAATAAAACGTTTTAAGCCTACGGGAACATTATTGACCGAGCGAAGCGAAGGTCTCTGAGTCTACTTGGGTGAATTGGCACTTGTCCGTCCGTCCGTCCGTCCGTCCGTCCGTCCGTCCGTCCGTCCGCCGTCCGTCCGTCCGCCGTCCGTCCGTCTGTCAGAGCATTATAACTTCTGAATTACTGAACGCAATTACTTCAGCTTTAAATATAATATGTAAACTAATGGCCTCCCGCCGAATATGGCTTAAAAATAATAAAAATCTTTATTTCAGGGGGGCTCTCATATAAGCAAATGCGAAGTAAAATATTTTTTATAAAGTTACATAGGGTTGCGGTATATCATTTTAAAGATAATTAGGAATAGAGTCGGAAAATATTTTTTTTTTAATTTTTCCCCCAAAATTGACGAAATGGAGGGCTTTCAAAGTGGTGATTTTCTAACGTCCAAAGATGACCTCAGAACTCTAAATTTTCTGAAAGGATGAGCCTGAAACTTGATCAATTATTTCAATTATATCCTGTACTTGAACAACAAATACTAAAATTAGATAAATATTGTAAGGAAACGGAATTATTTAATTTTTAATGAGCTTCAGTATTTTTAACAGAACTTCACATTTATGTCAATAGATGGCGCCGCGAGGTCTTAGTTCGGGGCGAACCACTAGTATTTAGAAACATTAATCAAAGTAGGTACTGGGAAAGTAAGCTATAGATATAAATAATAAATGCAGTCGTAGTGCGTATAGATACCTACTCTGTGGTAATAAAACTTGGAGTCGCGTACTAACTATACTATGATAAAATAAGAATTCAAACGTAAAAATTTTTGAGCTTACTGAAAAAAAATCATGACTTTGAAATAAACATAACAACTTCATCGTTGTCTCATCCCAAAGACAACGTTCGAATCTTTTTGAGTTACAGACAACATTTTTGTAAATTAAAAAAAGTGCGTTTGTTTGTTTCAGTCACAGTTTATGAATTTTTCTTGTTTATTTATTGTTGGAACTGTAATTTCAAGAATGATCAAGTCCAGCATTTTTCGAGCATAATTTTGGTGACTCTACGCGTACATATTCTGTATGGAGTGCGTGCTGAAAACGCAATAAAGGCCCAATCACGTGCCCTTCAATAGAAGCTTTTTGTGCGCGACAGTATGCAATAGCTGACAGTAGGAATACCTGGTGAATACCACGCTCTGAACAGCGCTCGTAAAATGGCTATGTACGTCGATGAAATTATTAAATAACTAGCTGACGCTCGCGACTTCGTCCGTGTGGATTGAGCTTTTTTCGTTCCCGTGGGAACTCTTTAATTTTCCAAGATAAAAAGATAGCCTTTGTGTTATTCCAGACTACAATCTATTTCTGTGGCAAATTTCATCCAGATCCGTTCAGCCGTTCTGGCGTGATTGAGTAACATCCATACATCCATCCATACATACATCCATTCATACATCCATCCATCCAAACTTTCGCATTTATAATATTAGTTTAGAAGCAAAGATGTATGTAGTCAGTAGTGTGTACATTACAATCACTTTTCCTCTAGACAAATATGTATTTCTCAGAATAAAAGAGAATATAATATAAAAACCAACGTCTTATCTACACTTTATAAAGTAAAACTTGCAGTCTTAAGAAGTGCAGAAAAATCATATTTTTTACGCTCTTTGCGATGCAAAAGCTATGTAAGAGCTTCGAAGCTAAGTAGATGGGATGTGAAATTTTGATTAGGCATCCCAGCACGGAGTTTCGAACTTTCTGGAAGTGCGCCCTCTAGCTTCTGATTAAAAATAAAAACTTAGCTTTTATTTTTTGTTACAACATGCTAATATTAGATGGTAACTGTGGATGGAGTTTCGAACTAACCGTTCGTACTTATTTTTAACCCCCGACACAAAAAGAGAGGGGTGTTATTGCTTATTTCCTAGTACTTTTTGTTGCTTTTAGTTTACATATCATCCAGTAAAAGTTTATTATTTGTTGTACCTTTTTAAAGCATATTATTTTAATGTGGTTATAACGTTTACATCGATCAAAAGTTTTCAAAAATGTCTACCATTTGCCACTCAATAACGTGGTATGCAATATTTTATACACCATATTCTTTAACATTTTCAGTGAAATATTGAAATAAATATTCACCAGTAGAACGGTCTTAACTACTGATGCAAACGTTTTTAGTGAACGGGCAACAAATGAATTACACAGAAATAGGCAAAAATTATATGAATTGTGTGCAGAGCGACAGTATGATACTAATGACACAAGATTGCATTGTGCCTAAATCAAAACATATTCAAAAGTCGTTGGGATGTTTCGAGTGCATAAATATACCTACTTAAAGACATCCAGTCACGCGTGAATAACATAGCCCTGTTTTCACTGATGAGCAGACGTGTAAAAATACAATACATCGCCAAAGATTATTTTATTTTTATTTTTCTTTTAATCCACTACAAGTTACCCCTTGACTGCGATATGTTATATTATGTATGTGTGTATTGTGTTATTTAATTTAGCATACATTTTGAGCCACCCGCATTCTGGTTTCCCAGCGTTCTCCTAATCTTAAGGTTGCCTGGAAGAAATCGCTGTTTAGCGATAAGGCCGCCTTTTGTACCTATCCTTCTTCTTTAATTTATTTCATGTCTTATTTTTTATTTTATTTTATTGTGTGGTGCAAATAAAGAGTTGAATAATAATAATAATAATAATAAGGAAACGGAATTATTTAATTTTTAATGAGCTTCAGTATTTTTAACAGAACTTCACATTTATGTCAATAGATGGCGCCGCGAGGTCTTAGTTCGGGGCGAACCACTAGTATTTAGAAACATTAATCAAAGTACTGGGAAAGTAAGCTATAGATATAAATAATAAATGCAGTCGTAGTGCGTATAGATACCTACTCTGTGGTAATAAAACTTGGAGTCGCGTACTAACTATACTATGATAAAATAAGAATTCAAACGTAAAAATTTTTGAGCTTACTGAAAAAAAATCATTTTCAGTGAAATATTGAAATAAATATTCACCAGTAGAACGGTCTTAACTACTGATGCAAACGTTTTTAGTGAACGGGCAACAAATGAATTACACAGAAATAGGCAAAAATTATATGAATTGTGTGCAGAGCGACAGTATGATACTAATGACACAAGATTGCATTGTGCCTAAATCAAAACATATTCAAAAGTCGTTGGGATGTTTCGAGTGCATAAATATACCTACTTAAAGACATCCAGTCACGCGTGAATAACATAGCCCTGTTTTCACTGATGAGCAGACGTGTAAAAATACAATACATCGCCAAAGATTATTTTATTTTTATTTTTCTTTTAATCCACTACAAGTTACCCCTTGACTGCGATCTCACCTAATGGTAAGTGATGATGTAGTCTAAGATGGCAGCGGGCTAACCTGTTAGAGGCATATGGCAGTTATTATTACACCCATACCCCTATTCGGTTTTTACACGGCATCGTACCGGAACGCTAAATCGCTTGGCGGCACGTCTTTGCCGGTAGGGTGGTAATTAGCCACAGCCGAAGCCTCCCACCAGGCATTAGATGCTAAGAGGACTATTAAGAAAGCTAGTATTGAAGCTCCGTGACTATTTTAAAAAGGAAAGTCGTACTTGTTATTACTAGATGAGTAGGTATGAGTACGTATTACGAGAAATATCAGATAAAAGGGCACGTCGCTTCATTATAATTGTAAAAACGATATGCGTCTATGGAGTATTGCATTTTTTGTCGATGTTTGCCATATCCTTTGGGTTGCCTGTCAATAATTATGTCAGTCAGTGTCAGTGTCAAAAGTAAAATAAATGGTTGGACAAAATATATGTTATGTTTAATTGGCAGCACCCAAACAAAAATACTAACAACAATAAATTATTTTGATATTCAAACGAGGGATTCCAGTAACGAATGCAGAAAGTTAAGTAGACGAAAATATAATTCGCTTCATTATGTGATTTAGCATCGAGTTTCCGAATAGCCATGAAAATCTAATTAATCAAAGCAACTTTTCCCCATAGATTTAAAGGTTCGCGCGCTTCACCTAGATACCGCCCTTCCTAAAAACAATAGCTCATTTAATGCGGCAACTTAAATTTCGTAGTGTGTATTGACTATTTGAAAAGATACTGGTGTGCGTGACAATAGTGTTGTCAACTTCTAAACTTTTACCCGATTAATTGGAAAAAATGTGTTAAGCACTTACTTTGGTACTACTATGAAAGTATATAATATCTGCAATTCATAACTTAGAAAATTTAGAAACTTTTAATGTCAAGGTATAATAAATTTAAAATTAAGGGGAATTCACAACCAACGTTTGACAAAATTATGAATCAAAAATTCATCTTTTTACGAACAACTGGTTCTATACCTAAATGATTTTTTTGACAATTTTTTTGCAGACAAATTGTAATCTCGCATAAGATTATTTGTCAAACAAATCATTTATTATTTACATTAATTATTATTACTGGCCTACTGATTCTCAAAAATATCTTGACTTTATAGATTTCTTTTTAATTAAGAATATTTCCCCGAGATACTTAGATATTGAAGAAAAATATGATATGAATTCGGACCACTCCCAGATATTTTTAATAATCAATAAACATAACATTGTATTCAAAGAATCCAAACTTACTCTAGTGAATAACAATACAGACTGAAGGAGCTTTAAAATAGAGCTAGACAGTTTTATAAACTTAAAGGTCCCTTAAAAATATCCAGATCAACTTGATATGGAACTAGACAAATTCATAACGGACATACAACGGTCGGCCTGGAACAATACACCACCGATTAAAAAGAGGAGTGAGGAAAACACCTATTCTAAGGAAATTATTGATCTAATTAGAATTAAACGAAAACAAAGACAAAAGTGGCATGTCTCTAGAACACCACAAGACAAAAAGATACTAAACAATCTCACCAAAACAATCCGGAAAGCAATCAAAGTAATAAGTGCTATCCCAATTCTAGGTAATTATAGTTTTTAAATTCATTATAAACATACTAGCTGATGCCCGCAACTTTGTCTACGTGGTTTAAGTTTATTTATTACGGCGGGAATTAATTTTCCGGGTTATAGAGTAGCCTATGTCACTCTTGGTCCTCAACTATACCCATGGAAAAAATCACGTCGATCCGTTGTTCCGTTACGTCGTGATTGAAGGACAAACCAACAAACCAATAAACCAACAATCAAACACACTTTCGCATTTATAATATTAGTATGATTTAATTACAGAATAAGAAAAATCGCATACATGGGGTAACGGATTCCCTAGAACGTGGTAACACTCTATGACGTCTGACGGTTCGTGTATTTTACATTGAAATAAGTAAATTATTCAATATTTACCAATGGTATGTGATTCCAGTGTCTTTCTTATTTCTTGTTGAATATAATTTTACACAATATTACTACGAAAAAAGCCATTTTACTTTTGTTTACTACCAAAATTTGATAACAGACACGGCCTGTCAGCGTCAAACATCTGTTGCTAAGAGACCAAGTACGCCAGCTCGGGCGATCATAAATTGCCGCAATTTACTAGTATGCCGACGGTATCTAGGTGAAGCGCGCGAACCTTTAAATCTATGCTTTTCCCCTTCCGCGGATTTAGCCGGGCGCAACAACATATTGCCAACTCAAATCATTGGCTTCTGCTAAAGTTTAACTCCGAATTGCCTAGTAGTAGGGACACCACAAGACAGGGTTTTTTCGGGAACATTTCCGGAGCAACTCTGATGTGGTATCCTTATCACCAAAGGAAACGAGGCTTAATTCGGTTTGTTCTTCTAAAGGCCATACTTCCATAATGTAGGTACTATTATTATAAATGCAAAAGTGTCTGTACTGTCTGTCTATCTGACTGCTACGGTTTAACGGCCCATAAATTTAGCAGATTTTGATGTTTGGTATCCAGATAGGTTGTATCCCGGGGAAGGCTACTTTTTATTTAGAAAATTAATAGTTCTTATCAGAATACAGAATAATAAAACTATTTTAAATGAATATTAAACATTCAGTTCCCTCGAAGTCTTTGATTAATAAATAATCTATTATTTTTTAATACTACTTTTAATCACTAAAAATAAAAACCAATTAGTTTAAAACGTATTACTCGAACTGATTAAGGAGTTCATCCATGCTTTTTGACGTGTAGGCATCTATGAACTCAACAGGCTGAATTATACGTTTGACACTGACTCCTGTACTGACTAATTAATTAATTACTTAAGTACTGTTTTTTTATTTTACTCTTCTGTTTTATTAATATTGTTTATTTGCTTTTTTATTTAAATTGTTTATTTGTATTTTCTTTTGTTTTTGTTAAGATGGGTTTCTAAATTGTTTGTTTGTTAGTGTTAAGTTATTAGGTATACTAGTGCTAATTTTAGATGCAACTTAAATATTATGTTTAGAGCGCCAACTCGCCAACAAACTGGCCCATCAGTTTGGCGAGATTTATATTTTGTAAAAAATTGTTGTATCCATTTGAAATAAATAAATTTAAAAAAAAAACGATTTCGATTACGTTATCCTTACACAATCGGGGGGCTGATTATTATGAACGTTACACATAATAGTATTATGTATTACATTCATTGATTCATAAATACCTCAATATCCTGAAAAAGTATCGTCACTGACTTTATTAGCGATCTGTGCCAATTATCCTATAAAAGTTTCATACGTGGAATCCGTATTCAAGGGATTGGGTAATATAGTTCCCTTGAGGTCCTTTAAATTCGCAATCGAGTTTACGATTTATAAACGCTTAAAACTTAAGGTGAGGTACAGTTGTGTCGGTAGTAAAAGCAAATAAAGTAATGGTCTATAAACGTTGCTCTTAAGGGGAATGCCATTGATTTATATTAAGTACCCATTTCACTCACTGAGGCATGCGTACGGGAAAACTACAATTAAGTGTTGTGTAGAGTAAATTTTCTTGGAAAATACATTTTATCTTGGAGTTGGAAGAGTTTCCTTCGCAAAATGAAGTTCGGACCGATCCTTTATGTTGCTCGTAGTCTTCACGACTGAATGAAGTCCCTATTGAGGAGATGTGTTTTAGAAGTCTTTCACTGTTCAAGGCATGTCGTCAAGCACAAGCCTATCTTGGGATAAGAAAAAGTGTGAAATGTGATTAACCACATTATTATTATTATAGCCTTGTATTTCCTTAATAACTAATTAAGTCCGGTGACCGGTCCATATTTTAAGAAAAAAAAAGTTCACAAGTTTACTAGGCACTGTCCATCTCAGTTCACTTTTTAAATTGAAAAATTAATAGATAAGTCTTAGTATGCACTGTCTTGAAATATTACTGTTTATACACTTAATAGTTTTTCATTATATCAAACAATATTTTTTAAGTTTCAGTAAAGTTTCACCACTTATTATATTACAAATAAACACGCCGAATTTATATTAAACGCTTAATATTTACCTATTTGGCTCACCACATCTCTTACTAGTAATAATACGATGTTACTAACAAAGAGCGGTGCTCCTGGGACTGCGCAAACAAGGCCTGTATTGAATGCAAACAAGAGATTTCCATTTGAAATATATTTTGACGAAACGTAAAATAAATATTCTTCAGCTATTGTACCTACTCAATGTTATAATAATACCTAGTCTGTATTAAAATGGACGAATTTATATGAAAATTCTCTAATGTTATCTTGTGACCTACCTATACCTACTTATTATACCCATTTTCTGCGAAAGTTCTCTACATGATATTATGTATTTACAATTTACTAGCTGATGCCCTTGACTTCGTAATTGACTTGTTTATTTGACGACCGATTTGATTAATCACAGATTCATTAATACGATAGGGATGATGACAACTCAATCAAATGAACAAGTCAAACGCGCTTCTATAATAGTATGGAAGTTTAAATGAAATACATAGTTGTGACGCCATCAAATTTCAACGCACTTTTTTTCTTTAATCTATAGTTTAAAATGGTTATCAAACTTAAAACTAACCAAGGATGTGAATTTTAGGTCCATTGGAAGACCCTCTTTTTAATAATCAGTAAGAAATAATTTATTTTTGACATAGGCATCATCCCTATCACTTAATAACTAGCTTTAAAATCGTCTGATGTGGACAGCAGTAAAAAATTGCGCACCCGCCACCCGATACATACAAGTAGTTTTCAATAGTAGGACACGATTACAATTGGTACTAATGTACAATATTGTACATTGTAATTGTATTGTTGTGTGTATTGGTACAATATACCCCCCTCAATAAGAACACTAAAAAATATTTCTACATTTAAAGTTAATTAAAAAAAAATCCTTTTAGAGAAACAGGTTGAATTTCAGGACCTGGTGGCGGAGTTTTCATTTCTATAGTGATATAATTCTCATTATAATATAGGTTTTAATAAAACGTGTATTTCAAAAATGTAAATTCAATCAATCATAATTATTTATCTTTGTTATTATATATCATAAAAAGACTATTTAACAGAAAGTATAAGACTATTATAATGTACCTACCTATTATATTATATTTTTCTTTTCGTATATTCTATTAAATTTTTTATGTATTTCAATAATTTCAACAATATAATATATGTGTTAGTATAAGTAGTAGTTTTTATTTTTATTATGGGTCAGTGGCGTCGCCTGTAGCAAGGTCTCGGCTGAAAATCAGCGCTGTATGGTTTTTATATTGCTCTTGTGCATATTCAAATCATATACAGCATTCTGCTGAGCTGGAGCCTTTTTTCGGGTTATGCCACACATTACTCCTGTTATCCCGGCGCTTTTGTCACCTCAGCAGTTTAGCTCATTGCTGATGGTGTTGATGATGGAGGCGCCGGGGTAGCATACTTGAGGTAAGCAAATGTGTGGCAAAACTGGAAAATAAATGTTTTTCTTTCTTCTTCTTTCTTTCTAATGTTGTTATAGGCGAACAAAGACTTGGTTATTTTATATTTAGCAACGGAACATCTAAGGAGGATCGCTCGGAGCAAGATTTGATCTTGTTTGCTTTCAATAAGGGGCGCTTGTTTGCGCAGCGGCGCGGCGTGGGAATCTGCGCTTTGTTTGACACACTTGCTTAGGACTCGGCTGTCCGTAGAAAAATGTATTAGGCATAATAGTCTTGTTGGTAGGAACTGGCATAAGTTGCGAAATTACTTGATAACACTACCCTTATCCATGCTAATATTATAAATGCGAAAGTGTGTCTGTCTGCTACGCTTTAACGGCCCATCTTTTCAACCGATTTTGATGAAATTTGGTATAGAGATAGGTTGCATCCAGGGATAGTTCGGGTAATAACTACAATATTTCAGTTAAACGTAATTATTACCTGAAATGTTATAGTTATTACGTGTTTTGTGTACCATATAAACAATAAATAAATAAATATATGTACAAATAAATAAATCTGTACAACAATAATTAATAAAGAATTTTATTATTTATTATAAGAATTTTTTTATTCTTATATTTTAGAATGCTATTTTCGAGGTGTTGGCAGCAAAAATAGTAGGTTTTAGCTAGATTTTAACATTGCATAGTTCACCACAGTTCATGTCTAGCGTTACTCGTATAAAACATTGTCAACTTGAAGCGATACAAAACAAACAGACGCCGCCCCGGGGTACCGTCGGAACTGGCTCATTGTTAACATTTTATTTATTTTATTTTCACTTACACAATATTATGTTCCGTTTTACACGGACATCATCTAGTCCAGGGATTCCCAAAATGGTCAATATTGACCCCTTGGGGTCGATTTCGGTTTCCCAGGGGTCGACATAAACGATAACTCAATTTGGGGTTGACGAGGTCTAAAAATCGACCCCTATTTTAAAGTTTTTTTTCAAAAAATAATTACCTACTCAAGTATTTTTTATGTAATTTGTATTAATAATTATTAATTACACTTGATATTTACTTAATTGTATGTCTATTTACTATGTTAAATTTTTAAGAAAAAATAAGGTTAAGTTTACTCATTTAACCAATCGCAAAGTTTTTAAATTGGTAAGTATTTTGGATCAATAGGAAAAAACTATATGGAGGTCTGAGGTATCAGTTCATTTTGGAAAAGGGGTCTCTTGACCAAAATAGTTTGGGAATCCCTGATCTAGTCTAGGTATACTTATATTATAATATTATAAAGAGGTAAAGTTTGTGAGTTTGTGACGTTGTAGGGGGGATCTCTGGGTCTACTGAACCGATTTTGAAAATTCTGGTACCAATAGAAAGCCACATATGTATAGGTATATTTGTGAGTGTATATGTATATTAACCCGAAAAATTAGGGAGTTCCCCTGGGAATTTCAAAATCTTATTTCACGCGGACGAAGTCGCGGGCATCTGCTAGTTTCTAATAAGCAGTTAACTATACATAAGCAATGAAGGAACTAGAAGTTTAAGTAAAGCCTTTACAATCCTGCATTGTCGAGTCAACATCTCCTGAAGATGCTCCGGTATCGGAGTGAAACATAGACGTTGAGAGTAGTTTGGAAGATTTCTGTGGTGTGGTGAATATCGTGGGCTTATAAGTGCGGGATACACGTTGTACCACATAGATTTACCTATTGTCGCGGATGATAGTCATTTAGTCATTTATTTATTAAATACTAGCTGACCCGGCGAACTTCGTACCGCCTTAGTATGCAAAATTAAATGTATATTTTTCAATATTTCTGAGAGATTTTCTTAATATTTTTTTCCGTAAGAACCTTCTCCTAATAATAACAAATACAACAAAAAAATAATTAGTGAAATCGGTCCAGCCATTCACGCGTGATGCCGTGACCAAGGAAAACGGGTTTCATTTTTATATATGTATAGAATAGAATAGATAGATAGATAGATATAGATAGATAAACTACAAAACCTTACAAAATTTAACATGACTCCGCTTCATATTCGCCGTAAACGGCAAGATCTGCTGACCCTGCATAAAATACTACATGCGAATATAGACTCCCCCACTTTGCTATCTCAGATTAAATTAAACACCAGGCATATATGCCGTAGATCGAAAATATTTACGCTCGATGTTTGTAGAAATAATACTTCATATTACAATCCTATCATAAGAATGTGTCGATTGTATAATGAAATTGGAAAAGATATTGATATTTTTAATGCTAGGTTATCCTCATTCATAAATAAATTATATAAAATAGTTAAGTAGGATAACACTGTGTTCGTTATAATTATACTAGGTATTATTAATTGTCTATTTTGTGGTTTACTTTGCACGCTAGATTAGACCTTATTCATGTAGTGCGACTCTGTAGGATTACAATAAGATTAAAATGTTTTTAGTTAAGACTTTAGGTTAGATCAGTATTACTATTGTAATCTGTTTTTGTTGCCAAAAAAATAAATAAATAAATAAATAAATAAATAGATAGATAGATAAGATCGGTACACTGTAGGTACACTTATTTTCGTCTAAAAATTACTTAAAAAGCATGATGGTGATAATGGGTAACGTTATCTTAAAACTAAAGCTACGAGGTTTCCAAACGCGCCCTGGTCTGAGAAGAGCCCACAACAAACTCAGCCGGGTTACAATAATAGCGAATATAATAGCGAATTAAACTTCTAGTTCTTTTATTATCACGGACTTCCGCAAAGTAACGCTGCTTCTATCCAATATACAAAACAACAACAGTATACTGTACTATAATTTCAGTGTTAAAATATTTTCATTTGCGCTTGTGAAATATTTGCCAGACATTAAATATTTGACCGCAGTTAGCTATTGTGCGCTACGGCGAAGCTATCTGCTACTAACGACCGCCGCGCTGCATTTTATGGCCACACATTTAAGACGGTGAGGTTTTTGTAATGTACATACTCACTCCCTTTGAGTTTTCACCCGACTGCGTTGGGATGCAACATGCTCATTGCCATCCTTCGAATCCAAAGATCAAAAATTATGTCATCAAAACAGACTAATCTAAGACCTCCATTCGACAAATAAACACATACATACAATCTAGGTTATCAAAGGTAGACAAGCTAACTCTTACTAAGGACATCTGCTGCATTTACAGTACTAGGCAAACAGGTGACTTGGTGGGAGAATTTTGTTTTTAAACTAAATTAAATGCTATTGTTGCTAGTATAGGTTGAGAAACTACCTGTTTAATAAATTATATCTCAATAATGAAACGATGAAGTATAATTTAAAATATTTGACCGCAGTTACATATTGTGCGTCGGCTACGGCGGAGCTATCTGCTACTAACGACCGCCGCGCTGCGTTTTATGGCCACACATTTAAGACGGGGAGGATTTTTAATGTACATACTCCCTTTGTGTTTTCACCCGACTGCGTTGGGATGCAGCATGTTTATTACATTTCAGATAGAGATTGGAGTAACTTACCATCCTATCAATTTTTTCTCTCTCTCAGATGTGAGAGTGCTCGACGACTTTATGTTCTTTCCGGAGCACGGGAATGTAACACCGCCAACTTCCTTACTCCAGCGCCGGCCTAGTACTGAGAATTTACCAAAAAAACCTTATATCTATTTTAAGCCTCACCTGGGAATCCAACCCGAATTCCTGATTAATAGGTAACAGTCAAATATACTAACCACTAGACCCTAACAATTTAACCCCCGCGTAACCTGATTTCTATGATAAGCTGAAACTAGACGCAGCTATCGAGACACCATTAAAAAATCCCATTCCGCAGCCATCAAAGTCAGCGCCGCCATCAACTACCAATCAAACTTTACAGTCACTTCGGTCAACGATGCTAAAGTCGCTATGCGCTGGAAGCGGTTACATTTCTCTGGAAAGTGCACTGAAAGAGACACGTGATTGCGCCCGCGTAGACTTAGGGATTCTGTCCTGTGAGAGCTCTTTGATTTTCCTAATTTTTATGCGATTACATATATGTGTCTGCATAAATGCTATGTAACAAATTGCATCTAAATCAGTTAAGCGGATGGGCCGTGAAAAAATTAAAAATGACAGATACACTTTTGCATTTATAAAATTCGTTTGGATAGTAAAATTACATTTTTGCAATTATTGAGATTGGCTAAATGTACGGCGTTCAAGCTGCGTTGTGACTTTGTAGTCAATAGAGAATGATTAAATACAATTAGAGTGGTTGCGTTCCTCGATCAACGACTGTTCGAACAAAACGATCCAAATTCCGCGCACAAAAACAACCTTTGTCACATATTTATACTTCTATACTAATATTATAATGCAAAAGTTTGGGTGGATGAATGAATGGATGGATGTATGTTACTCAATCACGCCAGAACGGCTGAATGGATCTGGATGCAATTTGGCACAGAGATAGATTATAGTCTGGACTCTGGAATAACACAAAATTTATCCCGGAAAATTAAAGGGTGCTCGCGGACTACGAAAATCCTCAATTCACGCGGACGAAGTCGCGGGGCTGATAGCTAGTTGTGTAATAATTTTGAGAGCGCCTTACCAGTGCGGACAAAAGGCTAATAATATAATTCCGCGTTTTTTTTGCTCAATATGGTGCTAGAGTTATGGCATTTCTAGTAAATTTAATTGCCTGTATTGAAGCAGGCGGAGTTTTATAACGTCGGACTTCATTATGCTAATAGGGTTCGATTTCGTCCCTCATCCGACAGTTTCTAGTGATTCTTGTTACATGCCTTATCTAGGTTAAGTGAAATTATCGTTCTAGCTATGAAATTGATTTCATATTATAAAAAAAAACTATATAATGCCCGCGATTATACATTGATTTTCCTAAATTTGAAAAAACGTAAATTAGTAGCTTCTCACTGAAACGGATACGACGTTGTTACCGTGGACTAACGATGAAATAGTGATAAGTATGAAAACCTTACCCGAGAACGTCTCAAGCGCCGGACAAAGCGCGTAGATTACTATTTCGCTAAAAAGTTTCTGCAATTGGTTTACCTTTTCTATGCTCTAAGGAAAATTTGACTATAATCCGCGTGGATTTAAGTTCTGTTTGTTTTTTAAAACCATTTCAAGTTAGCCCTTGAATGTGATCTCACCTAATAGTAAGGGATGATGCAGTCTAAGATGGTAGCGAGCTAACCTGTTAGGGGTACGGCAGTGATATTAAACCCTTAGTCGGTTTCTACACGGCATCGTACCGGAATGCTGAATCGCTTGAAATTATAAATTCCCAAATTGACCCTGCCGGGAATCAAACTCGGGCCTCCCAAGGCTCCCACTATAAGACAGCGCTCCCCACTACACCTGGGAGGTCGTCAATTTCGGGACGACTCTTCGATTTTCAACGCAGGATTTGGTAAAAATATAGTTAAAACCTTGGAGAGTGACGTAATACTTTTTTTTTGCATCTTTATAGCAAAAATTCTGTGTTTTTAATTTTTATTACACTAGTGTTTGAAGCTTTAGAATTATTTAACTTTAATGGACTTCTAGTGTTCTCGATAATGGATGGAAGAAGGCTAGGTCGGTTATTTGCATAAAATAAGGGTTAAGAGCTTAAAGCAGAGTAACTGTAGTATATCTTCCTATATGTATATTGACGACGTACGTGACGTTGGTGAAAACGCAAGTAGGTATTGTAAGGAGCGTATTAATAACCCGACATCAGTTAAGAACACGTTCCCAAGTATCGGTGTTAAGTATTGAGTAATTCATTCGTATCTCTATCTATCTCGTTTATTAATTTGCGCTGACAATAAATCAACAGGTTAAACTCAAACTCAAAGTATATTTATTCAAAATAGGTACCTGCAAAGTACACGTTCTGAACGTCATGTTTACAAAGTATAAGACGTGATAGTGATCATTAACTACGGTATCTTAGAACTAAAGCTGTTCCAAACGCGCTCAGGTTTGAGCTGGGCTGGAAGAACCCACAAAAAACTCAGGCGGTTTTTTTTATTATCACCATCTCACAAATATCGTAAACTACTTAATAAGATTTATAATTGTAACTTACAATAACAGCAAACTTGATATTTTTCTTTCACTTAAAATTATTTATTAGAACTTCTGGAGCACAGATATTTAGCCGTATTATATTTTTTCGGTAATCTGTAGTTAAAGCAAGAAATACTCCACTGAATTGGATCCATAAAGGACAAAAGAGGCATTAAAGCAATAAAATATATTAAAGATATCTTACGAAATAGACAAGATTTTCTCTCCGTCTATAGAAAACCTCTATACTAAAATCCTTATTCTTCCCAAAAAGCAGTTTTCTCTTGAATGCCCCGATACAAAGTATGAAGTCACTCCGTTTTATGGGCAGATTAAGAGGTATACTTCTTTGTTGGCGCACTTTATTATATTTGCGGCTGGCATACACCATTTAAATTGTTTACTTTTTTAGATTTACGGGCTTTATTTAAGTATGGATGACTTTCGTCTAGACTATTGTTGGCTGAAAATTGTCCCTATATTATGATGTTCTTATTTCTTACATTAGTGACTTTCTTATTTTCGTGAACGCACTCCTAAAGATTAAAGATAAAATTAAGATTTAGGAATATAGTTAAACCCCCTTTAAAGACCTATGCTTACATTATAATGTCCTCCCGATCGAATTTCGACCACGGCGGCCAATCTCCACAGAGATTAGCCATCTGCGGAGGAGATATTATAGTGCACAAGTGTGTGCGCATACACAGGTGCACTCACTGTTCCTTTACTCTCATAGCCCGATGGGACGGAAGATCTGACACGACCGGAGAGAGATCAGGCGCAGGACCGACGGCTTATCGTGCTCTCCGAGGCACGGGGGTGAAACACCGCCAACTTCTTAACTCCGGGCTAGTATTGAGAATTTCTTGTCAGAAAAACCCAACACTTGACCCAACAGAAGAACCCGAGACCTCGTCGGCCGCAGTCGAACATGCTAACCACTAGACCAAACACATGATGTGGAATACCCTTCCAGCGTATGGAGAGCATTCGGAACCTCGATGTGAGTAAGGCTAGTGGCCCTGACGGTATACCTGCAGTAGTCCTGCGGAATTGTGCTCCTGAGTTGTCTCCTGTGTTAACACGCTTGTTTCGCCTCTCTTTTGAAACTGCTCAAGTCCCCAAGTCGTGGAAAGTTGCTAATGTGCAACCAGTACCTAAAAAGGGGAGCCGCGCTGACCCGGCCAATTACAGACCCATAGCCATCACGTCCATCCTTTGCAAAAGCATGGAACGTGTACTCAATGGCAAGCTCCTAGCATACCTAGAAGATAACGATCTTCTGTCAGACCATCAGTACGGCTTTCGGAAAAATCGGTCTACAGGAGATCTTCTGGTGTATGCCACGCATACATGGGGAGAAGCCATTGAGAAACACGGCGAGGCGCTCGCCGTTTCCTTGGACATCTCAAAGGCTTTTGACCGGGTCTGGCACGGCAGTCTTCTCAGTAAGCTCCCGGCATACGGGATACCCACTGGTTTTTGTAGCTGGATATCTGACTTTCTGAGTGACAGGTCATTTCGGGTGGTCGTTGACGGCTGCTCTTCTGACCTAATGGCTATTAATGCCGGTGTCCCTCAGGGGTCTGTTCTTTCCGCAACACTCTTCCTGCTGCACATCAACGATCTTCTCAAACCCGGCATATTTGGGTACGCTGATGACAGCACTGTTGCGGAAAGATACATGTCCAGCTCTCGAGCCAGTGCTTCTGAGACACTTGAGCAAAGAGAGGCCATGGTGGATCGCGTTAACTTGACTCTTAAGGAGGTGTCCGATTGGGGTGACGCCAATCTAGTCCAGTTTAACGCCACCAAAACACAAGCGTGTTTATTCACCGCTAAGAGGAGCCCTTTCACCTTGGCTCCTACTTTCCAGGGTATATCCGTACCGATAAGTGATCACATTGAGCTCTTGGGAATCGACATCTCTCCCAACCTCAATTTCGGGAAATGTATCGAGTCAAAGGCCAAAACAGCTGCCAAAAAACTTGGCATCCTGAACAAGGTGAAGCGATACTTCACGCCAAAACAGCGCCTCGTTCTCTATCAGGCACAAGTCAGATCTGGCATGGAGTATTGCTGCCACCTTTGGGATGGATCCGCCAAGTATCAACTCGATACATTAGACTCGATAGATCGCCGGGCCCGAAGGATAATTGGTGATCAATCACTTACGCAGGCGAAATTGCTGAGTCTACAACACCGACGCAATGTCGCCTGCTTATCGGTTTTTTATCGGATATACCATGGAGAGTGTGCTCAGGAACTTCACAACCTTGTTCTTCCTTCCCCGTTCTACCACAGAACAGCGAGAAACCGTCTGCGTTGGCATCCTTATGTGGTTGATGTCCAATCTGCCCGCACGAAACGTTTTTGCTCGACGTTTCTGATCCGAACCGCTAGGGTGTGGAACACCCTCCCAGCGCACGTGTTTCCTGCCACATATAACTTAGGTACCTTCAAGGCAAGAGTGAATAGGCATCTTCTAGGCAAGCGCGTTCCAACTTAGACCTCATCATTGCTTTGCACTAAGCATGATTGTCGTCAAGCGCAAGCCTATTTCTCAATTTAAAAAAAAAAAAAAAAAATGTATTCCCTGCCACGTATAACGTACGTACCTTCAAGTCAAGAGTGAATAGGCATCTTCTAGGCAAGCGCGCTCCAACCTAAACCTCATCATTGCTTGTGTATTAAGCATGATTGTCGTCAAGCGCAAGCAATAATTTCGCAATAAAAAAAAATTATGGAATCTCGAAATACTACGTAATAATTTACCGCGTAGAAGTCTATACTATGCTAAACCCTTTTCAGGACACCAGTTCCATCTTTGACTACTTTGATAGGACTAAGCTAACAAAAAAGCTTTAGATTTATGTTCGTCGTTGTCGTCGAGGGTTGAAAATTAGTGTTTTTTTTTTATTTTTAATATGACTTAGTTCAACCTCTGGGTGTATACCTAAGTCAAATATTATCCTTCAACATAATTTAAGAAAAATGTCCAAAGGCCACACAATAACGTCTATAAGACGTCCTTAACAAGTTAATAGAAAGATAACAGAAAAAAACGAAAATAATATTTTAAAATATAAAACCCACACGCCACCCTTCAATACCCAATCATAATATAACAGCTGAAAGTTTAAGGATTCCGGATTTGTCACCCCTTCAATTTACAACTATAACTTGGGAGCTTCGCAAGCTATTTCAAGGATCTACTAAATTTAAGGTCTTCACAACACCTATAGTATATTACATTTTCAGCAAGGACTGTTGTAGCTCCCCATCTGAAACCGTACAGTAAATAACATGACAGTGACAATTTATAGGAGAAGAGCAGGCGCATGATATTCCTAAGTGTTATATTCAGATTTTACGTATGTATAATAGAATTTACTACTACTTCTACTAGATTTTCCGGGATAACAAGTCGTCTATGAATGTCTTCATAGGGTTTAAGCTTTCTGCGTGAAAAGTATCGTTAAGATATATGTATTATGAAAGGTGAAAACAGAATTTATGAACAGACAAACGTACTTTCACGTTAATTTTTGAAATTACTAGATGATGCCCGCGACTGCGTCCGCGTGGATTAAGGTTTTTGGTCCCGCAGGAACTCATTTATTATGCGAGATATTTGTAGCTTATAATTATGTTAACTCAGGGTTTAAGCTATTGCCATTCCAAGTTTCAGCCTAAACGATTCAGTCATTGTGGCGTGAAGGAGTAACAAACATACAAACCTACAACGTGTATCCAAACTTTCACATTTATAATATTTAGTAAGATTAGAGGTTTGGACAAAAAAAGGGCATGTAAATTCTTCAAACAAATTGCTCGCCAGCTCTTCGTATATAAGATAAGGGGCATCGCAGGGTTTCAAAGCTTATGGGGGCCGTCGCTAAGAAAATCTTTATTAATAGAGGCATCGTTGCACCAACCCTGAGTGACAAAGACGAATAGACGGCCTGATCCCCCGGATAGATGTACAGGATTACCAGGGTCGGAGCTGGAATAGAATGTTTAAAGGTCTTAAAGCTCCAGACGGCTAGATTCGAAGTTCTAGATGCAATTGTAGTCGGGAAATGGCCGGCTCTAGGGCAGTTTGAGCTATTATTATTATGTTTTTTTTACGCCACTACAAGTTAGCCCTTGACTGCAACCTCAACTGATGGCAAGTAATGATGCGGTGTAAGATGGCAGCTGGTTAACTGTTGGGGGTTTGGCTGTTATATTAAACCCATACCCCCAATCGGTTTCCTCATGCACCTCCACCACCTCCACCTCCACCTCCACCTCCACCACCACACTTGCATGCAAGTCTGATTGCAGCCAAGCGCTAGCCTATATATTTAAAAAAAAAAACATGGCATCGTGCCGGAACGCTGAAGAGCTTGGTGGGCCGGGACGTCTTTGCCGGTAGGGTGGTAACTCCGTTAAGCTCTACTGTCTGGTTCTACAAGTAGATCGAATAGTGCTCTGGAAGCTCACTGTTATCCACCTCTGCTTTCAGTGGAGCCATAATCTAATAAATCTCTGGGACACTGTATTTCTAAGAAAGTTAATTAAATTTTAGATGAGTACATATTTTTTGTAACGAGATATACGATAGGTATTTTTTATCAAATTTAGTATTTTATCCACTAGGTATATTATTTATAGGTATCCAGGTATCCAATATGAAAATGGAGAATGTTAGCCTTAAACGGATCTGCATTGGAAACGGGGCTGTTTCATTAGAAAAAGAATACGTAAGGGATAAAGTTTGAGAGCAACATGAATATTCATGTTTCGATGAAAGCAAAATGCTAGAGATGTTTCCGATATTGCTTTTTGACGTTTCATTTTATCTATGATTTTCTTTAAGTAGAAAACTATACTTTGTTGCATAATACAAAGCTTTTAATATTAAAATGTGAAAAATAATGTGTTCCAACATCATTATTTAGAGCTGCTATAAAATTAAATTGTATAATGATAATTAATTAATATCTTCTCATACAACAAAGAGAAAAAATCCAGACTTTCTCATTCACTGTGAAAATTCCATTAAAAGTAAGTATGCTGCTGAAAAAAGTTTATTATATTTTAGAAGATTATGTAAATGATTGAGAAGCATGGATTTGATCCGCTGCAGCAATAAGGACAGCGGTTACTTGTACACATTGATATAATAACTAGCTGATGCCCGCGACTTCCAATAACGTGATTTTCCAGAATAAAATGTAGCCTATGTCCTTCCTCGGGATACCACCTATTCCTGTACCAAATTTCACCAAAACCGATTGAACGGTTGGGCCGTGAAAGCGTAGCAGACAGACAGACATACACAGTTTCTCATTTATAATATTATAGTATAGATATCAGATTCCGATAAATCAAAGAATTTCTACGGGATTTTTCAAAAACCTAAATCTACGCGGACAACGACGCGAGCGTCATCTATAGTCTATACTATAATACTAATATTAAAAATGCGAAAGTTTGGATGTACGGATGGATGTTTGTTCCTCAATCACGACAGAACGGCTGAACGGATCTAGATGAAATTTGGCACAGAGATAGATAGGAATAGCATGAGCATGCTATTCCGGGATAAAAAGTAGCCTAGGTACAGGCTTTTTATACCGGATAATTAAAGTCCGCGGGAACCAAAAACCCTCAATCCGCGCGGCCGAAGTCACGAGCATCAGTGATTACACCTGAAAATATTCATTAAATGGCTGCGTTTTTAAATTGTAATACTTATCTGCACTCAAAATATACCATACTTTTCCCCTACTCTTATCTTCCTAAATCTCGCCGTCCCCTCGGGCGGTTTATTGTTATTGTGAACTGTGCCTCCTAATGTATGGAGGTCTTGCACATTCAATACTCAGTTGCTCAAACCCTGACTTAATTCAATTAGGACTCCGGAGCCTCGCAAACTTTTTGTATAACTCACATTTCATGATCATCGATAAAACATTCAGGGCTACATGTTGAATAATCAAGTTGTTAGACATGTGCGCAAAGTTTTAGGTGTTACCCTAGTGTTCAAGAATTATTCATAGCAGGCCAACTTCAAACCTGTAAGAGTACGGCACGGCACGGGTATGGGAGGTAAATGAAACCCATACTCCTAATCGGTTTGTACACAGCATCGTACCGGAAATCGCTTAGTCTTTGCCGGTAGATTGGTAACTAGCCACGGCCGAAGCCTCCCACCAGGCCAGACCAGAGAAAATTCAGCAATTATAAATTTCCAAATTGACCCTGCCGGGGATCGAACCTGTGACAACAACGCTCACCACCACCGGAAGTCGTCGAAGTTTTACGTAATTAGTATTTTTTGTTAAAAGAGCTTGCATAATTCATGCGTAGTAAATTATAAATTTTGAATCTCTTGTTTTCCCAAGTCATTCAAATTCACTTACTTACCATTCTAATAAGTATTATATCAGTTGTTTCAATTATTGCCAAATATATAAATATATGCAAACAATGCTGAAGACTTCCCGAAGTCAGCCATAAACTCAATACAAGTTCCAAATTGAATTAACTTCGTGTAAATCTCGCGCAATGTAATATCAATTTCAAATGAAACGGAATAGAGGATAAATTGCTTTGTCAGCGGTCGTTTTAAAGACATTAAGCATTATTTGAATAAGACTTATCCGAAGATATAGAAGATATCGAAAAGTTCTTCACCGCCTAGTGTTACTTGATTTCTGGTCATTTAAAAATTCAAATTTACATCTTAAAACCAAGGTTAAACCTGTTTTTGGTACCATGCCCAGTAACGATAATTTGGACGGCGTGTAATTTTTTGTAGGTAAATATAAAATTAGCTGTAGTTTTTAATTTATCTATTTACCTATTATTAAAAGGAAAAAGGTAACCTAGGTATTACAGGGAAAAGAAGGAGTGAAGAAAGGTGAATATTACAAGGAAGGTGAGGTAAGGCAGTGACCAACATGGCCACCATCCTGTCGATCTCTCGAAGCGTTCCTAGACTCTAGTGTTGCCACTCTAGCGTCCACGACCATAGATACAATAATGCCTTGAATATTTAAATTTTAAGCCTAATACTATTGATTTGTTTGTGTTCTTACTGAATACTTTTTTTTTGTGGGAATCTAAACTTTTACATACCATTTCTAATGCAAATAGGCCTTCTTACTATCCCGCAAAGGTAAATCGAAATACTGCCCCTAAAACTACTCCGCATGCATTTTCATTCCACATAAACGCTGCCTTTATTCACCGTCTGTGAACATTCTTAAAATAAATTGCTCCCCAAAATGCAGCCATTCCCACAACCACCATTTTATCTGTGTATTCTCTTCTCATCGCATTACTTACACAATACTTTTAAGCGAGGTTTAAAACAGTGTATTTACTGCTGCGTTTCTACTTTATAAGAAATTTATTTTCTTTTTGGAAATAGGTTAAATTTTTCGGTGTTCAGTACATAAAATTGAAATCGTTACAGTTTAGAATCACACTTCATAAAATTATGTCCGTGACGCATAATCATGCTAATAATAAAAAGTGAAAGTGTGTTCGTTTGTCCTACGGTTCCACGCCGCAACAGAACAACGGATCGACGTGATGTTTTGTATATAGTTGAGGATCTGGAGAGTGACAGGGGCTAAATTTTATCCCGGAAAATAAAAGAGTTTCCGCGTGAACCAAAAATCTTCAACCCACGTGGTTGAAGTCGCGGGTTGTATTTGATATTTTTTATTGCATTCACATTATTCCTTCTAAATCTTGCGTCTCTATTTAGTCAGAATAATTAAGGATTTATTTTATTTTATTGATCTTCATTTATCAAAACTATATTGACGAACATATATCAAATAACAGCAAGATTTTCTCATCCAAGACCAATAAAGCTTTTACTTATATTGCTTATCTAGCGCTTTTGGCCTCTAGAGATTTGGGCGTGAAATTCGTTCATGTATTCTATTCCTAAGAGTACTTGACCGCAACAAAATCCCTTACCTAACTCACGCACGTGCCTTCCACCGAAATCCTTAACACGTAGTTGAATTAAAATATCTTGTGACCCTTTTTCATTAATAAGAGATCTTCGCTCCGCACTGAATATTTATGTACTAGGGTCCAAGTATAAGAAGAGGAGTGGTTATATTATTTTGTTTTTTGCACTCGCAATACCTATGGCGAAGCTTCTTCGAAGCGAAGGTCTTTCAAGACTAGTTACAATAAGCCATTAAAGAGCACATTCCAGGTAAAAGGTCACCTCACCGGTGTATTCGCCTAAGAAGACACGATGATGTCTTCCTAACTGAACGTTATAAAAATATGGATTTTTCTCAGCAATCCGCTTCCCTATATCTTTTCGTCACTCTTTATTGTCAATCCATCTGGGCGAGGTGCAGGCGCGGCGCCGGTGCACCTCCGCTTCCATCATATTTCATACAAAATGCAAGCGACGGGACGCTAGGTATACAGGTGCAGACGCCGCTTTCATATTTCCAAAGCCACACCGCCCAGTCATTATTAAGTATATCCCGCGCCTAAACGTCATTTTTCAATGACCGCGTATCAATTGCATCAATCATTGATACATCGCAATCACCTCTGATTGGATATCACTCGTCCACTATTGGACAAAATCCATTGACGCAGCAAGAATACTATAAATTCAGCCAATCACAACAATTGATACTGTAACAATGATTGATGCAGGCGATACACGGTCGCCCTGCAGAGCTCTATCCTTTTTTTTCATTTTCTTTTATGGTGCACGTAATCTTTCGAATTATCCTTAGGTATATCTTTTTCTTAGTCTTAAGAATTTAGCCAGAATAATTGTATCAAAAAAAATTCTTTATTTGAAGAAAATAAATCTACGAAATACATTAATATCGAAATTAAAACTAAATTAAAAGCTAAACATTAAAAATATCATCCAAACCGCTGCAAATTGCAATCTGGGAGGCTTCAGCCGTGGCTATCGTTACTAGTTACCACCCTACCGGCAAAGACGTGCCGCCAAGCGATTCAGCGTTCCGGTACGATGCCGTGTAGAAACCGATTGGATTGTAGAAACCAAAGATTAGGTAGGTACATCATCAGTTACCGCTGGCACTAGCTCAGATCGCAGTCAAGGGCTAACTACCTAGTTGTGGAATAAAAATCAAATACCTATTCACTTTAGATAAGTTTAGATAAGTTTATTTCATAAATATAGTGTGGGACAACTAAATAACATTTATAGCCTTACACCTAGGATAAAACTAATATAGTTGATATACATTTTAAATATTATTGTGCACCTGTTCTCCGAACTAGTTAAAACTGTGTCTCGGAAAACAGGGCTTCCAACTCGAGACACAAGAAGAATACAACAATGCATGTGCGTGTAGGCTTGAGTTTGCATGAGTACTTATGGGTGTTGTGTGTTGTGTGTGAATGTGAGTATATGTGTTGTGAGTGAGTGGGTGTTGTGTGTGAATGAGTATTGTGTGTGTGTGTATGTGTGTGATAATTTAGGTAAGAAGGGATTAAACTAGAATCTCCAAAAGTCCTTCAGTAGTCGAGTATGTTTGCTTAAGAAGCCAATTCCTAAGTGCGTCTTTGTAATTATGGTGATTTAAAAAATGCAGAGAAATAATTCTATGCAACTTATTATAAAGGTGAGGTCCAAGGAAGACAAAAAACCTACGACTAAAAGCTGTCTTTAGTTTACTATAGCAAGCAAGCTGAGGTCTACGACGGGGGCAATCACGGGTGAAGTACGTCAGGGAATGTTGCTTGAGAGCAGTAGCCAGAATAAATAATTGGCGTACAGTTAATACCTGACAATACTCGTAAAGCATATTTGTAGGATACAAACGGGGTTTAAAGCAGCACACCTTCAATACAGCTCTTTGTGCACGTTCGATTTGAATAAGATGTGTTTTAGCTGCACCTCCCCAGACTGATATGCAATAGCCAATAATAGATTGACATAGTGCTTGATAGACCATTTTTAAAATTTCAGGATCGGCTGAGTGTCGAAGTTGTTTGAAAACATAAATAAGCTTACGTACTCTGTTTGAAAGGTGTTCAATGTAATTTTTAAAAGTTAAGTTGCAGTCAAGCACTATGCCAAGATATTTTATAGAGGTGACATTTTCCACTAATATGGGATCACTGTTAGGTGTGAGGTTAAACTGCGCTGACGAGGCAACCAGCTTAGGCAAAGAGTTACTAGGGGGAAGTGTAGAATTACGAATGGAAAAATTTATGCATTTTGTTTTAGAAATATTTAATGTTAAAAGATTGTTATTAAGCCATTCCCTTACTGTGTCAAAGCCAATTTGAGCAAGTCGATACGTATCAGACCAGGTGTTAGAAGAAAAAATCAAAGCTGTGTCGTCGGCATATGAAAATATCTTACCTTGATGAAGATGAATGTTACATAAATCGTTCATGTAAACCAAAAATAAGCTCGGGCCAAGAATGCTGCCCTGAGGTACACCATACGTGAGAGGTAACTCAGAACTTGTATAGGAATCTATCCTCACAAATTGGGTTCTACCTGACAAGTAACTCTGAAAGAGTGCAAGTTGGTTTCCTCGAATGCCAAGAGTCTCAAGCTTAGAAATTAAGATAGGTACAGAGACGGTGTCGAAAGCCTTAGACAAGTCTAAAAACAAAGCTACACACTTTTGTCCTTTATCAAGTTTGTCCACTAAATGGTCCACAAGGCTGTGGACAGCATCCGCAGTAGACCGTTTCTTACGAAAACCAAATTGGTTATTAGATAATAAGTTACATGATTCTAGATAGGAAACAAGCCTCAAATTAATGATTTTCTCGAGAATCTTTGACATAGCTGGCAAGATCGAGATAGGCCTATAATTTTCGACATGGTCCCTATCGCCAGATTTAAAAATGGGATGTAAAAGCGCTTTTTTAAACAGGTTAGGGAAAATACCTTTTTTGATGCTGAGATTGCAAATGTATGTGAGAGGGGGAACAATTACACCAATGTACTTTTTTAAAAATCTTGACGAGATACCATCCCAACCAGCTGCACAGTTATTTTTAAGAGAATTGATCAAGCGCTCAACTTCGGACCCATCCGTCTCAAGCAATACAAAGGATTCCCTGTGAGATGAGTGTAACGGAGGAGGTTGATTATTTTTGAGTATTTTATCGGCCAGTTGACTTCCTATAGTGGCAAAGTAGGAGTTGACCTCGTTAATGCAGACTTCTTTATTACAATTCGAAAGCAAAAGATCTCTGGCAGTAGATTGAGTTTTTGATATATTAGTTACGGACTGAACAACATTCCACAGTAATTTAGGATTTTTACCAGCTTTGATGAATTCATTTTTCTCATAATCTCTTTTAACTTTGCGTAGTAAATTAGAGCAATAGTTACGATACCTTTTGTAAGAAACCTTAAGAACTTCATTTAAAGGATCCTTTTTAAGCTTCTTATGTAACTTATCTCTATGACGTATGCAATTCAGTAGGCCTGGTGTTATCCAGGGTTTGATGGGCCTACGTCTACGAGATAAGGGGATCTTTATGGTGTTCGATGATAAGGCATGTAAAATAGGGTTAATTAAATTTTCAGTTGCAATGTTTGGGTCAAGGGTCGAATATACAGAATCAAAGTTTATGTTAAGAATGTCACTAGTAAGTTTTACTTCATCAGTTTTAGTGGTATAGGGTTTATTTTGATGACTATATTTAATCTTTGACAGAGATATAAATACAGCGTAATGATCAGTAAGCGTAGATTCTAAAACCAGAATTTTAGGTGATACTACAGTTTTTAAGTTAGCATGGTCAAGACATGTGGAGCCATGTGTTGGTATTACATGCCCCGGGAAGAGACCATGTTGAGCAAGGAGATCCAGATAGTCAAGTGAATGGATAGCTTGATGATTATTTGCAATATCGATGTTAATATCCCCGACAAAAATAATGTTATTATAGGATTTATAATCCGAGAGGACTCGATCCATCGAGTGAATAAAATTCGACGGATCTTTGAATGCGTAGGGCCTGTAAATAGAAATAATGACAAGATCGGATCCAACCGTAGTTATTAGACAATTTGCATCAGAAACTACAGGTTCAATAGTTTTGACATTAACTAAATTATCTTTTATATATACGACTACTCCATCGTTTTGATTAAAATTACGACTCGTTTGGTGCGCGTAGTAGCCGTTCAGAATGGGAATAACGGGATTACAGGAAAGCCAGCATTCAGATAAAACAATAATATCACAGTCAGTTTTAAT
This sequence comes from Erebia aethiops, assembly GCA_923060345.2. Classification (NCBI taxonomy): domain Eukaryota; kingdom Metazoa; phylum Arthropoda; class Insecta; order Lepidoptera; family Nymphalidae; genus Erebia; species Erebia aethiops. The sequence goes on along the minus strand of OV281080.1, from coordinate 21,135,527 downwards.
ACGTTCAAGCAAAGTTAGAAGTCCACTAATATTGGCTTTCAAACTACGAATATTTTGTGTTAAGATAGAAAGACCCGTCTTAGATCTCGGTAGTAAATCGGAGCATTCGTCGGGGCTACATGTTAATGCATCACAGAAAGAGACTTTGTCCAGGTTAGATAGGACATCATTTACTGGCGTGAACATGGGGAAAGATTGTTTACTAAGTGGCAGGCAAAGGTTCGTTTATGGAGCATAAACAAACACGAAATGTAAAAATACTCGTATGTTAAAAGATACTTATTCTGTATGAGACATAGCTTATTCAGTTCGTAACAACGATATAGGGTCGAGAATATTATTATATTAACTGTTAGCAAGTACCATAACCTTGAGATAATATTTGCGTATAACATAGATTGGAATGAATGATAGATTCTAGTACGTTTATTATAATGTGTAAAAGGAGTAATTATATAGTGAGTTATGAGTGTAAAAATAGTATTAATTATGTAGATCATTGAGTTATAAAAGTGAAATGTAGGTAGTTGTACAAGTAATATCAGTTTAACAAGGAAACTTAGGCACGGGACACACTGAGAGAAATATACAGGTAAGTAATAAATTACAACAGGATATAATATTATGTTACCTATTAGTCACTTATTTTTTAGGGACACCAAGTCGGACTCGCCTTTTATTTCAATGCGAGCGCTGCCTTCTGTCTTTCTCAGGTAGATTCGGCCTTGGTTTGTCCAACAGTATTTGTAATCAAGTGCTTTTCGCGCATCGCGTGCCATAGCGAATAATTTCCTGTCCTTATTTGTTAAACCCTCCGATATATAAACAGGCATATTAGGCCCAGGTAAGCCGAGAGTAGACGTCGTCAGTTTAGTATTTGGGTGATTTTTGTTATAGTCTTTGGCCGCGCTTAGTATTTTGTTTCTAGACACAACAGTGGTCAATTCAGTGACAATGGTGGAACTGCCGGATTTATTTTTGATTCTGTGGACATCTTTTACTTCACCCGACTGGATGTTCACCCCCAAAGCCACGCATGTCTTATGTATTAAGTTTGTGAGGTCTTGTTGTGTCTCATGCTTTACGCTCTGTTGCTGGGGTACATTTCTGATCTCCAAAACTGTGAACTTCGACCTTTTTTGCAGTTCATCAATCTTGAGGTCTAAGGAAGCAATTATTCTGCGGCTTTCCTTGCGCTCATCTTCATAAGAGATCAGTTTCTCTCTCACATCCTCGTATTTTGAGGATATAAAAGTGAGGGACTGCTCCAGTTGAGAGTTTGTGGCCTGGATCTTTGTATTTTGTACTTTTAACTCTGAAATTTCGAGGCAGAGTTTAGACAAAGTGGCATCTTGATCCTTCTTCCAGTTTGTCAGCATTTCTAGAAGTTCTTCTTTTAGTGACTGACCAACGATGTCCTCTTCAGAATTATTCAGCATCTCGTTGCGAGGCCGTTTCTGTCTCCTTATAAGCAGTGGATTATCAGGGTCAAGTTTTGTAATATCACCTTCAGAGGCTCCATGAGGTACTTTTAGAGTACTTTTTTTCAGCGATGCCGACATGTTTTAAAAAAGATTAAGTCCAAAGTTTAAGCGGTAGAACTTTCCGTTTGTCGATTTACGGATCTGCGCGTGCGCAAAGAGGTATGAACTATGAAGCGCGCGGTGAAAAATATATGTGTCTTCTTCGTTCCTGTACACTTGCACATAGGCGCCTACACTCACTTAGTACTATGAATACTTCAATTTAAAATATTTTTTAAGTGCACGTCCGTTTACTGACGCGGTCCGAGTGGAAGTCGAATATAGCTACAGCGTTGCTTTTTAGACTTGGACCATATTCCTAAACGAGAGACGCCACTTGATTTTTTCTGATACATTTTCATGAGGTAACCTTATACGGGTATCTTGGGTAGGGTTTGAGCTTAACTGGGTTTAACTTATTAGGCCAAATAGTCTGAATACTCTTACTAACGATACTTCCTATTCAAAGGATAAAACAAGTAATAAAATTAAAAATTTTAAAAAACCCACGACGAATTGCAGAGCCCCATTGAAACAACAATTAAAACTTAGCAAAATATAAAATAATATATAAAACACAAAACTGCATATTTGCCGGCTCAGTAGTTTTTTTGACCAGCGTGGTCATTCCGAGATAAAACTTGTGCTTAGTAATGAGTAGAGGTGTCAAATAGTGTTAATATTCTGCTAAAAATTGTTAAAAAAATGTGATCACTTAAGGAGTTCCTGTGACCACTTCCTGGCTCCATCACGAGACCCTGGGCAACGTCTAGGTTTAAAGTGCTTGTCAAGACAAATCAAGGGTCCAAATACGGAGGGTTAACGATGAGAACTTAAGGAGTTCCGATGACCACCTCCTGGGTCCATCATGAGACCCATGGGCAGCATCTAGGTACAAAATGCTAGTCAAGACAAATCAAAAGAGTCCAAACACGACAGGTTTACGATAAGAAATTAAGGAGTTCCTATGACCACCTCCTGGCTCCATCATGAGACCCTGGGCAGCATCTAGGTACAAAATGCTAGTCAAGACAAATCAATAGAGTCTAAACACGACGGGTTTACGATGAGAACTTAAGGAGTTCCTATGACCACTTACCAAATCACGATTGCAGCTCAACTTGATTGTCTATGGTCCTAAAACCTGGAACCTTCTCACAAGCTATACATATCTAATGCAAAAAACCGCATCTCAATCGGCCCAGTACTTTTTGAGAAAAATAGTAACATATTGAAAAAATTAAATCATAGACTACAGCTCAGATTGATTGTCTATGGTCCTAATATATATCTAAGAACCTTCTCACAAGCTATTACATAACTAATGCAAAAAACCGCATCTCAATCGGCCCAGTACTTTTTGAGAAAAATAGTAACATATTGAAAAAATTAAATCATAGACTACAGCTCAGCTTGGTTGTCTATGGTCCTAAAATATATCTAAGAACCTTCTAACAAGCTATACATATGAAATGCAAAAAAACGCATCTCAATCGGCCCAGTACTTTTTGAGAAAAATGGTAACATATTGAAAAATTAAAATCATAGACTACAGCTCAGCTTGGTTGTCTATGGTCTTAAAATATATCTAAGTACCTTCTCACAAGCTATACATATCTAATGCAACAAACCGCATCTTAATCGGCCCAGTACTTTTTGAGAAAAATGGTAACATATTGAAAAATTAAAATCATACACTACAGCTCAGCTTGGTTGTCTATGGTCCTAAAATATATCTAAGAACCTTCTCACAAGCTATACATATCCAATGCAAAAAACCGCATCTCAATCGGCCCAGTACTTTTGAGAAAAATGGTAACATATTGAAAAATTAAAATCATAGACTACAGCTCAGCTTGGTTGTCTATGGTCCTAAAATATATCTAAGAACCTTCTCACAAGCTATACATATCTAATGCAAAAAGCCGCATATTAATCGGTCCAGTAGTTTTCCAGAAAAACGGTAACAAAAAAGTGCACAAACAAACAAACAAACAAACAAACAAACAAACACACAACCTCTTAGGGCAAACACATATACCGTCTCCGTTTCGTCGAGGGTAATAAAGAAGATCTGTCTTTTAATTATTTATTTCGGTTTGTTTGAACGGTTGACGACGATGACGACGAAGGCTAGCTGATGCCCGCGACTTTGCCCGCGTGGATTGAGGTTCTTTGGTTCCTCACGGGAACTCCTTAATTTTCCGGGATAAAAAGCCTGTGCTAATCCAGACTATAATCTATCTTTGTGAAAAATTTCATGCAGATCCGTTCAGCCGTTCAAGCCTAATTGAGTAACAAACAAACATCCATCCATCCCCCTAAACTTTCGCATTTATAATATTAGTATAGATTCCATTCCATGCCGTGGTTGTAAGGGCCACATCGTATGAGAGTAAGGGAATAAAGAGTGCACCTGTATTTGTGCATACGCTTGTGGTACCTACTCTATCTCCAGCGTACATGGCTAATCTCCGGTGGCCATCATTTGGTACAAGGGCTACTTTTTATCCCAGAAATTCGAAGAGGTCCAACGAGAATTTTCGAAAAACGTGAATTGACGCAAACAAAGTCGCGAGCATCATCTAGCAGGAGAAAAATTACTTAAAATGAATTAATGAATGAAAAGCAGTGGGAATAAGGATTTAAATTTGAACAATAGGTGTTAAAGCCAGAAGTAAAGCCGATTAGCAGCGACGAATCTCATTGAGTCGGTGCCTTTGTTCAGGGATTTAGCATGCAATAGAATTCTGAGAGCTAAGTAAATAGTCGAATGTCTTTTCTGCATTTAGGTTATTTATTTAATAAGTGAGTACTAGATAATGACCGTAACTTAGTCCGTGTGGATATAATTTTTGATTATAAGGATCTCTTTAATTTTCCGATATAAAAGTAGCTGATGCGTTAACTCATGTTATCTCTAGGTATGTGAAATTTTAGCTTAATTGGGTATTTGACTACTATTCAAATAAATTATTTTTTTGTGATTATTATCTCCCAAAAGTCGTAAAATCCACGTCCCCTGATAGTTTTATGATGAATAACCATTTTAAACAATCGATCAAAGTAAACAAGTGCGTCGAATTTTAATGACCACATTTCAGAATTTCATATTTAAATCCCATACTTGGGACGCGTTTAGACCTTTGAAAAAAAGTCGCTGATTTGACTATTTGTCAAATACCCAATGGTTTCGATAGCCAGTGCTTAAAGCAATATTACTCAAAATGACAGTTTGATGTCACGTACCTTGATGTTCCTAAAATAAGGATTATAATTCTATAACACGAAAGTCAACAATAATGAAACAATATGGCTTTGAGTATTGGCAGTACGGCCCCTGGTGATTTTGGCGTGAAGGAGTAACAAACATCTATACATGTAAACTTACAAACATCCCAACTTTCACATTTATAATTTTAGTAGTTGGTGCCACACCGCCAGCTTCCTGACTCCGGGCTAGTACTAAGAATTTCTAGTCAAGAGAAAAACCCAAAATTTAATTATAGCCCGACTCGAGACTCCAAGCCGGGACGTCGTCAGCTGCAGTCGAACATGCTACCACCAGACTAATATTAAACATACACACACACAAAGAAACATACCCAGATTACTTCTAGAAATATCCTATCTAGGTCGAATCCAGCTCGAAATCTGAGAGGCGTAATATGAAAAGTTTGATACCCGGACCGGAATTGCACCCGCTGAAAAACTTCAAGAAAATATTACTTTTCATTCCCGAGATGAAAACTTAAGATGGTTTAAATAAAGTTTGTTATAACTCTTTAATACTTCGATTTGTATTTTCGGTGTCCAGTATTTTATAGTCATCTTGCTTCAGGCGACTTTTTCAGAAACCTTAATGCAAGTGCGACCAACAACTGCACAAAGTTTTAACTCAGTCTGTTGTATGCAGAGGTTCTACGATACACAATAGTTAACGAACACACAAATGTAAATTTTTATTAACTTACTGGATGATGCCCGCGATTTCCAAATGTGTGTGATATAGTAGCTTTGGCAAATGTTATTTGTCCCTTGGTAAGTTTATATTCATATAAAATTATCATATCATACTAATATTATAAATGCGAGGTACGTTTATTTTTTGGTTTATTAGTTTGTCATTCAATCAGGCAAAAATATAGCAACAGATTGACGTAATTTTTTTGCATGGGTATAGTTGAGGACATATTGAGTGACATTGGCTTTGCTAACCAGGAAAAGAGATTGATTTGGGCTGTTTTTGCGTCTTAATCAAAAAAATTATAAAGCATTGAAAATGTACTCAGGATTATACACTTAAAAATCATTAAGATATTAGATTATATTATAGTATAATAGTTACAGTAGTAATCTGCCTTTTATGTTATACGAAATATTGTGACGTCAAGCTATTAAACTTCTCTGATTGGCCGAAGGCCCGCGGATAGACTGCTTTGGCGCACTACAGTCAACACTCGAAACTATGAAGTCTCAAGTAGTTCAAATGCAGATGGCGCTCGCAATACTATGACATGTACAAAATTATTGCAAGCCGTGCCGCCAAGCGAATTGACGTTTGCAATACAGTGTTTTTTTTAATCAACTCTTAAACCCCCATTTGCTAGTGAGTAGATTATATTATGTGAAATTACAATAAAAAAAAGGTTTTATAAATAAATGGAAATTAAAAAAAACGCGTGCATCAAATTGTGAGCATCAGCTTGTAGATTATACCTAGATAATAGGTAACATCCGAGGTGTGACTATTGCATATCTAATCTTTAAAATCCAGTAGGTATATAGAACAAAGAAACCGAACTCCTTATCTCACAATAGGAGAAAGTCAGCACCCCTTTTGAGCACTGAAATATAGCCTCCGACCGAGAAAAGTTGGCCCACTTACAATGTGCGAAAAATGGCGCATAGTTAAAGAGCTAGTCGAATCGTCCACTCTAACCCGTACGCTTACTCTGAGTTTTTACATTGCAAATACGATTGATCGACGTGAGAGCTCCCCACGTCACGTGTAAGCGAAAGTTAAAGTAAAATAAACCTTAATAGCATTGGTTTAGAGCTCATTTCATCATTTCGTTTATTTATTCACAGCCAGCACTTCAAACGCTGAATTTGTGACTTTAAAGCAAGAGTTTTTGGGTCCATTTTACTTTGAGGTTCGCTTAGCGTACCGTTGTCCGACGTGAGCGTCAAACGTTACACCGTGACTCGATACGATTCTACGCGCAACGTGGTGTCGCGTCCCGTCGCTTCTGACGCTCACATAAGACTACCTACGGGTAATCGATCAAACGTTTTGATAATTCGGTCCGGCCTTGTGGAGTTTCGCTCCTTTCTGCGCTTATCCCTAACCTAAAATCTGCACTTGCTTTCTTTAATCTGTGTTTTTAAGAAAAAAATTGTGTTAAAAAACTCTTTAAATACATCGTCCCACAACTCTTGGTCTAGCACTACCTAGTTCGAGCACACGAATGGAGGAGGTCTTAAAGCATCGGCTACGTGAAATATAAGATCTGTCGGCGATATTCGAGTAAAATCTGGAGCAGTTGGCATTCGATAGTCTAACTTAACCCTAGATTTTGCTTGATATTAGGCAATGTCTAAAAGCTGAAAATAGGTTAACACATGGAACAGGGAATTTACCCAGGATACAACTAATTTCGCTAAGAGATTTTGTGGATTAAATTCGGTACAGATGTAGGTTACAATATCCCGGGGAAGGACATAGTTACACATAAAGACATGCGTACAAAGTCACGGGCATCATGTAATAGTATAATAAAGAAACAAATTGTGTAGGTTACTGTAAAAACGTAAGCGCCAGTAGCAAGACCCCGCAAGATATTGGATACATACAAACAGCTGCCCCTAACTGCTAAGACCAACTTACTCAACTCGAATTAGGAACTATTAACTTACCGAAAGGTACGTTAATAGGTAGGTACGGAATATTGATACTATAGTGATGTTGGTTGCTTATATTGTATCCTCGTGTTTTAAATGTCACCACAAAATTGCAAAAACCCTTACATTGTAATCTAACTAGCGAGATGGTAAACTGTCGACACAGATTACAATTTAACGCATTATTTTTCGGTAGATTGTAATCTGTTAGGTATATTAACCCGATAAAACCTGAGTTAAAACCTAAGTGTTGGCAGAAATATTACGAGTAAGTTTTATTGAAGTGAAAACTTCTTTATGCGCGTTGAGCACTTTTTGGTAGGAGGTAAAAATGTGGATTACGCGTAATTGACACCGTTCTAAGGTCTTAAGTATGATAATATAGTACATTCGTAATTAAACTTTAAAGCCTTAGTTTTAAGTTTTATATTTATAAGTGTTGTGTAACCGTGGGCGACACCTCGCTTTGTTAAGAAGACAAAAGATCTTAAATATAAATATTAGTACATTCGTAATTTAAACTTTCCCTGCGCTTAGTTTTAAGGTTTATATTTGAAATAATATTTTTTTTTTTTTTTAATTAGAAAAAAATAATTAGATATTCGTTTTCACTTCTATCGGCAGTCTCCATCCCATGACTGCCAATTTTTTTAAACATTATATCAGTATAAATCATAAACTTTACGAACTCGTACGAAGCGATTTGCTTCCTCGTTTCTAATTCGAACCGCTAGGATATGGAATGCCCTTCCGGCTTCCGTTTTCCCATCCTCTTTTAATATAGGTACCTTCAAATCAAGAGTGAATAGGCATCTTCTAGGCAAGCGCGCTCCACCTTAGACTGCATCACCACTTGTAAGCAAGTCTGATTGAAGCCAGGCGCTAGCCTTTATATTAAAAAAAAACAAAATCAAATATTTTCTACCGATAAATAACCATGCATAATTTATCTATCCTTCTCACGCTCTTTTTATCGTTTTGGGTTCTTAACTTTAAATCTTTAATTAAATAATTGTGTTACGATCACAAACAGCTATATTTAAAACTTAGTTTTTTTATCCACTACAAGTTAGCCCTTGACTGCAATCTCTCCTGATGGTATGTGATAATGCAGTCTAAGATGGTAACTAAATTAATTAAACCCATACCCGTATTCGGTTTCTACACGGCATCGTACCGGAACGCTAAATCGCTTGGCGGCACGTCTTCGCCGGTAAGGTGGTAACTAGCCACGGCCGAAGCCTCCCACCAGGCCAGACCAGGGAAAATTCTGAAATTATAAATTCGCAAATTGACTCGGCCAAGAACCCAAATTGACCAACCCGGGACCTCCGCTCGTTAAGACATCAGCGCTCAACACTGCGCCACGGAGGTCGTCAAAAAAATAGTAGGTAGTTTTCGAAAATACATCTAAAAGGAAAACCAGCGAAAGTGGAATGGCGGGAAAAATCAGTATGTAACATTGTTAGTTCATTGGGACTCTATGGGCTACTATGTTCAACCGAATCTCAAGTAAGAGACCCGTACGCGGTTACCTCATGAAAATGTATAGGAAAATCTTGCCGTCCTACCCTTCAAGAATTTGGTCCAAGTTAAAAGAGGATTCTTACTTCTTAGATGCTTTAATTGGGTATTTGACAACTAGTCAAATCAGCAACTTGTTTTCATGTATGTGTTTGTATGGAATTTTCTATGAGATACTGAATTGTGATGTCATCAAAGTTCGACGCACTTTTTTACTGTAATGTATAGTTTGAAATTACAACATAAAACTAACAGGGGCTCGGATATTAGGACTTTTGGGAGATCCTTTACTTAACAAATCCTCTCCCGCTAATCGATTTAGCGTCCCTGTATTGTAAACCGATTAGCGGTATGGTTTAAAACTTTAAACATATAACTGCCATCCCAGGTTACCCCGCATTCATCTTAGAGTGAAACATCTCTCGCATATTCGCTAAAGCTCGCGGAAATTTTGCGTTGTCTACCTATACTAACACGCATTTAAATAATATTATGCGACCTCCTTTAGCGCTGTTGTCTTAACGTGGGACGGGTTCGATCCCATGGCAGGGTCAATTTGGAAATTTATATTTTCTGAATTTTCCCTGGTGTAGCCTGGTGGAAGGCTTCGGCCGTGGCTAGTTGGCAGTGGTTGGTGTTGGTAGTGGTGGTGGTTGGTGGTAGTAGACCTACCGGCAAACACGTGCCGCCAAGCGATTTAGCGTTCCGGTACGATGCCGTGTAGAAACCGAATAGGGGTATGGGTTTAATATGCCATGCCCCTAACAGGTTAGCTCGCTACCATCTTAGACTGCATCGTCACTTACCATCAGGTGAGATCGCAGTTAAGGGCTTACTTGTGGCGGATAAAAAAAACTCACACGCATTTAGATAATATACGAGCGAATGTCCGCGACTTCAGCCAGATCCGTTCAGCCGTTAGGGCGTGATTGAGTAACAAACATCCATACACATATCCATCCATCCATACATCCATACATCCATCCAAACTTTCGCATTTATAATATTAGTAAGATAAGATGATGTTTTTCAACTAAATTTTTAGCGGAATTGCGAGCATTACGGTTTAATTGGGAAGTTTATTCTATCTATGCTATTAAGCCACACCTATAAACACTCTCACCTTTTATTTTACTTCACCCATAGTGAAAATAAACACAAGCCCCTGTAATTACTAAAGGCTAAGCGTTAAGACCCAAATTCGCTGTTAAACGTCCCAGTGGGATATCTACAAGTTACGACTATGCAGAGACATGTCACTTCTCATGCTTGACCCCTTGAAATGCCGTCAAATCATCGACTTTCATAGCAAACTTAAAGGTATGAGGGATCATTTTATACTAGACGTGGGTACTCCACAAAATCTTGAGACATGGAAGGTTGCTCGGGATGTGCACATTGAAAGATAAAATTGAACTATGTCACTTGTAAATGTTGTGAATTTAATAAATTGAAAAAGACGTGTTGCGTGAATTTGTTTATTACTTGAAGTAGAGAAGTCAAAATAGACATATTTTTCTTTTTTATTAGTATCTTTTATTAGTATCTACAACATCCCCCCTTAATCAAGGCTTCGATGACCAGACTAACTAGTAACATCACAATACTAATTACCTATAATTAAACAAATAAGGCATCCAAGCATTGATTAAACATTAAAGATACTAACAATAACAATAATATTATAATTATCTAAGTAGTAACTAAACCTATACCCGTGATACATCTTTGATGTGCAGTTTTACCTAAACACTTAGTTAAAACATCTGCTATCAATTCACTAGACTTAGTGTACATCAGTTTAATAGAATTATCAGATACCTTCTCTCGAATAAAATGGTATTTAGTATCAATATGTTTAGTCCTACCATGATGTATAGGATTAAGAGCTAAATTCTGTGCACTCTGACTATCACTGCATATTGTTACACAAGGATACTGCAAGTCACAAACCTCAGAGATAAAGCGTCGTAAATATAAGGCTTCCTTCACTGCGTCACATAAGGCCATATACTCAGCCTCTGTAGAAGAAAGTGCCACTGTTGATTGCTTCTTCGAACACCACGACACGGGACCGTTTGCTAATTTAAAACAATATCCAGTATATGAACGACGATCCTGAGTGCAATTCGCCCAGTCAGCGTCTGCATAACCAACGAGAAGTTCTCCCGATTTCCTATAAACAATGGAGTAGTCTATAGTGCGCTTAAGATACTGAAGAACCCGTTTAGCTGCTGTCCAATGGCAATGACTATATTTGCTATTAAACTGACTTAAATAACTCACAGTATATGCTATATCCGGCCGTGTATTTACAGCTAAATACATCAAACTTCCTATTATACTTTGATACGCATATGTTGAGTCTTTACCATTCAAATCAGCATTATCCAACTTACAATTCGCCAACGGTGTATCATACATCTTAGCGTTTTCCAAGTTAAATCTCGTTAACAAATCTCTAATGTAGGAACATTGATTAATACGAATTCCTTCTTTGCATTGAGATATATTCAATCCCAAATAAAAATTTAACATTCCGAGATCTTTGAGAGAAAAATAATTTAGTAAATCATTTTTCACACTGTCAAATGCCACGTCATTTTGATAAAACACAATAATGTCATCAACATAGACGGCCAAGATAACAACATCGGAACCAAAAAGTTTTTTATATACACAAGGCTCAGTAGGCAATTTATTGAAACCTACCTTGGTTAAAGTTTCGTTAAGCTTTATATTCCATGACCTAGGAGCTTGTTTAAGTCCATATAGGGACCTTTGAAGCAGACATACCTTATCTTCCTGACCTTTCTTCACAAAACCCAGTGGCTGGTTCATATAAACCTCTTCGTGAAGATCGCCATAGAGGAAAGCAGTGTCTACATCTAAATGACGCATTTTAAGATTCATTTCAGCAGCAATAGCAAACAAAGTTCGTAAGGAGGAATGTCTTACTACAGGAGAGAACGTCTCACTGTAGTCTACACCAGCAACTTGCTTAAAACCTTTTATCACAAGTCTAGCCTTGTACCTTGTAATATTGCCATGCGCATCTGTCTTAAGTTTATAAACCCATTTACATGGAATGACTTTTCGATTCGGTCTATCAACTAACTTCCATGTATTTAGCTTCATCAGTGAATCATACTCCTTTTTCATAGCTAGATTCCAATTATCGGCATCATCAGATCGAATCGCTTCTGAATATGTATCAGGCTCTCTATTCTCACACAAAGTGTGAAAAGAGAAGTAATCAGGAGGTTTTCTATCTCTATTTGGATATCTCCGTTCAACTTGGTTTTCATCAGAATCGTTTACTTCCACCTGACCCTGACCCAGTTGAGATGAACAAGTCTCCACAGAAGGAACATCAGCTGACGCATCTTCATAGACATCTGTCAAAGTGTCATTTAATTCGCCAGCAGCCTCCTGAATTTGAGGAGACATGACCAATTCATTAGAACTATTATCTCTCTGATTGACATTACCTGACATCAGAAGCATAGGAGTTGAAACTGAAACATTTCTTGATGTACCTGATTCTTTACTTGATTTATTGTTCTTCAAACTTTTAAAGCAATCTTCGAAAAAGGTAACATCACGGGCTTTATTTAACCGTCGGGGATATTGAGGATCCCTGAACAGATAGTTGTTTGGATCATCTGTGTATCCAACAAAGATTGTTTCTACCGCTTTCATATCTAATTTCTTTCTTTGACAGTCAGGCACATGAATAAGGGCTCTACAACCAAAAACTCTAAGATGACTTAGAATCGGTTTGTAGCCATGCCATTTCTCAAAAGGAATACGACAATCTAAAGCGCGATGAGGAGATCTATTTTTTAGATAAACAGACGTTTGTAACGCATCTTCCCAATACGCTTTCGAGAGAGAACTTTCTGCTAACATTGAGCGAGCTTTTTCTACTAACGATCGAATAGTTCTTTCGGCCACACCATTTTGTTGTGGAGTATACGGCACCGTAGTTTGATGAACAATACCAGTACAACTAAAATGCTCAGATAGCTCTTTGTTAACAAACTCTCCACCATTATCTGTCCTAAACACCTTTATTTTAGCACCCGTTTGTCTTTCCACTAATGACTGGAAAGCACAAAACTTTTCCTTTACCTCTGTCTTCGAAGAAATAAAATAAATAAATATAAAACGAGTAAAATCATCTACAAATATAAGTGCATACTTATTACCTTGTAAAGAGGTTTCCGACATCGGTCCACAGATATCACTATGTACTAGCTCGAGTACTGAAGTCGCTGGAGTAAAGGAAATCTTCTTGAAAGCTTTTCGAGCTTGCTTACCTTCTACACAGGATACACAGCTCCGTTGACTTATTTCCTTAAAATCAACACCTAACTGATAATTCTTTAACTGGTTCATACCTATACGGCATAGATGACCTAATCGCTTATGCCACAATTCATACCTATTAGAGTCTTTAATATCACTATCAGAGTGAACATCACAAGCCACATCCTTAGGTATATTTACCGTACAATCTAATTTATATAAACCATTCCATGGTGACCCATGAATAATTGAATTACCAGTAAATGAGAAAGTATTAGAATCATAAAAATTACAACCATTTTTATCAAATAGTACGCTAAAACCTTTCTCAACTGACTTATAAACAGAAATAAGATTACTATTCAGAGAAGGTACATACATTACATCATTTATGCTACTAATATTAGATGCAGTGTTAATAGACACATTACCAATCCCATTACAATTTACTTCAGCACCGTTAGCTACGATAATTCTCCTTTTCGTATCTGATATTTTTAAGTTCTCAAACCATTCAACCTTAGAAGACATATGCTTAGTGGCTCCTGAATCTATTATCCAGTAATCTTCACCAACATATTCTTTACTTCCAAGTGCTACTACTGAAACTGAGTCTAATGCTTTATTATTTTTCTTTTTAGGACAAAAAGGTCGTTTATGACCTGGCTCGTTACAGTCATAACAAACGATAGGCTTCTTCTTCTTCTTAGGTTTAACATCTTTAGAACGCAAAACAGAATCTAATTTTGTCAATTCATCATTTTTTGACATCTCATTTAAAAGTTTAGATTTAACCAGCTCAGTAGATACTTCGATATTACTATTTTCGAGCGCCATAATCAACGGATCATACCTTGAAGTAAGGCCTCCTAATAAAATAGCTGCAACAGACACATCTTCTATAATCTTGCCTATATCCGCCAGATCTTGAGCAGTAGAAATAACAGCATTAATATATCCTTCTAAGCTATCAAAATCACTGAGACTGTATCTATATAACTTCCTTTCTAAATATAAGCGACGGCCCATGCCTTTATCTTCATATGCAATTTGCAATGCTCTCCACGCCTCGACCGCTGTCTTAGCACTTCTGACATGCGTAATTGCTGAATCCTCTAATGTAAGACATATTTTAGTTAACGCCATCTTGTGTTGTGAATTTAATAAATTGAAAAAGACGTGTTGCGTGAATTTGTTTATTACTTGAAGTAGAGAAGTCAAAATAGACATATTTTTCTTTTTTATTAGTATCTTTTATTAGTATCTACAACAGTAAATTTATTCGTCGTGAACCGGTTCAATTGGTCGATTGCGAAAAAGCTGCATCAAGCATTGATGTGATTGGTTTCATTTATGGTATTCTTGCTGCAACAATGAATGTCAGAAAATAGTGAGAGAGGCCAATGGGAAAAGATAGATGATGTAATTACCTGTAAATTGAATTGCTTGTTTACCTGCGTGTGTCTGACATTTAACACTGTAAACGTACTACATCATGTAGTTGATAGATAGATTATGTTGATAGTTCAAATAAAAATAAATAAAAAATAGCTTTGTATTCGGCTGATAGATTTGTCTCTTAGCTGCTCGGACAAAGTCGAACTTTTGAAGTAGTATTCTGGTAGTAGTAGTAGACGGGGGGCGGATATTTAATAACTTCGCACCTTACGACATTTAATTTATGCTGCACATGTGATAAACACAAATGCATAATTATTTCCTAAAGACACCTACGGCAGTGGTCCGACTTGCTGACTTAGAATCAGGGGTCATGTTGAATGCAACATGACCCCTGATTCAATGCATAATGATGCATGTGTCCCTACAGTAGTATGTAGTAGCCATCGATATATATGTAGGTACTAGATGGGCCCTCTCATAGAAAAAAGTTGGGTGTCCAACCTTTAGAGCACGCTCCTAACCTGTATATAGCCCTGTCCTTGTCCCCGCCATAGCGCTGTCCCGCTTTTCAGACTAGATGGCGTTCGTAAAATAGGTCCACATTCTTTGTTTGACAGGGCCAGTCTATGTAAATTGAGGTCGTTGGTGGTAATCGATCTAAGGAGTGTAACCTCTTTACACGACTCTATTTGTAATTTTTATTATATCCTTGTACGTCTGAACCTAGTATTATCTATCCTGTGTTTCAGAGACGTTCGACACTTTCAATCAGCCGTAACAACTAAATGATACGAATCATTTCTGCAAAACTCTCTTTTCTATTTAGAGAGCCGTTATGCGCACCTCTAACGTCTTGCTCAAATAATGCTAAAGGACGGTTAGACCTCGGTCTTCACCTACAGAGTAATTTAAACTCTATTAACTTGAAGTTTAATCTGATATTAGATTGTACGTGTTTGATGCGAAGTAAATCAATTTGAAACTTGTATCAAGTTTATGCTCTGATGTCGTAAGTGTACGGAATTGCTATGTTGTCTATGTTGTAATTATTCAAATAAAGACCAGTATTTGATCAATGTTGATTTAGAAATTCTTATACAAAGAACGGGGAATGTGATTGAAGGTATACTTTAACTGCGAAATAAATGTTTTTGTGTATAATTATTACTATACGAGTAAATTCCCAAATTGACCCTGCCGCGAGGACCTCTTACTTATAAAACCACAGCATTCACCACTGCATCAAGGAGGTATATTGCATTAAAAGTTACATCTTGTAATTAGATACTAGCTTAAATTAATGTGTAAACCATAAAAATATCATGATTAATGCTAGGCCCGCACTGCGGAAAAAACCTCGCGTTTTTTTCGCAAATCTGTAACAATAGAAATCATATTACGGAGGCACTAGATGATGCCCGCGACTGTGTGGATTAAGTTTTTTGATTCCCGCGGGAACTCTTTAATTTTCAGGGATAAAATGTCCTATGTCCTATGTCCTTCCCAGGGATGCAATCTATTTTTGGACCAAATTTCATCAAAATGGGTTGAACATATGGGCCGTGAAAGCGTAGCAGACAGACAGACAGACACTTTCGCATTTATAATATTAGTATGGATACGCACTTACAATTGTAATTCGCACGAATATTTTTGTGCAGTATGGAGTTGTATGACGCTATATCGCTATCGCAGGGCGGGGTTTCACCTATGCAATCCGACACAGAACATAAGCCGCGAGAATAAAAATCACGCGGACGTTATGCGTAGTGCGGGCCTAGCCTTAAACTCGTATATAAACTTTGTAAAGTCAAATGTGAAAAGTAAGGTAAATTGAAGCTAGCTACTTTACATTGTGAAGAAAGATTCGACGTCGCTCTCGAAACTTTCGACGTTTAAAAGAGAATTGTACTATTTCTAGAAACACGTATAAAGAGAGAAGTTAGTCGTTTTTATACAGTGTTTAACTTCTCTTTGAAAGAATCCAAAGTTTTTCTCATTGTTGTGACGAGTACATTACGTACCTTTTCGGTGTACTAGAGACTGCTAGCAGTTTCGCTCTCGAGGGAATTACCAAATATTCAGCCTTGTCGGAACGGGGAGTGTTCTGAAGAGTTATTCAATTATAAAAGGAAACATTGTATTAATTGTTGTCGGGGAGTGTTATAAAGAGTTTTTCAATCTAATACTAACTTCCGTATTCTCTAGTCGCACCCTTCGTCGCAAAAGAGCAACGGCGAAATTAGTATTGAACACATTTACTAAATCTTGTTTGTACACAAGTAAGGTAAAGACGAAAGGAATTTGCTTAAATTTTTATATTTTATCAAGTATTCACCTTAGTTAATTGAACCTAGGTAAAAAAATAAAATATTTAGGGTATCTTTTTTGATTATTTATTTCCCGTTTCTCAGTTTAGTGTTACCATTCTATGTATAATCTACCAAGTAGCTAGAATAAATCGAAAATGATAGATTATTAAAAAATTTTAAAAATTGTAATTATTTTATCTGATTAATGTTGCATACATAATAGGATTGCTCTGTTTTCAATTGAATTTTCTTGCATACATTATTTAATAATCTCTAACAGAATGGTAATAATTGAAAGAATATTATGGCAGCACTGATGCTGATTGTCTGTGGTTGTGCCAAATGTTTTATTAGTCTGTGGTTGTCATCTGCCTTTGTTATTGTGGCTTTCTTCTGGTTGCCATTTTTAGAAGTGATATTACCACATAACCTCCAAAACTTTAAAACAAAATATCTTTTTTTTCTAGGTTCATTTATAGAAAAATCTTGCTTCTGTGAGCTTCGTATTCGACGCTTATAAAAATATTTTTTTTTCACACGTGTACATAATTTTTTTTTCTCAATACTATTCATGTATGGAAGTTTGCCGTTGCTCTTTCATCCTCACCTCATTCCAGGTATCTTCAGCCACGTACCTGCAATTTATGGAACCATCTCCTGTGGTCATACAGTACGGGGCTCTTCAAACGGCGGAAAAACAAATTTCTCAAAAGCCGGCTACGCATTGGCGGTTCCTCTGGTGCTGCAAATGTTCATGGGCGGCGGTAACCACTTAACATCAGGTGACCCGCCTGCTCTTTTGTGCGCTATATATTAAGTAAAAAAATTAAAAAACCCCTATTCAAAATTATATGGAAATTAAAACAAACTAAGTATAAACACAAAAGCTGAAATAAACTTTCCAGTGTAGGTCTAATAAAATAAAGCAAAATATGTTCGCGGGTCAAGATACAAATAAGATTACAATATCTTTATTAGCGTTTTTACCAAGTTTTAACGAATCTAAACGAGTCTACCGCAATAATTGTTCAAATAGCCTCATAACAATAGAAATATGCCCTGCACCAACGTTCCTTATCTACGGCTGAAAATCGTATACGTGCGGACGTTGGTGGACATTAATTCTAAGAGTGTATAGTAAAAACGGTTTAATCACCAATTTGAGCACAACCGCACCAAATATACGGGTCGAATTAAACAAGCGCTATATTCTACCGTAACATTCTGCTATTTCGTTGTAGATAAAACTTTAAACGTGGATGTTTGGTTCTGTGAAGGTCTATTGGAAACGATCCCCTGTTGCCACGGAATCAGCAAGACGTGTAAAAGTCGCTTCTTGCCGGCTCTTCTCAGTAGAACCAGTTTGCCGAACCGGAGGCAGATTCTTGCGACTTATCATAAGTGGCACAAGTTGTCCTACGTGAAATAAATCATTTCATTTTCATTTTTTTTCAAAGCAAATTCAATGTAGTTATCATTTCACATTGCATCTCTTGTGGTTGTGTGATCTCAGATCACTGTTAGTTACCAAGCCAGGGTATATGTACGAGTGATAACTGGGACTTTAATAAGGTTAGAGACATGAAGTATGCCAGGTTTATTTAAAGGTTACAGACGGAACTGTTAAATAAAAGCTCGTCTTTGGTTTCTACGGAGACCTAATCCAAAGCTAAATACTCTAGAAGTTGCTAACCGTGATTTGCAAAAAATCTTCTTCGTTATTTTCACTTCACCTCAGTCCAGTCATTGAATGAACTGAATCAAACAGTACTCTTTCAGCTTTCGGCACTACCATAAACCGTGACCTACTGTATAAACAGTAGGTTCTAATTATTCTCCACATACATACAAATTTTTTTTTTATAAAGGAATGTCTCCAACAGCATAGCGTTGTATTCCAAACAATAAAAATGTCGTTTCACCTTAATTAGTGCGGGGCTCTAAAAATGATAAACAGCCAAAAGTCACACTTGTGCGTGTGCGTGCGCCATAAATTCGGTAAAAATTGTCGGCTCTGGGTGTACAGAAAGTTTTTACCCAAGTTTAACCAGGTTGAATGTTGTCGCTTACCCATTAACGTCTTTAAATTAAGTTTGCGTGAATTCTTAGCATACGGATTAATGAAAATGTTACCTCATTTTAAAATTACTTCTTCATTTTATAAAGCATCGTGGCCAACTGGAACTGTACCGTTCGAACCGGAACCGTTCCAGCGTCTAATGCTGGACACGGATTTCTTGTAGGTACGAAGTAATGGTAATTTTTTTCGATTTTTTTTTTATTCATGCCCCTCTTCTACTGACGTTCAAGTTAATCAAAGAGAAAAAGCCAAAAAGTAGTCGCTTCTTACCTTCAATATGCCATCTAATCAAACTGTGAACTTCGTCTGTTGGATCTTGTAAAATATGGTTTAGTACATAGCAGTTATCTGGTTATCTTAAAAAGGTTGCCTGGAAGAGATCACTCAGAGTGATAAGGCCGCTTTTACACCGCAACAAGTTGTAAATTCTGTCACGATTCGTTTTATCTCTGTTTTTTTAAAATTTGTTTGTGTGTAATAAAGTGTTTTTACTTTTACTTATTTATCTGGTTATTAGCATGAATTTTATCAATCCAAGGTTATATTGAATTGGTGCCAGATTAGTTGTCTAACGGTTGCCAAAAAGCTTGACTTAAAAGCTCGAAGCGAAAGTAAAAGCAATCCGAGGTTTTCACGGACACAACAATAAGTTTGATCTACGGATGGCTGCAATCCGACGCATGAATACATATCGACTCATTACTCTCTGCCAAGTCTAGACCGAAACGATCTTGCTATGAAACGGGGATAGTAAACAATCCTAGATAAAATGGATTAAAAGTATTTCAACTGTTCACTACCGGGTATATATTTTGGCGAGATTGCCAAAGAATTATGCGATCTCTTTTCTGTTTTACATTATTGTACTAGTAGATATATGAGATTGCGCTGGATTTTATGGCTGGTTAAAATTTAGAACAAGCTGTAGAATTGCAGATAGATTTAGAAAAAATTTGTTAAGTTTATGTTGTCATAGAGTTGTAAAATTGTTTAACCCCAGTTTTGTTTGTATTTCTCAATTTCCCACGACCATTTTGGTTTTATAACTGAGTATTTTTATATGGCGCTTCAATCTATGTGGATTTTATCTAGTTTAAGTTAGTAAATTTTTGTGCTGGCCCTCCAGCCAACCCTGGATAAATATCGTGATTGCAAATCATTACAATAAGGTTAAGATTTAATCTGTGATAAAAACATTTTATTTCAGAAATAAAATACATGTTAATATAATTGGTTTTTCTTGGCCGAAAGCGATCGACGGTTAAAAACTAGACGGGAACTAAAACTAATATCGTTTCATAAATCTTTAGTAAGGTTTCTTTTACAAACGATGTTAAAATATTACTTCTCCATTTCATCAAGACTTTTTTGGTAAACGCACCAGATTTTCCTTTAATATCACTGACAGATCCAATATTTTACATAGCCGATCTCTTAAGATAACCTCATTTCGAACTAGTATGTGATTTCTCGCATATTCAAAGTAGGCCAACTTTTCTCCCTTTGAGGTTTGTTTTCAGTATTCAGAACGGAGCGTTGACTTTTTTCCCTATTGTTGGAATGATAAAGTCTTGAAGTTCTTTGTTCTGTTATTTTTTTGAGATAGTTGCTTCGTCGGGTTTTCTTACTATCTGTTAGTCTTGTTTTCGTCTTGTGTATTACACGTCTGAAAACTGCATATGCACCATCGCATATTATGAACCCTCGACTGAAAATACTATGATTATAGTTTTGTAATTTACAGATTTTGTGGTTTTGGTAGGAATCTGAATCTCCATAGAGATTAAGTATGGATCCATAATGCGTCGCGCGAAGCGATGCGACTCCATAGAAAACAGACGTACCTACGAGTTTTTTCGCGACAACGTCTGTTATTTTCTACAGCGTTGTATCGCGTCGCGTCGCTCCTGTCGCTCACCTAGCTAGGACAACGGGTCATAGCCTGATGCGACGGAAAATCCGACACGACCGGTGAAAGATCACGCGCATGAACGCCTCATGCCTCGGAGAGCACGTAAAGCCAGCTTTACGTGCTCTCCGAGGCATGGGGATGAAACACGACGAACCTCCTAAACTGACCCAAGAATACATCCGCAGTAAAAATTGCGAACCCAATGCTAAACTTAGACTATCGAAGCAGTTACTGCATAGAATACGGCTAATAAGGAATGCAGAACATCGGTAGTGTGATCAATGCCTAGTGTTCATGTAAAAGCTTATTGGTGAGTGCGGTACGATCCATGTCATGAAACTGGTCCCCATGTGTGAATAGTTTATGTAAATCACGCCCCATGTGCTAGCTACGTCTCTGTGTACCGCAACGACCGTAAACATTATTTAGTTGGCGTATATTACGTCTTAGAATAATTGTAATTACAGTGTATCTACTTGGTATGCTTAAATGGTTCACAGGGGCCATACTGCTTAAAGCCATACTTAAGCAATATTACTCAAAATGACAGTGTGATGGTATGTACCTTGACGTTAATAAAATAAGAATTATAATTTTAAAACAGGAAAATCAACAATTATGAAACATATAATATAACATCTTTCAGCGTTGGCAGTATAGCCCCAGTTCATATGAATTATTACTTATTGCAGATTTCATGTATTATTCCAGAAATTATGCCTGGAATTTTCCATTCATTATTAAACTAGATGATACCCGATTCCCGACTTTGTCAGCGTGGATTAAGGTTTTTTAATCACTCGTGAATCCTTAATTTTCTGGCATAAAAAGTAGCCTAAATCTTTACCCGCTACGCATTATATCTCTATACCAACCTTCAACATTGGTTGAAAAGATGGACCGTGAATGCTTATAACTTAAGAGACAGACAGACACACTTTAACATTTATAAAGTTTTTGTGCAATTTATAAAGTGGGTGTTTGTGCAGCGCAGGCTTTTGCAGTTCCATATTTAAAAAGTGCACACGCCAAATTTTCGCGCTTACGTTTTATCCTGTCTTGTCGTCAGTGTGCTTTAGTCCGTATGGGCACTTTCAGCATGTTTCCCGGTCGCAAAACTAGGCTTTTAGCGCCGTGTTGACTCAATTACCACCACTCCCTCGGTGTAAAGCGCCATATTTACATTTCAAACGCACTCGACTCGCGTTACTTGATACTTCTAGCTTCTAGTTTACACTACAGACAGTGGGGATTATACATATGTATTATTGTCGTAAGTATAGGTATATTTTGAAATAAAATCTATGTATCTTTCGCTAAATCACAGTACTTAAGGGGTACAAGACATCGCCTGAAATTGACCTTAGTCTCCTTTTAAAATGGAATAAATATCCCTAAAATACTTGTTTAAGTACTTATTACGAGTAATATGTCATTGAGCAAATAAGATGGAGGGGTTCCTAGACTTATGTATTAAGGTAGGTAAAACTTAAATGAGTTAAGTAGGGATCGATTGTAAGATTTTAATAATCAAAAATAATAACAATTTACTTAACTGACGTTTATTAATTAAACTAGAATTTAGTAATATGTGATTGAAAAGCGCGCTATAACCTAGACCTCATCAATGCCCTATAATAGGCATTGCTGTCTTAACTTATAGTGATCAAACCCATCTTGCGATTCGTAAAAAGTTCCCCCCGATGTGTGAGAAAATCGTTATCGTAAACATTTTTTTAACCGACTTCCAAAAAAAGGAGGAGGTTCTCAATTCGGCGCGTATTTTTTTTTAAACGTATAATTCGGATTGTTTAAGGAAAATACTACTTTAAGACCTATAGCTGTACCCATATTCATGCAAATAAAATATTATTTATTATTATCATTACATGATTACGATTTTAGAACTGTACCTCTGGCTGCTGGCGCGGGTAAGAACAGTTCTGTGGAAACCCACGTTTCGTTCACGTGGAACATAAACCCATAACCATGCCTGAACAAAAACCATATTGTTTGCACACTTTAAATGACTTCCTCTGTTTACCTTTTAGCAAAGTTACACAAGGCAGCTGTGAATAGGTAAGTAAAACTTTTACGTTAACAAAACTTTACTTAGTTACTACGTTAAATCAAGTCGAACATAATGTGTTGTAAAAATGACTCCCCCTGAAGTCTTAAGCCTGCGAAATATTGCCCAACATCACAAAATAGCTAATAAGTCACCACCTCAACGCTCGAGGAAAAATAGTCTCCCGTCCTATTTTACTTTCTATTTTGGGACAGCACATAAAATTATGCGCGTCCCTAGTCACTTACTGAGCCTTAAAAACAAAAGACTTCATGAAAATTGACTTTCATAGGCTTACATTAGACGGAGAGGTGGATATGACTGAAATAGGGTTGCGCCAAACGCTCACTGACAAGAAAAGAAAGATTCGTATAGTGAATGACTGGGTTTTAAAATTACTATGCATTGCTCATCCGATTCGTTTGCAAATACTTACTAATATTATAAATGCGCAAGTCTGTCCGTCCGTCCGTCCGTCCGTCCGTCCGTCCGTCTGTCTGTCTGTCTGTCTGTCTGGAAACTTAATCCACGCAGACGAAGTTGCGGGCATCATCTAGTATTGTTAATCATTACACAGTGTCAGACTAGTCGGTTTACGAAACATGTCTCACTTTCTAACTGTAAATAATTGCGGTTATCGATCAGTCCTAACGAAAGAAGGATACTTACTAGAGTTCTTGTAGGTGATACAGTTCTTTTGTATCTTTCATTTGTGAACCACTCAAGACGAGAACGAGAGGGCAAATAAAGAGAAAATGAGGAACATCACATAAATATTCAAAAGCATCTACTCCATAATGAAAAACCCGGAGGCTTTATTCAAATTTGCGAGGAGAGGTGCCTCCTGATGTGTTGACATCTTAATGATGCGGAGTTAATGAATCGTGGGATTGCACAATACACGTTTGTAGGTACGCCTGTTTAATTATTGTTGGAATTGAAATAATTAAACTTAAACTTGGATGGTAAGTTTTAACTATCATGACGGAACAAATTTTCTATTTTAAAACAGCTATCAGAAAATGTTTTAAAGATAATTTTTAATATCTAGCACAACCAACAAACACGATCTACACTAGCGTAGAAAAATCTCGAAAAATGATATTCAAGATTCAATGTTTATTTATTCAAATTAGGTACACTACACTTTTTGAACGACAAATCAGTTTTTTTTACACAACTAAGATGAAGATGATAACAAATATCGTGTACATTCAATGCTATTTAAAGCGATTCAAATTAGCTTTTGGTAACAAAATACTATTATTTTGATAAAAAAATACAATTAGGATTTAAACATATCTACATAATATAGGTACATATTATGTTGGTAATGAAATAATTTAATTTGTAGTCTGCTGTAGTGAAATGCATCATTTGGGAGGAAACGGGCGCACCGGAAGCGTCAAACGCCAGATGTACCGGAACTGTCATCATATTGCCATTTATGGTGGCACAGCCAAGTGCCAATATCAGACCGATTTAAATTAGGTATTGGCCTAAGGGAGGCTTCGACTGTGGCTAGTTACCACCCTACCGGCAAATACGTGCCGCCAAGCCATTTAGCGTTCCTGTACGATGCCGTGTAGAAATCGATTAGGGGTATGGGTTTAATATAACTGCCA
This sequence comes from Erebia aethiops, assembly GCA_923060345.2. Classification (NCBI taxonomy): domain Eukaryota; kingdom Metazoa; phylum Arthropoda; class Insecta; order Lepidoptera; family Nymphalidae; genus Erebia; species Erebia aethiops. Next base: position 21,110,867 of record OV281080.1, on the reverse strand, counting down.
TACCCCTAACAGGTTAGCACGTTACCATCTTAGAGTGCATCATCACTTACGATCAGCAGCCTGATTCTGTAACTCAGTGGCTATCAAAGAGTGAAAGCCACTGACATATATTCTTTATCCATTGAAGGTTTGCTATGAAATAAAAATTAAGTTTTCATAGCAAACCTTCAATGGATAAAGAATATATGTCAGTGGCTTTCACTCTTTGATAGCCACTGAGTTACAGAATCAGGCTGCTGGTGAGATCGCAGTCAAAGGCTAACTTGTATAGTGGATTAAATAAAAAACTATTTTAGTTCGAATTTCACACCGGTTTAGATTGGGCAAAATTGACAAAGTAAGATTTGGAAGGCGATGTAGAAAGGTTAAATCAAGCCTACTGGAAAGTAGTGATGCAGCCCATGGTGGTGCTTACCTAGAAGATGCCTTTTCACTCCAGATATTTTTAAGATAGTGAGGGGAAAACGGGAGTCAGAAAAGAATTCCATAGCCATCACGAATCTATATACCTAATACTACGAGTATTTTTATATTTGAGTCGCTAGCTATTAGTTAGAGCTTATAATAGAAAATGAAACTCTCTACTTACAATTTATTACGACAATATTAAATCTCATAGTTCATACAAAACTGGATTATGCCAGCGACGACCGCGTGTATTAAAAATGTTTGATTCCCGCGAAAACTCGTTGATTTTCCGGGATGTAAAGTAGCCTATATCCTTCCTCGGGATACCACCTATCTCTGTACCAAATTTCATCAAAGTCGGTTGAGCAGATGGGTTGTGAAAGCGTAGCAGACAAACAGACAGACACACTTTCGCATTTATAATATTAGTATAATATACTCGAGTAAAAGAAATACGTCTGACTACCTATTAGGCATTTATTACGAGAGAGGAAAAAATGACAGCTGACACTTATACCTATTGAAATAAAGACACATTATCTTAGCCTACCCTCTTACTTCTATATAATGTTCTTACCCTACATAACAATAATATTAGTATGGATAATGCGACCGATACATAACGCAACCAAGGCATTACTTAAATAATGATATAACACTTCGTCAAAACATTATGGTTTGTAAATAGATGCTGTTATTTGCCTCCCTGTTGTAACCAGTAACGGGCTCAAATGCCCTGCAACTGTTCGCGTTCCCCGGGAGGAGAATACATGCAATTTTATCCGTCAAAACGCTCCGCACATCTGACGAGAAATATATACTCCAAACACGCTAACGTCATATTCAGAATTAGGAATACTGGAAGAGGTATTTATTATTTTACCCGATTACAGAAGGGTTTTGCAGTTTATGTTTGTGTGCTTGTTTGTTTGAAGAGTAAGGAATGAAATCTGGAATGAGAAAATTCTAGACAAAAATTTAAAAAAAGAGCCCGATTAAGGAGGGTATCAGAAAATCATAATGGAATATATTTCAATCTACGTTGATGAAGCTTTTTCCGAACCGGTGGTAATAGAGTCAAAACCATAGACATAGGATTTTTTCGCTACGTACATTCTAAGTCTATGGTCAAAACATAATATCGTAGGTTACCTACCTATTAGCATAGAGACACCTACATAATATGATACAGAATACTAAGTATAAACGTAGATGTATATCTTATGGGCCGGTTTCTATAAATTAAGCATTCAAGAAAAAAATAGTTAAGTTTTGCTTAAATATATTTTGATTAAGACTTAAGTTTGTTAATGACATAAACAAATTGAGTATTGAAGTCGCGAGTATAGAAGTTTTGTTATGAAATTAAAAGCTATTGGCACTTATAGTTCGCTCGCGAGTTGAATGCAGAGTAAATGTATGGTGTCTACTTTTAGTCAGCATTCAACTCGCGTGCTAACTGTATCATACTTGTAAAAGAAAATATTTACAAACTTCCCTTCTAAACACTAAGGTTCCCTCATACTAAGTGCTAAGGTTGTCTGGAAGAGATCGCTGCCTAGCGATAAGACCGCCTTATTGTACCTATATTTTAAGTTTCCTTATATCTTGTTTATTTTGTGTTTTTATGGTGTACAATAAAGAATTTAAAAAAAGTGTGTGTGCCACACGGCAGAAGTGGAACTTCAGAAAAGTAGCCTACGAGAGAATGAGATAAATATAACTTGTAAGTTGTATTCTATCTCATTCTCTCGCAGGCTAAATCCTATTATGAATATGTTTGTCTCTCTTTGGAGTCGCTTTTTCGTTTCATCGAATTTTCAAATCACAACGATTCTAAAGAAGTTTCACTTCAAAAACACAGTTCCCAAATTAACAGAACGCATCTAGGAACGTCTATGCCGTAGCACAAAGTTAAATTAAGGCGGGTATAGCGCGCAGTGCAAATATTCCCAGCGACAATGCACGAGGGGTAGGAACGTACTGTGTAGGTAATGTTTTACGTTTGACACGTATTTGAAGTACCTATCCACTGTTTGTATCCGGCAAACATATCCACATAGAGATTTAGTTATTTCCGGAAGTGAGTAAATAAACTAAAACTCGACTAGTTCTACTTAATCCTTCGGTAGGTATCCCAAAGGATCTTTGAGCGCCCCTCGTCATTTCAGATGTGTACTTTGCCATACCATGCCGTTCGGTACTGCTTGGTACTGCTTGCTACTAGTCTAAAAGACCACCAGCATCATTGATGGGTGTCAATTTTCCTCAATCTCCGCCATATTGGATTGGATTATGACGTCAACACTACAAAACGTATTTTTAGCTCATTTGCGTCCACTGCTAGACGTAGGACTTTTGGACGCATCAACACCACACGATCCTCTGTCTGATTTTATCATCCAAACAATTCTTAGGGTGACGGAATGTGGTTGATCATGTCAATCATCTGATGGTGAAATCGATATTATGTACTTATGTGAAATTGAACGGAAATTTTACAGACCTGTTTTTTAATTCACAGAATCAGTTTCAGGTGTTTCTACTGTATATTATACTAGCTGATGCCCGCGACTTCGTACGCGTGGATCGAGGTTTTGTGGATCCCGCGGGAACTCTTTAATTTTCCGGGATAAAAAGTAGCCTATGTGTTATTCCAGACTATAATCTATCTCTGTGCCAAATTTCATCCAGATCCGTTCAGCTGTTGGGGCGTGATTGAGTAACAAACATCCATACCGACATCCATACATCCATACTTTCGCATTTATAATATTAAGTAAGATACTAGCTTCCTTAGTACGCTAAAAACGTCTTCGCACCAATTAGTTCTAACCTTAATTAGGTAACAAACAATTGCAAAGATCTATAGACGTTTCTTTAAGCGCGAAAGCTCCAAGCAAGAAATATGTAAAATTCAAATAACAAACTAAAATTTGCGTCCACTTTTCTTAAATATTCACTCTTCATAAAAACGACTTTACTCTGTTTCTCTCGCTAATAAAATAAAAATAAAATAAATCATTTATTTTTCAGGCAATAACCCAACAATAAAATAGAAATTATACACTAAAATGAAAAAATAAAATAGAATAATAAATAAATGATTAAGATAAAATTATAAGTATACAATTACCCCCAACGGGGTTCGTTCTTACATTATTTCGATTACTTACAGTTTCCGCTAAGCTGCAGAAAAATTCGTTATGGCTTCGAAGTAAACTAATTTGTTTTATAATGCTCAACTTCTTTTGCGGCAACGCTTTGAAATTCTCCAAACTTTACTACGTAATTGCTTTATATTTTATTCCTGTAAAACATATAAAATTCTTGTTAAAAAGTTGTTCTTTGAAAGTGGTTGGCACTATTGCATTTTATGGTTGTACGCTGGTATATCGTTCCTTGTAAGAGCTAAGTACAAAATCCTCCGAAATTACATAAATTTTACCTCATACTCTTTAAACAAAACAGGTTCTAAATATGCAGGCATGATTCACCAAATCATACTAATATTATAAATGCGACAGTGTGTTTGTTTGTTGGTTTATTGGGTTGTTATTCAATTAAGCTGCAACGGAGGAACGGATCGACGTGATTTTTGGAATGGGTATAGTGGAGGACGTGGAGAGTGACATAGGCTAATTTTTATCCCGGAAAATTTAGGAGTTCCCGTGGGGATCAAAATAACATAAACCACGCGGACAAAGAAGCGGGCATTAGCTAATAGGTTTCTATAATTTTTTGATTTATGTGTACTGTATGAATAATTAAATTTAGTGTTAGTCAACTCAGAAACCGGCGATTGTCGCCAAAACCTAACCTAACTTGACTGTGAGATGTACAACACAGTGGCACAGGGGCCAAAGCTTGAAGCCATATTGTTTCATTATTGGTGAATTTTGTGTTTTAGAATTATAATCCTTATTTTAGGAACGTCAAGATAAGTGACGACAAACTGTCATTTTGAGTAATATTGCATAAGTATTACTTTAAGCGTTGGCAGTATGGCCCCAGAACGCTAACTGTAGAGGTATGGTTTTGTATTTAAGGTTGGCGATCGACACTGCCTTACACGTATGTACCCATAGATACCCATACCCATGATTAATAATGATTAATGATAATTTGCACACCATACTATGTTGGTAGATTGTGGCTCGACGCTATTATGTCTTTATTGTAAGAACTTCCTACCTACAATCAGCAAATAAATATTATGATTATGATTATGATTATAGTAATTTGAATTAAGGAAAGAAGGCCCTGCCCTACTTGAGCGACAAGCGCGACAACGCGACTCGATACGATGCGACGCAGTCTTCGTAGTCCGCACATAATCCAATAGATGGCATTAATAGTAGCGCACGATGAAAAGAAGAGCCCAACTCGCGCTAACGAAGCGTTCTCTGAATAAGACTATAATTATATACGAGCTCCAAAGATGAACGGTCGGACCAGTAGTCCCCGAGCACAACACCCGCTCGGTGGATGATCATCCTTTGTTACGGACGAGCCATATCACCTGCTCCCGTACAATAACATAGTATAGTTAAGTAAATAAATAAATATTTAGCGTAAGTTTCTTAATTTTAATTATATTACAACTAGGTATATTGATGTTGTGTGCACGGCATATTATAAGTTGAGCGCGAACTCGCCAACAAACTGCGTGTGTAGTTTGGCGAGATACATAGTTTTTGTATTTGTTTGTGCAATATTAAATAAATAAATTTAAAAAAAAGTATCAAACTGTAGAGTGTAGATGATCGTTCACGTGACCGTTCTCGCGTAGATAAGTTTGTAATTTTCCACGGAGTTTTGACTATTAACTATGCTCTACCCAGCTGCCCTTTTAATAGGTAAAGCTGAAAAGAATTGTTCCTATAATTTTGTCCCATTTTTTCCCCTTCTGATAAAATTACCAAGCACAAATCTAATGATTACTTGCTTTTTTTCTTTGATTCATTTTCCTTTGCACCTTCTTTCAAATGATCTCAAGCTGTTTTGATCATTATGTAACGTGACATTAGAACTCATTTGGTGTGCAGTGTATTTCTTTCTACATACATTTCTCCGTGCAGACACTAATTGAAAACGGTGGCGCAATCATTCTGTATAGATGAGCTTGATGGGTAGATAAAGCACGTATACGGTCCTTGGGAGCCGCCAACAAATTGTCTTCAAGGCTTGGTAAATAACTCGAGCGGTGATCGGATTAAGGAATAGGTTAAGGAAATTCTTGTTAATATCTAAAAATGATTTATGGTTTCTTCTTCGATGTATTATTTTAGTAATTGGAAAAAATAACCTTTCTAATGCGTTTTGTTCAAAGAACAAAGCTATTATCCCATAGTATGTTTCTCTGCAACTCAATTTTTTTTTTTACTTGAATACCGGTACGCATAAAAAACAAAGAGCTGAAGAACTTTTATTCGCAGAAAATATTTTGTTAACTTTAAAGTTTTACAAAACCTTCCTTTGTTTCAGGTAAGAAAATGTGAAAATGTTCCCATTGTCCAGAATTTCTGTTGGTAAGTTTTCAAATGTTTAAATTTTGCCGTTTTAGACAAACAAGTTACAGGAGCATTTTGTTCAAAAATTGCTTACAGTTAGTATTTCACGTTCTTTACGACACAGTTCCCAAAGAAATTCACCGCTTTTTATTTCGAAATGGAACAGAGCCAGTTTAACTGATATTTCTGTAATCGAATTTTATGAAACGGTACTTACTGATATTATATAGTTTTAATCGTGTATATTATCTACATACTGCAACATATTTTTGCTTTTTGAAATGAGACTGATAACTTTCTTGTCGGCTATTCCCGGTGGAATTAGATTTCCGAACCGGTGGTCTCTACCACAACACTTCTTGGCACAAGTCAAGTCACAAGTCATTGTGCCAATTATTATAATTGTATAATAATTGGTACAATCCCCAGTAATTGGTATAATTGTATAATAATTGGTACAATCCCCAGGGAAAAAAACTTAACCCACTCGGACGAAGTCGCGGGTATATAGCGGGTCATCTAGTTTGTGTATATATCGGTAACATTGTAATCGACCGGGATTATGGTCAAACCCGTAAGTCCTTCTTATTCTGAGTCCTGAGTCACTGGTCTCATATCCATGTTCAGTAGTGGGCAGACGATGGGTTGAAAAAAGTGATGTGCCGGATTGTTAAAAAAGTATATCCGCGGATACGGATCTGGATACGGATACTTGGTGTCAAGATCTGCGGATACGGATACGGATTTTAACTTTTTTACTCAATCGTTGTCGTTGCGCGTGACCTTGAAACTCACTACAATAAATGTTTGCAATATAAAGATGCCAAATATTTGATTTTAAGGAATAAAAAAATAATCCGAATGGAATTTAATAGTTTTTCATTGCTACCTAATCACCTATATATAGAATATTATCTTTGTATTGAAAATTAATAAGGTAAAAGATCCGTAAAAAGATCCGTCAAAATATTAACGGATACGGATCTTTCTTCACCCGCGGATATCTGCGGATACGGATACGGATATCCGTCGCATCACTAGTTGCAAATTGAAATGATTGATTTAAATTAGAGTTCTGTAGCGTAAAGCAACTTTATATAGCTACATAGTTAGGTATATATATACCTTTGCCTTATCGCTAAACCTTATCCCGATCCGACGTCTTACCTTTAATTTCGTTCACAAAGCGACGTCGTCTGTGTTATTATACATCATGCTCCAATAATTGTCATCTCGGAGGAATGGAGCACCCTGTACGCTCGAGTGCCGAGATTTCTCTCACGGTGTTGTTTTAGCAAATTGTGTAAATATTTGCCCGGAGTATTGTGCTTTACTTGAGATACAATTTTGAGAATTGTCAAACTGTTTTTGGACCGTTTAGCTCTTGTGACTTGGTAAAGTTTTAGTTTTTTTTACTATTTCATTCAAGGACGAGTTTTGAAGACAAATATTTGGAGGCAGTCCATCAATTTGGACCTCTCTCGGACTCATCGCGTTAGTTTATTGTAAGTACAGAGTGCCTCGTGTGAGATTTTCTTTCGCGTTGTATGGAATCATTAAGCACTTGACAGCTGGCGCTCGTTCAATTCGTCGCGATACGTAAAAAAAAATCGGCGTACAGAATTTTGAACCGAACTGAAACTAATTTTTATTTATTTAAATAAACTTATTAAAAGTGCTTTTGAATACCACACTTTTTTCAACTGACTATACAAGAACTCATGAAGTATTTCTATTGTAAGGTGTTTATTTCTCCTTATTTTGTCAAGCAGATAATAATCTTACTTATAGTAATTAAATCCCTTGCCCTGTTATACAGTAGCAAATACTTAGCATAGTTTTGACTTTAAGCTTGTTACAAAACTGGATTTTGCTCAATTAAGCCCAAAACGTTTCGGTCCGAAATGCCTTTTCTTGAAATATCGTATCAAATATTTAATGTGACATTATTATTACGTCGCATTTTACATTAATACTAAGAATTTCGCTGAAATTCGACTAGCGTGTCGCATGCGAACCCTGCAAGAACAACCTGGTAATAAAGGTGATCGTATACAAGGTTACGATAAACATTCTTTCCAAAAAACCGACTTCCTACGCCACTGTAAAGTAAAAAAATAATTTTGATTTCTAGTCCGGCGAGCCTTACACAATATCAACTTTGCCTATCTTTGTTATACCCGCCCGACTTCAACATAGTGTGTAGAAATCAAAATTATTTTTTTACTTTACAGTGGCTTTGGAAGTCGTTTTTTGAAAGGATGTTTATCGTAACCTTGTATACGATCACCCCTTTAACACACTTTTTAGTATACCTACCTACTGATTAGTTTAACCTTCGATGATGAAGTCCATGTTCGGTACCTTTAATATCAATTCACCATCAACAGCTTCTAAATCCCCACGGCTTTGAAGTGCAGTACCCTGCAGCATCAGGGTTGAGGTGTTAGGACTTGGGTGTAAGTATGAATTAGTCGTCGGTTAAAAGCTCAAGAGTCGCAAAATACGTCATGGAACTGTGATGGTCTAGGCACGTGAACTCTAAACTAGACCTCATAATTGTTTATGGTAATTTAAATAAAATGTAACGCATATTTTTTCAATTATAAGTTAGCAGTCTGTCGCTAGGTCACCGGTGATGATGTATTCAAAATGGAAACGGGTTAACCTGTAAGGCTTAGGGTTTTTTTAAACCTATTGTATTCCACACGGCATCATGTTATCTGAACGCTTAAATCACTTGGGAGCGCGGCTTAGCAGAGTAACTGGTCAAAACCAAATGTATCTTACCTTATAATACTATTGTCAGTAGCTGCAAAATTCAGTCGCATTATGAGAATCCAAAAAATGCTTATTAATTCAGTAGAAGACGGCGCTGACGTAACATCTATTTACGAATTTTACACCCAATGCACCTACATGTTCACTACAAAAATCGCTCTATTGCGGTTCTGGCGCTTCTTGCCGCCGTGTGCGATCACCTTAAATTATGTTTCGGATAGTTTAAAATCTAGGCAAAGTATAAAAACGTCGTTAAGGAAAAGTTAGGGACGCTATTTGAGTAGAGAACCGGCACGCTTATATTATCAAAACTACTGTTTTAAAGTAACCCATTTTGTAGAGGGTCAAAATGACGAAAATTCTTTGTTTTTGAAGTGAAAACATCTTTAGGTGCGTTGAGCACTTTTTGGTTGGGGGTAAAAATGTAGATTCGCGTGACGGACATGCTCGCGAACAGCGACATGCTCGCGAACATATAAATATACTCCATTCAAAATTAAACTTTAATGCCTTAGTGTTAAGGTTTAAATTTTTATAATTTTAATTAAAAAATATATATATATAAAAAAATGAAATGTTCATTTTTACTTCTGTCGGCAGTCCCTATGACTGCCAATTTTTTTTTTACTTAATCCATTAGTAGGTTATCATCATCAACATCTTAACCCATTGCCAGCCCTATACTGAACTTTTATCACAGAACATAATATCCTCTGAAGAAAGAAAATAAGTAGAGACCATATTTTACACGGCCAAGTGCGAATTGGCAGATTTCATACACCTATGTATATAGAGAACTTTCCGTTATGTGGGTATCTCGTGGTATTTTCTTACACCTTTAAATCCATGTCCATCCTAATAATATTATAAGTGTTGACGTGTGTCTTTTTGCGTTTACTATGTCTGTTCAACCTATATTGACGAAATTCAGTACAGAGATAGGTTGCATCCCGGGGAGAGACATAGGCTACTTTTAACTCCAGAAAAGCAAAAAGTTCCCCGGGATTTTGCAGAAACTTAAATCCACGAGGAAGAATCATCTATCGTGTGATATATTTTAGGCTATTTTGAGGCTATACCTATCAAGTTTCTATATTCATAATATAAACGAACATGACTTATTCGTCGTGTTTACGTCGTTGTAAAAGATTAGCTTAATTAATTAGTCTGGTTTCGTGATAAACTTTTTTGTAAGCTGTATTAAGTCCAAACTTTATTTTCGGGGTCACGAGATTAGGTAAGATCTTATAACCTTTGAATTAAAGTTATGATCTGATATGTATTTTATTACCAGCTGAAATCCCTTACTTAAATGGTTATATAATTATCTTTTCTACTTTTTTATTTGTTATATAATTATTTTTCCGTTATAAAACAATAATAACCAAAATATTTAGTAGGTTATTGTTTGTAAATATTTTAATTATTTTATTGTTGATAAAATTAACCCTTTGTGTAAATTTAGGTCATAAGCTATTTCCATTCGAAATCGGTTCAGTCATTGAGGCTTGCAGGAGTCACAAACACCCAAACTTTTTTTTATTTTATTTTTTTATTTACTACAAGCTAGCCCTTGACTGCGATCTCACCTGATGGTAAGTGATGATGCAGTCTAAGATGGTAGCGGGCTAACCTGTACATTACATACATTATTGTTTTACATTAATATTAATAGGATTGAGTTGTTTCATCACGAATCACGAATTTTCAGCTGCAGATAACTTAGAAATCAATCGGGGTAGAGAGCCTAAACAAGGATCTTCAATAATAAGTAAGGTTACTTACATGGATGTATCAAATACCATGGTTACTTTGCTCTGCATTTCCATTTTATGTTGCAGTTTCACATAACGTAGTACCTGTTAGTGTTTACAGGAAAAAGTTGTGACATTTTTGAATTTCCAAACCAATATTGCGTTCAGAAAGTGTCTTCCTCTTTTACAACAGTAGAGCAATATCTACCAAGGATTCCTATTGTCAGGATAGCTATTGTGGACTCTATTATATATATTTTTATTGCTTTTATTCCTTCGAGAGCAGTTTGCATGCAAATTTTTGAAACGTGTAGATTATTTCACATTGCATGCGGCTGCAAATGTATTCAGTGGTAACTACCAATATACATATATTGCAAGTATGATAATAATATTATTGCTAGCACTATAAATGCTATTGTTTCGCTATCGTTGTCTAGGCCTAAATTATAGGCCAATTTTATTATGTTAAAGAATTATAAGGAACATTATTTCCTTTACACCTTTTTTAAAAGCACATAAAAATTTAGATTAAAATATATTTTTTTGATTTGTGATTTAAAACTATTTACATTTAAAGATATCTGAGTTCTACGTGGTTGGAAACAATAGCGCTCCGTATCAAATCGACCTCATAGAAAAATACCTATTGATAAATAACTACTTAAACGGACCATTGGGCAACATGTCCTATTAGCGCTACCAGTATAAATAGTTTGTCCTCTTAACTATCCTTTTGTAGACTAGGTACACAACGCAGTACTTAACTGTCATAGAAATTATCATTGCATCTTTCTAGTTATTTCCATTTTTTTTGCTTTAGTTCAGTGTCAATTTTTGATCGACACAATTTAACGGCCTTGTGCAGCCTTGTTGGCCTAAACCATTTCCACAAAGCCTTTAAATGTGTTTTAGGTTAAATTGACCTTTTCATGTCAAACCAGGAATTAACTTATCAAAAAGTGACACATCATCACAATAGTTAAATTAAATCAGTGTAGGCAGTGTTGTACAAGACGACTCATAGTACTCAAAGAGCACATACCAAAACAACCATAGCAGTTAACTATGATGTCCGGATAAGTAAATAGTTTAGTCTGACGATGTCGGCGACAGTGTTGCCGACAGACCTTTGTATGGCAGCAAACTTTTAGCTCACTGCAGTATGAACGAGTAAACAAGGGTGTAATTAGGGACTTTATAAGTTTTGCTTGTGGCGTTTTTCCGCATAGTTTGACTTACGTCCCAAGAGTTGGGATAACTGAGTTAATTCATTTATTTGACAACCAGTCAAATAATTTTTCTTTTTGTGATTGTTAAATAGAATACTCCTAGAAGTCGTAATATCCATGTCGTTTTATGCTTGAAATTTGTAAACCATTTTAAACTATCGATTGAAGTTGTTAAACTGATTTTCACCTCGTAGAGAATCTCTTCTTCTTTTTATTTTGTTTTATGGCCTTTATTAGTGCCACACCAGCACAATGCACTTTGCCAATGAGAAGTGGAGTGGAAGATCCACAAAGGAGACTATGTAAAAAAAAAAAAAAGTTAAAATTATGAAAAGTATGCAATAGAAGGATTTTATTAGTAACATTAATTATCTTAGCTCTCGGCATTATATTTTGGTTGCCCTCTTGATCACATACTCGTAGCTCTAAGTCAATCTAAAAGTAAAAAACGTATACATTTTTTTTTGTAGTAGGTTATTTGCTGTAAATATTTTTATAATTAGTGATGCTCGCACATTAAGTCCTAAGTATACCTAAGCTACTTACCTAATGTGTACAGGCAACTACGAGTACCTACAGGCAAATTATTAACACTAAACTTAAACTACATCCACGAGCGCTAGCTAAATATTATGAAAGTTAAATGTTACTCGAACGCTGTTTGTTTTACGTAGCGGTCGGTGGCGAGTGAGGACCAGCCAAAATAGTAACATATCGTTAGCTTTAGAGCCCAGCCAAGCTCAAAGTTGGACGCGAATGCGACGAAACTTCCACAAACTACAGATTGGACCTTGCTTTGATGTGAAAACCGCACAAATTCGAAGTATTTAAATATTAATGCTTATACTTTGATTAAAATTATGCATAAGTACTATGAATCGGTTGGTTTCAGTAGTTTGTGATAAAAGAGCGGTAAATAGGTTTTTACATACGAGTTGACTCATGTCAATAATCCATCCGTGACCATCGTCACAAGTTTGTTAAAACCTTTTAGCCCGTGTATCACACGATATTTTTCAATACATTTGTGAGAAAACTTGAAAATAAAACTCGAAGATGATTTGACTAGAAATGAAATCTCACGCCCGTTCTTCTCTCGAGATTTTAGGCGGCTATTAATAGCACGATTTTTTCTCATTTCTAAATTACCTAATTTTTTATTTAATTTTTTTATTCCACATCACTCAAACCACATAATAAATATTATAAATGCGATAGTTTGGATGGATGGATGTATGGATGGATGTTTGTTACTCAATCACGCCAGAACGACTTAACGGATCTGGATGAAATTTGGCGTAGAGATAGATGATAGTCTGGAATAACACATAGGCTACTTTATATCCCGGAAAATTAAAAAAGTTCCCGCGGGAACCAAAAACCTCCACCCACGCGGACGAAGTCGCGGGTGTCGCGTACCTACTGGACTAAACTTAACAACCAAAGTTTTGAATTGCAATAAGTGCAACTTAACTTGAACCAAGATGACTATAAAGCTTTTTTCGTTTGTTCATTGAAATTCATAGTTGTGACGTGATCAAATTTCAACGCACTTTTTTTTTAAATGGTTATCGAACTTACAACTAACCGAGGATGTGAATTTTAGGTCTTTTGGAAGGCCCTCTATTGAATAATAAGTTAGAAATAATTTATTTTTGATATTAGACATCATCCCTATTCTAAGTGTCTGTAAAGATCTGAACCGATGAACCTGCTTGTAGCTTAAATGGATGCTTTCGTATGGAAAAGAAAATTTGAGTACTAGCTTAACAGATAGATACCTCGTTATATAGGCTAACATAAGCTTTCAGAGCTCATAAAGGTCACGCACGATACGCGTTGTACCGCGTACGTACGGAAGCCGTGCCATCATTAGTTACTGTCGACCCGCGCTTAGATATTGATATTTTCGCTATGACAAATGGTGTTACAAACTCGTTCCAGCGCCGGACACTGCGTAAATGTGGGCCGTAATGTTCGCTGCGTCGATAATTTCTGCCATTTAGTGCTTATTGCGTACGATATTAATGTGTATAACGTGTGATAAAATCTTTCGAGTGAAAGTTTTGCTTGAGATTATTTTACTTTTAAATATGAAGCCACAGCGCTTATAAGTAGGTACACATTGACCAGTCAGTAACTAGATGGGTAGATTCAATCAAAATAAAGCTGTTCATCAAAATCAGTGGAAAAGATGGGCCGTTAAAGCAGGAGACAGACAGACACAATTTCGCATTTATAATATTACTATGGATAAAAAGGATGGTAATATTAAAGACGGATAGTATTTTATATACCAGGCTAACATAAGCTTTCAGAGCTCATAAAGGTCACGCACGATACGCGTTGTACCGCATACGTACGGAAGCCGTGCCATCATTAGTTACTGTCGACCCGCGCTTAGATATTGATATTTTCGCTATGATAAATGGTGTTACAAACTCGTTCCAGCGCCGGACACTGCGTAAATGTGAGCCGTAATGTTCGCTGCGTCGATTCTTTCTGCCATTTCGTGCTTATTGCGTACGATATGAATTCTGTGATTATGTTCATGTATGTGGTATTTATTAGTGATAAGGCTTAAATAAGCTTTTTATTTAAAAGCAAGACGTTAGTTCTCTTTGTGTGTTCTATCGTCTCTACAATGGGGAGTTATTTAATATAATACCACCTTCCGTGTTCTCCAGTCGCACCCTTCGTCGCAGAAACAAATTTCATCCTCACCACCTGGATGCCTGGTCTTCTTCCTCCTCCCGTTATTACAGGTCCTTTCTGCCACTTACCTGCAAATTATGGAACCAGCTTCCATCTTCTGTGTTCCATCATGATTATAATATGGGGCTCTTCAGAGGGCGGATAAACAAATATCTCAAAAGCCAGCAACGCATTGGCGGTTTCTTTGGTGCTGCAAATGTTCATGGATAAATCACTTACAATCAGGTGACCTGCTCGTTGGTTCGCTATATGTATAAAAAAAACTCGTTCTATTTTTCTATGATTTTTTATGATCCCTTTTCGAAGTTATTATTTCACAACCCTTTCGCCAAAGGTCGGCCATTATCCCGCGATGTGTACGCGAAGGTTTTGTTTTGACACTTGAGAGATGAAAACAGAAGCGATTTATCTTAGTTTCGCCCGCGGCTCAGGAAAGTTTTCCTTTGTGTAACCCACTATCTCCTTATGGCGTCAAATCTGCTTTACTTCACTTCGCTTATCAAAGGATGACTTATCTCGGTTCAGTTAATAAAATTTGTAATAAATATGTAGGTATTTATTATGTTACTCAAAATGTGTTGAATTACCAGGCGGGACACCAGTCTAGGGCTGACTTGTTGTCTTTGGTCGCTTTTATCTGTAGGTAAATACTAGAACCGCGACTTCGTCCGCGTGGATTAATAATTACCGCGAAAAGTCCTTAATTTCCTGGGGTAAAAAGTAACTAGGTACGTAGAGATAGGTTTCATCCCAGGGAAGGACATACCTTCTCCGGGATGGTACCTATATTCTCTATACCAAATTTCATCAAGTTACTACTTACAGTAACCTGTGCGCACTACCTTGTTAGGGGTAACCTTAACAGGTGAGACTGCATTCAAGGGCTAACTTGCAGTGAATAAAAAAATTATCAGTCTACTATGAGTAGCTTTTTTGATAGTACTACATACTAATGATTAGGTAATCAGTATGTTACTATATTATGTCGTCGGACATCGATGGTCCCTCCTTACACATTATGAGCCATTAATTAATAAAAAAACAAATAGCTATATTATGGTTTGCTTTTCTCCCAAGTTAAACCATCTATAAAGTTCTGAACCCCTTGATAAAGTAGACATTTCTGCAAGATGCATTAGCAAGGGGACCAGTGGCCATTGTCAAGTTTTCTCAGAACGATCTTAAATTAAAACTGCTCCGCACGGAACCATTATGGCTAAGTTAGAACTCCGACTAACTAGGGTTCCTATTGAAGACATTAAGGAACTTTACTTACGTCTTACATTTAAGGGCTAGGCACACAAACTGCGAAACGGCTGCGTATTCAACACTGCATTTGCCTTGTTTATTTATTTAGTATTTATTCAGAAACAAATGGGTTTACATATTTTAAGGCTTCACTTTCTAAAACTCTTGAGTTTAAATGGAAGGTGTACATTTTTCTTAAACAACTGAGATACAGAAACTACGTACATTTGAAAAATGGCATCTCATATGTTTTGTAAGTAAATTAAACACAGAAAACGTGCAATGGAAACGTCTATGTACGGTTGTTATTATATCTAGGTATATTTAGGAGTGTATTCTTCACTTAGTAAGACGCGAAACTATGTTCACCTGCTTTTGCCATAGAAGGTAGGCGCATGTCCGATGACTATGACATCCATAATGTCTCAGTTGCTTACCACACTTGGGACCTGCAGACAGCACTGCAATACTGATCAGTGTGATAGCATCGCAGCACAAATAGAAGCGCGACCGACGTACGTGACCATAGAAGGAGTTCAGTCTTGAAGCTGCCACCCCTTTTCGATATTATCGGTGCCGTAACGCATTTCATTTGTCCAAGCCCTTGATGCGCTCAAAGGAAATTAGTTAAGGAGGTAGGTATATATGTGGGTCTAATGAATATTTATTATATTTGTTTTGTCAAGGCCCTATGGTTAGCGGATGGGGTAATTTATGCAAGGGTTGCGAATTCGGATTTTGAATCTCGTGAAAATGGCTGAAAATTCGCCTCTAAAGTTTTCAGTATTAACTAAATATTATTCATAGAAACGTTAGAGAATCTGACCAGCCATTTGAATGAAAAACCCGTGTACGTTTTATAGGTACTTAAATCAGGCAAATTAATGCTAATTTCAGTGATTCTTGAACCATACCTTACTGTGGAATTCATAATCGTTAGGTGAACAGTCCCCCTAAATCTGCCGTTCGTGATTCGCGTAGTCGTTGAATGTCGAAACAACCTTCATTGCTATTCATAAACGTTGGCTAGACAATCGCCTAGCTGAATGGAGATTTACCTGTAACTATGACGCACTGAGTCACTGAAGTGACTGATACTAATCGTCGCGTCGGTCGATTGCACGTCATTGCTACAATTTTTAGTTATTGTGATTGGCTGTATTTGTGAAATTCTTGCTGCAACAATGCATTTTTACTAAATTGCAAGATGCGCTTGACGACAATCATGCTTAGTACAAAGCAATGACGAGGTCTATGTTGGAATGCACTTGTCTAGCTCAGAAGACGCATATTTACTCTTGCCTTGAAGGTAATTAAATTAAACATGGCAGGAAAAACGTACGCTGGGAGGGTAAATGAACGTCAGAACGAACAGAAACGTCGAGTAAAAACGTTTCGCATAGCGTAGCATTAGCATTTCAGCTAAAATGAGTGTCGGCAAAGCAGAGGTAATTGCGATTCTCATACTGTGTCAGGCAGCAGCAGCACGCTTTTACTTTTGCACGAGATGCGAAATTTTTACGACCTCCTTAGTGACTGTGTTCGGCGCTGTTGTCTTAACGTGGGAGGTCCCGGGTTCGATTCCCGACAGGGTCAATTTGGGAATTTATAATTTCTGAGTTTTCATTTGTCTAGTCTGGTCTGGCGGGAGGCTTCAGCCGTGGCTAGTTACTACCCTACTGGCAAGGACGTGCCGCCAAGTGATTTAGCGTTCCGGTACGATGCTGTGTAGAAAGCTTAGTGTGGATTGGCAGACCAAACCTTCGAGAACATTACGACGAGCTCTCGGGCGTGCAGGTTTCCTCACTATGTTTTCCTTCACCATTTGAAGCAAGTGATATTTAATTTCTTCGAAAAGTTGGAGATGTGTGCCCGGGGATCGAATCCATGACCTCGTACAGTAGGTGTCTTAACCACTAGCCTATCACCGCTTCAAGTGTTGAGTAAGCCTCTCACAATTATGCCCAGGAATCGAACCTGCGACCTTGTATAGTAGGTCGGGTGTCATAACCACTAGGCTATCACCGCTTCAAGTCTTCAAGCCTCTCACAATGAAATCGTCAGCCAAACTTTTGCAGTAGAAAATAAAATGCTTTTCTGATAGTGAACTTTGTCTTTTGAACGGATCTTATCGCGCTTTATTTTTATCTCAACACCCGCGACCCTCCTCAAAGCGTCCGGGGCCCGGCCCGGACTGTCTCTAACCGACAATCGCCAACGGCCCTGAATAATACAAAGCTGAAACTGTTTAAAATATCGGTGAAATAATCTTCCTGAATGTCTGTCCCAGAGGGATAGGGGGCTAAAGTTTTGGTTGGATGTTTGATGCTCATATTTACTGGGTCCATGTGATAGTGGTGGGTCTTATTGTAAGGGACGAGTAACCTAGTTGCGACAACGCATATCAGTCGATTGCGATTGTTAAGTAACGTTGATCCAAGTCGGTAACTGGATGGGTGACCGAATTTGGAAGTCCGAATTTGGCTTTTTGGTTTCCTTCGTGCCTGGGAGAGCACGTTTAGCCGTCGGTCTCGGTTATTCTCTATTTCTATGGTCTGGCCTAAGGGCTTCAGCTGTGGCTAGTTACCACCCTACCAACAAAGACGTGCCGTTAAGCTATAAAATATAACCGTCAACAAATTACCCCGCTACCATCTAATGCTTCATCACTTACCATCAGGTGAGATCGCAGTCAATGTGTAGTGGATTAAAAAAAATTAACAAGCTAATACTCAGGTGTTTTTACAGACCAGGCCTCGAAAGATTTCGAGGCCTGGTCTCGAATCTCGAATTATAAAGGAATGTTAGGGCATGTTTATATAAACAGCGAATCTGGCTGAGGGTATAACTCATTACTAAGTTTGAGCGGACCTTAGTGACTCCGGTAACACTTGCTTGTTATAACTTGTCCGTTTACTTTTCCCGTCGCTACCGTCTGAGAGTCGAGTTGAGGATAAGTTGACTTATTTACCCAACTTACTTAATACTAAACTTAGTTCTGTAGTGACTCCAACTTTTAATATTCAATATTCTGTTGCGAAACATGCATGTTACATTTTTGCTTAGACACGACGATAAACAGAATTCTATTTTATTAAGGTATGACGTTACTTAGGTACTATTAACGTAATCTGTATCTAACATACCTCTACATTTATATGTATGTTTTTGTAAGTCCTTCCTCGGGAGGAAATCTATCTCTATATCAAATTTCTTCAGAATTGGCTAAACATACAGGCTGTGAAATGGTTACAGACAGACACACAATCTGTGTGTCTGTCCTGTCTTAAATTTTAAAGAGTCATTAAAATGTCAAAGAGAAAATAATTCAAATTCAAATCTTTTTTATTCAAGTCATTGATGTAGAATTTTTTTAGTACCTATAATTCAAGTGTACGTTGAGATGTACTCGCCATTGATGTTGATGCCAAACCCGTTCCAATCCAGAAGCTTAAAGACATCTTTCAACGCAGCGGTAAAGTTCTATTTCAATGATTCAAGTGTACGTTGAGATGTACTCGCCATTGATGTTGATGCCAAACCCGTTCCAATCCAGAAGCTTAAAGACATCTTTCAACGCAGTGGTAAAGAGCTTCGGGGAGATCACATCTCCCTGTCGCACTCCCCGCTGCAGTTGGATTGGCCTCGTAGTCTGGTCCTGTTTACGAACTGACATTGTGGCGTTTTCGTACAAACAATTCAGCACTTGGATATACCGGTAGTCTATCCGGCATCTCTGCAGTGACCTCAACACAGCCCAAGTTTCCACCGAATCGAAGGCTTTCTCATAGTCCACAAACGCTAAGCATAGTGGCCGGTTATACTCTTCAGTCTTCTGTATAATCTGCCGCAGCGTGTGAATGTGGTCTATGGTACTAAAGCCTTTTCGGAATCTGGCTTGTTCGGGAGGCTGGAATTCGTCGAACCTTCGAGTGAGACGATTCGTTATGACTCTCGAGAACAATTTATAGACATGGCTGAGCAGCGAGATGGGTCTGTAATTCTTCAGCAAGGTATTGTCGTCGTATTGTAAGGTTGGTGTTTTTGAAGAACAGAACCACCACGCCCCTGTGCCATGCCTGTAGCGTTAAGCCCTCGTGAATGACGGAATTGAACAATCGCTGAAGGACCTTAAGTATCGGTTTTTCACCCGCTTTCAGGAGTTCTCACCTGGCGCCTTGTTGTTCTTGAGTTGCTTGAGAGCCATACTAATCTCGTAAAGGCTGACATCCGGGATATCTTCGGTATAGTGCCGGGTCAATTTGGCTCTGGGATCTCTAGCCAAATCCTCAACCTCCTCACCTTCGGTTTGCCGATGATATAGTCATCATGGCAGAGACTCTGGGTGACCTTAATGCAATGCTCAATGACCTCAGCAGAGTTTCCCAACAGGTGTGCCTTAAAATGAACATGAGTAAGACGAAAATCATGTCTAATGTTCATGTTCCGCTCCACCCAGTAATCGTTGGGAGCTCTGCACTCGAAATTGTAGACGAGTATATATACCTGGGACATATGGTCCAGCTAGGTAGGTCCAATTTCGAGAAAGAGGTGAGCCGCCGAATCCAACTCGGCTGGGCAGCGTTCGGGAAACTTCGAGATGTCTTCTCGTCCAAGATTCCTCAGTGCCTGAAGACCAAAGTCTTCGAACAGTGCGTGTTGCCAGTGATGACATACGATTGCGAGACTTGGTCGCTAACTATGGGCCTCATAAGAAAGCTCAGGGTCACTCAGCGGGCAATGGAGAGAGCAATGCTCGGGGTTTCTTTGCGCGATCAAATCAGAAATGAGGAGATCCGCAGAAGAACTAAAGTAACCGACATTGCTCGACGTGTTGCGAAGCTGAAGTGGCAATGGGCGGGGCATATAGTTAGAAGAACCGATAGACGTTGGGGTCCCAAAGTGCAAGCATAACGGGAAAGCGCAGCATTGGCAGACCCCCTATTCGCTGGACAGACAACATCAGGCGAGTCGCAGGGAGCCGCTGGATCCAGGCGGCGCAAGACCGAGGCATGTGGAAATCCTTGCAAGAGGCCTATGTCCAGCAGTGGACGTCTATCGGTTGAGAATGATGATGATGATGGTATGTTGAGAAGTACTTTTGAATAGTCGACTGAATCTACCACTGGTTCAGAATAACATTCCTACTGACAAGAACCAGTAAACCTCGGCAAAGTAGCGCAGAAATAACAAGTTATGCTATTTTTGCTTGTTGATCTCTACTATTTCAAATAGTATTTGAAGAGCTTTTAAGCGTTTATATTTCTCTTTTATATTTCTATTTCTTTCGTTTTCTATTTGTTCACTAAGCACGTTACCTAATGATGCGTGAAAGAACGTTTTCCTATGGCATGGAATTTTCCAGACGCCGCCTTCGCATTTTCAACGCAAACACCTGATGTTACATAATTGGTGGGTATTTTTTATGTAAAGAAACGACTTCACAATACAGATCAAAAGGTATTTTTAAGTCTTCATTGGAGATCAAAATATTCCAAGAAGAAAAATTTGCAAAAATAGATTTACTTTAAGACATTTGAATCAATAATAATTAGTATTATTTATTACTTAGAACCTACGATATATTTTGTAGACTTATTGTATTCATTGTATTGTACTATACCGATTTAACTTTCGTAAACGCTTTTATAAGTCTGAATCGAAGAATACTAATATTATAAATGCGAAAGTATGTTTTTTGTTCGTTCGTTCGTTTTGTTGGTTTGTGCTTCAATCACGCTGCAACAAAGCAACGTGATTTTTGCATGGGTGTAGTTGAGAACCTGGATAGTGGCATAGGTGTCCCGGAAAATTAAGTAGTTCCCGTGGGAATTAAAAATAAATTATTCCATGCGGACAAAGTCGCGGACATCAGCTAGAATTCAAATATTCAAAATTTCAGTTCAGCTACTTGAAACGCTCTCAATTCATGTTTAGAATGTCCAATATCAATATTGAAATTCCTCGAACGTAGAAATTCTTTATAACAATTTCGCTTAGCCTGATTTCCGCCGGATAACTAGGAAAATGTCACAAATTTAATTATTACCGCGGCAGCAGGCATTTCTAAGGCTCTCTCCGCACTGCATCCGATCCGAATCCTAGAATTCTTGATCCGGAGTAGCCGTACTTAGTACTATTTTTATGAAGGGTTGCGCTTTTACATAACTTAGGGCTAACTTGTAGTTGATAAAAAATAGATTCGAATTATGTTTAATATGTCGAGAATGTACGAGAATATGTCTAATTTGTAGCGTTGTTCACGCATTAACCACAATATTACTCGTATGCGCTTGTATGCTTGCGTACTGCGTCCGATTCGAATCCGATAAAGAATACGCAAGTGACATTCGTCCAAACGGACGCAGTGTGAAATCGACATCCGTATTCGATTCGAGATTTATGTATCTGACTTGTCTCGGACTCGGATGGGATGCAGTGCGTAAAGACCCATTAGGGGCCAGCTTGAGTTTGACACAGAAATTACAAAGAACCCCCGTTATAGGAAATTAGATTGGATTTATTGTAAAGGTTTTATTGGAGAAACTTGATTTTTCAACCCATTTAATCTCGGCTTAGCAAAATACATCCTACATAGTGAAAAAGCCGTGAATGAGTCAAGCCAGAAGATATTGGGTCTAGTCTAGTCTGGAGACAGACTTCGGCAGTGGCTAGTTGTACAAGGTTGTGGGCCTAAACGGTAATCTTTATATTAACAAAAATAAATCGCCGATATGTATGTACGCGCATAACTTCCGAACGACTGCACCAAATTGGATAATTCTTTTTTTGTGTTGTTATTGTCAGGACAAGGTTTGTATAAAAAAAGATAGATTATAGTCTGAGACAACACATAGACTACTTTTTATCCCGGTTAAATTAAAGAGTTCCCACGGGAACTAAAAAAACGTCAAACACGAACAAAGTCGCGGGCATCACCTAGTTTTAAAATAATACGCCTTAAGCAATGGTGGTACCTGTGCCTCCAGTACAAAAAAGTTAAATATTTTGTACTAGCTACAAGGCTACCTACTTTATTCAATCTAAAATATTGGAAAACTTAAACCGCTGACTTTTAAAAACGTAGTTTTACGGAGCAAAAAACTTCAAGCGAGCTTTTAGAGTTACAAATTCCATACTATCTTCAGAACTGCCATAATCATAAACTGTACTAGGTACTTTAAAACTTTATAGATAGGAATATAATATTTTGCTAAATGACTTTTACGAAATAACGTGATTTGGCTTTTGTTAAAAACGGAAAAATCATCAAAAAAATCGAATTGAAACAATATAAAAAGTTTAGTTATAAATGAGGTTTTTGTTTTATTCACGACGAGCGGACACTGTATTTTTTTAAATTTGCTAAACAAAAGTAGTGCTAGCACGCATTTATAACTTATTTATAACTATTGGAATTATTTAATATCCTACAAGTATAGTCATAAATAAGTATATTAAGAACAATAATTCCTATAAAATAAAAATAACGCTCTAATTATACCTAATTTTAAAATTATTCCATCTTTCAACAATAAATATCTACTGGAGGAGTTAGGATTATTCCATTATATGTTTTATCCACTGCTCCATCTCCGAATGACGTTTAAGTTCTGACATAATTATATTGTTGTAATAGGTATAAAAATTCTGTAAAAATTTCAAATGCATGTGTCGGTTAAACGGCACTCAGACTTTGCGAAATCGGTCCTTAAACTCACAAAAATGAGACATCCATGAGTTTATTTTCGCCACCATGAGCGTTTGTCACGGGATAAAAATAAACTCTTGTTTATAAAACAAAAAAAAATAACTCGCAAAATACACAATTTTCCATGCTCTTTCCCGACTCGTCCCTAAAGTATTGCCATTTTTATGTGGAACCATCTCCCCTTTACACCTCTTATATCACAAGGTAAATGTTACGAATGTTTTTGGCAGTAAAAGATCAAGGCAAAGTGGTGCGGTTGTCAGCAGAACTGTATAATAACTAACCATCAAACCGCGTACAGAGAATAAATTTTCAATACGCGAACTCGAACCGTTACTTCTGCTCAGAGGTTTTTGTGTGTTTATGCGCTAAGCTTTATACTAGGAACGTGTTGGGGAGCCATTATGCATATGCCTACGAGAAGCTTTAGTTTAAGGCGCTTACTCAAACTCAAAAAGTATACCTGCATCATTCATTGGACTAATTCATTGATCATTCCCACTTCTTGCAAAATTTGCAATACTTTTAGTATCCTAGAACACGTTGTTTAATTGTTGTAACCCTGAAAGGGCCAGAACTTTTCTTGTAATACAAATTATACTCTTAAAAACTAGGTAACTATTCCACGCAACTATTCCACTTACGAAATTAAATACATCACAACAACATGATAAAAAGTGCCACTGGAACTTTTTATGTGAAGGTGGATTTAGTTTAGGTACTTAGGCATGTACTTGCTTTTCAGAGTCGAATAACTCATTAGTTACGATTTTCATATGAAAATTATACCTTGAGAATAGGATATCATATTTCATGCTTTCGAGAATATTTAAATAGGTATGTGTTTGACACCCTGGTCTACTACACTGGCAAAGAAGATCTTTGCGTTTAACACCCCTCCCTTTAAAGGTGAAGGCTTATTGCTTTTTCAAGGGGGTACAGTCAAAGCTATGTTATATGAAAGTTTCCTTCTTAATGGGTTTTTCATACTTTATTTAGATGGATTTCGCCATTGATCCCGATATGATTGATTACAGATAGGGGTCGAGAACGGGCATTGAAAATTAAATTTCTTGTGTATGGACTGGATAGAGCGTAATATGTTTCTACCTAAACTGGGTTGTTTTAAAAATACTATCTTCAAGTTTTCTTATAAATAATTATATTTCTATGAGTGTTATGAGTAAGAATTAATTAGGTAGATACATATTCTTAGTCGAGTCATTATGAAAACTGAGCATTGAGCTTTTTAAAGGGTAAGTGAAGCTTTAATGCCTCTATAGTTTCCACGCCACTGATGTTGGCAATATCCAATTGCTAATATTAGAGTCACACATCCATTCTTATACTAATTAAGTTTACCCATACTTAATATTAAACACGCGAAAGTAGGTATGTCTGTCTGCTACGCTTTCACGGCTCGTAATTATGCTAAACCGAATCTTCCCGGAAAACCGAAGAGTCCCCGCAGGATATTCAAAAACCCTGAGTGCCGATTGCACTAACTTTGAATAACGTTTTACTTATTTTAATGTTTTGACAGATGTTATATCCGAATTCTGTCATAGGGGTTGGAATATTTTTGTATGGAGCCTGACCAGCCATTTTTTCGAAATAACTAACATATATATTTTTTTTTATATGAGACAAATTCTTCTAAAGCGTCAGGTGACCGATATATACGCGATCAAAGCTGTACACCTACTGGTGGTGCCATTATCGAGTGGTTTATATCTTACTCCTCTATTCCTAGGTTAAAAGCTATTTCTAGTTGGTGCAATCGGCACGCGGACGATGTCGTACGTAGGTACTATAGGCACTTTGTAGTAAGTGCATATAGTTCGCGCGCGAATTGAATGCAGAGTAAAAGTATGGTGACACATACATTTACTTACTCTGCATTCTGAACTGTACTAACTATTTCTGCTAGGGTAATCACGGATTAGGTCTACGTCACGTTTCGTTGGCGCAACATAACAATCCCTGATATTACTTTCTCGTGTAATACTAATAAAACTACTAGTGTTGTCTCCACATTGAAGACAAGACGAGTAGTGGCGCACCTGCCTCAAATATATCGCTATACCAGCATGGGAGCTATTTGTTCAGCTTACAAATACTGCACGACTACAGGCAACCGTGTGGGGTGGAGGATCCAATTAAGGTTCAACAATAGATATGTGAAGATTGTAATATTGTGTACTAGCTGATGCCCGTGACTTCGTCTTTAACTCATTAATTTCCCGGGATAAAAAGTAGCCCATATCATCTCCAGGTCCTCAACTATACCCATGCCAAAAATCACGTCGATCCGTTGCTCCGAACTCATTAGTTTTCCGGGATAAAAAGTAGCCCATATCATCTCCTGATCCTCAACTATACCCATGCCAAAAATCACGTCGATCCGTTGCTCCGTTGCGGCGTGATTGAAGGACTAACCAACAAACAAATAAACTTTCGCATTTATAATATTATTAGCATGATTTAAACGCGGATACATACCACGACAAATACGAAGATTTCTTTCAACGAATCCATGCAACTGGGTCATGCATTTATCTTGGTAAGTACTAAGTATGTATACCCGTTCGAATACACAATATTATGTAATGTCCTCCCGACCTAATTTCGGCCAGGGTGGCCAATCTCCATTGAGATAATAATCTCCATAGAGAAAATATAATTGACTAGCTGATGCCCGCGACTTCGTCCGCGTGGATTGCGGATTTTTGGTTCCGCAAAAGTAAAAGTAGTCTATGTGTTATTCCAGACTATAATCTATTTCTGTGCCGAATTTCATCCAGATCCGTTCAGCTGTTCCGGCGTGATTGAGTAACAAACATCCATCCATCCAAGCTCTCGCCTTTTGTAATAATATTAGTATTAGAATATACATTGACAATGACTATAGTACAAATTACGTATAGTACCAACGACCTCAATTTACATGGACGGGTAATGTCAAACAAAGAATGTAGACTTATTTTACTAACGCCATCTAGTCTGAAAAGCGGGACAGCGCTATGGCGGGGACAAGGACAGGCTTATGCAGGTGAGGGGCATGCACCACAAGTCGGACGCCCAACTTTTTTCTACGAAAGAGCCCATTATATCGATGCGTAGTACATAGGTAGAGCAAGAAAGTACCTCAAGAAGTTTCATAAATATAGCACACAAGAAAGAAAAATGTTCAAAGGAACACATCTCAAGTTCCCGTTAGCAAAGGATCTTGCATTTCGTTAAAGTAACGGCGCGCCTTGGAGCTTAATGAGGCGGGAGAATAGGAATAAGCTTGTCTCAACTTTTTTTATTAGGGAGATGTTACGGCAAATTTGATAGTGTATTTCCGTCTATGAAACTGTTTGTTATAGCTATATTTTTGGGTTTAGACCGACCCGGGAATCGTACACCGGACTGCAAACAAAAAATAACACAGAAAAGTTAGGCGTATCTTGTCTTATTATTACAATGAAATAATATAGATGCTAGATCTATAGATGTATCGTCCATAGCAGTGGACGTCTATTAGTTGAGGCGAAAGGTCTAATCAAAAAATTAAATCCACTATGTTTACATCCATACTAATATTGTAAATGCGAAAGTGTGTCTGTCTGTCTGCTACGCTTTCAGCCTTTCACGACCCATCAGTTCAACGGATTTTGATGTAATTTGGCACGGGGATAGGTTGCATCCCGGAAAATATAAGAGTTCCCGCGGGAATAAAAAAATCAATCCACGCGGACGAAGTCGCGGGCATCATCAAGTATTGTATATAACAAGCAATATACACAACTAGGATGTCGTCATTGGTCGTTCAGTCACGGAGAGGCTATTGGCCAAGATAGTCGTATGACGCGAATTACTTTTACTTTATTAGGTACTTTACTGAGGCGCGTTCAGTTTAAGATTAGACGATATCATCACGAAATGTACCTACACAAAAAGTTTCATACATTCACACAAAATGTACGAACGTTTCAGGAATTTCTCAAAGGATTGCACTCGCGAGAGTAACAGCGCGCCTCAGCGCTTAATGAGCCGGAAAAATAGGAATAAGCCTTTCTCAACTTCTTTTATGTTAATGACATAAATTCCGCGTGAAAATGGAGGAAGGGCTGTGTTTGATCGTGTATTTTCGTGTGTATAAACCGTTTACAATATACGAGCTGATGCCCGCGTCTTCGTCCGCGTGGATTGATTTTTTCAGGGGAACTCTTTTATTTTACGGGATAAAAAATTTCATCCAGATACGTTACTTATTTATTATTATTTCATTTAATAAATTCTAACAGAACAATCAATACAGGACTATATTCTAAACTACAAATTATTTCATATCAAATCGCTATTATTTTAAATCGCTTGGTGGCACATCTTTGCCGGTAGGGTGGTAACTAGCCACGGATGAAGCCTCCCACCAGACCAGACCAGACCAGGGAAAATTCAGGTATTATAAATTGGGTATTTGACTACTAGTGAAATAAAATATTTTTTAGTGATTATTAAATAAAGGATCTCCCAAAAGTGGTAATATCATCGTCCTCTGCTAGATTTATTTTGAATCACCATTTTAAACTATCGATTAAAGTAAAAAAGTGCCTCGTTCTTTGATGACGTCACAACTTAAAATTTCATACAAAATCCATACTAAGCACGCGTTTTGACGTTTGAAAAAAAGTTGCTGATTTGACTCGTTGTCAAATACCCAATTCCCGAACTGACCCTGCCGGGGATCGAACCCGGGACCTCCGCGCTCAACACTGCGCCGCGGAGGTCGTCAAAACGTAGTGGTAGAGTCACGTTTCACATAAGTGACACAAGTTGTCCTACGTGAAATAAATAAATCATTTATCAATTCATTTATCATTTAAAGTACATTATATTATTATGTATTAACGTACACGCCTTTTCGGGATGAATTCTCAAAATGAAAACAAAGAACACTAAGATTCCTCGTAAATAGGTAAGAAGATAAACGCAACCATTGCATACGGCCCGTAAATCAGAATGCTGCGCGAACCGCTACTGCATGCAGACAATGCAACCGTATTTAACCGTAACCATTGTACTAACAGGTGTTTCATTCCCTCTCACCGCATAAACAATATCGAACAAAGCGTAACTATTATTTCATCTGTGCCGTTAGTACTTGTAACCTTAAAGCCCCGTATACACTAACAACTGTCGTGACAAGCAACGTGTCGCGGGACAAACTTCACCCGACATCACCCGCATACGCATATATGATGTGTGTTGTGTGTGTAGTGAATACGACGCTTAACATTATGGGTCAGACACACGTTCTGGCCACCTTCTTATAGGCCACTTCATACTGGCCACTCTACGCTTGATGAAATGGAATTTCAGTGCCTATGTTCTTAAGCTATTTTCTATCACTAGACCAGCACTGGATGCGGAATATGTAACTAAAACACACTCCTGTTTGTAGCAAACCGCAAAGGATAGAACGTGCTTCTAACAATTGAAATCTACCCGCGCGTACTTCCTCAATACTGTATTGTGACCACATGATTTGTAACAAAGGTAGGCTGAGAATTACTTTCCATAACGTAAAATAATATACTCTAATGTTTCGTGAGGTATGATATTTATTCCATTCCATAGTTAATCATAGCAAAAGAAAAAGCATGTATCTATACTTAAACTGTAAGGTTGTGTTGGAAGTCTGTCTGGGTGAAGAAAATACGATCAGGGAATAAATCACAGCCTTCGCATTTGATCGCGTCAGGCGATAAGACCGCAATTTGGAATGCACAAAATATTGCATCGTTAAGGCTCCGCAAAAGCAGCGTTTATGCAAACACTGCAGTAACCTTACCACAAGATTTAAAATGGCATCACATCGTTGAGTCAAAATACTCTTGGATCTTAAATGGCTTGTTTTAGAGCATAGTCTGATTCTGGGTTACTTTGGTCACATTGCCCGACTCCAACCTAGTAATTTGGATAAACTCAAAAGTATGAGTCGTAGTCAAGTAGGAGGGCAAAAGATCGGCCGATCACCTAGCCGCTGGTCTGACCAGGTCAAGTCGCTCACGGGCCTCCTGCTGATTTTTATTCAAATAAACTTTTACAAGTACTTTTGAATCTTCAAGTGAATCTACCACTGGTTCGGAATTCCATTCCTACCGAGAAGAACCAGCAAGATAATCGGCGGTTGCTCTTTTGAAAAAAATAATTTACAATTTCATTAATTTGTAGAATACATAAGTAACAGCTGTCCTTAGCATTGCTGGAGCGAGTCAAATCCATGCTCCTTTGACTCCTGCAATGCAAAAAAACCGAAGACAGGACGGAGTAGAGGTCTATCGTGACGAGCGTCATGAGGTCGCTTCAATGCGGACATGACCTTCAGCAATGAAGAATGCGACCAAGGAGAAGAAGAAGAGCATAGTCATAGTCGTGTTCGTCCGTACATCCACATGAATACGTTGGGAAATTCAAATCCGTGGTACTGATCGTGGTGGACTTTAAGTCAAGTATTTTGGGTCCATTTTACTTTAACGTAGAAAGGTTTCGACGCTCGAACACGTTAATCGTCGGTATAAACCAAAATCCTGTGGTAAGGGTACAGGTGCTGCGAGATACTAGACCACTTTTTGCGCTTTATTATTAAACTGTAATCAACGTTTCGAACGTCTGCCGTAACAATTTGTTTATTTAGTTTATCCCTCGATCCCACAGACGACGGTCGAGAATTCTGTTTCGCTTTTATTACTGACTGACTGCATCGTATTTATCATTAGGTACGTTATTACTAATAGCGGTAATAGCCCAGTGGTTTAAATGTTTCGCCTCCTATTTCAGGGTTCGAGCCTCGTGCACTAACTTCTTACTTTTCTGAGTTATAGATATTAAATATTAGATTGGAGCATGTGTTACTTTTCGGAAATCCATGATAAATAAAATTAAAAAAATGCAGGAATATGGGGACAGATATAGATCTTAAAATATTATTTCCCTTGCTTATTCTACCATATAATGGTGTGCAATATTTAAGTTATTTCATAAGATTAATAAAATCATTAAAAAAAATTACAGTGTTTACTATCTATTAACATTTTACTAAAGTATAATTATTTTATATAATTAATTTATCGAATTTCATTACTAAAACAACAATAGACTCAATAATAAAGATAATCAATGAACAAGCTTAATTCGCTATAACCTGCCAAAGCAGACAAATCTTATATGGTACAGCGTGTAGCTTGCAAGGGTAGCGTGTATCACAAATTATATTTTGTGCTAAGGCCGAGCATGTATGACAACCAAATATCCACGATCTACAAATCATACCCAGTACAATACTTACCTAGGTATATACCTATTCTGAAGTCTGACCATACCCCCATATGCAAGTCATAATTCAGCCGCTGAAACGCAATTAGCCGACTACGTGATAACATCCACCCTTATGCGTCACATACAATGATTAATCTTGCAGACAAGCTATAAAAATGGATTGGTGGATTTGATTACCAGAACTATGAGATCTTTTTGCCAGTAATCTTTTGTTGGTTCATCTGGCTAAACTAATCTTGATGAAATTTGGCAGAGAGATAGCTTGCACCCTAGTGATAGACAACCATTAAGTTTGCTAATTAAATCGAAACAAAAGATTTGCTACTTATATTCAAATAACTTCGGAACCATTCCTGTATTCAGTCAGTTGCTCTTCCAAACTAATTAAGAATGCGAAAGTGTGTCTGTCTGTCCGTCTGTTTGCTACATTTCACGAGCCCATCTGTTCAACCAATTTTGATTAAAGTTGGTACGGATAGGTTGCATCCTGGGGCAGAACATAGGCTACTTTTTATCCCGGAAAATTAAGGAGTTCCCGCGGGATTATCAAAACTTAATCAACGTAGACGAAGTCGCGGGCATCAGCTAGTTTTTTAATAATTTAATAATGGTAATAATATTTATTAAAGTGTAGGTACATAAATAACTGCAGGGATAAAAAACCTAATTCCACGCTGATAAAGTCGTGGGCATTAGCAAATAACCTTGCAGCGATCATGTCATGATTGAATTAAAGTTATCTACATGTTATCATTCATCGTAATATAATTATCCCGAACAACAAAGAACTAACAACAACAGGTGCGTTGTCAGTACCAATTTCATCATCCACCCTTCAGGATAATCCAGAGAGTGTCCCTCACTCCCTCCTATAAATAATGGCATCGCTTCATCAAAATGCAACTGCGCGCTATTATCTTCTGCGTCAGTTAAAGTGGCGTCTATTAGAAGCTTTCTTGGATATCATATTGCCGTCTCGAATATCGTTCTCCGATTGTTTTTTTTTATCCACTACAAGTTAGCCCTTGACTGCGATCTCACCTGATACTAAGTGATGATGCAGTCTAAGATGGTAGCGGGCTAACCGTTAGGGGTATGGCAGTAGTATTAAACCCATACCTCTTATCGGTTTCTACACGGCATCTTACCGGAACGTTAAATCGCTTGGTGGCACGTTTTCTGTTGGCAGGGCGGTAACTAGCCACGGCGGAAGCTTCCCACTGGGCACAAATCTCAGGAAATTTTATCTCATACTTATATTAAACAAAAAGTATAAGCTGAGGTTGAGTCTTGTAAGCTGGGTTATAGTTTTTAGTATGTAATATATTATGATGCTGTTAGGGGTGATAGTTAGTGATTTAATTAATATAGGCTTCTATTTAGATGGTACGGGATTCGACCCCAAGAATCGTTGGCAAACAATTCTAAGGCGTTGCGCATTGGTCGGGAGGATCGTAGCTGGATGCACAGTGACAATGAATGAGGCGTATTCACTTCTCACCAACATCTCTTCACTTTTCTCTAAATGTCCATCGTCCACCACGCTGGCCAATTGTAGATTGACAGACTGTAGATTGGAAGAACTTTGTGAAGAGTTCTCAGGAATGCAGGTTTCCTTACGATGTTTTTTTATTGCTGTAACGTAAATTGGCCTGTGCTTAAAAGTTAAAACTCTCAACTAAAAAAATTAGAAGTACGTGCGTGTATTTTTTCATTGGATTTCCTCCTCAATCGCCCAACTAGACTTCTATAAAATTGGTACAATAGTTCACGGAATCATTTTGATCGAGTGACACGATTATTTAACGGATGGGAAAAAGTCCGGGGAGTCCTAAAGGGTGCGTGATGTATATTGGGTCCGGGACGCACCTGTGATCTTTGTTGTCGGGGTAAAATAAATAAATAATAGATGTGCGAACTATTTCTGTCACATATCATTGATACACGGTCTTGAATAAAATACACAGGGTTTTTTTACATACTCTTCTTCGCCCCAATTTCATCGCAGAAGAATAACTTTTTTAGATAGATAGATCAATTATTTATTTGCCCACGAAAAAAAATTTACAATATTTGCATATAAAAATAGGGCCTTACGCAAAGGATGGGCCGTTAAAGTGTAGCAGACAGACAGACACATTTTCGCATTTATGATATTAGTATGGATTAGGTCTAATGTGGCTCTGATAGCCAAGTATTTTGTGACGTGGTAACCGGTATTGTCTATCTCCCATAGCGTAGTTACAGTTAATACGTGCCCATATATGCAGTGTTTTTAAATCATAAATTCAAGTCTACTGTCCATTTAAAAGTCTTTATTTTACATTTTGTTATTATGAACTAAGCTCGGTGAACGAGATGGAATAGACTAGTTATCCCGGAAGAATAATACGATCGACACTACCAGCTTCATGCCACATTCAAGCTAAATTGCTTATTGTTACGGCTTGGCACGGTATTATGCACCTGTTAGTATTTAGTACTGATTCCATGAATTACAATCAGCATAGTGCTATGTCTACCGTATTAGTTCTAATCACAATTTTAGTCCTGAACCAAATCTCAGTTCCATACGCATGGCTACTGGTTAATGTATAATTAATCTAACCTGTTACTAGGTACTAATACCACACAATATATTAAACTATCCATACTAATATTATAAATGCATAATTGTGTCTGTCCGTCTATCTGTCATTCTGTTTGTCTGCTACGCTTTGTCGACTTAACAGTTCAACCGAGTTTGGCGAAATTCGGTAAAGAGATAGATAGGTAGCATCCCACGGGCAGGGCACAGGCCCAGAAAATTGAAGTCACTCAAACTCAAAACTTTTTTATTCAAGTAGACTTTGACAAATGCTTTTAAATAGCTGAGCGAATCAACCATACTGGTTCGGCATGCCGTTCCTAAAGAGTTATTTTTTTTATCCACTACAAGCTAGCCCTTGACTGCAATCTCACCTGACGGTAAGTGGTGATGCAGTCTAAGATAGTAGCGGGCTAACCTGTTAGGGGCATGGCAGTTATATTAAAACCCCTTCGGATTCTACACGGCATCATACCGGAACGCTAAATCGCTTGGCGGCACGTCTTTGCCGGTGGTAACTAGCCACGGCCGAAGCTAGACCAGGAAAAATTCAGAAATTATAAATTCCTAAATTGACCCTGCCGGGGTCGAACCTGGGACCTCCGCACGTTAAGACAACAGCGCTACACACTGCGCCACGGAGGAAATCAAAAAATTATCCACGCGGGCCTAGAAGCGGGCACCATCTAGTTTACTGACATATTCGAAGCTAATACCAATATGATAATAAAGGCTTTGTGACGTGGAGTTTAATTAATTAATGAACAGTATGCGTAAATTTGAATTTATGGCAATATTCAATGCCCACTGTCTCAGTTGCCTGAACTTCGCTTATGCTAAGTGCACCGACCTGACCCGTAATTTGTTTATATCATAAATCGTATAATCAGTGGCCCAATTGTCTAAGCAAATCGAATTATTACTCGAACTGTTTGAGGAGTTCATATATGCTTTTCGACGTGCAGGCATCTATGAACTCCATAAATAGATCGAATTATACTTTTGACTAACGTTTACGATTAGGATTTTCTTCACAATCGGGGGGCAGAGCCAGGAATAATAGTTGGGGTCCCAAAGTGCTGGAGTGGCGACCTCGCACTGGAAAGCGCAGCATTGGTAGACCCCCCGCTCGGTGGACGGACGACATGAAACGAGTCGCAGGGAGTCGCTGGATCCAGGCGGCGCAAGACCGCGTGTGGATATCCTTGCAAGAGACCTATGTCCAGCAGTGGACGTCTATCGGTTGGCGACGACGACAACGACGAATCATAAGTATAACATTAGGTACTTTGGTATTTTTGTTGTGTAGTGTAGGTGCTGTACATGTCTCCTCTATGTCTGTTTATAGAATTTTTACCATGGATGTAGGAAATTTGAGGTTGCTGAAAATATCCCTTCCTGCTTCCACCGATCACTAGGAAGATCCAAACTTGTGACGAACTACATATATACATTTTGTATTTTTACATAAATATACTTTTATATTTTTATGAAAAGCAAAAGATTTATTCAGATCAAAGGGAATATTAGTTGACAGTCGTAGTGCTTATAATATGATTTAATAAAACTCAAAACACGTAAGTCGCTTCATGACTATAAAAAAAATTCAAATTAAATTCCTTTTGTAATACAAAAAAATATCTGATTCACGGACGTGACCAATTTGTATAGAAAAATTTTAACCCTTTGAAACAGCTGTCGTTAGTAAAAAATTCAAAATATGTAGGTAGGTGTATTTTTATTCCTATTTCCTGCACGTGCCCTGACCGTTTATAATCCGAGTTTAATTGAGAGTTATGGAAACTCGGCCTTTCCGGTTATCCTAACGCACGCGCGGGAAATGAACGCTTTTAACACGTGTTTAGATAGATAGATAGAGAAAGATTTATAGGCTTAGGATGATCTTGCCCCAAGCTCGCAATAAAATTATTTTGTTTCATCGAGAGTAATTAACGATAGATTTTTGATTTTTGAATCGAGAAAAACTTTTTGTTCGTTCAGTGGTCTCATGACTCTCAAACCATAGAGATAGTCTTATGTCTCAAATTGTCAGTTATTGAGTTTTTCTACTGAAAAATTCTTAGTACTAACCCAGAGTTAGGAAGTTGGTTTCGTAGAGCACGTAAAACTGTCTGTCCTGCGCCTGCTCTCTCTAGTTGTGTCGAACATTAACTATGAGAGTAAAGGAATGGAGGGTGAATCTTGGTTTGCACTTATGCACTGTTATATCTCCTTTTTATATCGCTGGAAAAATGCTTGTTCAGATGACTAAACTCTATCAAGATGATTAACTCTATTATCTCTGATACCTACCAACGTAATTTTTTAAGTGTATAACGCGGACTGTCCGTCAGACTCCGTAGTGTATTTAGTTCTAGTAGATAAGTAGGTATATCCGTCCAATTTATCTAACCCGGTGGCTAAAACTGGAACTAATTTTTATGCCTGTTTAGTTTTTTTTTTTTTTTTGAGATTTTCTACTGGAAAATTCTTAGTTTAGTTTTTGTTTTTATTTTATGTTTCATATATACGAGGACGCTGTCACCGGATCAGACAAGTTTGTGGGACTGTAACGCAATGGTATCCGGTTGCTGGCTTACTAATAAATTAAAGCACACAATTTTCTTAAGCTCGGAGCATTTTTAAACTTCTCTTAAGCATGTTTACTTTTTCTAATCTAAAGCAAGACTGTAGATTCTAATTAAGTTTTAAATTAAAATTGCGGGTTCCGCATAGTATTAGCCGTAACAAAGGAACCTAATATCCTGGAAGATAAGACGCAGCTAAAAAAGCTCATAAGCATTTAAAACAATTCCATTTAGACATTAGAGCGAGAATCGCTTGCACTGCACGACCTTAGCCCTAGCGTGCTGCACGAAATATCTTTAGAACAGCTCAAGCGAATATAGTACCTATTAACTAACGGATAAAGGTATTCCTTTACTACACAGTATGTCAAGATTGTGATAAGTAATCTGACTTGAAGTGGCGCTAGTTCACGCAATTACTTGACAGGACGATCTTTTGCGCATTTATTACTTATCTGCAATATTACTTATTAGTATGGATTATACTTAAATCGTATAAGTCTATTAAACGTTCCTAATACTTAATATTTTATTAATTAACGAAGAATAAAATACTTAATTTAAAAGAAATAACTTAAGTAGCACATGAGTAGGTACCTACTAGTCGTGTGCTTTTATGTCGCATTTAAGTACTGATGCGTAAGCTATACTTTAAAATTAAGTACTTAAATAACGGAGGTTCTTCAAAATCGCATGGTATTTTTGATTTTCCGAAAAAAAATTACACTTTGAAGTCTTAAACAATAAGTTAAGTTAGTCAAACTATTTTTATGTCAAAACTAGCTGATGCCCGCGACAACGTCCGGGTGGATTGACGGGATAAAAAGTTCAAATTTCATCCAGATCCGTTCAGCCGTTCGGGCGTGATGGAGTAACAAACATCCATCCATACAGCCATCCAAACTTTCGCATTTATTATAAATGTAAATATTATTTATTTCATTTTTGATTGATATCAAGTCGTTCCGTTTTTTCGACAAATAAACGAACAAAAACGTTTTCGTATTAGATAATCACAATGATATTGGTAGTGAATAGTGCTTCATAACAATATTCATTTTGTAATATTAATTCATAATTCACAATGTAAGGAAACCTTTCATACTAAATGAACATTAATGGCTCTAGTGGGTATAAACCTTAACCCCGTAGAAATTTACATCCCACTGCAGAAATTAATATTAAGAAAAGTCATCTGAAAATGATCTACTATTCAGCTTCGTTATCAGAAGTTTCCGAACCACTGGCTGGGGATGTAACCAGGTTATGTACAATTTGCAAAGGAGAATCGAGCGGGATAGCTCTTGGTAAAATGGTAGTTTTTTCCAATGTTTACCTTAGGAAAGGTGAAGTACCTACTATCCCCACT
This sequence comes from Erebia aethiops, assembly GCA_923060345.2. Taxonomy (NCBI): domain Eukaryota; kingdom Metazoa; phylum Arthropoda; class Insecta; order Lepidoptera; family Nymphalidae; genus Erebia; species Erebia aethiops. The sequence goes on along the minus strand of OV281080.1, from coordinate 21,073,635 downwards.
TCTTACTTTAGACAATTTACTTCTTGCTAAATGCTAACTAGGTATAGGAGATTGAATCAAGTGACTGATATATAACAAGTAACTATAGTAATTAATTTAGTCCAAGTAATTAATTAATGAAAAACTGAAATTAAAACGTAAAAGATTTAACAATCCACATTAAAATCTATGTCCATAATATCCATACTAATATTATAGTTGCAAAAGTGTGTGTGTCTGTCTGTCCGTCTGTCGGTCGGTCGGTCTGTCTGCTACACTTTAACGGCTCATCATTTCAACCGATTTAGATGAAATTTCGCACAGAGATAGATTATAGTCTGGTATAACATACAGGCTACGTTTTATCCCTGAAAATTAAAGAGTTCTCGCGGGAACCAAAAACCTCAATCCACGCGAACGGAGTCACGGGCATCAGGTAGTTTATTTATAAACCTAAATCTACCCGAATGATGTCGCGGGCATCATCTGCTTCATTATATATTAGGCTTTCACGGCACACAAATTCAACCGATTTTGATGTAATTGATACAGGGATAAGTAATATCCCGGGGAAGGATATAGGCTACTTTTTTGCCCGGAAAATTAAGTAGTTCCCGCGGGAATCGAAAAAACTTAGTCCACGAAGTCGCGGGAATCATCTAGTATACCTACACATAAATAATATTACCCCACACACGCTACACATTAATCCGAGGGGATAACATTAAAATTTCGTATAATAGGGGATAAATCTCCGCACCATTACCCTGCCCAGGACAGGTGCTGTTATTTTTACCCCGGAAATTGGATGGCCGGTTACATTTTGGATACATTATGGTGATACATTTCACTCCATGTCTTCTGTGGAAGGAGGAGTTACAACCATACAAATTGGCGTTTTTAAATTTAATAACTTAAAACCAGTCTACTTCGAATAAAAAGACACTACAATCCACAGATTCATTTAAGTGCCTATCTCAATTTTATTTCTTGACTGTAAAGTTTCTTTGTCACATCAGCCATATTGATTTTGCCATGACGTCATTCTAAGTAGGTCTATCAACTCATCTTGCGTGTGCTTGTAAATTATTGAATAAGTACATACACATATTTACCGAGATTGATTTAAAAATAATAAAGTCAAGGCCTGTGAAAATCTTTAGATCAACAACCTTCTTCTTGCCTGGTTTCATTTAAATCATATTTATAAAAACAAACATGGTAAGTGGTTCTCTCATAAACGAAAATAAATATCATCTAGTCTAGAGTTCACTAACAGAAATAAAATAATTAATTACAATAACCTAGTTTTACTTTCAAGGAAGCAAAATTCCATAATAGAATTTCATATGGCATTTTCAGTCGAAATTACTTTAAACAGCCATAGTAAATTCAAACTTAGAACATTTAGCACATGTTCTTACGAGATAATTCGCGAAGAGCGTAGGAATACATGGGCCCTTACATTTTCGCCGCATACTTATAATATTACCTTGGGATTCAAATCGTTGTGTATGTCGTCTTACCAGTTGGCAGTTGCCACCAACATTCGTAGGGCTTTCAGGTATGCATTTTGAAAGTGTATTTAGAGTGTAATGAGTGTTCTTTTTATTAAAGCTTTATTTTGCAGATTAGCTTTAATTAATAGGCCTGTGAAGTTATCTATACTAATACTAGCTGATGCCCGCGACTTCGTACGCGTGGATCGAGGTTTTGTGGTTCCCGCGGGAACTCTTTAATTTTCCGGGATAAAAAGTAGCCTATGTGTTATTCCAGACTATAATCTATCTCTGTGCCAAATTTCATCCAGATCCGTTCAGCTGTTGGGGCGTGATTGAGTAACAAACATCCATCCATACATCCATACCGACATCCATACATCCAAACTTTCGCATTTATAATATTACTAGCGAATGCCCGCGACTTCGTACGCGTGGATCGAGGTTTTGTGGTTCCCGCGGGAACTCTTTAATTTTCCGGGATAAAAAGTAGCCTATGTGCTATTCCAGACTATAATCTATCTCTGTGCCAAATTTCATCCAGATCCGTTCAGCTGTTGGGGCGTGATTGAGTAACAAACATCCATCCATACATCCAGACATCCATACATCCAAACTTTCGCATTTATAATATTAGTATAGAAGTAAGATTATAAACGCTAAAGTTTGTGATATGAATGGATGTTTGTTACTCTATCACGACAGAACGGCTTAACGGATCTGGATGAAATTTGGCACAGAGATAGATTATAGTTTGGAGTAACACATAGACTCTTTATCCCGGAAAATTAAAAAGTTCCCGCGGGAACCATAAAACCTCAATCCACGCAGACGAAGTCGCATCAGCTAGTAAGTAATATTACGTTAACTTAAACGTTTACTTATGAGTAATTTCTACATCTAATTTGCAGTCCAATATTTGTCGTTAGTTTTTTAAAATATATATATATTATTATGGTAAGTGATTACCGCTGCCCATGAAACATTTGCAGCACCAGAGGAACCGCCAATGCATTGCTGGCAAAATATACCTATTATTTCTAATATACCTAGTTAGTGTGCACTATGTTAACGTGACCTGGATAAGTAGCACCTATTACCTACTCTGTGGCAGCACAAGCACTATTTTACTGACTCTGCACTTTTGCACTTTTTACACTTATTCGAAATCTTAAACAAATAGATAGAATATTGATTATATAAATTATGATATAATAATTTATAGATTTAGCAAAATAAGCAAAACGCAGTTACTATATTATTATGTATTTTTTGGGTAAGAATAAAATACTTTAAAATCAATTTGTTGTAATATTTTATTCTCATTTCAAAAAAATATAATAATGAAACTAAAAATATGTAGATCAGTATTATTCTTGATGTATTGTTTCAAAAAAAAAATAAGTTTAAATTTATTGATTTTTATTTATATAAGATAAAATTTTAAAACATTATCCTGCCGTTATACTTTTCTTCGTAAGTAGGTCTTTAAACCCTGTGGCCTTACTAAACGTCTTATTTTTTTATATAATTCATCGTGTGATGAAATCCAAAAGCAGTTTAGATAAATGTAAAGTTCTATTGCTATTCCACCTTGAACATGTCTCGAGGGATAGATCTTTTCAGGTTTTCCTTCGTCGCAGATAAATTACGTAAACACCTTAGTTTTCTGAAAGCTTTCTGGTTTTGTGTGAGAATTTTAGATCACTACAATAAACTATGCTGTGAGATTAAGTAGGTTGTAATTTCGTCCCTTTGAAAGGATACGTCAAGATACCAAAAGCGTTGTATCTATACTTCTATACTAATATTTATAAGTAAATGCGAAAGTTTGGATGGATGGATGGATGGATGGATGTATGCATGGATGTTTGTTACTCAATTAACCCTGAACGGCTGAACGGATCTAGATTAAATTTGGCACAGAGATAGAATATAGTCAGGAATAACAAATAGGCTACTTTTTATACCGGAAAATTTAAGAGTTTCCGCGGGAGCCAAAAAACCTCAATTCACATGGGCGAAGTCGCGGGGATCAGCTAATACAATAATAAGGCTATCGGAAAAGCCATGTTCCAAAAAAAGTCCACGACCATGAGCATATTAACACATCCGCCTATTAGCAGGTAATTTTAACGTTAACGTCTTTTTCGCCGCCGCCAGTATTTGAGGTCTTTTTACGTTGGTTCCTCCGTAATCCATGGCAAAAGGGTGAAATTAGAAAATCTCCCGGGGCGTGCCGTTGCCAGGAGACAGCTTTCAAGGGGTTTTCAGAGTCTCTAATAAGCGGCTGTTTAGCATTGAGTTAATTAGACCATAGAGGAGCAAATTTTATACATATACTTTAAAAAAAAATTACTCCTTAGCGCAGTTGGAAGCGCTATGGTCCTATAAGTAAGCAATTTTGGAATTTATAATTACCGAATTCAAATTGTCTTTGGTCTGCTCTTGTAGGAGGGTTCAGCATTTACCTTCTTTACTTTCCTCACCTATACCTACCCTACCTCCCTGGGAACTGGGATAACGACTGCTGATATAAAATGTCTTTGGCTGTACTGTATTGCATTTTTAAATGCAGTGGGCAAAGGCGTCAAAGATACACTTCTAATGATTGTAAAGTTTAAGCTTTGTAATTAAAAATCTTTTGATCTTGTAACATTACCATAGAATTTTCATTATAATGGTGAAGATAGTTTACTAAATTTAAACAGCCCTTTAGATTTTCTTGTAGGTTCACCAATCAGGATTCTACTTGTGACCATCAGTTTACGGGATATCAGTGTCGGTGCCTCTAGTAATATGACAACTCTCTGGCTGACTGTGGGTAACTTTATTTTATAAAATAAATTATATTGCCAAAAGATTTTGTTAAACTCGGAAAATAAATTGGTAAATTATTATCTCTTCTTTTCATCAATATTGCTTTTCTTTTTTATTGAACCTTTTGTGTTTTGGGACGTTAATTAACATTATTCAAAAGATATTTCCTTTAGCAAGTAGTTAAGTTTTATTACTATCTTTAGATACATTTTCGCAACAGCACCTTTGCGGTTTTCTTATCTACATATTTTCCAAAAGAACATTTATATATTCCCTTAAGCAGAAAAATAAATTTTTTTTGGGCTTTGTATCTGTAGTTTTCGAAAAATATTTCATGTACAGGAATCCTCTAGTTACAGTTTTATTATAAATATGGACTGGATACTTACCTACTTTACGTATTACGATTTTTTTTATTGCACTACAAGTTAGATAGCGATCTCATCTGAAGGTGGATGATGATGCAGTCTAAGATGGTAGCGGGCTAACCTGTTTGACAGTTATATTAAACCCATACCTACCCCTAGTCGGTTTCTACACGTCATCGTACCGAAACGCTAAATCGCTTGGCGGCACGTCTTAACTAGCCACAGCCTCCCACCAGACCAGACCCTGCCGGGAATCGAACCCGGGACCTCCTACCTTAAGACAACAGCGCTCAACACTGCGCCAGGGAGGTCGTCAAAATACCTGTTCCCCTTGCCTAGCCATTACCTTTGCAATTTGTACATTAGTATGTAATAACATAAACATCTGATTCTCTCAAGGTCTCCGTCACTTATCATTTCCGTGGGTATTTAATTGAAACAAACATACTATTCGTCCCAATACATCATTTTTACATAAAAATGGAACTTTAAAACAGAGCTTTAAAGTTCAAATTGTGTGTAGTCACGGTCAACGCAGTTAAATTTTAAAATGGGCATTCTATTGAATAATAGCTTCGTGGGCGATACTACAGTAGTTAAGTAATTGAACACAATGTGTCCTTAAATTTCGCATAGCGATTGCAATCGTAAACATTTCTTGTTCATGTAACGTTGCCCTATTTCGAAAAAGCTCTATCAATCATTGTTACAATCACAATGTTTGATATTGGCTGAATTTATGTTATTCTTGCTGCGATTTTAGCCAATAGCGAAAGAGCTACGCGACACCAAACCAAACCAAACCAAACCAAAATGGTCTTATCCTAATTTTTTACTATTTCAGGTTCATCACATGGGCGTAGAGCCGGATATACAATCACCTTCACCGATCTGTTAACCAGATGAAACCTACTTTTTATTTTTTTTATATAATAGATAAATACGCCTAAAATAGGTTGCCTATCAAAATCCGGTCCAGCCTATTTTTAAATGAATTAATTTTTTTTGACAAGTTTATTATAGCCAGTGCTATACCATCGCGTTTGTTATAAAATTACCTATATTTTTATCCGTGAAGTTACCTATGGACTATGGTTACTTAACTTACCAACATACCAAAGTCCATAGGTAACTTCACGGATCTCGGACTAACGTCTAACAGTACAGTTCAATACAGGATGTCAACGTAGTGTCTACATAACTTAGGATTCTGTATAAAAATATACATATATATGCCATCTGAAACATGAAAACGCAGAAAAAACATACATAAATATAATTTTAAAATATTATCATGCGTTGCAAATAATAGAGGATTACGCTCATGGCGAATCATACTAAAAACATGCAAGCTTCTGCGGTCCCGCCATATATCGAATTATTCCCCAGGTATAGGCGAAAATCAAGGCGAAATCACACTACGGACGGGACAGGCAGCAAGTTCTTTCCTGTCGCGGTAATTTGTGTATCTCCATATAAAGATACGCGAGCGGAGTTTTTCTTTATTCCACTACAAGTTAGCCCTTGACTGCAATCTCACCTGATGGTAAGTGATGATGCAGCCTAATATGGTAGCGGGCGGAGATATATTAAACCCATACTCTTAATCGCTTGGCGGCACGTCTTTGCCGGTAAGGTAGTAACTAGCCACGGCCGAAGGCTCTCAGCAGAGTAGACCAGAGAAAGATCAAAAATTATAAGTTCCCAAACTGACCCTGCCCGAAACCGAACCCGTGAACTCTCACTATAAGACCACAGCGCTCACCACTGCGCCAGGGAGGTCGTCAAAAAAGTCATCAAAGGAGGGAGTTAGTGTCCTCCGGAAAATGTATGCCCCGTGCCTCGGAGAGCACGTTAAGCCGTCGGTCCCGGTTATTATCACTAACATGATAATAGTCGTTAAAGCCCACTAACCCGCATTGGAGCAGCTCTAATTCCTTCTCTCTTAGAAGAGCGGAGGTCTGTGCCCAGCTGTGGGATTTTAATGGCCTATAGTGGTTGTGATGGTGGAAAATTTATATTTGCCCGTACTGTGTATCCGGCCTATGGTGGCGCGGAAAACGGATCTGCTGCGGTTCCCAACACTCAGTCCATTAATTTAATTAATACCGTTATTTTACATCACTGTATGAACCATTCTGACGGTAAAGAGTAACTGGTATTTTTATTACATCTCCGACAAACAATTATATGCTTTATGTCAAAGTAATAAGAGTTGTTCCAAATGCAAATGGAGGTTGGTATATGGAGAAAGGTTGGCCGCCCACCAAACCTATATGTATGGTATTCGCAGGCTGTGGCAATTAGCGTGAAAAAGTATCGCCGAGGTTACAACATCTGTGACTGGGTTGCAATTTGCTGCAAAAATAAACACTACAAAAATAGTAATGTTGCGAACCACTGTTCATTAACTATCTGCCTGCATAGTTGTAAACTACTGTTAATTTATTTACCAGTAACTACTTTTATTTCTGCACTTGTTCCAACAGTGAGGGATATAATCGCGAGGAATGATGCATGCCCGAGAGTTCTTTATAATGTTTTCAAAGGTGGGTCTTCTACTGGAAGACGCACTGGAAGGCGTAGCGTCGGCAGACCCCCCACGCGGTGGACGGACGAAATCAAGAGGGTCGCAGGGAGTCGCTGGATCCAGGCGGCGCAAGACCGTGCCTTGTGGAGGACCCAGGACCCTACAGGAGACCTATGTCCAGCAGTGGACGTCCATTGGTTGACGACGACATGGAGTCTTCCTATCCGTACATGGCCAGTGTGGTGGACTGTGGCCATTTAAACACTATTCATATATATTCAAAGAGACTCGTCGTCTGTAGTGGGCTGACCAACATAGGTCGATGATGTTGACGATGACGGACTTTTAAAGACAGTTTTTATCAAACACAATAATTTTTTCTTAAGCTTTCTGCTACTACACTATCATCATCCACTAGGGAATGGATCGCTTTCATAAAAACTGGTATCGCTTAAATTCGCGTGAGTGAATAGGCACCTTATAGGCTGCATCGTGCCAGAGTGCTGGTCTAATTGCTAAGCTAAGCGCTAGCCTATAAACTAGTGGTTCGCCCCGAACTGAGACCTCGCGGCGCCATCTATTGACATAAATGTGAAGTTCTGTTAAAAATACTGACGCTCATTAAAAATTAAATAATTTCGTTTCCTTACAATATTTATCTAATTTTAGTATTTGTTGTTCAAGTACAGGATATAGTTGAAATAATTGATCAAGTTTCAGGCTCATCCTTTCAGAAAATTTAGAGTTCTGAGGTCATCTTTGGACGTTAGAAAATCACCACTTTGAAAGCCCCCCATTTCGTCCATTTTGGGGGAAAAATTAAAAAAAAAAATATTTTCCGACTCTATTCTTAATTATCTTTAAAATGATATACCGCAACCCTATGTAACTTTATAAAAAATATTTTACTTCGCATTCGCTTCTATGAGAGCCCCCCTGAGATAAAGATTTTTATTATTTTTTAAGCCATATTCGGCGGGAGGCCATTGGTTTACATATTATATTTAAAGCTGAAGTAATTGCGTTCAGTAATTCAGAAGTTATAATGCTCTGACAGACGGACGGACGGACGGACGGACGGACGGACGGACGGACGGACGGACAAGTGCCAATTCACCCAAGTAGACTCAGAGACCTTCGCTTCGCTCGGTCAATAAATCTAGGAGTAAAATATAATAATCATATTTTAGAAATCGCGAACTGTGTGTTTATTGTACGTTGTTTATGCGGAGGATCACCTACTTACCAATTACAGTTTTAGTTACAAGCAATTCCTACTGGCTACTATTAGGTATATTTTATATAATATTATGGACACCGTAAAATTGTAAAAACCGTTACATTGTAATCTAACGCTTTTTATCTCGATAGATTGTAAACTGTCGACAGATTGTGAACCGTAACATACTGCTTACAATCTAACGCATTATTTTTCGGTAAATTGTAATCTATTAGGTATATTAACCTGATATAGAACCTAAGTGCCCGGCCTGAATGACACTAGGAAGGGCACTACCTGAATATTTATGTCAAACTCTAACCTAACCTATAGGTCGCGCGCGAGTTGAATGCAGAGTAAATGACCGGTGTCACATACATTTACTCTGCATTCAACTTGCGCGCGAAGTGCGAACTGTACAAGAAAGAGACAAGGAAACGTAAGTACAATAAATATACTAGTAATATTATATTTTAAAAGTAGAACATTGAACGGTTCACAATCTTTCGACAGTTTACAATCTCGCGGGATAGAAACCGTTAGATTATAATCTAATGGTTTTTACAATTTTACGGTGACATATACTCTCGAATATAATAACACTAGATGATGCCCGCGACTTCATCCGCGTACATTACGGTTTTTTGATTCCCGCGGGAACTCTTTAAGTTTCCGGGATAAAAAGTAGCCTATGTCCTTCCCCGGGATACAAACTATCCCTATAACAAATTTCATCAAAATCGGTTGAACAGATGGGCTGTGAAAGCGTAGCAAACAGACAGACAGACGGACAGAAACACTTTCGCATTTATAATATTAGTATGGAATTATGGATATGGATATTTCGAATGGCCAAGTAAACTTGCTTGTGGGTAATAATTGTTAGACCACCATTCATGTGATTACATAAAGGCCTATTGTTCATGGTAGGTATATAAATACACGAGCATAATGTAAATGGTAATGTATAGACAAAGAGGCAAATCATACAAAGGAATTGTATGGTACCTACTATTAAATTAATTTGAACAGGTTATGAAATTTCAATATCTTCAGTAATATAGATATTGATTCGAAAGTGCTCGTATCGTAGGTGCTCTACAATATTCTCCCGGTAGGAAGCGGAATGCCGATTGAATTCCTCAAGTCCATAGAATAATTAATTAATGGAATGAAGCCTTAATAGCTCAAAGGTGAACGTAGGCCAAATTAAATTTAAATTCCACACACACACACACAAACACATACACAGAATAATGCATGTTAATTTTGTATTTTTATTAACTTTTAAATTGAACTTTTGACTGTTAAAAATATTGATGTTTGAATGCCGAGGAGAAAGAGCAAGGAGGTGACCCTGAGATACGGGGTTTTTCAAACTTAATTTAGGGTTGCCAACAAAATTGTGAAACGAGGCATATTTTTAACAATTTCAGACCTTCGTCAAAGCAAGTTCTTGGCGTTTGGCCCAGGATTTGGCAGGCTACGAGTTGTTCCTGTATGTTTTCTAACTGAGAACGAAAACACAGGACACAAAATCGTTGTTGCGTTTCATGCAGACGTTTTGGTTTGTCCTATTTCCAGTGGGTTTTCGTTCTAAGATACCGGAAAAAATCGCTACCTCATTTTACGGCTCACAGTAAATACTGTACTTAATTAAGTAGTCCGTTTCTGAAAAAGCTTAAATGGCTTCAACTTTGAAAGACATTTCATGCTTGAGAAGCGTAAGCCTATAATGAACTTGAAAAAAAAATTGCAGTCATAGGGACTGCCGATAGAATTGAAAACTTACGAGTATAACTTAGAATTTTAGCATTAAAATTTTAAAATAATATAATATTTTTAAACGGCAATATAAATACGAATATTTAAAATAATTTAAAACAAAAATACGTCACAGCATGTCGGTGTCGCGAATCCATAAGATTTTCTCCTACCAAAAAGTGCTCAACCCGGCTAAAGAAGTTTTCACTTCAAAAAATATCAAAAACTAGGGTGAACTGAGGAGCTGGCGAACAGAAACAGATTGGTCCACTATAATTTGAACACATTTTTTTTCGAATCGTAGTGAAGAGGTCCAGTTGCTTCGATCCCTGGAATAATTTTCAATCAAAACCAGCTCTACAGGGCACAAATTGCTTTTAAAAGTGCGTTTTCAAACGAAATTGGATTAGTCCTACCTAAGAAAAGTTTCAGGTGATAACACTCAAAATGTTATGCTTAAACTGAACCGAAGACGGTTTTGCTTATATTTACTGATTATATTTAAATGAAAGTCTTTTTTTTTTTTATTAATTTATAGTTCAAGATAAACATACATTAAGGTTATAAACACACTAGCCATCCTCTAAAACTTTGACGTTTATGCGAGGATAGCGAGTTGCAGTTTTATTAGTAAAATACGAGTATAAATAACATTTTAAATGAACTAAAGAAAATATAAAATAAAATAAGTTTAGTTTAAGTTAGGTTAGTACTTAATATAGCTTAAAATATTGTGTTATTGTTTCAGGTAACTCATAGCCACTTCACTTGCTCAGAAACCAGCAGTAAGATATTATTATCAGCGTTCAATGTTAGAGAGTATGTTGTTGTATGAGTTCTTGTTCGTTACTTCTAAAGATGTATGAATATTGTTTAATTCAATTATTCTTGATAAACTTATTTAGGTATTTAATTAACATGTAAGTACATGGACCAAATGCTTTGCACAAAATTAAACTAGGGGTAGAGTCAAAACACGACAAGCATGTCCTTTATGAAATAATTATAATATAATAATATAATATATTTATGTTATAATTAAAATGAATTTTAGGTACTCACGATAGTTTAAACGTTAAAAAACAAGCATTTATCGTCAGCCATATTGAATTTTTTAAATGATAAAATTTTTATTTTTCATATTCAACAAACCCATTTTATGGGAGTGCATAAAAAATAACTGTCGCCATTTAGAATGTTGTCAGAACCTCAAACTCTAACTACTGTATTAGATATAGAATCGTATCTCCAAATGTCTTCCATACTATCAAACCCTTGTCATAAATCCAATTTGAAGAGAACATCATAAGCAGAAGTTAATATTATAAAACGCTCAATAGTCACGGAGAGTTCTATTAGTACTTTGAATTTCACTCTCAGACTCTGAGAGCACATATGAAGGCTCCTTTGATTCGATATCCATCAAGGCAAAGTACCTTCAGTTCATGTTGAAATTTCATAACCCGACGTGAGTTACCTAACTCGCTCGAAAGCTATGATTAGATACTTAGGAGTTAGGACTGAATTCAATCTTAGGGCGCGGTTACACTTGTAAGTTTTTACGTAAGTAGCGTACGTAAGTAACTTACATAACTAACATTTTGCAAACAATACGCGACCTACAAGACATGGAATATCGTAAGTTACTCATGGTGGCGACTTACCTTAGTAAAACTCATAAGTGTAATCGTAGGTAAGGTGGCCGGGATAAAAAATAGCCTATATCCCTCCCCGGGATGAAACCTATCCCTGTACCGAATTTCATCAAAATCAGTTGAACAGAGGGGCTGTGAAAGCGAAGCTAATATAGCAGACAGACACACTTTCGCATTAATAATATTATTATGGATGATGCCGACCCATTGCCCTAAATAACTCTATTCAGATTGGTTCTAATCCATACTAATATTATAAATGCGAAATTGTGTCTGTCTATCTATTTGGCTGACTGATACGATTTAACGCCCCATATTTTCAACAGATTTTCATGAAATTTGGTACAGAAATAGGTTTCATCCTGTGGAAAAACTACGGATAAATATGCGTATACGGATACGGATATATATAAATCAGAAAATATACGGATAAGACTACCTGTGGGCTGTGTGACGCCGGGGGATACCGTCTAGTTAAGTCCATACTAATATTATAAACGCGAAAGTGTGTCTGTCTGTCTGCTATGCTTTCACGGCCCATCTGTTCAACTGATTTTGATTAAGTTTGGTACAGGAATAGGTTGTTGGTTCAGGAATTGGTTCCCGGGGCATAGACATAGACTTTTTATCCCGGAAAATTAAGGAGTTCCCGCGGGAATCAAAAAACCCTATTCCACGCAGACGAAGTCGCAGGCATCATCTAGTAGTCCAATAATCATAGTCATCGCTTATATAATATTACAGGTTATAGGCAATTTAACGGCAATTTGTCATGAGCCAAGATCAATGGAGGAGGGTTTAAGGTAACGTAATCCCACCTCGGGACAGGTCGATGACCTTTATTAGACATCATTAGTAATCGTTAGTGAAGGCTTAGGATGTCTCAGGCAACTTAAACCGCTTTATATTAATTTGTGAGAGATATGAGATATGACCTAATCAGATTTATTAATAACTAGCTAATGCCCGCGACTTCGTCCGCGTGCATTTAGGTTTTTCGGTTCCCGCGGGAACTCTTTAATTTTCCGGGATAAAAAGTAGCCTATGTGTTATTCCACACAATAATCTATCTCTTTGTCCAATTTAATCCAGATCCGTTCAGCCGTTGGGGCGTGATTGAGTAACAAACATCCATTCATACATCCATACATCCAAACTTTCGCATTTATAATATTAGTATAGATTTGATATTTGACTGATTGATTGACTAGCTTATGCCCGCGAAATCGTCCGCGTGTTTTAAGTTTTTTGGTTCTCGCGTCAACTTCTTAATTGTCCGGGATAAAAAGTCTATACCTATCGCTCTCCAGGTCCTCTATACCCATGCCGAAAATTACGTCGATCCGTTGCTCCGTTTCGGCGTGATTGAAGGACAACCCAAGAAACCAACAAACAAACACACTTTCCCATTTATAATATTTTATGTATGAGTTGTATGACTTAACTAGACGATTCCCCCGGCGTCGCACAGGTGGTCTTATCCATATATTTTCTGGCACACTTTCGACTTCTGACCTTTTCTTATTTAAAGCAGCTTAAAATCTGAACAAAATTTAAAACGCTCTCTATTTTTCTTTGTTGAAGGCAAAATAATCTAACTACTAAGGGCCGCTTGCACAACCTTGCATAAACTGATTTAGTTAAATTTTGTGACACTGTCCCTTTTTGATAAGTTTGTTTGGGGATTGACCTGGAAGGGACGGGTATAGAAAGTTACACATTTAGCAGCTTTGCGCAAATGAGCCTAAATGTTATATAATATAACATTTTTTTTTGTTCAACAGAACAAAAAAAAATGTTATATTATATAACATTTATATCGCCTGTTAAAATAAAATAAAAACTCCAACTATAAAAAACGTTTGTTAATGATTAATTAAAAACATATATAATATTATGCATCCAATTACTATAAAATGTTTTATGTGTATTTCTGAAAATCAAGCAAAAATTAAAAAATCAAGTTGACTCGCTCAACGCTAATTAATAATATATTTTTTGGTGTACAATAAAGTACTTATTCGTTTATACGGTATTTAAGTAAAGAATACTGAACAAAATTTTCATATTTTCTAAATAAAACTCATGAAGCTACTAAATAACATGCGCAATTCTCTAAAAGCACTCTGAAACAACAGCTTCAACCATCCACAAATTGATACCACGACGTGTTGCATACAAGGCCAATAGCTAAACAGGTTTCTAGGTAAAGAGCAATGTAATAATGTTACGGTGTTACCTCACACGTGCTACCAAATAATAGGAGCCGACTGCAAAACATTGTTTATGAAGGAACTAGAAATTTAATTCTCTATAATCCGCCACAGTAGGTAAATCTATGTGGCACAGTACAGTGTATCTTGCACTTGTAGCTTGCGATATTCACCACACCACATAAATCTTCCAAATTGTTCTCAACGTACGTTTCACTCCGACACCGGAGCATCTTCAGGAGATGTTGACTCGACAATGCAGGATTGTAAAACAATTATCATGGACTTCCGCAAAGTAACGCCTGCTTCTATCCAAAAAAAAATTGGCAGTCGTAACTCATAGGGACTGCCGATACAATTTAAAACGATTTTGTTTTAATTTTCTATATATTTTATTTTAATTTAAAATAAAAATAAAATAGAAACCTTAAAAGTGAGGTATTACAGTTTAATTACGAATGTAGTATATTTATATTTAAGACATTTTGTCTTCGTAACAACGCGGTGACGGTGTCGGTGTCAGTGTCGGTGACGTGAATCCACAAGTTTACCCCAGTACCAAAAAGTGCTCAACGCGTTTAAAGAAGTTTTCACTTCAAAAACATTGTTTATTTACACCAACAACGTTTCGTCATAAAAGGTTGTAATGCGTTTCCACCACATACGTAGCAGCTACGGCGTAGCGGCGTAGCGGCGGCTGCTATAGTAACCTAACCTCAGTCGGCTCGACGGGCCCGGTTCGCGTAGACGCGTCACCGTGCTACACGTTACCGTTACCGTTACCGTTACCGCGAGTTACCAAGCATCACCAAATGTTACCGAGTGTTACCAAATAAACCCTTCGCCGTATTCTAATTAATGAGAATCTAAAGATGGCACCGTGATGGTTTAGCACACGTGTGCGTAAAGTGTTTGTTTGTTTTTAGCCGGGAGACTTGTGTGTGTTTTGTGTTGATATGGTGGATTCTGGTATATGTAATACACGATTTTGCGAGTGTATATACTCGTATGTTATATATTATATCATATGAAAAATTTGGTTGTACTTCTGTTCATAAACAATAACATAGAGCATTCATTGAGCCAAGTTTGCTTTTAAATGAGTACGTTATAATATGTAGAATAAAAAAGTTTTTATCAGTTCTAAATGAATTTACACACCCACTCACTTTATTTAAATAAATAAATCTTTATTTGGAATTACTAAGAACACGGTGAAATACAAAATACAAAATTACAAGGACACAACTTAGGAACTAGACTGTGACACAAAAATAATTACAAAAAGGGAATCACTTCGGGTTAATGCTCTTATGGTGTAAATACACCATATAATAAAAAATAATAGTTTTGAAGAGAATTAGCAATTCAATCAATTAATGTCATAATTTAGCGTACTACTATAACAAAATATTTTTTTTAATCAGACAGACTTTGTAAAACATTTTAAGTAACAAAAAAATTAGCAAGGTCCGTCACCTATTAATTAATAATTGAAGTCGGTCAATACTCACCATGATATGAATGCGTCCTTAATCATGAAGAACCATTTATGGGGGAAAAAGGTAAATATACTTTCCAAATGCATCTTTTTGAATCAAAAGCAAATTTTATTATTCTAAAATGAATAAATTATTAAAAACTACATTTTAACCCTTCCACATTGCAAAGGATTTGAGGAATTTCACTAACTATTTTAATGAAGCCCTTTCCCAGTGAACTTAAATGACTTTATACTGACCGCAAAGAATAATTACAAAAGTTACTTTTCCAGCTGTTCTACTTTAATTATAAATATTTGAATCATTTCAGGGAACTATTAATACAAACATAAATTTAAATTTGTACTGCATGTAAACTAAAATTTTCGCATAATATTTTTTTCCAAATAAGTTTACAATAAGTTCCATATAGGTATTTAAGTGACATATCTAAATTCATAGCGAAAATGCAGGTGTAAATATCTGTTCGTAAACCAAAAAATAACAAGGTATATCTTGGTCTTTCTAAGTTTATATTTAAACAAAACTTAACAAACAAAACAAAACATAAATAATTATTGATATCCTAACAAGATACCGTGACTTGGAATTAGGGAAGGACTAAGGACGTGAGGTGGAATTAGGTTTTTAGAAATCCTGTTTTTGTCGAGCTAACAATTTAGCTTCTGTCACTTTTCAGGTGGATTACTTCAATCATGTTGATACGTTTTTCCTTTGTGACAAAGAATACTAACTTTCCGCGATTGAGGAACACAGCAACAAAGAAATCAACTTTTGCATTTATAATAAACTAGATGATGCCCGCGACTTCGTCCGCGTGGATTAACGTTTTTTGATTCCCACGAAACTCAATTTTCCGTGATAAAATGCCTATGTCATTCCCTGGGATGCAAGCTATCCCTATAAGATTAGATGTCATCATAATCGGTCTAACAGATGGGCAGTGAAAGCGTAGCAGACAGACACATAGACAGACATACTTTCGCATTTATAATATTACTATGGATAGTATGGATTATTAAGAACGACTGGTTAGTTAAGTATAGTCCTGTACTACATTATTGTACCTCTTGTGTTTTGGCTAATTAGGTACGGTAACCAGTTGCTCCCAACCCTTTGTAATCAAAGTTCAATTAATGGTGTTCTATTTGAAGAATATAGATACGAAAGATTCATCCTGTCTCAAAACACAGAGTTTTGAGATATAAAAAAGTGACTACGAAGACTAGATTCTATGTTCGTAATCTGTTTTTTGTTTATAATTAAGTTTTCTCTTGTTATGTGTGGCAATAAAGAATTTATCTATCTATCTGTTTTCATCCTAACTTACCTTTTGTGTTTGGGTTAATTTCGGTAACCAGTCGCTCGTACCCCTTTTCACCGCCGACGCATTTTCGCACTCGCTAAGTGTTCACCTATTGTGCGTTAAGTTCAATAACCGGTGCTCTATTCTTCAAGTTACGAAAGTTTCAACCTATCGCACAAGTCTGTGCTGCATCAGCCAGTAAAAAATTCTATGTTTGAAGTCTGTTTTCGCCCTAACTTACTTACCATTTGTGTTTTGGCTAATTTCGGTAACCAGTTGCTCGCAACCCTTTTCACCGCCGACGTATTTTCGCACTCGCTAAGTGTTCACCCATTGTGCGTTAAGTTCAATGACCGGCGCTCCTCTTCAAGCTACGAAAGGCTTTCACGCATAACTCCAGGCCATTTGCTTGATCGCCGTTCCCACTTAAACTGACACTGGATATATTAGCGCGGTTATGTAGCATACTGATAAGCTATTTTCAGAATCTTTATTTCAAGTAAATAAATAAAATATTTATTTGGGATTTAAAATACACAGAAAACAAACAAAATACAAAAAGCTTATAGACTAAACATTATTACTATAAACTTAAAAACTAAACCCTGATAGTTTAAACACTAATCGGTGTCGTATAAAATCCCAAAAAGGACATCGACTCAGAGTAAAGCAGAGTAGTGTAGATGATATCAGCGCTGATTTTGAAAAATAATTGGAAGTTTTTAAATACTTATTCGTAAACTGCCGCCGCGCTAGGTAATGCATAAAATTATCCCGATAAAAATTAGAATTGTCAGAAATTCCATCCAAACTAAACCGGGCAAGTCATATAGTTTTACCTACATGAAAAACTAAGTTCATAAAATAATATTAAAAACTAAATTTACCTTTTTTTAAATTTTTTTATTTCTTCTCACTAAATGAGAACTTTATAGACTATAACGATGTCAAAAATCAAACATACGATAGTGGGTGAGCTGCAAAGACTACGGTGACTGGACAAAATGAGTTTTCCCTACGGAGCGTTTTTTCCGCGTGGATGTTTTGTTCTGTTCAGACAGACGCTCGCGAATCCTATAACCTGTCCGTAGTGCTTTCGTCCTTTAAAACATAGTGTCAAACGTTCAAAGGCATCTTTGCGTAGCGAACTTCTAAGCTCAAAGCAACCGACGAGTGTACTATGCGAGTAAATCAATAGCCACTATGCAATACGTATTTTCCGTAACAATGAAGTGCAGAGACGGTGCACACACTACCGTGACTGGACAAAACGTGTTGTCCCTACAGAGCGTTTTACGCGCCGAAGGTTTGTTCTGTTCTGTTCGCAGTGTTTTCGTTCTTTACAAGTTAGAGTCAAACGTATTAATAAACTTCTCAAAAGCATATTTGCGTAGCGAACTTCTAAGCTCTATGCAGCCAACGAGTGTGCTGTACTAGTAAATCAATAGCCACTTTGCAGTACGTATTTCCCGTAACAATGAAGTGGAGAGACGTCAGCTGCAGACGCGTGTTGCACACACATCAACATCTCTATATTACTAACTATAGTTGTACTACCCTACCTGATACTACAGTCTAAGATGGTAGAGGGCTAACCGCTAAATAATAAGAGCTCAGATGGTGATCAATAAAAGTTATTCCAGCGCAGAAGAAGTCGCGGCCATTATCTAGTCATACTAATATTATAAATGCGAAAGTATGTTTCTTTGTTGGTTTGTCTTTCAATCACGCTAAAACAGAGCAACGGATCGACGTGATTTTTTGCGTGGGTATAGTTGAGAACCTGGAGGGTGACATAGGCTTAATTATCGTGGCAAATTAAGGAATTCACGTAGGAATTTAATATAATTATTCCACGCGGACGAAGTCGCGGGCATCAGTTAGTAAACAATAATATAATCATCTCGAAATTAAGTAGCTACTTAATTTTTATATAAAGAAAATATTTTGTTCGACTCGTAGTTCAAATGAAAGATAGAAATTGCTCGGCCTTAATTGAAGCGGCAAAACGTCAAACGCATCAAACGATTTTCGTATTTCGCCGAGAGGGAGTTTCACAAACTTTACAACAACATTATTTTGTCATTGGGCGACCTCGTAGGCCTAAACTTTCCGCATTATACACTGTAAAAACATAAAGCAGAAAGCATGAAAATGGTATCTAAATTTAAAAAAAATATATAAATAGGGCGCAAACGAGGCGGGTCACCTGATGGTTAGTGATTACCACCGCCCATGAACATTTGCAGCACCAGAGGAACCGCTAATGCGTTGCCGGCTTTTGAGAATTTGTTTGTAACTTGTAAATACCTGAACTGATTTGGATGTGTGTACCTATGTATAAATTTTTTTAAAACAATTCAATGTAGAAGCTGTATCGCGCCATTTCCAAAACCGTACCGAACAATGTTAAATGCAGTGGTGTTTTTAATTTTTTTAATTACGTTGATTTGTTTGGGCACTACTACTAGGCTTCTTTCACACCGGAAACAAAAGGTTTCATGAAATACGTACATAAAGTAATAGGAACGGTAAAAGGCAGAACGTCTTGAAATAATTATTGTTTCGGTTTAGTACAGCGCAACAGACAGTCCAATCATATTAAGCTCCTTATATTAATACAAAAAGCCGCCTACACAATAACTTGCAATTTCGTTGAAGGCTTTATGAAATGAGAGCTGGCGACCATCTCGCTAATGTTATGCAAGCATACATATTCTTGTTCACAATCAGGGGCCATACTGCCAATCTTTAAAGCAATACTTAAGCAATATTACTCAAAATGACAATTGATCTCACGTGCCTTGTCGTTCCTAAAATAAGGATTATAATTCTAAATCACGAAAGTCAACAATAATAAAACAATATGGCTTTAAGCGTTGCCAGTATGGCTCCAGAGGCCCAATAGGCTAAGGAAATCGTAATCATTTGAAAGCTTAGAACCTATTACCCGAACTGTTTAAGGAGTATATAAATACTTTTTGACGTGCAGGCATCTATTAACTCCTTAAACAGGACGAATTATATGTTTGACAAATGATTTCGATTACGATTTCCTTACAAACTATTTTCACAGTAAACGGATACAACCAGTATGGAAACTACCTAGAAAGGTTCGAAACGGCTCACTCACACAAACAGGTTAGCCCGCTACCATCTTAGACTGCATCATCACTTACCATCAGGTGAGATCGCAGTCAAGGGCTAGCTCGTAGTGGATAAAAAAAAACGTACGCATCGAACATGCGATGACGCGGCACTGGGTACTGACAAACATCCATCCATACATCCATACATCCAGACATCCATATTCCATACATCCAAACTTTCGCATTTATAATATTAGTATAGATATAGATTTATGCACCGAATTAATAAATGTGGAAGCAAACTCATAGATATATTATGGTCGAAATATTCAATTACTTATTTTCACATTTTAAAGTTATCTGTATGTCTTTATGCATACGTTTAATTCCATATTTTGTAAATCATATTATCTTATACCTAGATAATAATAATCACTTAGGTATATTATATAATAGCAATCCTATAGATGCCATGTTATCTTTACGATCCAGTAGACGATACTTTTATTCTATGAAAATAAAGAATCCCTGCGAAATAGTAAAAAAACTCCACAGTTGTTGAAAGTCGCGTACAAAGCTTGTACCTATTGCTTGTCCATACAAAGAAGGCTTAGAGTTCGCGTGTTCTTCGCCTATTCCAAACGGAGCTCAGCCTTCAAAGAATGAAAGACTTTGAACCCATTCAGACATTTACATTCAGTGAATTTGGAATTGAAAGTTCCTTCGGTCGTCGGTTTGATTTTCGCTTGTGTGCCTATTCACAATAGACGTCTTTGTCCGTACGTACGTTTGCGGTGTTTTACTTTTCTCTACTTTTCAACTGTGATTGCTTAGTGCACTTTCTTTGACTTGCCATATTCCTTTTCCAGTTTTGATATATTATGTAGTTACGTCAAAGTTCCAGCCGTAATAGTCTAGCTGTAATAATGTAGACTATTGTGGCCAATTCTGTATAACACAATTTCTAAATGAAACTAAAATGACAGCTTATCAAAGGGTTAGCAATATTTTTAATGCTGTCATTTTAGTTTAGTTTAGAGATTTTGCACTACAGAATCAGCCCCTTTGTTGAAGTTTTAGGTACTATAATATTTCCCAGTGTTTATAAGCCTTTTCTTACAAGTTCACAACCTGGTTAGGTAGATCGTATTCAAGGGCTACCTTACCATCGTATACAAAAAGAAGTCAAAAATACAGTCAAAACTATTTCATAATTTCAACCCATTACCGCCTCTCTACTGATCAGTGAGCAGTATTATGAGATTAATCATTTTATTATTCTTAAAAGCTGGGGGAGGCCTCAAAAATACGGCCACCACTACCACCACTACAGCCCATTAACGTCCCACTGCTGGGCACAGGCCCCCACTCTCATAGGGGGGGGGGAAGAGCTTAGACCCACCACGCTGCTCCAATGCGGGTTGGCGGGCTTTAACAAGTATTATCATGTCAGTGATAATAACCGGGACCGACGGCTTTACGTGCTCTCCGAGGCACGAGGGTGAAACACCGCCAACTTCCTAACTCCGGGCTAGTACCTACTGAGAATTTCTAGTCAGAAAAACCCAGTACCCGACCCGGAGCTCGAACCCGGGACTTCGTCGGCCGCAGTCAAACATGCTATATACTAGACCATCGGTTACAAAACGGTTTTCCAGTAGGTACGTAACATTTCTAGAAAGTGGTCTTCAGCTGTCGATAGACAAAAGGGTTGGTAAACCAAGAACTTGAGTTCTGTTTGTTTTCTCCTCGAAAGTTTAAGTTTTCCTTCGAGTTTTCCTTTGAATGACCGTCTTTGGTATTCTTTTCAAATTAAGAAACCATTGAGCAACTGCATTGTGTTTATTAAAAACTTATTCCAAAGCTGTTTCGGTTTGTTTGTTTTTATTTCTTATTGTACAAAGGAAACGAAGTTATTTTACTATGTTTAAAACATTTAAAACAAACAATGCTTAAAATTTTCATTCCAGTATTATATTTTTAAAAGTGTAAGACACTTTTTTTAATATTTTAGCTTTAGGGATTTTCTAATGAAGTTCTGGGCGATTAATGTGGCTCACTTGTACCTACTGAATATGTCAGTAAAAACCCATACAACTTTAAGGTTTATTTACGGTATCGTACCGTAACGGTACATCGCTTGGCAGTACCATCTATGTAAATCTATAGAGTGGTAACTAACCACAGCCAAAGCCCAGACCAGACCATTTGAACATTTGTAAAAATTTTAATTTAATTATTGTCAAAAGACCACAGTGCTCACCGCTGCACCAGGGAGGTTGTCTAGGGAGTCTTCTATAAGATTTAAAATACTTTGGCCTGAGACCACAACGCTGGCCAATTGAAACTCCGAAAAGTTGGAAGTGCGAGCGCGGGGATCAAACCCTCGACTATCTGAATAGAAGGTTGTGCTTCAAAACCATTTGGCTGTATACCGGAACGTATATGCTCCATAAAGCTCTAGTTTTAAAAATTATTCACAAGCAGTAATTATTAACTAAACTATACCCCGACAACGGTAGAAATTGCAAACTTTTTTTTATGTAAAATCGAGTTAAAATCCGTCCTACCGATTTTGTTCGTGTTAAATGTAGCCTATATCACCCGGACCATAATAACGAATTGATTGACTCCTCATTCATCGAAATCGACTACTTTAGGCGCTACGGTGGAACATACATAAATACAAACACACATACATAGACTGCTAAAATCGTAACCCTTCCTTTGCTTTGCCGCAATCGGGTAAAAATAGTTAATTTTCATATAGTTAAGCTTCAAGTGAAACATAAAGCTTTCCGGCCGGTGGAATTAGTGGTTATTAAAACTTTGCTGTTAGTGCGGTACTCGGGTGGTCGTAGTTACATTATGGGGAAGTTTGGGCACCCCCTTTTAATTATCGCGGTCGTTTTCGACTCGTCCGAAAAAGGGGCAGTCGAGATTGGTATTAGAATTATTTTATATGGACACTAGATGATCCTCCGCGTTAAATAATTTTAGTTTATTCCTGCGGATATAATATGTCTAGATACGAAAATGTATCCAAATCAGTTGAAAATATGGGCCGTTAAAGCATAGCAGATAGACAGACAGACACTTTTTACGAGTATATACACATACAGTAATACAATACAAAACTTTTTTATTCAAGTAGACTTACATGCCCCTAACAGGTTAGCCCGCTACCATCTTAGAGTGCATCATCACTTACCATCCGGTGAGATCGACAATTAAAAAGTACATTTTCGCATTATTAATATCGCCTGAGAAAGTTTTACCGCTTACGTTTTCTAGCTCGTAGTTTTAAATATACATATAAAGAACTATAGACAAGTGATGTTTTATTAAAAGTACGTTTATTGGATAGGAGCCCTCAGTGGAAAACTTCGTAACCGCATTGGCCTGTAAGAATATCTTAAATTCTATCCAACAGGTCAGGAAAGAGCCCAGAAACTTCGCTACTTGCAACCTGCTAACATTAATTGCAATGCAACTAACATTGCAAGTTGCAACAAACTTTTAGTTGCATCCGAGTTTATTGCGTATTTGCTGCAACATGTATGTTAAAGTTTGTTTTAACAGTTCGAGTTTAAATGTTATATGGATTCTCCTGTTAGGTGAATTTTAATACCAACTCAACACAATATATAGACATACTAGGTATACTAACTATAAATGTTAGTATTAACTTTCAAGCACAATAGAAGGAAGGAAGAAAACAGGACAACTACCTACTAAGGATACAAACGTCCCTGATGAAAACGTTGTGCCATGCCTACTTTTTCAAACGTTTTGTTTTCTATATTATAAACTAGCTGATGGCCGCGACTTCGTCCGCGTCGTTTAAGTTTTTTTGATTCCCGCGGGAACTCCCTAATTTTCTGGGATAAAAAGTAGCATATGTCACTCTCCAGGTCCTCAACTGTACCCATGCCAAAAATCACGTCAATCCGTTACTCCGTTGCGGCGTGATTGAAGGACAAACCAACAAACCAATAAACCAACAAACAAACTGACTTTCGCATTTATAATATTAGTTTAAACTAACTATAAATGTTAGTATTAACTTTCAAGCACAATAGAAGGAAGGAAGAAAACAGGACAACTACCTACTAAGGATACCTACAAACGTCCCTGATGAAAACGTTGTGCCATGCCTACTTTTTCAAACGTTTTGTGTTCTATATTATAAACTATCTGATGGCCGCGACTTCGTCCGCGTCGTTTAAGTTTTTTTGATTCCCGCGGGAACTCCCTAATTTATTTTGATAAAAAGTAGCATATGTCACTCTCCAGGTCCTCAACTGTACCCATGCCAAAAATCACGTCAATCCGTTGCTCCGTTGCGGCGTGATTGAAGGACAAACCAACAAACCAATAAACCAACAAACAAACTGACTTTCGCATTTATAATATTAGTATATACTAACTATAAATGTTAGTATTAACTTTCAAGCACAATAGAAGGAAGGTAGAAAACAGGACAACTACCTACTAAGGATACAAACGTCCCTGATGAAAACGTTGTGCCATGCCTACTTTTTCAAACGTTTTGTGTTCTATATTATAAACTAGCTGATGGCCGCGACTTCGTCCGCGTCGTTTAAGTTTTTTTGATTCCCGCGGGAACTCCCTAATTTTCTGGGATAAAAAGTAGCATATGTCACTCTCCAGGTCCTCAACTGTACCCATGCCAAAAATCACGTCAATCCGTTGCTCCGTTGCGGCGTGATTGAAGGACAAACCAACAAACCAATAAACCAACAAACAAACTGACTTTCGCATTTATAATATTAGTATGATGATGCGAAAGAGTGCTTGCCAACTTAGACTCGATTTATACTTAATTCGAGTCGAAAAGCTGTGGTACTCCATGTAATATGTTTCATTTAGTTTCTTTTTTGGCTGAACAAAGGATTATTTTTATTTATTAAAAAAATAACTTGTCGTGTCGCTTCCGGCAAGACCCGGGCTGAATCGACCGTCAATACGCGCGAGCGCTCTCTTGTGCACGCGAGGGGCAGAAAATTAGCGACTGAAGTCCAGCAGTCGCTGCAGGATCTAATATACATTTCGCGATTTACGGTAAAAGGATCGTTATTGTTGTCGTTTCCTAGGTAAAGTTCTGAAATCGTGAAATCTTCTAATTACCGTAAAACGGACTCGAAACGTATCCAAACCGCTAAACTGAGGATTTGCTAGGAAATTTCTAAACAATCTTACCTGAATGTTACAAACACTAATAATAAAAACAAAAATCTAATAAAAACGATTAAAAAAATGCTCTGAAAGATTTCCAAACTCTAGCGGTACCATCCATAACAAAATCAAATTCTTAAATTAATTCATTCAGTCATTTCAATCGTAAAATATTAAACATGGATGCACGTATCGAATTACATATTCAAAACGTGTCTAAAAATTAAACATTTGCCTGAACTGGCTCTTTCCAACTAAAAGCGTCATGCGTGATGCGTATCAATCATTGCTGACCACTGTATGGCGCATTTTTACACCCTACGACTTATTAATCTGGGAAAGTCAAGAAATTACGTTCCTGCTACGATATTTCTGGGACGGATATATTTAATTAACCGCATAAAGTCGATAATCACTGCAGTGTATATCAGGCGATCGATAACAACTTGATAGAAAGTAGGTATGTTATAGAATTCTTTGAATCACGTTTTTATTCCTACTTCTTCAGGACTCTTCATGACGAATTCTTCTTCTTCACGACTTCATCCCTTGTAATTTTAACGAGTTGCATAAATAAAGTATCTGATTGTGATTATCACAAAGATACAGAAGTACATAATAAATTACGATCGAAATTTCTCTGCGAGATACAGTTTCCCATAATAATCAATGAGTCAATATGTTTAACAGGAGAATCTAGCCGAAGTCGACTTTTAAGCTTAATTTGCCTTTTACTTTTCATTAGTCTATGGAGACACAAACTTAACTTTCGCTCGAGGTTTAAAATGGAGGGAATTGTGTCGAATTATTGACTTGACGACTATAGTCACAAATATCGTTGCCATATCGTAACAGTTGTGAGTAAAGGGACCTGCAATCAGTGTAATGCAAATGTCGGAGTGGACACCAGTAGGCACTAGACAGGATGTGATGTCGCAACCGTCTCGCATTATTGATTCAACCGCTTACAGCTCGGCATTGGCCTTGCTTACAATGAAATTGAAGGTCGCTGCGCGTAGGTTCCGAAAATAGCACGGATGGAAATTAAAAGCTTTGAAGCATGATATGCTAGTACTTACAACTTACTTCATTACCTACCAAGGGTCGTGGAATTGACCCACTCAGCGTCAGTTTTTATCATCGATATACGTACTAGATAGAAATACTAGGGCCCTTTCATAGAAAAAATTTGGGCGTCCGACTTGTAGGGCATACCCCTCACCTGTATAAGCCTGTCCTTGTCCCCGCCATAGCGCTGTCCCACTTTTCAGACTAGATGGTGTCAGTAAAATAAGTCCACATTCTTTGTTTGACCTCTACGTAGTCTTAGAAGTAGAGGAGATTTTGGGAATTAATAGTCTCTTAATTGGCTCTAGTCTTTTTGGTGGGTGGTCATAGCTAGTTACCACCCTATTTGCAAAAACGCGCCGTCATAGAAAAATAATTTAGTTTTCCGATACTATTTTCTGGGTTTATATCCTAGTTGGCACAACCCTTCTTCTGACTACATTGCCAGTTACCACCATTGTTAAAATATTTAAAAAAATCGAAGAGTTCGAAAATAAATCATAAAGAACGCCCGATAAACGTATGTCGATCAGTATGAGCACTCTTTTGGCACAGCAGACAGCAAACTATAACTAAAGTTCTATTGGTACATTAAAGTATATCCATTCACTTCCGATCCATTCACAAGGCACAGCAGACGCGCGTAGGCGTATGAATGGAAGGCGAACGACTCTGACGCATGCCACAGATCTGCATAGTGCGTAGATGGGTTCCTTGACCTAGCTTAGTACTTGTCTAGCAACTCTATCGAGATTCTATTGGGAGGCCGAGTCTTTGAAAGTTCATTTTATCCATATTCTTGCAATTCACGAGCGCACGTGAACTTTACTTACCTACAGTTATGCACATTGCGTAAGTGTGCGTGTCTCTCGTAGCGGTCAGTCGCACGCGCAATCACGTACCGCACACATTAACATGTATACAAATTTAATACAGATAGGACGTTAACGCAACCATGATCCACGCGCACTCGTGAATTGCGACAACTATACCAGTACTATGAAGGCGAAAATGTGTCTGTCTTTCAGTCTGTCTGCTACGCTTTCACGCCCATATTTTCAACAGTTTTTGACGAAATTTGGTAGAGAGATGGGTTGCATCCCGCGGAAGAAAGCTCGCAAGAGCTTTAATTCTTATCTTTATTTTCAATTGGTCTACTTTACAAAAGATTCCCAAAAGTTGGTTCACTGGCAATTCAGAGAGGCAATAACCCCAGTGTCTTCGGGACCATGCCCATGAACGATCATTTGGACGTTGTATATTTTTTGTAAATATAAATGTTATAGATTTTGTGAAGTGAAAACTTCTAAGGCGCGTTGAGCACTTTTTGGTAGAGGGTAAAAATGTAAATTCACGTGACCGACATGCTCGCGAACACCGACAAGCTCACGTGGTTACGAAGACAAAAGGTCTTAAATATAAATATACTACATTCGAAAATAAACTTTAATGCATTATTGTTAAAGTTTATATTTTATAATTTTAATTAAAATAAAAAAATATATTCATTGATCAACTGATCAACTGATCCAAGGTTTTACCAAAGGTTACAGTAAGGTTATCTCATATCTGCCTACTCCGTCCTGTACCAGCTCTGTCGGTGTAAAGTTACACGTGATGCTGTAGCAGGTCAGAGCTATAGTGTCATGTTACACGTTTCCTCTTTAACGCTTGACATTCACACTAGGAAAGGTTGGAATGCGGACGTGGGTTGATGACATAGAATTGTGCAATGTTTTGGAATATCTGAACTAGCTGACCCACTCTGGCTTCACACGTGTAGGCTTAACATGTATACTACTAAATATCTATACTAATATTATAAATGCGAGTTTGGATGGATGTATGGATATGGATGGATGGATGTTTGTTACTCAATCACGCCAGAACGGCTGAACGGATCTAGTTTAAATTTGGCACAGAGATAGATTATAGTCTGAAATTACACATAGGCTACTTTTTATACCGGAAAACTAAAGAGTTCCCGCAAGGACCAAAAAAAACTCAATCCACGCGGACGAAGTTGCGGGCATTCGTTTTTAAATAAGAATTAAACTTTAATAAAAAATACTCCACTTAACCCGTGCATGAAAACAAACTATTAAGCTAACACTAGGTATTTTAATAGCGCGAAGTTTTCAGTTTTCAATTCAAGAGCAGCTTGGCACTGATTGCTTTTGAAATGAGCGAGCGGATGAACTATAAAATGCTTAACACTCGGTTTTATATTAATTCTAAAGAATAAAATACATTAAAACAATTCATCTTATTTGTCTCAAATTCTAATTTACAAACCTTGCCACCAAGTCATGGTTGTAGAATAATAACAAGCTACGACCGAAGCCTTCCAACTGACCAGACCAGAAAAAAAACAAGTGAACATTAATAAAAAAAATAAAAAACACGACTGCCCTGCCATGTTGTTTTTTTTTTAAATTATAGCCACTGTCTGAAGATGTAAGGATTCTAACGATACCCCATACCTTTTACCTACATCCAAATTTGATCAGGAATTTTGAAGTTATAGTGGAATAAATAAATTCACATACATATGTGGACATAATTACATTATATACCTATTACTATTTTTGGCAGTCGTGTATTTATTATCATATTTTTTGCTGGAAATCAAACACGGGATTTCCCACGTTAAAGCCGCCCGTTAAAGCTCTACGGTCTTTATTAGACCGAAAGAGGTTATGTTCTCAACTGATTTTGACGAAATTTGCTACAGAGATAGTTTTGTAACCCGGAGAAGACTTTGCGAATTTTTGTCCCGAAAAAGTTCCCACTGGATTTTCAAAAACCTAAATTCAAGCGGACGAAATCGCCGCAATTATCCAGTCAGTTATAATGGTACAACTAGAAATTTGAAATGCAGCACAATTTCAACTATTCCAAAATCTAATAAAAACCAAGCTTGTAACTACCTCGCAAATTTTCTCTTATGTACACAATTCAAACTGAATATACACAACTGTTCATTTCTGCTCCCTAGCTGTACAGCATTCGTGCCAAGAGTCGACGACCTCCACAACAATAGCAGTACAAACGCACAAACCTATGCACAATATATTATACGTATACATGCTGTAAATGCAACGTCCTTTGTAACAGTTAAAAGGGTAACATTGTACGTGTGACTGTTTTCACTATACGTGTCTATTTTTTTTAAATTCTACTGTTCTGGACATCCTATCAACGCCTAAAGCTATATTGTTCCATTATTGTTGATTTTCGTGTTTTAGAATTATAATTCTTATTTTAGGAACGTCAAGGCAACTGACATTTTGAGTAATATTGCTTTAAGCGTCGGCAGTATGGCCCAAAGGTGAAAAGAGCGAAATGCGTTTTTGTATCGATTTCTTTTATCGCCGCTTTTATCATGTTATCAAATACAAATTAGACTATCAGGGTCTTAATTAAGTCACAATAGCTGACTCCCATTAAGAAATTATTGGCGAATGTAACACAAACTAGGATTGCTATCATTTGGTAGGTACTATATTCAGAGAAGGTATAGTTATAACTCGCTAGCCGATCCCCGCGACTTCGTCCGCGTGGATTGAGGTTTTTTGGGTTCCCGCGGGAACTCTTTAGTTTTCCGGGATAAAAAGTAGCCTATGTGCTATTCCAGACTATAATCTATCTCTGTGCCAAATTTCAGCCAGATCCGTCAAGCTGTTGCGGCGTGATTGAGTAACAAACAATACAAACATGCAACATGGGATACAAACTATCCCTGAACCACATTTCATCCAAATCGGTTGAACAGATGGGCCGTGAAAGCGTAGCAGACAGACAGACAGACTGATGCAGAGTAAATGTATGTGTCACCATACATTTACTCTGCATTCAACACGCGCGCGAACTGTACACACATTTATAACAAATCAGCGTTATTTTTGCTGACATTTAATTCGTTTTGTATTAAAATGCCTGGAGCTAAAAGTAAAAATCCGAGCTAGCAAAAGTCTAACAAATTTCTAAGGCTATTTTGTAGGTCACCAGGCACACTGACAATCCATCATACAGCTCATCAATCCCCGTCGCTCGTTCACAAACTATCTCTCGCTGAAAATTTAAATTAAATTTTCAGTTTGTGTCGAACATTCATTTTAAACTCGCACAGTTCGAGAACAATGGAGCACACGTACGATAGATACACCATGCTGACTTATTTAAAGGAGACAAGTCTTGGTTTTGATTTCTAATTTTCTTGTTTCCTCTGTCCCTGGTACCTAGTAGGTCTAATGACTTTAAAAACCGGGGGCTGCCATTTAAAAAAAAATAGTTACTCAGTATTGTGTTCCGTAAAACAAATTTGG
Organism: Erebia aethiops; assembly: GCA_923060345.2. NCBI lineage: Eukaryota > Metazoa > Arthropoda > Insecta > Lepidoptera > Nymphalidae > Erebia > Erebia aethiops. The sequence goes on along the minus strand of OV281080.1, from coordinate 21,043,096 downwards.
GATCCACAAGACTGGTATAATTGACCGAGCGAAGCGAAGGTCTCTGAGTCTACTTGGGTGAATTGGCACTTGTCCGTCCGTCCGTCCGTCCGTCCGTCAGTCAGAGCATTATAACTTCTGAATTACTGAACGCAATTACTTCAGCTTTAAATATAATATGTAAACCAATGGCCTCCCGCCGAATATGGCTTAAAAAATAATAAAAATCTTTATTTCAGGGGGGCTCTCATAGAAGCGAATGCGAAGTAAAATATTTTTTATAAAGTTACATAGGGTTGCGGTATATTATTTTAAAAATAATTAGAAATAGAGTCCAAAAATATTTTTTTTTTAATTTTTCCCCCAAAATTGACGAAATGGGGGGCTTTCAAAGTGGTGATTTTCTAACGTCCAAAGATGACCTCAGAACTCTAAATTTTCTGAAAGGATGAGCCTGAAACTTGATCAATTATTTCAATTATATCCTGTACTTGAACAACAAATACTAAAATTAGATAAATATTGTAAGGAAACGGAATTATTTAATTTTTAATGAGCTTCAGTATTTTTAACAGAACTTCACATTTATGTCAATAGATAGCGCCGCGAGGTCTTAGTTCGGGGCGAACCACTAGTAAAATTCATTCGCTAACTTGTGGATCCCCGGAATACAAGTGCTGCGTGTCTTTGCCCCTACCACAAGCATAACAAATGCTTATTAATTGGAGTTCATTAAAAAAACTACACAAAGCATAGAAAAGTTTTACAATATATTGTACTTTTTCAATACTTCAGAATTTTTGGGCAGTTGTTGTCTGTACTTCTGTTCATTTTCTTTCTTTCTTGTGAAAAAATATTCGAGACCCGTTTGCTCGGACGATATCTTTTTGACTCAGAATATGATCTTCTGTCTATAAATCAATTTCCAGTGTTAATTAGTCCTTGTCCGCATTATATAGCAGTTGATGGTGACCCTAAACTAGTATACATTTAACGAACGGGTAAATGGTATTTACTGAATGTTTATCAGACAGTGAGGAGATAACATTGCAGTGAAGCTCTCTTGTTTCGCGATAGTGGCCTGTATTGCGAGCTTAATAACGTTTTATATAATATTATAGTTTTATTTTCATGAACCTATTTAAATCATTCAAAAGATAACTTTCTTTACTTTGTGAGAAGGCGTGAATGTATCACGGATGTTAGTATGTTAGGACTGCTACATTTTTTTTACGCCACTAAAAGTAGTACAATCTCACCAAATAGTAAGTAACGATGCAGTCTAAGATGGTAGCGGGCTAACCTGTTAGGCAGTTATATTAAACCCATACCGCTAGTTGGTTTCTACACGGCATCGCACCGGAACGCTAAATCGCTTGGCGGTACGTCTTTGCCGGTAGGGTGGTAACTAGTCACGGCCAAATCTTCCCACCAGACCAGACCAGATAAAATTCAGACATTATAAATGCCAGGTTGGTTCCGTGTGTCCCATTTCGTGAAGATCAAATGATAGTTTGGAGATGAAAGGAGGAAATCTTCACCAGGTAACAGTAAATCCAGCGCAATCAGTTGATAATAAGCAGATCTTTAACGTTGTAGCTAGTAAGTACATTAGGGAAGTCCACCCATCCACGTCCCCTGCGAAGCCGTTTCGAGTCATCTATAGTCATCATTATACAGTACACCTACAGAACCTAGGATATGGATAAACTCTCTCGAACAAACAATATCTTACAATTAAAGAAGATCATTATTTTTCACCATCTATACTCAGGTATATATTTTGCGAGCAAAATGTACCCTAAACAAACGTAGTAGGTATCCTTAACCCCCGAAAACCTGTATTTGCGAAGGTGCAGTAACAGAGCTTAAGCCCTTAACATATGCAAAGTCACGTTGCCACTATCTTTGTTTGTTCAGCATAAGCTTAACCCGCGACATGGGGGCTCAAAATACCTTGTTATTGCTCAAAGCGTGATTCAGTTAATACCGTGCTAGGGCCGTGCCATGACCGTGCAATTGTCAAGATTTTTCCAACCGGTGGGACGGGGTACGAAATCCGATTCGAAAATGACAACGATTCCGAAATTGAAGATGGTTATCGTATTTTATTTGTTTCAGAGGTTTTCAGTTTTCAAATCTAAGATGGCTGGGTTTTCGGGTTGCAATTTTTTTTTTTAAATAAAAAAAATCATATCTTGCATAGGTACTTTTTTTATAAATTGTCTAAAAAAGTGAGTGGGTAGGTATATCTTTTTTATTTTAAAATTCAAGTAGTTACAGGCGTGAATTTAAAGTAATTTATCTACTAAAATGTTAAATTACAGTATACACACAGGGGTGATTAAAATGTAACCAGTGTCACCAACAATAATTTGGACAAATTCCAAACAGTCCTGTGCAAAATAAAAGTGCGGTTCGTATACGTCGAATTTGTGCAATTTAAAATACAAGTTGTAGCTATGTAAGTGTTGGTGTGTGAACTGTAAAGTGAAGTGCCAATGTGCGGGGTTGCGGCGCGGCGGGGTGCGGCTCACCTATGACGAATAACAACAACGGAGTGAACGGTGGCGCGGCCTTTCCCGCGGCGGCCGACATGGACTCGCTCGAGGAAATGCTGCGGAAGGTAAGCAAAAGATATAAAAAGTAAACATAGTAAAAATACCAAACAACAAGATACTAAAACCCGGCTGAGTTTGTCATGGGCTCTTCTCAGACCGACCGCGTTTGGGACCCTTATCTTAGCTTAAGTTTTAAAATCCTGTAACTGATTTTCACCATTATGTTTTATAAGTAATTGGACATCAATAAGTGTACAGCGTACCTAAATTGAATAAATAAATATTGATTGAATGATATTGATCTTTCAGATAATTAAAAAAAATGCACTCGCTGCGCTTCGCTTTTCGTTGGTACGGACCAGCGTAACTCAGATAGATAATGAGGCTTATCCTTTGCAAACTATATCTAAACTGAGCTCAATATTAATGAATCCTTAACATATTATGCGTTCTCTTGTAAACAAATGATAATAAAACACATGAAGTTCAAACTACAAACAAAATTATAAACTATTATTTACGAGTATATCATACATAAATCATTCTACCATACGATATAAAATGCATTGTATGATAAATGTATAGAAATAATTAATGTATTTGTAACAACGGGGCGTACTGGCCGTACCTACCATATGTCATGTGTCATGTTCACTGTAACGACCTAAAGTGACACGTCATCTACGGCGAATTAATTAGCAGGACGTATCTACATAAATTATTTACATTAAAACATAATATATTATTTTAGCTTATCGCCTACTACGAGGCGACTCGTCTACAACGGGACACTTAATCCTGTGTACTTACATGTATATTTATATTCCTTTCCCATAAATAATCATTTAATAAAATAAAATCCGTCAACGTACCTGTATTGTATAGTTGCCAAGAACGTAGGTCCTAAACAGAAATTTCTACGTGCTAATAGTAGTTTTCGGTAGTAAAGTATCGTTTAAAAATTACATAATGGGTATCCATATTCCATAACCATAGCTATTTCATCGTTATTAAATAATATAATTTATAATAATTTAATAACTAAATTTATCCCAGAACAGCCAAGCCCTAGTATAATATTATATAAACGAAAAGGGCTCGTTTGATATAACGGGCACTCCACTGCTAGCACATACTTTCCATTTAGTTACCTAATTATCCTGAACTGTGTCCAGACTCCTGAACGTAAAGGTCTGGAGTTTACTACCATCGCTAAAAGCAGTATTCTAACTCTCTGTGTCGTTTTTAATTGGTATAATTATGTGTTTAATTTACATAATAGATCTACTAACAATCAATTACACTAATAGGTTTTTGACGATATTTTGACGACCTCCGTGGCGCAGTGTTGCGCGCTGTTGTCTTAACGTGCGGAGGTCCCGGGTTCGATCCCCGGCAGGGTCAGTTTGGGATTTTATTATTTCTGAATTTTCCCTGGTTTGGCCCGGTGGGAGGCTTCGGCCATGGCTAGTTACCACCCTACCGGCAAAGACGTGCCGCCAAGTGATGTGACGTTCCGGGACGATGCCGTATAGAAACCGAATAGGGGTATGGGTTTCATATAACTGCTTGCCCCTAACAGGCTAGCCCGCTACCATCTTAGACAACTTATGTCGCAAAGCAGAAACAACATAGCACTAATAGCAGGCATAACAACAGGACACTGTCTGCTAAATAGACATCTCACAATAATGAGAATCGAAGATGACCCATCATGTCCAGAGTGCGGCGAGGAAGAGACCAGCTTCCACTTCATAGCCGAGTGCCCCATGTACTCATTGGTAAGGTGGGAATTAATAGGCAAGTACAGGATCAGTGAAGAAGACCTAAGACATCTCTCCATAGGGGATATCGTAAGGTTCACTAAAGCTACAGGTAGGTTCGGGGGGGGGGGGGGGTATACTGCCGGGACACCAGTAACCTGTGTCCTAACACGGGGAAATGGGTGGAATGGTTCAATTAATGGACCGATCACCCGCCTGGCGACGGCGGGCGTCCCCTCTATAAGTACATACATACATACATACCATCTTAGACTGCATCATCACTTACCATCAGGTGTGATCGCAGTCAAGCGCTAGCTTGTACCAGATAAAAAAGAGTACAACTACAAAAAAAACATACGTAATCAAAGAAATAAATGCTATTGCTAAGTGTAATGATTACCTACTAACAGACGTAAAAATACAGGAAACATAAAATCCTAATAGGTGAATATTATCACAACTGGCTAATAAAAAAAAAATTTGTTCGAAATATGACTGCATTTTCTTACTCAATCGTACCTCTGATCTACTTTATAGGGAGAGAAAGGAGCCAAGAAAGACTGACAGACTGAAATGAGACAGATCAGTTGGTTTTCGTTTTTTTTTAAATGGATGTTTACCTTTAATTTTACTGATATTATATCATAGGTACATGTTATTTTTATTTTATTTAATTTATATAGTTTTCGTATAATTTCACCATCATTTAAACCAATCGAATTAACAAAAGTCCTTATACCCATCAGGTTATCATCAGCACAAGTCATAAACGAAAGGTTAATAATAATAGCTAGGTAATCTTAGCTCTCACGTATTTAACACAGCTAATTAGCCTGAACTAGGTGCCCTAGGTTTAAAGGTGCTAGCCTGAGCTAGAAGCACCTATCTCAAGCTGAGCGCATAATTTATTTTGCACCCCTAGTAGCAAGAGCTATAGTCGGGGAGCTGGTGTTAAATTCGGAGGAAACACTTAACATAAGCTTATAACTTGTTTCTTTCCGTAGTGCTACTAGCAATATATTCTTCCATGGTATATCTTTCTCGAGTATGAAAAACTAGATCTGCTTGTCTGACGTTTCAGGTTTTCAATTACCTAACAGGATTTCTAATCCTTCGATTCTGCGGTCCTGTCAATCATGTTTATATTGCCTTGAAAGTAGACCTGTCTGCATGTACAAGTAAGAATCTTACTATCTTATTCTTACTAATATTATAAATGCGAAAGTTTGGATGGCTGTATGGATGTTTGTTACTCAAGCACGCCCCAACGGCTGAACGGATCTGGTTGAAATTTGGCACAGAGGTAGATTATAGTCTGGAATAGCACATAGGTTTCTTATCCCGGTAAATTAAAGAGTTCCCGCGGCAACCAAAAGCCTCTACCACGCAGACTAAGTCGCGGGCATTCGCTAGTGAAGTAATATAATATTTAAATTAAAATAGCCTTATGTTTAATTACAAATTAGGTGGTTAAAAAACTGTCAGTCTTCGTTAAAAACTCGTTTTAATTTTATTGAATGACAAGTTAGCAATTGTCTCCAATCTCACCTACTACGTAAACCTTGCTGCAATACAAATTTTGGGATTTTATTTTCCAATGTTTTCCATGAGCTCTTAGACCACTACCTCTTATAACAATATTCTGCGCTCTTAAGGAAGATGTAAGGGGTAATTAATGCACTCAGTGCATGGGGGGTGCTGAAGTGTTTAATGAAACATGATTTATGTTTATGTATTACTAACTGATGCCCGCGACTTCGTCCGCGTGGATTGAGGCTTTTTGGTTCCCGCGGTAACTCTTTAATTTTCCAGGATAAAAAGTAAATTTAATTAAGATCCATTCAGCCGTTTTGGCGTGACTGAGTAACAAACATCCATCCATCTATCCATCCATCCAAACTTTCGCATTTAGTAAAGATGAGTCTCATACAAATGTAATTAATATTGGAATTTACCTGCTATTTCTATTTTATTTGTAAAACTAGGTCCTGGCCTTATGGATTGAGGTTATTATTTTTATTTTATTTTATTCCACTACAAGTTAGCCCTTGAATGCGACCTCATCCAGGAACCCTCGCGTGCGTCTCCAGAACACCTTACCAAAGTTTTATCATAATCTGATGGATGGTTTCGGAACGCATAGAGGATAAACATACAAATATTGATTTTTATTTATATAGAAGATTTAAACTCTCTTACAAAATATGTTATTAGTGTTAATGTTAATTATGTTACCACTGTGCTATCACCGCTTTTATATAGTATACGTGACAATACTATAACCTACATAGGTATACGTCGATGAAATCAGTGCCTGAAATTACGTCAATAATAACCGAAACTTGTGAACTCGGCTGTCGGGTAAGTAGAGCATTTTTCCCCTAACAGCACAGTCGCGTGCGAAAAGCACATTAATCGGTATTAACGCGAACTACCCTCTCCGCCGATATATGCGAGCTTTTGAACTGCATTGCAGATAGTTAACAATACGCATCCCGGGACAATAATCTGTATTACAGTGAGACATGGGCTATAATTGCGTGAACTAGCAACAGAAGTATGAATATTCCTATGGGTGAACGCTCTGTACGCGAATGATACGATTTAATTCACTTTGTCGGTTTCAAAGAGACTAATTTAAAATGTCGTTGGATTAGATAACTCTATAAACTAAACTACTCACAAATTAATTATTATTTTTAAATTAATTAATTAATTATTGTAGTTCAAAGCGTTACTTTTTAATTTCCCCGGATAATTAGTAGGTAAGTAGCATTAATATTGAGTAACTTGTTCAAGAAGTTTCAAGATTAGCCGCACGGAGGAGATATACTAATGCACAAGTGTTTGCTCCAACTTAAGCAAAAGAGCGCTTTCTATATTACCAAGCTATTTTCAAATGAAAGAAAGATTAGACGCTTAAGGCCCTGTGTAGCGTAAAAGGGGGTTTTTAAAAGCAGTGTATCCATCAAACGGTGACATACTCGTAATGTACGCTTGTAAAAATAATTTGCTGTTTTCAAGACCTTTAAACAGCCATTGACGCATCTCAAAATACAACTTTAAAAAAATCTCTGCATTGAAATTTATTTTAAACATACCTCTTAGTTTACCTTTTAAATCACTTTTTCTTCTTAATGAAACCAATAATTTGCTCTAGAAATATAAGATCAAGATTCAAGATTCATATTTCTAAATCAAACACATTGCCGAGATTAATTTGTATTGAAAAGTAAATATTTATATTTTTACAAATTATTTCTTGCATTTTTTGAGACATGCGCTTGCTCGATTTCACCCCCGCGCGCCTGTGTTTTCAGCTCGTGAGCTCACAGCGCCTTAACGCTGAGGCTCAAAACTGCCAACTACCTAACTCCAGACTAGTACCATTACCTATTCTGTGCTAGTACTGAGAATTTCTACTCAAAAAAACACAATACTTTATTACGCATTCGTACATGATAACTACAACACCGAAGTTTATACTTTTTTGCGGATTGTGTATTTTTTTTTTCCACTTAAAGTTAGCCCTTAATCTGGTCTGATGGTAAGTGATGATACAGTTTAAGATGGTAGCGGGCTAACCTGTTAAAGGTACAGCAGTTATATTAAAGCCATACCTACCTTTTATCAGTTTTTAATAATAATAATAAAATCATTTATTCCAACTCCAAAAGTTTATACAAAAGAATTACATGATAAAATGTATAATGTTATCACAATCATTTCATATTTTATATTCACATTTAAATGCCATCGTACCGGAACGCTAAATCTGTGCCGCCAAGAGATTTAGCGTTCCGGTACGATGTCTTTGCCGTTAGGGTGGTAAGTAGCCACGGAAAGCCTACCAGACCAGCCGGGTATGAACCCGAGACGTCCCGCTCATAAGACAAAAGCGCTCATCGCTGCGCTAGGGATCGTCAGCCACTTCCCGTCACGTCCATCTTGCTGGGTTTTGATATGATCTAACTTGAATATAAAACACTGTAAACATCGAAAATAATAAATAATTTAATCGAATCATAACAAAATCGAATAAAGCATAGCGAAATTCGATTACGACCGCATCATAACGCCGGGCGTCCGCAAAACCGTCTGCCGCCGCGGTTTAAAATGAATAAATAATCGAGTTTCCGAATTTAGGGCAAATCTTCGTAACGAGTTGGAAACAAATAAAGGCTGCGGAGGTTATTATGCCAGGCAATAAATAATAAAGCGTACCGCCCCGGTGGGGCTCAAGTTTTAATACGAATGCTGTGTTGACACGGCCAGCGGCTTGGCTAGGGGTAAACACCTTTCCCGAAAACATGGTTTAGTGTACGGTAAGGGAGACGTACGATATACCAAAACAAGCGTATTGCCGTCGGACATCCCGTAATAACGTAAGGCTTTCGCTATTTTAATACTAGCTTATGTCCGCGCCTTCGATCGCGTAGATTGAGGGGTTTTTTGGTTCCCGCAAGAAATCTTTAATGTTTCGGGTAAAAGAAATAAAAATACTATCTATCTCTGTGCCAAATTTCATCCATATCCGTCCAGCCTTTCTGGCATGATTGAGTAACAAACATCCATCGATCCAAACTTTCGCATTTATAGTATTATAGTTGAATAAGACGAAGTTGCGGGCATTAGCTACGAGTAGTTAAAGATAAAGGTACAAACTGTGGGTACAAAGAACCTAAAGAAATCAAAAAACCTCAATCCACGGGCATCATCTAGTTATCTAGTAAATAATAAAACAATACAAAATCATTTAGATGATTTAATTTAATGTTCGGAGTAATAAAGCTTCATTATAGCAACACTGAATCATTTTCATGAAAATTTGCGTTGACTTTTAATGGCACCCGCACATAACGACTATTACCATAAATACATCGAAATTATATCGATATCCATTTACAAGCAAACCTCATACATGTTCATTCGACATTAATAATCCATATGCAATAATATCGATAATTACGAATCGTCGCTTTTCCGGTATCGATTCGTGACTCGGCCGAATAGTCGACGCCCAAAATCGACATTGAGTTATAATGAAAATCACATGATTATAAATTAAAGTTCATTAGCATTCTGTGCAGGGTAATAATCGCATAAATAATCGATTCCCACGTCCGAATGACCAATTTGCAATAATTAAAAACAAATTCGGCCGTATAGAATACATTGAATATTTTAATTGCAAATCGAGTGCTCGTTTATGCTGAAAATCGATTTTGGTAGATACCAAAGGATTATTCTATGGAAGGTATTGTATGAATAAAAATTGAAAACTGGCAAGTACCGTTTTATTCGTGGTTACGAGGAAATAGATTTGAATTTTTGGGCGCTTTAGCTTTATTGTTTTTGTTAAATGGCTTTTGGTTTAGATTTTAAAGCAGTTTTACAAAATACTGGCTGACGCCCGCGACTTCGTCCGCCCGTCGTCCGTGGATTGAGGTTTTTTGGTTCCCGCTGGAACTCTTTAATTTTCCGGTATAAAAAGTAGCCTATGTGTTATTTCAGGCTATAATCTATTTCTGTGCCAGATTTCGTCCAGATCCGTTCTGCCGTTCTGGCGTGATAGAGTAACAAACATCCATCCATACATTCATACATCCATCCATCCAAACTTTCGCATTTAGAATATTAATTATAAATATGAATGCTTCATGGTATGATCGTACTACCAAGGTATTTTACACCTTTGTGGTTGAATAAAATAATACGCAGATCTGTGTACTAAATGAGGGATGGCTACTTTTGATATACAATAAAACGGTACTATTAAGTATTCTGTGGTATTTATTATCTTTGGTACATTCAAAAAAAGTTATGTCCATGTGCGATATCGTAATGTCGTAACATATTCGACTCGAAATAACACAATTAACATTCAAAGGGTGATCCGAGTCTTCCGCGCGGATATTTACATGAATATTCCCCTCCCCCCTCTTCCTCCCTTTTCAGGTCCCTGTCCCAGGGCTTCGTTCATACAAAAAGCTACGCGATTCCTACCTCGAGGGGAGAAGAAATCTGTTTTCCCCTTTAACGAAATAACGTACCAATTGATCAAAAAATATATCGTAGCGAGGGATTCTTTTGATTTACTGTAAGTTGCTAGCTACACAATAATGTGTAGCTAGCTGATGCAAGCAACTTCGTCCGCGTGGACTAAGCTTATGCCCCTATCCAGGTCTTTAACTATACCCTGCAAATAATCACGTCAATCCGATTGAAGGACAAAAACTGGAAGCTATTAAAAAAATATTTGTATCAGGGTCTGCTTATAAGTCCCTGGTTATATACTTGGAACGTGCGTGCGTGCTGTGGCAGCATATTATCTGAATGGCTCAGTTAGAAAGTAGGTACAATAATTTTCATCTCAATCATGCACTCTTGACAGAGTGGTCGTATCTGCTGGGGCTTGTACGTGCTACGACAATCGACAGTTATCATTAGCTTCCTGTTAGAGTTTGGAATAGCCACGCACGATGCTTCTCTGCTTGCAATGAATAAAAAAAATAGCTTTTGACGTTTCATGGCTATTCCTTGGTGCATAAAGAAAAACTTAGATAGTCATAACTCTTTATAGTTTATACCTTAGAGATCACTAAATCTATCGAGATCTTCCATCTAAATGTTTCTTCTCAACAGTGCTGAGGAGTGGGGGTAGGGGTAGGTAGAGTAGGTTATGTCTCCTCTTTGGCATGCTACTCACTAGACCACGTTCATACGTTAACGCGCACCGCTATTAATTTTTAATTTCGCTTTTACGTGTTTTTGTACTTTGTTTTTATTTCTCGTTTAAATTGACCAGTTTATTGAGCCCGGTTTTCACCCGTGACTGCCTTTCAGTGGCGTATCAGTATATACCACTCGATATTGAAGGCTATTTCGTATTAATTTGTAGAGCTTCCCTTTGTTTGTACTGTTTATGGTAGGTACAGAGAAAATTAAATGTACGTTTTAATTTATTTTCCTCGCGGATATTTTTTATGCACTAGATAATCCCCCCTAGTGGTTGAGACGTTCGATCTGTTCTAGTGGTCGGAGATTCGAGCCTCGGACACGCACTTCGAACTTTGCTAAGCTGCGCGTTTTTTTTTATCGCAAGACAGGCGTGCGCTTGACGACTATCATGCTTTTGAAAAGCAATGATGAAGTCTAGGTTGGAGTGCGCTTGTCTAGAAAATGTGTATACATTCTTGCCTTGAAGGTACTCAAGTCACACTTGGCAGGAAACAGTGCTTCAAGCAATTAAATATTACTTGCTATAACTTGGGTTATAATGGCGATGGAAAAAATCGTGAGGAAACCTGCATGCGCGAGAGTTCTTCATAAAGTTCTCAAAGTTATGTGAAGTTTCCTGATCCGCTCTTGGCCAGTGAGGTAAACTATGACCAAACTATGACTATGAGGCGTCAAGCACGAAACTAGCGACGATGACAGCGGGGCGATGTGGTCCGAGAGCTGGCGACGAATTTCGGGAAGGCAAACTTAAATTGTGAAAAAATATTACTTCGTCTATTGACGAATCCAGTCCTACCAGTCTGGTAGAGTGTTTGCGGTTATTTCTCTAAAAAAATATTTTATTAAAATTCCCAAAAAATATACTTTTGACAATCTGAAATTTGAATCACTATTTACTGAGTAATTTCTATAATACCTGCAAATCGCCAGACAAATTTGTCGGTTTTAAACAATTCCCAGATGTGAATAAACTTTTCAAATGAGTACAAATTGTGACGAAATTCGTAGCCAGCTCTCCGACTAATCGCATCGCCCCGCTGCCGCCGTCGCTCCCCCGTCGCTAATTTCGTGCCCGTACACTGAGGGGTATAGGTTTAATATAACTGGGGTACCTACCCCTAACACGTTAGCCCGCTACCATCTTAGACAGCACTTATCATTAGGTGAGATCGCAGTCAAGGGCTAACTTGCAGTGGATTAAAAACCCTTCTCATTCTAAGAGGAGACTAGTGCTCCATAGCAATGAGCTGAATTGATGATGATGATGAAAATGATGATTATAATGATGATGGTGCTGATGATGATGACTATCCCCGCATTTCCTCTGAAAAACCGCCTTTAGAAAAGTTATTCTTTTCTGTACTTTTCACTTTTCCTAATTAGCAATAATAATGCCCGCGAACACAGCCAGTGCATTTAGCTGATGAGCATGCTTTTTTTTTCTGTTTTGTTGTTTTAGTTTGGAATAATAATGGATTGCTTTTTTTTCTACAATGCGTTGAAGTTTTTGTGAGAACAACATAACTTTTTTAACTTTTTAAACATGCCTACACACTTACCGGTCAGACTTACCTACTCACTATGTATAAGATGTTTCAAACTTCAAACTTCAGTGTTTTTATTCAAATAAACTTTTACAAGTGATGGTAAGTAAAGATGCAGTCTATGTTAGTAGCGGGCTAACCTGTTAGGGGCATGGCAATTTTACTAAACCCATACCCCTAATCGGTTTCTCTTTCCACACGGCATCGTACCGGAACGCTAAATTACTTGGCGGTACGTCTTTGGCGGTAGGGTGGTAACTAGCCACGGCCGAAGCCTCCAGGCCAGACCAGGGCAAATGCAGAAATTAAAAATTCTCAAATTGACCCTGTCGGGGATCGAACCCGGGACCTCCGCACGTTAAAACAACAGCGCTCAACACTGCGCCAGGGAGTTCGTCTAAGGGTCATAAAAGGAGGTAACTAAGTATCTTATTTTAAATCGTCTGATTTTTCACAATTCTTTTTTCAAATTGACATTAATATAAAACTACAATCTGTCCGTGCAGACGGCGCGGTGACAGACACAACAAAACCAAAAACGCACGGCGGTTTCACTAGCAATATCATATTTTTTGCGCCACAATACGAGGTGCTATTTTTAACGATCTCGAGACGTCGTCGCTTCTCATAAGATTTTATAAAATAGTCTGCTAGTGATAGTTTAGAACAAATTTATTTTTTGAACTGAAAACTTCTTTAGGCGCGTTGGCCGTTGAGCACTTTTGGGTAGGGGGTAAAAATGTAGATTCGCGTGACCGACATGCTCGCGAACAGCGTCATGCTCGCGAACATATAAATATACTCCATTCGAAATTAAACTTTAACGCCTTATTGTTAAGGTTTATATTTTAATAATTTTAAATAAAATAAAATATTAAATTTTATATTTTTGGTGACTAAATATATAATAATATATACAATTTCTTAAAAAATCTTTAAAATCTAAATTAAAAACTAAAAACTAAAAATTAAAAATATAATCTATGCCGCTGCAATGAGGCAATGTGCCCAGAACGCTGGCTGCGTTACCCCGCTGAATAGCCAAACTTATATGTTGGCCGAGGTAACTGCCAGCCCTCCGGTCACCTGTGGACTCTGTGAGACGAGAAGATAGATCCTTAAAAAAGGATCTAGCATCTTCGCCCCACGAAGACTAAATTGAATTTGTTATTTGATTATTATTATTAAATAACTAGCTAATGCCCGCGACTTCGTCTGCGTGGATTGACGGATTTCGGTTCCCGTGGGAACTCTTTAATTTTCCAGGATAAAATGTATGTGTTAGAAATTATGGAATTAATAATAGAATGGATTAAAATAGTCTATCTATTGGGTAATATTTGTCAAGAAATTCCGATGCATTATTTTTACTCTATCATGTATGGCGGCTGGTCCTGTAAATATTTTGTGAACATAACCTCTTCTAGCAAAGGATCCGTTAAAAACGATCCTGTAAAATATACAGACCTGTTTTTATTAATGAGCCCTGGGGGGGGGGGGGGGGGGGGGGCTACTGCTATCGCTTAAAGCAGTATTATTTCAAAATGACTGTTTTATGTCACGTACCTTGACGTGCCTAAAATAAGGATAATAAATCCAAAACACGAACATCAACAATATTAAAACAATACGCCTTTAAGCGATGGTAGTATGCCCCTTGAGCTATTAAACATCGAGTAGTCGCAATTCCGTTTTGGCTTAACACGAGATTCCGTAAAAGGTTACATCCGACCGTAAAAAGTTAATACACGTGCCGATTTATGTGACCTTAGCACCGCTTTCACATTTAACCGATACGATATTAATATCGGATTCACAATCCATGCTAATTTAAAAAATGCGAAAGTGTTTGTGTCTATCTCTATCTATAAGGTAGAACATATAAAAACCTTAATTATTTCTACGATCGTAGAATTTACTTAAATGAGCTTGAATTCCAGCTGATGTTCTAAATCTTATGGTCAAATAAAATACTGAGTTGGTGAAAATAAACAGCTAAAAGGTCGTGATTTAAAATCTCACTGCAAAACAGGTATATATGAATTAACGCCAATTTTAGAAAATATTGTTTCGTATACTATGTACTAAAATACATAAGTATACCTAAGTACATTTTACGTGATCCGATATCGATCCGACATTACACCGATGTCGAGTCGTATTGTGTAGAGATGACGTTTTTAGCTTTTTACGGAAATAAATGCAGTTCGTAATTCTGCCGCTGGAGGGCGCTCTGGTACAATGGAAGGTAACGATTTCTTTTTTTTTGAAATTTTATTACAAGCGCCATTGTCGCGATCAAAGGGACGCGCAATAAAACGCCTGGAGGGCCGAAGGTATTCGGTTTTTATGTGCTGGTATTAATCTACGATAGCTTGGAGGCTGTATTGTTGCGTGAAAACTTTTTGCTTTATTTATGGTTTTCACGGTTGTCCGAGATCTTATTTCATGGTAAGGGTGATAGCGTTGTGATAACACGCACAACTGACAAGACAGGACAAAACTTCAAACTGCACCAAACCCGCAGTGGTGAGCGCTGTGGTCTTATAAGTGGGAGGTCCCGTTTTCGATCCCCGGCAGGGTCAATATTAGAAATTTTTAATTTCTGAATTTTCTCTGGTCTGGCCTGGTTTCGGCTGTGGCTAATTACCACCCTACCGGCAAAGACGTGCCGCTAAGCAGTTTAACGTTCCGGTTCCGTATGAATATGGGTTATTAGGGGTATGGGTTTAGCAAAACTGAAATACCCTTATCAGATTAGCCCGCTACCACATTAGACTGCATCATCACTTATCATCAGGTGAGGTCGCGGTCAAGGGCTAACTTGTAGAGGATAAAATACTACGTGCCGCGCCGCTCCGTGCATCTCAAGTGGGGCTAGACCTTTAAAAAATTGTTCCTATATATTTTTCTTTAATTTTGATTTCCTTTGACAGGCCATACGGAAAATTTTGCGCAGCCCCACGAGATACAAAGTAGACTGGAGTCGCAAAGAACTTAGTTACGATGATTGGGTTAAGGCGAATGATTCCAGTTCACTTACTTTTTGTGTTTATAAGAAGAATTACGCTTTTAGATGAAGTTATTTGATGTGAAATGAGAAGAAAATAAATTCTAAATATTCGTTCCGTATGGTATGATTCTAAGTGGAGTCGCAACGAACTTAGTTACGATGATTGGCTTAAGGCGAATGATTCCAGTTCACTTACTTTCGTATTTATAAGAAGAATAACGCTTTTGGATGTATTTTGATGTGAAATAAGAAGAAAACAAATCCTATTTTTTCCATATGGTATGATTCAGGCTTGTACCATCATTTCAACCAATTTCCAGGTCACTACTTTGCCACATCCTTCTGAGTACTATCTCCACTCCAAATGAGAAGGTTTTGGCCACAAACATTATGAAGAACTCTCGGGGATGCAGATTTCCCCATGATTTCCTTCACTCTTTGAAGCAAGTGATATTTCATTTCTTAAAACTCGCATACTTACCTACCAAATTCCGAAATGTTTAGAGGTCCCGGGAATCGAACCCGCGACCCAGTGTAGGAGGTCGGATGTGTAAACCTCCAGGCTAACACATCTTATGTACAATACTAACACCTACAACGACGTAAGTACAACAACGTTCTACAAGGTAGATACGATGTAAGTTTTAAAATAAGTATCTACTACTAGGTATATTATGTAGACATCTGTATTAAAGCAAATATAAGCAAGTGTACCTATATTCTGTCTGCTACGCTGTAATGGCTCAACTGTTCAGGCGATTTTGATGAAATTTAGGTTTTTTTAGGTTGCATCTCGGTACAGGACATAGACTTAGATACTTTTCATCCCAAAAAAACTAAAGTGTACCTACCGTAAGAAAGATAAAACCTATACCGTCGATACCTGCACCTAAATCAGAGGACGTAATCACGGGCAATAAGTAATGTGAAATACTCAAAGACTTTTTTCTTTTAAACCATGATATTGCTGTATTAAGTTTTTTTTTTACTACCCACTTAAACCACCAGCGGTCCTACATTAACTGTTGCTATGATAATGCAACATCTTTAAAACTATATATATTACTTCCTTAATATTTACAAACTGTAAGTTGCGCGCCCATTAAATATATTTACAACAATGAGCACTACATACAAATTATTACTACATGCCTACTGCTACATATTCATTAATGCCAATAACAACACTAACAAAGTAAAAATTTCTATATTTATATTCTAACGTGTAACTCATTTTAACAAGAGACCCCCCTTTTTTTTTTTAATAGCCACTACGCTTATTACTAAATACTAATACAATTTTATTTTTTCTCCTTCTTTTCCCCTTTCTCTCCCTTTCCCCTTCTTTTCCCTTTTTTATTTTTTTTTAATTTTTTTTTATTGAAATTAAAATCCTAGCATGAATATTAACCTAATTAACCTAATTACTCCTAGACATGTATATTAAACATGTACAATATGTCACCGGTGACAAGTGACAACAATTATGTCACCGGTGACAGGTGACAACAATTTTGTCACCGGTGACATGCGACCACAATAATGTCACCGGTGACAAAACCGGCGCCAGCTACTACTTGTTACACCGCCTCCGACTCCGAGGAGGAGGTGGAGGAGAGCGAGGAGGCCAGTTTCCGTTTCTGGTATCGGCCGTCTCCCCCGCCCCCCCGGAGACCCCGGGCTGTCCCCCGGACACGAACCGCCAGTTCACGTTATCCACCCCCTTCAGCTCATCCGCTGTGAGCCGAAAGCCTCGGGGGCAGTTTTTTAAGAGGAGTGGCGGTCCTGACGTAAAATTTGTCGGGGTATCCGGGGGACCCCCTTCGGAAGCCAGGACGGTAGGTCGGGTGGAGCCTCCGGATGTGCCTCCCAATGTTTCTGCTGGCACAGAACTCGCCGCATAGGAGTCACACGTATCCGCCCCCGACCGAGGCCCCCCCGCCCTCCCGAGTCTTAATGTCGCTCGCGGCCAGCCATTCCTTTCCAGTGTTGTCGTCGTGGGGCCCGCACGGCCCCGGTCCCGGCGAAGGCCGTTGACGGGCGGTGACGAGGGCCGTTTCGCCGGGACCGCCCCCTCCCGCGATGGGACCATTGGGGATACGCCTCCGTCGTCGGATTCTTGCTCCTCTTCCGATAACTGAGGAGACTGGTCACTCGGTCCCGTAGCTGCAAGCGGCTGGCGGGGGGACGCCACCGCCGTCGATGAGGAAGCCTCGACTGGTCCTGCCGAGGACCAACGCCCGGCACCGTCGCCAAGCCCTGCTCACAGTGGGGCGTCGCAGTCAGGGTAGCTTCCTCCCATGCGTCCCGCACCGCCTCCACGCTTGCATAACCCGTGCCAGCGGTGAGGTCCACCCGCATTTGCCCAGCCCCGGGCGCGGTCTAGACCCCATTCGGCACCGGGTACATTACTGTTGGTCCGGCGGGAGGCGTGCTATAAACTGAAGTCTGCGCCCCCGCCTCTTTCTTTTCTTTTAGCAGGATCAGAATGGTCTCCGCCAATCGGCCGTTCGCCTCGATCAGGGTGGCGACCTGCCCTCTTAAGTTATAGGTTTCTTTAATTGAAACCTCAACATTCTTCCTCAAGATCCCGCAGGTCGCACACCCCCGAGCGGGGTTGAAGGCCGCCTGGGCGAATCCTAATTCCGCCTCCATAACGCTGTACTTTAATACACAATACACTGATTAGTGTTTGACACTGGTAGTTGTAATTGGTTGGAGCGAACTGAATAATAACAATGCGCCCGCGCCGCGCGACCACTATGGAGCAACTAATGTTATATAATTCGAAACGACTTACAGCCACCCAACCTTTTGCGGGTAGGCCAGGAAAATATGTTCCCACCCTCTATTTGTCGTTAACTACCGGCCGACGTCGCAGATATGTCACCGGTGACAGGTGACTACGATTTTGTCACCGGTGACAGTGACTACGATTATGTCACCGGTGACAATAATTGACATAATTGTGTCACCGGTGACAGGTGACTACTATATGTATTTTCTTATAAAAAATTAAAAAAAAAAATATTTTACGGTAGAGCCATTCACTTTTGCTGCGGTTCGGACAGTTTTCTCCGCAAAGGCAATAAAGTGGTTCCGGCAATTTTCGTCGTTTAATACCGTTGGCAGATTTTCCAGGACGAGTGTCAAACCCATTCTGCACTCGCAGTCGTATCTATCAGTCATGAATCGTGGACAATCAATTAAAATATGCTCCACAGTTTCTGGTGTGTTAACATTGCAGATGCAGAATGGATTTGGCATTAGCTTAAACCTATGCAAGTATGATTTAAACCCACCGTGGCCTGTGAAAATTTGTAATCTTAAGTTGTTTAGGTCTAGCTTTCTTATGGTATGCTATGCTATATGCTGTGCCAACATCGGGGAAGAATCTTTTGGTGGTGGCTCCAGTTGTTGCTGTCGAATACCGCTCCTGCCATGTCTCTAAGGTGGTGGCCCTGATGAGGCGCTTGGCGAAGGACAACGGGAAGCGGTCGTACACTGGAGAAGTTTTACTTTTAATAGCTACTCTTTTGGCCAATTCGTCAGCTCTTTCATTGCCCAGTGTGCCCACATGCGCACGGATCCAGTAGAACTCCACATCTCCCCCGCAGTCTCTCAATCTGCTGATTTAGTGTTTTATCTCAGCCACAATGGGGTGTGTCATGTTCGGGTTGGCGAGACATTCCAGGGAAGACCTGGAGTCGCTACAAATCCGTGCCCTTTTAAGGGAGTCTTCCTTTCCCATGATTTCTATTATGAGCCCCTAGTATACCGACTAGTTCAGCCTGGAATACTGTACAATAGTCAGCAAGGGGCATAAGACGGGATCTTACCTCTTTATCTATTTTCCAGAATGAAGCGGCTGCTCCCACTTTCCCTTCAATTTTGCTGCCGTCCGTGTAAGCAATCGGTATATCGCCGGCTATCGCATCTATGTCTTCTTGAGTCTCTACGCTGCCGAAACTTATTCTCAGACGCTGGGCTGGGTGCGGAAGACTGAACGGGCTTATAGTTGTCTCCATCTCCCTGCCTGGTAATTGTGGGAGCGGATTACCTCTTTTTACTTCATATAGTTTCCGTACTTCTTGGGCTCGTAGGTCAAGCGGCAGGATTCCGGCCAAAATAGTGCTAGCCGTCAGTGACACCGTTCTGTGCGACTTCGAGATCTGTAACGCGAACATCCTGGTGACTCAGTCCAGTTTTTTCTTTATCTGGACTGTATTCGCTTTCGATGCCCAAACATTGGCTGCATATAGTATCGTTGGTTCGACCACTGCTACGTAAATTGTTTTTAGGATAGAGGAATTTAGTCCCCAATGGGCCCTAGCAGTTCTGGAAACTCCTTTATAAATATTTATTGCCTTGTCTGTGGCAAGTCTCACTTGCTCTACATAATTTAGATTTTTATCTAGTGTTAGGCCCAGTATCTTGATGTTGTCACTGACGGTCAAGTCTACACCATTCATTCTCAGTTTAGGTGTGTGGTATTTCAGTTTACGAGTGAATAGTGTAACTTGTGTTTTATGTGGTGCAAATCGTAATTTGTTTCGATCTCCCCAGGATGCTATGATGTTAAGGGTCTGATTCATCTCGGTTTCTAACTGTTCGCCGTAATTAGCTGTTCCAATGAGAAGAATATCGTCCGCGAAAGCTTGTACTTGGACTCTAAGTTGGTCTGTTTCCTCCAGAAGGCTATCCAGGAGAATGTTCCACAGTAAAGGTCCGCACGTGGAGCCCTGTATGCAGCCTTTATTTGTTTCCCTACTAGCTTCCGCTGCTGAGTACTGTACAGTAACGCTTCTGGAGGACATGTAGCTTGCCATAAGTTTGATGAATCTTGGTTCAACCTTCTTGCGCGTGAGCTGGTGCAATATTGCAGGCCACCAAGCATTGTCGAATGCGCCCTCGATGTCTAAAGACACTGCAATAGCCATCTTCTTAGTGTGTATAGCTTCCTCGATTATTTTAACAGCATCGTGTAGGGCGTCTTCTGTGCCTTTTTGTGGCATGAACCCGTATTGTCTGGTATGTAATTTATTTGTGTTCCCTAATTGCCATAATATCCGATTAGCTATGATTTTTTCCAGCACCTTTCCGAAAATCGGGAGCAGTCCTATCGGTCTGTAGGACTTTGGTGCTGTATAATCTTCCTTATTGGGTTTCGGGATAATTTTTATTGTGGCTTCTTTCCAAACTGTGGGGAAATACGTGAGTTCGAGACATTTGTTGTACAAGGCTTTGAGTGTTTCCGGGTCAACCAGAAAAGCCTTACAACATGTGTCCGATGTTAGGCCGTCTCCCCCCGGTGCTTTCTTCGGGCTCATGTTCTCTAAAACTGAGGTGATTTCATTAGTCGTGAAGTAGCAAATTGTGTCAGGTCTGAGCGCCGCGATCTCTTTCGAAACTAACTCTCTCAATGTTGCTTGTTCTGGGGTATCTGTTTCTGGATCGTCCCTGGGATAAAAAGTGATGGCCAGAAGTTCGGCTGATTGCTGAGGGGGTAGAATAGTTTTGTTGTAAGGAGATCGAAGTAACTGGTCTCCTTCCTTTGTCGACTTCTGAGTATTCTGTATATTCCGTCCCATAGGGATTCTCGGTCCTGCCTTTCACAGAACTGCTTCCAGCTGGATGTTATTGTGTTGAGCATTAAGGTTTTATACTCGAGCAGCTCTGCTAGGTAATCTTCGGTTATAATCGGTTTCCTTCTAGGGTTGGCTTTTTTTATTTTCCTTCTTTTCCGTATGACTTCCCTCTTTTTGGACGTTAGTTCTGTGGTCCACCATTCAGATTTGCCAATTTGCACTGTAGGTGAAATCTTTGGTATCGCATTGTCGCTAGCTTCCGTGACTCCGTCCACATATTCGTTTACTAGTTGCTCAAGGGCTTCGGGGTCTCAGATATTCGCTAATTGTTCTTCAGAAATTCCCCTGCTCGTGAGAGTTTCAGATAAAATGTTAGCGAAAGTAGCCCAAGCTGCTTTTTTAGTATTATATCTGCGGGTTGATCTTCTTAAACTAGTTTCCCCGACCCTTTTGCATAGATCTAGACTAAATAGTATGGCTCGATGATCTGAGGTTGTGACAAAATCCGGGTTCACCCTCCAACGCTTGATCTTGTGTAGTCATTGAATAGGTACTAAAAAAATTACCAGAGCACAGAGTGACATCCACTATACTTGTATATGCTCGATTGTTTCTTACAGCGTAGAAAGTTGGTACACTTCCTTCGTTGAGTACTTGGAGGTTCAGCTGTGCCAGAGCCTCCACGACCCTAGCCCCCCTGTCGTCCTCCACCTCGCATCCCCACCAGGGACTCTTTGCATTGAAGTCTCCAGCGACGATTACATGGTCAGCATTTAGGTTACCTATTATCCTTTCAACTACGAGGAGATCCTCAGCTATGTCCTTGTTGCCTTCGAAGTATACTGATATTAGTCCTAAGGTATAATTATTAACTTTAATGCTACAGGCCACTATGGTCTCGCTTATAAAGTCTGGGTTCTCTGTTACATTGGTGTTATTGTCTACGACGAAAATTGCCGACTTAACCGGTTTATCCTTGTTAAAGGTTTTTTTTTAATAACTCTATGCGGTATCGTTACCATTGCGCTTGCACCGACATAGGGTTCCTGAATCATGAGGACCGAGACGTCATGTCTCGTTGCCTCATGCAGACACTCTTTTTGGGCTGCGTATCCCCTCCCCAAGTTAACCTGAGTCATGTTTAGATGATATGACTCCCTTACTTTTTGGCTGTCTGTATTCTGTCCTGCATTATATACTGGGTCGCCTTTAGCAATACTGCTATACTATGCGGTCCCACTTCTGCCATTCCGGGCATGCAGCGTTATAAGCCGCGTGCTTACCAGAAGCTTCGCCCCCGTTTTTTAAGCAATTAATGCAAGTCGGGGGGTCGGCTTTCTTGATCTTCTTATCATGTAAATGATAGAGGAGCATGGATTTGATCGCTCTAGCAATGCTGGGGACAGCGGTTACTTATGTACACATTGATATAGTAATTGTAAATGAATTATTTAAAAAGAGCAACCACCGAGTTTCTTGCTGGTTCTTCTCGGTAGGAATGGCATTCCGAACCAGTGGTAGATTCACTTGACGATTCAAAAGTACTTGTAAAAGTTTATTTGAATAAAAAATATTTGATTTGAAAAAATATTTGATTTGATTTGATTTGGGGCATTGTCGGGTGTCATGTCTACCCGCGCAATGACCACAGCCGGCCTCTGGGTTTCGGCACTCTGTGCTGTGCAGTTATTGCTGTATTTCTCCCGCAATACTTGAGAACAGAAAGCATTAAAAGCATAAAATCCCAGCAGCTTCTCGCTCAGATAACACAATTAGCAGGCAATCTTCACAAGCAGTCTGGCTGAAAGCAACGCTATACGTGGCTAATGTATCGTCTTTGCTAAGTGACGTACGTATACTCTTTGTAGCTGTTATAGAGTTTTAAAGATAAAGGACGGATATTCTTCTTACAAATTGTTTTTTAAATTAACTTGAAATGTTTGTTTAGATCAAGTCTTGCAACTGAATTTCAAAACAGTATTGATTGAGCTTTAAACAAATATTTAAAAAAAAATTGGATACACGTTTAGTTTGGATGACAATGCATATTTGGCTAAAAGACGTCATTCTAAATCCAAAATGGCGAACCCCCAAAGATAGCGGAATAGGTAGTTATTTCTATGCAGATATGGGTATCAGTATCAATTGAAAGGGTTTGCTGAGAAGAATACGGAAAATAAAATGACGTCACACTTAATTCAATATGACAAACCATAAAAGCTTGTTTTTAATTGTTTTTATGATATCATAAAATGTTGTCAACATCGGTTCGAACAAAGGAGCCGGGGAAACAGACAGATAGACAGACCGACAAATTAAACCGTCATTTGTAATATAAGTATGGATGTTTTATATTTCGCTGGCAACCCAATTTAATATTATATTATTACGCTACCTACCTTCACTTTGGCAGAATATTAAACTCCATCGAATATCGAACGATGTGCAGCGTAGCACGGTCCAAGAGACCGCAATATGCAATACTCAGTGGCACGTGCACAAATGCAAATCAACCCGTGCACGGTCCAAATGTTGCCGATAGCTATGAAATATTTTCATGGTACAATTGGTTGTATGCTATGAAGTAATAGGAATGATGCCTATATCAAAAATAAATTATTTCTAACTAATTATTAAATAGAGGGTCTTCCAAAAGACCTAACATTCACATCCTCGGTTAGTTTTAAGTTTGATAACCATTTGAAAATATAGATTAAAGAAAACAAGTGCGTTGAAATTATATGATGTCATAACTGTGAATTCCATACAACTTCCATACTAGAAGTGCGTTTTTAGGTTTCATAAAGAGTTGCTGATTTGATTGAGTTGTCATCATCCCTGTTCTATTGAAAAGTATCTGAGTATAATATAGTCGGATTTTTTTAACCAAAAATAGTAGTTTTTTCCAGTCAAATAAAAATAAATACTAGCCGGAGTACATAGGCCCTATTGCAGAAACGCCAGGTTATCATTTTAACCCAGAGCTAACTCTTAAAATGATAACCTGGCGTTTCTCTGGTACTTTGACAGAATTTGTATAGAACTTCTGTCAAAATTTCAAATTTATATACCTACCTGTGTTAAACGTAACCTGGCGTCACTACAAGCCAAGTCTATTTGAGAGTTCAATCTCTATTTTTAGTTCTAGAGTAGAGTTCATTAGGAAATTTATAATTTCTGTATTTTTTCTGGTCTCCTCTGGTGGGAAGCCGTGGCTGGTTACCAGTTACCTTCCAGCAAAGCCGAGCCGCCAAGCGATTTAACGTTCCAGTACAAAGCGTAAAATCTAATGTCCCACCCGAATCCGGGTAAAAAAGAACAATTACGTAAGTAGAAATGTGACGGTCGTAAATCAAAGAAGGAGATTAACCGGGCATACGTTCGACGAGGCGAGAATACATTAGCGAATAACCGGATATCCGTGAGTACCCTAATGCGATTATCGCTGTTCTTTCGCTTTTGAATTTGGAATTCTGTTTGTTTCTAATCTTAACGACGGTGCAAGATGTACGTAATGCGAGAACTTTGCTATTATGAAAGCTTTGGCTTCAAAGCATGTTACCATAATAAGCTTATACAGAGTTTTTAGTAATTACGCCTTTAGTTTAGTTAAATTTTGCAAGCATTCTTGCCACCAGCATGATTTATATTGTAACTAGATATTCCCACGACTTTTAAGATGTTTGATTCCCGCGGGAACTCTTTAATTTTTCGGGATAAACGTAGTCTATGTCCTGCCCCGGGATAATCTACTCCTGTACCAAATTTCATCAAAATCGGTTGAGCAGATGGACCGTGAAAGCGTAGTAGACAGATAGACAGACGGACAGACAGACAGACACATATATTTATAATATTAGAATGGATAGTATGGATTAGTTTAGGCAAGCTAGCTTGAAGTTCTATTGTATTGTTTTCAATAAATATTAAAAACTTCGTCCATTTGATTTTGCACCTTGAAATATTTGTGAATTCCGTTGTGGAAAATTTTCAAATTCAAGCAATAGCGGATAAACAGTATTGTATTGCATCGGAGGCGAATAAAGAATCAATTGGCATCGGAGGTGAAGACGCAATAACAATCGCATCGGGACCGTGTCAGCTCCGTAATGCGAGATCCGTGTTCCGACTTTGTAGACAACCTGCGAGTACCTACTGTTGAGAAACTGTTTGAAATGAACCTGTTTTTCAGTACTTACACTAAATATAACTGGATTTGTACGATTCTGTAGTGTTATCAAATATTTACAATGTATTCTTTATAATATGATATGTTAAGACTCTACCACATGTTCGGAAAATTGTTCTACTGAGAAGAGCCGACAGGAAACTCAGCAGTTGCTCTTTTCGTAAAAAAGAAATAGGTTACAGTAAGTAAATACGTTACAAGTAATTACACTGACTTGTGGGTCACTGGATGCGAGGCCGGTTGCCTCCATGCAACTTTGTCATCCAGAAAATCTTCGATGGTGTAATAACCTCGAAATAACAAATGCTGTTTAACACGGTCTTTAAATTTATTTAATGGCTAATCTAGAAAAGGAAAATGTATTAATTATAATAGTGATAAATAAATTAATCTCCTAATTTTATAAATAAAAACTTAACTAAAACTGGCCGATTTGTCCCTCAAAGCAGAGACAGCTGACGCTAATCAGTGGGCGTACTGCCATCGCTAAATGCAGTATTATTTTAAAATTGACGTTTTATATGACGTACCTTGACGTCCCTAAAATAAATTAAAATAATACTGCTTATAGTCTCACCGGTGACAGTGTCGCTAATATCTACCTATCAAAAATAAAATAAAAACCAAAACTAAACATATAAAAATTGGTTCCAATTATGGCCATCGGGTCAGATAAGTTTGTCGGACTGTAAAAGCAGCGGTTGTATGCCTCCTGTTCTTCAAACAGATGTCGACACGATGGTGTAGTAATAATTTATTAACTTACGAAAATATATTTTTAATAAAATAAAAAATACTGCTGAGTTTCTTCCTGTTTCCTAATGAAGTCTGGAGCTCTACAGTACGTAATACCTACTAGTAAGTGGCATTGACGCGCCTATATAAAAAAAATGTTAAGGATGTTACCGATACCTGATGTTATCTCTGAGAGATAAAACCAACATATTCGTAGCTTATAGCTTCGCTAATATAAAATACGTCATATCACAAGTCATATATAGACATAGTAGGCGAGCTACCAGTCTCTCATAATGGAAGCATTACTAATTCAGCACAGTTGTGCCTTCGGATGTACTACTGATTAATAATTAAAGGACGTAACTGTGAGATAACGAATCTTCTCCATTTTCAGTAAAATGCTTTTTTTGAATCCATTTTTATTTCGTAAGAAGGAACCGCGATTGCTTAGGAGTTAGGGCGGTTTCAAATAAGTGTTTTTTCGACACGTTTAAGCTTGTTTTTGGAAGCGCGTTTAGGCGCGCCCGATGCCACACGTGCAACTCTTGCGAGCATTGACGTTGATGCTCCCGAATGACCCACGGGCCCGGGTGGACAGGCTGGAAAAGCAGCGCGTTTACGCGCGTTCGGATTGTTGAACCGGAACGCGCGTAAGCCAGTTTGAGCTTATACTTACGCGCAAAAAATACGCTAGCCTGAAACCACCCTTAGAACAAAATGCTCTAAAAAGATAACTTGTTGCTAATGTAAAAATTCCTTATTGCTGCGTGTTGTGGCACATTTCACATTTCACATCCTTCCAATTTCAAGTTTCATAAATATCAATTTTACAAAATATGTTTTTCATCTTTTCAGCGGTTTTCAGCTTTTGAGCAGCGCGAGAGATTTATCGCTTACGCGTACACCTAAAACTAACCGGTTGTCCTACGTGAGCAACAAACGCGACACCGCGACTAAATACGATGCGACGCGACAGTATCAAACAGTAGCTGACCTTTCACGTGTAGTACGACAAGTTTATCATATTATATCGCGTCGTATCCCGTCGCGTCGCGTCGCTTCTGTCGGTCAGCTAGGCTAGGACAACGGGTAAGGTACCTACTGGTAGTCCACAACAACAGAGAACTCATGTCCATCATCATGCGGAGAAAACGGGCTAATAACGGCTTCTATACTATAACGGTAAAATAACAGTAACACTTAACAGTGCAACAATCGTGAACAAGTCATCGATCGACTAACCCTTTACTGCTATTAGCTTAAATCCATTATCGCAGCCAGAATACCATAAACTCAGCCAATCACACCAATTGAGACTGTTGTCATGATTGATACAGTTTCACCGTAATGGACCAGCGGAAGTTTGCCAGTGAAATATAAAGTGAATAATCTATAAGCTCATTACCGGCTCTCTTTTAACTCTAAAAGCTGATGGGAATTTTGTGATGAATTAATAAAGTTTCGTGAATGGATCTTAATCGATTTTCGCATCGACGCGCTGGAGGCATGATGTTAAAGGGCTTGAACAATGAAGTTTACAATGCACGGCTCAAAGGGGCGTCAGACTCAGGACGTATCGTATCATACTAATATTATAAATGCGAAAGTCAGTTTGTTTGTTGGTTTGTTGGTTTGTTGGTTTGTCCTTCAATCACGCTGCAACGGAGCAACGGATCGACGTGATTTTTGGCATGGGTATAGTTGAGGACCTGGAGAGTGACATAGGCTACTTTTTATCCCGGAAAATTGAGGAGTTCCCGAGGGAATCAAAAAAAACTTATTCCACGCGGACGAAGTCGCGGGCATCAGCTAGTATCTTTATATGTAAAGAAATTCTGACGCAGCATGCAGTCTGTTCAGATTGTTTTTAATTAATAAGTAATGGTTTTTGTTGTTTTTAATGTAATTATGTAATTTATGTTTTATTTGGGTACGATAAGGCTGACATACAGCTAATAATGTAAAAGCCTTTAGGTAAATAAATGATTAAAAAAAAAACTTTTAATATTTGCAATGAAACATTTGCCGTTTTCGAATCCACTAAAACGAAGGCGTAACTGTGGTCTGTGGCCTAGTGGTCCCGCAACATTGTCATATTTAAACTCAAATTTATTGTTTACTAGCTGATGCCCGCGATTTCGTCCGCGTGGTTTAAGGTTTTTGTGATGCCCGCGGAACTGATTAATTTTCCGGGATAAAAAGTAGCCTATGTCACTGTCCAGGTCCTCAACTATTCCCATGCCAAAAATCACGTCGATCCATTGCTCCGTTACAGCGTGATTGAAGGACAAACCAACAAACAAACACACTTTCGCATTTATAATATTAAAGTGTGTTTTTCTTGTAGGTAGCATGATATATCTTGAAAAACCGGCAAGAAACTCAGCATCTACTTATACTTAAAGTAGTGCTGAGGCTAAGTTATGATATTAGATAAATGGCTAACTATCAGCTATATGGGTACCATATACAACAGCAGAACCATCGCAACAGCAGGATGGTAACTAGCCCTGGCCGAAGCCTCCCACCAGTCCGGACTAGAGCCAATTTAGTCATGATAATTTGCCACTACCTCGGGAATCAAACCGCGCATCTCTCAATTATAAGACCACAGTATTAACCGCTGCGCTAAGGAGATCGTCGAAACCTAGTCGTCCTAATGCTACTATAGGTGCCATTCATCGGATTTAAAAAAAAATGTCGCTGCAAAGAGTCTTTCTTCGTCCTTTCTACCGTCGACATTTTCTTTCAAGTTAGTAAATTGTAGGTGCGCTCGAATGGACGGTAACAAATTCTAAATCGCTGGACTTATTTGCGCTGCAGTTGCGACTGTGAAGGGAGTGTTAATGGGTAAAGTAGGTATACGTGGGATCCATGTAATCCTCTTACCACAAGGATTTAAGACTTCTTGGACTTGGTGAAAGGGGGATTTCGTGACTTACTCGTAGAAAGCCACGCCAATAGGGATGATGCCTATGTCAAAAATAATTAATTTCTTACTGATTATTAAACCAGCTAATTCCTGCGACTACGTACGCGTGTATTGAGGTTTTTCGGTTCCCGCGGGAACTCCTTAGTTTTCCGGGATAAAAAGTAGCCTGTGTTATTCCAGACTGTAATCTATCTCTGTGCCAAATTTCATACAGATCCGTTCAGCCGTTCGGGCGTGATTGAGTAACTAACATCCATCCAAACTTTCGCATGTATAATATTTATTTGATGATTGATAAAGGTCTTCCAAAAGACCTAAAATTCTCAACCTCGGTTAATTTTAGGTTGACAATCATTTTAGCATAGCACTCAAAGTGAATTTCCTAGACTCCTAGGTCCTATCCAAAGACTAAACTTAGGCAATAAACAATGAAGACAATTGAGTATTCTATCCGCACCGCCATCGACTCGACAATTTCGTGAAATAAATTTTCTTTCAAGCGAGACCTTAGAGAAATAAGATTGGAGGCGATTTTGAGAAATTAACTCTGTTTGAAATGCAACCACGAGAGAAAGTGACACAGGGAAATTTTAAAGGAAAGGGAGGAAGGCTGGAGACTTGATTAGAAGAAAATTCGATGACAACAATTTTATTTTCATTGATTAAAATTGGAAGTCGGATAAATGGTCGACCTTCCGGGCGCAGTGGTGAGCGCTGTATTGTTACAAGTGGGAGTTCCAGGTTCGATCTCTAGCTGGGACATTTCGGGAATTTCTAATTTCAGATTTTTCTGGCCACGACCGCCATATAACTGCCGGATATAACTGCCATGCCCCTAACAGGTTAGCCCACTACCATCTTAGACTGCATCATCACTTACCATCAGGTGTGATCGCAGTCAAGGGCTAGCTTGTAGTTGATAAAAAAAAAAAAAAAGTCCCACTCCAGACCTAAGTCTGGAGTGGGACTTCGGTCGTGGCAGGCCCTCCACCGGCAAAGTCGTGCCGCCAATCGATTTAGCGTCCCAGTACGATGTCGTATATGTAAAACGATTAAGGGTGGTTTAAGGTTAGGTTAGTTAGTTTTATAACGAAACCTCTCTGTAACAAATTCCGTCAAAATCAGTTAAGCGAATAGGTCAAAGACACACTTTTGGATTTATAATCATTGGATGTACCCATTTCGTAATTTCAGCTTTTGTTTGCATATCAGATTTGATCTATGTGATTTGTTCTTATTAACTATAATTATTGATGATTTGGATTTTGGGGTACCTACTGCGCTGTGTTTAAGTATTGTTTAATTGCAATAAGAATAATGAGTGACTAGATAATAATATTATGCTGTAAGATAGATAGATAAACTCTTTATTCCTACACAGGAAATAAAAATACAAAGAAAAGAAAAGAAAACAAAACAAAGTGCGCAAGGGCGGTCTTATCACTAAAAGTGATCTCCTCCAGACAACCCAATGTAAGCTGCTAATAAATAATTGCACACCATATTTCGTAGTACACTGTTTCCAAAAATATTGTAACACGTGTATTTTTGCAACAAATAAAAATCTTATCTTATCTTAACTTATCTTTACTACTCTACTAATTAGTATGGATATTTTTAATCCATTTGCAAATTAAGAGAACGTAACTTTTAACGGTACTTTCCACAGAAATTGACGAACCCAATCAGATAAAATCAAATATAGCTGCAGTTTACGTACGGAGTCTCCTATAATTGAATCCACGCTGATTGGCTAGTTCATATCGCGTTCGATGACATCACGTCCGGTCCAGTCACGTGGTCAATTTCCGTTCCAATTTCCTATGCAGCCGCCATAGACCTATAAAGTTTTTTTTAGTTCCATGGCAGCCACCTATCATTTGAGTTCCGGCTTTCGAGGAGTTAGGACGTCTTATGGTCTAATCAATTTTGAGTCAATCAGTCAAATCTCAGAGTTCCAATCATTCTACCAACGCGATGACATTTTTGGAATTTAATTATGACTCTACAAGCCCAAAGCCCAAAGTGGAAAGAAGTCTGTTTAAATTCAACACTGTGGCGTAGCGTGTTTTTCAATAACAACGCAAACTGAGCTTTATTATCTTATTTATACGGTTATTATATTACGTCTATGTTATCTATACGGTTGAAATAAGTATTAGAAAAGGAAACTCGCAATTTAAAATTTTATCAAAATCTATCATCGGCAATTACCGAGAAGAATTATCGCATGGAGAAGAAAAAAGATAATTGTTGTATCTAGGAATGTTTAAAAACTAGCAAACAATATTACCTAATTCAATGAAAACCGAAATTTATTTAGTTTTAGTTAGCAACTCAATCAAATACATTGTGGTAGAGCTGATTGAATTAGTCTGAAATCTAGCAAAGTTTATTGTGTTTTTTTCTTTCAGTTTCTGTTAAATTGAATTTCTTTTCCATTTGAAGTTAATGGATTTCTTATTAGAGCTTGCGGTAATTTGGAGTCAGAGCTAATGTAATTAAATAAACTTACTTTATAAAGCGTACAATATATTCTATTTTTAATATTTGTTATTAAATCTATCATTGGTATATATACCTATACTTAAAAAATGTTTCTTATTATTCATAGGTAAGTACATATAGCGTTGAATTCCATTTTGTTTATTCGATAAATATGTATATTGAAATAGGCATGAGTTCAAAAATAATATATTTCTGTGATCATTAATGAGAAGGACTTCCGAAATAAGTTAATCCTACGCTCTATGGAAACTGCGTCAAATGTTTATGACGTCATTCATGCATTGTTCCTATTTAGCACTAGTGGTTCGCCCCGAACTAAGACCTCGCGGCGCCATCTATTGACATAAATGTGAAGTTCTGTTAAAAATACTGAAGCTCATTAAAAATTAAATAATTCCGTTTCCTTACAATATTTATCTTATTTTAGTATTTGTTGTTCAAGTACAGGATATAATTGAAATAATTGATCAAGTTTCAGGCTCATCCTTTCAGAAAATTTAGAGTTCTGAGGTCATCTTTGGACGTTAGAAAATCACCACTTTGAAAGCCCCCCATTTCGTCAATTTTGGGGGAAAAATTAAAAAAAAAATATTTTTGGACTCTATTCCCAATTATCTTTAAAATGATATACCGAAACCCTATGTAACTTTATAAAAAATATTTTACTTCGCATTCGCTTCTATGAGAGCCCCCCTGAAATAAAGATTTTTATTATTTTTTAAGCCATATTCAGCGGGAGGCCATTGGTTTACATATTATATTTAAAGCTGAAGTAATTGCGTTCAGTAATTCAGAAGTTATAATGCTCTGACAGACGGACGGACGGACGGACGGACGGACGGACGGACGGACGGACGGACGGACGGACGGACGGACGGACGGACGGACGGACAAGTGCCAATTCACCCAAGTAGACTCAGAGACCTTCGCTTCGCTCGATCAAAAAGATCCAATACTTTGCGCGCATTCTCATTCAAATAGAAGACACATGCTCAACAGTGGCCATACGATGGGTTCATAATAATGCAGGATACTTATATATTTTTTATTTTTTATTATTGTAGATACACTAGGCATTTCAATATGAATTTTGTTAAAATATTCATTCATTTACAGGCATTTGCTTAGCTCTAGCACCCATAGACATAGGATTTTTTCGCTACGCTCATGCTAGCACCAGTCCCCACAGTAAAATATCATAGCAAATAGAAATCTAACTATAAGTGCTTGTATGTAATGTGGACAATTACAGAAATTAATTCATGTAACTATACATGAAAATATTTTATTCTACCACCACCATTTCAACCGATTGTCAATAACGGCTCACTACTGAGCACAAGGCTCCTCTACAAATGAGAAAAGTCTGGTCACAGTCCACCACGCTGGCCAAATGCGGATAGGCAGACTTCACTAACCTTCGAGAACTGTCCTTTCCTCATATGTTTTCCTTCACCTTTCGAACCCGCGACCCCGTATAGGTACACAAGAGGTCGGGTACTAGACTGCACATAATAATTAAAAATCCCGCAGGCACCTAAAACGGAACACACCCGCCAAACATCCAATACTGATGTTATCACAATCATAAAAGGTGTTTTATGGCATCGGGTTGTAAAAATACTCCATTATTTTATGCTTTATGCCACCATAAAGTTTATAATAAACGGCCCGAGGTAAAAACCGCCAGTAAACCTCTTCATATGACGTGCCGGGGAAAGCAAACTCAAATACGAGCATTATACTTTTTATGAAGGTTTTTAGTAGTAAAAAATATTGCCACTGCCAAGTTTTCTAATAAATTCTCTGTCTAACACATAGCTTTAGCAACAGATTTACGTGTCTTGTATTGAGGATTATTTTTTATTCCAAGGTATGCATAAGAAACTTGATGCACAGTAAGTAATAGGTCAACTAAGTACCTAAGTAGTTTAATTATGTCTTGATTTCCAATACGGGCATTATATATTTAATGAACGTAAAAAATATGGCCACTGCCAACTTTTCTAATAAATTCTCTGTCTAACACATAGCAACAGATTTATGTGTCTTGTATCACACGAGTATATACATACTTGTATTGCGGATTATTTTGTACTCTAAGTTATGCATAAGAAACTTGATGCACAATAGTAGGTCAACTAAGATGCCTCTGGTCAAGCATCGGGTATGTTCGCCGAGTCGAGAGTGCCTGATTTCTATGTTGTAATGAGGAAAAGAGTAGTAAGAGATTTATCTTTTGGGAGTGACTCCGGACATCTCAGAACAGCATCCTCAAGATGGTTTGTGACAGTATGCCCTACAATATTTTTCCCTATTGGCTATCTGTGCATCACAATGGCAAAAGGAAATAGGTGTACCTACTCGGTTTTTTTGTGACAATGAAGCCTGGGAAGATTTTTTAATCATTCCCAGTTAGTTTATAAGTTTTATGTATAGTCACTTTTATTTTATTTTATTGTACTATTTTTAATGAATCTGTTTGTCTGCTACGCTTTCACGTTCCAACTACTCAACCGATTTTGATGTAATTTGCTACAGAGATAGTTTACATCCTGGGGAAGGGCATATAGGCTAGTAGGCGCGGGCATCATCTAACTTCGTCTGCGTGGACTAAGCCTATGTCCTTCCCCGAAGGCGTTACATAAACCGAAACGATTACAAGTAGGGGTAGCTACTGCGGCACCTAAATTATATGTAATAGGTATATGAGGTAAGCTACAGAGTACAGAATATAAAACCGATCGGTGTAGAACCAAATCGCGGGCAATTCTTTCAAGATGCCGCCCGCACTAATGCTCCTCGCCAAGGGTTAGTTAAATAAAATATTTCATCCGCACATTCAGCAAACCTCAAAAAATTCCATTAATATACAGTCAACCACATTGAACTTCACCATCAGCTCCTATTTTCGTCTACATAAGGTTGGTATTAGTTCCAGATTTTGTAAAGTTTCGCCTACCGTACATCTTATAGAACAAATGTAGGAAAATCATACAGATTTATGTGACATACGTGTTCTTAGACGTGCTATTCTGGCACTGGTAAGGGCCTATAGCAAATTGTTTTATGATATCTTGCATGCATCTTGGTCATGATTTAGTCTTCTTGCAATAGGCACAATAATATATTATGTATTTCCACTTTCCTCTCTTCTCCGTACTGCATAGTAAAAACCTTCAACCTTCGTCTCCCTACGAAGGCTGGCAATCATTAGGGCCATTTCAACTTTTGAGACCGCTGCTCTAATGCTCTAAACAAGGACTTTGTGCTCTTCCCGAACCACTGGCGCCACGATATCCTTCAGCGTCCAGGCCTCCTTCGGCCTGAAACTTTCTCTTGCATAATCAGTTGAAGGAGTTAATACTTCCTGGTGTTCCGTATTCCGTGTCCAAAATATTCCAGCTTCCTTTTCTTAACCGTCGCGAGTACCTCTGTACCTTTCCGCATTTCTCTGTAGCACAGTGCTACAGAGAATTCTACTAATTTTCTCTCATAGCAATACAACAAGCTGACAACGTATTGCAGTTTCTTTGGTTGTGCAGATGAATGTTCATGGACGGCGATAATTACTAAAATCAGGTGCTGGCTGCCTGGCTACCAACATGCTCGTTTCCACTATCCATACTAATCCATATCCATACCTACTTACTAATATTATAAATGCGAAAGTGTGTCGGTCTGTCTGCTACGCTTTCCCGGCCCATCTTTTCAACCGAATTTGCTGAAATTTGGTACAGGGATAGGTTGTATCCCGGGGAAGGACATAGGCTATTTATCCCGGAAAATTAAAGAGTTGCCGCGGGAATCAAAAAACCTTAATCCACGCGGATGAAGTCGCGGGCATTCGCTAGTACCTATAATTATAATTGCGAAAAAAGGTAAACAGTTAACACAATCTCTAAACTAAACCAAAATGACGGCTTTAAATCTAGTTCTATCCGCTTCTGCAGGGAGTATCAGTGGTATTAGGAAAGGGTTATTAATATTTTTTAATCACTTTTTACAGTACAACATGAATTAACTGATCAACAAGAAAATCAAGACATCTACGAGATTAAAAAAACAAATCGAATTATCGGCTATTTTTTTAGAAATTCTTGAATTATAAGTCTGTATCGAATCTTAATACTTGTTCTACTAATAAATACAAAAATCTTCAAAGGTTTCTAAACTTTAAAACTAGTTCGCTTACGGCACAACGACCGTGGCGCAGTGTTGAGCGCTGTTGTCTTAACGTGCGGAGATTCCGGATTCGATCCCTGACAGGGTCAATTGGGAATTTATAATTTCTGATTTTCCCTGGTCTGGCCTAGTGGGAGGATTCGGCTGCGGCCCTAACAGGATAGCCCGCTACCTGGCCATCATCACTTACCATCAGGTGCGATCGCAGTCAAAAGCTAACTTGTAGTGTATAAAAAAATAACACCAGTAAATGCGGTGTTTTGTATACATTGCACAGTAAATCATACAACTGTGTACCCCAACAAAGCTAGAGCCGAAACCCGGGCGGAATGCGAGATTATCCACCGATGAATTTTACATAGCGCCCGCTGAGATTCTCTGAGATTTACGAGCATTTGTAAACTGTGTAGGTTCTATACCTAGACTTTTGCTCTACATACTGGGAGTCTGAATGAAATGTTTTTATAGTCCCACATACTTACCCGGTGGCAGCGTCCCTATATATGGAAAATAAAATAAATTATAAAAAATAAACTTAGCAGGCATAAAAATTAGTTCCAA
This sequence comes from Erebia aethiops, assembly GCA_923060345.2. Classification (NCBI taxonomy): domain Eukaryota; kingdom Metazoa; phylum Arthropoda; class Insecta; order Lepidoptera; family Nymphalidae; genus Erebia; species Erebia aethiops. Next base: position 21,006,791 of record OV281080.1, on the reverse strand, counting down.
TTTTGGCCACCGGGTCTGTTTTTTTTTTTTTAATCCACTACAAGTTAGCCCTTGACTGCGATCTCACCTGATGATAAGTGATGATGCAGTCTAAAATGTTGGGCAGTTTCTACAAGGCATCGTACCGGAACGCTGAATCGCTTGGCGACACGTCTTTGCCGGTAGGGTGGTTACTAGCCACGGCCGAAGCCTCTCACCAGGCCAGACCAGGGACGTAGGTAGGACGTAGGGCCAGACGTAGGATATCAAAATAATATAACTGCTTAGACCATGGATCAACTACCAGTAAGCTTTTAATTAATTAGGCCCTTTCAGTTTCGAATGGCAAAATATAAAAACCGGCCAAGTGTGAGTCGGACGTACCTTGCGAGGGTTACGTACCTTGGAAAAATTTGGTTTAATTTTTGTTTGGTTTAATTACTCGACCTCTAAATAATGAAGATGGTGCTACATATTTACAATAATTAAATTTATAATTGGTAATATGTTATGGTTTACAGCTGATTTATAAAAAAAACTGTCCTAGCTAAAGATTTCTTTTATTTTTCCTGCAAAGTTTACATAAATCTCTGAAAACATCCGTTTCGGACAGCAACACTTAGTTTGTTTGTAAAGGTTTATGGGTGTTGGGTGATTTTGAAGCAATCCTACATACCTACCACATAGATTTTTCTGTTTTGGCGGATTGTTCCTTGAATATCATGGACTTCCGCAAAGTAACGCCCGCTTCTATCCAACGCATTGAGTAACCGTTTCCATCCCTAAAACTATGTGCATCCATCCAACCAAATCTCCATAACTCTAACTTAATTTTGCGACAAAATACCATAAAGCTTTGAACTTATCCCCCCTTATTCCTCGGACCCATTGGAGAAATGCATATTTTTGTATCATTATACAAAATAAACCCAATCATAACATCAAAGGAGGCGAAGGGAGCCTCCACCCTCTTAAAGGAAATCGAGTTGGTTAAAAATTTATGGAGAATGTATTTTTCGAAAATTCACGTCTATTTTTCTTTTTTTATAAACTCCGTTTTCCTCCAATTATGTAACCCTTTTACTAAACATAAGTACGAAATAAACCTACCTTTAAGGCTGTCCTCTAAACCTGGTTATTTTTTTTCTAGCTGATGCCTGCGACTTCGTCCGCGTGGATTGGCTCCCGCGGGAACTCTTTAATTTTCCAGAATAAATGTAGCCTAGGGTGTTATTCCAGGCTATAATCTAGCTCTGTGCCAAACACACAGATCAGTACAGCTGTTCCGGCGTGATTGAGTAACAAACATCCATCCAAACTTTCTCATTTATAATATTAGTATGGATTGAAAGGAAATGAACAAGGACAACTTATCTCTTGAAGAGATTTATTTCAGATGAACTAGAAAAACAAAATCTATTATTGGAAAGCGACCTCTGTGATAAAATGGGAAGCGATGTGGTAAGTGCAGCTAAATTTATGCTATTCTTGCAGCGTTTTAATGTATTTTAGCCAGTAGTGTTAACAGGTCAGAGGTGATTGCGATTGTTTCATTGTAGCAATCATTTTTACGTAATACGGGCCCAGATTGTCTTTTTTACAGTCGCATATTATTTGGACTTTAAATTCCAAAGGTTATTGAAGACAATATCGATAAAGGTACCATCAACATAAACACGATTTAGTCTGTAATAATATTTTGTGTGATCTCTACATGCCTCGAGGCAGTTGATACTGCGTATCGCAAGGGATGTTATGTAAGGAGATAATTAAGACATTATACACGCAAAGCTCAACATAATACTAATATGATAAATGCGAGAGTGTGTTTGTTTGCTGGTTTGTCCTTCAACACGCTGCAACAGAGTAACGGATCGACGTAATTTTTGATAAGGAGTTTTATCCCGGAAAATTAAAGATTCCTGCGTGAATAGAAGAAAACTTAAAGCACACGACGACGAAGTCGCGGGCATCAGCTAGTATTATAGACAATATTAAATTTACAAAATGTGTAATACATTGTCTTTTTGAAAATATTTTATTTTTATTTTTATTGTGAGATAGGCTTGCGCTTGACGACAATCATGCGTAGTGCAAAGCAATGATGAGGTCTAGGTTGGAACGCGCTTGTCTAGAAGGTGCCTATTCACTCTTGTCTTGAAGGTACCTTAGACCTTAGTTATACGTGTTCTACACCCTAGAGGTTCGGATCAGAAACGTTTCGTACGATTTTTGGTACGATAAAACGCGGGGCCCTGGCCTGGATAAATCGTATATTATCTGGCTCCTGGTATCGCTCTCTGGGCCCATACTGCCAACGCTTACAGCAATACATAAGCAATATACTCAAAAATATTTTCAAAAAAAAAAAAAAAACCGACTTCAAAAACCACAAACATTTATTTCAACTATTTCAACACTCTTAACTATTCAACAAATATTTTATTTCACAATTTTTAGTGGCCCCACTGTTTTAAAATACAGGGTGTAACCAGAACGCTAGTAAAAACTTAGCGTTATTAAGAATAACGTCGTTTAATCGTTACTCGTCGACTTGTCTAACTTAGACAAGTCAAGTCTTTCTCTGTCCGTCTGACAGACGGACGGAGAAAGTCGCACCATAAGGGTTCCATTTTTACCATTTTGGTACGGAACCCTAAAAAAAAAGATATATTATGCTATGCATGGTTAAAACATACTGTTTACAAAACTATCACACTGATCGCGAGCAATTTACTCTTATCCATTGAGGAGTTCCGTTCTCCATCTCCGGAGATATTCATCAGATCTTCACCAAATTAAAATGGGACCACCTCTGAAGTATGACCTACCAAACAAAAAAGAATTATCAAAATCGGTTCATAATTGGCGGAGAAATCGCGTAACAAACATACAAAAAAAAAAAACATACAGTCGAATTGAGTCGGTTAAAAATAACAGTTTCATGTCGTTCCTAAAATGAGGATTATTATTCTAAAACAAGAAAGTCAACAATAATGAAACAATATGGCTTTAAACGATAGAAGTACGGCCCCTGGCCCACGAACAATATAGAATTAAAACACGAACATAAAAGTTTTTCAAAAAATTTCATTACATTGTCGAACACGTTAGTTACAAATTTCACATTTCAAACAGGCGACAGAGCTCAGACATCACAAACGGGGGTAGTTTCAATTTGAATACCGCGAAAATTTAATCTAGAACATTGAAAACCATAAAAATGCCAGTCAGTGAATGCCGGTTTGTCCCTCTTTTATTTTTAGAGTTTCGTATTCAAATGAGGAACCCTTTTAATTTTCTCATGTCTATCCCCTGCCTGTTAGGCTCTTACTTCGTTTGTTTGTCCGTATGTCAGAGACATTTTATTCTGAAACTATTAATAAAATGTGATTTATTGATAAAAATATTATTAACCATTTTTGGCCCGATCAAAGAATTGAAACTACAACCAAAACGCGGAAAGACAAACAGATGAACTGGATGAAACTGGGATTCCGGAAAACCTCATAATGATGTAAAAATACAAAGACTTTAATCGAGGCATCTCGAGAAGTAGGTAAATAAACATCCATACTTCTATTCTATTAATTATTATACATGCGAAAGTGTGTCTGTCTATGTGTCTGGCTGCGATACTTTCATGGCCCATTTTTTCAACCAATTTTGGTACAGAGATGGGTTGCACTTGCATCGTGCATCCTATGGAAGGACACTTTTATCCTTTTATTACTTTTATCCGGAAGATTAAGAATTTTCGGAGCAAAATATTTCACGCGAAAGAAGTCGCGGGCATCATCTAGTTATTAATTCGCATATTATACTAGCTGATATCCGCGACTTCATCCGCGTGGTTTAAGTTTTTTGATTCCCAGGAGAACTCCTCAATTTTCAGAGATAAAAGTTTCGAGTAGCCCGTGTCACTCTCCAGGTCCTCAACTATATACATGCCAAAAATCACGTCGATCCGTTGCTCTGTTGCGGCGTGATTAAAGGACAAACCAACAAACCAATAAACCAACCAACAAACACACTTTCGCATTTATAATATTAAAAGTGTGATTAGTATACATATTAAATAGATTCCCTAAAGCCCATATCATAGAACTAATTGCCTCATAGTAGCATGAAACAGGTTCTAATTGCAACTCACAGATGTCCGCCCAACTGTATGATTGAACCAAATAGTGTCGTTAGATGTATATAAGGGTGAAAGCACACTCGTTTATGTTAACAATAGACGCCCATGACAGCTGGACATAGGTCTTAAAGGAATCAATTTTGAAATTGAAAGAAATTTCTTATCCTAAAAAAAAAATTAGTAGGCTTCCCTCGATTATGTGAACAATAATGAAAAGAGTTAAGTACTACTTACTCTCAGGAATGAGAAATATGACTTACTAGCTGATGAACGCGACTCCGTCCGCGTGGATTAAGGTTTTTTTGGTTCCCGCGGGATCTCCTTAATTTTTCGGGATAAAAAGAAGCCTATGTGCTATTCCAGACTATAATCTATCTCTTTGCCAAATTTCATCCAGATCCGTTCAGCCGTTGGGGCGTGATTAAGTGTCAAACATCCATCCATACATCCGTACATCCAAACTTTCGCATTTATAATATTAGTATAGATGCCTATTTACACCAATAATGCCTAAGGATAAGGGAAAACCTAAGGCAATTAGCTATTGTACATGAAAACTGCCACCTACTTGTACACCACCTAACTCAAACGGTCTTATGTGTACCCTATTTTTTTTAAACGGGCATCAGAGAGGTATAGATAAAGGCTGTGTCAGACAGTCTAACTCACAACGATACGAAAACAAAAGAAAACAGACAATATTATTTAAGCACTGTCTCTGGTTAAAAAAGCGAGGGTCGCGTATCTGTCCCAGTGAATAAATTGTCTTTATCCACGTGAAAACCAGACCCTTATTTTCTGTACCATAGGAGTCATTATTTATTCTGTAGGCTATTTGTTGGTTGTTATTAGGGTTACCAATTTTGTTTTTTAAGTAATTAGGATTTTTGTGTAAGACAAAATGAAGTATATGACACATCAAATCACAGGGGTAAGAATTAATATTATTTTGTGATGGTGATATTACTCATTTCATTTCGTTCAATGAAAAGGGCTGATTCAAAGAAAATTGTAGATGCATGGTATAAAACCACATTGTTTGTTTTTTTTTAAGTTGATGAAGAGCATTTTAATATCCTCGGAGATAGACTGTATATAAGCTCACGATCGTTGTAATAATTTAGTAAATAATAAACGTTTTATAATTCATAGTATCATAATTATATTGATGAGGCAAATAATGTAACACTTCAAAGTCGGTTGATTTTTATAATTAACTCATTACATTTATTACAACGACAACCCTAGCTGCAACCGCAACAAAAAATTCAAAACGATATAGGCGGAACAGACAGTGGTTATCGAAAAAACTGAGGTGAATTGTTAGTCTGTGGTTACAATATGTACTTTTGTTACTCTGTGGCCTGTGGTGGGGTCAACTTTCGACTAACGTTTTGTAATACTGGGCGTTTCAATCAAAATGTAGTTACGCTTGAATTTAAAAAAAAAATTTTACTAGGCAACTTGATTGCATATCAGAGTGAAGTACAGAGAAAAATAATTATTAACAGAACGATGACTGACTGCCTCGTTGGTCTAGTGGTCAGAATGCTCGACTGCGGCCGACGAGGTCCCGGGTTCGAGTCCCGGGTCGGGCCATGATAAAGTATTGGGGTTTTCTGACTAGAAATTCTCAGTACTAGCCCGGAGTTAGGAAGTTGGCAGTGTTTCACCCTCATGCCTCTGAGAGCACGTTAAGCCGTCTGTCCCGGTTATTATCACTAACATGATAATAGTCGTTAAAGTCCGCCAACCCGCATTGGAGCAGCGTGGTGGGTCTAAGCTCTAATTCCCTCTCTCCTATGAGAGTGGAGGCCTGTGCTGTAGTGGTGGTGGTAGTGGTCGGTCTGTCACCCATTTCATCGGTTTCATTACCCCAATTAGTACAATAAAATACATTATTAGTTTGTTATTTAATAATAATAAGGTTTCTTACTAATTATAAGCTAAAAATGAATACTTAATAATAATATGTTAAAACCCGCAGGGCAGCTTGTGGCGAGCTGTTGGGCAGTAGCGACCCCACGGACCTGATCGCTCCCGGGAGAAGTCTTGTTCCTCATCTCTGGCTTGCATTTATCAGCCGGCTGGAGTGAACACTGACGAGGGACAGAACTCCTACCTCTTGCTTGCCTTCATTGGCCGGCTTGAGTGGAGATTCGCAAGAGCATCTGCAACGATGCTCGGAGGAAGGAAGTATTCCAGTAAGATGCTTGTAGGGATCTTGAATGGACCACCAGGATTGTCCTGAGAGCCGTGGAATACCTCTCCACTCCTCAAGCACCTCAGGTTATGTTGCCCCCTTGTCGCTACGTCACTATGTGCCAGCGGCTGTTTCCGGGGGCCCATTTACTGAGTGTGCGAGTCACCCCCTGCCATTTTATCCGTGTAAAATAACATTGGTCAGGCAGGGGCCATAGTACTTCCATAGAGTCATTTCACCAGTCCATTATAGCAACCCAAACCCGTAGATCCATACCTATCATTTGTGTCCATGTTTTGCAATAGTCCTGCACTAACCAGGGATTGTCCTTGGGTGCACTCGCATAGTGCATATAGGGATATTCGCTGATTGGTGTCACATTTCCTTTAGAGTAAAATTGTCTAACGGGCCTCTGCGAGTTGGTTTCGGCCCCTCGTATGCCTTTCAAAGGTCCGGGATCCCATGTTCCCGAGATGGAAGAGACAGATATGTTAATAAAATTAAGTGGGACGCCTAATTTTATAAAATTATTTTTAAAGATGTTTAAAAGATGTTTTGTGATTTTTATATATATTTTATGTAAACCATGTTTATGAATAATTCAATTAATCAGTATACAAATAAATGAGAGAAAAATAATAGGTTCTGAACCAGTTTTATTTCTCGTATCATTTCAGAGCTCAATTTAAATCGTTTAAAGCATTGCGGGAGTCTGCAATAGTGAGAACAGAGAATTTGCAGTGTTAAGCCGCGCTCTACGCGTTTTAATAAAAAGCATTGTACATACTGAAATGGGTATATTTTTGCCGATATTTTAGCTGAATATTGCCATGCTAGTGCAGTAGCTACTACATAGGTAAATTAAACTGTAAACTCCATAGTAATATCATGATACAATAAATGCGAATTTGTGTATTTCTGACTGTTATAGCTTCTCGCGGTCCGGTCGTTTATCTGATTTCATCGAAATTACTTTTTTTTTTATCCGCTATATTTTAGCCCTTGACTGCGATCTCACGTGATAGTAAGTGATGTTGCAGTCTAAGATGGCGGCGGGCTAGCCTATTAGGGGCATGGCAGTTATATTAAACGGTTAAACCCATACCCTATCCGGTTTCTACACGCTAAATCGCTTGGCGGCACGTCTTTGCCAGTAGGGTGGTAACTAGCCACGGCCGAAGCCTCCCACCAGGCCAGACCAGGGGAATTCTGAAATTATAAATTCCCAAATTGACCAAGCCGGGGATCGAACCCGGGACCTCCGCACGTTTAGACAGCAGCGCTCAACACTGCGCCACGGAGGTCGTCGAAATAATTCTAGCAGAATATTGCCATGCCAGATGTGTAGTAGCTACTACATAATTACATAGATAAATTAAACTGTAAACTCCATATACTATAGACACACTTTCGCATTTATTGTATTGTTACTATAATATGGCATATAGTAACAATACAATAAATGCGAAAGTGTGTCTGTCTGACTGTTAGCTTCTCACGGCCCAGTCGTTTGACTGATTTCATCGAAATCTATACTTCTATACTGATATTATAAATGCGAAAGTTTGGATGGATGGATGGATGGATGTTTGTTACTCGTTTGTTACTCAATCACGAAAGAACGGTTGAACAAATTTGGATGAAATTTGGCACAGAGAATACTGATAGAGTATAGTCTGGAATAACATTTTATCCCGCATTTTATCTCGCGGGAACCAAATAACCTGAATCCACGCGGACGAAGTCGCGGGCAGCAGCTAGTTACTAATAATAATTTGGCACGAGCGATAGGTCACGGAAAAGTACCCAGTAATACCAGTGTAGTCACTCGGAAGGACGTCCAGAGAGATGGACAGCAAAGTGAATCTCAAAGGCTACAGTTTTTCACTACAAGGTACGGAACCCTAAAAGAACTAAAAAGCAGAGCCCAACCGCCAATCAGGAGAGTGCTGGCAATCCATCAACGTGATGCTTCGTATCCCAATTTTGTCATTGTCTCGGAAAAGCAATTAAAATAACACACCGCTTTTTCATCTATCATAATAATATTATATTGAACACAGTGAAAATCCCTTGATAGGTCGTGCTTATTACTTTATAGCGGGGCTTTACTTTTTAATTCCACTACAAGTTAGCCCTTGACTGCGATCTCACCTGATGGTAAGTGATGATACAGTCTAAGATGAGCTGGTCACTAATGTGTTTTCGCCTTAACGTTGAAAACACGGACGCGGTTGTTTATTAATAAAGTTGTATGTTTGTCTGTAATTTAAAAATATTGAATGAACTAGTTAATATTATGACAACAGCTATTTCGACCGTGTGGACTAATATTTGTTATAATTCTGTGGAAACTCGTTGATTATTCGGGATAAAAAGTAGCCTTTTAGATGGAAACTGTTTCGGTACCTAATTGTCAAAAAAATTCTTTAATTTTTTTTTTTAACTTTTTAGAGTCAGGGTTGAGGATTTGGAGTCAGAATTTTTTATGAGAGCTTACTCTAAAGACTGATAGAAAAAAGAATCAAATCGGTTCAGAAACCACGGAGATATGCACCGACATACATTAGAAAAAAAAGAAAATAGAACCTCCTCCTTTCTTGGAAGTCGGTTAAAAATCGGTCAACAGACAAATTTTTGAATATATACTATTGATTTACTAGATGATGCCCGCGACTTCGACCGCGTGATTAAGATTTTTATTTGCCTATGTCCTTCCCCGGGATGCAATCTACCTCTATACCAAATTTCATCAAAATCGGTTGAAAAGGTGGGCCGTGAAAGTGTGGCAGGCAGACAGAAAGACAGACAGAAACACTTTCGTATTTATAATATTAGTACGGATATGGATATAATGAATTAGAAAGCCGAAACTTAAGTATGAATATTTAAATAGAACAAGATCTGGTTTTATTTAACTACAGGTTCTTACAGGTTATTCATAGTTAAGCTTCATAAATATTCAAAGATAAATTAAACCAGGTCACAACGCAAGCCCCCAAATGCTACCTTTAGCGTGACATTATTCTAATGAAATGAGCTAAGAGACCATCCAGATAGCATTTTGGATTTTGGCAATACGCCGAGAATATAGTACCCGTACCACAACATTTTGAATCACACTGCCGACATGAGTGTTTTCGAGCGTCGAGAGACTTTGGCTTTGGAGTAAAATAGACCCAAGTGGTCTAGATTTAAATCACAAATTCAGTAGGTACCAACTATTTATATTTCGAAAGGTTGAGATCTCGCGAAGAGGTTACTACCTATAGAAATTATATTGAATACCTACCTAAAATATAAATGCAAAGGTGTGTTTGTTTGTTGGTTAGTCCTTCACTCACACTGCAACACAACGGATTCACGTGATTTTTTGCATTGGTCTAATGCTATAGACCTACTACCTACCCGACCTACCCTTTTACATCTACCTATTACCTTAATATTTAGGAGTTCCTGTGGGTATTAAAAAAATTATCTCACGCGGATGAAGTCGCAGGCATTAGCTAGTATCATAATATTTACGCTTGGATTCTGGCAGGGATGTATAGACAAACTTGAGCTCTATCGTACAAAAAGTTAAGGTTCAATTTACTTAAAGGCCAATATGTTTAGACGCTCGAATACGTTTAACGTCGTTATGATTTTAAATCTCGTGGTAAGGGTTCCGGGCCGGCACAACGATCTCGTTATGAGCTGAACGTCCACGGGGTATTTGCATTTAGATATTGTTTGCATTGAAATCGAATTGCTCCCTTCGATTCTAATATTTGAAACAATACTATTAATAAATAATGAGCGGTGATAACCTAGTGGTTGAGTCGATTGGCCTCCTGTTCAACTGAACAGGAGCATGCACTTCTTACTTTACTGAGTCCGCTCGGGGCAACAAGCAATCTCATAGCGTCTGTCAAAGTGCCTCCCTGGAGAACAACCTGGGTCATATTACTGCCAAGTGCCAACGCTTAAAGCTTAATACTTAAGTAATATAACTTAAAATGACAGTTGAATGTCACGTACCTTGACGTTCCTAAAATATGGATTATAATTCTAAAACACATAATTCAACAACAATGAAACAATATAGCTTGAAGCGTGGGCAGTATGGCTCCATATCATGCCATTTGTAACTGGCAAGTGACCAGTATGTGGTCGTTGAAGTTTATAAAAAAAGGTAAAAATTGGCAGTCATATGGACTGCCGATAGTAGATAGTAGTAGAGGCATTAAAGTTTAATTACAAATATACTATATTATTATACGTAAGACCTTTTGTCTTAAGAAGAACGGTGTCGGTCTCGCGGTCGGTCTCGCGTATTCCATTCGCTTTACCCCTACCAAAAAGTGCTCAACGCGCCTACAGAAGTTTTCACTTCAAAAACTAAATTGTAAGCAATTAATTAAAAATTAATTAATTAATTCTTGATGTTTTCCTTCAATTAAATTAATTTAATTGAAGGTAAACATCGTGAGAAAGCCTACATGTCCGAGAGTTTTTGTGGGGTGACATTTCTTCCCATTGCCCTCAAATCATTTATTTCACTCATTTTAGACTAGTTAAAATAGATTTTATACAACAGAATTAAGCATAACTAAATCTAAATGTATATAAAAGAACAAACTTATTCTTGTCACTATTCCTTATCATTTCAAAACTAAAATTGATGAATGTGAATTGGACCTTAAGAGGCCGGTGAACGCCGCTCGCAACTTCTATTCGTACCGCAAATATACAAATTTGACGGTATATTGCTATCTCTATTTGGCTGATGACACATGATCGCGTGCAAGCGCGATAGCAAATACAGAATTTGTTATACATTTAGTCTTGTTCCGTGAATACTAAAAATGATGAATGAAAAATTGTTGTGTTTTTAACTCCGTGTTGTTATTCTGTAACTTGACAATATGTTCCTGATCACTTAGTACGTGAGATATCGTTAGTTTTATTATGAAACAAACAAGGAGAAAACCTGTCATTAATGTCGTAAAAACATGCAAAACGCAATGTGCTTACAATTTTGAGAAAGTATTTTGAAAAAATAATTATCCAGGGACCTAGATAAATATAAGTTCAATCTTAATAATCACATAATATGGTGGAAATATTCTCGAATTACAAATTATTTTGGTATAACTTTTGTATGGGCAATTCATTCTCCGCTGGCACCTTAAAGCATTAATTTCGTAGCAGGTATTATTCGTGAGGTAGTTCCGTGTATTATGCTCTACGAGGCCCATACGTTAATAAGCGAGCTACCTGGCGCGGCTCCAAGCACTTGATATTAAAGGATATTTTACTGCAGGTCTAAATCATTGGGCCTGCAAGGCGTATGCGCTACAATGGGCAATATTAAATTCCCAGCCTACGGCCCAGAATATGGTCACAAATATTATTTATCATTCAATAGAGATCTTAAAGAGCTTATATTCCTACAAACATACCAAAATACAACTACAACTACAAAAAAGTTCTAATTCCATTTGAGAGAGAAAATAAATCATTTTTACGGCCACACAGTATAAACAAGCCATTATTATTTTGCTAGTCCAAAAATATTTGTTGAGTGTTATTTGTTAACTGAAATACTTACTTAAACATTTCATACAGTGCATAAATCAAAAACAGAAACGAGAACAACGGCTTTAACAGAATGCTTATTGCCGACGACGGGTAGTTTGTAAATATTTGAACAGCCTTGTCGCTCCCATACTGGAAGGTCATTCATCGCCCGGCGCCACGAGGGGATGGACGTCTACGAGTGCCATAATCGTTTATTGGTTTAGGATTAAGGACAAGAATAAAACTTAGAGTAGGAAAATTCTAAGGTATAAATGCTATCAATACTAATATGGTATATAAATAATAGAAAATTCACTTGACGATTCAAAAGTACTTGTAAAAGTTTATTTGAATAAAAAAACTTTTGATTTGATTTGATTTAACCAATGAAATTGCCGTTTTGTCGTACTAGTCACTTTGATCTCAAATATCTCCTCTTTGGTTAGGAATTTCTATTTCAAATTTATACAGCTATTTAAGAAAGAAAGAAATAAATAAATAAATAAATAATAATATTTACACATGCTTTTGTATATTGGATAGAATCAGGCGTTACTTTGCGGAAGTTCATGATTTAGCAAGAAAAGATTACAATTATTTTGCTATAATCCGCCAACAGAAAAAAATCTGTATGGTCAAGCATGCAGCTATAAGCTATAAGCGAAGCACCGTTTACCTTCCCAACCAAGCAACAAAGCCAAGTTCCCAAGCAAGCAATGCCACCACCACTCACATGCACCACCACACAAGACTTTTATACTATTTTTTTTTTTTTTTTTTTTTTTTTTAAATAGTACTGATAAGAACTGCCGCTTTTGATGTGGCGGCACCCTTTTTACCTTTTTAATTTATTTTAAAATATTATTGTACTTGAGTTCTTTGCGTACAGTTCCGTGCCTTACAAACTACCTTATAAAAATAACTAACCTATGTCCACTAACTAAATAATTTAGATAATGCTAAATAATACGTTTGATTTGATTTGATTTGATTTAAAGGGCGATAGCACCATTTCCCTTAGCTGCTATTTTTAGTGCTTTTTCAGCAAACCCAAAAAAGTGAATTCGGCAGTTTTCGTTCTCGATCGCAGTGCGTAGACTGTCTTTGGTCAGCTGGAAGCCCAGCTTGAACTCACAGTCTAAGCGATGGGCACCGAAACGAGGGCAATATATTAAAATATGTAATATTGTTTCTTCACTTGTATCATCGCAGGGGCAAGCTGGACTTCCACTGAGCCTAAATCTATATAGGTAGGACTTGATTCCGCAGTGACCTGTCAGTAGTTGGGTCTTTATGTTTGTAATATTCAGGCGGCTTAGGATTTTGTAAGCAATAGCTACCTCCGGGAGAAAGGTTTTCGTGACTGAGCCTGTAGGAGCCTCCGAGTATATTTGCTGCCAAGTTTTGATAGAATTGCTCCTGATGAGGTGCTTAGCAAACGAGACGGGGAACCTGTCGTAAATTGTTACTCCTTCGTCAAGTAGTGTTGCTCCCCTGGCCAGCTCATCCGCTCTCTCATTACCATCCAGTCCTATATGCGCTTTGATCCAGTAGAAATTTATATTAAAGTTTTCTTGAATGACAAGCTTTACCTGTTCTTGAATATCTCTAACTAGTGGATGTTCTGGGGTGAGGGAACATAAAGCATCTAATGCTGACCGAGAATCACTGAGAATATTACCGTTTGTTCTCTTTTCTTTAAGGTATAGGACAGCTTGGTGTATCGCGACCAGCTCCGCCTGGTACACACTGCAATAACTCTCTAACTTACAGGTGATCTTGTGGACTTCGTTTGCTGCTTGCCAGCAACTTACTGCTGCACCAACCTTGCCACCAACCTTACTGCCATCAGTATATACCTTCATCCAGTCATTACCGATCGATTCTAGCTCATCTTGGTTGGAGATTTGCCGGTAAGTAATCGGGATGCGTTCCGCAGGATGTGGTAAATGAAAGGGGTTAACTCGCTTTTCCAGCTTTGTTGCAGGCAGACCGTCTATAGATTTACCTCGCTTGATTTGATATAGGTCTGCCTGTTCCCGGATTCTCAGATGGAGAGGCAGAACGCGAGCTAGGACGGCACCTGAGACTAGTGAGATGGTCCTATGTGCCCTCGTAATTTTAATGCAGAACATCCGTGTCAAGCTGTCCAATCTTTTGATAGCATATTTCCGCTCAGCCGCTGGAGCCCACACGCTTGCCGCATAAAGGATAACCGGTTCTACAACAACTAAATAAATGGTTCTTGTGATTTCGGGACTAAGGCCCCAATTAGTCTTAACCGCCCTCGCAACCATTTTATAGATGTTTATTGCTTTTTGGCATACGTTAACAATGTGTGCTTTAAAGTTTAAGGTTCTGTCTATTGTTAGACCGAGTATTTTTAGCGTATCCGAGAAAACCAGAGTCTTACACGAAAGTTTGATACGGGGTACATCATACTTGTGTTTCCGTGTGATAATAATTGCTTGCGTTTTCTGCACGGCAAACCTCATTTTATGATTTCTGCCCCAGTCTGCGACTGCCTCTAAAGCCTTATTTATTTTGCGCTCAACGTACTGGGCATTACTACCGGATGCGATTATCAAAATGTCATCTGCGAAGGCTTGGATATGGGCGTCCAAACGAGAGGCTTGTTCCAGTAAGGGATTTAACTGTACATTCCATAACAGCGGGCCGCAAGTTGATCCTTGTATACAGCCCTTATTTGTCTCTCTACAAACTTCTTGGCCCATGTACGTCAGGTTTATAGATCTTCCGGAAAGATAACTAGAGACCAGCCTAAGTACCGTATTGTCTACCTTGCTCATGTGTAGCTCTTTCAAAATGCTAGGCCACCACGCGTTGTCAAAAGCGCCTTCAATGTCTAGAGACACCATGACAACTATTTCTTTTCTTTGAAGGCTCTTCCTGACTAAATCCATTGCATCGTAAAGCGCGTCCTCAGTGCTACGTTGTGGTGTAAATCCATACTGGCGAGTGTTTAATTTGTTTCGGTGTCCCAGGAACCACATTAATCTATTAACAACTAGTTTTTCCAATACCTTGCCCATAACTGGTAAGAGGCCTATTGGCCTGTATGACTTCGGTTTTGTATAATCATCTCTACCGGGTTTTGGTACTATTCGAATCTCTGCCTGTTTCCATATCTGTGGAAAGTATCCTACTTTAAGACAGTTGTTGAAAAGCGCCAGTGTAATTTCTGGACTGTATTTGTACGCCGCTTCGCAGATATCGGACGTGAGACCGTCTTTTCCTGGAGCTTTCTTGGGGTTCATGTTAGCAAATACTGTATCCAGTTCGCCTATCGTAAAGAGAAGATACTGATGTTCCGTTGGGGCGCTCTTAAGATGCTGAACGAGTGCTTCTACCTCTAGCCGTACCTCGGATTGCTGTTGCGTATCCGTTTGCCTATCATCAAGGGGGTAGAAAGTTTCTGCCAGAAGTTGTGCTGATTCCGCCGGTGTCAAGGTATCACCCTGCTCAGAACGTAAAAGGTTAGCATAGGACTGAGGACAGCAAATCCTTAGTATCCTGTTCAGCTTTTCCCACATATTTTCTTTCCCCTGGTTGGAACAGAAATTGATCCAGCTCGAGGGTATAGCTTTTTCGATTGCTGATTTATAGGAAGCTTTTGCTCGAACGTACTCTTCTATGACTATTGGTTTTCTTCTTGGATTGGCATATCTAATTCTGCTGCGGATAGTTTTTAGCTGTTTTTTCTTTTCCGTGAGTTCGGCGGTCCACCATTTTGACTTCCTTATAAGCTTTCCTATTGGAATCAGCGGTATTGACTCGTCGCATGCGTTCACAATTGCTCGGGTATATTTAACGGCTATATCTTCCATATGTTCGGGTGCACAAACTGTATCCATGCTTTCTAAAGTTAGCAGTTCTTTTTCGAAGTTACTTCTCAGACTATTTGCGAAGGTTCTCCAATTGGCCCTCTGAGTATTATAAATACGCGTTGTAGACCTGGGGACTTGAGCATCCTTATCCCGTGTTAGCTGTAGATTAAAATGTATTCTTCGATGATCGGATAAACAAGGGTCTGTGTCTATCCTCCAATCAGTTATCGTACTCAGAATTGAGTTCGAGCATGCGGTCACGTCCACGATGCTTGTAAATAGTGTGGTGCCTCTGTAAGTATGAAACGTTGGTATGTTGCCGGTATTTAAGATATTTAAGTCGAGCTGAGCAACAAAATCTGCATAGGCTTTCCCTCTAGTATCGCTTGCTTCACAACCCCACCAGGTGCTTTTAGCATTTACATCGCCGCCAATGATGAGATTGTCTGTGTTAAGTTTAATGATAATATCGTGCAGGCTTCTTATACATGTGTCCATATCTTGACTTCTCTCAAAGTAGACAGATACAATCCCGATCTCCCAATTACCTATTACAAACTTAAAGCCCACTATAATGTCTGTTAGTAACTTAGGATCTACTATAATTTGTATATTAGGATTTAAGACGACCACTGCCGATTTCACTGGTGATTCTTTATTGCAATCAGCTTTCTGAATTACACGATAACCAGCGACTAGAGTGCCCTGCGAACCAACATATGGTTCTTGGAGAAGAATAATAGAGGTTCCTTCCTTAGCTGCCTGGCTTATGCATTTTTTAGTAGCAGCGTAGCCTCTGCCACAGTTGGCTTGTATAATTTTGTACTTGTTGCTGACTGGGATATTACTGTCATTGGCGGAGTTGAATGTGTCCTTTGCTGTAAGCTTTGACGAGCTGGCTATAGTAAATGATGATACTGAGGAGGTGCACTGTTGATTGACCATATCGGAGATCTTAGCAATATGCTATAGCTGCTCGTGCTAGTCTGTCCCACTTTTGCATCTCAGGGCATTCTGTGCTGTAAGCTGGATGTTGACTGGATGTCTTGGAGTCGCGACAGTTACAACACTGAGGAATTTCCTTCCTGTTTGGGCATTGGCGAGTATCATGATGGGCCGCACAGTACCCGCAGTTAATTTCGTTATTACACTCACGTGCTCTATGGCCAAACTTTAGGCATTGAAAGCACTGTATCAGCGGTGACTGATCCAAGACAGTGATGACTTGATAACCTATACGTAATTTTTTGATTGACCACCACACGCCATAAAGCGGGGCTCACCTCCATAATCACATTGGCCATTTGGTCTGTGCGTCCTTTAGTTTTCCTTATTACCTTAGCTGTCTTGACCTCATCAGGAACAGACGAGATCAGCTTGGAATTCTGTGTAAATATGGCTTCTTCCAGTTTCGCATCGCAGAGGTCGTTGATGACACCCACCAGTTTAATGAGAGGATTTCTGCATGATGGCCTGGATACAGTTAGCTTTTCTGTTGAGCTATTTATAGCTTCTTGTAGCTTATTCCGGTCTGCCTCGGAATCACAGCAGATCGCGACTTTCTGATTCCTAAGCTTCCTTACCGCGTTTATACCTATACCCAAATCCACTGCACTAACTTTACCTTTCACCTGGTTAATAATGTAATCGCTGCAATGTCGAGGATCAGTAGACTCAATTATAACTGGGTATTTAGGTGTAGTCTGGTTAGGAGTTAGAGCTATTTCATGGCGCAGAGTTTTCTTTGCTGTTGTCTCAGCGTATGAGCGTTTACTTGCAACCAAATCTTCTTCTTTTGCTAGCTCCCTGCCATTCCTGAGGACCTCAATTATTTCTTTCCTGACCTTTGTAACCTCATCACGTATGTTGGAGAAGTCAATCTGAACGCCAGGCGTCTGAGGGTTCCGATCATTGTTGATTGTCTTTTCGACCTTTGACCCTAACGAGTCGGCCCATTTAGTGTGCGCTTTGCATTGAGCATCTATCTCATATACCAGCCACCTGGTTGATTCGGCCTCCTTATGCGTTAATTTCACATTTTCTAATATGTCATTAAGGCTCTCCTGGTGTGCTTGCTGCATTTTTTCCAGCGCAACAGCATGTCTAGCCTCCTGTTTTGCCATCAGCTGTTCATATCGGCACTTAGCTTTTTCTTTCTCAACTATGTGCCGGTTCCTAGAATCCGCTAATCTTAATATCATTTCATACAGGCCATGTAGGCCCCCGCAAACAGCTTCCCTTATCTCTTTGCTTATATTACGAGATTCTTCAAGCCTCGATTTAGTCCTCTGCAGCAATGCGTCGGCGAGACGAGGCATGTCATGCATGGCCCCTCCTACAACGAAGGATGTGTCTGACACAACGGACTCTGTCTCCCTGTCTATGTCTTCTGGTTCAGGGGTGTTATGAACACTGGTCTCCTGATTTGCTAGCGACGCAGCTCTTACCTGAGCTCTTATGCGCAGAAGAGCCGACTCAGATCGAGGTTTTGGTGGTTTTCCAATTTCAGGTGTCGAAGTCGTTAGTTTCGAGCCATCCTCACTTTGA
Organism: Erebia aethiops; assembly: GCA_923060345.2. NCBI lineage: Eukaryota > Metazoa > Arthropoda > Insecta > Lepidoptera > Nymphalidae > Erebia > Erebia aethiops. The sequence continues at coordinate 20,988,511 of OV281080.1, read as the reverse complement.
GACCTCTCAAGACGTCTCTCAGTAGATCCTTCCCCGTCGCTGCTATCCGTGATTATTTCTACGTGTATCTCCGGAGAGCTTGCCGCCGCCTCCTCGTCGTCTTGCTGTTCAGTTGTACTTGGGGTCTTTTTTACAAAACTTTTTATTGTCGCCTGCCTCTTTGCTCTGGTGGACACTACCGGTTTTGTCGGGGTGCAGGGTTTCCTATTTCTCTTAGAAGTGACCGAACTAGAACTGCCTGACATATTTGACAATAAAAATAAGTTGAGGGTAGTAGTCGAAAATTTTTGTAAAATTGGCTAAGTCCAGTAAGATTATTCTTTGTTTAATCGCACTATTTACTAGTTTGGTTGCAAGAATTCTGCATTAAAAGGTTCCAAATTCCAAGTCACTGCACTGTTTGTATTACTTACGCATTCGGTTCATACAGTAAACAAAAATATCATCCTTTTGTTTTGATACACTGTTTGCTATTGCAATTTCACTATTTTATTGTTAAGTTACGTTTAAACAACACGGGCTCATACTCTGCACAATACACAAACACTGGGTTTATCGACCACTCCGAAAAACAAATTATAAACTTACGAAAATATTTTATTTATTCGTGTAAGGCGATCGCGCGTAGTAACAGCGCAGCGGTCGGAACGGCACATATACTTTTATACTATTCTCGACGCACGTTTCGCCCCGACACCGGAGCATCTTCAGGAGATGTCGACTTTACAATGCAAGATTGTCTAGTAACGTTTGTGTTAAATGCGCGGTGTTATATACCGTTTTTGAACCCCCACTACTATTGCCCCGCCCATTATCCCCCGGACTCCTACCCCCTTCGAATAAACGAAGCAGTGGTGAATTTGAAACATTAACTTGTTCATTAAACTGATTATTATTATTATGTTTTATTATTTCTAATTGTTCCAACAAGCTCAGTCGAATACCTTTATCGCAATTGTGTACTTGGGTAGGAGTCCGGGGGATATGGGCACTTTGATTAAATAAATATATTATCTATAGGTATATATAAAAATGAAACCCGTTTTCCTTGGTCACGCGGGCTTGGGCATCACGCGTGAATGGCTGGACCGATTTCACTAATTCTTTTTTTGTTGTATTTGTTATTATTAGGAGAAGGTTCTTACGGAAAAAAATATTAAGAAAATCTCTCAGAAATATTGAAAGATATACATTTAATTTTGCATACTAAGGCGGTACGAAGTTCGCCGGGTCAGCTAGTATTTAAAAAAAATCGACTTTATGTTCCTCCCTTACAAAACGGCAATTTCATAGGTAAAGACCTAATATTATAAATGCGAAGTACTAGTTAATGGTCCATAATAATAATAATAAGTAAGTTTATTATTTATATTTATTTACGTAAGTTTGTTATAACTCTTTTGGCCATATATGTTTTTATTTTGTATGCGGGCGTGAGAGCTAAATTTATCTGGATAATAATAATAATAGTTAAAACTTATGGTAATGTTACCTTTTCACTTTTTATGACCCATCCGCTTTGGACTTAATTTTGTACGAAGATAGGCTTCTTTTAAATCGGACAATCTAAGAGTTCGGGATCTTTATAAACCTTAATTCACGCGTATTTTGTTTAATAATTAGAAATAAATATTCAAACACAGGATGTTTTACATCGTGTGATAATAATAGTCCAGATAGTTATTTAATTTTATTCTACGATAAAATAAAACATAATATGTTAAAATTTTAACTTAACTTAAAATAAAATTACTTTAACCTCGTTCCATAAACCGTGTTCAGTAATTAACAAATGAGTTTTAATTTGCATATTATTTCTGTCATGTTATCAAGATCTTATCAAAACGAACTAATTACTTTGACACACTGCACGGATTTTAGATTAACTATTAATTTAATTAACATGCTAACCTCTAGACAGACGACTGACGAGGCGGTTATGGCCGTGGTTAAAACACCCGACCTAGGAGTACAGGGTCGCGGGTTCGATCCCCGAGCAATCTCCAACGTTTCGAAGTTATGTGCGTTTTAATAAATTAAATACCTATCACTTCCACTAACAGTGAAGGAAAACATCGTGAGAGAACCGGCATGCCAGAGTTCTTCATAAGGTTCAGGTGTGTGAACTTGGCCAGCGTGGTGGACTATGGCTAAACCCTTCACATACCTAGAGGAGACAAGGAGGAGGAGGAGCCTGCAACGGGTTGATAAGACAATAATGAGATAATTAATTAACGTCTGAGTAGGTATGCTACCGATAGAGGTTTACTTGTTTCCCGTTTCGCATTTGTATGTGCGAATCTTCTGAAGAATTTTTTAATCCACTACAAGTTAGCCTTTGACTGCGATCTCACCTGATGGTAAGTGACGATCTAAGATGGTAGCGGGCTAACCTGTTAGGGGCATGGCAGTTATATTAAACCCATATCCCTATTCGGTTTCTACACGGCATCGTACCGGAACGCTAAATCGCTTGGCGGCACGTCTTTGCCGGTAGGGTGGTAACTAGCCACGGCCAAAGCCTCCCACCAGGCCAGACCAGGGAAAATTCAGATATTATAAATTCCCAAATTGACCCTGCCGGGAATCGAACCCGGGACCTCCACACGTTAAGGCAACAGCGCTCAACACTGCACCACGGAGGTCGTCAAATTATTGTAGTAGAAAGCGTCTTCAATATTCAGGTATTCAGGCTGAATAGATACTGTTTTACTCTTGCCACGAGATCTAAGACGTAAGATCCTTCCTTGTCAAGGATTTTTTCAAAGTATTTAGTACTTTTTACAAATTAAATGTAGAGACTAGAAAGCAAGTAGGCAGGAATAAAAAGGATTTTTTATTATTTAAACAAGTTAGCTTGCGTCCTCACCTGATGGTAAGTGATACAGTCTAAGACGGAACCTAACCTATTTAATAGGTACGGCAGATTATAAAACCAATATCCAATTTCTAAGCGATATCGTTCCGGAAAAAGTAGGCATATAATGTACTACATTACAGAATAGAAGGTTGTTCATTTATTATATGTTAGTACAGAGCTTGCTGAAAGGTTAAGGGCGGTAAAATAGGTCGGAAAAAGATTATTAGGTCATGACGCTACATCCCCTTGTCTAGTACAATGTTCTTCGTTTCTATTAAAATCCTTTGTGGCTACTGGCTTTAAATGCTTTACAAAACAAAATGAGTTGAATACTTATGTCTGTTTATGAAAGATAGGAAAATACTTTCAATTCCTTTATGGAATTTTAATATGTCAACTGCAAAGTGATGTCGTAATGCTCCAGATACTTTGAGACTTGTTTCAGACAAAAAGAAGTTGAATAATCGTCCTACAAAATGGATTTACCTAAATTTAAAGCCGTAAAGGTTAAAAAAACGTAGTCACTCATCGCTATTTTGAAATTCACATTGATTTAATGTTTTCATTCACCTCGATCTAAACTCTCGTCGCTACATTTAATTAAAGTTCGCGCCTTGAATGCAATTTTCTTTATGTTGCACTTGTAGCATAAATAACTATGTCATATACAGCCTTCTTTTATGATTTCCTTGAAATGCAGTCGTTATAAAGGCTAAATTATATAGAAAATTGAAATAAAGGGGAGATAAGAAATATAATCTTTGCATTTAGTTAGTAGCATCCTTAAGAAAAAAGTTGCAATTCGTAGATAAGTCGTAAGCAATAATATTGATTAACATCCATAACCATACTAATCCATACTAATCCATACTTCCATACTTCCATACTTCCATACTTCCATACTAATATTATAAATACGAAAGTGTTTCTGTCTGTCTGCTACGCTTTCACGTCTCATCTATGCAACCGATTTTGATAAAACTTTGTACAGTGTTAGATTGTATCCCGGGGAAGGACATAGGCTACTTTTTATCCTGGAAAATGAAAGGGTTCCCGCGGGAATCAAAAAACCTTAATCCACGCGGACGAAGTCGCGGGCATCATCTAGTTAATAATATCCCTGTTTCACAATCACCATGTATGACAGATTAGATATGATGTATGGAAATCTTGTCAAAATTTCAAATTTATTTGCCAGGGTTTATAATCCATCAAACTTATCTGGCCCTGTGGCCAAAATTGGAACTAATTTTGATGCCTTTTAAGTTTAAAAATCATATCTACGATGCTGTCACCGGGTCAGCTAAGTTTGTGGGACTTATATTTGGCGATTGTGAAACAAGGTCCATGGTCTTTAAGATACTGAGTGAGTCAGTTTTTAATTTTAAATACTAGGACACCATAACTCAGGGTAACTACATACATGGTATAATAATCTCTCTCTCTCCAGTCGTTCCTACATTGCTGAAGATCGTGGTCCTGGGGATTTTGCAGCCTTGTGCGGATTAAATTTTTCCATCGGGTTCTATCGGAGGCCAGTCTTGCAATGGTGTGAAATTTGCACTTGGAGTCCCTCAGCTGGTCTGACCATCTGGTTGGTGAGCGGCCTCTCGATCTTTTGCCCTCGGTGTTACTTGTGCGTGCGCGCGCGTGTGCTTGGCTGTCCAAGGAATCCTTAAACTTACTTTCTTAAAGACAGACCAACCAATAAACAAACACTCAATCACGAAATTGCTATGAATGTTAACACGCCCGTAACGAGGTATTATGATGGATCTATATTAATTGCTTGGAGGCGTATAATTAATTTATTACTACTGCCTATTCGGAAGCCTATTTACCAAGGAGCCAATTAGATGCCAGCTTATAATGGGTATTTGACACATTAATTTTATCGATGCTTTTATCATACCTACCTATTATAGGCAGAATAATAAGAACAAATTGTTATTAGTTATAGTTTAGTACAAAACTACAAGTTTAGGTTAAAATAAAACTACTCATTAGCCAATTAGTAAGGCTACCTCGCTGGTACTCAATAATAGCGGAAAAAATGTACAAAATTGTGCTGCTAGTGCCTATGATAAGACAGGTGTCTACTACAGGTTAGGGGAGTAAATTCTACTGAGAAGACTCGACAACTTACGTAAATAATAACCTATTTGAGCGCGAAAACACAGATCAAAAAAATGATTCACTCATAATTTCATGAACATCATGGACCCCACTTTCAAGACATTGATTGCGATCTCACCTGGTGGTGAGTGATGATGCGATTTTAGATGGTAGCAGGCTAGTTGGCAGGCTATTTTAGTAGCACATATTGCCGTTAGGTTGGCGGTAGGATACGACCAGATCAGCTAATTTCATAATTTATGAATTCCCAAATTAACTCTGCCAGGGATCGAAACCGGGACCTTCCACTTATAAGACCACAGCGCTCCCCACTGCGCCAGTTCGTCAAAACTAGAACGAAATACTGTCAGAAAAACTTAGCGTAACCTTGACCAGCCGAAGGGATGCCAAAAAGAACTGCAATTGGGTATTCGACAACTATTCAAATAAATATTTTTCTTACTGATTGTTAAATTGAGGATCTCCTAAATGTCTTAATATACATTCCCCTGTTAGTTTTATGTTTGAAAACTATTTGAAACCATTGATTCAAGTAAAAAAGTGCGTCGAATTTGGATAACTTCACAGTTCAGTATTTCATAGATTTCATACATCCCATAGTAAGCCGCCGTTTTGACGTTTAAAAATAAAGTTGCTGATTATTTTTGTCAAATACCCAATTATGGAAATGTAGCCCCAATGTAAAGCGTGCGAATAATTTTCAAAATGCAGTGAGGCAAAAGAAACAATTCCTCACCCAAACGCATTTTGTAAATGTCCCTGTTCGCGTAGTAGCTTAGTTCCGCTCTACTAACCGCAGTTACCTTCCGTAAGGAAGGACGGAAAAGTTACCGAGGTTCATACCTACAACCAATACTAAGGGTATGAGCACACGGAAAAAATATAGTTGTCTTAGGTGAGCGACAAACGCGGCAACGAGACGTCGTTTCTATGGCGCTACTGTCGCTCACATAGGACAACGGGTAAAATAATTACATATTATAAATGCGAAAGTGTGTTTTTCTGTCAGTCACCTTTCCAAGACACATCCTTTTAACCGATTTTGTCGAAATTTGGTTTGAAATTTGAAAATTTGACTGAAATAGACTTAAAGAACACTTTCAATTTCCCACATGAATCTTATTCTACGCGGACAAAGTTGCAGCCATTATTTATATATTACTGGTTACCGGGCTTGCCTCCTTGGAAAAGGCCACAAGGCCAAAGGCCAGAATTAATAAACTGATATCAGCTATGAAACCAATCTTAAGCATAGATTGACCTGAACTTAAGGACATATTCTAAGCCGATAAACGCGGGAATTTTTTAAAATTTAATTTACCAAAAATACATGCAACAATGTTGTACAAAAATTAAATCTCGCCAAACTGGTGGGCCAGTTTGTTGAAGCTTAAGCCATGGTCAATTTTTTGTTCTATGGGTACCTACGGTGTACCATCGAAAAATAATCAATGCTAACACTATAAAAAGTAGTGAGACCAAAAGTCCCAAGTCAGGTGTAGCCCTAAGTCCGGTAGAAAACGACGATTCATAGTTCCAATCTTCGTTCGTGGCCGCGATGCAGAAAATTGAACAGCCTTTAGCTTTACTCGGCAACTTTGTTGCAGCTATACAACGAGCTATAAGTTACTACTAACGAAAAAGCTTTGAGTAACAAGCATATATACCACAGACAACGAAACCAATTCCGTTAACTGTGATCTATACTAATATTATAAATATGCGAGAATTTGGATGGATCGATGGATGTTTCAATTCAATTCAATTTATTTAAAACATGTAGGACATACAGGTGTCTCTTATGCTACGTCATGTTTTGACTCTACCAAAGGTTCGGAAAAAAGATTCTACCGAGAAGAGCCGGTAAGAAACTCAGCAGTTGCTCTTTTTTTTTTAACAATCTAATACAATATATAAGTAAGTATATAAGTTAAATAAAATATAAAAGTGTAAGTTATTATACTATCCTGGGGAGCTGGACCCAAAGTCGGTTGTTACTCAATCACGCCAGAACGGCTGGAAGGATATGGATGAAATTTGGCACAGAGATATGATGATGTCCTCCAGCGGCGGCGACTGCTTGGTCCGGTCCGGTTGACTCCTAGTAGGTATCTGGAGGGTATCTGATGTTCTATCCTGTTATGTGCCCTCATGTGGCTGGCATATCCTATTTTTGCTGCAAATGGCACAGATATAATATATTATAGTCTGGAATAACGCAAAGGATGCTGCAAACCGAAAAAACTTAATCCACGCGAACGAATTCTAGGGCATCAGCTAGTCTAAAATTACTTTCTTTTTAAATTCCACTACAAGTGTACTACCATGTGAGATTGCAGTCAACAATTAACTGGTAGTGGATAAAAAAATAATAAAGTTACCTCTTGCGATCTCACTTGGTGGTAAGTGATGATGCAGCCTATGCGGGCTTTTTGAACGTTTCCTGAGACAATGAAAAGAACTGCCAATCTACAGCGTCCTAAATTCAAATACTTTATCTCACCGAGTTAGCAAAAACGACTTGCTCACTATAGGTGGGGGCAGCAAAGGCGCCCTTTTGAGCTAGTGAGGGCAAAAGCATCTTAAGTGTGATTTTACGCTAAATTGTAAACAACCCATTGGCTAATCCGAAATGTAGACGTAGTAAAAAGAGAAGTATCGTTAACGAAACAAGTGCAGCAAAACACGGCTTTAATTAACATAAAACCCTGAAAAGGGATAATTTAGGCTTCCGAGCTATTCGAATAATATAGCCCCTACGTTCGCCTCACAAAAAAGCTAAGTACCGTTTTGTGAGAGTTTTCTAGGCTCAAAATTATTGTATTGTTAATAATTGTTGTACAGTAAATACTCTCAAAATTCTTAAAATTGTGTTGTTAAAAAGTAGAAAACTTTAGTGTTTCATTGATAACACACAGTCGTGTTGACTGTAAAATGTAGATTTTAAGTCAAATCTTGCGAAAAAGTGGAAGAAACCTGACATTTGTAACCCAAAGTGGTTCTCTCTAGGTGGTAAAATTTTACGATAACCATTTCTATCGATGGTGCAAACTGCAATGAATCCTATGTACTTAAGTTAGGTACTGTTTTTTAAACCAATGAAGGTTTTCAAAACAATAAATTAAGCAGCAGTCTTACTTTAGTCAATTTTGACAATAACACATTATAAAAAAATGTGTGTGTGCAATTCACACACAGCAGAAGTGAAACTTCAGAAATGTAGCCTACGAGAGAATGAGATAAATATAACTTGTATTCTATCTCATTCTCTCGCAGGCTAAATCCTATTATGAATAGGTATGTTTGTCTCTTTTTAGTGTCGCTTTTTCGTTTCATCGAATTTTCAAATCACAACGATTTCACGAGAAGTTTCACTTCAAAAAAAGTTTAAACAGCTGTCAAGAATTTAGGCAGTGCAACGCATAGATGGTAGGTACCTGTGCCCCGAAAAAGTTTCTGGGTGATAAGAAACACAACTTAACAATATGGGTATGACGGTTTCATCTCAAAGTTTACACAATCTTGTCCAGTCATCTGTCCAGTCATCACGCTGGGCGATGGCTAAACTAATTAAAGCTTAATTACAAACATTAATTTACCAGATCGCCGGCCATTCCATCAGCCAACCCGGACCGCTGTCAACATGTGTTTATGATGTCTAAACAACTAAAACATGTATACCATATCACTCCTATACAAGCGAATGTATTTCTTACCACATACAGCCTTAGAAGCGAAAATCCTGTGAGATTGTACGTTATGGTAGGTTCCCATTTGGACCTGGTACGGGTCGGTAAGGTCGTGGAAACTACGAATTTGGTATGGCTATAAATTTTGATCCGTCAATGACACTGGTGTTCGAAGATACAATTTATCTATTAGGGAGCTGCAATTTATTAAAACGACTAGTTTGCGACCGAGACTTCGCCACAAACTTGACAAATCAACCGATTCGGCAGTGTCGTAACTCGTAACTCCAGTATCAAATCTGCCGTTATGGGCATAGGTACGTCGTGATATTATGGTAACTCTTTACTATCAAAATTTACGCAAAGCAACATTTCAAGCCGTGTTGTGTTGTTGGATACCTCGTAACAACATAGATACTTTCACTATTCTAAGCTAGCCCTTGACTGCGATCTCACCTGATGGTATCTGATGATGCAGACTATGATGGTAGCGGGCTAACCTGTTAGGGGCATGGCAGTTATATTAAACCCGGACCCCTTTGGTTAAAGTTTTTGCATTACTAAATTATTGCAAAAACTTATCTTACGATACGGCTCTTTTCCAGCTAAAATAACCTCAAAAACTAAAGGATTCAAAATGTTCAACACTGACTGAAATTAAATCATCAAATACTACAATAACATACGAGTTGTCCAGGCTATGTCCTCGCATTTCATCGTCCCATAAAGAGCTATGTTCTAAAAGAAAAGATTTTTATACAAATAAACTGTTTTCAAATCATCCAATATCCATTTGTCCATGTATTAGACGTCTACGACGTCTAATTGTGGCGACGCCACGTTGAAGTTACATCCCTACTTTTCGAAGAAACAAATAAGTCTTCGTTTCATAGATATGTTTTACCACAAAAATACATTACAGCGTTATATTCGTTGGTATCTCTACTTTGCTTTGACGCAGGATGCATATGAAAGCTGAAACGTAGGATTTTTATTTGTGAATTCGTTAACCGGGAACGGAACAGACGTTCGGCAAATCCGGGATCGAATGTTATGTTTGGCGGGCTCTTTATGATTTTTACGTTGAAACTTTCGTATTTAGGTATTTTTATTTGATTTCATATTGAATTTCAATGTTTGGAGATCATTTTACCGAAAATAAAATCTTACTAAGAAAATAATTTGCAAGACTTCATTACGCATAGATTTAGATCACTTCAAAAATCGCTCATCACTCCATCTCTCATCACTGCCGCCCCCCCCCCCCCCCTGAAGAAGTTTTCACTTCGAAAAACTAATTGAGATTTCGATTGCGGGAAAGGTAGTCTTTATCTTTTCACGAGATGCAACACATCTCTGTACCAAATTCCATCAAAACCGGTTGAAAGCGTGACAGAGTTAATACAGGCACTTCCGCATTTATATTAGTAGGTACTAGCTGATGTCCGCGACTTCGTCCGCGTGGATTGAGTTTTTTTTGTTCCCGCGGGAACTCTTTAAGTTTCCGAGATAAAAATTAGCCTGTGTATGGATGGATGGATCTTTTTTACTCAATCACGCCAGAACGGCTGAACTGATCTGAATGAAATTTGGCACAGGGATAGATTATAGTCAGGAATAGCACATAGGCTACTTTTATCTCGGAATAAAAAAAACCTCAATCCACGCGGACGAAGTCGCGAGTACCTATCAGCTAATAAGTAATAAACTAATAACTAAGGTACGTCCTTACTTAAAATACTTATCATTTTCAAAATTACTCAGGCACGGAAGAACTTGGTTACTCTTGACGCGATATGAGGATAATAACAGTATCATCAGCTGATTTTACAAATTTTACTTGCATTTCATCAACTCCTAATCGGGACAAAATAAGAAATTTACATAATTTTCGGACAATAAGATACTTAACTTTACCAATTTTTATTAAATTCATAGATTTCACTCACACACATAAGATATTATGGTGATGGTAAAATATAGCTTATGAAAACTTTCAAAGTAATTTGAAATATTGGTAATAGGTACTTGAAAGTGTCACACTCAGTGACAGGAGGACTAAAAGCTTCGATACATCATTAAAAGTTCTAACATATTATTATAATAAAATTATCTAAGAAGGTACTTAAAACTTGAATCAATTGAACCTTTCCTCATATTACTTCTCCTTACTTACATAATATTATAATATACTCACATGTCGAATAAAACCTTTAAACAGCCTAATGCCTTGCTTTGCATACATATATCACTATGGTACAACCACCCTTTCGTCGAGTCGCCTCCCTATGCCTCAACAACCGCACAAATACTCTCTCTTACATAACAATAATACTATTCCTACAGCCTCCCTGACAAATAGATGTACTTTCTATACATTGTTATGTCTATGGCTACGCAGCGGACCACGTGGTTCAATAAAATATGCGCGAATATCAGCGCCATCTAGCGGGTGGTGCTAGAACTACGTTATACGCTGAAAATTACCCACAGGTTCTCGTTTAAGCTACAGTTTCAGCGCTCTTTTTCATTATGTAGTTATACCTACATCCACTAATAGATGGCAGCACGAGTTACGTAATGCATTTGAAGGTGTGAATACAATTTTATGAAACCTAGAGCCAACCTAGAGCTAAGATTTTCATTTCTTCCGGTTAGCTGACCAAGAATGCAATTTTCATCTGCATTCTCGAAATTCTTCAGTGGGTTAGGTCAGGATTAGGTATATATATATATAAGTATAAATAATTATTTACAATCTTCTTGAACGTTGATCATTTTTTAATTTTTATGTTTATTCATACTTAAAATTAAAAAAAATTAACTTTTCATTTTCTTTGTTTCAGCTCTCAGAGCTCGAGCAACGAGTTCTGGAGGCTGAAGGGAGGGCAGAGGAAGCGGAAGATAAGGTAAGATCATGCTTTAAAATGCATTAGGTATAAAAATTTTTTGGAGGCAGGTTCAAAAACAGACGGTTTATCGAAAAAAAATTTGAAGGCTTTGGAGTTATGGAGATTAACTTAGGCAGCAATGTGTAAGTTTTTACGTAAATTGCTGCCGTAAGTTTCCTACCTACTACTTACCATAACATAACAGACGATAGGTACTGTACGTAACTTACAAGACTGTTTAAACTATTAATAATAATTAATCATTAATTTAAATAAATAAAAACTTTATTGTTTACGTTACTATACGTAAATTGTTAGGGAAATCTCATGGTATTTTTCTCATTTCCATTTGAGATCCCCAATACAATTCCCAGATTTAAGAGTAGATATACCTTCGAAACGTCAAAGATTGAAATCACTAGATACCTACTGTTGTAATTTTGAATGAAATAATCCAAATCTTTGAATTATTCCTTCTGCAATAAATCAAAATCACATCAACAAAGACAGTTTCGCAATTCATGCATCATGCATTACATAATAAATTTACAGCAAATTCATAATGACGCATCATGCTTTTTATTATAAATCTCACAAGGGGCGCCTTTGCCTTTGATCCCAGCTTGAAAAGGCTCTGAAAATGCTTCAGAACTACAATAGATGCACGTCAGGAGGGTCGGCAAAAAACCTTTATAATCCACACTGTTTGTCGTGACCCTAAGTTTATGTGGACCTTTGTCAATGAACTGCCACTTCCCAGAGCTTTTTGTGTAAAATTATTAAGCTTTTTGCGCAGGGACTTATCTTTAAACAAAATATGGTACTTAATGATTAGAATGTAGTGTATTAGATATAATACCTACTAGATGATGCGTGCAACTTCTAAATTTGCAGATTAATGGTTTTTGTTTCTTTAAGAACTATTTCATTTTCTCCATATAATGTGTCTCTGTCTAGGATATCAAAATATCTAAAATATCGATCCAGTCGTTGTTGCGTGCAGTAAAAACTTAAAAACTTACAAACATCAAACAACCAAACTTTCGGTTCTATAATATTAGTAAGATGGTCCTAAATATTCTTCGCCAGTAAGGTGGTAAAATAGCCACTGCCGAAACCTCCTACGAAAGCAGACAAACAGAGACAGAAATTATAAATTCCCGAATTTCCCCTACCAGGAATAAAACTTTCGCCTTCACATTTAAAAGCACATTCCTCAGATCTTTTTTTAAATTGATAGCCTTGGCTGCATCAGACCTGCTTACAAGCGGTGATGCAGCTGGTACTCGTACTTTGCTAGTGCTACGAAGATCCAGAAAGTTACCGCGTAGCTTTAGTTTTGGTAGAGCCAACCAATTTGGTGTTTTAGTAAGAAGGTAAATTATTCCATACCTACTCGTACTTGGGCATAATAATCACTATTAATTGTACGTTTTGTAACATTATAAATGCGAAAGTGTGTTTTTTTGGTTTGTCTTTTAATCACGTCGCAACAATGATTGAAGTTTTTTTTCGGAATATTAAAGAAATTAGGCGGATGAAGTCACGGCCTTCAGCTAGTGGAGCTTAAAATCAAAGGCTTAGTATACCTGTTTCAAAAAAACATATTGAGATCAAAGAGATACCGATTAGGGGTATGGATTTAGTTAAACTGCTATACCCCTAATAATTAACACTATCTTAGACTAGAGCACTCTAGGTTAGAAGTAAGAACGCAGTCAAGGGCTAACTTGTAGTGGACAAAACAAAATTGGTTCGAAGTCTGCAATAAAAAACATCGAATTCAATATTAAAAGAAAATTGCCACAATATTTATTGAAACAAGTTAGCACTTCGGTTAGCAAACCGTCGCCCCTCTTTTGGAGCAGTTGTTAACGCTCGCGACAACCGTGGGGGTCCGTTTAGGGATTATTATTTGAGAGGGGTCACAATTTTGGTGTACGAATTGCAGCATAAATTAATTTGCTTTATTAATTTATGGCTGGGTTTAAATTGTTACCAAATCCTTAAAAAGGGTTAAGGACGAATATAGGTTACATTTTATCCCGGAAAACTAAAGATTTTCTTAGTGTAATTAACTAGATAAATTAGTGGTCTTCATTTAGTATTTACTTGAAAAACTATCAATACCTATCTTCTATAAGGCGCAATTATGTATGAAGATACTTATTATGTGTAAGACAGTCATTATATTACCAAAAGTTCGGATAGTTTAACTAAATAAAACTACGTACTGAAATTTTTTATGTTGGTAGCTATGTGTATGACTTAATTTACCATAATTTATAATTTAGTATTGATTTATTGTAAAAATTGCAATACCCATTCTCAATAGATACCCATTATTTAAAGCTTTTTTTACATTGAAAAAAATAGAATAAAATTTATAACTAGCTAGCCTAATTTAATAACCTTAATGTACAAATCATGGCCGAGTAGAAAAATGGCAAGAATATACTGGCTGCATTTCCAAGCTGAGCAGCCAGGCTGATCTTTTACTCAAAAACTGAGCCAACCCTTCTGTTCCCAATAGAAGTTTTTTAGTTTTTTATGCTATCAGTTCAGTCACAATTTGATCATTTTTTTTAATTGTGAGATAGGCTTGCGCTTGACGACAATCATGCTCAGTGCAAAGCAAATCATGCTCAGTGCAAAGCAATGATGACGTCTTGGTTGAAACGCGCTTGCCTAGAAGATGCCTATTCACTCTTGACTTAAAGGTACATAATTTATCATCAGATCATGGCTGAAATTCACTTATTTTTCCAATACTCTATTCCCGTTTTGTTTGCTAACGCTACGTGAGGAGTGCTATGCACACAGTACATCCACTAGCGCCGATGCTCTCCCGGTTCGCGCTATTGATTTTCCCGATTACACAACTGTGTATGACTCACTCAAAAGTGATATTAGAAAGATTAAACTTTAAAAAATATTGTTTCCTACTTTAAATTCATTAAGGTTTATCGGTTCCCGCGGGAACTCTTTAATTTTCCGGGATAAAAAGTAGACCAGACTATGACTATATCTGTGCCAAGTTTCATCCAGATCCGTTCAGCCGTTCTGGCGTGATTGAGTAACAAACATCCATCCATACATAGAAACTTTCGCATTTATTTTTTATAATAACATCCATCCATCCAAATTTCGCATTTATTTTTTAATAATATAATAATTATAGATTATAACCAGCCAGCTGGTATAACAATCCAAATGATAGCGTACGCCACGACGCAGAAGTTGCATGTTATATCATTTTTTTTTTGGAAAGGATACTTACTAAAAATTATTAAGAAAAATTAAAAAAAATATATTTAAATTTATTTTCATTACTATTCTTTAATTTGTATATAAATTTGTGGCAAAAAAAATTATCACTTCAAAAAACTAAAAGCAACTTCTACTAAAACTTTGAATGTTATTGTTTACGTCACTCGAGTCTTGACCCAATTAAAGCGTTTGTTTTGAATTTGTAACCTAGACCTTGTCTAGAACAACGGGTACTCTAAGCAACAGTAGTCTAAATTTAGGCGTAAAAACTGAAAACCGGAGAGTTTTCTTAAGTCTTCAAGCTTCTTGACCTACATAGTTATGAGCTTTAAAGCTCTTAATATGTGGTGAGTTGGTGACAATGTCTTTCTCTGTAAAAGCATTTCTAGAATATGATCTAATACTAGGTTTGACGACCTCCATGAGGCAGTGTTGAGCGCTGTTGTTTTAACGTGGGAGGTCCCGGGTTCGATCCCTGGCAAGGATTTTCTCTGGTCTGGCCGAAGCTTCCCGTCCATGGCTAGTTGCCCTACCGGCAAAGACATGCTGCCAAGCGATTTAACAGATTAGCCCGCTACCATCTTAGACTGCATCATCAATTACCATCATATGAGATAGCATTCAAGGGCTAACTTGGAGTAGATTAGAGTAGAGGAAATGAAATGATTTATTTATTTCACGTATAGGACAACTTTTGTCTGCACTTAAGATAGTTAGTCATAACTCTACCACCGATACGGAAAGGTATTCTACTAAGTAGAGCCGGAAAGAAACACAGCAGTAATCATTATTTTAACCACAAATAAGATTCAAAATCCTAGTGAAGCGAAAATGTTACTTTTATATTAACCTACAAGTCATACTAACGTCATGCATTACTTGATCAAAATAAAATCTGATATATCGTAGCATTATCATTGATGTAATGCCCCTACCGCTATCTACCCCAAATTCGCCTTGGCACAAATAAACAACCCATACCTACATACGAATCTAGCGTATATTCATATGCAAATAAAAACCGAAATCCCTTTCACAGACAGGCGATTTTTTATCGAAACTCTTTGCCAACTAGGGCTGCCAGGTGTCCGGATATAGTCGGACTACACCCGAACACCGAATAATTTAGCAAGACATACGTCCGGCTAAATATGTGCTCATTGACCCGTTGTCCTCGGTGAGCGACAAAAGCGACACGACGCGATACGACGCAATAGAAAATGATAAACTTGTCTACGCGACAACTAGGCCACACGAAGCGTTTGACGCTCACGTAGTACAACGGGCACCGGTAACGTAGGTAACGTTGCGGATACAAGCTATCCCTGTACCAAATTTCATCAAAATTGGTTGAACAGATGGGCCGTAAAGCATATCAGACAGACAGACGGATAATATTAGTATTGATTATAACCAGGTTTTTTTAGCCTGGTTTTTACCTACAAGTTTTTTTTTTTAGTAAAGACACTTTTTCTAAGACGCAAACTTCTTAATAATTAAGGTCGTCCAGTCTTTTTGCTGAAATGTTTAGCTAAATTGACTTTCCTGTCCGGCTATTCGGTTTCAGGACCTGGCAACCCTATTGCCAACAGAATTCACCCCAAGTAGACGAGCCAACCCTTCAACGCATGCGCGAAACCCAACTTCACATTGTTATAAGAAACCAAGCTATAAACGCGGTAACTTCACGCCTAAACTGTATATATTCTTTAATTTACCTCTAAAATAAAATACAACGCATCCATACAATCCGTCTTATATAAATAAACCTCATTTATTATACGAAAATACTGTTTAGAAAAGAGTTCTTTATAATCGCACGAACATTTAACAAGAATAATAGAGATCGATACATTCTCTTTAATTATTTGTGTTATAGCGTCGGTTCTGTGTTAATAATAAATACGTAATGCGGGGCTAAAGAGTTTACGGAGTTAACAGTGCAACGAATTAGCTAATCTGCTTTTTAAGTGTTAATAAAGTCAGTCAGTTTTAGTGTTGATAATGTCGAAGTCGTTGAAGGCACACCGTCTGAGCGCGGAATTCGCTGAAAAGAGAGGACAACAGATGAAGAAAGCCGATCCGTCGAGTATATAGCAGTCACCTGTAAGTACTTAAGTAATCAGACGATTGAGTTTTACGTCTTTTACCCTAAAACTTCTATACTTATGTGGGAAAAGCCCAATCAATACAGTCTATAGTATGCAGTATGCACCAATACATGTGTGTTTAAGTAAATATTGAAATATTGTCAACATGAACCACGAAAAATATTTGTGAAGACATAAATGGTTTTCCCTACGATATTTGAAACATTGATGTTTGGTTAAATTGTAGAGCATTAACCTAGATTTAGGTTATGTTAGGGTGTGCTTAAACGGTACCAATAGTATGTATAAGTCTGCCATACCAAACGTCGAGTTAACCTAACCTAAGTAACCTATAGGTTCGGGATACCTTAATTACTGAAGCTTAATTATTTTCTTAGCTATATTTGTAAAGCTGTTTGTAAACGATTGAAATAACAAACTTTAATTCAGGGTCCCGATATTTAACTTAGTTTAATTATTTTTTAACTTAGCTTAATTATTTTCATAACCATTAAGCTGTTTGTAAGCGAACGATTGTAATTAATTGACATTGGTAGTAAACGGGTTAAGGGTTACTTACCTTTAAAACCCACCGTCGATAACGATCTCTCATCTAATTAGGTACTTAATTTAAATCAATATTGCTTAGTTAGTGTTGTTATAGTTACATTAGTTGATGCACGCGACTTCGTCCACGTGGTTTTACGAATACCCCATAGGAACTGAGAACTCTATAATTTTCCGGGTTTAAAATTAGTCTATGTCACTTTCCAGATCCTTAAAATTAAAAATATCCACGCAAAAAATCACGTCGATCCTTTTTGTTGCGACATGATTGGAAGACAGACCAACAAGACACGCGTTCTCGTTTATAAAATGAATCGTGTATCCATTCTCATACGTTTAGGGTTTCGTACATACCTAAACGTATAAGAATGGATACACGAAATTGAGCTGTAATTCAATGCTGTTATGGTTTATTTTACTTTGAAGCCGAGCTTTAACGATTTCATCGGCAATCCTTACATGATTGCACCTCAGCCCCCCGATTGTGTAAGGAAATCGTAATCGTTATCGTTTGTCATACGTAGGTATAATTCGACCTGTTTGAGGAGTCCATAGATGCCTGCACGTCAAAAAGCAAATATGGACTCCTTAAACAGTTCGAATACGTTTTAAGCTGACAAGTGATTACGATTTGCTTAGACAATTTGGTATTTGACTACTAGTGAAATAAATTATTTTTTAGAGATTATTAATTAAAGGATCTCCCAAAAGCCGTAATATCCACGTCCCCTGCTTGTTTTATTTTGAATAACCATTTTAAACTATCGGTTAAAGTAAAAAAAGTGCGTCGAACTTTGATGACGTCACAACTTAAAATTTCATATAAAATCCATAATAAGCACGCGTTTTGACGTTTGAAAAAAAAGTTGCTGATTTGAGTAGTTGGCAAATACCCAATTGGGCCTCAGATAACGTACCTTGAACTGAGAGCCGCTGGAAGTAACCGGCTCAAGTCCTCGCCCTGTATCCATGCAGAAGACCTTCGTACAGCTGTAGAGTCTATTGGTTGAGACGACGCAACATACGAGTAGCTGACGACGACAATTTTGAAATTGAAGACAACCTTGAACTTTGAAATCTGAGAGTCATGCTGCACCAAAAATGCAGATTACGCATATTAGCTTTTTTATTTTTTTCTATTACAAGTTAACCCTTTACTGCGATCTCACCGATAAGTGGTTTGTTTTTAGAATGTTTATCTATTAATAAATTAAGTCCTAATAACTTACATAAATCTCACGATGTTCAAAAATTGCTATAATTATTGCTATGATTGGTAAGTAATTCAGTCTGCTTGCTGCTTGTACCTAATAAACGGCTCCATAACAAAAAACCAATACAAGTTAGCCCTTGATGCGATCTTACCTGATGGTAAGTGATGATGCAGTCTAAGATGGTAGCGGGCTAACCTGTTAGGGACATGGCAGTTATATTAAACCCATTCCCCTATGCGGTTTCTACACGGCATGGTACCGGAACGCTAATTCGCTTGGCGGCACGTCTTTGCCGATAGGCCAAAATCCATGCTTTCATATTTTTATAAATGATTTTTTTATTTCATGTAAGACAACTTGTGACACTTACGATACGTCAAGACTCCACCATCGTTTCGGAAAGCTGCATCGGTATAGACATCGTTACCCTACACTCAAATATTTTCAGACTCTACTATACAAATTCCTTTATTTCCTATACTTATCTAAGAGCACCTGAAATATATAGCGCATTCATACCACTGCATCGTCCGTCTCCAATGATATAATAATTTTGGCATTTTTCCATAACGCAGCCATTTCTACCATACCATAACTAGACCGAAAACACACTACAGACCGGATTATGCGTACAGGAAACGAAGCGTCGAATGGGAACTATGCTTTGTCCGGTCACCTAGTATGCGCACTCCATATAATGCGCAGTCTTTTTGACTGCCAACTATTTTTTTTTGTCCATAGACTATTTTCGCCCTTAAAAACTTATATTATTCTACCAACTAGATCGTCATTTGTCTTCTGGCATGTGCCAAATCTAGGTTAGAATAATAAGTAGACCTGGCTAAGCTAAGTATGTACTAGGTACGATGCTAGCCGGAAAAGTAGGGCGTGAAGGAAATATGAATAATCAAAAAGGGCATTTATAAATGTCAGATTTACTAGTTTATACCTGCAGTGCGAGCTCATTAATTCACGCTAGATTTATTCGTGTAGTTTTGCTATTGGTTACCATGATCCTTGAACACAGAGGGGTTAGAATATTTTTGTATTGCGCCAATTTATATTATTTTCAAAATATAGGCCACTCATAGAACGCATCAATACAACCAAGTTTTATATGAAACAAAATTTTCTAAAGCGTCAGGTTTCCAAGATATAAGCTATCAAAGCTCTATTGGTGGTTCCATCATCAAGTAGATTAAAACTTTGATAGATTATCGTGTGCGCTTTGAGGAGTCTTCCTCGCACCGCAAAGTGCATCTTCATAGCACTCATTTGGTGACGTCACAACTATGTACTTAATTAATACAAACTTCCATACTAGAAACGCGTTTTTAAGTTTGATAAAGGGGCTGTGATTTGATTTTGTATCGCAAATTCTGCTAGTTTCCTCTGCCATACGTCCCTGTCACCCGCAGCGTTGCTGTCTAGACGCCTCCGTCGAACTACTGGTAGGTACTTATGAGAGACCGTATCTCCTTATTCTGTAGTAATAGTATTCAGTAACACATGACCAACATGGCGTCGCCAGCTGTCGTGTCGTGCGCATGCGCGTTGCGTTCCCGCCATGATGTGCAGCCTCCGATTAGTGCGTGCAGCGAAAGGTGATTGACTGGCTAGGCTAGAAAACTGGTTGGATAAATAATAATAGACTCCAAAAAATGTTATTATAGAACTACATTAACTCTTGTATACATAATAAATTAAATTATTTTTTACTTTTTAGTGTTTGTGGTTTTTGAAGTCGGTTTTTTTTTTTTTTTGAAAATTTTTTATTTCACAATTTTTAGTGGCCCCACTGTTATAAAATACAGGATGAACCAGAACGCTAGTAAAAACTTAGCGTTATTAAGAATAACGTCGTTTAATCGTTACTCGTCGACTTGTCTAACTTAGACAAGTCAAGCACAAAGTCCATATGATACCCCGCTTGGTATAGTTATCCTACTTTGAAATTTCAAACCCCTGATTTTCCCCACTTTTTTAATTAAACTAAAAATAATTTTCAATTTTTTTGATTTCCATGATATTGGGCCACTATTATATATGTCACCGTAAGATTGTAAAAACCGTTAGATTATAATATAACGTTTTTTATCTCGGTAGATTATAAATTTTCGACAGATTGTGAACCGTAACATACTGCTTACAATTTAACGCGTTATTTTTCGGTAAATTGTAATATATTAGGTATATTAACCCGATAGAACCTAAGTGCCCGGCCTGCGGCCGGGCACTACCTGAATATTCATGTCAAACCCTAACCTAACCTATAGTTCGCGCGCGAGTTGAATGCAGAGTAAATGTATGGTGACACTTACATTTACTCTGCATTCAACTCGCGCGCGAACTGTACAAGAAAGAGGCAAGAAAACGTAAAAACAATAAATATTTCATAAATTAATACTCAGAACATTGAACGGTTCACAATCTTTCGACAGTTTATAATCTAGCGGGATAGAAACCGTTAGATTATAATCTAACGGATTGTACAATCTTACGGTGACATATACAACTATTCCAAATTTCATGTCAATAGTTAATAGTTACTGAAATAATCGACTGTGACAGACGGAAAGAGAAAGTAATAAGGGTTCCATTTTTACCATTTTGGTACGGAACCCTAAAAAAAAAAGATATGCTATTCATGGTTAAAACATACTGTTTACAAAACTATCACACTGATCGCGAGCAATTTACTCTTATCCATTGAGGAGTTCCGTTCTCCATCTCCGGAGATATTCATCAGATCTTCACCAAATTAAAATGGGACCACCTCTGAAGTATGACCTACCAAACAAAAAAAGAATTATCAAAATCGGTTCATAATTGGCGGAGAAATCGCGTAACAAACATACAAAAAAAAAAAACATACGCGCCGAATTGAGAACCTCCTCCTTTTTTGGAAGTCGGTTAAAAATAGTAAACGCCTTTTCTAAATAAAAACGCGAAAATGTTTTTTTTCTCAAAAAGCACATTCATTGGCCTTCATCATTAAAAAAACTATTAATTAGTTTCTCGCGTTATGTTCCACTACAAGTTAGCCCTTGACTGCGATCTCTGACCTGATGGTAAGCGATGACGCAGTTTAAGATGGTAGTTGACTATCTGTTAGGGGTGCGGTATTTATATTGAACCCATAGGTACCCCGAATCGGCCCAAACATTAGTTACACTTATGTCTATCACCATTTCACTACTATCGTGAGCTGGCACCTATTCAGATCAAAACAAGGTCTCTGACATCTCGTCAGAGGATAAATGAGTGCGAAATATTTAAAAAAACCCGAATCGGTCACTACACAGTATCGTACCGGAACGATAAATAAAATAATCTGTCTCTGTGCCAAATTTCATCCAGATCCGTTCAGTAACAAACATCCATCCATCCATTAAACTTTCGCATTTATAATATCAGACCTACAAGATATTTTGTGTGTCTCTCAGTCTGCGCTGGTCCTTAGTTTGAGTCAACATACAGATAAACCAATCAGTCGGCGGATTAATCGCTGCAATAAACAGACGAACGAATTGAGAGCCGGGGATTTAGATATCCGCTTTTTTTGGAAGTATTGTTTACTCTCCACTAAAAACATTTTGGACTAAAAAAACAATGAGTAAAATGTTTTTACTAAAAAATGAAAAGTTTTCTGGCAATGGAAAGCGCGTGTTTTTCCAAAGAGGATGGTTGGAATTTGTATAGCTATAGGTATAAGGAGAAGAAGGAAGTTACCAAATCGCGCTCATGGACCTAAAAGAGCTGTAGATGCGTTCTCAGAAGTTGACTTCTAAACCTACTTTCACCGCCTTCAAGTTTCTTGGTGGTTCTTCTCGGTAGGAACGGTTCTCAGAGGCGTTCTTAGCGGAAGCAGAGGCGGATGTTAACGCGAACCTCCGAACCTCCGTAAAGGGGCTTTGGCGAACGCGGAGATTAACGGAGGTGGAGGCGGAGGTGGATTTCTCCGATCACATCGTCCATTTTCTGTGCTTTAGGATGCGATGAATTTGACATTTACATGTACATTTGACATGTACATTTGACTTTTTCTTAAGGATTCTTCTAAGGACAGTTGCCTTTTTGCTAGTTGTTATGGTGTAACTGACCTGCTTCGATTTGTACCTCTCGCATTGTAAGTCAACGTAACTAAACCTCCGTTACAACTCCGCAAAAAAACGGCGTAGGCAGATCCCGAAGCGAAGGAACGATTTCTTGCGAAATTTCCGCACTTACGAAAGTGGAGGCGAGGTTCCATTCTGAACCAGAGTGGGAGATTTTCTTCCCATTCGATCGCGACAATGTCAACTACGATTTGTACAGAATAATGTCAAGCGCTAGACAGCTTTCGCGCGATCTATTCCATACAAATCGTAGTTAACGTTTAACGTTAAGTTAACGACGACTTACTCGACGACTCGAAAGCACTTTTACAGTCCCACGAACATATCTGACCCGGTGACAGCGTTAGATATGGAAAAAAAATCAGGCATAAAACTTCAAATTTTTGCCATCGGGTCAGGTTAAAGGAACTGGAAATGTTTAATAAAAATCATTTGAGTTTTTCTTTGAAAGCCATAAGTACTGTCTTGAAATTCTATTATATTTGCAGCTTTGTTCTTCCTAGCTTTGTTTACAAAAAAAAGCAACTTAAATTACTTATTCTGAAGCTCGTCTTCAGTAGGTACTCGTGACAAATTTACCAGTAATTACGCTCGTGACGGACAGACGGCGACGTAAGACGAATATAGATAACTTGTTGATAATGCGATGGCATTCGGCGTTTCCTGTGGGCTGTGACAATTTTGGACGTGATTTCCTGTCTGGAATTTCTTAGATGAAGTGACGTATTCGTTGAATGAGTTGTTGTTTTTCTGATGATCTTTACTCGATCCTGGGTTTGATTTCTTGTTTGGTAAATGTAGGAAATTATTTTCTAGAACCAGTAGAGCCACCAAAGACTAATTTTGAAGGGGAAAATTTATGTCCCATACAGAAATTTTCCCCTATTATTAGTAAAAAAAAGCTTTAAGGATAGCAGGCACAAGGACTTTTAAATTGATTTTATGTTAAGTTAATTTAATGCGGACGAAGTCGCCGGTGTCAGAGTTTGAAAAATAACTTTACAATGTCCGCAATGTTGCGACGTTATTATGACTAGATCGTAGTTTAAATAAAAGTTGTCAATGAACACGGAACAACACATTTATTAAGGTAGGTACAGCATGCAGCAAGCAGTTGAGCGCCCAGGAGGGTCTTCGTGATAGCTGGTAAACAGGCACCCTGCCACACCAAAGAGTGCTAGCCTTAGAAAGTTTTTTTTTTTAAAGAAAGCAGAATACCTCCGATATTGGGGTCGGAGACCTTTCTTACAAGTGGTTCGTTTATTTAATTTAGTATTTAATTTTAGACCAAATGGACAACACATAGGTTGGCCATTTTTATCGAAGTAGTTTATCATATTATTATAATACGCATTATACTATCGATCTATATTTCCAACCTATGTTTTGTTCCTTTTGATCGCGTAGTTTGCCACTTTTTTACAAAACTCAAGGAAGTGTCTTTGATCCAGCTTGCTGGTGATCAGTGACACTAAGTTTTCAGTAGTCACACTCTTGTCAGTTCTCTGTTCTAGTTCGAACCGTGATCTGATGAACTTAGGACAATCCACCAGCAAGTGGATCACTGACTCCCCCCTGCCTGGCTCGCAGTCACAATCTGGGTTAGCCTCAGATAGTTGATTAAGTAGGTATCTCAGGGTCGGCCTTACAATAACTCGCGGTTCTTCTTATTGTACTAATTCATCCACAGCCGGAAAGGGCATGGCGTTAGGCTATCAACAAAGCAAATAAACTATAACGTTACCATCAGGTTTGTTAATCTATAATGTCTCTTAGAATTTAAGAAAAGGAAGCCAGTCAGTCAGACACACCATTTGTATGTTTTCGCATTCGTATTTCGGACAGTATCCCATTTTCAACTATTCAGTACCGAACAAATCACGCGCCGAATAATTCAGAACCTCTTTCTTTTTGAAATCCGGTTAAAAATACATTCAAATTGCAGACAACTGCTGAGTACCTATCTATTCATATTTATAGCCTGTGTAGCGTAAAAGGGGATTTTAAAAGCAGTGTATCCATCAAACGGTGACATAATATATGCTTGTAAAAATAATTTGCTGTTTTCAAGACCTTTAAGCAGCCATTGACGCATCTCAAAACACATTTAAAAAATAAAAAATAAACATACTTCTTAGTTTACCTTTTAAAGCAATTTTCCTCCAAATTTCTTGCATTTTACAATATACAGCATTGGGATCCTCGGTGTTAATATATCGAATGAAGTCCAGTTCCGCGAACATCTGGAAGGTAAAGCCAAACTAGCCTCCAGAAAACTCGGGGTGCTCAACAGAGCGAAAATATACTTTGCGCCTAAACACAGGCTTCTGCTGTATAAAGCGCAAGTTCGGCCCCACATGGAGTACTGCTCTCACCACTGGGCCGGAGCACCCCAGTACCAGCTCCTTCCACTTGACCGGATACAAAGGCGGGCAGTTCGACTCGTAGATGATCCCAAAATTACTTGCACGTTGGAGTCCCTAGAGCACCGAAGAGACGTTAGTTCTCTTTGTATGTTCTATCGTCTCTACAATGGGGAGTGCTCTGAGGAGTTATTCAATCTAATACCACCTTCCGTGTTCTCCAGTCGCACCCTACGTCGCAGAAACAAATTTCATCCTCACCACCTGGATGCCTGGTCCTCATCCACCACCCGTTATTCCAGGTCTTTTCTGCCACGTCCCCGCAAATTGTGGAACCAGCTTCCATCCACTGTGTTCCCTCATGATTATAATATGGGGCTCTTCAAAGGGCGGATAAACAAATATCTTAAAAGCCAGCAACGCATTGGCGGTTCCTCTGGTGCTGCAAATGTTCATGGGCGGCGGTAATCACTTACCATCAGGTGACCCGTCTGCTCGTTTGCTCGCTATACATATTAAAAAAAAAAATTTTTGCGACATGCGCTTGCTCCATTTCACCCCCGCGCGCAGTGTGTTTTCAGCTCGTGTGCTCACAGCGCCTTAATGCATTGTTCTATATATATTTTTTTCTGTATAATAAAGATGCTAAAGTGTGGTGCGAACGCAATACCTACCTACTGTCCAAAACCAAAATGCTTTTAAAACTTGAAACTTTACACTTCCCGATTTCTCACTCAGAGCAAAACTTCCCGTCACAAAAAGGAAAAATGTTCACAATTGTTTCACCACAAGACATTAGGTATTTGTAAAATGGAGATATAAAAGCGATATTCAATACCAAAGCGGTTGTATTATTAGTATTTTATTCACCGCAGCTGCGTTCGATAGCCATTTGCCACGGGTGCATCGGGATTATATGTAAATCAGTGGCAAATGCGCACTGCGTCATCCAATATGCAGTTTCACATAATATGTAGCTTTACATAAGGACTACCTAATCTACAATCAGATTATTTCAAAGTTAAGCTTGATTAATCTACACATATAAAAATACTTGTCTCGACTGACTGATATAGGTAACCATAAGCTACAGCCCCTTAACGTCCCACTGCTGGGCACAGGCCTCCACTCTCACAGGACAGAGGGAATTAGAACTTAGACCCACCACGCTGCTCCAATGCGGCTATTATCATGTTAGTGATAATAACCGGGACTGACGGCTTATCGTGCGCCCCGAGGCACGGGGGTGAAACACCGCCAACTTCCTAACTCCGGGCTAGTACTGAGAATTTCTAGTCAGAAAAACCCAATACTTAATTGTGACCCGACCCAGAACTCGAACCCGGGACCTCGTCGGCCGCAGTCGAACATGCTAACCACTAGACCAACGAGGCAGTTATTATATAATATTTAAACTACTATTACAAAACTACTCCTCGACGACCTCCGTGGCGCAGTGTGTAGCGCTGTTGCCTTAACGTGCGGAGGTCCCGGGTTCGATCCCCGGCGGGGTCAATTTAGGAATTTATAATTTTTGAATTGTTCCTGGCCTGGTGGGAGGCTTCGGCTGTGGCTAGTTACCACCCTATCGGCAAAGACATGCCGCCAAGCGATTTAGCGTTCCGGTACGATGCCGTGTAGAAACCGAAGGGGTGTGGGTTTAATATAACTGCCATGACCCTAACAGGTTAGCCCGCTACCATCTTAGACTGCATCATCACTTACCATCAGGTCAGATCGCAGTCAAGGGCTAGCTTGTAGTGGATTAAGCCAATGAGATTTTACTAACTAATACGGAATGAAAAGTCCGTCAATTTACAAATTAAGAATGCCTAATTTCGGCTTATAAAAATGAAGAAATACGTATTTCAAGATTTAGGAAATTCTTAGCGAAACGATCTGCATATTGCGAAACTTATATTATGCAAAATATAAACTTTCTAAAAGGAAAAATAAAGAAATATAGGAATTCAAATCGGTACGTGTGGCAAATGAAATGCTACTTTTTAGCATAAGTATAAACTTTAAAAGCTAAAGTCGGTATAAATATGCATATCAATGATTTTAAAAACAACTTCCCGAAGTGTCGACACTTTTCAATATAAAATCGAAGCGGAGATTTTCTCGCGTGATGAGAAAAGTTTCCAGTGGAAACGAGGTCGTACTGTGGCCGTAAAATGTGGTAAACAGTGGTGTAAAGTGTACTGGAGCGAGGCAACGGGCTTTCACGATCGTGTAGCAAAGTATTGTCCATGTTGGACACAAGTGAAACAAGTGTTGAACGATTGGAAAGTTTCTGGAACATTCCGCAGCTTGATTAGTAGGTAGATAAGTACTTGACTGCTTCGTTGGTCTAGTGGTTAGTATGTTCGACTGCGGCTGACGAGGTCCCGGGTTCGAGTCCCGGGTCGGGCCATAATCAGGTATCGAGTTTTTCTGACAAGACATTCTCATTACTAGCCCGGAGTTAGGAAGTTGGCGGTCCTGCGCCCTGCACAGGTATCTCTCCGATCGTGTCCCATCGGGTTATGACTTATGAGAATAAAGGAACAGAGAGTGCACCTGTGTGCGCATACACAGGTGCACTCTCTGTTGTGCAATAAAATATCTCCCACGCAGATGGCTTATCTCTCTGGAGATTGGCCGCCGTGGCCGAAATTCGATCAGGAGGACATTATTATTAGATAAGTAAATTAGATAAGTAAATTAGGTAGGTAGTATTGTGTAAAGGGTCACAACATGTAACCTAGTTCCTATAGTCAGTAACTGGATACGTCTTCTTTCTTCGATCTGCAATTTAAAGTCAGATTTCCATTGAACAAATGGTAGACACGAGTACATTTGGTTGTTGTTAACCAGTAGACTCCACAGCTGGACTTGGGGCGATGTCGCCATTCCGTTACCTTAACCTGTACGACTGTCAGACCTTTAAATTACTAACTATTTCAAACATTATATATTATAATAATATTATGATAATTATGAATTCTATTTCGATAGCGATAAAATACTTGTTATCTCGAGATGTTTTTAGATCCTTGAAAGGGGTGATACCTACCTACTCTGGAACTATTTTTCAGCTAGGTACATGCCTATAGCTCATGATGTTTCAGATTATGTAAGTAATAACTTTCTTGTGTTTTACTCTGTAGAATCTGTACCTATTCCAAAAACCGGGCGTGTGGGAGAGGTTATGGAAATTGGAAACAGACAGACTTGAAATTTTACTTTCAAAACAGCGCAAATACAATCGTGAAGGCGCAAAATAGGTACATGAAAAATATGGTTTTTTTTTCGATTACATTGTAGCACTGTTGCTTTATAACTTAAGGTGGATGACAAGGGTCTGCCCGCGAAATTCAAATTTAATTTGGTTTTTCACAATTTGTAAACTAATACGACAAAGTAGGCTTATGGCATTCAAATTGCGAGCCTAGGAATATCATCTTCACAGGTTTATATAAAAATCTTTACTTGAAAGTGTCCAGTTTAAGAAATTAGTCAAAATAATGAGTTTGACGTGAGTTACTCACAAATTAGTCATTATTTTGACTAATTTCTTAAACTGGGCACTTTCAAGTAAAGATTTTTATATAAACCTGTGAAGATGTTATTCCTAGGCTCGCAATTTGAATGCCATAAGCCTACTTTGTCGTATTAGTTTACAAATTGTGAAAAACCAAATTAAATTTGAATTTCGCGGGCAGACCCTTGTCATGCACCTTAAGCAATACACCCATCGAATCAACCCAGCATGTTATTGCTTGTATAATAGTTGTATATGTCACCGTCAAATTGTAAAAACCGTTTGATTGTAATCTAACTGGCGAGATTGTAAACTGTTGACAGATTACAATTTAATGCATTATTTTTCGCAGATTACTAAATCTGTTAGGTATAGGTATTAACCCGATAAAACCTAAGTGCCCGTAGTAACCTGCGGCCGGGCTATTCTTCTAGGCTAGACTTCCTGATTATTTATGTCGAACCCTAACCTAACCTACAAGAAGAGACAAGAAAACGTAAATACAATGAATATTTCAAAAATTGACACTCAGAACATTGAACGGTCCACAATCTTTCGACAGTGTACAATCTATCGAGATAAAAAGAATCTAACCTTAGATAATCTAACGGTTTTTGCAATTTTACGGTGACATATACAGTATACACGTGTATGCTTATGTAACTTATGTTCTACATACATGTGCTTAGGACAGTAAATCCGTTGAAGCAATAAAAACGTTATGTCGATCGTAATAGAAGCTATTTTCCTACGTATATGATATTAGCATGTTATTTATTTGTTGTGCCTGTGGCAGTATACAGTGTGTTCCGTTTTTGGACACGCGCCAGACCGTGGCTCCGGCGGGCTTTTTACTCTCGTTACTGAAGATCTCACTTACGACTGTCGCTTGATAAAACGCTGCCGTTTTAGAGAAATGACTAATATATTTTCATCTATATAAAATAAAATCGCCGTGTGTTAGTCTCGCAAAAACTCGAAAATAGCGGGACCGATTTTGATGATTTTTTGTGGGTGTTTAAGTGGATCCCGGGATGATTTAGATTCACAATTGGGTAAACCTAAATAATCTTCAGAAAGTTTCCTTTATGATCGAGTCTTCCTAAATAAATTTTCAAAAACACATAATATTCAGTAGGTACACGAATCGTCCAGAACAGTTTTATTTTAAGTATGTACGTAATATATATTATTTTATTATTATTTAGACATCTTTACTGAACACACATAACAAACAGCAGTACAATTAAAAAAATAAGTAGTAAAACTACAAAGAAACGTGCAAAGGCTTAATCTTTTGCAGACAACCTTTGGTGAAAGGATTACCTAATAATTAGGATTTTATAGTTGATATTTATGTTTTCATTTTATAGTTTAGATTTTAATGTAGTAAATATTGTTATAGCCATTTGATATAAAAAGGAAATTAGGGGACTTAGAAGACGATACGTCAAAAAGTTGCTAAACAAAAAGTTCATTGTGTGTTTTATCCTTAGCTCACTCGCTAGATCATCGGTATTAGCGCTGAAATCAATGTCTTTTTAACGACCTGTGCCACTCCAATTTGCTAGAAACGTGTGCACTCATACTTTTATTGCTCTCTTGAGTCCTTACGACTCAGTACTGATTTGATGGAATATGACAATTCAGAAGCCAATATTAGACTTTCATTCTTGCTCAATAAGTTTCTACTACAAGTTAGCCCCAGGCTTCGATCTCACCTACTGGTAAGTGATCATTGATATAGACTATAGAGACGTAAATGGTAGCCATAACCTGTAGGTTAGCTGGCTCCTGGTTAGCTGGTTTCCTGGTGGGATTCTTTGGCCGTGGCTAGTTAACACCTTACCGGCAAAGACGTGCCGCCAGGCTATTTAGCGTTCCAGTACGATGCCGTGTAGAAACCGTATAGGGGTATGGGTTTAATATAACTGCCATGTCCCTAACAGGTTAGCCCGCTTCCATCTTAGACTGCATCATCACTTACCATTGGGTGAGATGGCAGTCAAGGGCTAACTTGTAGTGGATAAAAAGCAAAAAAAAGGTAAGGGGTACGGCTGTTATATTCAAAGTTTTCAAACAAACTATTCGGTCTCTAATCTCTATGTCGTACCCAAATCGTAGGATTGACCATTTCGTTGGTCATTTTCGTTGGTTGGTTAGTTAAAGTAATCGAGAATTTCGTTGACCTTACCATGATATGGCTTGACGATATCAATAATTATGAATGAAAATCATCTGACAATATTTAAACATCTAAATACATGACTATTTCATGTCATGGTCAAACATTGTACACCATTGTATACTCACTTATACCTGTGAAAGTTTGGATGTTTGGAAGTTTGTAAAAAAAGGACGTTTTTCCTTCACGACAAAACGACTTAACCGATTTGGCTGAGATTTGGAATTTAGATAGCATATATACCGACATATATATAAGTGTACCCGCGGGATTCAAACCTTAATCCACGCAGTCAAAGTCGCGGGCACCATCTAGTAATAAAGTCACCACTCAATTAATTATGATAACTCGTGTTTACACGTTACGATAAGTAATGGCTTACTCATCGTTTCTATAATATTGTACACCCTCGTGCGTCCATGGTTTGATTTTATTAGTGTTAGGGAACGATGATTCATGTACTAAAATAATACCGCCATGAATATCCATACTAATATCCATGAATATCCATACTAATATCCATATTTATTCATACGAAAGTGTCTCTGTCTTTCTGTCTGCTACGCTTTCACGTATCAAATAACGATGCGCGAACGCAAGGTACGTCATAAACAGACAAACAATTATTTACAAAAGACATATTTTATTATTTACAAAAATTTCCTTGATTGATTTTTGACGCCTAGTCTGAGACTACCGCATACTACACATACCTATCCGGCGTATATATGTCACCGTAAGATTGTAAAAACAGTTAGATTGTAATCTAACTAGCGAAATTGTAAACTGTCGACAGATTGTGAACCGTTCAATGTTCTGAGTGTCAATTTTTGAAATAGTCATTGTATTTACGTTTTCTTGTATCGTTCTTGTAGATTAGGTTAGGGTTCGACATAAATAACTAGGTAGGTTATTTAGGTTTAGGTTTTATCGGGTTAATATACCTAACAGATTACAATCTACCGAAAAATAATGCGTTAAATTGTAATCTGTCGACAGTTTACAATTTCGCTAGTTAGATTACAATCTAACGGTTTTTGCAATCTTACATATACATATACGTTCTGGGGGCTTACTACCATCGCTTAACGCAGTATTAGTTTTATATTGTTGTCGCTCTTGTTTCAGGGGCCATACTACCAACTTTTAAAGCCATATTGTTTCATTATTGTTGACTTTCGTGTTTTAGAATTATAATCCTTATTTTAGGAAAGTCAAGGTACGTGACATTAATCTGTCATTTTGATTCATATTACTTTCGTATTGCTTTAAGCGTTGGCAGTATTGCCCCACATAGGTAATACTAATTTTAGGTACGTAAAGGTACGTCATATAAAACGTCAATTTTAAAATAATACTGCTGTAAGCGATGGTAGAAAGCCCATTGATTCTAATAGGTACATATTAATTCTCGATCCCAATCGTGGAGACAAATTACAATCGGTCGCAACCAGAGCGTGACAAGCAGCTGCTCCCGACAATTATTGATCCGGCGGCAATCGGATGATCGATTGAGAGTTGAGACATCGATTGAATCGATTCTGACTATATACCACTAGCTGATGCCCGCGACTTCGTTCGCGTGGATTGAGGTTTTTTGGTTCCTGCGAGAACTCTTTAATTCTCCGGGATAAAAAGTAGCCTATGTGTTATAACAGACTACAATCTATCCCTGTACCAAATTTCATCCAGATCCATTCAGCCGTTCAGGCGTGATTGAGTAACAAACATCCATTACATCCATCCAAACGTCGCATTTATAATAATATATTTTGTTTATATTATTAACTTTGATCGTTTCTTGCTGGCTCTTAGCCGTAGGTTCCGATCCGGTGGTAGAGTCACGTGTCATAAGTGACAAACGTTGGCACCCTATATACATGAAATAAAAAACATTTCATTCCATGATCACAATGATCAAAATATTGGTAAAAGAGAATTCCCTGTCGATACGACGCACGCCACGGTATCAAGCAGTAGCGGACCCTTCAGGTGGCCTACGTAGTCGCGTAGAATGATAAGTTTGTCATTTTCTATGGAAACAAATCGCATTGCATTCCGTCGCATCGCTTTCGTCGCTCACCAGCTAACGGGACGTTTGGTTGTATGCACGACAAGCTACGTATTCGAAAATTATAATCTATGGCGTAAAAAAAATTGATTAAGTAATACTTTTTGTTCATAAACTCCTGTTTTTTTAACTATACTGAACTATATTTCCTGTTTTTTTTGTAAAATAATAATGTATCATTCATTGATCTTGCATTTTTCTAAAAAACTCAACTGGTTTTATCTCTGAATGCAAGAGAATGATACCTAGATGAGAAATGAGAATAAAAAGATAGATAGAAAATATACCTTTTAAAATAACATTTTATTTCGCATAGAATAAAAGCTTTGGTCGGCTATTCGCATTCAATGGCGGCTCTTTTGAAGCGATAACCGCTTTAAAGCTCTCTGAAAGCGCCATAGGATTTGGTGGGTTCTCACTTGGCTTTAAATCGCAATTATTTTCACTTTTAGTGCTTATTTTATGAGATAGTGTTAAGTGGGCCTCATTCACCCACTACTTAGCACGAGTCCCCTTTTAGTATGAGAATAGTTTGGCCATAGTCTACCACCACCATTGAGTGCGGATTGGCACACTACACCTTTTAGCATGCGATTATACCCTAGTGCCTAGTGGTTTACGTTCGGCCTCCTGTCTCGGGCACCACTCCTAACTTTTCTGAGTTCGGTGAAGGAAACCTGCATACTTATACCCGAGAGTTCTTCTATCTAAAATAGTTCTTACATAAATATCATAATTATGTACCTACTTTAACGATATAATATTAAAATATTTTTTAAAAGAAGCTTTTATCGTCCGCCATATTGAATTCAGTGTGACGTCATTTTATTTTTTGTTATTCTTCTCAGCAAAACCCTTTTACTTATTAATACCCATATCATGGGTGTACATAAAAAATAACTAGTCCGCCATCTTTGGGAGTCCGCCATATTGGATTTAGAATGACGTCACTTATAACTATGCATTTTCATTCAAAATAAACGTGTAGGTATACAAAATTTCAGCTAAATCGATTGGGGATAACTGTTTTGCAAGATTAGACCTAAACAAACCCTGCACAAACATTGCAAGTTAAATAAAAGCTTGTGAAAAGCATTTATGAAACTAAGAATATACCTACGGGTTACTACTAGAAATTATGTACAATAGATGGGAATGTTATGACTCGTCCATCGCCTAGCCGGCGCCGAGGATCGACGGCTTTAGAGGGAAGGTGGGCGAGGGAATGCCTTTTATATAGTTTGAATTTATTCTCAAGACGCCAAAGAAAATTCTAAGCTCGTACCATTTAAAAATACAAGCTCTACTAGCTGATGCCCGCGACTCCTTCCGCGTGGTTTAAGATTTATTTCATTCCCGGGGAATTTCTCTTTGATTTACCGGAATAAATAGTAGCCTATGTCACTCTCCAGGTCTTTTTTGATAATAAGTTGCTGATTGTACTATTTGTCAATTATGAAATAACTAGAGAATGCCCGCGACTTCGTCTGCATGGTTTGAGGTTTTTTGGTGACAAATTTCAGCCAGATCCGTTCAGCCGTTGGGGCGTGATTGAGTAAGAAACATCCATACATCCATCCAAACTTTCGCATTTATAATATTATAGTAAGAGTAAGATAAGATAGTAAGATGAATAACCAAATTGACCCAGCTGGGAATCATCCCAGGACATTCCACCTATACCTATAGAGCACCATCGCGTCGTTTCATCGAGATAGAGATACTATAACTAATAGTTATAGTATTCCTAATATACTATAGTTATTAAATATAGCATATTAGGAAGATATATGATAAAGGTACGTTGCACCTATACGTACTTATACATATATAGAAAACTGTTTTCATCATCCTAATGGACAAATATTTGACCGATTTACCCTCACAATATAATATGTGTGTTAACTATCCTAATGAGCTCGTATCTCCATGACTCAAGGTCGAAATTAGCATGAAATGAATAGCTACAATATTGCGACCCCTAAGTAAGTCAGTGAGGCAGACTCAGGGGGTCTCAAACTAGGGTTGTCACGCTCAGTTTCACATTTCATTAATCTAATTAAAAAACCTTGCTGTAAATTTTTTTAACTCTTAAATATGTATTTAATATAATTTAATATACTTTCTTCAGGAATCTTGCATGTAGTTCACATGCATACCTACTCAGGTATAAAGGTGCAACACCATGTTTAAAAGTAGGTATATCTTAGTAAGTGAAGAGCCGCATCTTTACTTAAAGCTGTGAAATTAGCATTATGATGCAGCTTTTTCGAAATGGGCTGATTAGGTTGTTATTAGAAATAATATATTGGCTCGTCTCCACCCCAACTAACGCGTCCATTCAATTTCAAGATTTTTTACACCAAATAACGTATAATCCACATTTAATTTAAAAAATCAATTTTTCATGTGGAAAACTTAAATGGAGCAGCCCTATTAGTTCAAACTTCATGTTCAAAGACTATTTAAATAGATCGATATGATGCCCTAAATAATATTATGTAGGTAAGTAACCAGAAGGGAACCTTTTATATAGGTTTATATAGGTTATTGATTAAGTCATTTGGAAAGGATCCAGTTGTTATCAGCATTGACCTTCCTTATTAGCCATCATAAGTTTATTTATTCGCGAAACTTGAGAAAGTTTTTATTGCGAGCTGGCAACTATTCTCTTCAATTCGTCTGATTTCTGATTATTATCTAATGGTATGTTCATATTCATTATACAACGGATTACTACCAACCGTTAAAGCAGTAAGGGACGTTTTAAGGTCCGTCATATAAAACTGTCCTCAGATGTTATTGAACCCAGATGAGCATAATTTTTTTTAACTCAGACTCATGGTTTTTTATTCAAATAAACTTCAAAAAGTCCTTTTAAATGATATCGGTCGACGAACTTGACCGATACAATTTTATGCTCATCTAGCAAGTGTGAACTTCTAAAGTTGAAGAACGAGCGCGGATGATAAAGATGAATTGACAAATCTTCTGGCCCAATTAAATCCTGAAAAATAAAATGTGAACGTTTATTTAAATAAAGACAGAATCGTATACATACATAACCATTTATTAAACATACCAAAAGTTTTAAATAACATCAGGGCAAAAAGGGGCTAGAACGTAGAGCCGAACGTAGAGTAAAGACTAAATTTTAAAAATATCTAGCACATTGAGATCGTCGTTCAGAAAATATCAGCATGCGTCGCGACGCAGCGCAATAAAACTGCACTTTTGACTTTTGTATTCTTTTTTAGGTAACTTTGTTATTCTTCCGTGTGAATTATGGGTCTGTTGTGAGAGCATATCTCTTGAGAATTAGTCGTCTAGCATTATTTTATGACTGTTTTCCGTATTGTGATTTTTATCTACTTTGGCTTTCGCTATTTTCTCAAATCTACTTTTTTAAAATTTATCCAAAGATATTAAGGTTTTCATAAACTTGCTTTACGGCTCTGGGTTCTAGAGTACAAAAAAAAACAAATCTTAAATATTAATTTGCATAAAGCACCGTACACACTGCATAATAAAGGAAAAAAAACGCAATTTAATTATTTTACTTAACACAAAAAATAGAAAGAAAGTAAACTTACGTTCGAAAAATTATTCTTTTGTCTACTGCATTTCTGGAACAGAGGTGTAGCTGTTAGAATTTACATACAAAATGAGCGCAACTCATGCGTAACTAGAAATGTCGTATTGTATAGTCCTATTTGACTGTTATGAATATTTATGAAATTATTACAGCTACATGATTTATGTCAAATTATTGCTATTATTTTTAGTGTATGCCACAAAATTTTAATATTGTAATAACTTCAATAATTAAGTATATTTTTATGGAACCTTCGATACTAATTGACTCGTTACAAGCAATAACAAATTTTTATTTATCGATGCCCCTATATAGGCTTTATAGGTACCCAGAGCGTTTAGAAATGGTGACTAAAGGGTGTGGTAGTGATTTTAGCTGGCACACCTCTTCCAAGTATCTAAGCCTAAGGTGGTAGACACCTTAAGTTGAATCATTACTTACTTATAGCGTATTTTTTATTTATTTTGTACCAAAAAGTTATAAAGTACGTAGAAAAATGTAAACATAGTGG
Source organism: Erebia aethiops (assembly GCA_923060345.2). Taxonomy (NCBI): domain Eukaryota; kingdom Metazoa; phylum Arthropoda; class Insecta; order Lepidoptera; family Nymphalidae; genus Erebia; species Erebia aethiops. The sequence continues at coordinate 20,951,425 of OV281080.1, read as the reverse complement.
ACAAAGAAGCACTTAACTGTGCAAGAGATCTCTACCAGCGATCCTAGGCACTTGGCAGTGGGAAAAGTCGTAAACGAAGAATATCGAATTTTTAACGTTAACTTATGAGAAAGTCTTATAAATTTCCTTCAATAAAACAACAAAGCCCAAGGTTCAATGATCACTATAATATTCGAAGCTCCATTGAATATCGCAGTGGTATTTAGAATTCCACGAGCGCTATCATCTTCCGCGAGGCATCATTCTTATGCGAGGGACGAACTCCGGAGCTTGATTATTGTCATTCCTTTCATTCATTCATTGTTTTATACATAATAGGAGATGCGTCGATTTTCCGGGTTATTATTATCTTTGTAAGTAAAATTGCAATTAAAAATCTTAGTCTGCCGTGAATAGTGCAGTTTAAAATTAATGAAAAATGTAGGCTCTTCTAACTCCACACAGCGTCTGGTACTTAACTGGTAAGTATCATGGCATACAATTACAATATAATACAATAGGCTTTTGTAATAACTTAAATCAATGCATTATTATCCCAAAGAAACCCCCTACTATTATGTTAATAATGGAAATGAAAACACGACCCTCAGCAATGAGGAATACCACGCACAAAGGGAAGGGAGGGAAGGGAAAGGGAGGGAAAGGGACGATCTACTGATGGACCTATATCAAGTTGTAAAATCGATACTTCTTCACTAATTATCTTACATACTAAAATAACTACTAAGCTTTCATTGTCCATCTGCTCAACCGATTTTGACGATTTTTTCTACAGAGATAGCTTGCATCCGGGGAAAGGATATAAGTTACTTTATATCTTGGAAAGAAAGTCACGGGCTTCATCTAGTATCATAATAAATTGTGAAAGTTAATTTTATTCTACCAGATTATACACTCCGTGATCTTTACTTTTCCGCTCGTGGAAAAAATAAAACAAACTGCTTCATCATTCCTGTTTGACACACTCAGCCACTCAATCTTAAAAGGCATATCTTTCAAGCAATCTTAGCCATAAAGATAAAAATAAACAAGTCAACGGCAGAATATTAAAAGTACTATGTAAATATCGATCCATAAAATGTAGCGCGGCGGAACGTCCTGTAGGATATCGCCGGCTCAGCTCGGTTAGTTCGCTTCCGTGCCGCAGCGGGCGCATACGTCGCACGCCGTGTTCGAAATTTAAAATTATCCTGACTGCAAGTTCAAGTCGGTTGGAAACGTTCGTGTAAACTGGACTTTATGTGCATATTTTTTTTTATCCCAGTGTGTGTTGTCTGTGGTATAGAAACTTTTTTCAAAAGAGCGGCAATGAAATTGTTTTGAATTAATTCACGTTCTATGAATAATTATCATTATTTTTATTCCCATATGTTAATCCAGTAATACACAGATTCCTGGTTCCCGTGTTAAAATACATAATATCTAACCCAGTCTCGCGGCAGACGCATACCATACCACTTCCATACCTCATTCGAAATTTAAAATTAACCCCGACTGCAAGTTCAAGTCGCTTGGACTTTGGAAACGTTTTGTTCGTTTATGTAAATGTGAACGCGACTTTATATATTATGCTTTTTTTTAAATATTCCCCTTTGATTTTCTGTGCACCTAAGCAAAACACGTTTTTTTTTTCATGACTATTTCATTCAGGAACACCGACCAGTTCTGATCTCAGGAGCAATACGAGACAGGAGACGATGAAGTACCTAATAAATAATATTTAAACCACATTGAGTTAATTTAAACATAATGATGTATCGGTAACATCAACGTCAAATTTAATTAATTAATAGTGTTATGTAATTAGGCATTTACCCCTGTAACTCTACATCCGACATTTGATAGGTTCAGAAGCCATTTATTTTTATTGTGGCGCTAGAAGCATTAGGTAGGTAGCAAGTTATATGGGTAACTACATAACTATGTGATAATTTTAACTTATATTTCGAATTTCAAGAGAGCTTTGTTAATTATAGTAAAGCTTTTACGGGAATTAATCATAACTAGGTACTTATCTACTTTATTCAATTTGGTTTTCGTACCTACCAATAATTACTAAGTATTTTATTTCCTTGGCTAACTAAAGGTAGGTATCTACAGCTTTTGAAGTTATTCGAAACTTACCACCACTACAACCACTTACGAGTAGGTACGTTAGTACATAATAAATAAATAAAACACATAATATGCCCAAAAATATTTGCCTAAGTACCTATAATTATTGGTATTTTAATACAATGCGAATATGTACCTACATAATTATTATAATATAAATCATGCTGAAACGTTAAGGATTAATAAAATTAAGCGCCATGCCCATAAGCTTAACAATCCCCATTGTATCGTGTTCGATTATCGGAAACTACTTCGTTCCGTTATCCGTATCGTAATTATTCCGAATACGTAATGAGTTGCGGGCTGAAATGGCGGAATTTAATGCCGCCGGATTTAATTGAAATAGTTTTGGATCGAATTTGTAATGGTTTTTATATAAACTTGCCTACCTATTATACATATAGGCTATTGATTATAATTTTAAAAACTGAGCAATAAGGAACTAAGACGTTTACGGGTTTTTATTGCAGGAATCGTTCAATGGGTTATTTATTTATAAAAAGAAAAAACCGCGGAGTGCTATTAAATTAGAGGGTGGAAATTGAAGAATTGAGGATAATCAATAGTCTAATAGTCCAAACTTAACTTGCGATCTCACCTGATGGTAAGTGATGATGCAGTCTAAGATGGTAGCGGGCTAACCTGTTAGGGGTTTGGCAGTTATATTAAAACCATGCCCTTAGTCGGTTTCTACACGGCACGCCTTTGCCGGTAGGATTGTAACTAGCCACGGCCGAAGCCTCCCACCAGGTCAGACCAGAGAAAATTCAGAAATTATACAAATTTCCAAATTGACTTTGCCGGGGATCGAACCCGGGACCTAAGCCAACCGCCTAAGCCCTTAAGCCAATAGCACTGCGCCAGAGAGGTCGTCAATACGTACTTTGCTACTTAATTGAATTTCCCAGTCACATTCAACTCGTACAGCGTACTCGTGGATATCTAGGTATAAGACAGTAGGTAGATCTCAAGTTCTAATTAACTTTGCCTCAGAGACGGTGAGAGCACCTAAGGTAATAAATCTGTGATAATGTTCTCTTGTGTTTGTGCTCAGGTTACTAAATTATGGGTGACAAGAAAACGGTTGATATTTCATCATTTTTCAGGCCGTACATTCTACACATCGTCGTAGTTTTAGCAAAAAATTAAAATCGCATTCTGACGACACCAATAATTGCTGTCAAGTACTATTGAAGAGATGGACTTTTTCCAACATTTGTTTGATTAGTCGATGATTCGTTCAGCTTTATACTATTTTTCAATTACCCATTTATTAGTAGGTATAGTATATAGTATATAATATACATATAGTATGCATAGTAATTTACCCATGTAAACTGACTTATTGAACAGACTCTACCTCACATACTCGTACTTACCTAGATTTGTCTTTTTTAGTGGAACTTAGCGAATTAAGGTTCTTGTTCCTTGGTCATTATGGACTTGTGCAAAGTAACGCCTACTCCTATCCAAAATTGTGTTCCTATGTGTAATGTGGCCTTATTCTATCTTTGCCTTTTAAAAAATCTTTTCAAAAGGCTGGTTTTACTTTATACTTTAATTCAAAGCTGCTTGCTTCAAACTCGTTAATACTTTGTTTGTAACTACAGTTTGATTTAATCAATGTTTTGTGTTTAACGAGTGTCGGACCAACAGTTCCACGGCCCGCGGTCGCCGCGGCCCGTAATGAGAAAAGTTTGGCCGCTTCGCCGCGTAAAAAATTAAACCCGTTTGAACTTTTTAAGTTATCGATTGTGTTTGTTATAGCTGTTTCAAGTGTCATAGAATAAAGAAAAGAAACATAAAATAAATAAGACATTGCCCCCCCCCCCCCCCTGAAAATCAGCGTTGCGGCATGGTAAGCAAGCCTATCATGCTGCTGCGGCACAGGCTGAGGAGGCCGGACCTTTTGGAGAATACATAATATGTACCATTGACCTTAGGGAGAATACATAATATGTACCTACAGTCGGTCAATAAAGATTCATTTATTTAAAAGTCCCACACGTCCAAATGACCATGGATTATTGATTTGGATCGCCGAAAAAAATTGCCTAGATGAAGTAAGCCGTGATTCGTGAGCCACTTTTGAGCTAAATAATACTTAATTATATTTACTCTTTATTTGTTCAATACAAGAAAATTAATAACAAAATATGGAAAAACAAAGAAAGAATACAAAAGGCTATATCGCTTGGTAGCGATTTTTTCCACGCAACCATAAGATTAGGAAAACGCGAGGAAAACAGGCTGCAGGTGGTTTAGTAAGATTACTGTATGAATTTGAAAGGAAATGATTTTTATTAAGAACTAGCCCGCGACTTCGTCCGCGTAGATCAGCTAGTTATCCTATAGGTTTTGATTTATTGGCGATTGTTAAAAAAATTTGCAGAAGGCAGGGCAGAATTTTGATTTTTTATAGCTCCAAAGGACCATGGACGTATAAGTATTTGATATTAAATTCAACTTGATACCTCCACGCGTGCTCGATACAAAGGTGGTTTACAGACAGACGGACAACGAAGTGATCCAACAAAGGTTCCTTTTTTCCTCTTGAGGTACGGAACCCTAAAAAACGCGCAATTGTTGGAGTTTAACATAAATTTAAACAAAAATTGCTAGTTGTTTGATAAATATTACGCTACCAAGTACCTTGTCGATGGTCTTCTAATTTGAAACGAAACGCATAGTAGTCCTACGGCCTACCAAAGGACCCACTAATGTAAAATGAAAACATAATGCAGAGAGATTGTTGGGAGAGACTGCGTTTCATGCGAAGAGGTCAACACTTACAACCTCCTTGTCTTCTGTAAGTGGAGTGTGCTTTAAGCGCAGACTGCAGTAGCACTTTATGACGTCATAATTCGTAATACAACGGAAGAGTTGAATAGGGATGATGCCTATATCAAAAATAAATTACTCCTAACTGATTATTAAATAGAGGGTCTTTCAAAAGACCTAAAATTCACATACTCGGTTAGTTTTAAGTTTGAACCATTTTAAAATATAGATTTTTAAAAAAAAGTGCGTTGAAATTTGATGACGTCACTATTGTGAATTTCATATAACTTCCATACTAGAAGCGCCTTTATAAGTTTTTTTTTAATTTTAAATATATTGGTTAGCGCTTGGCTGCAATCAGACTTGCATGCAAGAGGTGATGCAGAATAAGGTGGAGCGCGCTTGCCTAGAAGATGCCTATTCACTCTTGATTTGAAGGTACCTATATTAAAAGAGGATGGGAAAACGGAAGCCGGAAGGGCATTCCAATCCAATTTCCATCATCGAATTAGAAACGAGGAAGCAAATCGCTTCGTACGAGCCCGCGGAATTTTGACTGCGTAAGGGTGCAGACCTTGTCGATGCCTTGCGGTTCGATAATAAAAAGGTGACGGAGGAACCAGATCGAATAGTTCTTGAGCACACTCTCCGAAATATATCCTGTAGAATACCGACAGACACGTAACTTTGCGCCGATGTTCTAAGCTTTGCAGCTTCGAACTGACCAGCGCTTTGTTGCCAATAAGTTTCCTGGCGCGACGATCCACCGAATCCAATGCGTCAAGCTGGTATTTGGCAGAGCCATCCCATAAATGGCTGCAGTACTCCATGCACGATCGAACTTGTGCTTGGTACAGGATAACAAGCTGTTCCGGCGTGAAGTACCGCTTGACTTTGTGAAGGATGCCAAGTTTCTTAGCAGCTGTTTTTGCCTTGGATTCGATCATTGTCCAAAGTTGAGGTTGGACGATATTATGTTGATACCGAGGAGCTCGACACTGTCGGTAATTGGAACGGATATATTTCGGAAAGTCGGAGTAAGTGGGAATGAACTCCGTTTCGCGGTGAATAGATACGCTTGCGTTTTGGTAGCGTTAAACATGACGAGATTGATGTCACCCCAGTCGGACACCTCCTTCAAGGTCAAGTTGATTCGTTCTACCAAAGCCTCTCTGTGCTTAAGAATCTCAGCTCCACTGACTCGGGGACCGGACATGTATCTCTCTGTAACGGTGCTGTCATCTGCACACCCAAAGATTTAGCATGTCGTAGATGTAAAAAAAAAATTGATATAAAACTAATTATTATTATTATTGTAAACTAGCTGACCCGGCGAACTTCGTACCGCCTTAGTATGCAAAATTAAATGTATATTTTTCAATATTTCTGAGAGATTTTCTTAATATTTTTTTCCGTAAGAACCTTCTCCTAATAATAACAAATACAACAAAAAAATAATTAGTGAAATCGGTCCAGCCATTCACGCGTGATGCCGTGACCAAGGAAAACGGGTTTCATTTTTATATATATAAGATGATTTATTTATTTCACGTAGGACAACTTGTGTCACTTGAGAATTATGATACGTCAAGACTCTACCACCGGTTCGGAAACATAATTCTACTGAGAAGAGCCGGCAAGAAAATCAGCAGTTGCTCTTTTCTTAAAAAAGAAAATATATTGATATTTTTTGGTTAGGTAGCTCATTCTTAATAATTAATTTATTGACCACTGCCGCACTCAGAGCCGTTTTATCATTACTTATGGAAGTCCTTAGTATAGATTTCAATACAAAAATCTATACTAAGGTTCGGTTCCTCATGTACCCAATAAATACCTTATGTGAGGTGAGTGTGGCAGTTAAAAACTTAAAATAAAAAATAAGCAAGCGTCTGGGTATTATTGCGACGAAAAATGATTTCAGCCAACTTGCAATCATGAAATTTCCCCGATCACTAAAATTGGGAACATTCCAAGACCACAGAATACAGATAAAATACCAGTACTTAGGTAGATAATAATTATTAACGTACAGATATAGTAATCAGCGATTACAATATACTATCAATTAAATGGGTTTACAAAAATAAAAATCTTACAAACAAGTAATAACGAAGTAATAATAATAGTCATAGCATATAATAACATATTCAAAAAAACTCATTTGAACATATTTCAAAATTCCGCATCGCTTTTTAAATCTAAAATTAAAAAACACCTAATTAATTAGATCCTTTTTTATATCAAATTAGTTTCATAGACACTTATAAGTATATTATATTATTATCTAAATTATTATTTTTATATTTAAATTTTTTTGGCCTGTGTATTTTTTTTTATGTTTAAAGAAATTTATTTTTTTTGTTTTGGATCTAAGTACCTACTATTAACTTTTTTTATCATGCATGTTGAGTTAGCCTGTAAGTGTGTAATCAATGGTAGTCATAAGATTATGTAACATAGTTGTATTAGAATAAGGCAAAAGATCATTGTATTACCGTTGGCTTCCTATTAAATAAAATAAAATAAAAATAAAAAAAACTCAACTTCGCTAGGACCAAAGGAGATCGTTATTGGTGGCCACTTCCCAATACAACTTGTACACGCAACAAATCTCTATATAAAAGTGACACGAACCATTTGGCATGTAAGAATAGATCAAAGTTTAACACGAATCGCGATCGGGAATGCCTCCGGCTCCAAGCCTCTGACGGTCGCATCCGGCACTTTTGGGTCGCATCACTTTATTTGGACTTTTATTAGTATTGCGCTCACGTACTGTGTTCCTATTGTCTGTCTGTGCCATAAGCCATTACATAACACGCGATGCAAATAATATAAGCAGATTCGTAATTCCGTACAGATAGTGAAGATACCTACCGATTTGATTGACAAAGAAAGAGTAACTAACCTAACCTAACCTAACTGTTCAATAAAACTAAAATATCTAATGATTAGTAGTTAGTACACTCTAATAATAATAATTGAATATGAATATGAATTAATAATAAACGCTGGGAATCCAGATGCTTTTAACTTTTTTAAACTATCTAATTCGAATCTCGGTCGAGACTCGAGGCCCAAGGGAGATGACACTTGTATTTTCAACATCCGGTTTAATAAAGAATGCGTTCATATTCCTTTAGTTTTAATATTATTTTTAATGTCTTTGGATGTCGGGTAACATTGCTTTGGTATAATGGTATTTTATAGATTTTTTGTTGAATACATTTTTAAACTGCGACTACTACGTGCTACTACTATTAAAGTTGTACTATTTTACTAGATGATGCCCGCGAGTTCTTCCGCTTCCGTCCTTCCGCGGGATGCAATCTATCTCTGTACCATAATATTTCATGAAAATCGGTTGAAAAGATGGGCCGTTAAAGAGTAGCAGACAGACTGACACACTATCGCATTCATAATAATAATATAGATTAGTTGATTAAAATAAGATTTTGTTGCCTCCTTTCGTCTAAAATTGTGTTTACAGGTTGTAAAAGTAAATAACAAACAGCTCATCTTTACAACTTACTTCCTTACGGTTCCATTACAAAATTAACTGGTGTTGGCCTATGGAATAAATAAAGATCCTCTAACTGAACAATTCATTGCTGCCAACGGTTTAATTAGACAAAGCTTGGTAATGAACCAAGTTGTGTATTTCTTTACTGTTTACACTTGACCGCAAATTCAAATTAATGGATTAACTTTCAAAGCTTTCTCCGAATCATATTTAATTACGGTACTAACGCAGCTAATGTTGATGATGATGAGGTTTTGATATCCTACTAGAATATAACTTGAATTTATAAGTCCTTTTACAGCAAATTAGTATTTTTACATATTTCTTTGAGTAAATAACTACCTACTTACTATTAATGTATTGAGATTACTAAGGTCCGGTAAAGTACGTGAAATTAGTTTTTACAAGGTCATTCGCAGGCATCACTGTATGAAAGAGAATAGTAGAGTTTGCTCAGATACTCATTCAGTTAAAAATATTCATTTGATTATGCCTCTTTGTAATCATTTTGTCGACCTCTGTGCGCAGTGTTGAGCGCTTTTGTCTTAACGTGCGAAGGTCCCGGGCTCGATCCCCGGCAGGGTCAGCTTGGGAATTTATTATTTCTGAATTTTCCCTGGTCTAGTCTGGTGGTAGGTTTCGGCCGTGGCTAGTTACCACCCTACCGGCAAAGACGTGCCGCCAAGCGATTTAGCGTTCCGGTACGATGCCGTGTGGAAACCGAATAGGGGGATGGGTTAAATTACCTGAAATGCCCCTAACAGGTTAGCCCGCTACCATCTTAGACTGCATAATCACCAGGTGAGATCGCATCAAGGGCTAACTTGTAGTGGATTGATAAAAAAAATTAAACGATAAATTTGATGTTTTTTGTCATAAATCATCTTAGATAAATGTTTTTTCAAATTATTTATTTATAACCGTAGAGGCGATATTTTCATAAATTGTACCAGACTTGATTCATGTGTATTTTATTGTCCACTTTAGAGTTTCCTCGACGCGTCTATTTATTTTACTCCGCCGTGTAAGTGTTACTGTTACCCGATATAGAAAGTTCTGGATACTCGTGGCGTCCCCCTCATGTCGTGAGTCAGGCAAATTACGGCGTTTGTGATTAATGCGATCTATTCCTGGGTATTCCTTCATCGTTAACTTTCATTGTTCCTCGCCTACATTGCTATAAGTTAATAATATTTCCCATCATGTTTTATATGTGACAAACATCGTGTACCTCAATATGAAATACCTACCACAACGGTTCCTTTTCGGTACAAAACCCTAGAAGTAGCACATTTAGATTTAGATATCGTAACTTATAATTGATTAGGAAACTTGAATACTTACACGTTAATATTTACTCATCTACGAAAAGATCTTTGTGCTAACTAGATATCAGATAGTGATACGATATTTAAAATTAGAGCTATCATAAATATTAATTGGTATTTCAAGACTTTTTCTGCTTGGCACATCAAAACATAGGCTACTTATGTTTTACTATGCTTCATTCATTCATGGGTGATATTCAGATCTATTATAGCATTCAATATCTAACTGTCGCATTTGCGGATTTCCCTATTTAGGGATTTAATATACTAGTACAGATATTATGGTGCATCATTAACTTATGACGAGTGATGTATGAAATGGATTAACTGTGGTCTGTGGATTATGAACTGAAATGTGCCGATGATTCAGCGTTCAGACGTGAGGCGTGAAGCCGTCAAAATGTTGTTCGTGCACGCAAACACGGGCAGATGTAAGTATACTGAAAGTGTAGACAAGACGATTAAACTGTGTTTATAACACCAATTTTATGTTTAGCTTTTAGTTTGTGATACCATGTAAAAGTGGATTGTTCATAATATTTCTTTGATCTAGTGCGACATGCATAAGATGCATATCGCATTAGATCAGTAGTATGATCCAATAGTACCAATGATCTAGTTTAGTGCCTTGTGTTTTAAACTAATCTCATTATAAACGGATAGCATAGTAAACCAGTACCTATTTTATTTAACCCTTTTATGATTTGAGAAGTCAGGGAAGATTTTTCAGGCAGTAAAATTATAACTTTTAAGTCCTAACTAAGTCGTCTTTTAAGGACTGTCTCATTATGTGATTTAGTAGTTACAATAATTATTATAATAATACAGTACTCGTTTTATTCTCACTAGCTTTTGCCTGAGACTTCGTCCGCGTGAATTGAGGTTTTTTGGTTCCCGCGGGAAGCCTTTAATTTTCCGGGATACAAAGTAGCCAATGTTATTTAAGTTATTCCAAACTATAATCTATCTCTGTGCCAAATTTCATCTGGCGTGATTGAGTAACAAACATCCATCCATCCATCCAAACTTTCGCATTTATAATATTAGTATAGATTACGATGCATCTTTAATATGATTACCTACTTAATAATTGCATTATAATGATGACGCTATGATCGCTTTGTGAATGTCAGATTGCGGTTGTCTGTGCATGTAATCATGAACCACAACATCCGACATGCAGTATTTCAATATGTATTAAGGTTAATTAATATTGAATGAAACGTATCAGTTTGTGCGGCTTGATGCCGATATTGCTGTTATTACCGTCTAGATTCTGAAGATCATATTATGCAATATTATCAGCTATTGTTAGTTGATTAATATTTTTAACAATTTCTAAAAAATCTTTGGTCCACTTTATTCTTCTTGATTATTTCCGAAACTGAATACCTAAAGTCTGTTCCAGTAGAGATGAGCTGTTTTTTCAACTTTTTTAACATCTGATCACGTCATCTTATGTGCCACTTCATCAATTATAGTGATGGAAATATCTACATTGTCGCCTTTCAATACTACCATCACTATTAGTCAAGTCGCATATAACATGACCTGGTCAGACATTAAAGAAGCTGAAAAAATAACTCATCTCTATTGGATCAGACTATAGTAGAGTCAACCCTGAAAAATCATCATACTAAAATTCTTGCAAAGTTCGTAGTAATTATCGTATCGCATCGTTTAATATAATTTTATGGGAATAACTGTAAAATTAAACGATTTTGATGAGACTTTTCCATTTTGTTTCAGGTCCGCGCCATGGAGCAGCGGCTGTGCGAGTGGCCAGCGGGTGCTGAGGGTGCACCCAAAGCCATTACGCGGCTTGAGGGCCAAATTGAAGAACAGGTACTAAAATATTATTTTATTAATATATTTTCATTAGTTTACTCTTGAGTCTTCAGATCATTTTAAGTGGTGAATTAATGATGTAGTCTGAGATAGTGGCGAGCTAACCTAGTACCTAATAAGCGGATTCCCATTTCTATGGGATAACCTGCAGTTATTACAATAGTAACCTAATCATTGCATTTTGTAAGTAATGACTGTTTGTTGCCAAAATAAATAAAATAAAATAAATTAACATCCTACTCAATCTAATAAAGATTATATACTATCAACGTCTATTTTACTAATCGGTTCCTGCAGCATCGTACCGGAACGCTAACTTGGCATATTTAACTATAGACATAATATGCTGGCCAGCCTATTTTACTATAGGTACTGAATACTGAATCTAAATACAAAGCCAGTAATATAATAGGTATAGGTCTACACTCTATAGCAACCTCAACTCATTTAGTTCAAGTTACGCAACAAATTCCCATTAAGGATGTTCAGTTTTGGAGCTCTTTAGGGAGCCATTTGCTTAACTTAAATTTGAAAGCTTGTTAAAATCTGGATTTTATTGAACTTCCGTGTTAATGAAGAGAACCACTTTTTTATGGTCATTAATTTATTCTTCTTCTTCTCATGCCTCTCCACTATTGAAGGTTGGCCGCCATTTATATATTATCCTATCCTTCGCCAAACGGAAAAGTTGTGATACGTTGGCTATCCCGGTCCACTCCTGAAGTTTCTAAGCCACGACTTTCTTCTTCTACCAATGTTCCTCTTTCTCTCAATTTTGCTCATCATGATGGTCTGAAGCAGACGACACCGATCATGTCTGAGAATATGTCCTAAATAACTGACCTTTCTGCGTTTGATGGGCAAAATTAAGTCTCTCTTTTTACCGGCGCGTCGTAGGACTTCGTCATTTCTTAGTTTCTGGACCCAAATAATCCGCAGCGTTCTTCGGTGGAACCACATTGACATTTCAAAGGCCTCTCGTTTTTTGTGAGTATTTTCTTCGACTGTCCAAGTCAATATTATTCTAATAATTCCTAATATACTGTAATCTGTGGTTTTGTGAGGATCTCAACCCCACTTGCAATTTATTTTATTTACCTAAACACGTACCTACCTTTCAAATATTATTTTTATAATTATAACTTCCTTGTTCACATAACTCATCTAGCACCTCTTACCTTACTTTTTAATTTTACTGAGTCTAAAGTTTTTAAAATATTATTATTATGCTTTTTGGCTTTAATGTTACCCACCTTGACTGAATAAAATCGAACATATTACCATCACCCAAATATGAATGCATCCAAAAAATTGCTGACGTCATATCCCTATTCAGAAACGTCATACTTTAATACGTCACAGTGACGTAATAGAATACTTGTCTCTGCTCTGGCCTCTGAGTCTGAACTCTGAAAGGAAGCCACAGAGTACATTGAATATACAGTTGGCGTTGTTTTGTTGAATGTTTTTGTTTACATACAAATTAGAATTTTATTATTTGTCGAAAGTTCCACAAAAACCTGAATGAAAATGTGTTGTTTTTATTTTTGTTTCGACCCAGTGGTTAATAAGTATTCTACCGCTATGACTTAAGTGGATTTAAAGTAAAAAATTAGAATTCAGTTTCATAGTAAAAATATGAAGGTACCGACCACTAATTATTTAACAATTAATAGTAGGTTGTGTACAGGTAGAGAGTTCACTAAAAATAAGCAGTGATGTTATTTATTTACAGAATATTACACACCTAAGAAGTCGGTAGAGCTTAAGTTTAGTAAACTTTGTGCATTCGACGGGTTTGAGGGATTCGTAAAAAAGCCATACCATTTACCATTTCAAGTTAGCCAATTTCGATCTTAGACTGTATTGTAACTCACCATCACCACAGTTAAGGGCTTACCTTAAATGTGATTTCATTAAAGAGCGGGTACTGCCACATAGCAGATGTAGTATCAAGTGAAGTCACTAAAACCTTGCAAATTAAAAAAAAAAACATGATAGTGACTGACTGATCTATCAAGTATCAATGCACAGCTCAAACCGCTGGACTGATGGGGCTGAAATTTGGTATATAGTTAGCTATTATGACAAAGGCATCATCTAAGAAAGGATAATTGAAAATTATACCACTATGGGAGTAAAATAGGAATTTGTAGTTTGTATAAAAATCAAACTTAACGTAAGCAACATCGCATAGAAAATCTAATCACCAAAACTTTACAACACATCTGCTCATAGTCAGAAGACTGATAGCATGATTATTGTACAGAGAAAAAAAAAGAAATTTTAATAAAGGCTTTGTTTATTCATTCATTATAGCCATCGCCATGCTTCCAGAAGCAGCTGCGACTTCAGGACGCGAAGCAGGTGGAAGCCAAAGCGGCACGCATCAAAGAGTGGGTCACCAACAAGTTGCGTGAACTGGAACAGCAGAACCAGTTGTTGAGAGAACAGAACGACCGCTGCAACCAGCAGCTGGAACTGTTAAGGAACCATATCGCCACGCAGGGGAGCAGGAATTGTGCTGTAAGTATAGTATGTCAGTACTATTATATTATTCTGTGGTATAGCTTACTTAATTATGCTATTTAATAAGCTTAACACTTAACCAAACACTTAAACATTAAGCACTTAATCCAATACAAGTGGAGGAGCCTACTCTGTTATCAGTTCATAGAGTCTGTTCAATAAGTCAGTTTACATGGGTAAATTACAAGTTAATTGAAAAATTGTTTAAAGCAACACTGTGAACAAATCATTGATGAATCAAACAAATCAGTTTTTAATCATTAACAGTGACATCACGTCACTGTTAATGATTAAAAAAAAAGAAAGAAATCAGTGCTATTACATTACTCAATTAGTAGCATATAAGTATCCCTAGAACATATTATTATTCATTTTAAAAGACCTTGCTTGTATTTTTCAATAAATTGTATATAACATTATGTAATGGAAAAGTTATACTTTTTGGAGAAATTGCAGTATTTTGAGTATTATTATATTACAGTAGAGTATCAATACATTATATATATTTACTTAACGAAAATTGTAGAGTTATTGCTGTATTTTACACTAATAGTCTATTCATAGTTGCTTTGAACTGTAAATTATAGAAAATCAAAGAAGTCTACACTTTGTCTACATGAGAAAATTGTTATAATTGAAGAGTGTGCAGAGTGATCTAAATCATCTAAGTATTTTGCTTGTAAACAAACTCTATCCTTTTAGTTTTGCCGTAGTCAGGTAACAACATTATGCTTCTATCGTCTCTTACTTGATCAGCAGTTCCTACCCTCTCGGGGAAGCCTGTCCCTCGAAGTGAGGTCGGAGGACGGCGCTCGCGCCTCCTCCAGCCTATTGGCAAACAATCGTCGACGCTCTGAGAGCCTCGAAGCCCCCCAGGTAGATTGATGTTAGATATTGTGTCTATGTGATGTTAGATGGGATGTTATTTTGTTGGAGCACTTTTCGTTTACATTTCAGATACTTTTTTTTTCTTTATTTATTTAGATATCTTCATATTTATGTACTTGTACTTATATGTATAGTACTTATGTACTTCACCTTAGATTTTATGTATTGCACTTCTAAGGCACAACGCAGGAGTGTAGGTGGGGCGCAGTGACTCTTTTTATACCAACTCTAACTCAACTTTTTATATGAAGCTCACATTCTGTGTTACTTTTTCTTAATACCAATTTCAACTCTATATCAAAGGATATAAAGCTGAATTTAAGTTGCTGAAAAAAAGATGCTGAGCCTCAGGTTACTCCATAGGTTGTCTCAGAATAATTTCTTATAATAATAGTTTAATATCACTGAACAAAACTTTAAAAAGCAAGTTTAACACAACCATATTTTATTAATTATTTTTGTTGATAATTTATTCAGTAGTTTAATTTTAAATGGTAAATTAGATAAGACTTTATAGTATAGCAAAGTTATTAACCAAAGAATAGCTGTTTGTTAGTCACTTAGCATTAAAATTTATTTAACTAAAACAAAGCAGTTGTTAAATTTATTCTGCCAGACATAAAATAAAATCTCTATGGTGTACACAATATTATGTACTTAGTTGAAATCCATATTATTATTAATATTATTATTTAAAGCAGTTTTATAATTATACAATTATCCTTGTTTTAGCAGATTTCACAAAAATCTAAATAAGGATCTAAAATCAAAAATAATTAACTATAATCATGACTCATTAACATAATATAACAAAAAGATGGAATTTAGAAAATTCAAACAATGTAACATTTTCCAACTTAACAGATATATTCCTGATGAAAAGTACTGTATAACATCATTTTTTTACAGCTACCAATAGTGTCGTCAGAGCCGCACTACAGTACCCCAGTACGGCATAGAAGGAATCTTTCCATCGGCACCACAAACCTGACCCAAGCCACCCCAAGCAACGTTAACAGCCAACTGATTAACACAATGAATAGAACCATGGACGAAAGGACCACGGCTAGCCTGCTTGCGGACGATTTAGCTGTAAGTTAACCCTTATGCCCTTTTCATGCCCGTTTAAAAAAACGAGCCACGCGTAGTGTAGGGTTTCGTAATTGCCGGTTACATTAAGGGTACATTTTATAGGTTTGTCAACTAATAACTTGTAAAGCCTGCTTAGCTGTGATAGATTTCCAAATCCAAAAACAACCGTTTAGCTGGCAGGGAGGGGGAACATTGACTCTAACAAAAATTAGCACTTTAAAGCTAAATATTTCGGAAACGGATCCCTGAATCGAAAAATGGTGATACCACACCTACAATATCTACCAAAAATAACACGGTTGTCTGTAAAGTCGGTTTACGGATGATAGTTTTACGTGATAACTAGAAGTTCTCTCGCGCGCTCGCGTGGCGGTGTTCCAGTAGCAGAACTATTCGAACTGCTAGCTCTGACGTCACGCGATCGTGCCTCTCTATCGCTTGTTCCGCGCTCTCACTTGCACGCTCAGGCTCAGGCGGAACGTGACACTTTTTCGTGTGTGCAGCCGGTGTTCATCGATTTATAAGACGTTATCACGTCTTATTTTTTACCACTTTGCTGGCGTGATTAATATGTATAACGTTATCTATGCCAATTTACAGCTTTCTAGCACTAACAGCCTATGAGCTAAGCCCTGAACGGACAGACGGACGGACGGACATGGTGAAACTATAAGGGTTCCGAAGTTATCTGCTTTTTATGAATTAAACATCACCTGATTTAGCAGTGAAGGAAAAGAACGTGAGGAAACTTGCATGCTCGAAAGTTCTTCACAACGTTTTCAAAAGTGTATGACTTCTGTCAATCCTCACTTGGCTAGTTTGAAAAAAAGGCATAAATATCAAAGACAGAACATATTAATAAAAACCAGAGTAAGCCCCATGGCCTACGGGACATCATCGTCATAGCAAAAATAACAACCAAATACCATTAATTTGTTATATATTCAGGTTATTTACTTTGTTTTCAGGCTGCCGTTGAAAATTTAGTGGTGCTACCGACAACTCCAAATACATCCACAGATGGCGACACGACGCACGATTACGCTGAAATTTATACCCCAAGCAGAGGTATTTAAATTACTTAATTAAATAAAATAGAAAGGAATCTATGTAAATAAAAATTATCTAATTGCATAACTTTCGAATGACTGCACCAAATTGGATAATTCTTTTTCTTGTGTTTGTTATAGTCAGGACAAGGTTTGTATAAAAAAAAAAAGAGTTCCCGCGGGAACCAAAACACCTCAAGTGGATGTTTGTTACTCAATCACGCCAGAACGGCTGAACGGATCTGAATGAAATTTGGCACAGTGATAGATTATAGTCTGGAAAAACAGATAGGCTACTTTTGATCTCGGAAAGCTAAAGAGTTCCCGCGGGTTTTTGACGACCTCCGTGGCGCAGTGTTGAGCGCTGTTGTCTTAACGTGCGGAGGTCCCGGGTTCGATCCCCGGCAGGGTCAGTTTGTAAATTAATAATTTCTGAATTTTCCCTGGTCTGGTCTGGTGGGAGGCTTCGGCCGTGGCTAGTTACCACCCTACCGGCAAAGACGTGCCGCCAAGCGATTTAGCGTTCCGGTACGATGCCGTGTAGAAACCGAATAGGGGTATGGGCTGCCATGCCCCTATGTGTTATTCCAGACTTTAATCTATCTCTGTGCCAAATTTCATCCTGATCGGTTCAGCCGTTCGAGCGTGATTGAGTAACAAACATCCAGCCATACATCCATACATCCATACATCCATCCATCCAAACTTTCGCATTTATAATATTTATTTGATTATCTGTTAATAGAAAGAACACCAGCGTGGCAAGGCGTAAATGTCATCGTTCAGGGTAACAGTCGAGGGGGGTCGTCCACTGGAGAGAGCTCGACATCTGAACAACCGAGACCCCCCACGCCGCCCTTACATCGATTTCCGAGCTGGGAGGCTAAGATATACCAGGTAAAATACCTTTTTAGGGTCCCTTACCTCAAAAGGAAAAAGAAACCCTTATAGGATCACTTTTTTGCCCTGTCTGTCTGTCATCCACCCTTTTCTCGGGAACGTATCAAGTTGAAATTATTTTATCAAATACTTAGGTGTATGGTCCCTTGAAGCTGTAAAAAAATCAAGTTTCTAATCGATATAAAAAAATACGCCCATTTAAGCCGCAAATAAATCAAAACCTAAAGGGTACTTCCCGTTGACCTAGAATTTAGCCATATGTTATGACATCTTTTTTGTTATTCGTTAAAATAATTTATGTTGTGTGGTGTTACGGAACTGCTTGTGAGCGAGTCCGACTCGCACTTGACCGGGTTTTTTTCGTTCTATTCAGGTGGCGGACGACGGTCTCCAGCAGTCCGTAGAGGAGGAGCTAAGTCCGCCGCCGTGTCCGCGGACAATGCACGAGTCCACCAGTTACCAGGACATTTCCGTGCCTGTGTACGCCACAGTCAAAGGGGTAAGCGATATTAGGAATCTATACTTATACTTATTTATTTATTACTTACTAGCTGATGCCCGCGACTTCGTCCGCATAGTTTAAGTTTTTTGATTCCCGCGGGAACTCCTTAATTTTCCGGGATAAAAAGTAGCCTATGTCACTCTCCAGGTCGTCAACTATACTCATGCCAAAAATCACGTTGCACCGTTGCTCCGTTGCGGCGTGATTGAAGGACAAACCAACAAACCAATAAACTAACAAACAAACACACTTTCGCATTTATAATATTACTATGATTTACTTATTTGCTTGTTTACTTATATAATATTATAAAGAGGTAAAGTTTGTGAGTTTGTAGGGGGTATTCTCTGGATCTACTGAATCGATTTTGAAAATCCTGTTACCAAAAGAAAGCCTCATTATTTGTGAGGGTCATAGGCCATATATTAACCCGAAAAATTAGGGAGTTCCCGTGGGAATTTAAAAAACTTATTTCACGCGGATGAAGTCGCGATCATCTGCTAGTAATATTATAAATGCGAAACTTTAGATGGATGAATGTTTGTTACTCAATCACGCCAGAACGGCAGAACAGATCTTGATGAAAATTTGCAGATACATTATAGTCTGGAATAGCCCATAGGCTACTTTTTTTCCAGGAAAATTAAGGAGTTCCCGCGAGAACCAAAAATCCTCAATCCACCCAGACTAATTCGCGGGCATCTGCTAGTTATAGAAATAAACTCAAATTGCATATGACCTAACGGGGTGACATGTCAATTATTATTGTACAAATATTGTTCATGTTCAATGCAAATAAATGAATCTGAATCTGAATCTAAGCGATATAAGGAATCCATACTAATGTTATAAATGCGAAAGTGTGTCTGTCTGCTACGTTTTCCCGGCCCATCTGTTCAACCGTATTTGGTGAAATGTGCTACAGAGATACTAGGCGGAAGGACGTGGGAATACACCGCATTATTATCCCAAGAAAACTCCTACCATTATTTGATTAATTGAAAGGGGTCACGGAAGTCAGTAATGAGGAAAACGATGCGAGAAAAAGATGTCCTTCCCCGGAATGTAACCTATTTCTGTACCAAATTTCAACAAAATCGATTGAGTATTTGGACCGTGAAAGCGTAGTAGACAGACAGACACACTTTCGCATCAAATCTATACTTAACATTATAAATGCGAAAATGTCGATGGATGTATGGATGTTTGTTACTCAATCACGCCCGAACGGCTGAACGGATCTGGATGAAATTTGGCACAGAGATAGACTACTTTTTATCCCGGAAAACTAAGGAGTTCCCTCGGTAACGAAAAAACCTCAATCCACGCGGACGTAGTCGCGGGCATCAGCTAGTTTATAATATTAGTATGGACTAGTATGGATGAATAAATGAATATGACTAAATATTATGTTTGTGTTGCAGCGCGCTAGTCAAATCAGATCGATGCCGTTCACGGGCGATTCATCAGATGACTCCTCGGACGGCGAGGAGTCTATGGGTGTTACCGTACACAACACACCGCATCACAATCCCGTTTACGGTGAGTTTACTGTTCTACTGTTTAACTACGAAACGCTTTTCGTCTTCATTCCTTAGTCTGGAACACTCTACGAAAAACTGTGTTTTCCACCAATTCAAATCCGGGTATCTTTACCTCAAGAGTGAACAGGCATCTTCTATAAAAAAAAATAGGTAAGTGCGTCCCATCTTAGACCGCATCATCACTTCCAATCAGGTGTGATCGTGGTCAAGCGTAAGCCTATAATGAATTTAAAATATATATTAAATTTGTATGGTATTATACCAATATTATAAATGCGAAAGTGTGTTTGTTTGTTGGTTTGTTGGTTTGTCCTTCAATCACGACGCAACAGAGCAACGCATCGACGTGATTTTTGGCATGGGTATAGTTGAGGACCTGGAGAGTGACATTGGCTCCTTTTTATTGTGTTTAACAGATTTCAATTAAAAGTGTACAGACAGCTTGCTTCCCGGGTGGTACTACAAAGACTACTTTTTATCCGGGAAAGTTAAGTTCCCACAGGATTTTAAATAATTTTCATTATCTAGCAATGCAAAAATCAAATAAGGTTATCAATACTTAACAATTTCACCTTACTCATTTCAAGGAAGGCTGGAAGAGATTTCTATTTTAGAGATAAGCTTCACCTTTGTCCACTTTTTTTGTATTAGTTTTAAGACAGTATTTTTGTACAAAAATAATAAAATAAATAAATAAGGTTTTCTTCCACAGGTCAGTCCTCTCAATTGCCAATAAACAACGTCAACCTAACAAGCGTCCTGCCCGCGTCAATACAACAAACGTCCGGTCCGCACGGGCTCGTGCTGAACAACACTAACGGCCAGTGCAGTTCATCCGACACCAGCCTCAGCGCCAGCAGCCCGTCCAAGAGCGTCAAAACGAGCTCCAGCCTGAGCCCTGCCAAGAGATCCAGCAGTGGCTCCCCAAGCAAACAGAGCAAGACAAGAGGTTAGTGCTTAGCTGAAAACTTGAAATTTAGGTGCTGAAAATTTTAGGTTTAGGATAGAATTCTGCTTGCTACGATCTTATTGATCTATAGATATTATTGAATATTGGGGCAGAAGGAAGGTCCACAAAAATACAACGATAACATTCAAAAACTTCCTCCTTTACAAACTCCAGGTGTGTTAAAGAGGATGTTCCATATTATTATAACGCTGCGAAAATCGTAGTTTTGTCATACTGGATATGAAATTCGCCATTCAAGACAATATAAAAATAGTCCCATATCAAATAAGGAAAATGTGCTTTTTCACGCCACCATGAAAATCTAAATCAAGTTCTTTATAGTAATTTATGGAATATCCTACTTCCGCAGGGTCCTTAATTATTTGTAAGATGTAATTGTTTGTCATTTAGCTCCCCAGTATCTTAAGTGGTTTTAATATTTTAGATGTCATCTTTGGCATATACATAGGATAGAAATGCCAGCATATTTTTCATACAACATGATTCCTGTAAAATCCGGAATACAGATGACCTGACACAATGGAGTGTAAAAGATATTTTTTTTCCGAAAGTCATATTGTGACCATTAAACCCTAAACAATATACATAGTGATGACATAAAAAATCCCCTCCATAGACACATCTTTCGAATCCGGCATGTCTGATGACTACGCAATACCTCCCGACGCGGTTTCCTGCGAAGGAAGTGGTGCGAGGGATTCCCCAAGAAGACATGACGCGTTGGAAAAGAGCGGCCATCTTGCGAAACTGGGAGGAAAACTTAAAACGTGGAGAAAGAGATGGTGCGTTTAGAGTTTCGAGTTTATAGTGACGTAAAGATCTTAGTGATGTGGTTTACTTTATATTTAGATATCAGTAGGCTGATTTTTGGGATTCTGAAGAAATACTCAAGGTTTCAAAAGTTAGATTTATCTAAAGGCTCTCGTCAAGGTTAGAATTTATTGATTTTTCTGTATATTAAGACAAATTAGCTGAGAAATTATCAAGAAAAAATATCTTCTTTATTTCACTGGTTTTAATAATTGTTTGTCTTATAATGTTACGAAGCATTTGAGCTTTTTTGTCTATTTATAAAGATTGAGCACAAGGTATAGTTTCCACAACTCCTAATACATCCACTAATTGACTTCACACCGCGCAAAAACATTCCAAAGATTCCATAATTGACTTCAAACTGCTGGAAGACCTCTCTTAAAATTCTACTTCTGTGAGAAAAAACTTCATGCAACATTAATTTGCACCGTCTACAGGTTCGTCCTTAAAAATGGCACATTGTCCTACTGGAAGTCCCAATCTGAGGTGAACAGAAAACCTCAAGGTCAGATCGGCTTGGGCGAAGCGTGCAAGATATCGCGCAACGAAGGCGCGGCAACCTTTGAGATCTTCACTGGGAGTCGAACCTACTACCTCACCGCCGACAGCACTGCCACTATGGAGGACTGGATTAGGGTATTACAGGTAAGCTTTATAAATCTTACTAGCTGATGCCTGAGACTTCGTCCGCGTGGACTAAGTATTTTGTACTCCCGCGGGAACTCCTTAATTTTTCCGGGATAAAAAGTATCCCAAATTTATTCAAAATCGGTTGAAAAGATGGGCCGTGAAAGCGTATCAGACAGACAGACAGGCACACTTTAGTATTTCTAATATTAGTATGGATTTTAGCGCTTACGTAAGGTGGTATTTAATTGTGTGATTATCCCCAAGAACTTTCATTAGTAATAACTTAATAAGACCACCTTTGCAGCCTTCTGTAGAATCTTTTTTTACGCCTTCTACGAAAAATCTATCGCTAAGCAAATCTTAAATATTGAGTTGTGTTTATTATGTTCGCCTGTGCTATAGTCCAAAGCCAAAATACCGACTGGCCTAGACAATCCTCAAAAATACCAAGCCTCAAAAATACAATTAAAAACAAAACTCTTACTTCTTTATTAGGTGGTATCCTGTTGATAAAAACCTATGAATAGTAACACAACCAAAACTATCGGTTAGACATAAAAGTGCTTCTTTCTTCTTGCCGGCCAGGTTTCATAAAAAGGTTATTTCTATAGATTTTCAACCACTTACCCTTACAGAACGTCCAAAGGCGGAACGCAACAAAACTGCTGCTAAGCAAAGAAGACAACAAGCCCACAATCCAGGGCTGGCTCACCAAAGTGAAGAACGGCCACGCTAAGAAGAGTTGGTGTGTTCTATTAGGGAAGATGTTCCTGTACTTCAAATCGCCTGGAGATCAGGTAAATTTGACAACCCTGTTTCCTAAACAACTATTGATCCAGGGGTAATATAATAAAATTATCCATAATAATTGTAAAATTAATACATTTAAATTACATTAAAATTAAAATTTTATATTATTATCAAGTAATTCTTGCACGCTGTCTCTGACAGTAGATTGTATGCGGGAAGTTTCCAATTATACAGCTGTTATTGCCCACAATTTTGCAAAATAAATGATTTATGATTTATATTACAGAATACCGTAGTATTTTCTTGTATCTTTTCATAAATCTTCCAGAACCCAACTGGTCAGATTAACATGCGGGACGCCCGAGTAGAGGACGTTGAACACGTATCGGACTCGGACTCCGAGGAGAAGAACGATGACGGCCGAAACCTCACTGTTGCGATATACCCGCAGCATCAGGTGACCGGGGTTAGTGAAGCTTCTTATATTTATTGAAAACTTCATTAGGCGCGTTGAGCACTTTTTGGTAATTTATATTGAAGTGTAAAACTTCTGTAGGCGCGTTGAGCACTATTTGGTAGGGGGTAAAAATGTAGATTCGCGTGATCGTGACCGACATGCTTGCGAACAGCGACACATGCTCGCGAACATATAAATATACTACATTCGAAATTAAACTTTAATGCCTTAGTGTTGAGGTTCATATTTTAATTAATTAAAAAATCCTTTTTACTTCTATCCACAGTCCATATGACTGCGCCAATTTTTTATATCATCACCATCTACTGAGTCGATTCTATTGCTAAGATCTAACCTGAAGGTAAGTGATGATTCAGTCTAAGATGGTAGCGGGTTCACCTATTAGGGGTATGGCAGTTATATTAAACCCATACCCCTATTCGGTTACTACACGACATCGTACCGCTTAATCGCTTGACGGTACGCCTTGGCCGGTAGGGTGGTAACTAGCCACGGCCGAAGCCTCCCACCAGACCAAACCAGAGAAAATTCAGAAATTATAAATTCCCAATTTAAGCCTGCCGGGAATCGAACCCAGGACCTCCCACGTTAAGACAACAGCGCTCAACACTGTGCAGGGAGGTAGTCCAAAATCTAATTTGGCATAATTTTTTTTCGGTTCCAGGGCCCAACGTACCTCCTGTTCGAAAGCAAAGCAGACAAAGACTCGTGGCTGTACCACCTGACTGTAGTGAGCGGCGGAGGGCTCAGCCAGGGCACACACTATGAGCAACTCGTGCAAAAGCTCATGGAGACTGATGGGGATCCCAGTAAGTTCTCTTCAAAATATAACTCTCGCTAAAGCTTCCCATCTATAGTAAGAAATTGGTCTTAAGCCAAAAATCGTGAGTGTGGGTAAGCCAAATTTTAGCGTGATGCCAACTCACGCAAATTCCACGCCTACATTAGTCCTCAGCCTTTAATAGAATAGAATAGAATAGAATATGATTTATTTGTTGAACCAACACATAGTAAACATTTGAAAATAAAAGTACTTAAATATCTAAATTAACTTAATTATAGTCTAGAATGTGTCGTGCCAACAAAAGGGTCCTAACTCAGCTTGATGTTGTGGGTACAAAGAGTAACCACAACGCTGTTATTCTGTTAGGGCCAAAACGAGGGAAGTTCAGGTGACTGCAATATTATAAAGTAATACAAAATAGCAAATATATAAAAAATAATAATAATAGTAAGACAATTGATAAAATAAAAAATAAAAAATAAAAACACTTGTAAAAACTTAACTATTACTCAGCTTAAAATATACCAAATTAGAAAATAATATTAATAAAACTCGTAAAATTTATTGCCACAAACTAGTTTTCAGACTTTTGAGTGTCAAGTAAATACGCACGATATAATTTTTTAAAAGTAAATTTAGAACTAACTTCGCGAAAAGGTGGCGGTATGTCGTTCCAGCATTTCGTGGCAAGATATTTAAAACTCCCACGAAATGCTGCAGACCTGTATCGTGGCATCAAAAGCGGGGGCATCATCGTTCTAGCTCCAAGTCTAGGCTTCCGCCAAAATCCGCCTAATCACTGACTCACTTACCAAGCCTAAGCCCATGAACCTAAAAAACTGAAATTTCGCATATAGGTTCCCTTTATCATATGGACAAGCAATAAGTATTTTAAGAATCCCATAAGTATGATGTAGCATGCGGTAGCTAGTAGTCAAATATTAAAACAATATTAATATTAAATATACAATGATTAAAACTTTGTAAGCCCCGAAACAATGTTACTTGAATTCGTTTTCAGATTGCGTGCTGTGGAGGCATCCAACGTTGCTATACTCAAAGGAGAACATAACAACGCCACTCACGTCTTTGAATTCAGAAGCGTTACAAGCCGAAGCTCTCAAGTTGTTCAAGGTATTTATTATTTTATATTGTGATTTGTCCAATTAAAAAAAACTATTTTAATTTCAAAATTATCGATAAATGATTTTGAGGAAATTTTATCCATTTTCGAATCGGTCATGTCAGATGACGAAACAATACCGCCCGATGCAATATCATGTAAAGGAAGGAAATTTTTGGAACGGAAATTTTACGCAATTAAAACTTTATTCCCTTATTCCCACTTATTTTATAAATGCGAAAGTGTCTTGGTTTGTCTTTCAATGACGCCACAGCAGAGTAACGGATCGACTTGATGCATGGGTACAGTTGAGGACAGAGAGTATGTATAGGCTACTCTTTAAAGATCCCAGGAAATTAAATCCATCAACTAGTACTAAATATTATTTCCTGCTAATACACAATGAAAGAAAGTCCGTTTATTCAGTTCGAACGCATCACAATGAACTGTGTTCCAATGGACTCAGAAGGGCTGGAACCCAGAGCCCTAAAACCAGTTATTAAAAAAAAATGTGTTCCTATGTTCCAGTGCGTACAACTGTTCATGTCCGTGGCGGTGGAGCACGCAGGCATAGACTACCACGTGGTCCTCGCCCAGAACGCGCTCCAACAGTGCCTCGAAGTTGGGGAGTTACAAGACGAGCTCGCGTCCGCGCTGTGCAAACAGACTGCGCCGCACGCGCCCTCCAAGCACGGCGTGCAGGTACGCGCGCGCTCCCGACACCGCGTGAGTGCCCCGCTTGCCTAGCTACACTGTTACACGTGCTAAACGTTTGTTGTTACGCGAGCCAAACGAATTTTGTTACGCGACCAAAGCGTTGGATACTAGACTCAACCGTTATTGTTACGTTACTTGTTGCCTGTGTCGAATAAAACTCTCATTACCTACTGACTGACATCAGTAAGCATCAGTTACAAGTCGAGCTCGCGTCCGCGCTGTGCAAACAGACTGCGCCGCTCGCGCTCTCCAAGCTCGGCGTGCAGGTACGCGCGCGCTCCCGACACCGCGTGAGTGCCCCGCTTGCCTAGCTACACTGTTACACGTGCTAAACGTTTGTTGTTACGCGAGCCAAACGGTTATGTTACGCGAGCCAAACGGATTTTTTACGCGACCAAAGCGTTTGATACTAGACTCAACCATAATTGTTACGAGTGTTGATCGTTGCCTGTGTCCCATAAAACTATCATTACCTACTGACTGACATCAGTAACTGATTACAAGACGAGCTCACGTCCGCGCTGTGCAAACAGACTGCGCTGCACGCGCCCTCCATGAATGGCGTGCAGGTACACGCGCGCTCCTGACACTAGCTTAACTACACTGTTACACGTGCTAAACGTCTGATGTTACGCCCGCCGAACAGCTTTTGTTACGCGTGCCAAACAATAAAATATACGTATTTGCGTATAGTTCCTTACCGCAATTCTTGTTTTGATTGCGTATCTACCAAGTTTATAACTTTTTACTGATTCCATTTTGTGGTTGCAACTTGCAAGCACACATCCTCTTTTTTCACCCCATGACTGTTATCGCCATACCGCATAATCTTAAGTATTTGAGTGGCGTACCAATTGGATTCTTCACACAATTTAAGGAATAGAATGGACACAGGCAACATCATTTAGTGTAAAATGAAATCGCATATAAATCGACTGTTTTCCTGTAGTAATTGAACTCCTTACAGCTACCTAAGGTACGCAAAAATAATACAGAATTTTAATAAAAAAATTACATTTCAGGTATCGCTCGCTAAAATTTAAAAAAAAGTTGGCAATTCCTATGAACAGATTTTGTTATAAATCTATTCATAGTCACTAAAAGTGAAAGAACACGTAGCATGATGCTTTTGATGGTACATTATATTATCGCAGACGTTTTCGCTAATACAACAGTACTATAAAGCGGCTACACGAAAGCAGATCTACAACACTGTATAAATAAAGTTGAAATTTCAACGTGCGGTTTAGAATTGGCTTCTATTTGCCGGCTAAGCTTCAAGCAATGCTTTTCTCATATGTTAATAATTATTAATTTACCACTCATATGTACACGGGTGTTCCATTTTATATTAGCACTTTAGTGAATAGAAGGAAGAACTTCATAGTTTTTGGTGTCGGCTAAGTGTATAAATCTCTTTCTGCTATGTAGTTTTTGCCATAGATTATGAATATAAAATGGATTGTGTGTAAAAACCGTTTAAAAAAAAAGGTAGGACTAAAATGTAGTCATCATTTTTCTCAAAGATTATTGTGAAAAATATGGCTTATCTTCTATTTTTCATTATAACGTACTTTTTTCTTGAGACGAATCACACAATCCTTTTTTTATCTATGCTCCATGTAATCCTACCAGAAAATCTTCTGTATATGAGCACAATTTTTTATAAACACGGTTCTGCTTTAAAAGAAATATTATTTTGCTTTCGAAATTTGAATATACACTAACAAACCATAGACTATGTACAGCTTTGTGTGTCGCTGTAAAATTAAAATATGGCTTCTTGTTAAGTGGTTGATCAATTTGGAATTTGTGTATGTGATCTTTTATTGGCTTCTAAAACTATTATGATATTTTGTAAACTGTGGATCTATAACTCCAAATGAAACTTTTCTAAACAATATTCATGAAAGAAGGTTTTATTCCAACTTGATCTCCAAGTTCTGGCAACATTGAATAAAAAAAATCTTCTAAAAAATTGTACTGAACAAACAATAATCAAAGCAAAATTACAGATATAAACTAATCTGTGAGTTTGCTTTTTTTAAAACTGGCTTCACAGCTCTAGGTTCTGGCTTATTGAGCTTTGTGATTGTCTTAAAATGTTGCCATGACAAAAAGCGGTTATGTTATTCTTGTCGCAATCTTTCAAATGGAATGTTGGTGTAAATTTCCCTATTTTTATTTTTTTTATTTTCCCCCGTTTATCCAAGAATGTTTGCTCTATTTCCCAATAGTTTTAGGGAATGTTGTTTTCCTATTTTATATATCGTTCATATATACTCATAGCTAGCTCCGTTAGCATTTGACGATCTCCTTTGCAAGAAAAGGTTGACTTTGCAAGTTTGTTCTAGAAAGTTCGTTAAACTGGTATGGATTTAGTCTAGAAATGGTAAGTTACGTTTAAGATTTGTATAACTGCATAATGTTTATATTTCATTCTGCAAAATACTGCTAGTAGACCATTTATTCGTTATTATAAACAATTCGCTATAAATATTGAAAGTATATTATATTATGAGAGATACTGTTCCTTTGTTTATCTTGTTGAGGAGTCTCTGAAATACCTCATCAAATGTTAACTAAACCAAACAAAAAGCAGTGTGTGTAACGTAACATATACTGCGATAGTAGTACGAGTATACTTAACTTCTGTAGTAAACTAACGATTAAATTAAAGAGAAATGTCTCATATAGCAGTTAGATTAAAAAAAGAGTCGCATTAAAAACAGCTGTCAAACGAAATAACCGATCGCACCGCCTCGTTTAAAGATGGCGACCTCATATAAGCAGTTAGCTTTGGCGGCCATTTTCAGCGGAAATTACCTTTGAAAGTAACTTCCGTCCATAAAAGATCCGAGCTACTTTCATGCCAACTCTAAGGAAGTTTTACTTAAAAATAGTATCGAAATTTGTATCGAGATTTGAAGAAAATGCGAAAAATCGTCCTAAAAAATACTACATTATGCAATTGTACTAAAATTTCTCTATAGAATCACATCATAGTGTAATATAACTACACCACTTTATAATTCTTGTACAATGTACATTGGGTTTCCTCTCTAAAAGCACTCTTTTAGGATTATAGAAAGCACAATCATTGGGAAAAATCGGTTATGCATAAAATACATTTATTATACAGCAATTCTTTATTATACATTACACAGACATACACAACATAAAATAGATATTCATTTAAACATATTTTGTAAATAATACTTTATGGTAAACTCAAGTAGAAAGGTGATACTTTGCATAGCTAAGATTTTTACGGGCCAAGGTATTTTCTATATTGTACTGTACGGGTTGTATGTAAGGTTTATTTATTTTAATTTGGTGGCGAGATAGCGTTCGACTACGATCTTGCCTTGGCAGGTAAGTTACGATGCAGTCTAAAATGGATGCGAGTTAGCTTGAGAAATATACCCATACCCTTTGCAAGGCGCAGGGAGCCGTAGCGTGTGGACGTCCTCACAAGAGATTTAGTTGCTAACATTGTACTTGATAGTGATATTGCTTGGCGGTACTTCTGGAATGGATGTTAAATAGCCACAGTTGAAGCCACCTCCCCATCCCACCAGACGATCTATATCTATACTAATATTATAAATGCGAAAGTTTGGATGGATGGATGGACGTTTGTTACTGTTTGTTATAGTCTGGAATAACATATAGGCTAGTTTTTGTCCGGAAAAATTTAGAGTTCCCGCGGGAACCAAAAAAACCTCAATCCACGCGGGCATCGGGAAAGCGAACATAAAAAGTTAAAGGCGATGAGTTAAAACTTCAGGTTGTAGCCCAGTACAAATCCCTCAAAATCATTGCATCTAATCCGTTGTGGTAGTATTCACTATTGTTTTCCTCTCGAAAAATGCCTAAGTTTTTTATTCACATATAAGAATGGATTTTTCTCTTATTCGGATGTTGAAATACTCTTGAATTCTTTAGGAAGTCTCAGTGAAACACTACCCAACTACTCAGCCTTCAATACTTAAACACATCAACCAACACATACTACTAAACCACTACTATTAACAGTCCTGATATAACAACAAACAAAGCAAACATCACATCCCCATTAGCTGTAAAGCCCCCCACTGACGATCCGACACCAACATTTCATTTGTACAGCAACTGCTACTGTGCGCGACCCAGTCGTTGTTCACTTGCGATACGGGCGCGTCCTCAGTCGGCGGCGACAACAAGAGCGACCTCCCGCAGAACTCTGCCGGATCGCCAAGCTCGATACAGGTATGCGGCAGCCGTATGTCGGGTCACGAGTGTCCGTGAGGCAAAAAAATTTTGCTGGTTATATAGGTACTATGTTAACGGATACTATTTGAAATTATTCAAATGAAGATGTTTTAGCGTACATATTTCAAGGGACCATACTGACAATGCTTAAGCCATATTGTTTCATTATTGTTGACTTTCGTGCTTTAGAATTATGATCCTTATTTTAAGAACGTCAATGTACGTGACATCAAACTGCCATTTTGAGTAATATTGCTTAAGTATTGCGTAAGCAGTATGGCTTCAGATGCTCAAAAAGGAGGAATAGATCTTAACGGTACAGGTTCAAGAAAAATGTTGATACCCTTTTAATCTTTATAAAACCGTTTCAAATATTTTGTACGTATTACTACATTAACGGAGCCCTAAAAGCAGAACCCGGAAAATGTGTTTTTGGAAAGTGCGTCACAGACACTCTGTTGCACAAATCCTTAACACCGCTTCATATTTACTAGCACCATAACAATTAATGCTAGAAGCACACTTTTAACATGCCACCGACCGAAATTAACGCCAAGTGTGTTGGGCATCGTTGTATATAGATTGACCTATTCCATGACGACAGTTTTCTAAGCGACTCCCAAAAAGGAAGAAGAATCGTAATTCAGCTTGTATTTTTTTAACAAGTTACAATCGATCGAAGTCGATGAAATTAATTGTGTATCTATATGAATATGATTAATTTTATAAGAGCATTTTTTTCTACAAGTGCCTATCTACATACAATGGTAGTAGTAGTAGTAGTCTTTATTGCATCTTAACACAAAGGTACAAAATTATGCATACAATACAAAAGACAGGAACTTTGGTAAAGCGCAAAGGCGGCCTTATCACTAAAGTGATCTTTTAAAGGCAACCCGAGCGTACAAAGCTGATGACACTGGGTCTAGGAGCTCATGTGGTCGATGCACATAAAAGAAAAAAAATAACAAAAGTATAAAATAAAATATACTTACATAAACATACATAAATGGTGTTTTCTATGACTTAAAAATGGTATACCATAACCCAAGCCATAATGGAAGCGTAGTTTTGGGTTGGGTGGCATGTTATACGTGTGTCATTAAAATAAGACTATTGTAAAACCTTTACATTACAACTACCCTCTTTACCCCCTAACGTTTAAGAATTTTTTACCATTTTTTATATTAACATTTTAGATCTCAAATAATTTAGAAGTCAATGAATGATAGTTCACATTTTGAATTGTAAAAACACAAATATGCATTTAATCATATGAGAAAGGCAAAATAATCGTCATATTAATTACTGTGATTTTTTACAAAACAAGGTATCCGCAGTGTATAATAATTTAAAAGATTTAATATAAAACATGAAGAGTTTTAAAGGAATAGGCAATAAATAACATAAGATGAAATAGAAAGTAGATAAGAAGTTTGAGTGGGATAACTTCACCCAAAAAATTACACAGACACTATCAAGGAATTGTTTGCGAAACTCACAGTAGCTTAAGGTATGCTGTGTATGTACCTAAATATGTGTCCCGCCGAACCTTCTGCTTCGGCCACTTTCGGTCAAAAACCCCACCTTCAAAATAGGCCGAAGTATTGGCTGATGCCGAAAACTTATTAGAAGTGCCGAAATTGAATGAACTGTCGCGAATGCGCGAGAGAAAGAAAGTGACGTCGGACAGAGAGCGGGGGTCACACTATGAACTAATTTCTAATGGTTATTAACCCTTCGGCTTCGGTCAGAAATTAGCTTCGAGAAATCATTTCATTTTCATAGCTTATTGGAACCTTTTCCAATTTTAACCAAGTGTGAAAGAGGATATGCGTATAAAAGGGGTGAATGATAGGTTGACGGATAACAGAAGTGAGTGGAAGAAGAAAACATGTTGTGCCGACCCCACATAGCGTGGGACATGGACAGGAAGAAGAAAGAAGATTATTGGAACCTTTTCTAACCTAGTTATGGAAATTATACGTCAAATATGGAAGCCCTATTTATTGCGGATTTCACTCATCCATCGCTACGTATTTGTCGCACATTTGTGGAAAATAAACAGCCTTATTGAAATCTGTTAAACCAATCTAGTGTTTTTCTGTGTTTTTTGTCCTGTATTATAATATGTGGGAACATTTCAGGCACCGTTGCTCTCAGTGGACTGTAAGAGCAACCCGCCGACATACAGTTTCGTTCAGGGCTGGCAACTGTTAGCGCTGGCCGTCAGTTTGTTTGTACCTCGGAATAACAGGCTCTTGTGGTATCTTAAGCTGCATCTGAGCAGGCACGCTGATTCTAAGTAAGTTATATGAAAATGAGCATTGATGTTTTGCACCTATTTTTTAAAATTCAAATCAAATTTACTGTGATCAATATCCCACATTGCGTAAAAGGTTAACCTAACCTCACCTTATCTTAATTTTTTAAATCACAACTTGCTAGCAAGTTTGATTGCAGCGAAACGCTGATCTATAAATTTAAAAAAAATTGCTAAGTAGTGGAAAGGATACTATTATAAGTGTTTTAGGCGAATGGAACGTCAATATTAAATGACATTTGCCCCACAAATATTTTTCAAGCGAATAAATTTTGTCACGGTTGTCCTCGTTCAAAGAATAATTCATTAAAACATGACCTTCCTTCTGGTGCAGTCGTACCAACGACAACCAGCTGAAAACTACGTTGCAATCTCAAATATCATGACGTTGTAACGGTTGCTTTCAACTAAGACAACAACTTGTCACAACTAAACACAACATCTGAGATAGCTTTAAAAGCCATTTTTTTAATTATGATTATTTAATATTCCTGATTTCTCTCTGGTCTTGTCTGGTGGGAGGCTTCGGCCGTGGATAGTTACCACCCTACCGGCAAAGACCGGAACAGACGTACCGCCAAGCGATTTAGCGATCCGGTACCATGGCGTGTAGAAACCGACTAGGGGTATGGGTTTAATATATCTGCCATACCCCTAACAGGTTAGCCCGCAACCATCTTAGACTCCATCCATCACTTACCATCATGTAAGATCGCAGTCAAGGGCTAACTTGTAGTGGAATTTAAAAAAAAATCTTCAAGCTTTCATATTTTTTCAGGACAGAATGCGGCAAATACGCTGCGTACTGTTCGCGCGCGTTAGAGCGTACTATACGCAACGGCGGGCGAACCGACAAGCCTTCGCGAATGGAGGTGCTATCTATACTGCTCAAGAACCCCTACCACCACTGTCTACCTCACGCCATTCCAGTGCACATGCTCAATAACACTTATCAGGTATATAACCTAACTCAATGGAATGTATTTTATTCCCGAGGATCTAGGTTCTCTGAATAACTTTTTAACTGAGCAATTAATGAAGGCGGGGAGGAAGATTCTCAAGTATCCGATGTAAATTTTTCTCCTCCCCAGAATACAAAGGTATGATGTAATCTTGGTTCATCTTGGTTCTCTCTTCGTCCACGTGGTATAAGTTTTATTTCCCACAGTAACTTCTTAATTTTCCGGGATAAAAATAGCCACTCTCCAGGTCCTCAACTATACCCATGCAAAAAATCACATCAATCCATTGCAATCTTGTACGACAAACCAACAAACACACTTTCTTATTTATAATAATTTTGTTCTGATGTCTAGTGTATACTTGGCTTAATCATGAGAACTTCTTGAAAACCTTAATTTAACGTATGATCTAGCATATAATGTCAAGAGATTCAATTATATTTCTCTCTCAGGTCATAAGCTTTGACGGATCAACTACAGTTGAGGAATTTCTATCGACACTGAGCACAGAATTGGGCTGTAGGGAGTCAGCGGCATCGGGCTTCGCTTTATTCAGTGACGATCCCATTGAAAAGGACTTGGAACACCACATCAAACCAGACAAAAAGGTATGTCCCACTGCTGGGCGAAGAATCCACCGACCTATAGAAAACTTTTTGTAGGGAATGGGGTATTTGACAACTAGTCAAATCACATTCCTCCTAATAGTCACTCACACCCGCAAGGGCGTGGGTTGACGAGATCGGGGCTGAGCAACCTGCTCGTGGTATCTGTCGCTTTGGGTCGGTCATATGTGGACCTGCTGGTGAGTGAAGCGATCAGCTCTCGACTTGCGGTCAGGAGCCTTGCCGGGTTAAACCCGCTGGTGGGAGGCCCAGCAAGGCGACCAGCGGATGATATCGATGAGCGATCGCTTCATTGTATGTACGTGGTTTCCATGTAACTAGTCAAATCAGCAACTTTTTTTCAAACGTCAAAACCCGTGCCTAGTATTTTGTATGAAATATTGAATAGTGACGTCATCAAAGTTCGACGCACTTTTTTATTTTAATCTATAGTTTAAAATGGTTATTCAACATAAAACTAGCAGGGGACGTGGAGATTACGTCTTTTGGGAGATCCCTCTTTTATTAACAAAAATAAATAAAATTAAATATTTGTCAAATACCCAAATGCGCCAGGAATGTCGTTTATAATATGTCCTCTTTTCAGCTATGTGACGTAATATCAAAATGGGAAACGGCGCTAAGGGAGAAGGGCTCCGGAAAGTTCGAGAACTCGCGAGTGATTCGACTGACGTACCGCAACCGGCTGTATTTCAAGAACTCCATCCGGACTGAAACTGACAAGGAGAGATTGTTACTCTGCTATCAAGTTAACCAACAAGGTGAGAAAGATACTTTTACTTTTACTTTTAAAACTGCTCTTATGAAGTATTTTTCAAGAATTGCGGTTCGAAGTTTTGTAGTATATATATATAAAAATGAAACCCATTTTCCTTGGTCACGGCATCCGCGTGAATGGCTGGACCGATTTCACTAATTCTTTTTTTTTTGTATTTGTTATTATTAGGAGAAGGTTCTTACGGAAAAAAATATTAAGAAAATCTCTCAGAAATATTGAAAAATATACATTTAATTTTGCATACTAAGGCGGCACGAAGTTGCCTGAAAAGCCCTAATATTATGGTTTTGAAGCATAAAATTACGCGCATCGCTCGAACTGCGCGGACGTGTGCATTATTAATCAGACCTTTTAAAATATTTTTGCAAATTCAACTTTACCTAAGGCAACCGAAATTGATACTTATATTCTAATTAAATGTATTTATAGTGAAGTGATTTCGGCAAATCATCATAGTAATAACATACGGCTAATAAATACAGTGTGCAAAGCGCAAATCCTACGGAGCTCCCCTTCCCCCTCGTGTAAAGAGTACGGCTGCGATTTTTGGACTCGCTCGCACTACAGCAAGATCGTTGGTGCGCGTACGCTGCATCGATCAACCGGTTATAAAGGATGTCCACACAACAAACATCGCTCAGCGGAAACCTCACAAGCGGTAGCGGGGGAGGAGGCTCCACGTCGAATCTATCGAATTATGATGAAGAAGATGCGCATATTGAAATACGACCTAGAAAACGAAAAGAACGCTCAATTGAATACGAGTTTAAAAGGGACCTGTCCGACTTTCGCAAGGAAATTACAAAATTTTTTCAAGACTTTGCAGCCACCCAAAACGAAACATTATCGCATATACGTCAAGAGGTAACTGAAATTACGAATGAAATCAAATGTATCAAAAAGACTACAGAAAAACTTAACTCAAAATATGAAACATTACAACAAGAAATTGAATGCATGAAATCAGAAAACCTAGTACTACAGAATAAATTAAAGCAGTCAGAACAGATTTCCGCGACCAACACCGCCATGAGCGACAAATCGCTCTCGCCTACTCACGAAGACCTTATGTTCGAACTCAAAGACCGTTGCGAGCGGGAGAAAAATGTTGTATTGGTGGGTATAAGTGAAATATGCGACAAGAATTATATGGCGCGACGTAAACATGATGACTGTGAAACGTTAAAAGCAATTACTTCCATATATGAACAATGCCCTAAACCTATCAAAACTATGCGCCTGGGAAAATATAACCCAGGGAAAAATCGACCATTGAAAGTATGTTTTGAATCAACATCCGTACCAAAACAACTACTGCGAAATAAATCAAAACTAACTAATAACGTCCGATTATACGCTGACCAAACCCCGTCTCAAAAAATATTTTTAAAACAACTATCGGAAAAGCTACAAAAACGTAAAGTAAATGGTGAAACTGACCTTACTATTAAATACATACAGGGAGTACCTAAAATTGTCAAGTCAAAAAACGATTAACGCATACTGTTCATGTTTCATCTACGAATGGTATGCTGACAACAGATAGTCATTACGTCACGCATTACCTAGTTCAAAAATACCAAGACCTACCAGCAAGCTCAAAGTCTTTAAAAATATTCTATGCTAATTTACGAAGTATTAGGAAACCAGGCAAATTCGAAGAAATTCAATGTATACTCAAGGCAGTACCGAAACCACTGCATGTTCTTATTTTTACGGAGACTTGGCTTACCTCTGACCAGGACGCCCGTCAATATCAATTACCGAATTACACACATATATACAACTATAGAAAAAACAGTAAGGGAGGTGGCGTATCTATCTATATTCATAACAGTTTAAAGTATGATATAACGGAGGAGCTAGCAGAAAATGGGAATCACTACTTATGGATATATTTAAACAAGTTTGCACTAAATATAGGCGGAATTTACAAACCCGGAGAGTCTAACGTTAGTAAATTTCTGGATATATACTCCACTCAGCTAGAAAAACGAAAAAGAACAATAATATTTGGTGATTTCAACCTGGATCTTCTAAGTAATAATAATAACACTGCCAACTATTTGAGAACTATTGAAGAAGCTGGATATGACATAATAAATAAAATTGATAAGGAATACTGCACACGTGAGACACATACTACCCAGACTATACTAGATCATGTATGTACTAACTTAAATAATAATAATAGGTTCACTCTTAGTATTATTGAGTCATCTTTATCCGATCACAAACAAATTTATATGGAATTATCTCAATTTAACACACAAACACTTCAACGAGTTCAGTATACTGCCCTGGACTACGCTGGTCTAGTAAAAAGCTGTACAGAAAATAAACCCTCAAATAAGAACTGTGACTATAATTATATTGAAAGTTATATAACGGAACAAGTCACGCAAAATAAAATTATAAAGACTAAAATACTAAACTTACCTCAGAAAGACTGGATTAATAAAAATATAATTAACGGTATAGATAAGCGTAACATTTATTGGCAAAGTTTAAAAAAAGATAGTAAAAATGAAGATATAATAAACAAATATAATTTAGAAAGAATAAAAGTAAATGAAATGATAAGGGACACTAGGAAGAGCTACTATTGTAATGAATTTGTTAAGTGTAAAAATAAACCAAAAAAGATGTGGGACCTCATCAACACCTTAGCTATTAATAAAATAAAGAATAATAATGCTTTGCCAAAACTCACCACACCTTCTGGAACTATAACCGACGGGAATATGATTTGTCAAACCTTTAATGACTTCTTTTTGACGATAGGTGCCGAACTAGCAAATAAAATACACTTGAAATACCACAAAAGTTCAGTTCATACCCTCATGTATAAGAATACCTACCAACATGATATAATTTTGAGCGAACTAAAGCCGTGTGATGAAAGGGAAGTGATTAAAATAATTGATAACTTAGACAGCAATACAAGCACTGGTATAGATGGAATTAGCCCAAAAGCCCTTAAATGTATTAAAAATGTAATTGTCTCAGATCTCACAAATTGTATTAACAAATGTCTATCACAAGGTGTGTTTCCTGATAGCCTAAAAGTTGCAAAAGTCAGTCCGATTCATAAGGCGGGATCCAAATCTGACCCTAGTAACTATAGACCCATATCAGTGCTCCCTGTCATTTCTAAAATTTTTGAAAAGATAGTATATAATAGATTAAATGAATACCTAAATGCTAAAAACTTTTTGATTGATCAACAATATGGTTTTAGATCTAAATCAAACACTCTCTCTGCGGCAATTGACGTTGTAACTAAAATTAAGACTAACATAGATCGAAAACATGTCTGCCTGGGCATATTCATAGACCTAAAAAAAGCTTTTGATACTGTTAGTCACTCAAAGCTGCTACAAAAGCTGAGTAACATAGGAATTGCAGGGACAGCGCTAGACATGCTTACCTCATACCTCGCTAACCGTCAACAGATTGTGCAAATTTCCAACTATAAAAGCAACTCCCAGGCAGTGACTTGTGGCATTCCACAGGGCTCAATCTTGGGACCGTTGCTATTTCTAATATACGTGAACAACATAGTAAACTTAAACCTATCGGGTCATTTATCTCTATATGCAGATGACACTTGTCTTTTCTATTTTGCTCACTCCATTCACGAAGTTATAGCTCAAGCTCAAAAGGACCTAGATGTATTAAATGAATGGTTCCTACATAATCTTCTCACAATCAATACAGCTAAAACATCATACATGATTTTCAATGCTAAAAATAAAAAAGTACCTAATTATCCACCGCTTAAGATAAATTACAATATTCTAAAAAGATCTAAATCAGAAAAATATTTAGGCCTAACATTAGACGATAAACTTATATGGGACTCACATATTAATCAAATTACCTCAAAATTAGCTTCACTCACAGGTGCACTGCGAAAAGTTTCAAATTTCATACCGCTCAAAATCCGAAAAACCATCTACAACGCCCTAGCAAAGCCACATTTAGAATATCTATTAGAAATATGGGGATCAGCTGCACAAACGCACCTCAACAAACTACAACGAGCACAAAATAAACTAATAAAGGCTTTATTCCGTTATAATTACCTAACTCCAACTAAAGAACTATACAAAAAAACTAAGCTTATGAACATTAAACAATTATATACATACAATACATGTCATCTTATTAGGAAAATCACAACAAAAACTATACATTCTAATTTAACTTTCATACCCAGGACAATCAAATATAGCCTTAGAAACAAAAACAAACTTCACATTTGGCAACCACGGACAAAAACATATAGAAATAAAAACATATTGTGTGAGGGTGCACTCATATACAATAGCTTACCTAATACTATTAAAGAATGTATTAATACCTCTAAATTTAAGAAAAAGCTGAAGTTATATGTAGCAGATAATATTGTATAAATAAATATAGTCAACCTGTTTTTATTAGATATTAATACTTACTAAAATATTTACCATAGCTCAATAATTAGAAAATTAAGGCAATAATGTAATTAAGTCAATTAAATTAAGTGTAATATCATTATAATGCATGCCTCTGTGTAACCACTAAACTTAAGTATGTGTAATCTCTTTTTAAGTGAACAGTTGTTCTTTAAGAGAAATAAATATCTTTAAACCGAATTGATAACTAGCTAAGTTTTAAATCTCAATCGTTCGACAATAGAATAGATACAGTTTAACATTTGAACATCTCAATTTAATTAAGTAATTTAGGTTGTTGTCGATGCAATTCTTCGTTATTTGTTTGCGAAACAAATTAAAATTACAATAAATTAGAAGTTCCTTTTTACTAACATAGAATAAGTCATACTAACATAGAATAAGTCTGGTACTAACACTTATCCTCTCTGTAATCTGAGAAATAAAATGTCATTCATTCATTTTTGCTTTGTGTGCTTAAAGATTTCTTTCCGGACCTATGGTAGAGTCTTGGTCTAAAGTAAAGTTTGCCTAGATATAATAATTAATATTTATGAATTTTTACTCATTCTTAATTTTTTCTGATTCCTAAAAACTGTCAATTTGATTCCAGTGGTTGCAGGACGGTTTCCCGTGACGCGGGAACTAGCGGCTGAGTTGGGTGCACTAATGGCCCAACTCGACATGGGCGACTATTCAGCCTCCAACACGCAGCACAACCAGCCCCTAGCGCACAGATTCTACCCCTACCGGTACCGAGCTGGCTTGAGCAACGACGAACTTAGGTAAGAAACACCAACACACAAACACTCAAGTGTACCCTCATTTATGCACGTTTGAACGCAGAAACTCGCGCACTTTGCACGCAGACAGTCGCGCATTCAATATACGCACCTACAAATTCGCGAAAGTATGAAATTGATATTTGGGTAACTATTCGGCCTCTAACAGGCAACACAACCAGCTCCTAGCGCACAGGTTCTACCCCTACCGGTACCGAGCTGGCTTGAGAAACGAACTTAGGTAAGGCGATAAACATCTATAAACAAACACGCAAGTGCGCCCTCATTCACGCACGCAGAAACTCACGCACGTATACACGTAGACATACTCACGCATTCAATATACGTAACCGAATACCTACAAACACCCCGCCCAAACACCAATCCGCATTCAAACATGTTAAATTTTTTGCATATATGCACATTTTCGTGTTAATAACAATTGAATTAAATGTACACTTTGTAAAAAAAAAACATTTTCCATGACGCTGTCAAAATAACTGGTCCCCAAGTATACGCAAAAGCAAAAATGTTTTCATATGACCTGCTTTGATAGTGCGAGTTTCAATGCCACCCGAAACTAGTCAATTCTAGACGAATACGTCTAAAATCTATCTGATGTTCTACCAGCTGCCCCTAGGGCAGAAATCAATAATTTGCTACCCGCTTAATGACGTAGCAGCCCTCCTTTCAATCCTGTCAGAGTATCTTTTATATTTAGTCACACATATTTTCTTTATAACTATTTCTTTGTGTGTACCAAAACTAATTTTAAAGTTTCCTAGCTAAAAACACTAACAAACAAACTGACAAAGTTGGCAAAAATTTTGCGATTCTTAAGCCAATTTGGCGGTAATTTTCATTCATTTCATCTATATCAAGCGTCCTTCCAAGAAAACAGCCCCCATCAGCGAGCCTGATGCGTCAACTATGCCTATCTTTGTTATACTCGCCCGACTTCATCATAGTGTGTAGAAATCTAAATTATTTTTTACTTTACAGTGGCTTTGGAAGTCGGTTTTTTGGAAAGAATTTTTATTTTTAACTTTTTAGTGTACTCTAAATCCCCACGGCTTAGAAGTGCAGTACCCTGCAGCATCAGAGTTGAGGAGTTGGGACTTGGGTTTAAGTATGAAGTCGTTGCTTAACACCTACAATATGAATTCATCATTAAAAAATTCTAAATTGCTATTTTTAAGGAGTTCTGTACCCTACAGCATCAGGGTTGAGGAGTTGGGACTTGGGTTTAAGTATGAAGTCGTTGCTTGACACCTACAATATGAATTCATCATAAAAAATCCTAAATCGCTATTTTTTAAGGAGTTCTGTACCCTACAGCATCAGGGTTGAGGAGTTGGGACTCAGAGTTGTATTGTATTATACACGTAACTTGATACTTAATATATGAATTCACCATCAAAATTTCCTAACTCCCTAGTTTTGAGGATTTCATGTAGTACGGTACACCTACAGCATCAGATTTGAGGATTTGGAGTCAGAATTTTTTATGGGACCACCTCGCGAGCTTCCTCTAAGCAGTGAAAAAAAAATTTTTCAAATCGGTTTAGAAACCACGGAGATATGCACCGACATACATACAAAAAAACATACGCGCCGAATTGAGCCTTTTTTGGAAGTCGGTTAAAAAAGGAGAAGGTTCTCAATTCGACTGTTTTTATTATTTTTTTGTATTGTTTCGCTATCATTCCGCCAATTATTCAATCAATTCAAATCAATCAATTTTGATGATTCTGTTTTTGTTTGGTAGACTTCAGAGGTGGTCACATATAAATTTTATCGAAATTGATTTAAGCGCATTTTGAAAAAATCAACAAAAAACAAAATATATATACTCAGATAATGTTTATTACTTTTTAGTTTAAGTTGGTACTTATAGGTATAGTTTTAAAGTCGGGTTTTGTTGTAAATGAAAGCGAATAATTATTATAACACTAAAATATTTGCAGAGACGTTGAAGAGAAGCTGCGATCGAAGTGGGTAGCGCTGAAAGGTCGGAGTACGGTCGACTGCGTGAGGATATACCTCAATTGCACGAGGAAATGGCCGTTTTTCGGAGCCACGCTGTTCCAAGCTAGGGTAAGACCCATACTAATATTGTAGGTAATGCTTGTGTCTGATTTTTTTGTCGTCCTCGGAACGTGCTTTAGACCACACGACTGAAGTAACACTTCTTTATGGTATGAGAAATAAGATACATAACTGAAACATACATATGCGAAACGTAACTGGCTATGAGAGAAAGAGAAAAGAAAATGTGTGCTCTTGCCCCTACAGTAAAATACGAATCATAACTCTTTCTCTTTATATATTCACTAACTTATATATCCCTCTCGATCACACTTTTCGTAACGCTCTCGTCACGCATTCACCAGCGTAACGTTTTACTTCAATTACTTCAAAAAGAATAGCGCAGTATATTTACACGTTTTTTCCTTACTTACCAGATAAAACAACCGGACCTATCAATGGCGTGGCTAGCGGTCTCCGAGGAAGGAGTGACTGTGCTGGAGCTAGCGTCAATGGCCGTTATAGGGCGATACGCGCTCAACTCTATCGGCTTGTTCGGAGGTCTTCAGGATGACTTGATGATGTTAATAGACGCTGATGACGCGACCAGCCCCGTTCATAAGATGCTGATCAGCCTCAACAAACCTAAAGTGAGTATTTTTGAAGTGAAACTTCTTTAGAGTCGTTGTGATTTGAAAATTCGATGAAACGAAATCAACTGTATCGGCCTGTTCGGAGGTCTTCAGGA
The DNA here is from genome assembly GCA_923060345.2 of Erebia aethiops. Taxonomy (NCBI): domain Eukaryota; kingdom Metazoa; phylum Arthropoda; class Insecta; order Lepidoptera; family Nymphalidae; genus Erebia; species Erebia aethiops. The sequence continues at coordinate 20,908,118 of OV281080.1, read as the reverse complement.
TGACTTGATGATGTTGATAGACGCTATGACGTCACCAGCCCCGTGCATAAGATGCTGATCAGCCTCAACAAACCTAAAGTGAGTATTTTTGAAGTGAAACTTCTTTAGAGTCGTTGTGATTTGAAAATTCGATGAAACGAAATCAACTCTATCGGCTTGTTCGGAGGTCTTCAGGATGACTTGATGATGTTAATAGACGCTGATGACGCGACCAGCCCCGTTCATAAGATGCTGATCAGCCTCAACAAACCTAAAGTGAGTATTTTTGAAGTGAAACTTCTTTAGAGTCGTTGTGATTTGAAAATTCGATGAAACGCAATCAACTGTATCGGCCTGTTCGGAGGTCTTCAGGATGACTTGATGATGTTGATAGACGCTATGACGTCACCAGCCCCGTGCATAAGATGCTGATCAGCCTTAAAACAACCTAAAGTGAGTATTAACTCAAACTGACGTTTATTGCTTTGATTTAAAGATTAGTTTCGTGTGTAAATTAAAAGTAGATACTAAATTGTACACTTTTTGAAGGTACATCTATAGGTAGCGCTCTAAGTCAATTAGAAAACCTTAAAACTAAGGCATTAAAGTTTAATTACGTACATTCGTAATTAAACTTTAATGCCTTAGTTTTAAGGTTTTCTAATTTAAGAATATAATTATATTTAAGATCTTTTGTCTTCGTAACAACGCGAGGTGGCGAGGTGTCGCCTACGGTTACACAGCACTTATTAATATAAACCTTAAAACTAAGTCATTTAAGGTTAATTACGAATGTACTATATTATTATACTTAAGACATTTTGTCTTTAGAAGAATGGTGTTGATCACGCGTATTCACATTTTTACCCCTTACCAAAAAGTGCTCAACGCGCCTAAAGAAGTTTTTACTTCAAAAACCCAATAAAACTTTCATTCACAGATGGTAGAGCTAACTCATCTGATAGCAGACTACAAAAACGCACTCCTCCGCACCGGAGGCACCGGAACTCCTCAAATGAACTCTCTCACTCGCAACGGAAGCCATCGGAGCGTAAGAAAACCCCCCTCCACCCTCCCACATTCAACCCCTTCCACCCTCCCGCACCCCCTAACAACATCACATCACCACCACCACAACACCTTAAACTCACACGCCACAACAATGACATTAGGCTCCGATAGAAACGCGACCTTAACATTAAGTTCCCACACATCAACGTTCAACCAACATTTGGAAGCAAGGGTGCATTCACACGGACAACCAGACATACTAAAATCTACTCCAGATCATCACAGGAGTGAAAAGAAGAGAAGTCATACACAGGACAGCGGGGTCGCGTGATTCAGGTTTTAAGTCGCGACGTGTGAAGTGACTTTAAATGTTTTTTAAGTGTTAGTGTAACACCGCTGTATGAAATGTTGATTTAACTCCGGACTTAAAACTTTAATAAATATTAAAGTTTAAAGAGTTTAATTAAGGCAGTCTCATGAGTTTTATTATCATAATTTTTTTTACAATGTCATAATATGGTGGCTTTGGGAATAGGGAAAGAACGGACGCACTATGATTCGAATATAATGTTCTCGTACATGTTTTGATTTTAGCTAAAACCGAATTAGCATTAAATATTTTAATTAATAAACATGAAAAAGGAAGTTTTATGCTTTAATTTTATTTTCGATTGATTATGGGTAAATTGACACTTTTGTAATTTGAATTTTGATTTTGAATTTCTATGTACAGTCGACGTCAGAAGTCCATATAGGATAAGCAAAAAAGATGGCTTGTTAGTTACAAAGTCACCCTCAAATTTACATAAATAATATTCATCTTGTAGGTTGACATTTGTTGACAATAATCTAAGTAATTGTATTCAATAGTAATAATTGAACCTAATGCTGTCAAATTAAGGCAAATATTTTGGACGTATTATGTTTGTGTGGATGAGTGATTCAGATTGCTTGCACACAGTTTTAGCAGTTAAGTTATGTATGGGCTTTTGACGTCGTCCGTATTTACAGAGTTTGATTTTCATTTCTCCAAGAGATATACAATTTACCATGGACCTTGGGATTATTATAAAGATTTCTAGGTTTAGGATAGGCATTGACGAGTCATTGAAGTTAGGACTTTAATTTATATTGTATGGGATTATTATATAATAGAATCGATTCTTTTTATATTTTATATTGATTAATTAAAATTAATTATTAGTTTAAAATAATTAATTAATAATTAGTGAACATTGGAAACAGCTGTGTTATAACTAATAGAAATCGAAAAAAAATACGAAAATTACCATTCCTGTGCGATAATAAAACGATCATTTTAAAATATATACCTCATATTTTGTAGCGTTCTAACTACTCGGCCTTTTTATATATTTGGCTAGTATTGTAGTTTATATTCTTTATTTTCTAAATATACGTGTATAAGTGTCCATACGTCCTAAGCGGTCACCAATGATGCCAGCCGTGCGGTTGATTTGGGATGTCACATGTTATGTCAAAAAATAATTATTTTCTAGTGATTATCTAATAAAGTTAACCCAAAAGACGTTATAACCACGTACCATGATAGTTTTATGTTCAATAACCATTGAAAAATTTTATAGTAAAAAAAAATCGTCGAACTCTGAAGACGTCACAAGCAAGTATTTCATTCCCATACTAAGACGTCACAAGCAAGTATTTCATTCCCATACTAAGACGTCACAAGCAAGTATTTCATTCCCATACTAAGACGTCACAAGCAAGTATTTCATTCCCATACTAAGACGTCACAAGCAAGTATTTCATTCCCATACTAAGACGTCACAAGCAAGTATTTCATTCCCATACTAAGACGTCACAAGCAAGTATTTCATTTCCATACTAAGACGTCACAAGCAAGTATTTCATTCCCATACTAAGACGTCACAAGCAAGTATTTCATTCCCATACTAAGACGTCACAAGCAAGTATTTCATTCCCATACTAAGACGTCACAAGCAAGTATTTCATTCCCATACTAAGACGTCACAAGCAAGTATTTCATTCCCATACTAAGACGTCACAAGCAAGTATTTCAATCCCATACTAAGCGCGCGTTTTGACCTTTGATAAAACTTACTGATTTGACTAGTTGTCAAACACCCTATGGGAAGGCTTAATCGTTCTACGTGTGACAGATGCGACCGTACCAAACAGTAACTGACAAGAGTCAGGGTCATACAGTTAGCAAGGGTTAGCGGTGGTTCACTTAAGGAAGAGGACTCTCTCTCGCACATTCTAACATGCTAAACATAATTATTCGAAATATATACCTATAAGTACCAACTTAAAACTAAAAAGTACTGGGTAGATATATATTATGTTTTTTTTGTTGATTTTCTCAAAAAGCGCTGATTAGATTTCGATAAAATTTATATGGGAGCACCTCTGAAGTATGATCTACCATACAAAAAAAGAATTATCAAAATATATTTATAATTGGCGGAATGATCGCGTAACATACATACATAAATACGAAAAAAACATACAGTCGACTCCTTTTTTAAGTCGGTTAAAAACAACTAATATTTATTCTAAAAACTAGGTTTTTTACGATAAAAATTCTAAAATATCCGTAATATTATTTATCAAGACTTATATTGGTCACATCAAAAGTCTCCTGTGACGATTACAATAATTGAAAATGTTCCAAACTCAGGTCATATCAATGACATTGCGGAAGTAAATATTCTAATTATAGGGATAATGACAACTCAATCAAATCAGCAACTTTTTATCAAACTTATAAATGCGCTTCTAGTATGGAAGTTTGTATGAAATGCATAGTTGTGACGTAATCAAATTTTTCTTTAATCTATATTTTAAATTGTTATCAAACTTAAAACTAACCGATGATGTGAACTTTAGGTCTTTTGGAAGACCCTTTATTTAATTATTAGTAGGAAATAATTTATTTTTGACATAGGCTTAATCCCTATTAACCGTACGGTACCTAGGTAACCGCGTAGTGAAATTGTTCTTAAGGCGAGTCACTGGCAAGATTTTAGGAGGTGAGGTGTGGGGTGCCGCCCGCGCGTCTCGCGGTACGTTTCTCGTAGAGACTGGCGGGGAAGCGGGCAGCGCGTTATGTTCTGAAACCGCTTGGCAACGTTCAAGTTCTGGGATTAATTTGATTAAAATAAATCTGGATTTCAGTTGGAAACAAAGTTTAGCAGGTTCTCATTAATACTTCAAGAGAAATTTATCAATATAAAAGTTATGAGCAAAGTCGAAAATTTTATTAATAAAAAATTCGTTTTAAACTTTTAATTTAGCCTGTTTCAAGATTTTTTTTGATCGAGTAAAGTACATCCTATCGTGTACCAAATTAGCACATTCTTTAGACAATATCTTCAAGTGTATCGGACATTTTTTTTAAGACCGTTATTTAATAGTAAATACCGAAAACATTTGATCTAGCAAACCAGTTTTCACCGCTGAGCCTCCGGTGACTCGCCTTAATCCCTATTAACCGTACGGTTGAATCATAGGTAACCGCATAGTGAAATTGTTCTTAACAAACAAAACAGTTGATATGTTTCAAGTGCTTATTAACAAACGAATATTTTTCTGAACGCAGTCCGATCGCCTATTTAGATAATTGTGTAGCTAATATATACAAACATGAAGCGAAACAATCAAGCTATTATATCGAAATTGGTCATAAATAACTTGTAAGTACCTAATACCACTAATTGATATTGAACTATTAGAAATCGTGTTTTCTTTTGTCTAACCTACATTGGCAAGGTTGAACAGTTCGGAATCCAAATACCTTGTATTTGTTTGTAAATTCAATGACTGAATAACATTAACAATAAAAAATTAATTTAATTAATTTTAATTTATTTTTTTACATCAGGCAACTAGGCCCATAGAAATATATACATAATACAACATATAACACAATAAAATAATATTAATACATATGAATAAGTATGACACAGTAGAGATTCTGGATCTGGCTTCCCTGAAGGCTGAAGCCAATAAATGCGAAAGTGTCTATCTGTCTACGCTTTCACGGCCCATCTGCTCAACCAATTTTGATGAAACTTGGTATAGGGATAGTTTGTATTCCGGGGAAGGACATAGACTACTTTTGTACTGGAAAATTCATCTAACTTCTACTAAATCGGTTTATCGGAATTACCGGTTGCACCACAGAAAGTTGCTGTTATATTTAAACTTGTAGCTAAAAACAAACTTTTACGTTTCTTCATTCCATGTTTATTACCAATTTGGATGTAATAGCTTGATGGAACTTCTATATACATATGTGCAGGGTATATTAAAATATGCTATGTAGGAGACGAGTAGCGGTAGACTTTCATATAGAATCGAGTAGTACTCCAAAGATTAGAAATGCGATATTAGAAGTATTCAATGAGCGAGGATTTTTAATGGGTAACTTGACTTTGGTGCTTGGTTCGATGGAACACAAATCATCATCATTGCAACACACCTACAGTTGGCGCACGAGTTGAATGCAGAGTAAATGTTTGTCACCATAAATTTACTCTGCATTCAACTCGCGCGCGTACTATAGGTACTATACTAATGAGGGAAGTTCTCCTCTGATAATGAAATAGGTTTAGGCTTCACCACGCTATAGCCAAGGATTGGTAGACTTCATACAAAGAAAACATTATGAAGATACATCAAAGGCAAACGCGACAACGCGACGCGACAGTATCAAACAGTAGAACTTTACGTGGCCTAAGTTTCGTGTAGATAAGTTAGTAATTTTCTACGGACTCGTATCGCGTCGCGTTGCATCGCGTCGCTTAACTAGAACAACGGGTCAAGCATGATAGTTTCCCCATGGTGTTCTTCACCGTTAAAGCAAGTGCAATTTTTTGTCATTTGGGCTCGATTATAATATCATGTTTTTCTTTATTTAAGAAATCTCATGAATAGGATATCAGATCTTATCCTTGTCATCTCTACTATCTAAAGTTCTTTTTGGTGAGACAGGTGGTATATTATCAAATAAGCACCATTTAGAGGAAAATTCAAGGTCGTAAAGGTATTTTTATAGCCCAACTTAACCCAAACAATGTATCACATTAAACAAGTTTAGTTAAGTTCAGTCCGATATCCGTGTTACGATTTGAACGTCATGGCCAAGAAGGGCTCTTATCTAGTGGAATAGTTAGGCCTACAATTAATATCGACTGATAAAAATGAATATCCTAAGATCTGCAACGAATCTCGATTGTAGCATTCAAATTGTAGTTTTTATTTTATTAACATTATAATTACCACTACACTTAAGATTACATTAAGATTTACACTTAATTTAACGTGTGTGAGATCTATAGAGCGAACTTTGACTTTGCTTACACTCAAGACATGGTCAAAACGAGACAGATTTACATAAGTCCGTCTCGTTTTAACTCTTATTTAAAGTCTGAGCCGAGTCAAAGTACGCTCTATAGATCAGCATAAGTGAAAATTTTAATACTCGGGCCTATTAAGGCGGGAACGCAACGCAAGACATTAAAAAAGTGTTTCAATGGGTGTCTCGGCTATTTTAGGCTTGCTAAAAACTCCCCTAACTCGCTAGTATTTACGAAAACTATGTGTAAATTGTAATTTCGTCATAAATACATGTACATATACACTGATAAACACAGATTTTGCGTTGCGAAACTTCCCGCTTTCAGTCTGCGCCTAGCTTTATAATGAAACGGTCGTTTTAAATTGGTGCAAAATTCATTTATATTTTACGAGTATTTATAAAATAGATGCAGGCCCGTAGAAGCAAAGAAATACGACGTATCATGCATAGACGTCGAAATTGACACATAGTTACTGTAAAAAATTAGGTGTTTTTTTTTTATTGATAAATAGTCATGTTACCAGCTTACTATGTGAATATAATTCTGTAATTATTTTGCACAATGCCCTGAGTTAGGCATTTAAAGAAATGTATAGACTATAGAGATGTAAAATTACAATTTAACGATCAGTTTTGACCGTGTTGGTCAATAGACCGCCTTTGTATCTAATCTACTCTCTGTCACTTGAACCAAAGAAGTTATGTAAAATGCCTTTTAAAACTACCGTTCAAAAGTTACCGGTTAGCTTGTATGGGTCGTTAAACTATTTTTTTAGTATAGTAATGACTTAAAACATGGGATGAAGTTATTGATGTATATTTTTTGACAATACAATAAAAACTCGCAATATTATTATTGAATTAATACACTATCAGATTTTTTGGCCTGAAACTTGACTGGGCCCTGAATGTAAATTTTAAAGTCAAAACATTGAATTATATGTACAGAACTATTCCAAACATAAGTAAACTAAACATAAGAACTATTTATTCAAAGTATGAAAAACTGTCAAGTTGGATACCACGTGGTATAACAAAATAACATCTTCATCTCCAAAGATAAAATTAAACTTATAATTCTACAATGTGTGTAATAAAAATGGGCTTATTGTAAAGATCTATAAAACAAAATGTCGACTAACTAGATGTAGTTTTCTAAATTGTAGTATACAATGTCCATATATGTAAAAGTATGAACCGTTTCGACCAAATCGCTTCATAGGCCGAACTAAATGTGTATTTAATATGCGATTGTAGCTTGATGTATGTGAAATACTGTAGAATAAAATGTGCTGAACCCTCGAACGTAACTTAAGTGAGCAATTAAGGAGCAAACCAAATTTGTTAATGGATTTATCAAATCACGATTCATGAGTTCTCATAGTTTACTTCTTTTTGACAGTTTAGTATTAACTAAACTGTCAAAAAGAAGTACGTGTCAAAAAAAAGTCTACTCATACATTTTACGTACATTTATTGCATAAAGTATATATTATACAGTGCAGCGCTACCTTTTGGGGCATTCTTTTGTGACGCGGACTTTAGGCTTCAACTGTCAAAGTCGGGACTACACGGATTGTAGTGTGAAATGCAACTGTTTTTTTGTGCATTGGCTCCCAAACTGCAATAGTCCTAGATGAGTGCAAAGCTGGTAAAATAGGGTAATAACAAAATAATTCTCTTGATGAGAACTTTAAAATGTTGATGGATGGTTGGAATGGGCGCTTAAAACTATTTAACATGAATATTGGCAGTGGCGTGCACAGCAAAGAAGAAGAAGCTAGGGAAGGCATTACTTAGTCAGAATACCTATTTACTGACTGTCATAATAAAAAGTGAGAATTTAGGTAAGCAGTGCTTTTATGCCTCTATGTACTGCACGCCACTGAATATTGGGCTTGTTTGGGAAGCGTTGCACAAAAATAATTATATTGCGAGTTAATTTAAATATAAATACCTACATTTAATTGTATGAATATGTATAAATAGTTGACGCTAGTTTTCATTCATCTTTGAAATTTTGTTAGTTTAATTTTTGCATTTAAAAACTTAAGTTTATTCTTCTTAAATGAACTCGCAATATTAATGTGTGGTAGGCAATACTATTCACTGATGTATTATTTCATAAGGTCTAAAATCGCGTATTTGTTACTATCAGTGCGTATATAAAGTCTGATTTTATGAAACTTGCCAACGTTTTTTTTAAAAAAACAAACTTAGTCTTAAAGAAATACTACTTTTTATTAAATTTTTGAAATGGAAAAAGACTAATAAGAAATCAGAAAACACACTTTTCTTTGTTTATGACAGAATATAGGCAATTTTTATAAAATCAGATTTCACATGGGTAGGTTTATTATTACAAGCGCGCAGGTGATAAAAATAAAATATTGCACTTTTTGCGTAACACAAAAAATAATCATAAACTGTTGATATTAATGTGTATAGAATATATTACTTATACCTACTTACCTAATTATAATTATGTATGTTTTTCATAGGACCTTTTTTATAGGAAACTCCTCTTATTTAGGAAATTGTTTTAAGTGAAATTTGGTTGTATAGCGAATCAATAAATAATTTATTTTTAAGTATTTATTTGTTTTTTTTTAAATGTAATTTTGAATAATGTATTTTGGTTGTTTAATTATTAGAATTTGGTTTAATGGTACTTCTGTATTTTTCCTCTATTATTTTGTTAGAGGCCTAAGTCGATGTGTTGTGATGGCCTAATTGTTTTGTATGATTGATTGAGTTTGGAAATTGGACGAGTTTTTTTATGATGCAACAATAAACGTGTAATATCGAAGCGAATAACTTTTTTTTATTTCTTCTTGGATATTTTCAGACCCCATAAATGTACAGATAACGTCATCTTTTAATTGATTATTTATGTAGACACGCGTCATGTATCGAATCAATAAAATATCGCTTCAGTTTGAAGGCAGCCTTATTACTTCTTCCTACTGGGCAGGTTTCCGCACTTAGACCCCAGTTGGAGGTCTGTTGTGCGTGAAAGGCAGCCTTATGCAATACATTATACAAACCAAGTCGATTAAAAAATCAGAATAAACAATAACATAGAAAACTTTTATTTAAAAATAACGAACAATAGGTAGGTACCTAACAAAACAAATCCCATGAACAACTAAGGTTGCGTATAATTGAAAGTACAAACAAACATAGTATACCAATCAATCAATCAATCAATTTGAAGGCAGCATTAAGCAATACATTATACAAAACAAGTCTTTTAAAAATAAACAGTAACACGGAAAACTTATTATAAAAAAAAACGAACAAAACACATGGCTAATTGTAGTTACACGACCTTTAAACTAAAATAACAACGAAATCTACTGTCGTCTTTTTCCTCAGGGAGCATTATGAAAGTCCTGCTGATAAGAAAAATAATTAGTTACTGTCACAGATTGTGTACAACTGAATTAGTATCGAAAACAAACTTTATAGGAATTCTTCAAACATGGTAAAAAGGAATAAGGGCAACACCCAGCCATGGCTTTCTTTAGTTAATTCTTTATCTAAAACTATTCGCAGTTCTATCACAGCTATGGTGTCGCGTTGTCATAGAGCTGTCACAGAAATGAGACACAGGTTAGAATTAGCAAGGTGTGCCTTTTTAGTCACATTTAATGTGCATAGAAGATGTTCTAATTCTACTTCTAACTTATAGATCTACTGGTCAAACGCATTTCTTTAATCAAATTGTTTAGGAACTTCGAGCATACAATCAACAGGGATGGATAAGAAGTGCTCACCCTACCCCGTGCCAAATGCCTAAGACAGTTCTATGATATTTTTTTACATATAACTAGTCCAGTCATTTGGTGCTCAAAAAGGGACCTGGAAAGTTTTCCGGGGGTTTTGAACATTGGTGATTTTATAGATTTCGACGCGCTCTTTCCGAATTTTCACTTTGCCACCTCTTGTATCTTTGCCGCTCGCGCCGCCATATTGGAAAAATGGTGCCCAAAAATAGTTTTTGACAATAACTCCTTTCCTACTCATTTTACGATGAAAATAGTAATAAATTAAACTAGAGAAAATTTCCTTCAATTTATGGAGTTACCCAAAACACCCACAATACAAATTTATTTAAACTGGAAGGTGAATTTAGGTTTCGGTTTGCGGCGCTCATATAGGTACTAAAACTATTGATTCTACAAAAAAAACGTTAACGTGGCAAAGATACGAGGTGGTAAAGTGAAAATTCGAAAAGAGCACGTCGAAATCTATGAAATCACCAATTTTCGAAACTCCCGGAAAACTTTCCAGGTAAATCTACCAAATGACTGGTCCATAAGTCGTTGAGACAGTTTCATTATATTGTCATTCCAGATGAATAAAATGACAAGATGACTTATCCTATGTTAAAGTTTGCTAATTTTTGTGCAAACTTAAACAGTTGGTTAAATGCTTGAAGTTGAGAAGTGACGGCAAAATTCACTTAGGTATACGATACGCTAATTTATTGTAATAACTGAAACTCGGCAAGTTTGACGTCCAGCGCTTTTAGTATTGATTGGGCAGTGAGAGGAATTTCTGGAAAGAAATAAGTTTTGTTACTTTATTGTGTTTTAATGTACTAAGGTGTCTGACTCGTCCTGGTTTCACATGGATGAGTCATATTGCCATTAAAATTATATTTTAAATAATTTTAATGGCAATATGACTGAGGTATGAGGTATCTAATAAATAAATAATGTCCTCCGGACCGAATTTCGGCCACGGCGGCCAATCTCTACGTCTACAGACATCAGCCATCTGCGCGGGAGATGTTATATCTAGTGCACAAATGTGTGCGCAATCACAGGTACTTTCTCTATTCCTTTACTCTCATGCCATGCCATGGAAAATCCGACACGATCGGAGAGAGATCAGACGCAAGACCGACGGCTTCACGTACTCTGAGCCACAGGGGTGAAACACTAGTCATTTATTTAGTCTAGGGTGAAACACGAGGCAAAAAATATAATTTATACTTAAGAGGTGTACGAATTATAAATGCGAAAGTGTGTTGGTTTGTCGGTTTATTGGCTTGTTGGTTTGTCCTTCAATCACGCCGCAACGGATCGACGTAATTTTTGGCATGGGTATAGTTGAGGACCTGGAGAGTGACATTTTGTCCCGGAAAACTAAGGAGTTCCCGCGGGAATCAAAAAAACTTAAACCACGCGGACGGAGTCGCGGGCATCAGCTAGTATAGGTACCTACTAATAAAAAGAGAAAATACTTCTGTCTTACTGCCAGATACTTTGTCATACAACGACCATCGGTGCAATCAGGCACAGATTATTGCAAACATTTCATCCCGGAATATCAAATCGTTCACGAGGGGTTGAAAACCTGATACACACTGGTATCTATCATCTAAGGAAAAGAATTGTTATTCAGTACTAACCAAGATCAAACCATTCGTTGGGATCGTATCCAGAATCCTTGCGCGACTCCATGATACACTGTCTCAAGGCGTACATCACACCGTACGATGATACAATGCCCATCTCTCCTACGGCTGCAAATTAATAAGTTGGTTGGTACAGTTCCACAAACTCATTTGGCCCGGTGGCCAAAATTGAAACTAGGTTTTATGACTGTTAGTTTTTTTTTACTATAATTTAAAATTTAAAATAGATTTTAGAATTCAGTACCGAAAACACGCCGAATAAACCCGAGCGAAAAATTAACATTGTGACGTCATAGTAACAATTTCTATTCATTGTAGCACACAGCTGATGCAGTGTTGACATTACTATCTTGAAAATATTGCTTTAACATAATGACGTCACAAACATGGCGACCAGTCGTGGCGCGTCACGTGGTTCTTTTCAAAATTTTACCAATTTTTAATCGTTTATTATTATTAATTTTAAAAAAATAAGAGTTTCGTTTTTTAAAATACATAATAAGAATCGTTATTGTACCGCTATCCTTTAACTCTACCTATCGTCAGTGGTCGAATTATGACATTTCAAGTGGCACAAGCTGTCCTACATGAAATAAATCATTTCATAAAATAAAATAAAGTAGATCTTACCTTTAGACCCTAAAACACCTTTAGGATTTTTAGAATTGTATCTCAAGTATATATTGAAGATAGCTGGAATATCCTTGATCAGGTAAACTTCGTACGTGAGGGCATCATCTGACAGCAATTTTCCTGTTTTTTTATCGTACACGAAATGTTCATGTGTCAAATAGCTCAAACCTTGTACGTAACCGCCTTCAACCTGAAAATAATATTGAGGACTTAACTTTTCACATCAAATATAAGCTCATTTGATCGAGTTCCTTTTACTTCGAGTCCCTTGACATGGAAGGTCCGTGGCATTTTGGTTCCCGCGGGAACTCCTTAATTTTCCGGGCCTATGTAATACAGTATGACTGTTTCTTACCTTTTCGGGCACAGAAGTAGTTAGGGAGTATAATTAAATTAATTTATTTAGGAACATCAAAGAGTTCCCACGGGGTAAATTCAAAGGTCAAGGTATGTCCACGCTGGCGAAACCGTCATCAGCGCTTAAAATATAAATAATGTCCACTCGACCGAATTTCGGCCACGGCGGCCTATATCCAGAGAGATTATAGCCATCTGCGCGGGATATATTATAGTGCACAAGTGTGTGCGCATACACAGATGCACTCTCTGTTCCTTTACTCTCATAGCCCGATGGGACGGAAAATCCTACACGACTGGTGAAAGGTCAGACGCAGGACCGACGGCTTAACGTGCTCTCCGAGGCACGGGGGTGAAACACCGCCAACTTCCTAACTCCGGGCTAGTACTGAGAATACCTTGTCCGTTAAGCCCTTGTTATGGCCCGACCCGGGGCTTGAAACTGGGACCTCGTCGGCCGCAGTCGAACATGCTAACCACTAGACCAACGAGGCAGTAAAAAGCAAAATATATATAGTAAGCAAAGGATCTCGATTAAAAGATACACAATAGTATCGATGGCAGTAGACCGTACAAGTTTTATTGAAAACGTTATTTACCTGACCAACATCAATATTAGGATTGGCACTCAATCCAGCGTCCTCCAATATGTCACACCTATTAAGTTCAAACTTGCCCGTAATCACATCCAATTGGGCCTCCAAAATACAAACTGCAAACGCACTGTAACTCTGCAAATCTGGTTCCATGTCAGTCATCATGTATTTCGCAGTCAAATCAACTTCCTCATCCCCTGCTGTTTTAATCAACTCAGACCATGTTGGGTTACCCATTCGAACTTTTATAGGATTTAGTCTTTCCTTCAGCATGTTGCATGCTTTTATTACTGCGTAGCAAACGCTTTCGCTCACGATACTAGAACCGGAGAAAACGTTATTCGCTGCTACGAAAGAATAGTGGGGAATAACTGATACTGATTCAAGCGGTATTCCCAATTCATAAGCGCACACTTGGGCAGCTTTAGTGTTGACACCCTGACCCATTTCAATTCCACCTGTCGATATAGTAACTGTACCATCACCACGATAGATGGACACCATGGCTGTGTAGTTCCCATAATATATTACGGGAAATAGCATAACGCTGATTTTGATAGCTTTCTTCATCCATCTATTGTTTTTGTTGAATGCTTTGATTTCTTTTAGTCTTTTTTCATAGTTAGCCTTTTCTTTTAAGTATTTGATGAGTTCTGGTAAATCGTTGTCTTCAGTTCTCATGTTGACCAGACGCACATCAGTCGGATCTTTTTTCACGGCAACGGCTATATGTTCCATAATGTTTTCAATGCTCACAATGCCTTCGAATGTACCTGAAATATTAATTAATAAGTAGATACGATTAATAATTTTGTTAAATACGTCATCAATTACGTTCACTGCTGAACATAGATCTCTTGTAAGGAATTTTAGTTGCCATCGACCAGCGTGATACTTGCTATAGACATCATCAAGATTATCTTTAAATCTATCAACTTTAAAAATTAGTGTAGTGTCATCTGCAAACAGCACAATATCGCAAGCATTGTGGTCATAGTACGGTAAGTCATTTTTATACACTAAAAATAGGAGAGGACCCAAGAGTGAGCCCTGTGGGATACCCATTAAGGCAGACGAACCCTGAGTCCTGAGATTTATTTATGCATATTTTTGGAGTTCTGTAGCATAAATAAGAGGCAATGAGAATTGAGATCAAGTGCAACGCTTTTGATTCCATATGGCTTAGTTTTGGTGTGGATTGTCCACCTACAGGTGGGTCTGCCAACGCGATGCATCCATTATGGAGTCACCATCCCTGCACCTTGGGACCCCAACATATAATTGTTAATCCGAAAGAAAGGTCTCCTCATTGAAATTACTGTACCCGCAGTTAATTAAAATTAAAAAAGAAAACATCTATCGATCATTTGAACTATTTACCCCGCCTCATATATACCAATTGCCCGCCCATTGCCATCTCATCCAGCTTCGAAACCTGTCGAAGTGTGACTCGGTTACTTTCTTCTACGAATCTTCTCATTTCTGATTTACTCACGTAAAAGAAACTGAAGTATATGTTAATTAAACCCATAGTTTTTTCTTATTATTTCCTATTTAATTCTTAAACACTCCTTATATGCAAGTAGTATTTTAAATCCAATAGCTTACCAGGGGCTCTATTGAAAGTGTTAGACGGCAAGTCGGTAAGGACAGCGTATGTCTTCAAATTAAAGTAATCAGCATTGTAGCAGTGCGGAAAGCCACCCACGACGTATTCCAAAATGTTCTCGTTATGAGAGAAACCATCGTCCTCCGTTATTGATGCGTTCAAGTATTGGATCTTCCCGTTGTTATCTACTCCGGCCTGTAATAATACACAATTTTCAAGTATCAAGAATTCCAACATGTTTAATATTTATGACGGTAGTTATTCCGTAGGCCTAATTTGACAGCGAAAATTCGGCAGGGTCGATTTGGGAATTTATAATTTCTGGACGTTCTCTGGGTCTGGTGTGAGGCTTCGGCCGTGACTAGTTACCACCCTACCTGCAAAGACGCACTGCCAAGCGATTTAGCGTTCCGGTACGCTGCCGTGTAGAAACCGGCGGGGTATGAGTTTTATAAAACTGGCATAACTACTTACTCCTAAAAGGTTAGCCCGCTACCATCTTAAACTGCATGTGATATCGCGGTCAGGCCTAAGGCCTATCGGTTAGGCCTAACTCTCTCTACGTCGTAGGTATTACTCGTTGCCGAGGGTCGTAACCGCTTTAATCAATTGTGATTAAAGCGGTCACGACCCTCGGCAACCCAACCCACCCAATAATGCTGTGGGTTCCCACGTCCTTCCGCATACGACTCAACTGAGTGATTCAACTCATAGATTTGTAGCAGATATTAATGATAATAACTGGGACCGACGACTGATAAACTTTGTCCCAACTAGTTAGGCCACGTCCCTAGTGGAATAAAAAAAAACTACAAGTTCTGTAAAACTTAGTATATTTACCTCATATTCGCACTGGAAAGGCAGTCTCCTCCCGGCTATAGTAAGATTAGTCGGCAGTGGCAGCACGAATCTGCAAGGGCGATCCATGTTCTTCGCGACGATTGCGCTCGCGCACGCGACTTGCACGTTACGACTGAGTTTCCCGCCGAAACCACCTCCAATGCGACGAACTTTAACATGGACACTGAAAGTAAAATGTTTTTGGTCTAGACTCTATAAAATGTACATAAGTAAAGTAACAAAAAAACTTGATATACCTAGTTGAGATAAGACTTTTGACACAATATCTTCAACGTACATGGTTCAGAAGAATAAAATATTTTTATTAAAATTTAAAAAAATTATAAAATTAATCATTTCATGACCCACTAGGTGAGACCCACAATTTCATCCCCGGGGATCTCTTTAATTTTCCGGGATAAAAAGTAGCCTATGTGTTACGAGTAGGTATTCTAGACTATCTACTCTGTGCCAAATTTCATCCAGATCCGTTCAGCCGTTCTGGTGTGAGTATCAAAAATCCATCCATCCATCCAAACTTTCGCATTTATAATATAAGTATAGGTAAGGCTGAGAACACTGGAGCATAGCTGGGCATTAACTCGTTAATCCGTTAATCGTTAATTAACGAAGTTAACATTTTGATTAACGGATTAACTTTTAAGTTAACTTTTAAAAATGTTAACGGACACGTTAACTTCCGTTAATATGCAGAAGTCCGTTAATCGTTAATCCAATGCCTAATAGTTAGTAGTTACCGCACGGCACCGACAACTTGATAAGACAAGTGCCGGGCGGCGCGTGGCAGTGAGTGAAACAAAAACTAAACTAGATATAATTTGCCGGCGCGTGCGAGTGAGAAAGAAAACTGTGAAGAGATTTGTTTCGTTTGATCATTTCATTACTTAGCGCCGGTGCTTAGAGTGACGAGTGTTTACTGTTTTGTTTGTTTGTTTGTTTGTTTGTTTGTTGTTATTATGAATTACTGTCAGTGATCATATTTTGCGTGTTGATAATTGATAAAGAAGAGTGTTTTATTTTAAGAGTAAAGCGCAAAGTCTCGTTAAAATGTGGCTGGACATGAAATCAAAAGACTCGTTCAACGATGCTGCATTCCTCGGGGAACAGATATTCATAAATCTATTCATTAAATACAATACTGCTATGCCCTCAGCGCTGCAGTTGAACACAATTTTGAAAAACACAACAGCAATTTTACACATATTAACGGATTAACGATTAACGTTAACTTGCGTTAATTCTTCCGAAATGTAACGCTTTAACGTTTAACGAAGCTAACTTTTTTTGTAGCGGATTAACGATTAACGAAGTTAAATATTTGATTAACGGTGCCCAGCTATGCACTGGAGTAATAGCCCGATAGGACACGATCAGCATAAACTTATGAAATGTAAAAGCTTCGTTCATAGGAAATATCAAAGGAAAAAGGCTCGGAGGTAGCCGTGCGACGAACCAGCATGGAACCAAGCTTGTCACATGTCGGAGAGAAAGATCAAAATGAGGTTATTTTGGAAAATAAGCCACGATGCTCGGCAATGAGGGACCAACGCGAGGAAGGGCCCGTTTGTATAGCCCGTATACCTACCCTACTATAGTCAAAAGATAAAATTTCATAAACTTACTCGCTTTCTTGCATACTCAAGCACTGAGCAACTGCAATTTGTGTTAAATCCATCCATTGTGTTGCATCATGAATCTCCATGCCTCTATCAAGTGGGATCGCTACACACGATAATGTTTCCAAGTAATAATGATACTGAGCTTCCAATTCGAACAGGCCTTTAACAACTTTCTTAACGTTTTCGCCTCTGCCTTTTGGCTCGATTGTAGGACCCGACAGGATTCTATTGCTGAATTTTTTAGCTTGATTAATAGTTAAAATTGGCGGTGTATTAACAAGATTCTTGTATGTAACTTTAACTTTCTTAGCTGCATCTATGGCTAGCTGATGGCTTTCAGCTACAACTATTGCTACTGGTTGTCCATAGTACTTTATATCTTCATCTCCCAAAATAGGCTCATCATCAGTTTGAAGTTGTATACCGGGGAAGGTGAAAGAATTTTTTCCAGGTATATCTTTAGCCGTATAAACTGCGCATACGCCTTCTAATTTCTGTAATTTTCTTAGAACATTTACATATTATGCTAAAAATTCAACTTGGTGGTGCAGTTGTGCAGGTTTTAAAAGTGAAAGTCTCGGCTTTGATTTCGGGCTAGCTCAATTTGGGAATATATTTTTTCTACATTCGCTATGTTATGGCTATGGTTTGATGGAAGTTTGATGGGTTACCATACCAAAATACGAAACGATAGCGTTCCCTTGCGATGCTACGTTGAATCCGGACCCCGGTTTGGGTTTAATAAAACTGACATACTACTGTTTCCATGTTGTAACAAATGGAATAACAAATGGAAGCTGAGCATCCCAAAGCCAAAGACCTTACATTTTTAAGTGTAAGGTCCAATACATAGCACAAGGCTGAGTTTGCGACCCATTGTGTTATGTTATTTTATTTAACAAGACTGCAACGCAATAAAAACTTTATTTATTAAAATACAAAGATTTTATTATTTAAATATACCTACTATTACAAATGCTTTGGAATCGTCAAGTGAATCACCACCATTATTGTAATGAATTGCCTTATTATATTGAGAAGAACAAGTATGCAATTCGGTGGTTGCTCTCTTCTATCATTAACTTCATTGATTTTTAAACGCGTTTTAGGGCAACTTAAAAAATACAAGAAAATTTTGGCTCACCAGGGCATTTTCAACGTCCACGTAATCTACAGCGCCGTTATGGACTGTGGATAGCACAAACGCCCCGAATACTTCATGCGGCTGTGGCGGTATACTGTTCACGTAGTGGGCCTCTCCAGAACTTTGTATGATAGCTTCCAGTTTCTTCACCGGCTGATTGAGGGGGTACAACGTAGGATCTGTTTGGAAGACCTGCGTGCCGCTGGATAAAGGTCTGACGATTAGTTGACCACCAGATTGGAACCGTGGGAAAACAATCTCTTCAGGAGCAAGACTAAGAACGAACTGAAAAAATATTCAAACTGTTATTTTCGACATTATATGTGACTACATGATCTGCGTGGAGTAAGGTGTTTTGAATGCCGCGGGAACTCTTTAATTTTCTGGCAAGAAAACTCTTTGTACTTACCAAAAATCGTCAAATCGGTTGAACAGGTGGGCCGTGAAAGTGTAGCAGACAAACAGACGTACTTTCGTAGTCTATGTCACTCTTCAGGTCCTCAACTATACCCATGCAAAAAATCACGTCGATCCGTTGCTCTGTTGCGGCGTGTTTGAAGGACAAACCGACAAACAAACACACTTTCGAAATTATTAATAATAGTATGATTACCTTGTAAAAAAGTCCTATAGCCATTCTCTTCCTCGTCCACGCAGACTGTTCTGGAGGCTTCTCTACTGGCACTATTTCCTTATTCAACACTTCAATAGCTCCTTGCAGCACTTGGTTGCTAAATAGATTCTTTCCTTGTAAATAGTTTTCTGTTTGGGTGGCGTGAATGAAATTGGGCGCAATATTGCCGTAAACGATACTTATTGAGTCGATACAGGTATTGTTGTCAGATATTACGCTGAACGCAACGTGGACGATGGCCAAAGCGTTCTGACTTCTCGGCATTATCTGAATCAAAATTATTGAATACTAGCTGACGCCCGCGACTTCGTACGCGTGGATCGAGGTTTTGTGGTTCCCGCGGGAACTCATTAATTTTCCGGGATAAAAAGTAGCCTATGTGTTATTCCAGACTATAATCTATCTCTGTGCCAAATTTCATCCAGATCCGTTTAGCCGTTGGGGCGTGATTGAGTAACTACTGAATGCGCAAGATCATCCGTGCTCATAGTGCCTGACTCATACGTCGTGCAGCGATAGATTTCAGGCGTGATATGCAATTAGCAACTTTTGTGCATGATAATAAAAATCCAAGATGCCACTAAAACGGACACCACCGAATAGCCCAAGCGCGTCGTGTTTGTTTGACTCTGACTCAAAGCCAAGTGACAAAGGAAAGTCACCGATATATAATGTAAAAAAACGGTCGCAAGTAGCTCGTAAGCATAAACGTATGCGGGAGGGATCAAACGAGGATGACAGCGATAGTAATGAGGATTTTAGGGCAGAGCTTCTCAAAATGTTTGAGGAATTTAAGAAGCAGCAAGAAAAAAATTTTAAACTCCTGCAGGAAACGATTCTTAAGCAGAACAAAGATATACAAAGCACCCTCGACTTCATTTCATCTCGATATGATGACATGCAGAAAAAAATAGAAACGTTAGAGTCTGAAAGGAAGAATAATATAGCCTATATCCAAACATTGGAGGAAAGAGTTGAGAACTTTGAGAGGCGAAGTAATGCAGCCTGCCTAGAAATTCGCAATATACCGTCTAAGGTACCCGAAAACAGGCACGATTTAACAAACTGTGTTATAAATGTCGGAAAGGCACTAAATACCTCCATACAATCGTCTGAAATTAGGAATGTTTACCGAGCTAACTCAAAAGTCGCGGCTAATAAACCTATTGTGGTCGAATTCACGACAGTGTCAATGAAAGAACATATACTACAACTCTCAAAGACCTACAATAGGAACCACTCGGATAAAAAACTCAGCACGCAGACTCTTAACCTTGAAGGACCGTCCAAGCCTGTCTATATATCAGAGTATCTCACATATAAAACTCGCAGACTTTTCGCACTCGCACGAGAATATGCTACAAAAAACGACTATACCTATTGTTGGACGTCGCATGGAAGAGTCTACCTAAGAAAAAAAGAGGGTGAACCGTACCATCGCATTGACTCTGAGCGGGATTTTGAAAATATAAGGAAAGCAAAGTGACTAGCAATGTTCATAATATTACGGACAATATTTAATTACTATTCGATTTGTAATCTATGTTCGACAACTCATATTCTAAGATTCTCAATCAAAAAATATTGTTATAGTTTCGAATTAAGCTACAATTTAGATCTCATCGTGCCCGAGATCATTACCAAGTCTATCCTGTTGCTTCCTTTATGCCAACGAATTCTAATAATAAATATACGCATGTTTAATATAGATTATTTTTCACTATTAATAGTCATAATGCATGTTACTTTTAATAAATACTTTTCAAATTATTTATATGTTAAAATTGGATGGTTAACACATACTTCACAACAAAACACTCTTACTTATACCGTACAACAATACGTACAACACAATATGTATAAAAAACCTACACACTTTCATACTATAACGAAATTTTATAAAATAAATATAATACACATATTTCCACCTTACACCATACTATTGTTCGGAACAACTATCTATTCGTTATGGTGTTTAACTACCTCTTTACCAATAAGCAATAGAACGGGTCACAAGTTTTTACTCTCTGAAAATGAATAATACAACGGACGATCTTGCTACCAATATAGATAACCTAGAACTATTTAAATCCCATGTTTGCAGTCCCGACCAGTGTAGGAAATATTTGGATAACTCATGTAACTATTTTAATGTACTGCACACTAATATTAGAAGTTTAAATTGTAACTTTAACGAATTGGAAGTGTTACTTAGTTCTATGGATTTACAGTGCGACACAATTATTTTATCGGAATGCTGGCTCAGCAAAACACCTGTTATTCCGATAATACCAGGCTATAATTATTTTAAAACTTCTCACAGTAATCAAAATGACGGTTTAGTCGCTTACGTTCGTGCTGATATCGGATGCAGTTTTTCTGAACCAATTTTCAGTGATGCGAATTGCGCAGTCATAAAATATAACGACAATTTTGCAATAGTCGCGATTTATCGATCACCATCTTACAGACGAATTGATAACTTCATCGAGAGCCTAGATAAGGTCTTGGAATCATTGTGCTCCTGTCAGACTGTTGTAATCATAGGTGACATGAACATTAACATAACTCCAGATGAATGTGACTCAAATGCAGATGCGTATCTCTCAGCTTTAAGTATTCATGGTTTTTTTCCTGCACATACCCGCCCTACACGAAGTAATAGATGTTTAGATCATGTTATGATAAAAACAGACAGCAATGCCACTACTCTAATTTTTGAAAATTCAATTACGGATCATGCCTCAACAGTTCTGAGTTTAGAGCAAAGGAAAAACATGTCTATTAAACAACAACATTCTATTATACGCCTAAACGTGCAGGCAGCTGTAACACAATTAAAAAACACTGATTTCGAACCAGTTCTGGGCGACAGTAATGCACAATCTGCTGCAGATAAACTAGTAAATACTATCTCTAGTGTTATTTCAGAGCATACTCAGCTAGTCAGTTTTCCTGCCAAAAAACGCATTCTCAAACCCTGGATAACTCCGGGACTACTTAGATGCATACGAAATCGGGACAAACTGCACAAAAAGTGTAGGCGCGATCCAGATAATCATATTGCTAAACTCACCTACACTAGGTATCGGAATTTTTGTAACAAGCTGCTAAGAAATCTAAAAAGGGCCTATGAAAAAAATGAGTTCCTTAAAGCCAAAGGAAATTCCAAAGCTACCTGGAATGTACTTAAAAGCATTGCTCATCTCAAATCTGAATCTTTACCACCTAACGAGCTGCTAAAACTTGAATTAGATGCGCGAACATCCATTGACGCTGTAAATAATTTCTTTGTTAATATAGGGAAAGAACTAGCTACCCCGCTAGCAAACCAATATAAACAGCTAGACCCTTGCATACTTCATAACCTGGATGATAACATTCAAGGAAATTCAATGGGACTCCTTGACGTAGACGAGCTTGAAATAAACAGTATAATAATGGGACTCAGAAATGACTGTGCAGCTGGCTGGGATCACATACCTGTAAGCGTTTTAAAATCTGCGAGGCATGCCATTATTCCTGCTCTAAAACACGTAATAAACCTCTGTTTTTCCCATGGTGTTTTTCCACTGGTCTTCAAAAGAGCTGTAGTTCATCCTGTGTACAAGAGTGGGGACAGAGATAAAGTTACTAATTATAGACCAATATCCGTGCTTACAACACTTTCGAAAGTCATGGAGAGAGTATTGAACAACCGCCTAGTTAGCTTTCTAGAAAGGCAAAACTTCTTATCTAGAAACCAGTTTGGATTCAGGAAGGGCTTGTCAACGGAAGATGCTATTAGTTCATTGACTGATCATATTGTTAACAATATTGATAATAGACAAAAAGTTATAGGGGTTTTCATCGACCTCACCAAGGCTTTCGATACTGTCTCTGTCCCTATTCTTGTAGACAGGCTGGAAAACGTTGGTATACGAGGACATACACTTAGCATATTTAAGGACTACCTAGCTAATCGAACTCAGGTTGTAAAGATTGGCTCTCTTACTAGCCGAGAGGAGATTGTTACATACGGGGTTCCACAGGGGAGCGTGCTCGGCCCAACATTGTTTCTAATCTACATAAATAATTTATGCAAGCTAAATATCCCGCACACAAAAATAATTTCATATGCAGATGACACAGTTCTGCTCATTAATGGACAAAGTTGGGAACGGGCGCGTTCCCATGCTGAAAAGGCTATTAGTATAGTAAAAACGTGGCTGACCAATCATTTACTTACATTAAACCCTACTAAAACCAAGTTCATGACTTTCTCGGGTAGTGAGAGATCACAACCCGCAGAGCCATTCATAATACAGATACATAACTGCCTGCCCGCACAAAATAGCTGTGTATGTCCTAGAGTTGATCGTGTACCTGAATTAAAATATCTGGGAATCAAAGTTGACAAATTACTAAGTTGGAAAACACATATTAATCTTGTCACTCAAAGGATCAGGAAACTTACCTACGTGTTTAGAAAGATAGCGAAGTCAGCTGACGATGAAGTTCTTAGAACGGCTTACTTTGCTTTGGTGCAATCCATGATTGGGTATGTCATAACTGTCTGGGGTGGCTCCTTCGTTACTACAATGCTACGCCTAGAAAGAGCTCAAAGAGCCACTCTGAAAGTTATGTACAAAAAATCTGTACGACATCCTACATATCTTCTATTTAGGGAATGCTCATTGCTCTCCGTCAGGCAGCTTTATATATTAAACATAATATTACGAAAACATGCGGAAATTTTAACCGAACCTCATCTGCAAACAAAAAAGCGGAACATCCGGAACGTTTGCCAGGTTAAACACTATCGAACTGCTCTCGCTGAACGCCATAGTGTTGTCCTTGGCCCTCGCCTTTATAATAAAATAAACAAAATCCTTAACATAAGTTGCGTTAATCAGAATAAATGCAAGAAAATGCTTACTTCGTGGCTTAAAACTCTTAATTATAATGAAACAGAAGATTTACTGAGAGTCATAAAATAAAAAAATAGTAGGGTGTATTGTATGGTAAATGTAATTAATGGTACACTTTCTAATGAATTGACATGCACACTCACACGGTACATTCACACACACTCTCACACACACACACACACACACACACACACATCCAATGTCCTATGATAAATTAAATCAATCTAATAATATTACTTATTAATTATATTATATATTAAATTTTATTATAAACAAATAATTAATGAAATAATGATTTATTAAAATAAAGAATATTTAAATAATTATTGTGCTAAAATATTTTTTACAATATCGTTAATAGTATAATATAACTAGAATTATTAATGAAATCATATTATTGTAAACGGTTCGGAGGAAGGTGACGACACCCGTAATACAAGTTATCTTAGTACGGGTGTCTAAGCACTCCTTTGTTCAAATGCTTCGGTATAATAAAAACCTTGACTAGTTTTTAAGGAGTATACCTACTGTATTTGTACATATTTTTTGTATTCAAATAAATAAATTGAAATTGAAAAATCCATACATCCATACCGACATCCATACATCCAAACTTTCGCATTTATAATATTAAATAATAAGTAAGATTTGAACAGCTCTATAATATTGTAGTTTGGTGACTATATTTGACGCTATCTTAATTAAAAGGGATTTTTCAATAACT
This sequence comes from Erebia aethiops, assembly GCA_923060345.2. Taxonomy (NCBI): domain Eukaryota; kingdom Metazoa; phylum Arthropoda; class Insecta; order Lepidoptera; family Nymphalidae; genus Erebia; species Erebia aethiops. The sequence continues at coordinate 20,883,251 of OV281080.1, read as the reverse complement.
TCTACACCGCTTTTTTAAAATTCAGCACTAGATTTTCTTCCCTTGTAATACAATATTACTGCAGGAACCCCAGGGTCTATAAGCAGTACCAATTATAATTTCAGCGCGGAAATGCAGCCATCATTCTAGCCACAATTCCACACGGGCATGATCATACAGTTAATATTATAAATGCGAAAGTCAGTTTGTTTGTTGGTTTGTTGGTTTGTCCTTCAATCAGGCCGCAACGGAGCAACGGATCGATGTGATTTTTGGCATGGGTATAGTTGAGGACCTGGAGAGTGACATAGGCTACTTTTTAACCCGGAAAATTGAGGAGTTCCCGCGGGAATCAAAAAACTTAAATCATGCGGACGAAATCGCGGGCATCAGCTAGTTTGTAATAATTAGATTTAGGCAAGCTAGCTATACCCAGCTAATATATATATAATATTATTATTTATATAATATTATTATTATAACAATTTCAATAAAATATCAAATAAGATTATCAAAAGCTAAATATGAGCTTGTTAATAATTCCCCCCAGTATTAACAAATTCCTAAATCATTAGGTAACTAGATTATAGCGGAAGTCGATATACCTACTGGAATAAGATATAAATTATAATGTTTAACTATACTACGTTATTATTTACTATAGTAAAACCAAAGATAATAATATCCATAAAACTACATAAACGCGCGACTTATCTTACTAGCGCCGCGATGAATGTACGCGACAGCTGAGCGTTCGGGTCAACGAACTCGCGTGTGCGAACTCTCATGAAGCGGTGTAGGTTGACAATAATTTCACTTTTTGTCGAATTTCTGTTTTTAATTATGAAAAGAATACTCATAATGAGTGACTTAATTATTGATAGAATAAAAATACTAAAAAGTTAAAAAAGTAACGATGCCATGGGCTTCTTTTCTATTTACATGCTTATCACCACCTATTTTTTTCGAGACGACAAAATAAATCACCCGGATGATTTTAGTATGTAGCTTCATGAGTATGGGATGGTGGATACAAATTCGGCTTTTTTCAAAAAGTTAGTTGTGAATTTAATCTAATTATGAAATAGTTACCGGTATACTTTGAAGTTCATACAATACTTTGTCAACACATTAGGGAAACATGTTAGACGATTGCCGACTCACCTTATAACTCCTAAATAAATGATTCGACCCTCGTGGTGGCAGCTGGAAGCTCACAATCAGTTTACCACGCATGTCGATATTCAGGAAATCCCGCATCGTATAGGTAGTCCTCACATTAAAAGCATCACCTGTTGAAATGAGAATTACGTAAGTTATAAGAATCCAGTTATTAGACAACCAACCAACCAAGCATAGCGTCTTCGCCGACGAAGACAAGGTCACCCGGACGAGGATTCAATCATCGGCTTCGGCGAGATACGGAATAGTGTAGTCCAACCGACCTCTCTTCCTAACTAACCTTCTGGTTATTTTTTTTTCATTTTTCAAGATTTGCCTTTGCATAAATTTGAAGACTGTTAAACAACATTTGTTAAGTCGAGGACCGAGGTTATTTTGGTTGTATAATGGTTGTATGGCAACCGGCCTTGCATCCAGTAGCCCACAAGTCAGTGTAATACTTGTAACGTAACGTATGTATTGTATTGTTTACTTAATGTAATTTTTTTTAGAATAGAGCAACTGCTGAAATTCTTGCCGGCTCTTCTCATTAGGAACCGATGGTAGAGTCTTGACGTATCGTGACACAAGTTATCCTACGTGAAATAAATAAATCATTTATCATTTATCCGTCCCAACGTCATCCTAAGTATGAGCCCGAGCCTTACAGGAGTCGCCCTTAGGAGGACTTTGCCCCCCGATGTCTTCGAGCCCTAGGGCTCATTTCTCGGCGATGTCTAGCGCTCGCCTAACGGTGACGCTTTAGCGGCCAGTACGGCCTACGCATCATACTCAAACCGAAAAATAAGTTATAAGAAGTAATTTTAGTGAAAAGTTTTGGGAGTCAATCGCATTGTTTTAGATAGGTATTTCAAGAAATCTTTGGTTGAGTTGGATCAATGTTTTACGAATAATACTTAACTACATACTAGCTTGGCCTTCATTATTAAAATTTTTCTCTCTCTACGTCGCGTCGTCGTACTCCCATTGCGGGTCGTGACCCCTTTCCAATAATCACATAAAGGTCCATTACATGAGAAATGCTAAAAACTAAATACGTAGATATTCGACCTTCTATGGAATTTTGAAATACCGAGAAGAAATAATTTGAAGAAGAGAATGGTCTAAGAAGATAATTTACTAATAATAATTGAGAATTGAAACCCACAATTTTACGTAGGTAAATAGAAGCATATAAAAACTCTACAAAATTATTCACCTAAAGAGATAGGGTGTATGTTAAATACCAAGATACCTAGACAGATACCTATAATGTTACGTCTAAAATATAAATTCTACGTTAAGGCGAGGTGTGAATCAAAACAATAGCACAGACGCAGTGCGGACGGAGGTGAAAATGAGCGCTTCTCGAAAAACCGGCATAAATTCGAAAACCAAAAGAAAAAGTTGGCCTGCCGCTAGAAGTGAAAACGAATAATTGAAATAATGAAAAAAAAGTATATATATTTAAAATAAATAAAATATTAACCTTAAAACCTAAACTGCTTTTAGCAGCTTCTTGACGGGATCGTGCTCTTAAAAATACATACTGTCTCTTTTTACTAACTATTTATAATAGTTGCTTAAAAAATAAGCTATATATACTATTTTTAATGCTGATTTAAGGATGTTCATATGAAGGAACTACAGCTCCCTCACAGAAACATCCCTAATCTTTTTTCTTAAAGACCTTTTATAAGCCTTATTTGCCTTCCGAGCTCAGCGATCCAAGCGTTGGAACACTTGTGTCCCTGAACTCAGTAGGCATTTCATCAAGCAAGGTGGGAACAAGAAATTGTGTTGTCCAGCTACCAAAATAATTAGTAGTCTTACTACCCATATTTTGTTTGCTATCTTACTATTTACCACCTTGCCCTGTGTACGTTTCTTATACCTACTCCTCATTGAATGCTTGTTCCGTCATTAAAAGTAATTTAATTTTTTGCTGAACTGGTAATATTGTACATAATTTGAATAATTTTTCATAGTCACCCTTACAACTCTTAACTTCTGGGCTGACCAACAATTTAAAAAATCTAACTTGAACTTCCTTGAGTTTATTTCGATTTGTTTGAAAAGTTCGTCCGTATGTACTGAGTCTCTATGTAATCAGTCATTCAACCAGCTTAAAATATACAGTATACCTACATAATAAAAGGTTCCATTGACCGATTAAAATTTTTACAGTAGGTACCTACCAAATTATACTTTTCAATGGGGGAGAGAAACTGCTTTGAAAGGCGACATAAGAGGTACGTTTAAATAAGTGTTTTTCTACGGGGGCGACATAATCACGAAGTGATAAAGCCCCGTCACAAAATAAAGATTTTAAAAAAAACGTGTTTTGGGATGTTACAACGGCTATATTTTTCTCCATCCATCCATCCAAACATTCGCATTTACAATAGTAGTATTAGTATAGATTAAGTAAATATGCCACCGTTTTTAATAGATAAACTGCTTTAGGATCCCCCATCTAAAAGATTTTAACCTATCCCAGAGACTTAAAATTATGGTAAAAACAAGTTCAGTGATCTTATTAACATGTCGAGACAGTTTTTACACGATCCAGTTTGATGATATCATAATTCACATGCAAATTTGATCGAAATGTAACTAATGCTTATCAAACTATTTTACATTAATTTAAAAAGATAAATTATATTCACAGCAACATCAGAAGATAATTGAAGAATTTCAGTAAATTAACTGGTATAGTGGAATAAAATCTATACTAATATTATAAATGCGAAAGTTTGGATGTATGGATGTATGGATGGATGTTTGTTACTCAATCACGCCCCAACGGCTGAACGGATCTGAATGAAATTTGGCACAGAGATAGATTATAGTCTGGAATAGCACTTAAGCTACTTTTTATCCCGGAAAATTAAAGAGTGAGACAGAGAGAACCAAAAAATCTGAATCCACGCGGACGGAGTCGCGGGCATCAGCTAGTAAGTAATAAAGTGTGTGTGCAATTCACACCCGGCAGAAGTGAAACTTCAGAAAAGTAGCCTACGATAGAATGAGATAACTTGTATTCTATCTCATTCTCTCGCAGGCTAGAAATCCTATTTATGAATATCGAATTATTTCATCGAATTTTCAAATCACAACGGTGCTAAAGAAGTTTCACTTCAAAAATATGAGTACGGCAAAAGGCTTACGTATCGTAATAGTGGCTCCAACTGCTTCAAACACGAGGAACACATCAGATGGATAGAATGGGTCTCTGTGTTTCAGCATTATGTTACCCGCCAATGAACCCAGCTGAAAAAAAAAGTAGGTTCTTGCACCGACGCTTGCTTGTCCTTGAGACAGTAATGTTTTTTCTGAGTTCGTTAAACGCCTATTAAATAACTTATACATTCACCTAATAAACATTAGGTAAATGTTTCGGTAAAAGTCGCACTTTGAAATAACACGTTCTTGTATTGCTTTCACCTCTAAATAAGTATGTATTTAGGTGCATTGAAATAGAAAATTCTACATCAATGTTTAGGTGAAACTAATATTAGGTTTTATCTAATTTATATAAATTAGCCCTGGTTTTTATTTACCTACTCTCGTACGATAGGTACTTAAGATAATAATTATGAATTCATTGATACAGTGTATTCTTTTTAGTTGCTATAAGAGGCCAATTCTGATAAATCATCAACTCACATTTATCACTAAACATGACAGCTCTATTTATATTGCTATCCCTTTTATTATTTTTTAATACTCCCTGTGGAAAGGGGCAGCACTAGATGAGCTTTAGAGATTGTGTTCAACAGAATTGGCCACTATGACTAGTCTCTGATGAGTTTGGCCGAAGATGTTGGCCGCAGCTCGGTGTAGTTCGCCACGTTGGTCAAGTGCGGATTGACAGACATCTCAACATCTCAAGACACCTTTCAGAACATTATAAAGAAAACAATGATAAGAAAGAACGTATAAGAGATAGCTGCACTTTTTGTAATCATCCCCAGAATCACGTTGATTACTATTTTCGACTAATTATCGACGCTAATTTTCGACGTGGTGATTTTGTATCTAGTGGTGTACCTAAGCTGCACTAACATCCTAATACTATAAGAGATATCTGCACTTTTTGTAACCATCCCCAGAAACACGTTGGTTGCTATTAAAAATTATGATGGCGTAAGAATTTATTTAACTGCAATCAACGTGACGACATAATAATTGCAAATTTTTTTTTACAGTATGTACCTATGTTCATAACGTCTTTGAGAGGTGATATCTAGTGAAAGGCCCGATGTATATCGTCAGTTCTTATACTGTTTACATAGGTATTGCGTATACTTTAATACTGTACAAGAATCAGCTTTTCTAATTATAGTTCATTTTTGGTAACGATAACACGTCTTTGACCGGCCATATCTAGTGAAAGGCCCATCAGCATGCGGTCATACTTTCACTACCATCATCAGTGGAGAGTGTAGCACCCAGCTATTACTCAATCAGCTTTTCTGGGGATGGTTACAAAAAGTGCAGCTATTTTGTTCTCGTATGCCATTCAATCACTGCATTAATTTCTGTTGAGATGTTAGGCACCTCACTATCGGTCATCTGTCAGTTGTCTATGTGTCAGTTGCTCTATGAGATTATGTACTCTTTGTCGTGCTCTTTGTCTTTGATTCTCCGTCCTGCAAAATAATACGAGATGTTTGTTTTTTGTTATAAGTTTTTTATTAATAAACCCTGACATACTATAAAATGCATCGTAGTTTTCTTATCAACATGGTAGCAGAGCGTGGTTGGTGCTAAAAGAAAAAGAATTCGTCATTACTGGGTTGCGATCCACGTAGATGCAATACGATGCACAAAAATCAAGACTACGCAAACATGTCGGGGGCTGCGGTCTCGTCAATGTCGTTGTTGCCGTGCTTGGGTGAGAAGTCAAACTTCAGCACGTGGAAGTTTCGCCTTAAGCTGATGTTAGAAGAAAAACAAGTTGCATATGTATTAACTGACGGAGACAAAGGAAAAGAAAAATCCGCCGAATTTATCAAAGACGACTCGAGAGCGAAGTCTTTAATTGCACAGTGCGTTTCCGACCGCTACATTGAAATAGTAAAGGATGGTAAAACAGCGAGAGAGATGATTATGTTATTAGAAAATACATTTGAGAGAAAAAGTGTCTATAACAGGTTCTACTTAAAACGAAAATTAATAACTCTAAAGTGCAATGAGCCATTAGAAACTTACTTAATAAAATTCTCGTCAATTGTTAACGATCTCCAGGCGATTGAAGTCAAAATTGATGATGAAGATAAGATTTGTTACCTGCTATCATCACTGCCTAAAGAATATGATGCTGTAATAACGTCTATCGAGACCATGGCTACAGAAAAAAAACTGACATTTGATTTTGTAAAAGCCAGATTGTTGGACGCCGAGACAAAAATCATCACAAACAAGGATACGACCGAGCAAGAGAGTGCATTCATCACATGTTACGCCTGTGGTAAGCCGGGACACAAAAGCTATGAGTGTAAAAAGAAAACCAATGAACAGGAGCCACATCGAGGCAGGGGCCGTGGGAGAGCTGCTGGCCGAGGTCGCAGAGCTGCACGAAGACACCCCGCACAAGGTCGAGGACAACATAGTCAAGCCCAAGAAACATCCCTAGCTGGTAAGGCAGATGTTGGATTTTTTGCTAGCGAATACATGCTCGGATTAACCGATAATTCTAATATTACATTTATTATCGATTCTGGTTGTACCCAACATATTATAAGTGATCAATATGAACAATATTATGTAACTGATATTAAAGAATTGCAAGAATGTGTTAAAATATATGTTGCTAATGGTCAATACATAGAGAGTAATAAAAAGGGAAAGTTAAAGTTTATGTATAAACATATAAAAATAACTATAGAGGCATTGATTGTAAAGAATATTTCATATAATTTATTGTCAGTAAATAAAATAACTGAAGCAGGATTTCATATAAAGTTTAATAAAATAAAAGCTGTAATAAGAGATAAAAATACATATGTTGTTTGTTATGCTGAGGGAAGGTTATATAAATTAAATGCTCAACTATGTAATGAAACATGTAATATCAGTAACAACAAGAGTGATGATGTTCTTTCTAACATTTGGCATAGACGGTTAGGTCATTTAAATAAAAAAGGTTTAGGTATTATGAATTTACCTGTGTGTAAAAAAGTTTGCAGTCCATGCGTAGAGGGGAAAGCTACAAGAGCACCATTTAAGCAGACACCAAGACCAAGATCGAGGAGAGTAGCAGAGTTGCTGCATTCAGACATTGCAGGACCCACTAAGAACTGCGGTTTAAATGGTGAGAAATATTTTATGACTGTAATTGATGACTACTCCCATTTCTGTGTGGTATATCCGTTGGTGCATAAATCAGAAGCGACAGAGAAACTTATTAACTACATAATTAAATTAGAAAATGAAACTGAAAATAAAGTACAAAGAATAAGATGTGATAATGGAGCAGAGTATACAGCAAATAGACTGAAGAATTTTTGTAACAATAAAGGGATAAATATAGAATATACTCTTCCTTATACGCCGCAACAAAATGGAGTTGCAGAGCGCATGAACAGGACTTTGTGTGATAAAACTAGAACTTTGTTTGCAGAGACGAATTTACCTAAGTCCTTATGGTGTGAAGCCATTCAGTGTGCTGCATACCAGTTGAACAGATCTCCATCCTGGGCTATCAACTTTAATACACCGTGCTTCATGAAAAATGGACATAATGATTTATCAAGACTGCGAGTCTTCGGATCAAAAGCTTGGACAACTGTAATACCGAAACAGGACAAGTTAAGCAAAAGGGCAAGACCTACAAGAATGGTTGGTTACAATACTGTGGGTTATAGATTATGGAATCCAGCAGATAATACAATAATAGTATCAAGAGATGTCATATTCGATGAAAGCGATTTTCAATATAATGAAGGCATAGAAAGTGAAGAAGAACAGGTTATTCAAGAAGAAATAGACTATAAGGTACAGAAAACTGCAGAAACCAGAGATAAGGAAATTAGAAGCACAGTACCTGAGACTACAGAATGTCAAGATATTCAAGAAGAAGAAGAAAAAGAAGAGAGCTTAAATAGAGAAAGTAATACTGGACAAGGAAAGAGGTCAAGATCAGGCAGAACAGTAAAACGATCAGCGCATTTAGAAGATTATGCATCAAACATAGTCATTTGTTTGAGTGCGACTACACCAAACTCATTTGAAGAAGCAGTGAGTAATACAGAGTGGAAACAAGCTATTCAAAAGGAATTACAAGCACTGGAAAAATTAGATACATGGGAAGAAAAGGAGCTGCCTACAGGAAAGAAAGCTATAGATACAAAATGGATTTTTAAACAAAAAGAAGAAGGAACTAAGAAGGCCAGGTTAGTTGTAAGGGGTTTTCAACAGAAGAAAGAAGATATTTTTGACAGCAATTATGCTCCAGTTGCAAGACACTCTACAGTTAGAATGTTCATATCTAAAGCTCTACAAGAAGATTTAAAAATCAATCAACTAGATATACCTACCGCATTTTTGAACGGAAAATTGAAATCAGAAGTCTATATTAAAGTGCCACAAGGATTAAAGGTGAAGAATTCTAATTCTAAAACAGTACTAAAACTAAAAAGAGCACTTTATGGATTGACAGAATCTCCAAAATGCTGGAATGAGACAATAGATGATTTTGCAAAGAACAATGGACTTCAACGTTCAGAATATGATTATTGTATGTACTACAAGAATGACTGTTGGATGTTAATATACGTTGATGATATTCTAATAATTGGAAATGGAGATGACATTATAAAAGAATTGAAACAGAAGTTCAATGCGAAAAATCTAGGAGAAATGGAAAGATTTTTAGGTATGGAAATACAAAGAAGTGAAGACACTATAATCGTGAAACAAACTAACATGATAGAGAAAATATTACAGAAGTTCAATATGAGTGATTGTAAAGGAATGAAAACACCCATGGAGATAAATTATAATATACACATATATGAAGATGAAGAAATACTGGATGTACCCTATCGTGAACTGATTGGTAGTTTAATCTACTTAACGGTAACATCAAGACCGGATTTGACATTTGCAGTATCTTATCTAAGCAGATACCTGGACAAACCAACTGAACAACTATGGAAAGCTAGTAAGAGAGTTATACGCTACCTGAAAGAAACTAAAGATAAAGGACTAGTTTTTAGAAGAACTACAGATAATAATTTGTATGGATTCTCTGATGCAGATTGGGCCGGAGATAGAAATGACAGAAAAAGTGTAAGCGGTGGCATAATTTTACATGGAGTGAATCCCATAGCTTGGTTCTCAAAGAAACAGTCATGTGTTGCTCTTTCAACAGCAGAATCGGAGTACATTGCTGCTGCAGCCACAGCTCAAGAGTTGGTGAATCTTAAAGGTCTCAGTCAACACTTAAAGTACAAGAATGATGCCATTTTACTTGTGGATAATATAGGGGCAATTTCTATGTCTAAAAGCTATGAAAATTCGAAAAGAACTAAACACATAGATATTAGAGCTCATTTTCTTAAAGACATTGTTGAAAAGGGCATCATTGCTATTGAATATGTCAATTCTAGTGATAACTTAGCTGACCTAATGACTAAAAGTTTATGTAAAGACAAATTTTTGAAATTTAGAGACCAATTTATGTGTTAGAAAATATTATGATAGGAGGAGTACTACTGTAAACCGTTATTCTATGACTGTTGATATTAATAAGCTATGTTAAAGTTAAAATGTTTTGTAAAACTTAAGTTCGAGTTGAATATGTATGTAAGTTAAACGAATATTATTTTTAAGTTGAAATTGTTTTGTAAGAAGTATGTTTAGTGATGTGCTTGATACCTAATTTAAATTTGAGAAATGGTAAATTCGAGGAGGAGTGTTGAGATGTTAGGCACCTCACTATCGGTCATCTGTCAGTTGTCTATGTGTCAGTTGCTCTATGAGATTATGTACTCTTTGTCGTGCTCTTTGTCTTTGATTCTCCGTCCTGCAAAATAATACGAGATGTTTGTTTTTTGTTATAAGTTTTTTATTAATAAACCCTGACATACTATAAAATGCATCGTAGTTTTCTTATCAACAATTTCTTCGTTAATTTAGGAAGAATTAATTTTAAAACTTACCTTTCGTACTGGTATCTGTGCTATCAAATCGAAATGCTTCGCCAACCCTTCGAAATATGCGAATTCATCCTTAGTTGAGGCATACTGAAATATTGCCTTGGCGTCCTCGATTGACACGTTGGCCCCACAAACGAAATTCTGATCGATGTAACTGAGCTTCAAGGAAGTCACCCCACTGATATCCATAATAATGTCTGCATACTCAAAATCCCGGATTACAGCTGTGAAAAGAGAGTTTTTATTAAAAAATGTCTGAGGAAGATGTTTGTGTGTGGTTAATTTTCAGCACTTGCATTTTCTGTGCATTTCATTCTCATCATATTCACTCATTGAATCTGTGAATTTATGGACTCCCAGTGTTTCTCAATGGGAGACAAACATTAGGGATATATTATAGGCTATACGCCTATATAACTTTAGGTGTTCCAAAATGGTTAAAAGTTTTAATTGATCATCTTTGCCTCGACCTAACCTTTCTCCAAACCTTTTTACTTCTATCACATTATCTGCTGTCTTAAGGTTTTGTTTAAAAAACTACTTCCCATTTTGCTCTAAATTATGCATTTATAAATTAGTTTCCACATACCTTTTCCAGTATTTCCATCGATTAACATATATGATTTTGTTGCACCATAAGTATTAATTATATAAAATATCTGATCCTCGTTAAAGACTTTAACAAACTTAGTTTTCTCGTAAATTATTACGATCGGTTCGCGATCGTCCGTGGCGTTAACTAAACTCCAATCCCCATCGCTGCATGTAGAACATTTCCTGTCGCAAATTTTGGCTTTGTCGTTAAGGCAAGTAGTAAGCTCCTCTATATCCTCAACTTGTTTGCAGAGGGCAGGGCTTGCGTCCACTGCAAATGATTTGATCGTGTCTGCGATCGGTCTGTACCCTGTGCATCGACAAGTGTTGCAACCAAATGAGTTCTCCAGTTCAACCATGTTGAGGCCCTTGTCTAAAAGGCTGCAAGTTGGAAACAGAAACAACTGAGTGTATCTGACACTTAAAAGTTTTGTTTAGATAAAGTTTTGTTTAGTATTAGTAATCCTTACCTAGTTAAATGCATCACCCATCCAGGAGTGCAGTATCCACATTGGGTGCCGTTAAACGCCGCTATGCGCTTCTGGACTTCGCTGTAACCCTTCAGCCTGTTGCCAACGCCCTCTATGGTGGTGATGTCCCATCCGTGGCAGGATACCACAAGCACCAGGCACTGGGAAATAATAATTTTAACTACTTACTGCGATTAATTGCCTCATCTGGTTCATTTTTTGCGCAAAGTATCAGCCTAGCTGTCCAGCGCGAAAATGCAACCGGTATTCTTCCACGTGGGCATGATTTACATAGCAATTAGGTTAGGCTAGCTAGAGTTCTATTGTATTGTTTTAAATAGGTAGGTATATGAGACAAGTGCTAATTTATCAAGCTCTGTTACAAAAATAGGGATGATGACAATTCAATCAAATCAGCAACTAATTATCAAACATAAAAACGCGCTTAATAGTAGATATTATAGTATGGTTTCTTACGTATGACATACATAGTTGTGACGTCATTAAATTTCAACAGACTTTCAAACAGACTTCAAAAAAAGGAGGAGGCTCTCAATTAGTATCCTTTTTTTTAAAATCTGTAGTTTAAAATGGCATTAACTAACCAAGGTATTTAATAAATTCAGCTAGTTACTATTAATTAGTTAGTTTACCATTTTTTGTAAATAATTTTAAAAAAATCAGATTTCATGGTTTTCCTTTCATTTAAATTATCAAGTTTCTTAGAGAGATTTGATCCTTATAATTCATATCTACTAACGATCGATGCAATAAAAGTACAGGTTCTAATTTTTACAGATTTTAGTCGGTTCGATTCCCGGGTGTGGCACGCAAATTTTCAAAAATCTTTGAATGCAGTTTTCTTTTTATTCAAAAATAAAGGAATGTTTTCTTTGAGTAAAATTTTCTATCTACAGTATTAAGAGTACTTTCCCTTCAGGTGGCATTACAAAATTCCACCCTGTATATATATTTAAATAAGCCCGTATTAATAGACCAGCATGTGTGCAGCAGACCAAGAAGTGTTGGTCTACGCTTGAGACCAGTCCTCATGATCAACCGGTCTTGACCGATACTTGAGGACCTGTTCTTAGCTGATGTCGGTTTATCGATAAGGGCCTAGTGTGAACTCTACTACCTATAAATTATTATAGTAGAGTCTAGACAAGACTACCTTAACTAACAACTAACAGCTCTGTAAATCAGTTGTATTCGGTAGGTTCGAACAACATTATTATCCCCACTAAATCTCTTTATTATCAAAATTACTATATCATTATGAGAATAAACGTAGATTTATTTAAAACTGGGCAATGCAGAGAGAGGGTAAGAGATAGAGAAAACTTACGGAATTAACGGAGAAAGTCTCCACAGTGCCGCTAGTCTCTCTCTGTGCAGTGACCTTCACGATGCACGCCCCGCACACCCCCTGCCTGCACATAGCCTTTGTGCCGGGGAGCCCCAGGTGGTACGTGAGGTAGGTGTACAGGGATGTCTCCCGGTGGAGTTCGCAGGACACTGGAGATAAGAGTAGATAATCTGAACTCTATACAGTAACTAATACTAATATTATAAATGCGAAAGTTTGGATGGATGGATGGATGTTTGTTACTCAATCACGCCAGAACGTCTGAACGGATGTGAGATTTGGCACAGAGATATTTCTGTGTCTGTGAGATAGGTCTGGAATAACATGTCATAGGCTACTTTGTATCTCGGAAAATTAAAGAGTTCCTGCGGGAACGAAAATCGTCAATCCACGCGGATGAAGTCGCGGGCATCAGCTAGTAATAATATACACCGTGAAATCTGTCCTTGTCCAAAGCTGACTAAGTACTTGTTAATGATGCAAATAATATGTCTATTCCAAGGCGATCGGATTCTGCAATTTTGTAAAGTTAATTACCTATTACCTGAGTAGATGATTGCTTAATTATGTAAGTTACTTAGGTACATGAACTGAAAAAGATTTCTTTTTAGGTCTACCTAATGTACCTAATATCAGATGAGATCACATTCATAAAAGCATGTATGTGATCACATACATTGTTTCGGAAAAAAAGGCCAACAAGAAAACATTAGAGTCTGCCTAGTGATTAGCTGGGAGTTGATTGTTCAACGTTTTAGGTATGTCTTATTCATATATTATGCGTTTATGCTTTGGGGCTACACAAAACTAGGCGAAATTTTGACGACCTCTCTGGCGATGGTGTGCGCCTATGGTGTGCGCTATGGTCTTATCCTAGGTCCCGGGTTCGATCCCCGGAATTTACCTACTTGAACTTGCTAATATCGTTTTAGGTACTCGTATGTCTTATTCATATATTAAGCGTTTATGCTTTGGGGCTATACAAAACTAGGCGAAATTTTGACGACCTCTCTGGCGATGGTGTGCGCCTATGGTGTGCGCTATGGTCTTATCCTAGGTCCCGGGTTCGATCCCCGGAATTTACCTACTTGAACTTACTAATATTCTCCATAACAAAACAAAAGAAAATAATATAATCCTCTGTAATTACCCAACGTGATTCGTTATATTTTTTTCATCCACTTTAAAATAATAATCTGTACTGGAGTCTTTTATGATTACTGTAATTTGTCGGTAGGTAGGTAATCATCTCAAGAAGGGCTCGTAAAGACTCTGTTATGTACTTAATAGATTTTTAATGAAATATGTTCATGACTTCGTCCGCGTCCTTTGTACGCGTCCGCGTACTTAAAAATGGAAATCATCCATCCATCCATTCATCTAAACTTTCGCATTTATAATAATTATTAGTATACATATAAATTTGTATAAATTTTAAAAGTAAATATTATTAGTTCAATTACTGCCTGGATTAGATTTCATTTAATTCTTATTTTAATATGCGTTTCTGTATTTTATAATTTTAATTATTTAAAATTGCATCCAGAACAGCATGAGTGAAGTAATTGAAAGTTGTCACTATCCATTTTACCGTCTTCTTTAGTGTAGGTATGCATATTAATTACATATTGCGACTCAGGGGTTTGCAGGCCACCACCACCACCACCACTACAGCCTCTTAACGTCCCACTGCTGGGCATAGGCCTCCACTCTCATAGGAGAGAGGGAATTAGAGCTTAGAACCACCACGCTTCTCCAATGCGGGCTGGCGGGCTTTAACGACTTATGAGGTATGTACGATACCCTAAACGTATGAGAATGGATACACGAAGTTGAGCTCTAATTCAATGCGGTTATGGTTTATTTTACCTTGAAGCCGAGCTTTAACGATTGGATCGTCAATCCTTACATGATTCCACCTCTGGACCTCGTGATCCGCAGTCGACTATGCTAACCGCTAGACCAACGAGGTAGTTGTTTTGCAGGCCAATTAAGTATCAAAAATATTACATATTGTTTATTAAACTTTAATAATAACTTTATTAATATTATTCATACTTAATTATTAGATATCAATATTTGTCTTCTTTTGATATAAAGGCGTTTTTTGTGTTCACCTCACGTTATTTTAATAAAATAGGTACAAAAAGTAGATTCTTATTAGAAAGTAGGTATGGTTTTAAACTTTTACTGATGGTAATAATAAAATAAAAACTTTACCAATCAATCGAAGCCCAAAGGTACATAAATAAGTTATCTCGATAAATACCTGTACATTTTTTCCCGTTCACGGTAAACTCTACGTAGGTCATAACGATATGCACTCGAGAACGAAACTAAGTTATCGTAGGTACAATTACCTATTCTGTTCTATAAGGCCTTGTTTCTAACATGTATCATTATTTAAAACGATAGGTACCTATGCCTCAAAGTAGTTGACGCAACGCATACGAGCAAAATTAAACAAATAACTAAAGTAAGTACATGGCTGGAAAACATTAGAAATTCGCAACTATTCGCAACACTAGCTGACTGCCATGTAAAAATTCATATTCATATTCATACTCATATTCATATTCATATTCATATTCATTTATTTTGCATTCCAATATAATTGTTATAGTAATTTACGTGTCAAGTAAATTGATTAGGAGTATGGAACGCGACGGCAATTTACCCATACAAACATATTTAACTGTTTCCTCCGTGGATAATTGCAAATTGCAATAGAGAAAATATTCTTGCACCTTAGAATCCATATCCATATCCGTATCCGTGCCATGTCGCTATGTTTTCCTTTTCGATATAAATTAATAATTTTAAGAATACGGATCCTTCAAAAATGGCCCAGTTTTTGCGCCATCATCAGACATCCCGCAAATTATAATCAAAAAAAGAAAAATGTACCGACATATTATATACTCGTGTGCCGACATAGCCTGTCTTCTTAAATTATTCTTGAAAAAAAAAATGGTCGCATAAAACTGTTTTACACGCATAGCTATTGGGCTAGTTTGGGAATCGTTGCACCAAAAAAAATATTGCAAGTTAATTTAAATTTAAATACCTACATTTCTTTATCATTATACAAAAGTAGCATTTGGATTTAATTAAGAATTAATATGTATATAGTCCGGAGTTGGAAGTTGGCAGTGTTTCACCCCCGTGCCTCGGAGAGCACGTAAAGCCGTCGGTCCCGGTTATTATCACTAACATGATAATAGTCGTTCAAGCCCGCCAACCCGCATTGGAGCAGCGTGGTGGGTCTAAGCTCTAATTCCCTCTCACCTATGAGAGTGGAGGCCTGTGCCCAGCAGTGGGACGTTAATAGGCTGTAGTGGTGGATGTATATAATATAAATAGTTGAAGTTAGTATTGATTCATCTTTGAAATAAGATCTAAAATCGCCTATTTGTTACTATCAGTGCGTATATAAGGTCTGATTTTATAGAACTTGCCAACGATGTTGTAAAGGATGCTCGAAAGCCGAGGGAAACGCTCTGTCGTTCTCAAGAAAATTTTATTCCGTCTTAGTTATTAAAACAATTACCATGACAACGCAACTGACAACTTTTTCTTCTCATTTACATTGACTAAAAAGTTTCAATATATTTTATTATTCGCGTCGCTTACATAGCCCGCCCCAGTGCTGGGCTCAGCACTCTTCTCCAACCGGCAACACTGCGACGCGTGCCACAGGTCTTCTCAGCAGCCCCGATTTAGTCCTCACGTCTACGACTCGCACGCGCCCGTCCTTGCCTGGCAGCACAGCTTCGACGACGCCTCGAGGCCACACTCCCCGAGGCATGTTGGGGTCCACGATGACAACCAGGTCACCAACCTGCAGGGACTTGGATTCTGCCTGCCACTTCTGCCTTGGGATCATCTGGGGTAGGACTTCTTTCAGCCAGCGACGCCAAAACTGATCTGCTAAGAACTGTGAAATGCGCCACTGCTTCCTCAGGAAAAGGTCGGAGTCATCGAAGTTTCCGAGTACAGGGAGGTTTGAGGAAGAACCTAAAAGAAAATGGTTAGGAGTTATGGCTTCTGTGGTTGAGGGTTCCACAGATACATGAGTGAGTGGACGACTGTTGACTATCTGTTCCACTTCTGCCATCAAAGTGATCAAAACTTCTTCTCTTGGTGCTCGTTCTTTCAGGATGACCTTGACTGACGTCTTGACACTTCGGATTAACCGTTCCCATGCCCCTCCCCAGTGCGGACTGCTTGGAGGTATGAACTTCCACGTAGTGCCATAGTTTACAGCCTCTCTCTTCAATACATCTTGATCTAATTCTTCTACTGCCTTCTTCAGTTCAGTTTCAGAACCCCTCAGGTTTGTGCCGTTGTCTGAGTACAAAACCTGGGGCCAGCCTCGCCTAGCCGCCATTCTCCTCAGGGCCATGATCAGGGAATCAGTGGTAAGCGTTTGTACCATTTCTATGTGTATAGCTCGTACTGTCATGCACGTAAATAATACTCCGTATCTGAAATGATGCTGCCGTCCAACAGCTATTGTCATTGGGCCGAATAGATCCAATCCACAGAAAGTAAAGGGTCGTTGATGGTGTGCCAATCTAGCTTCCGGCAAATCTCCCATTCTTGGTGGTTTCGGCTGTGCCTTGCGGATTCGGCATAACACGCATTTGGTTACTAAATTTCTAACTGTTGGACGAAGACGCAATATCCAAAATCGTTGCTTTATTTCATTAACTACCGTTTCGTGATTTCCAT
This sequence comes from Erebia aethiops, assembly GCA_923060345.2. NCBI lineage: Eukaryota > Metazoa > Arthropoda > Insecta > Lepidoptera > Nymphalidae > Erebia > Erebia aethiops. The sequence goes on along the minus strand of OV281080.1, from coordinate 20,865,777 downwards.
GGGCATATTTTACATGGTAGTGCATAACAATAAGCTTAGCTATGTGATGACGACTGTCCAATATTATAGGTTGCTTCGTCTCTCTTGATATTCCAGGTGCAGCGTTGATGCGGCCACCCACCCGAAGAATTCCATGCTCGTCTAGGAACGGTGTTAAGGTAAGTAACTTGCTTTTCTTATCTAATGGTTTTTCTTTTTTCAGGTTTTCGAGTTCTTGGGGAAATGACTGCGCCTGTGCGTATCTCATTAGCAGCTGTTCCGCGCGCTTCATCATAGCACCGTCAACTTCACCGGTAAGCTTCTTACATTTCTTATTTACAAACGATATTACTACGCAAGTAGATTTCAGTAGACGTAGCCATGATGAAAATCTCTCAGGTTCCGGACAGGCAGGTAAGCATGCACTAGTGATTTCTATTGTAGTCACGTATTCTGTGCTATATTGACTTGATGTAGACGCCTTCATCAGGTCCTCAGGCCATTCACTCTTGTCCCGTGAAAGAAAGGACGGTCCGTATAGCCACTCGCCGTTGAAAACCTCCATGTCGCAAACTTCTCTAGTCGCAGCGTCTGCGATGTTCAGTTTAGTCGGCACGTAACGCCATTCGGTCAAAGACGTAAGCTCATCAATTTCTCCTAGTCGATGCGCTACGAACGTTTGATAATTTCGCGCGTTATCTTTAATCCAGTGTAGTACAGTAGTCGAATCGCTCCAAAAATATCTTCTCTGTGGTTTAATTCTATGTTGCTTTATTATTGTGTCTGCTAACCTAGCTCCCAATACAGCTGCTTGCAGCTCAAGCCGTGGTACTGTTAAAGATTGTTTTACCGGCGCCACTTTGCATTTGCTTGCAATGAATGCGACGCTCCTGTGTTTGTCATTACAGCGCCAGTAGGCGACGGCGCACATAGCTTTAGGCGAAGCGTCACAGAAGACATGCAATTCTAATTGTTCGTACGCGTGGACAGACGGTATATTCGGTGCATTCAGTGCATCATCTTGCGGCTCGCTTGCACGCGTGGCTGCTAGATAATGACGTGGTAAGCTAACTTGATCAATGTTCTTAAGCAATTTTAACCACTCAGTCCACTTGACATAAAGTTCGCTTGTAAGTGACTCGTCCCAGTCGATACCGGTTTGCCATGTCTCCTGTAGTAATATTTTACCTTTAATAGTAAATGGCGACAAAAATCCGAATACATCAAATATCGACATTATAACTCGTAGCATTTCTCGTTTCGTAGGTATTTTATCACCCGAGACTATATTAGCGGGAATGCGCTTGAATGATACATCGAATCCTAGTACATCTCTTTTAGGGAACCATATTAAACCTAAAGTACGTTCCGAGTTCTGTTCAATATTGAACCTCACTGCTGTAGGCCCTAAAGCCTCAGTCGGAAGGGACTCCAAGATTTCTTCACGATTGCTAGTCCAATTTCTTATCTCGAAACCGCCTTGACCGTGAATAAATGAAATATCTTTTACTATTTCTCTTGCCGCTTCTATGCTATGAAGGCTGTCGATATAATCATCCATGTAGTGCTGCTCACAGATCGCTCGTACAGCGGCCGGATTTGACGACTCAAATCTCTGTGCGTTCTTGTTTTTTATGAACTGAGCAATAAAGGGTGAACAGTTCGCGCCAAAAATCAAGGATGTCATAGCGCAGATTTTTAATTTTTCCTTAGGGTTGTCACGCCACAAAAAACGTAAAGCATCTTGATCTTCGGGTATAATCTTTATCCTTAAAAACATATCCTTTATATCTCCTATTACCCCAATCATCTGTTCCCGGAATCGCATCATTATACCTAGAAGTGAAACGAGCAAATCTGGGCCCTTTAACAGGTAATCATTGAGGCTTAAAGTCTGGTATTTAGCAGCTGCATCAAACACCAAGCGTAACTTCTTTTTGTTTGGATTATCGACGCCGAAATGTGGTAAGTACCAGGTTCTTGGACTCGTAGATACGTCTGGTATCTCTTTGGCAAAATCGTTCTGAAACAAGTGATCGATCCTCTCTTTGTATCTCATAGCATAACCGTCGTCAGCTTGCATCTTTCTTTCTACACCTTTCAACCTCGACATTGCGGAAGGAAAAGAGTTAGGCATCCTAGCGTCGCAATTTTTCCATGGTAGCCCAACGTACCACCTTCCGTTTATCAACTTACTTGTCTTTTCCAGGAGAGCCTTAGCTTGCAGGTCATCGGCGTTCTCTCGAGGTGCAGCAGTAACACCTAAGGAATCAACAGCGAAAGAACGTCGGACTTCTTCATGCATTTCTCTGAGGAAATACTCACTTTCGATATCCAAGTCGCGCTGGTTAGTGCTGAGTAGCAGGGTGGAGCGCAACAGACTACGAGAAGCTTGCGCTCTGGTACAACCATGAAGACACCATCCAAGTGGGGTAAGAGTAGCAAACGGTTCCCCTGGTTTACCTTCAAGTACTTGTAATGGTAATAATAAATGGTAGTTGTCCTGCCCTATTAATATCTGCGGCTTAGAATATTGACGAGTAATCTGATTTTCAATTTCAAAAATATGCCTATATTGTTCTATGCATAAATTGGAGGTATCCTGCGCTGGCAGGTCTAAGTTTTCAACGCTGTTCGCTTCAAACGTAAATAACTGTCCATCTCTGTTCGATACAGTCATCTTCACTATCTCGACATTGCGCTCGACCGCGTGACCAATCCAGGCGCCGCATACCCGCATACATTTCTTATGACCATGCAGGCCGACTCGAGCGGCGAGTTCCGAACTAACTAGCGTAACCGTCGATCCGTCATCAAGCAGCGCTGAAGTTGTCTCGATTCCTTGCGGCCCGTGTACTTGCACCTTTATCATTTTTAGAAGTACTCGGCAGTTAGCGTCCTTAATATGAGTGATTTGTTGCGTATCCGCGCTCGGTTGTTGTTCAATCGCTTCAGTCGCGGCGGTATTATTTTCCTGTAGCGAATTGTTGCGATTAAACTTGTAGTGCAAAAGTTCGTGATGTGCTAATTCACACCCGTTTTTTCCACACTTCTTTGCAGGGCATGTTTCACGGCTGTGACTCGTTCGTGGTACCTTCAAACATTGAAAACAGATACCGTACCTCTTAGCGTGACTCCAACGGTCTTTACGAAGTGCTTTCTTGAATACCTTACAATCTGGTAAATCATGTTTCGGCGCGCGGCGGCAAAATCGACATTTCGTATCTTCCATGCTAGATTCGCTTTGTAGTAATACGTTGTGTGATTTATTCGCGTAGCTTTCATTGTACTTACGTCTATAATTACTTTGATCGGGCTTAGTACAATTAATGTTCACCGCGGTTTTTGTTGTTTTAACGGCTTCCTCCCTTAAAAAGTCTGAAAGTATAACAAGTTTAGCCTTAGAGCCGTCAATAAGAAGAGGATAGCTGTAGTCCGTCCATTTTGAAAGCAAAACCGTGGGGAATTTAGACAATACAGCCGACATTATGTTCATGTTTCTTAAGTACTCATCCTCGCCGATGGAAATAACTGCTGCTACGAAGTTCTGAACTTTGACCGAGAACTTAACTATATCTTTATGATATTCCTGTGACATGGTAGGTAACTTTTGGATATCGTGCACAATTCTGGAAATAATTACGTCCGGATTTCCAAACTGTAGCTCAAGTGCAGACATTACAGTGTCGGGAGTAGTGGCGCCAATCAGTAAAGCTGTTACAGCTTCTTTCGCCGGTCCACGTAGGCAGCTACGCAGCCTCCACAGATTTTCTCTAGGTGTAAAATTACATACGTCTGTAGACTCGGTGTAGGCCTGTTTAAAGTGTAGCCACTCTAGTGGGTCACCCGAAAATACCGGTAGGTCCTTTTGAGTGCTGATACGACTAAGCAATCTGGTATTTGGTGCGTTGTTTTTGGAGATAGCTGCAATATCCTTCAGTGCGCTAGCCAGCATGTGAACAGTGCTTACAGTGCCACCGCCTCCAGCGGCGGGCGGGCACAGCTCGCCCAAATCTTGACCATCTTGCTGGACGGGCTGTGCTAAAGTTCCATGGTGACTGCGCTCCAACCATCTCTCTACTTCACTATTAGTGCTACGCACCTCACCTTCATCCGCTTGAGAACAATGCTCCTCTTCGAGTGCCGCTAAATCCGCTTGGAGCTTCTTATCTATAAGCTGCATGTTTATGAGCGCTTTTGCTTCTGCGGCCGCTAGCTCCAGCTGTCTCTTTCTAGCTAAAATACTTGACGAGCTAGACTTCGACTTACTTTTTCTTGAGGCGATACTCGGTTCTTTTCTTACAGCTGCAACCTTTTCTGTTTGCTGGTTCTGTTCCCCCTCCTTTTGCGCCTGCTTCTTTGCGGAGCTACGTGTGTTCACCATCGTTGGTGGTGGAGTGTGGAACATTACCCAGAGATCCGGTTCGAAGACCACTTTGTAAAGGATGCTCGAAAGCCGAGGGAAACGCTCTGTCGTTCTCAAGAAAATTTTATTCCGTCTTAGTTATTAAAACAATTACCATGACAACGCAACTGACAACTTTTTCTTCTCATTTACATTGACTAAAAAGTTTCAATATATTTTATTATTCGCGTCGCTTACAGATGTTTTAGAGAACAAACTTATTATTTGAAAAAAACCTACCTTTTATAAAATTTTTGAAATAAAAAAAAAACACAAGAAATCATGGAAAACACCCTTCACTTAGATATAGACAAATTTTATAAAATCAGATTTCACATAAGTAGGTACCTATTTAAGCGCGCGCGGGTGATAAAAATAAAATATTTCGATTGCACTTTTAGCATAAAACAAAAAATAATAATAACCGTTGATATTAATGTGTATAGAATAATGGTACTAAAATTCTACATCAATGAGAATAATAGAATATAATATACCTACATACTTACCATAATATGTATGTTTTTCATAGGACGTTTTTTGTGGGAAAATTCTCTTATTTAAGAAATTGTTTTAAGTGAAATTTGGATGTAAATCGAATCAATAAATAATTTATTTTAAGGTATTTATTTGTTTTTTTTAATTTAAGTTTGAATAATGTAATTTGGTTGTTTAATTATTAGAAATTGGTTTTATGGTACTTCTGTATTATTTTGTTAGAGGCCTACATCGATGTGTTGTGATGGCCTAAGTGTTTCGTATAATTGAATGACTTTGGAAATTGGATGAGTTTTTATGATGCAATAGTAAACGTGTAATATCGAAGCGAATAACTTTTTTTTATTTCTCCTTGGATGCAGATACGCGTATGTATCAAATCAATACAATATCGCTTAAATTTGAAGGCAACCTTATTCAATACATTATACAAATCAAGTCGGTTAAAATAAAAATAAACAATTAACATGGAAAACTTTTATTTAAAATATTACGAACAATAGGAAAACACAGCAAACCCTATGTTTGCGTAAGGTTGCGTCTAATTGAAAATGCTGACACCCGTATGTTTCGAATCAATATAGCTTAAATTTGAGGGCAGCCTTACGCAATACATTATACAAAACAAGTCGTTTATAAAAATAAAAATAAAATGGAAAACTTTTATTAACAAATAACGAATAATAGAAAAACAAAACAAACCCAATGTACAACTAAGGTTCGTCCAATTGAAAATGCAGACACGCGTCATGTATGTAGGTATTTGTATGTATCCAATCAATTCAATTTGAAGGCAGCACAGCAAAACAAGTCGTATAAAATATAAAAATAAAATGGAAAACTTTTATTAAAAAATAACGAACAATAGAAAAACAAACAACAAAGAAATGGCTAATTCATAATTGTACAAGTACCTACGCGATCATTAAACTAATTTAAAAGAACAAAATCTAGTGTCGTCTTTATCCGCAGGGAGCATTATGAAAGTCCTGCTGATAAGAAAAAAATCAGTTCTGTCATTTAATTTAGTTCATACGTCTTAATAGATCTTGTACAATAGAATTATACTCCCACAAATTTATCTGATCCGGTGACAGCGTCGCTAGTTAGATATGAAAAATAAAGTAAAAGCAAAAACTAAACAGGCATAAAAATTAGTGCCAATCTTGGATAAGTTTGGCGGACTAACGCTGAGTTGCACGAAACAATTCCAAAAATTTAAGTACAGATTAAACTAATTTAATCGCAAGCATTGTATGAATTCTTGTGATTAAATTAGTTTAATCACTACTTTAATTTTCAAATTTGTTTCGTGCAACTCAGTGTATGTATTACACACTTTTAATCCTTTAAACATGGTAAAAACTAATTTAGAGCAACACACAGCCATGGAATCAGCGTTCTATGGCTTTCTTTAGTTCTTTAGCTAAAACTATTCGCAGTTCTATAGTCTGTGGAGTCGCAATGCCATAGAACTGTGTCACAGAAAAGAGACATAGGTAAGACGTAGCAAGGTGTGTCTTTTTATACGAATGCCTTTAAAAAGGAGTATATTGTTTTCAGGGTTCACGTATGTATGTATGTATGTAGGGAGTTTGTATATTCCACCATAACTTCTATACGCCTGAACCGATTTTGATAAATGAGGTATATCGTTAGAATCCCTAGCTTATTTCGGGTGACATAGCCTAGTAAAATTTAAAAAAAAATGATGGGTTGACCATGGTCCCGCATTAAAGACTAAAGTTGAAAAAAAAATTCGAAAATAAGATTAACTATATAATCATCATCTAGAAAATGATGAGTAGATTCCAAAAATATATAACACTATAGTTCAATATCCAGTGATTCACAAAAAAATATCATTTAATAAAAATGTGAATAAGATTCCAAAGGTAATTCAATACGGGCTACGGCAGAGCAGTTGTATTTTTTAATAATTTTAATTATGGTCACATCTAAGGTGGATAGAAAATGTTCTAATTTTGTTACTGCTGGTCCAACGCATTTTGCACCACGTCGATGCGAATAATATGCGTTTGATCAAAATTGTGTAGGAACTTCAAGCATATAATCAACAGGGAAGGTTATGAAGTGCCCACCCTACCCCGTGCCAAATGCACAAGACAGTTTCATTATATTGTCATTCTAGATGAATAAAATGACAAGATGACTTGTCCTAACATACTTTTTTTTTAATCCACTACAAGCTAGCCCTTGACTACGATCTCACCTGATGGTAAGTGATGATGCAGTCTAAGATGGTAGCGGGCTAACCTGTTAGGGGCATGGCAGTTATATTAAACCCATACCCCTTCGGTTTCTACACGGCATCGTACCGGAACGCTAAGTCGCTTGGCGGCACGTCTATGCCGGTTTATAGGTATAGTTTGCTAATTTTTGTTTCTACCACGCGTAACTACAGTTGGTCAAATGCTTGAAGTTTAGAAGTGACGACAAAATTTACTTGAATAAATTAATTTATTGTGATAACTGATACTCGGTATGTTTGACGTCCAGCGCTTTTAGTATTGACTCCGAAGTAAGAGGAATTTCTGGAAAGAAAAGAAAAAGTTTTGTATACTTATACTATTAATACGTAGGTAGGCTAGGTACATACAGTACCCGGCAGTAAATATTGCACATCGAGCTTTAGAAAGAAATAGTCGGTTGCGTCGGCTTCGTAGAGCGTCGTCTCTGTCACTCAGACTCAGTGTCAAAACGTCACATACGAGTGACAGAGACGACGCCCTACGAAGCCGATGCAACCGACTATTTCTTTCTAAAGCTCGATGTGCAATATTTACTGCCGGGTACTGTACCTACTGGGGCTGATTCTGTTGTACACAATCTCTAAACTAAAATGACAGCATTAAAATATTGTTAACCCTTTCATAATATTCCCTACGGAAAGGGAAACTAGATTTAAATCTGTCATTTTAGTTTAGTTTAGAGATTGTGTTATACAGCCACATAGGCTGACTCACCCAGGATTTACATGGGTGAGTCATTTTGCCATTAAAATATAAATAAGAAATAGGTAATAAATTATTAATGTCCTCGGACCGAATTTCAGCCACGGCGGCGCCCAATCTCTACTTCTACAGACATCTAATCAGCCATCTGCGCGGGAGATGTTACATTAAATCTAGTGCACAAAATATGTGTGTACACAGGTACCTACTCTATTCCTTTACTCTCATAGCCCGATGGGATGGAAAATCCGAAACGACCGGAGAGAGATCAGGCGCAAGACCGACGGCTTTAAGTGCTCTCTGAGGCATGGGGGTGAAACACCGGGAACTCTTCATTTGCAGTCAAAAGAAAGAGGCAAAATAATATACAGATACTTTGCCATACAACAACCATCGATACAATCAGGCAGAGTTTATTGCATACATTTCATCCCGGAATATAATATCATTTCCGAGGGATTATTAAAAACCCTAATATCTTTCTCTCTGCGTCATATTCCTCAATAGGTAGGTACTGAAGGTCGTGACCTCTTTCCATTATTCAAATAATGGTAGGAGTTTTCTTGAGTTAATAAATATTGCGGTGGGTTCCGACGTCCTTCCGCATACTACTCAACTAAGAGTATTTAAACTCTTTGGTTTTGTAACGATCGACTGATATGCGTTGTCACAACTGGGCCACTTGTCCCTCGTCTAAAAAACCTCGTCTAATGCACACGGTTCAAGTCTCAGATACCTATCATCTATTAAGGAAATGAGCTGCTACTCACCAAGATCAATCCATTCTTTAGGATCGTATCCAGATTCCTTGCGCGATTCCATGATACACTGTCTCAACGCGTAAATCACACCGTACGATGTTACAATGCCCATCTCTCCTACGGCTGCAAATTAATAAGTTGGTAGGTACAGTTCCACAAACTCTTTTGGCCCGGTGTCCAAAATTGGAACTAAGTTATACTTGTATGACTGTTCGTTTTTTTTAGTTTTATTAGCAACTTTAAATATGATAAGAGCGAAGCTGTCACCTTTATACAGTTAAGTGTTACTTAAAGTAAACTCATCGACTGCTCTTCATTCTTTTAAGTGCAAATACCTTAGGTTATTATAAGTAGGTAACTGCAGTCCAAAGCACTGCTAGATAATCGATGGAGTCAAATCCACGCTCTTTTGTCATTTACATAAACTTTAACTGTCATCAACGTACGTAGGCACAGCGAAGCCTATCCATACCAATATTATAAATGCGAAAAGTGTGTCTGTCTGTCTGTTACGCTTTCACGGCTCATCCGTTCAACCGAATTTCATGAAATTGGGTAGGTTGTATCCCCGAAAATTAAAAAGTTCCCGCGGGAATAACAAAAAACTTAAACCACGCGGACGAAGTCGCGGGCATCAGCTAGAAATTAATATACTTAACAAAATACTAACGAAGAACTTATCATTAATGACAGAAGAACAGGTAGAATCATAACATTTCATAAGTGCCAAGTTGAAATTCGTTTCATAAAATAAAGTAGATCTTACCTTTAGACCCTAAAACACCTTTAGGATTTTTAGAATTGTATCTCAAATGTACATTGAAGATAGCTGGAATATCCTTGATCAGGTAAACTTCGTACTTGAGGGCATCATCTGACAGCAATTTTCCTGTTTTTTTATCGTACACGAAATGTTCATGTGTCAAATAGCTCAACCCTTGTACATATCCGCCTTCAACCTGAAAATTATATTGAGGAATTAACTTTTCACATCAAATATAAGCTCATTTGATCGAGTTACTTTTACTTCGAGTCCCTTGACATGGAAGGTCCGTGGCATTTTGGTTCCCGCGAGAACTCCTTAATTTTCTGGGCCTATGTGTTATTCCAGACTATATTCCTATCTCTGTGCCAAATTTCGTCCAAATCCATTCAGCCGATCTGGCGTGATTGAGTAACAAACATCCATCCATCCAAATTTTCGCATTTATAGTAGGTATTAGTATAGATTTGCTCAAAGTCGTATATATTGCCATACCTAGCTACTGTTACCCATTATAAATCTAAAAGTAGCTATGGATATCTGTTTCTTATTTTTTCACGGCTCAACCGAATTTAAACCAATCGAAATTACGGGCAAATAAATAAACTTACCTACACTTATAATTTAAGTAATTATCCAGTTAAGTAAAGTATATTTAATTATAGCTATGAAAGTATTTATTTAGGAACATCAAAGAGTTCCCACATTGTATTCGAAGACCTACATCCACGCAGGCGAAACTGTCATCAGCGTTTATAAGGTAAATGATCTCGATTAAGATACACGATACAAATTTTATTTTAATTGTTATTTACCTGACCAACATCGATATTAGGATTGGCACTCAATCCAACATCCTCCAATATGTCACATCTATTAAGTTGAAACTTGCCCGTAATCACATCCAATTGGACCTCACAAGCACTAACTGCAAACGCACTGTAATTCTTCAAATCTGATTCCATGTCAGTCATCGTGTATTTCGCAGTCAAATCAACTTCCTCATCCCCTGCTGTTTTAATCAACTCAGACCATGTTGGGTTACCCATTCGAACTTTTATAGGATTTAGTCTCTCCTTCAGCATGTTGCATGCTTTTATTACTGAGTAGCAAACGCATTCGCTCACGATACTAGAGCCGGAGAAAACGTTATTCGCTGCTACGAAAGAATAGTGGGGCATAACTGATACTGATTCAAGTGGTATTCCCAATTCATAAGCGCACACTTGGGCAGCTTTAGTGTTGACACCCTGACCCATTTCAACTCCACCTGTCGATATAGTAACCGTACCATCACCACGATAGATGGACACCATGGCTGTGTAGTTCCCATAATATTGTACGGGGAATAGCATAACGCTCATATTGATAGATTTCTTCATCCATCTATTGTTTTTATTGAAAGCTTTGATTTCTTCTAGTCTTTGTTCATAGTTAGCCTTTTCTTTTAAGATTTTCATGAGTTCTGGTAAATCGTTGTCTTCAGTTCTCATGTTGACCAGACGAACATCAGTGGGATCTTTATTTACGGCAACAGCTATATGTTCCATAATGTTTTCAATGCTCACAATGCCTTCGAATGTACCTGAAATATTAATTAATAAGTAGATAAGATTAACAATTTTAATAAATACGTATTTTGCATACTGCACCGTAGATGGGAAGATGAAATTAAACAGACCGCAGGACCGAACTGGCGAAGAGTAGCGCACGACCGAAAACATTGGCGGGAGCTAGAGGAGGCCTTTGCCAACAGGCAATCCGAAATACGTGACATTTTATTCTTTATTCTTTATTGTTTATATGGTACACACAACAGGAAATAACTACAACATTTCAGGTAAGTATTAAATAATAGGATCGGTTCTAAGTTATAACCCAAAACATGTGCACACATCATGACTTATACACAAAAAAATATAACATAAATAGAAAAGACTAGTGAATGAATGACGATGAAAAGAAATCGATATCTAAGTGTTTGAAGTTATAAATACAAATCAGAGAAATTAAGCATAGAATTTATAAATTGATTGACAAAGTATGAACAACAATGATTGACAATTTAAAGACAGTAAAATGCATTACAAAATTACAAGAAGATACTATTTCATACAATTAAAAATGTGTTTTTTAAATGCACTTATTCTATTATTGAAAATGTCTATATTAACATTGCGGTCGTTTTTAGCAAGATCATTGTAAAGGCGACACATGCGAACGATGGGATTGAAAAAAGAAGTATTGTTCATGTAGACATTAAGGGCGAAGGGTCTTGGTTTTCTAATTCTGTAATTAATATTTATATTTATCGATGAGAGTAAGGTAGGAGAGTCTATTTCAGAATGAATGATCTTGTGTAAGTATAACAGATGGAAGTGTTTACGACGAAATTCTAGAGCTTGCATTCCAAAATGTTCCAGTCGATCATAGTAAGTTGTATTTCTGTGGCCATAGTTAAAACGAAACGATAAAATTCGTAAAAATTTTCTTTGAACAGATTCCAACCGATTGCTATGAACAGCATAGTATGGTGACCATATTATTGAATTGTATTCCATAATACTTCGTACTATTTTGTAAAAAAAATTAAGTTAGGTACTTGACATTTATATTTTTCATTAATTTTTAATTCAATTTTCCAAAATAATAATATTATAATAACTACAAGATTGACACCATAAATATCTAAACTATTCTGCAAAATATTCTGTATGACGTAAAAATGTATTTATTTATTTATTAATGTAATGTTTATTTAATCACATGTTTTCGGAAATAAAGGCTATTTTTATTTTATTTATTTTGTTTTATTGCACGATAGGCTTGCGCTTGACGACAATCATGCTAATCACAAAGCAATGATGAGGTCTAGGTTGGAATACGCTTGCCTAGAAGGTACTTAAGTTTTAAGTGGCAGGGAATTTTAGACACCACCGCGGCCTTGCGTCTTCATTCTAGCTGGGTGTGGATTGTCCACCTACAGGCGGGTAGCTGCCAACGCGGTACATCCAATGCGGGGTCGCCATCCCTGCACCTCAGGACCCCAACATCTAATTGTTAATCCGAAAGAAAGGGTGTCTGCTATTTGAAAGCGGCAGTTACTGTACAGTTACGTACAATTTTAAAAACGATAGATGTTTTTTTTTTGAACTACCTATTTACTCCAGTTCTTATGTACTCCACCCATTGCCAGCTTCGAAACCTGTCGAAATGTGACTCTGTTACTTTCTTCTACGGATCTTCTCATTTCTGATTTCGTCACGTAAAAAAACTCGGAGCATATTATGTTAATTAAACCCATTTGTTTTCGTATAATTTCCTATTTAACTCTAACTCATTTTAAATTCAACAGCTTACCAGGGGCTCTAGCGTAACTATTAGACGGTAAGTCGGTAAGGACAGCGTATGTCTTCAAACCAAAATTATCAGCATCGTAGCAGTGCGAAAAGCTACCCAAGGCGAAATCCAAAACGTACTCGTTATGAGAGCAACCATCGTCCTCCGTAATTGATGCGTTCAAGTATTGAATCTTCCCGTTGTCATCTACTCCGGCCTGTAATACACAATCTTCAAGTATCAAAAATGTACCAACCAAACATGTCTAATATTTAGGGCGGTATTTCGTAGGCCCAAAGTAACAGCGAAAATTCGGCAGGGTCAATTTGGGAATTTATAATTTCTGGTCTTACTCTGGATCTTGTGGGAGGCTTCGGCTGTGGCTAGTTACCCTAGCCACGGCAAAGACGTACCACCAAGCGATTTAGCATTCATGCACGCTGCCGTGTAGAAACCGATGGGGTTTTATAAAACTGCCATACTCCCAAAAGGGCCTTGTTACTAGTGGAATAAAAAAAATAACTTCTGTACGCTTACTCTAAGTTTTTATATTGCAAATACGATTGATCGACGTGAGAGCTCGACTCGCCAAGTGTAAGCGAACGTCAAAGTAAAATGGACCCAAAAGATCTTGCTTTAAAGTCACAAACTCAGCGTTTGGAGCGCTGGCTGTGAATAAATATACTAAATGATGAAATGAGCTCTAAAACGATGCGTTAAGGTTTATTTTACTTTAACGTTGGCTTACACTTGGCGAGGTGAGCTCTCACGTCGATCAATCGTATTTGCAATGTAAAAACTCAGAGTAAGCGTACAGTTAAACTAAGTGTATTCACCTAGTCTGTTGGTCTATAGTGGTTAGCCTGTTCGACTGCGACCGGTGAGGTCCCGGGTTCGAGTCTTGGGTCGGGCCATAACAAGTAAGTATTGGGTTTTTCTGACAAGAAATTCCCAGTACTAGCCCGGAGTTTAGAAAGCCGTCGTTCTCCTGATCTCTCTCCAGTCGTGTCGGATTTTCCGTCCCATCGGGCTATGAGAGTAAAGGAACAGAGAGTGCTCCGTATGTGCGCTCTCTTGTGCACTATAATCCCGCGCAGATGGCTAATCTCTCAGAAGATAGGCCGCCGTGGCCGAAATTCGGTCGGGAGGACATTATTATTATTCACCTCATACTCGCACTGGAAAGGCAGTCTCCTCCCCGCTATAGTAAGATTAGTCTGCAGTGGCAGCACGAATCTGCAAGGGCGATCCATATTCTTCGCGACGATTGCGCTCGCGCACGCTACTTGCACGTTACGACTGACTTTCCCGCCGAAACCACCTCCAATGCGAGGAACTTTAACGTGGACACTGAAAGTAAAATGTTTTTGGTCTCGATAGCGTAAGTAAAATAACAAAATACTTGATTGGGTTGTGACTTCGGAGACATCCGCAACGTACATGGTTCAGAAGAAAAAAAAATAGCTTTTTTTTCCAACACAAGTTTAGCCTTTGACTGCGATCTCACCTGATGGTAAGTGATGATGCAGTCTAAGATGGTAGCGGGCTAACCTGTCGGGGCATGGGTATTTTCTTCTCACAAGCTATAGGTACGTTTCTAATGCAAAAAACCGCATCTCAATCAGCCCAGAACTTTTTGTGTAAAATAGTAACATATTATTGTAAAATTAAAATCATAGACTACAGCTCAGCTCGGTTATCTATGGTCCTAAAATATAACTAAGAACCTTCTCACAAGCTATACACATCTAATGCAAAAAACCGCATCTCAATCGGCCCAGTACTTTTTGAGAAAAATGGTAACAAATAAGTGCACAAACAAACAAACAAACACCTCTTAGGGAAAACACATATACCGTCTCCGTTTCGTCGAGGGTAAAAAGGATCCACGATCCCCGACAATGAAGGAACAACGAGAGGAAGGACCCGTTTGTATTGCCAGTAGCCCCGTACCCTACTATAGTCAAAAGATAAAATTTCATAAACTTACTCGCTTTCTTGCATATTCACACACTTAGCTACTGCAATTTGTGTCAAATCTATCCATTGTGATGCATCATGAATCACCATGCCTCTATCACGTGGGATCGCTACACACGACAACGTTTCCAAATAATAATGATACTGAGCTCCCAATTCGATCAGGCCTTTAACAACTTTCTTAACGTTTTCGCCTCTGCCTTTTGGTTCGATCGTAGGACCCGACAGGATTCTATCGCTGAATTTTTTAGCTTGATTAATAGTTAAAATTGGCGGTGTATTAACAAGATTCTTGTATGTAACTTTAACTTTCTTAGCTGCATCTATGGCTAGCTGATGGCTTTCAGCTACAACTATTGCTACTGGTTGTCCGTAGTACTTTATATCCTCATCTCCCAAAATGGGCTCATCTTCAGTTTGAAGTTGTATACCGGGGAAGGTAAAAGAGTTTTTTCCAGGTATATCTTTAGCTGTATAAACTGCGCATACGCCTTCTAATTTCTGAAATTTATTAGAACATTTACATATTAAGCTAACTTTAATAATATTTTTTAACTTGAAAACTTAAAAAGTCGATAACTTGGTGGTGCAGGTTTTAAAAGTGATTCTCTCTGAAAGTCTCGGGTTTGATATCGGGCTAACTCAATTTGGGAATTTATTTTATCTATATTCGCTGTGTTATGGCTATAGTTTGATGGGTTACCATCCTACCGATTGAGCGTTCTGATGCGATGCTATGTTGAATCCGGACCCCAGCTTTAGGTTTAATAAGAACTGAAGTATGTAAAATCCAAAGATTTTAAAAATTTAAATAAACATATTACAAGTGAATATTGGAATGGTCAAGTAAATCTACCACCATAACTTAGTTCGAAATGACTTGTCATAATATTATATTGAGAAGAACCAGTATGCATTTCAGTGGTTTCTCTTTTCTTTCACTAAAGTCCACTCTCTTCTACCATTAACTTATTCTTCGACTATAATTTTACAACAGGCAATTCGAGAACATATCCTTCTAGATTTTTAAACGCGTTTGAGGGCAATTTAAAAAATACAAGAAAATTTTGGCTCACCAAGGCATTTTCAACGTCCACGTAATCTACAGCGCCGTTATGAACTGTGGATAGCACAAACGTCCCGAATACTTCATGCGGCTGTGGCGGTATACTGTTCACGTAGTGGGCCTCTCCAGAACTTTGTATGATAGCTTCCAGTTTCTTCACCGGCTGATTGAGGGGGTACAACGTAGGATCTGTTTGGAAGACCTGCGTGCCGCTGGATAAAGGTCTGACGATTAGTTGACCACCAGATTGGAACCGTGGGCAAACATTTTCTTCAGGAGCAAGACTAAGAACGAGCTGAAAAATTATTCAAACTGTTATTTTCGACACTGTTCGAACTGTTATTTTATGTGACTAGACGATGATCAGCGTGGAAATGAAAGAACGAGATGTTTAATTAGCTATAATCCACCACTGTAGGCAAATCTATGTGGCTAATATATGACAGTGTGGCAGTCGGTTCAACAGATGGACCGTGAAAGTGTAGCAGACAAACAGACAGACGTAGTTTCGCATTTATAATATTATTATGGATTATACTAAGCTTGAGATTAATACGGGTCGGACCGCTAAGCAAAATTTATTTGGAATGACAATTCATCGAACGTACTCATTTCATCCTATTTACAATATTTTGAAGTAGACGTTCTTCAGTCACGACTTGAGAAGTCCGGATATATTTTTTGTGGACGAAAGTAACTTACTTCTGCCCGTTTTAAAATTCCTTCACACAGAAAAGCAATTTTTCACACAACAGTCATTTTTGAGACCGCTATTTATGGAGGTGTCTTAGGAAAGTTATATTTTAATTTTTAACTCAACACAGGATACTTATTATGATTTGGTTTGTTATGACGAGTTCCATTTGAAGGTAGAATTGGTGAAGCGTGTTTTTTAAAATTATTAGGTACTAGCTGATGCCTGCGACTCCGTCCGCGTCGAACAATTCTTAATTTTCCGGGATAAAAAGTAGCATAATATATCACACTTCAGGTCCTCAACTATACCTATGCTACCTTTATCGTCGATCCGTTGCTCTGTTGCGACATGTTTGAAGCAGCAACAAACAAACACACTTTCTAAATTAATAATAATAGTATGATTACCTTGTAAAAAAGTCCTATAGCCATATTCTTCCGCGTCCACGCAGACTGCGCTGGAGGCTTCTCTACTGGCACTATTTCCTTATTCAACACCTCAATAGCTCCTTGCAGCACTTGGTTGCTAAAAAGATTCTTTCCTTTCAAAAATTTTTCTGTTTGGCTGGCGTGAATGAAATTGGGCGCAATATTGCCGTAAACGATACTTATTGAGTCGATACAGTTATTGTCGTCAAATATTACGCTGAACGCAACGTTGACGATGGCCAAAGCGTTCTGACTTCTCGGCATTATCTGAATCAAAAATATTGTAAGTGAAGTAAGTAAGTAAGTAAAAACACTTTATTACACTCAAGCAAATAACAAAACTTAAGTAACACGAATCGTGACAGAATTTACAACTTGTTACGGTGCAAAGGTATACCTGTTAACTATACCAGCTCTATAATATTATAGATAGGTAACTATATGACGCAATCCTAAACGGTTTTTCTTCCCTTGATAAAACAATATTACTGAAACTCCAGAGTCTTTAGGTAATATTACTTCAGCTAGCCCACCAACCCGCATTGTAAATAATTTCATGAGTATGGATTGTGGATACAGATTCGGTTTTTCAAAAAGTTAGTTGTGAGTTTAAACTAATTTTGAAATAGTTACCGGTAGATACCTACCGGTAACTGTTTTTGCAGTTCATACAATACTTACTTTGTAAATACAAATAAGGGCATTGTTAGACGATTGCCGAATTACCTTATAACTCCTAAACCAATGATTCGACCCTCGTGGTGGCAGTTGGAAGCTTACAATCAGTTTACCACTCATGTCGATGTTTAGGAAATCCCGCATCGTATAGGTAGTTCTCACATTATTGGCATCACCTGTTGAAATGTCAAATGAGAATAACGTAAGTTTTTAGAATCCAACCGACAAACGACGTCCCAAACACGTCCCTAACTATCAAAGTCAAAGTCAAAGTCAAAGTCAAAGCATCTTTATTCAAAATAGGTACCTACCTACAAAGTACACCTTCTGAACGTCATGTTGACAAGGAATAAGACTTGGTGGTGATAATTAACGCCGACCGACAAGCGGGTTACCAGATACGTCCCTAACTATCCTGGTGACCGAATTAAATTATGACCGACAATGCTCCCTATCAGGTACGGCCACACACAATCACCAAACAAGCCAAGGGAGGAAGGGTGCCCGATTTGCGCGTCGCGTCACCCGGACGTGGATTCAGCCCTCGGCCTCGAGGGTGTACGCAGTGGCGTGCACAGGGTTTGAAGCTAGGGTAGGCATTAGTTAGTCAGATGACCTATTTACTGACTGTTATGATGAAAAATGAGCATTGACGTATTTCCATTTGGGTAAGCTGTGCTTTTATGCCTCTATGAACTGCACGCCACTGGCTGTACGAACAAGTCTAGTCCAACCGACCGCCCATTCGTCCCAATGTCATCCCAAGCCGTGGTCCGAGCCTCACAGGAGGCGCCTTGAGGAATACGTTTCCCCCCCCCGATGTCTTCGAACCCTACGGCTCATTTCTCGGCGATGCTTAGCGCTCGCCCAAACCCCCGGTGACGCTGTAGCGGCCAGTAGGGCCTACGCAGCATACTCAATCCGAAAAAAAAGTTATTAGAAGTAGTGAAAAGTTTCGGGAGTCAACCGCATGGTTTCAGATATCCCAAGAAATCTCCGGTTGTGTTGGACCAAATGTAACGGATAGTATAGTACTAGCTTGGCCTATCTAATACTGAAATTATTGTTAAATTATTCTCTTTCTACGTCGTACTCCCATTTCGCAGGGTCGTGACTTCTTTCCAAAAATTACATAAAGGAACATGCTAACCACTAGACCAAGGAAGCAGTATTATTTTTTACCACCAGGTGAAATTTCAGTAAATTAACTTGTATGGATTAAAAAAAGATGAGTACGGCAAAAGGCTTACGTATCGTAACAGTGGCTCCAACTGCTTCAAACACGAGGAACACATCAGATGGATAGGATGGGTCTCTGTGCTTCAGCATTACGTTACCCGCCAGTGAACCCAGCTGAAAAAAAAAGTAGGTTCTTGCACCGACAACCATGAGACAGCAATGTTTATGTTTTGTTTTTTTATCCACTACAAGCTAGCCCTTGACTACGATCTCACCTGATGGTAAGTGATGATGAAGTCTAAGATGGTAGCGGGCTAACCTGTAAGGGGCATGGCAGTTATATTAAACCCATACCCCTTCGGTTTCTACACGGCATCGTACCGGAACGCTAAATCGCTTGGCGGCACGTCTTTGCCGGTAGGGTGGTAACTAGCCACGGCCGAAGCCTCCCACCAGGTCAGACCAGGGAAAATTCAGAAATTATAAATTCCCAAATTGACCCTGCCGGGGATCGAACCCAGGACCTCCGCACGTTAAGGCAACCAGCGCTACACACTGCGCCACGGAGGTCGTCAAAATATGTTAGGAGTAAGTTCGTTATATGCGTTTATTAGGTAAATGTTTCGGTAAATGTCGCACTTTGAAATAACAAGTTCTTGTATTGCTTTCATCTAAATAAGTAATTGTAGTATGGTTTTAATTTATACAAATTAGCCCTGGTTTTTATTTACCTACTTAGGATCTCACGATACTTGATGATAATTAAACCCGGCTGAGTTTGTTGTGGGCTCTTCTCAGACCAGGGCGCGTTTGGAACCCTCGTAGGTTTAGTTTAAGATGTCGTACTGATTATCACCATTATATTGTTACTCGTATATGTTACAAATAACCGAACGTCAATAAGTGTAGTATACCTACCTAAATTGAATAAACGTTCTTTGATTTGATTTGATTTGATTATGAATTGATTGATGCAGTGATATATCTTTTTTTTTAGTTGCCATATGAGGCCGATTCTGTTATTATCAACACACATAACACCATCTCTAAATTTTAATATGACAGCTCTGTTTCAATAGCTATTTAATAGTACTCCCTGTGGAAAGGGGCAGCACTATATTCATTCGACTATTCATAAGCACTTGTAAAAAGTATATTTGAATTAAAAACTGTTGAATTTGAATTTGAATATTTAGAGCTGTCATTTAAGTATAATTTAGAGATTGTGTTCAACAGAATTGGCTACTATGCCTAGTCTCTGATGAGACAGGCCGAAGATGTTGGCCGAAACTCGGTTTACTCTTCGTCATCATCATCACCTCATCGCCAGTCTGCACCTCACCTAGCCTAGCGGACTGCCGGCAGCTGAGCACTAATCTCCTCTCTGAAGTCAAAGCAGAGATTAGGCTAATACCTAATGATTGGCAGACATCTCAACATCTCAGACATCTTTGAGGACATTATAAACAACGACTTTAAAGAACTCTCTACTAGCATCTAGAAGTAGACTAGGTATAACCGTACAACTAAAACCGGAACCGAGTATGACCGAGTCATTAGGAGTTAATTTAACAGAAACTTTAACAGTTGTTTTGGACACGTTGCCCGCGATACTTTTCATGCGATGATTCGACATGGTGATTTTGTCGTGGTTTAAGCTGCACTTACATAACTGACTACGTTGGTTCTCGTATGCGATTCAATCATTGTATTAATTTCTTCATTAATTTAGGTAGACTTATAATATTATCACTTACCGTTCGTACTGGTATCTGTGCTATACAATCGAAATGCTTCGCCAAACATTCCAAATATGCAAAGTCATCCATAGTTGAGGCATCCTTAAATATTTTCATGGCGTCCTCGATTGACACGTTGGCCCCAAAAACGTAATTCTGATTGACGTTAGTGAGCTTCAAGGAAGTCACCCCACTGATATCTATAATGACGTCTGCATACTTAAAATCCCGGATTACAGCTGTGAAAACAGAGATTTTATTAGAAAATGTTTGAATGTATGTGGTGAATTTTCAGCACTTGTATTCACTGTGCAAAAAAATTAAGGATATATACGCCTATTGTTATAACTTTAGGCCTAGAGTGTTCCAAAATGGTTTTAAGTTCTAAATTTGCTTATATCGATCATCATTGCTTCTGCCTAGCCTAGCAGAGTGGTCTCTTTTTAGCCTAGATCTGCATTATGCAGTATCCTATGCAGATATGTCGATCGCGTACCAGCTAGCAACTTATTTGAATTTGTGTCTAGTAACTATACTACCTAATGGTGTCAGTTCGTCACAAATTTTATCATAAAGAATTTTTTAAATATTATTAATAAATCATTTATTGACAATAAAGAAAAAAATCACAGTTTGTAATACAATTGAGTTACATTCACTAGGTATAACTTAACACCAACTTCAAGACCTAATGCAGAAATTGTTGGATAGTTTTAATCTAGTTTGGACTTAATCAAGTCAATTTGAATGTGTGTGTGTGTGTGTAGCAAATGTGCCTGTTATATAATGCAAGTAATGTGTGGGTGGTTGATAAGTGAGCAAGTTAAGAAATAATTCACTTATGTTTTCACGTCAGCGATAAGATCTTCAATGTCATCGTAACTACGTGTTTTAGCCTTGAGCTCGTATCCTAGATCCTTGATATCTTTGATCATAGACCTTGATTGTTTTTCCACATTCCCTATTCCTATCCTAATGACCTTTGCTCGAATCCTACTTTTACTTTGTTTGTTTTTGCTTCGGCCGTCAAGTATAGCCAGCCATAACTTTTCTCCAAACCTTTTTACATTTACCAAATTATCTGCTGTACAACATTTTAAAAAAAAACTACTTCATATTTTGGTCAAAATTATGCTTTAAAAAATTAGTTTACACATACCTTTCCCGGTATTTCCATCGATTAATATATATGATGTTGTTTCACAATGAGTTTTAATTATGGAAAATATCTGATCCTCAGTAAAGACTTTAACAATATTCGTATAATAATATGACCTAACTTTTCTCCAAACCTTTTACATTTACAAATTATCTGCTGTACAACATAAAAAAAAAACTACTTCATATTTCGGTCAAAATTATGCTTTTAAAATTAGTTTTCACATACCTTTCCCGGTATTTCCATCGATTAATATATATGATGTTGTTTCACAATGAGTTTTAATTATGGAAAATATCTGATCCTCAGTAAAGACTTTAACAAACTTCGTATTTTCGTAAATTATTACGATCGGTTCGCGATCGTCCGGGGCGTTAACTAAACTCCAATCCCCATCGCTGCATGTAGAACATTTCCTATCGCAAATGTTGGCTTTGTCGTTAAGGCAAGTAGTAAGCTCCTCCATATCCTCAACTTGTTTGCAGAGGGCAGGGCTTGCGTCCACGGCGAAAGATTTGATCGTGTCTGCGATCGGTCTGTACCCTGTGCATCGACAAGTGTTGCAGCCAAATGAGTTCTCCAGTTCAACCATGTTGAGGCCCTTGTCTAAAAGGCTGCAAGTTGGAAACAGAACTTCAAAAACGCACTGTTGTCATGCCCGAGCTCTAAGCTCCAAAATCCGGGGCTTTCAGGCTTCTTATCCTGGTTGCCAGATTTTAGAGATGCCAACCCTAGATGCAAACCATCTACCATATTTCAAATTACGCCAAATCGGTAAGAACTGAAAGGCCGTGAAAGCGCGGCAGACAGACAGACAAATACACTATTGCATTTATAATAATATATACAAGCTGATGCCCGCGACTTCGTCTGATGCCCGCGGGAACTCCTTAATTTTCCGGGATAAAAAGTAGCCTATCTCACTTTCCACCCTCCAGGTCGTCAACTATACCCATTCCAAAAATCACGTCGATCCGTTGCTCCGTTGTGGCGTGATTGAAGGACAAACCATCAAAACAAACACACTTTCGCATTTACAATATTAAAGTATGATTACTTTGGATTTAGAAACCATCTTCTAATATTATAAATGCGAAAGTTTGGATGGATCTATGTATGTATGGATGGATGGATGTTTGTTACTCAATCACGCCAGAACGGCTGAACGGATCTGGATGTAATTTGGCACAGAGATAGATTATCTGGATAGTCTGGAATTACTATTTATCCCGGAAAATTAAATAGAAAACCGAACCGAAAACCTCAATCCACGCGGACGAAGTCGCGGGCATCAGCTAGTAATAATACAATGATGTAGAATTTTAGTACCTTAATAATATATCTATATGCATATTCAGAACTTATACATAGTAGAGACCACAGAGACCCATAAGAATTGTATCTATTTGTTAGTGGAAATTTTGTAGCAAATTACCAAAGAAGATTGTACAGTAAGTACTGTTTATTCAGGTTGTGCTCTATTCGATGAATTACGCACGTAGCACCATTGCAAACATTATTTGTCACATAAACAAATTTAATGAAGATCTGAATGTAATTTAAATAAAGCTGTTCAAACATTAAATAACTACTTAAATACCTAACTGTTGTCGCTTTGTTGCCAGCAAAAAAGCGATTAACAACAGTTAGGTAACTTGACGACACTGTAGATACCTGGTAGATCCATACTAACACGCGAAAGTGTCTGTCTGTCTGACTGCTACGCTTTAACGGCCCATATTTTTAACAGATTTTGATGAAATTTGTACCAGAGATAGGTTGTATCACGGGGAATAATAAGGATATACTAGTAATAAGGATATACTTTTAACCTGGAAAATTAAGGAGTTGCCAAAATCCATTATCGCAAAGTGAATACCAAAATTTCAGTCAATGTTGATGAGTTGCCGCTGATTGCAGATTTACCTAAAGGAAAAAAATATTTTTGATGCCGCTTTTTCGGAATAGGGCACTGGTCACACACTCTTCTAGAGTCTCCTAGGTAAGGTTGCATTCAAATGGGTCGACTTGTGATAAGTATCTGCGACTTAATAGTTTTGTTATAAGTAATCCTTACCTAGTTAAATGCATCACCCATCCAGGAGTGCAGTATCCACATTGGGTGCCGTTAAACGCCGCTATGCGCTTCTGGACTTCGCTGTAACCCTTCAGCCTGTTGCCAACGCCCTCTATGGTGGTGATGTCCCATCCGTGGCAGGATACCACAAGCACCAGGCACTAGGAAATAATAATTTGAATTGTACTGAAATATTGCGGTTAATTACCTCAACTGGTGACAGAAGAGCTGGGTAATTTTTTTGCGCAAAGGATCAGCCTGAATGTGCAGCGCGGAAATGCAGCCGGTATTCTTGCCACCTTTATTTACATAGTAATTAGGTTAGGCTAGCTAGCTTTAAGTTCCATTGTATTGTTGTAAATAAAGATATGGACTATTTTGAATGCACCTAAGTATATGTTGATTTTAAATAGGTAGTCTATGAGACAAGAGAAAATATTATGAGAATTTATTTTCTCAGTTACAAAAATTGCAAATTCAGCTATCAACAATTATTGCAGATCGACCACTCTTTTATTATTTGATGAAAGGATGTGAGCAGCTTCCATACAGGATATATGTTCAGAGTTCAGACCTCCATAGGGCTGTCCTGTGTAAGCACATGGTAACAGCTTGACCTGATGTTGCCGCCATGTGCTAACTTACAGCAGAAGTATATCATCCTATCAATAAAATAAATAAATAAATTTAAATGTTTGAGCTCATTAGCCTAGCATTAGCTAATATTTATGTCCATATTAAATAATGTTTAAGGGCCATATAACCAGAGTCAGCTAAGAACACGTTCTTAACTGTTACACGACCGATACTTGAGGACCTGTTCTTAGCTGATGCCGGTTTATCAATATAGACCTAGAGTGAACTATACTAGCTATAAATTATTATAGTAGAGACAGAAGAATAACTTAACTAACAAGTAACAGCTGTAAATCAGTTGTATTCGGTTGGTTCGGATAAGCCAAGAAAAGCTCTTAACTAAATCATTATGAGAATAACCGTAGATTTATTTTACCCTGGGTATGCAGAGAGGGTAAGAGACGGAAAAAACTTACGGAATTAACGGAGAAAGTCTCCACAGTGCCGCTAGTCTCTCTCTGTGCAGTCACGTTCACGATGCAAGCCCCGCACACCCCCTGCCTGCACATAGCCTTTGTGCCGGGGAGCCCCAGGTGGTACGTGAGGTAGGTGTACAGGGATGTCTCCCGGTGGAGTTCGCAGGACACTGGAGATACGAGCAGATAATCTATACTCTTACTAATATTAATATAAGTAAATGCGAAAGTTTTTGATGAAAGATCTGGATGAAATTTGGCACAGAGATATATTATAGTCTGGAATACCACATAGGCTACTTTTTATCCCGGAAAATTAAAAAGATCCCGCGGGAACCGAAAAACCTCAATCCACGTGGATGGAGTCCGAAGGAAGAAGCATTAGCTAGAGTTATTATAAAATGTTTCATACATTTCATACGAGCCCTTCTTGAGATGATTACCTACCTAGAATGCCTTATTGTGCTATTATCACCGCTGACGGATTGACAACTTTGGAAAGCATGTATATAATGCAAAAGTAATTGATTTAATTTTAAACAGAAACTGCCAATATATATGTTCCAATTGAGACAATCGTCAATATAGAGGCATAGAAATTTTGTTTGTGCGGTTTCACCGATTTTTTTTATCCAGTGATAATTTATTTCTCTTATTTTCATGTCATCAAGTTGTCTCTATCCATTTCACCGAAGTATACATATTATGTATTAACATATTAATTACTTAGGTACCTATTGCGAATCAGGATTTTGGGCCACATTTTTACAGGACAATTTGCAAAAATATTACATATAATATGTACTTATTTATTAAACTTTATATACCTACTTAAGTCAATTTAATAAAGTCATAGTTAATTATTATGAATATTTATATTTTCTTCTTTTCCTTTAAATTTTTTTTGTGTTCACGTCATTTCAATTAGTTATTATTATACTTTATACTTTATTACTACCAAATACTATTTAGTACTAGTACCAAACTTTCGCATTTATAATATTAGTAGGTATATTATAAATGCGAAAGTTTGGATGTATGGATGGATGTTTGTTACTCTTACTCAATCACGCCCCAACGGCTGAACGGATCTGGATAAAATTTGGCACAGAGATAAATTATAGCCTGGAATAGCACATAGGATACTTTTTATCACGGAAAATTAAGGAGTTCCCGCGGGAACCAAAAAACCTTAATACATGCGGACGGAGTCGCGGGTATCAGCTAGTTAGGTAAGTATAAAATTATAAAACATTATTAAAATATTTTTGATATACTCCAAAGTATTCAAAACGAATATTTTTAACATATTTACTCTAACTTAAAAAATATATGTACATACCTACCTACTTGATGTTTATTGGGCGATAAAAAAACGTGGATACTTAATAGAAAGTATGGTTTTACTAATGATAGATAATAATTTTAAAAAAATCCTTTAAAAATAAATCAAAGCCCAAAGCTAAGTTATCTCGATAAATACCTGTACATTTTTTCCCATTCACGGTAAACTCTACGTAGGTCATAACGATATGCACTCGAGATCGAACTAAAACTTAAAAGGCCAGTTTAAGGTATCATTATTTAAAGCGGTAGGTATGCTTCAAAGCGCGCGTGAATTTAAATAATTATCGATTAACGCAATCATTTAATTGATAAACTTGTATGTTTTGTGAATGGTACCTATTTCATGTTATAACATAATAATCACTATATTACATAAATAGAATACATATTAGCATACTACTTACAGTACTTACATAAGTAACTTATTCGTATCTAGTGGTTCGCCTCGAACTGAGACCTCGCGGCGCCATCTATTGACATCAATGTGAAGTTCTGTTAAAAATACTGAAGCCAATTAAAAATTAAATAATTTTGTTTCCCTACAATATTTATCTAATTTTAGTATTTGTTCTTCAAGTACAGGATATACTCGTAATTCAAATAATTGATCAAGTTTCAGGCTCAGCCTCCTTTTTATTTATTTCTTCTTGGATGTTTGCAACCCCCATAAATGTAGGTACCTACAGATAAAGGTCATCTTTATGCAGACACGCACACGTACCTAACAATACAATATCGGTTAAATTTGAAGGCAGTCTCATGCAATACTTACATTTTACAAATCAAGTCGGTTAAAAATAAAAATAAACAATAACATGGAAATCTTTTATTAAAAAATAACGAACAATAGGAAAACAAAACAAACCCAAGTAAGTAGATACGACTAAGGTAGGCAACCTTAGTCGAAACTAATTGAAAATGCAGATATGCGGATGAATCGAATCAATACAATATAGCTTCAATTTAAGGGCAGCCTTACGCAATACATTATACAAAACAAGTCGGTTAAAAATAAGAATAAAAAATAACATGGAAAACTTTTAATAAAAAACACGCGCCGAATTGAGAACCTCTTCCTTTTTTGGAAGTCGGTTAAAAATAACGAACACTAGGAAAACATATAAACGACTAATTCATAGTTGCACTTATATTAGGTACAACTTTTAACTTTAAAACTAATTTAACAGATCAAAATCTAGTGTCGTCTTTTTCAGGGAGCATTATGAAAGTCCTGGTGATAAGAAAAGTAATTAGTCCTGTCATGTAATTTTGTTCATAGATCGTGTAGGTAAGTAGGTGCAACAGAATTATATTCTCACAAACTATCTCTAATTTTGGCCACCGGAAAAGATAAGTTATCGAATACACACCAGGAATTCTTCAAACATGGTAAAAAGGAATAAAGGGCAACACACAACCATGAAATCGGCGTTCTATGTCTTTCTTTAGTTACTTCTTTAGAACTATTCGCAGTTCTATCATCAATGGCGTTGCGACGCCATAGAGCTGTCACAGAAAAGAGACATAGGTAAGAAGCAAGGACCTTTTTGGTCACATCTAATGTTGATAGAAAATGTTCTAATTTTGTTTCTACTCGTCAAACGAATTTCGCACCACGTCGATTCGATTATTATACGTTTGATCAAATTGACAACTCAAAATCAACCTAAGTACATAAAGACATGTCAAAACCGAGGTTTACAAGAGAGCGTAATTTACATAGTAATTATTATATGTACAAATATAAATATTTTTTTTCTATAATGTTTACAATATTATTGTTGTATGTTATAATGTTTTGTATAATGTATAGCTTTAGGAACTTTGTAATGGTATTCATACATAGTTAATTTTTTTTTCTTAGAAAAACTGATAGATGACTGTTTATACGCTGATACATAGATTTATTATTGGGTTCCAATAATAAATCTATGCGCTGATATTAAAATGAAAGCATGTCAGACATGTCTATGATACTTGATGATACCTGTATATACCTAAGCAGGAAAGAATAAAACTCTGTCTAAAAGAGAATTAAAAAAATATGTTTCAAGAAAACAAAAACTGTAAAATTATATAATGATAATTTCCTTTTGTAATACAGCACAATTTTATCAACGTTTTTTAATTCCCTGGCAAGTTTTTTGTTATCCAAGTTAATGACTTTATGTCAGACAAGACCGCGCTCGCATCGAGTGGCGCGCATTTTAAAACAATGTACAAAACGATATGTAATAGATATCCGAATCTACGACATTTATTCGTTGTAAAATATAATACCTACTTGTTCTCTTATACGATTTTTAAATGAAGGTAAATGCATAATATTTAAAAAAAATCTTATATATATAGGTATGTGCATAAGGAAAATCTAAAGCCAATAATGCAATAAAAAAAAATACATTTTTGACATGACTTTATGTACGTAGGGACCGTCGACTGTCTGAAGTGCCATTATATTATGTATTGCCATTCATTCTAGTTTGCTAATTTTTGTTTCTACCACGCGTAACTTAAACAGTTTTTCAAAAGTTTAGAAAATTTACTTGAATACGTTAATTTATTGTGATATCTGATACTCGGTAAGTTTGACGTCCAGCGCTTTTAGTATTGACTGCGAAGTAAGAGGAGTTTCTGGAAAGAAAAGAAAAAGTTTTGTATACTTATTGTATTTTAATGTACTTAGCTAGGCTAGGTAAATACCTACTGGGGCTGATTCTGTTGCACACAATCTCTAAACTAAAATGACAGCATTAAAAATATTGCTAACCCTTTCATAATATTCCCTACTGAAAGGGACACGATTAGATTTAAAGCTGAAATTTTAGTTTAGAGATTGTGTTATACAGAATTGGCCACATAGTCTGACTCACCCAGGCTTTACATGGGTGAGTCATTTTACCATTAAAATAAGTAATAGGTTATAAATTAATAATGTCCTCGGACCGAATTTCGGCCACGGCGCTCAATCTTTACGTCTACAGACAACTAGACTAAGAGATAGCTGCACTCTGGGTAACTATCGCTAAAAAGGCTGATTCAGTATTAGGTGGTTGCTACGCTCTCCACTGATGACTATAGTGAAAGTCTGCCCGCATGCGGATGGGCCTTTCACTAGATATGGCCGCTCAAAGACGTGTTATAGTTACCAAAAATGAACCACTAGCGGATGACCGCGACTTCGAGTGCGTGGTTTGAGGTTTTTTGGTTCCTACGGGGAATCTTTAATTTTCCGGGATAAAAAGTAGCCTATGTGCTATTCCAGACTATAATCTATCTATGTGCCAAATTGCAGCCAGATCCGTTCAGCCGTTGGGGCGTGATTGAGAAACAAACATCCACATATCCATCCAAACTTTCGCATTTATAATATTAGTAAGATAAGATTAGTAAGATAACTAGAAAGGCTGATTCTTGTACAGTATTAAAGTATGCGCAGACCTATGTAAACAGTATAACAACTGACGCTATTCATCGGGCCGTTCTCGGCCATATCTAGTGAAAGGCCAATACGCATGCGGGCAGACTTCGTCATCAGTGGAGAGCGTATCGCCCACCTAACACTGAATCAGCCTTTCTAGCGATAGTTACCAAAAGTGCAGCCATCTCCTATAATAATCAGCCATGCACGGGAGATGTTATATCGTGCACAAAGTGCACAAATGTGTGTACACAGGTACCTTCTCTATTCCTTTACTCTCATAGCCCGATGGGATGGAAAATCCGACACGACCGGAGAGAGATCAGGCGCAAGACCGACGGCTTCTCGCTCTGAGGCACGGGGGTGAAACACCGGGAACTCTTCACCCAACAAAGAGGCAAAGGAATATACTTCTGCATACTAATTAGGTGTATGATCCATATTTACTAGTATCGAAATTGCGAAACTACTTCTGTCTGATTGCCAGATACTTTGCCATACAAAGACCATCGGTGCAAACAGGCAGTTTATTGCATACATTTCATCCCGGAATATTAAATCATTCCTGAGGGATTGTTAAAAAACCTAATCTCTTTCTCTCTGCGTTGTATTCCTCAATTCTGAGGGTCGTGATCCCTTTCCATTAATCAAATAATGTTAGGAGTTTTCTTAAGATAATACCTATTGCGGTGGGTCCCCACGTCCCTTCCTCTTTGGTTTTTGTAACGATTATTATCAGATGTTAGTGATAATAACTAGAAATTTAAACCTCCAAATTCGGTTACCCGTCCAGTTACCGACTTGGGTCATCAATGCATAACAATCGCATTAGACTGATATGCGTTGTCACAACTGGGCCACACGTCCCTCGCTTAAAAAACCTAATGCATTAAGTACAGTCTCGGATACCTATCGTCTATTTGGGAAATGAGTTGCTACTTACCAAGACCAAACCATTCTTTAGGATCGTATCCAGAATCCTTGCGCGAATCCATGATACACTGTCTCAAGGCGTACATCACACCGTACGATGTTACAATGCCCATCTCTCCTACGGCTGCAAATTAATTAGTTGGTACAGTTCCACAAACTCTTTTGTCCCGGTGGCCAAAATTGAAACTAAGTTTTATGACTGTTCGTTTTTTTTTTAGTTTTTTAGCAACTTTAAAGCGCAAAACACACAGGGAGCGGACGCGGGTCGGACGCGGGCCGGGTCGGATGCGCGGCGGGTTGAATACCTTGTATTTTAAGGACGACATCACACAGAACGCAGCCGCGGGTCGGGCGGGTGGCGGGTGACGCTGTGAGTTGAGTTGACCCGTGCCCGTTCCCTGTGTGTTTTGCCCTTAAATGTGATAACAGCGGCTCTGTCACCCCGGTACAGACAATTTATAGTTCCATACACTAGACTATAAGTTGTTTTTTGCCTGGTGGGAGGCTTCGGCCGTGGCCAGTTACCACCCTACCGGAAGAGACGTGCCGCCAAGCGATTTAGCGTTCTGGTACGATGCCGTGTAGAAACCGAATGGGGTATGGGTTTCATATAACTGCCATGCCCCTAACAGGTTAGCCCGCTACCATCTTAGACTGCATCATCACTTACCATCAGGTGAGATCGCAGTCAAGGGCTAGCTTGTGGTGGATATAAAAAAAAAGAAAAAAAAGTTGATCTTACCTTTAGACCCTAAAACACCTTTAGGATTTTTAGAATTGTATCTCAAGTATACATTGAAGATAGCTGGAATATCCTTGATCAGGTAAACTTCGTACTTGAGGGCATCATCTGACAGCAATTTTCCTGTTTTTTTATCGTACACGAAATGTTCATGTGTCAAATAGCTCAACCCTTGTACATAACCGCCTTCAACCTGAAAATAACTTTTTTCAATTTCAATTTTCAATTTATTTTTATTTTGAATACAAAAAATATGTACAAATACTGTAGGTATACTCCTTAAAAACTAGTCAAGGTTTTTATTTTATTTTTATTATTTTAATCAAATATCAGCTCATTTCAATAGCTGTGTTCATTTTGCATCTAGTCCCTTGAATTAAATAGAAGGTAAGTGGCTCTTATAAAGTATTTGCTCAAATCGCATTAACTGCCTAGGTTCTGTTACCCATTATAAGTCGAAAAGTAGCTATGACGATCTGTTTCTTATTTTTTCACAGCTCACAGGTGATCGAAATTACAGACACAGAAGTAAGGAGTATAATTACCCAGTTAACGAAAGTATAGCTTTTATTTAGGAAAATTTTGATGTTCCCACGGGGCATCAAAGACCGAGGTATATGCACGCTGGCATACTCGTCATCATGTGCTTATAATGTATAGTAGGTAAATGATCTTGATTAAGATACACGATAGGAGGTACAAATTTTATTGTAATTTAAGTTATTTACCTGACCAACATCGATATTAGGATTGGCACTCAATCCAACGTCCTCCAATATGTCACATCTATTAAGTTGAAACTTGCCCGTAATCACATCCAATTGGACCTCACAAGCACTAACTGCATACGCACTGTAACCCTGCAAATCTGGTTCCATGTCAGTCATCATGTATTTCGCAGTCAAATCAACTTCCTCATCCCCTGCTGTTTTAATCAACTCAGGCCATGTTGGGTTACCCATTCGAACTTTTATAGGATTTAGTCTCGCCTTCAGCATGTTGCATGCTTTTATTACTGAGTAGCAAACGCATTCGCTCACGATACTAGAGCCGGAGAAAACGTTATTCGCTGCTACGAAAGAATAGTGGGGAATAACGGATACTGATTCAAGTGGTATTCCCAATTCATAAGCGCACACTTGGGCAGCTTTAGTGTTGACACCCTGACCCATTTCAATTCCACCTGTCGATATAGTAACTGTTCCATCACCACGATAGATGGACACCATGGCTGTGTAGTTCCCATAATATTGTACGGGGAATAGCATAACGCTGATTTTGATAGCTTTCTTCATCCATCTATTGTTTTTATTGAAAGCTTTGATTTCTTTTAGCCTTTGTTCATAGTTAGCCTTTTCTTTTAAGTATTTGATGAGTTCTGGTAAATCGTTGTCTTCAGTTCTCATGTTGACTAGACGGACATCAGTCGGATCTTTTTTCACGGCAACAGCTATATGTTCCATAATATTTTCAATGCTCACAATGCCTTCGAATGTACCTGAAATATTGATTAATAAGTAGATACAATTAATGATTTTGTAAAATACGTCATCAATCTATAGACGTTCACTTCTGAAGTTTCTTGTAAGGAATTTTAGACGCCACCGCGGCCTTGCGCCCCTCTTCTAGCTGGGTGTGGATTGTCCACCTACAGGTGGGTCTGCCAATGCGGTGCATCCATTGCGGGGTCATCATCCCTGCACCTTGGGACCCAAACATCTAATTGTCAATCCGAAAGAAAGGGTATCTGCTCATTGAAAGCGACAGTTACTGTACAGTTACCTAAAATTTAAAAAAAAAACGATACATGTTTTTTTTTATTTGAACTATTTACCCCGTCTCATAATATATACTCCGCCCATTGCCATCTCATCCAGCTTCGAAACCTGTCGAAATGTTTCTTCTACGGATCTTCTCATTTCGTCACGTTAAAAAACTCGGAGCATATTATGCTAATTAAACCCAATTTTTTTCGTATAATTTCCTATTTAACTCTTTCTCATTTTAAATTCAACAGCTTACCAGGGGCTCTAGCGAAGCTGTTAGACGGTAAGTCGGTAAGGACAGCGTATGTCTTCAAACTAAAGTTATCAGCATTGTAGCAGTGCGAAAAGCTACCCAAGACGAAATCCAAAACGTTCTCGTTATGAGAGAAACCATCGTCCTCCGTTATTGATGCGTTCAGGTATTGAATCTTCCCGATGTCATCTACTCCGGCCTGTAATATACACAATCATAAATTATCAAGAATGTAGCCAACCAATGAGTTTACAGTACCAACATGTGTAATATTTAGGGCGGTATTTCGTAGGCCCAATGTAACAGCGAAAATTCGGCAGGGTCAATTTGAGAATTTATAATTTCTGGTCTTTCTCTGGGTCTTGTGGGTGGCTAGTCACTCTAGCCAAGGCAAAGACGTACCGCCAAGCGATTTAGCGTTGGAGTGCGGGTTTTATAAAACTGCCATAGTCCCAAAAGGTTAGCCCGCTACCCTCTAAAACGTGATATCGCAGTCAAGGGCTAACTTGTTACTAGTGGAATAAAAAAAACAACTTCAATAAAACATAGTGTATTCACCTCACAGCCTCGTTTGTCTACTCTGGTGGATAGCCTGTTCGACTGCGACCGGTAAGGTCCCGGGTTCGAGTCCCGGGTCGGGCTGTAGCAAGTATTGGGTTTTTCTGACAAGAAATTCTCAGCACTAGCCTGGAGTTTAGAAAGCCGTCGGTCCTGCTCCTGATCTCTCTTCAGCGTGTCGGATTTTCCGTCCCATTGAGCTATGAGAGTAAAGGAACAGAGAGTGCACCTGTGTATGTGCACACTTGTGCACTATAATATCACCCGCGAGAGATTAGCCATCTAGGCCGAAATTCGGTCGGGAGGACATTATTATTATTCACCTCATATTCGCACTGGAAAGGCAGTCTCCTCCCCGCTATAGTAAGATTAGTCTGCAGTGGCAGCACGAATCTGCAAGGGCGATCCATATTCTTGGCGACGATTGCGCTCGCGCAGGCGACTTGCACGTTACGACTGATTTTCCCGCCGAAACCACCTCCAATGCGACGAACTTTAACATGGACACTGAAATTAAAATGGTTTTGGTCTAGATAGTGTAGTAAAGTAACAAAATACTTGATTTAATAATTGAAATAATACGGGTTATTTTGGTTCCCGCGGGAACTCTTTAATTTTCCGAGATAAATAGTAGCCCATGTATGACTATCTCTACCTATCTCTATGTGATGATCTATCTCTGTGCCAAATTTCATCTAGATCCGTTCAGCCGTTCTGGGGTGATTAATTAACAAACATCCATCCATCCATCTATTCAAACTTTCGTTTTTATAATATTACTAAAGATAAGGCTAAGAACACTGGAGTACGTTGGTCATATAGCCCGATGGGACACGATCAGCATACAATTATGAAATGTAAAAGCTCATGTTCATAGGAAAGATCAAAGGAAAAGGGCTCGACGTGCCGTGCGACGTGCCAGGAAGGAACCAGGCTTGTCAGTTGTCACAATATCGAACAGAAAGAAGATCGAAATGAAGTTTTTTTCAAAAACGATCCCCGATAGTGAAGATAAAAGTCCCAACAAAGACAAAATTTCATAAACTTACTCGCTTTCTTGCATACTCAAGCACTTAGCTACTGCGATTTGTGTCAAATCCATCCATTGTGATGCATCATGAATCTCCATGCCTCTATCAAGTGGGATCGCTACACACGACAACGTTTCCAAATAATAATGATACTGAGCTCCCAATTCGAACAGGCCTTTAACAACTTTCTTAACGTTTTCGCCTCTGCCTTTTGGCTCGATCGTAGGACCCGACAGGATTCTATCGCTGAATTTTTTAGCTTGATTAATAGTTAAAATTGGCAGTGTATTAACAAGATTCTTGTATGTAACTCTAACTTTCTTAGCTGCATCTATGGCTAGCTGATGGGTTTCAGCTACAACTATTGCTACTGGTTGTCCGTAGTACTTTATATCTTCATCTGCCAAAATTGGCTCATCTTCTGATTGAAGTTGTATACCGGGGAAGGTGAAAGAGTTTTTTCCAGGTATATCTTTAGCCGTATAAACTGCGCATACGCCTTCATATTTCTGAAATTTAGTAGAACATTTACATATTATGCTACCTTTAATAATCTTTTAACTATAAAAATTTAAAAATTCTACTTGGTGGTGCAGTTGTGCAGGTTTTAAAAGCGATTCACTCTAAAAGGCTCAGGTTTGATTTCGGGCTAGCTCTACTTGGGAATTAATTTTTTCTACATTCGCTATATTATGGCTATGGTTTGATGGATGTTTGACGGGTTACCATCCTACCGGAAAATACCAGACCATTTAGCGTTCTGATGCAATGCCTTGTTGAATCCGGACCCCGGCTTTAGGTTTAATAAGAACTGACGTACAACTATCATTAAAAAACATAGATTTATTTAATTTAAATAAACATATTACAAGTGCTTTGGAATGGCCAAGTTAATCTACCACCATATAACTTAGTTCGAAATGACTTGTCATATATATTGAAAAGAACAAGTATGCATTTCAGTGGTTGCTCTTTCCTTTTGCTTTAAATCCACTCTCTTCTATCATTAACTTATTCTTCGACTATAATTTTACAACGGGCAATTCGAGGACATGCACTTCTAGATTTTTAAACTCGTTTTAGGGCAATTTAAAAAATACAAGAAAATTTTGGCTCACCAGGGCATTTTCAACGTCCACGTAATCTACAGCGCCGTTATGGACTGTGGATAGCACAAACGCCCCGAATACTTCATGTGGCTGTGGCGGTATACTGTTCACGTAGTGGGCCTCTCCAGAACTTTGTATGATAGCTTCCAGTTTCTTCACCGGCTGATTGAGGGGGTACAACGTAGGATCTGTTTGGAAGACCTGCGTGCCGCTGGATAAAGGTCTGACGATTAGTTGACCACCAGATTGGTACCGTGGCAAGACGATTCCTTCTGGAGCAAGACTAAGAACGAACTGAAAAAATATTCAAAATGTTATTTTCGACATTATAAGTGACTAGATGATGAACTGCGTCTCTTGCGTGTCTTGCACATGTAGCTTGCGATCGATATTCACCAACTGTACCACACTGTACCACATAGATTTACCTACTGAGGCGGATTATAGCGAATTAAACTTCTAGTTTTTTTTTTATTGTGAGATAGGCTTGCGCTTGACGACAATCATGCTTAGTGCAAAGCAATGATAAGGTCTAGGTTGGAACGCGCTTGCCTAGAAGATGCCTATTCACTCTTGCCTTGAAGGTACCTAAGTTATATGTGGCAAGAAACACGTGCGCTGGGAGGGTGATCCACACCCTAGCGGTTCGGATCAGAAACGTCGAGCAAAAACGTTTCGTGCGGGCAGATTGGACATCAACCACATAAAGATGCCAACGCAGATGGTTTCTCGCTGTTCTGTGGTAGAACGGAGAGGGAGAACAAGGTTGTGAAGTTCCTGGGCACACTCTCCATGGTATATCCGATAAAAAACCGATAAGCAGGCGACATTGCGTCGGTGTTGTAGACTGAGCAATTTCGCCTGCGTAAGTGATTGATCGCCAATTATCCTTCGGGTCCGGCGATCTATCGATTCTAATGTTCTTTCATTATCATGGACTTCCGCAAAGTAACGCCTGATTCTATCCAAGATCTCCGTGGAGTAAGGGGTTTTGAATCCTGCGGGAACTTTTTAATTTTCTGGCGTGAAAACTCTCTGTACCAAAGATCGGTCGTCATAATCGGTTCAACAGATGGACCGTGAAAGTGTAGCAGACAAACAGACAGACGTACTTTCGCATTTCTAATATTATTATGGATTATACTAAGGTCTTGACGGGTCAAACCGCTAAGCAAAATTTATTTGAAATGAAAATTCATCGAACGTACCTACTCTCATCTCATCTCATTTACAATCTTTTGAAGTAGACCTTCTTCAGTCACGACTTGAGAATTCCGGATCTTTTTTTTTTTGTGGACGAAGGTAACATACTCGTACTTCTGCCTGTTTTAAAATTCCTTCACACAGAAAAGCAATTTTTCACAGAACAGTCATTTTTGAGACCGCTATTTTGGGAGGTGTCTTAAGAAAGTTATATTTTAATTTTGAACTCAACACGTCGACGAGTTCCATTTGAAGGTAGAATTGGAGAAGCGTGTTTTTTAATTTTTTTAACTTATTAGGTAGGTAGGTACTACCTGATGCCCGCGACTCCGACCGCGTCGAACAATTCTTAATTTTCCGGGATAAAAAGTAGCCTATATCACTCTTCAGGTCCTCAACTATACCTATGCAATAACGTCGATCCGTTGCTCTGTTGCGGCGTGTTTGGACAAACCAACAAACAACACACTTTCGAAATTAATAATAATAGTATGATTACCTTGTAAAAAAGTCCTATAGCCATTTTCTTCCTCGTCCACGCAGACTGCGCTGGAGGCTTCTCTACTGGCACTATTTCCTTATTCAACACCTCAATAGCTCCTTGCAGCACTTGGTTGCTAAATAGATTCTTTCCTTTCAAATAATTTTCTGTTTGGCTGGCGTGAATGAAATTGGGCGCAATGTTTCCGTAAACGATACTTATTGAGTCGATACAGTTATTGTCGTCAAATATTACGCTGAACGCAACGTTGACGATGGCCAAAGCGTTCTGACTTCTCGGCATTATCTGAATCAAAAATATTGTAAGTGAAGTAAGTAAGTAAAAACACTTTATTACACTCAAGCAAATAACAAAACAGAGGTAACATGAATCGTGACAGAATTTACAACTTCTTACGGTTTAAAGGTATACCTATTGATTTAAATACCAGCTCTAATTTATATTATAGCTAGGGAACTATATTTGACGCAATCCTAAACGGTTTTTCTTCTCTTGATAAAACAATATTACTGGAACTCCGGAGTCTTTAAGTAATATTACTTCAGCTAGCCCACCACAGCCGTGATCTGTGTAGCCCACCAACCGCATTGGATCAGCGTGGTGGGTCTAAGCTCTACTTCCCTCTCCTATGAGAGTGCCCAGCAGTTTTTTTTTTTGCCCAGCAGTGGGCTATAGTGGATACTTCAGCGCGGCAATGCAGCCATCATTCTAGCTACAATTCCACGAGGGCTTAATCTGTAATTATTAGATTAGACAAGCTAGCAATAATATAGTTTTATTGAATTTCAATAAAAGATCAAATAAGATTATCAAAAGTAATATTAAATTCCTAAACCATTAGGTATTTAGATTATAGCAGCAGTCGATATACGGTTTGACTTTTTGTGAAAAATTTATATCTTAATATTAGGTAAGTGAAATTATAAGGTATTACTATCCTGCGTTATTATTTATTTAATATCTTTGGTTTTACTATAGTCCATCATATCCATAAAACTACATAAACGCACGACTTAACATACTAGCGCCGCGATGAATGTACGCGACAGCTGAGCTTTCGGGTCAACGAAGTCGCGCGTGCGAACTCTGTTAAAACGGTGTAGTATAATATGTAATAAAATAATAAATGATTTTCAATTTGAATAATTTCAATATTTTTTTTGTCGAATTCCTGT
The DNA here is from genome assembly GCA_923060345.2 of Erebia aethiops. Lineage (NCBI taxonomy): Eukaryota > Metazoa > Arthropoda > Insecta > Lepidoptera > Nymphalidae > Erebia > Erebia aethiops. Next base: position 20,826,962 of record OV281080.1, on the reverse strand, counting down.
TTTAATATGAAAATCTGAATGAGTGAATTAATTATCGATTGAATAAAAATATTAAAAATTAAAAAATAAAATCAAAAGTAAAGATGCCATGCCATGGGCATCTTTCCTATTTACCCATCACCCACTATTTTTTTTCGAGACGACCAAAAATTCACTCAGATTATTTGAGTAGGTATATAATTTCATGAGTATAGGATTGTTGATACAAATTCGGCTTTTTTCAAAAAGTTAGTTGTGAATTTAACCTTATTTTGAAATAGTTAACGGACGGTATCCTATGCAGTTCATACAATACTTTCTTTGTAAATACATAAGGGAATTATTAGATGATTGCTGACTCACCTTATAACTCCTAAACAAATGATTCGACCCTCGTGGTGGCAGTTGGAAGCTCACGATCAGTTTACCACGCATGTCGATGTTTAGGAAATCTCGCATCGTACTGGTAGTTCTAACATTATTAGCATCACCTGTTGAAATGAGCAGTTATTCGAATCCACCCGACAAACGATGTCCTACACACGTCCCTATAGTTAGGGACCTGTGTAGGACGTCCCTATAGTTAGTTTAATTTGGTCGTTAGGATAGTTCCTAGCGACCAAATTAAATTATGACCTACAATGCTCCCTATCAACACACAATCACCAAACAAGCCAAGAGAGGGAGGGTGCCCGATATCCCGGTGACGACCCGGACGTGGATTCAGCCCTCGGCCTCGAGGGCGTACGAACAAGTCTAGTCCAACCGACCACCCATCCGTCCCAATGTCATCCTAAGCCGTGGTCCGAGCCTCACAGGAGGCGCCTTTAGGAAGACGATGTTTTCAAGCCCTAGTAGGGCTCATTTCTCGGCAATGCCTAGTGCTCGGCCAACCCCCTAGTGACGCTGTAGCAGCCAGTAGGGCCTACGCAGCATACTCAATCCGAAAAAAGATTTAGAAGTATCGAAGAAGTAAGAAGTTTATATTTAGAAGTAGTGAAAAGTTTTGGGAGTCAACTGCGTTGTTTTAGATATCCCAATAAATATCTCCGGTTGTGTTAGACCAAATGTAACGGATAGTAGTAGCTTAGATTATCTAAAACTGACATCATTATTAGTCATTTAGTCATAGTCATTTATTTATTAAATATAGGTACACTGTAGGTACACTTATTTTCTCTCTACGTCATACTCCCATTGCTGAGAGTCGTGACCACTTTCCAATAATCACATAAAGGTACATTACCTACATGATACATGCTAAAAAAGAGGGAGATGGGGAGAAAAACTGGAGAAAAAAAGTGTGTGTGCAATTCAAACACGGCAGAAGTGAAACTTCAGAAAAGTAGCCTACGACAGAATGAGATAAATATAACGTGTATTCTATCTCATTCTCTCGAAGGCTAAATCTATTATGAATATGTTTGTCTCTTTTTAGTGTCGCTTTTTTAAATCACAACGATTCTAAAGAAGTTTCACTTCAAAACTCCTTTAAAAGGTACTTTATAATATAAGAGGTATAAGAGGTACCTACTACTTAAATTGTGTTTTGGGATGTTACAACGGCTATATTTTTCTCAAATAAATCAATTATACAAATAGGTACTACTATACAATAGACAAACTGCTTTAGGAACTCCCATTTGAAAGATTTTACCCTATGCCAGAGCCTTAAAATAATAGCAAAAATAAGTTCAGTGATATTATTAACATGTCGACAATGTCTTTACACAATCCGGTTTGATGATATCATCATACACATGCAAATTCGATTGAAATGTAACCAATGCTAATCAATCTGTTTCATATTAATTTAAAAGGATAATAATATTCCGTCACAACCTTCGATATAATATGTACATATACAACGTTAGTTTTAGCATAATAAGCAATACCTGAAAGTAGTTTGTTCAGAATCAGTAACGGAATCTAATGCAACCGTTTTTACACCGTGTTATATACTTGTCCAAAAAAATATTTTAAAATCCTGCAAGTTTGGACACATAGCTGAATGACCTAATCAGCTGGCACCGCGGCGTGGTCGCAAGCGGTACAATGACACATCGAGTCGCGTTGAAACTTGTATGGATTTAAAAAAAAAATGAGTACGGGAAAAGGCTTACGTATCGTAATAGTAGCTCCAACTGCTTCAAACACGAGAAACACATCAGATGGATAGGATGGGTCTCTGTGCTTCAGCATTACGTTACCCGCCAATGAACCCAGCTGAAACAATAAAATTAAAAATTTTAAAAAACCCACGATGAACTGCAGAGCTCCATTGAAACAACAATTAGAACTAAGCAAAAGTATATATAAAATAATATCTAAAACACAAAACTGCATATGTGCCGGCTCAGTAGTTCTTTTGACCAGCGTGGTGGACTATGGCCAAACCCTTCTCATTCCGAGATAAAACTTGGGCTTAGTAATGAGCAGAGGTGTCAAATAGTGTTAAATTTTAATATTCTGATAAATGTGATCACTTAAGGAGTTCCCATGAATACCTCCTGGCTCCATCATAAGACCCTGACTGAGCAGCATCTAGGTACAAAGTGCTAGTCAAGACAAATCAAAAGAGTCCAAACACGACGGGTTTACGATAAGAACTTAAGGAGTTCCTATGACCACCTCCTGGCTCCATCATGATACCCTGGGCAGCATCTAGGTACAAAGTGCTAGTCAAGACAAATCAAAAGAGTCCAAATACGACGGGTTACGATGAGAACTTAAGGAGTTCCCATGACCACCTCCTGGCTCCATCATGAGACCCTAGGCAGCATCTAGGTACAAATCGCTAGTCAAGACAAATCAAAAGAGTCCAAACACGACGGCTTTACGATAAGAACTTAAGGAGTTCCTATGACCACCTCCTGGCTCCATCATGAGACCCTGGGCAGCATCTAGGTACAAAATGCTAGTCTAGACAAACCAAAAGAGTCTAAGCAAGACGGGTTTACGATGAGAACTTAAGAAGTTCCTATGACCACTTACCAAATCACTAGCTCAGCTTGATTGTCTATGGTCCTAAAATATATCCAAGAACCTTCTCACAAGCTATACATATCTGATGCAAAAAACCGCATCTCAATCGGCCCAGTACTTTTTGAGAAAAATGGTAACATATTGAAAAATTAAAATCATAGACTACAGCTCAGCTTGGTTGTCTATAGTCCTAAAATATATCTAACAACCTTCTCACAAGCTATCCATATTTAATGCAACAAACCGCATTTCAATCGGCCCAGTACTTTTTGAGAAAAATGGTAACATATTGAAAAAATTAAAATCATAGACTACAGCTCAGCTTGGTTGTCTATGGTCCTAAAATATATCTAAGAACCTTCTCACAAGCTATCCATATCTAATGCAAAAAACCGCATCTCAATCGGCCCAGTACTTTTTGAGAAAAATGGTAACATATTGAAAAATTAAAATCATACACTACAGCTCAGCTTGGTTGTCTATGGTCCTAAAATATATCTAAGAACCTTCTCACAAGCTATACATATCTAATGCAAAAAACCGCATATAAATCGGTCCAGTAGTTTTACAGGAAAACGGTAACAAAAAAGTGCACAAAGAAACATACAAATAAACAAACAAACACACAACCTCTTAGGGCAAACACATATTATACCGTCTCCGTTTCGTCGAGGGTAAAAAAGTAGGTTCTTGTACGGACAACTTAAGATAGCAATGTTTATTCTAAGTTCATTATATATGCGTTTTTATTAGGTAAATGTTTCGGTAAATGTCGCACTTTGAAATAAAAAGTTCTTGAATATCGTTTTTTTTTTAGTTGCCTTATGAGACCATCCCTAAACATGACAGCTCTATTTATATTGCTATCCCTTTTCTAATATTCCTTGTGGAAAGAGGCAGCACTAGATTTAGAGCTCTCATTTAAGCTTAATTTAGAGATTGTGTTAAACAGAATTGGCCATTATGCCTAGATTCTGATTAGATTGGCCGAAGATGTTGATTGGTCTACTCCGCCAAGCTGGCCAAGTGCGGATTGGCAGACATCTTAACATCTCAGACATATTTGAAAACATGATAAACAAAACAATGATTATAAAGAACTCTCCACTAGCGTCTAGCACTAGGCTAGATATCACCGTACAGCTACAACCGGAACTCGGTCAATAGGAGTTAAGGTAACAGAAACTTTAACAGCTGTTTTGAACAGTGAACACATTGCCCGTGAAACTTTCCATGCGATGGTTCGACGTGGTGATTTTTTAGTGGTTTAAGCTGAACCTATAAGTGCCTACGTTGATTCTCATATGCGATTCTTTAATTTAGGTAGACTTATAATAAATTCACTTACTTTTCGTACTGGTATCTGTGCTATCCAATCGAAATGCTTCGCCAAACATTCCAAATATGCAAATTCATCCATAGTTGACGCATTCTTAAATATTGCCTTGGCGTCCTCGATTGATACGTTGGCCCCAAAAACGTAATTCTGATCGACATTTGTGAGCTTCAAGGAAGTCACCCCACTGATATCTATAATAACATCTGCATACTCAAAATCCCGGATTACAGCTGTGAAAACAGAGATTTTATTAGAAAATGTGTGTGTGTCGAAGATGTTTGAATGTATGTGGTGAATTTTCAGCACTTGCATTTTCTGTGCGTTTCATTCACATCATATTCACACATTGACTCTGTGAATTTTTGGACTCAATGGGGGACAAAAATTAAGTACTTCAAGACCTAATGCAGAAATTATTGTATAGTTTTAATCTAGTATGGACTTAATCAAGTTCATTTGAATGTGTGTGTGTGTATGTGAGTGTGAGTGTGAGTGTGTGTGTAGCAAATATGCCTGTTATAATGGAAGTAATGTGTGGGTGGTTGATAAGGGAGCGAGTTAAGAAATAATTCACTTATGTTTTTACGTCAGCGATAAGATCTTCAGTGTCATTAAGCCTTGAGCTCGTCTCCTAGATCCCTGATATCTTTGATCATAGACCCTTGATCTTTTTCCACATTCCCTATTCCTATCCTAATGACCTTTGCTAAAATCCTACTTAACTTTGTTTGTTTTTGCTTTGCTTTGATTGCCAGTAATATTCGTATATTAATATGACCTAACTTTTCTCCAAACCTTTTTATTTTTACCAAATTATCTGCGATCCGACGTTTTTGAAAAAAACTACTTCATATTTTGGTCAAAATTATGCTTTAAAAATTAGTTTCCACATACCTTTCCCAGTATTTCCATCGATTAACATATATGACGTTGTTGCACAATGAGTATTAATTATACAAAATATCTGATCCTCTGTAAAGACTTTAATAAATTTCGTTTTTCCGTAATCCAATACGATCGGGTTTTGATCGTCGGGGGCGTTAACTAAACTCCAATCCCCATCGCTGCATGAAGAACATTTCCTGTCGCAAATGTTGGCTTTGTTGTTAAGGCAAGTAGTAAGCTCCTCCATATCCTCAACTTGTTTGCAGAGGGCAGGGCTTGCGTCCACGGCGAATGATTTGATCGTGTCTGCGATCGGTCTGTACCCTGTGCATCGACAAGTGTTGCAGCCAAATGAGTTCTCCAGTTCAACCATGTTGAGGCCCTTGTCTAAAAGGCTGAAAGTTAGAAACAGAACTTTATTAACACCATTGCAAGGTCTACGGCGCGTTGAACAGGAGATCGAACGTCTAAAGCTAGTGGTTTAGACGTTCGATCTACTGTTCGGGTGGACCGGGTTTCGATCCTCGGGCACGCTTTTCTAACTTTTCTGAGTTTTATGTGCATTTTAAGCAAATCCATACTTCCATACTAATATTATAAATGCGAAAGTGTTTCTGTATGTCTGTCCATCTGTCTATCTGCTACGCTTTCACGGCCCACCTGTTCAACCCATTTTGATGAAATTTGGTATAGGGATAGCTTGAATCCCGGGGAAGGACATAGGCTATCCCGGAAAATTAAAGAGTTCCCGCGGGAATCCAAAACCTTGATCCACGCGGACGAAGTCGCGAGCATCATAAATAATTTATTACTTGCTTTAACGATGAAGGTAGGGGTCATCGTGAGGAAACTGCACGCCCCAGAGTTCTATGTTCTCAAAGGTGTGCCAAGTCTGCCAATTTGCACTTGGCCAGCGTGGTGGACTATGGCCAAACCCTTCCCATTCTCTCGGTAGACTCTTTCTCGGTAGGCGTTAATTAATTGAAATAATGATGAAGTCATGCGTTGATGGTCTATGGGTTTTTTTTTTTTAATCCACTACAAGCTAGCCCTTGACTGCGATCACACCTGATGGTAAGTGATGATGCAGTCTAAGATGGTAGCGGGCTAACCTGTTAGGGGCATGGCAGTTATATTAAACCCACACCCCTTCGGTTTCTACACGGCATCGTACCGGAACGCTAAATCGCTTGGCGGCACGTCTTTGCCGGTAGGGTGGTAACTAGCCACGGCCGAAGCCTCTCACCAGGCAAGGTCCATCAAGAAGTTCCCAATTTTACTTTAATAGCAGTTAGCACCTTTTCAAAATCAACAAAGGAGTTCCTAATATCCATACTAATATTATAAACTAGCTGATGCCCGCGACTTCGTCCACGTGGTTTAAGTTTTTGTTATTCCCGCGGGAACTCCTTAATTTTCCGGGATAAAAAGTAGCCTATGTCACTCTCCAGGTCCTCAACTATACCTATGCTAAAAATCATGTCAATCCGTTGCTCCGTTTGGCCTGATTTAAGGAAAAACCAACAAACCAATAAATCAACAAACAATCACACTTTCGCTTTTATAATATTTTTTTTTTTTTTTTTTTTTGGATTTATACAGCAGGGGAAATCCTCATGGACTACCACACGGGTAGTGCCGGACTCATACCGACTAAAACCCCTACTGTCTACCTGTTGACCGCGTACCTGCCTTTCAGCCTACATCACGGCAACACTTGCGTCTATTTCACGGCCTTTTTTGTCTGCGTTTTTCTTCTTGCTCCTTTTCTTTGATTATTATTTCAGCGTAGTTCGTTACTGCTGTCCAATTTTCCTCCTTTTCCAGCATTTTCTGCACTAGTGTATCTGCACATATACCCCCGATCTTTTCTACGAGTTCTTGTCTTTCTTTGTCCCATTTTTGACATATAAAGATCGTGTGCATAGCATCGTCGGTTTCAGTACAGTACATACAGCTCGCGTCTTCTCTTTTCCCAATGCCAGCAAGGAAGCACATGAATACTCCATGCCCCGTTAGACATTGCGTTAGCCTGTAAGACATTCGGCCATGTTGTCTGCTAGTCCACTTTTCTAGATTTGGGATAAGTTTGTGCGTCCAGCGGCCTTTGGAAGAGTTATCCCACTCTTTTTGCCAGCTTTCTAGCGTTTCCTCTTTGGCAGATCTTATACTTTCGGAGTCCTTTTTGTTCCTCAGTTTGGTCCTCTCTAGCGCTAGTAAATTGATGGGCGTTAAGTTAGCCAGTACTAGCGCTGCGTCCGTGGAAACGGTTTTATAGGCGGAGCATACCCGCAGGGCTAACATACGTTGAGCCTTAAGGACCCGACTTTTGTGTAGGGCAAATTTCATCGCTGGAGTCCATATAGGTGCCGCATAAAGGATTACGGATTGATTTGCCAAAGCCAGTGTTCTTCTCTTCTGGTCGCTAGGGCCCTTTGTATTGAGCAGTAGCTTACAGAGTGCACCTGCAGTCCTGGATGCTTTGTCACAAACAGATTTTAGGTGTGGACCAAACGTTAGACCCCAATCAAGCTTGACTCCAAGATATGTTACATTATGAGTTGGTGTTATAGCCGTTCCTCCACAGTCAAATACGCAGTCTGCCGTTTTTCTTCTATTGAAAACGATTGCTTCTGTTTTTTCCGGAGCGATTTCTAGTTTATTTTGGCGCATCCATAAATCCACGCTGTGCAACGTCTCATTTGTGTTAACTACCATCTCGTGAGAGTCGTTTGCAGTTACTGAGATAGCTAGGTCATCCGCGTAACACACCAGTTTGACACCGTCCGGAACTTGGATGTCCATCACATCATCGTAGAGGATGTTCCACAGGGTAGGGCCTAGAACAGAACCCTGTGGAACTCCTCCCGTTATTTCAGCACTAACTTTACTGTCCAATTTAATGGAGCGGTTCGTAAAATAGTCCACAATTGTGTTCAGTAGATGCTTATTGATGTTCCTACGTTTTAGCTTATTAATTATTAGGGGCCATGTGGCTGTGTTGAAAGCATTCCGGACATCAACTAATATGAGGGAATTCCACAAGTTCTTTATCTTGGCTTCTTTTGCTGCGCGGACTACTTCTTCGATGGCATCAACTGTTGTCCTGCCTGTCCTAAAGCCATGCTGATTATTGTTTAGTCCCCCGTTTCTATCTATCTCCTGTGTTAATCTGAGGTTTAAAAATTTTTTCATATGCTTTTGCTATGACATTTATGAGGCAGATAGGTCTATACTTGGTAACCTCGTTCTTAATTTTTTTAGGCTTCTCTATTAGTACTAACTTAGCAGTCTTCCAGTTGTCCGGGAAACTGCCGTTTTTCAGCAGTTTGTTGAATAAACATGTAAAGTATTCGACATTGTTACAGATAGCCGACTTCACTACATCTGGTGGTATCGCGTCAGGACCAGGGGCCTTATTAGTTTTAATTTTTGCGCCACAGTCTCTAACTTCATCTGGAGTAAACCATATATGTTCAAAATCCGAATCCTCTATCGTTTCCCCTTTTAGTGCTCCTGCGTGTCGTGAAGTTATAAATAGGCTGTTGAAAATTTCTCTTTTTTGTTCTAGGGTTAGGCTAGTTTTTGGGTAAGCTATTTGCATCTGGCTTTTTACAATTTTATATGCTTCGCCAAATATGTCGGACTCTAAGCCTGCGCACAGGGCATCCCAAGCTTGTGCCTTTGATGCAGCTATGAGTTTTTTGAGCTCTCTTTTGGCAATTTTATATTCCTCATTTAGTCTCTCTCTCTCTGTTGCCTCTTTGCACTTCTGGAATTTTCTTCTTTTTTTCCTAGTCTCTTTAACCTTCTCTTGTACGGTCTCGTTCCACCAATATGGGAGCTTGTAGTCAGTATCGCATTTTACTCGACTTGTACTGTTTCTGTAAGCCTTGCTAAGAGCCCTTCCACACTGTTCATAGTCAACTTCTTTGTTGTCTATCTCTTTCCTGAAGTAGTTGTTAAAGTCTTCAAAATTTGTCTTGCCGTAAATATACTTTGGTTTATTTTTACCTTCTTTCTTATAAATGTTCGTTACGATGAATTTATGATCGCTCAAAGACTCTTCGTCTAGAACAGTCCACGAGATATTTTCCTTAGGCGTGACTCCACCTACGATAGTTACGTCGATGAAGGATTCTCCATTTTGTCGGACGCAGGTCGGAGACATACCGTCGTTGAGTATTGTTAGGTTTAACCTGTGGACCCATTCTAGGAGTTCCTCGCCCTTCTTATTTGTGTGCATTCCACCCCAACAAGGATGTTTTGCATTTAGGTCCCCGGTGATTATAATTTTCTTATTTCTACTTAGAGCCTCGAATAAGTCAATTTCGATTAAGTTAAGGTGGGTTTTAAAGTCTTCTAGCATACATTTGTTAGGACTAAGATAGATGCTGTATAATGCGGTATCCGCTGTTTCTATGCACACATAGCTCTCCGCGGCTCGATACGCTCCAACCATATATTTTTTGCTGAAATTGATGATCATGGTATCACCATTATTATCACAGTAGCAATTCTTTCCCTTGCGTTTGCACGTTGTTAAGTTTGGTTCGCTAATAGCAATGAAGTCGTATTTTCTCTCTGCTGCTACTATTTTGGCCATATCGTGCGAACTTACACTCCTGTTTGCGTTTACTTGGAGGACTGTGAATTTTCAAATCTTTTTCTACTGCCCAAATTTTTCCTTGCCATTTTAAGAGCTTTTTGGAAGACTCTACACCGGCTGCTGCCGGCTGCATGTCCTTGTTCCTCACAGTGCGGGCAGAAAGGCTCTTTGTTACAGTCTTTTGCATTATGATCATCTCCATTACATTTACGGCACTTTTGGCTTCTGTCCTCTCCTTTGCATCGAGCGGCTCTATGCTCGTAACCCCAGCATCGGTAGCATCTTAATACTTCTATTCTTTCTTCTATTTGGCATATGTTAAGACCAACTCTCAGCTTCTGCATGTTCAGGATTTTTGCGCAGTCGGACTCTTCCATCCATATTGTTGCTATCTGGTTTCCGTTCTGCATCGGTCGTAGTGCTTTAACTTCTAGCTGTTCTAGGTGAGCGACTAAGTGTGTGCTGGTTATCGCTTCCCTGATGTCTTCTGTTTCGGTGGTAGCATCTAGGTCTTTGATGTGCAGGAGCTTCCTTTTCATTTTTGTATGCACTGTTATGTTGCATTTCTCCTTAAGTCTGTTTATTACCTGTTCCTTGTCTACCTTTTCTGAAACCTTAACTAAGACTTTGCCTGAATTTGTTTTCCTAACCCCTTTTATTTGCTCTAAAGTGTCACTATCCCGCAGCCCTTCTTTGAGCTTTTTAACCGTCTCGGCGTAAGTAGCTGTTTCGTCGATTAGTATGATATTGTCTGCTGCCGTGATTTTCTTATTTTCTGTGTACGCATTATTTTTCTTACTTGTTCTTAAGATTATCTTGAAGTCAGTATTGTGGAAAGTAGCCTGCAGAATCTTCTTCATGTTTTCCGCCCTTATTCCTTGAGGAGAAACTACCGTGAGGTCCCTCTTCTCATAATTTTTGCATAGATTTCTTAGTTCCTGGCATAGCTGGAAGACATCATGCTGCTTTACGCCAATATGCTTTGTAGGGTCATAGAAGAAAGCAGTGATGTTCCTTTCTTTAGTGCAGTCACCCTCTTCGGTTTTATATGTTGTGCGTTGCCTGACAGTTGTATAGCTTCCTCCTTTAATTTGTATCTTGTTCCCTTCTATGAGTTCTGGGTATCTACTTAGGATCCTATTTCCCATCCTAGTTTGTCTCTCCTTTATTTCATCGCAGAAATATATCACATTTTCGGATATACCTTTTAGCGGGTCCCCATGGTCAATTTTAACATTTTGGAAACTATCTTCAGTCCATTCAAGGTCAACGACATTAAGAAATTCTTCGTACTTGAGGTTCTCTAGGTTATCTATGTTAAATTTATCTGCATTTTTGGTACATTTATAACATTTCTCCCCTTTATTCTTTTCTATTTCTTCAAATCTTTTCTCGTATGACATCCTGACTTCTTGCAGTTCATTTTCCAGCTTAGCATATCTACATTCTTGTGTTTCTCTGTATTCCTGTAATTCCTTTTGCAGTTCTTGTATTTTATATGCATCATGTTTGTGTCGTGTCATCACCTGTTTAACTAAACTTGTTATTTCCATCGTGAACTTTTTAACCTCTTTGTGGACGTTTTTGTTGCCCCTTATAAAAATGTTCATCTCATCAGTCCTAGCCTTTAATTTAGCGAGTTCGATAGACGGCTGAATTTCCCCTATTTGTTGTGCAATGGGGCTCGACAGTTTTTTCCTTTTCTTCGGTCGATCCTCCGACGTTGGGGTCTCTTTTCTTGTGTCCTGATTATTTTGTTCATCTTTGCCCTGCTCTTCCTCTGGCGACTGTTGAGTTTGTGGTTTCTGAAACGTTGGTGGTGTTCTTCTGATAGAATCTCTCCTTGCGAATGGGTTTATTAACTCTTCCAGTTTTTTGTGTCTTTCATTCTCCGCGTCTGAACTGTTATCTCCTTGTGAAAAGCGATAGTTGCCCTCCCCAGATACGGTAGGGCTGACTGAACTAGGTTCAGTGTGGGATTCTCCGCAGGGTGAACCAGCTGCGGTACCCACCTGGGGTATGTTAATTTTACTATTCGCTTCCATCTTTGCTGAACTACAGCTTGCTTTTTCTGTCGGGGTGAAGTCCCCTAGGCCGCGTCTTACAGGACTAAAGGCACGCCCATGCCTGCTGGTTTTGGTTCACGCCGGGTATTTGATTTCCCCGGTACCACCCATATCTGGGAGGCATTCCCCTATCCACCACCCAGGGGACGCGCCCGATGGGAGACCCAGCAACTCCGCACGGGACTCCGCCGCACGCACGCTCCGCTTTTATAATATTAGTATGATGTATGATAGTATGATGCGAAAGTGTGTCTGTCTGCTACGCTTTCATGGCCCACCTATTCAACCGATTTAGATGAAATTTGGTACCGGGATAGGTTATATCCCAGGGAAGGACATAGGCTAAAGAGGCCAAGGAGTTCCCGCAGGAATCGATAAAACTTGCACGCGGACGAAGTCGCGGGAATCATATATAGTTCCCTATATTTAGCCAAGTTAATACCATTCCATTATCACGATATAGGTTATACTCGATGATGCCCGCGATTTCGTCAGCGCGAATTTAAAAAGGTTCACGCGGGTACTCTTTAATTTTCCGAGTTACCTATAAGTACGTATTTCCTTCCCCGGGATGCAACTAGGGTTGCCATCCGTCCGTGTTTCCCTGGATTTGTCCTAATTTATAGGCCGTTCGGGAGCGTCCGGGCGGTATTTCATTCGAAGTCCGGGTTCATTTTTTTTTAAAAGTAAGTACTGAGTAACTTTTTAAAAAACGCACTGTTGACATGTCCGAACTCTTACTAGTTCCCAAAATTCGGGGCTTTCACGCTTCTTGTTCTGGTTGCCAGATTTTAGAGATGGCAATTGGCAACCTTAAATGCAACCCATCGCTAAAACGGTAAACAGTAAAAACTGAAAGGCCGTGAAAGCGTAGCAAATAGAAAGACAGAATACACTTTTGGATTTATAATAATATCAGTCTGGACTTAGAAATCATCAGTCTATACATATAAAATATTATAAATGTGAAAGTTTTCATGGATGGAGGATGTTTGTTACTCAATCACGCCAGAACAGCTGAACGGATCTGGATGAAATTTGACAAAGAGATTATACTCTGGAGTTACAGATAGGCTTTTTATCCTGGAAAATTAAAGAGTTCCCGCGGGAACCGAAAACGTCAATCCACCAGGACGAGTCGCGGGCATTTTTTATTTTTATTTTTATTCAACTGGTTACATTGTGGCTACCTAGAATAGGAAAGTGTAAAAAAGGACGACAAAGAACCAGACGGGAAGATGAAATAGTCAAGATTGCTGGCAAAACTTGGACAAGGAAGGCAAGGGATAGAAATGTTTGGAAAGGGTTAGAGGAGGCCTTTGCCAGAGGGCAAGCAGACAACCAACCAACCGGGTGGAAATAAAGGACGTTTTCGGGAACTGATATTGTGTATAATTTGTAGAACTTAATTGTGTAACAATACTGTAAAAATTTGTAAAACTTAATTGTGTAACTATATTGTAAAATTAGTGTCTGTAATAAAGGCTATTATTACAGTTAGTAGAGACCCGTATTTGTTAGTGGAAATTTTGTTGCTTTTGTCACAAATAACCAAAGAAGATTACCTACTGTTGATTCAGGTTGTGCTCTGTTCGTTGTCACAACTCACAAATAACCAAAGAAGATTGTACAGTAGGTACTGTTTATTCAGGTTGTGCTATATTCGATGAATTACGCACTTAACACCATTGCGGACGTGATTTGTCACATACATATACAATTAATAATGAAGTTCTGAATGTAATTTAAATATAAGCTGTTCAAACATTTGTTCTAGCTTTGTTGCTAGGATCGACACTGTAGATACCTGGTAGATCCATACTAATATGCGAAAGTGTGTCTGTTTGTCTGACTGCTACGCTTGAACGGCCCATATTTTTAACCGATTTTGATAAGTTCCAAAGTTAGGTTGTATCACGGGGAAGGATATATGCAAAGGCTACTTTTACTGAGTTCTCGCGGGGATTTAAAAATCTTAATAAACGCGGATGAAGTCGCACCATCTTCTTCTAATACTAAATATCTGCTGGTCTGTACGCATCTTCTTTGAATCTAACATAACGTATCGGAGTAGGAAGTCAGCTTATTTCTTTGCACTATCAAGCAATCAAGACAGTGTCATTATTCTAGAAAACGCCGGGCCGCGCTTCAAATCTGACCATCTTAAAATTTTACAGGAGCTTCGACTGAAAATTCTTCTTCGCCCAACCGCGCCGCCTATCTGTACGCTTAGTGATATCCAGACCTTGCCTATCCTCAGAAAATGGCTCTTGAATTATTCATTCTACTCAATTAAAGATTTTTTAAATTATAAATCATTAAAACAATAACTTACCTAAGATTTATATAATGACATGTGTACCCTATTCATATTTAAATATTTTCTAAGAAGATTTGATAATATTATGTATTAATTATATAGTTGTCCATTATTGAGTGTAAAAATAATTCTGAATTTAATTTACCAAAAATGGTAGATATTAATAATTCTAAACGAACAAATACGTTCACAACGAATAAATCAATAAACACGATTGATCGACGTGAGAGCAAAGTAAAATGGACCAAAAAGCTCTTGCTTTAAAGTCACAAATTCAGCGTTTGGAGCGGTGGCTGTAAATAAATACACGAAATGATGAAATGAGCTCGTTCGCTTACACTTGGCGCGGTGAGCTCTCACGTCGATCAATCGTATTTGCAATGTAAAAACTCAGAGTAAGCGTAGTGGACCCTTGGTAATTATTTGTCTGCTGAGAGGCTTCGACCGTGGCTTGTTACCACCACACCGGCCAAAATGTGCCTCCAAGCGTAAACGCTACCTGTGCGATGTTGCGCGTAAAAACCGAACAGGAAGTTGGGGGTAAAATAAAAACGGGCTAACTTATTTAGGGTAAGGTTTAAGTAGGTACTTGTCGGTTACTGTGATGGGCACTTCCTATACCTTGACTGCAAGCTCACTCTCGATCTTATTATTCACCGTGGGTCACAAATCTTAATATAACTTAAGATTTACTTATTGCATAAGCCTCTCATTGGCATTCTTTCCTTAAGGCGCACGTGCATAGGTCGACTTTCATACATTTTTCTTTTCGATTATTCTTGAAATATATACATTTTTGTGTTTTTTTAATTTGTTTTATCATTTCTTTAGGGCTTTTTATGGTCGCAATTTTCATGTCAGATAAATATTTACATTATTTATAATATAAAAACGGCATTCAAAAAGTGTCAGATTTACGCATGTGTGAGTTGTGAAGTTTACATTCGTCTTGATAGATGTCGCCCGTGTCGCCTAAATAATGCGTCAAAAAAATATATTTGATCGCCATCTATCAATTTACTGTAAAACTAGTTCGCTATTACATGCTATAAACTTTTATAGGATAGGGGAAGTTGCATGAAGGTTCATATCTAAGTACGCGGATTGTGGATAAATTATTTTCGTAATAGATCCCGCTATACCACGACCTTCACCGATCTGTATAATAGATGAAACCTACTTTTTATTTTTAACCGACTTCTAAAAAAGGAGGAGGTTCAATTCGACGCGTATGTTTTTTTTAAATGTATGTCGGTGCATATCTCCGTTGTTTCTAAACCGATTTGAAAAATTTTTTTTCACTGGTTAGTGGAAGCTCCCGATGTGGTCCCATAAAAAATTCTGACTCCAAATCCTCAATCCTGATGCTGTAGGTGTACCGTACTACATGAAATCCTCAAAACTAGGCATTTAGGAAATTTTGATGGTAAATTAATATAGTAGGTATCAAGTCACGTGTATAAAATACAACTCTGAGTGCGAACTCCTCAACCCTGATGCTGTAGGGTACAGAACTCCTTACAATAGCAATTTAGGATTTTTTTATGATGAATTCTTATTTTAGGTGTCAAGCAACGCCTTCATACTTAAACCCAAGTGCCAACTCCTCAACCCTGATGCTGCAGGGAACAGAACTCCTTAAACATAGTGATTTAGGATTTTTAATGGTGAATTCAGATTGTAGGTGTCAAGCAACGACTTCATACTTAAAACCAAGTCTTAACTCCTCAACTCTAACGCTGCAGGGTACTGCACTCCTAAGCCGTGGGGATTTAGAGTACACTAAAAAGTTAAAAATAAAAATTCTTTCCAAAAAGCCGACTTCCAAAGCCATTGTAAAGTATAAAATAATTTTGATTTCTGCAGTGGCTTTGGAAGTTGGAACAACTTTTATTATTTAATAATAGATAAATACGCCTAAATTAGTTTGCCTATCAAAATCCGGTCCAGGCTATTTTTAAATAAATTAATTTTAATTTTTTTTTTTGACAAGTTTATTGTAGCCAATGCTATACCACCGCGTTTGTTATCAAATTAACCTATTTTAGGCGTGTTTATCTATTAATAAATAAAAAGTAGGTTTCATCTATAAAACAGATCGGCGAAGGTCGTGGTGTATCGGGATCGATACTATTTAATCGTATCCAGGCATAAAAAGAACGCTTATTTCGCCTACAAGTTCGTCGCTCGTTTAGCACCACCCAGGCACAGTATTGGTATCTATATACCAATACTGTGACCCAGGGGACACGTGCAGGGAGGTAGAAAGTAGTTCCTGCGGACGTTAGCGACGGGGCTTCCCCCAATTGTGGATTGTGTGTTGCGATATACCTACCTACTTGGATTTGTTGAGATCAAAATGAACCAAATAAACAAGGCAACCTATAGGAAACGTAAATATTCCAATGCGTCGAATAAATCTAGGAAAAGAGTAAAAGATCATTGTAAGTTTAATCAACATCGGTTCAGAGTTTAAAAGATAACTTTGTAACTACCTAGCTGATGCCCGCGACTTCGTTTACGTGGATTAAGTTTTTGAAATCCCTCGGGAACTCTTTGATTTCCTGGGATAAAAAGTAGCCTACCTAGGTACCTATGTAACTCCAGGTCCTCTATTATTCCCTTGCAAAAAATAACCTCGATCCGTAGCTCTGTTGCGGCTTGATTGAAGGACAAACCAAGAAACAAACACACTTTGGCATTTATAATATTAGTACCTATGAAGTATGATTATAATTTTTATACATACAAGCTTTTGCAAGCGGCTTCGCCCGTGTGGATAAAATGTAGCCTAGGTATGTTCTAAGTCAGGCTATAAGCTATCTCCATTCCAAATTTCAGCCAAATCGGTTCAGTAGTTTTTGCGTGAAAGAGTAACAAACAAACTTACTTTCCCCCATAGGTATAATATTAAAAGTATGATAGGTAGGTATACCTACCTACTTACCTATAGATGAAATGTCTACTGTGTAGCCTTCATGTTTTTAGGTATTTACCTACCTACCGTTTTTCCGCGGCTTTATACCTACCTAGGTTTAAATTGAAACTTTTTATTGATACCTAGGAGGTATAATTGAAATCATATCATACTTCATACAAGGACCTTGGTCTAAAGGTCCTTGACTTCATAATATCATCATACTAATATTATAAATGCGAAAGTCAGTTTGTTTGTTGGTTTGTCCTTCAATCACGCTGCTGCAACGGAGCAACGGATTGACGTGATTTTTGGCATGGGTACAGTTGAGGACCTGGAGAGTGACATAGGCTACTTTTTATCCCGGAAAATTGAGGAGTTTTCGCGGGAATCCAAAAAACTTATTCCACGCGGACGAAGTCGCGGGCATCAGCTAGTATAACATAAATTTGCAATTATGGCTCAATTTCAAATTAAAGTTTTATTCGTTAGTACTAACTACTGTAAGCATAATTCCAGAAGTGGGTGAATGATTAAAATTACTTTAAAAATATGTTTGTACTCTCTTTAAAACGTGCACGAATAAATGGTTAAACGTGTAGCGGTTTCACGAGAGATTTAATGTAAACAGTTAATTATAAAATCTTGGCCAAAGCATCACAACAACAATAAATTAATCATTTGATCAGGCTGCAGTTGCTACTGCTAAGCTCTAAATCAAATTGCGATCTAAACACAAAGGTATTCAATAATCGCTGAGTCTGTCGGCAACAGACTAACCCAACAAAGTCAAAATACTCGTATTTATGCAAATTATACCAATATGGCATATCCCCGCCAACAAACTGACCGAGTGAATTACATCGAATGAGTCAAATATCAACTTAATTAAACCTTCGTCAATAAACAAATACACAATCTTTTATATTTTCTAAAAATTCAACTTTAATTTAAAAGCAAAGCTGACAGTTCGGCCGTCCTGCAAATAACACGTCCTCGTGTTCGAGTCATATCACTCACTTTTATGCCCCAAATCGTGAACAGGCGCATTGCCCCAAATCATGGTCAGGCGTTCTTGCCTGGGGCGTTCTTGCCTGAATTCATGATTAGGCGGTCATGCCTGGGCCGCTCCTGCTCACGATTACTTCGCTAATAATAATATGTAAAACACTTATCAAACTGTCGAACTCTCAGTCTTTATCAACACTCATGAATTATCACTCAATAAACCAAAACGACTCACCTCATTCGATGCACTCTTCGAAATCTGAATCACTTATTTACTTTCACAAATCTAAACATATTTTGAGGTTAGACACTAACTTACAAAACTTTATCTCGAATAAATATTACGAGTACTTTCACATTATCGAATTCAAGCGAATCTACCACTGGTTCGGAATACCACAATCCTAGCGAGAAGAACCAGCAAGAAACTCGGTGGCGTCTAACATTCAAAATTACTTTCTCACAGCCACCGATCGATTAACAAAACTATGGAAAATTGATATTAATTTCTAATGTCGGTACTTTGAAAATTTAAACAAAACAAATATGCTGATGGCAAAGCGAAATCAAGGCAACGTGAGATACATCCCGCTTCTGAAATTTGTAAGCATAATTCCAGAAGGGGGGGCAAATAATTAAAATTACTTTTAAAATATGTTTGTACTCTCTTTAAAACGTGCACGAATAAATGGTTAAACGTGTAGCGGTTTCACGAGAGATTTAATGTAAACAGTTAATTATAAAATCTTGGCCAAAGCATCACAACAACAATAAATTAATCATTTGATCAGGCTGCAGTTGCTACTGCTAAGCTCTAAATCAAATTGCGATCTAAACACAAAGGTATTCAATAATCGCTGAGTCTGTCGGCAACAGACTAACCCAACAAAGTCAAAATACTCGTATTTATGCAAATTATACCAATATGGCATATCCCCGCCAACAAACTGACCGAGTGAATTACATCGAATGAGTCAAATATCAACTTAATTAAACCTTCGTCAATAAACAAATACACAATCTTTTATATTTTCTAAAAATTCAACTTTAATTTAAAAGCAAAGCTGACACTACTACTAGGTAGCCTACTAATCGACTCGAATTAGGTAGTGGAGCATTATTCAAGTTAGTTACTGATTTTGATAATTCGAATTGAATTCAAAATCGCGGCCTCTATAGTCCGGGAGGCAGCGGCACTAATTTCCGTTCATTTCCTCCTGTTTTTATTTTTTGAGTATCTGCATGAGTGATGAGATAAGTACCTATGCAATATGTACCGTACCTATCTCTAATTGACCGAGCGAAGCGATTTCAGATCAGCGGTTCAGATTTGGCTGAGTTATGGAGTATAATTAAATAAATGAAAAAAAATTAAAAAGATTATGGAGAAAAAAAAAATTTTTTTTCAATATACTGAATTGGACCCGTTACAGTTTTATTATAAGTACCTACCTATTTATATTTTAATATAAATCGTTCAACTTCGGTATAGGCATAACATTCACATCAATAAGTACATTATCATTTTTACTTGTATTTGTCATAATCTGTTGTGTGCCTAATAAATAAAATCAGATAAAAAAACATTTCGTTTCCTCTTGGTCTATAATATCGCGGTGATAATAATTTCTTATTTCGCTCTTGCGCGTGGCTTGCAACAGTACGCCTCATCAGTAGGGTTGCCACTTGCCACCCGTACTCGGTACTACCCAATTATTAATTTATTATTACATCTCTCGAAAATTTAATTATAAGCCGGCACTCTGTCCGAAATGACAGTTATTGCATTAATGAGTACTTAAACGGGGGGAAATCACGCAAACAAGCAAACAGAAGAAAAAAAAAGAATTAAAGCGAAGTATGTGTATCACTTCAACGGGGGACCTGACCAGGAATCTTACAGATGTTTGTTACTTAATCACGTCACTACCGATTTGGCTGCCACGGGATTCGTAAAAAACCTACTTAATTATATAATTTTCCAGAACTAGTATATTTTTACAACTTTTGAACAAATAAAAACTATTTTTAACCGACTTCCAAAAGACAATTCGACACGCATAATATATTTCGTGTGTTATATTATTGGAACTGCAAAATCATACTTCATATCATACTAATATTATAATTAATGCGAAAGTGTTTTTTTTTTGTTGGTTTGTCCTTCAATCACGCCGCAACGGAGCAACGGATCGATGTTATTTTTGGCATAGGTATAGTTAGTTGAGGACCTGGAGAGTGACATGGGCTACTTTTTATCCCGGAAAATTAAGGAGTTCCCGCGGGAATAACTAAAACTCAAACCACGCGGACGAAGTCGCAGGCATCAGCTAGTATTCACATAAACGACAAT
This sequence comes from Erebia aethiops, assembly GCA_923060345.2. Lineage (NCBI taxonomy): Eukaryota > Metazoa > Arthropoda > Insecta > Lepidoptera > Nymphalidae > Erebia > Erebia aethiops. Next base: position 20,806,501 of record OV281080.1, on the reverse strand, counting down.
CTATTAGGGCTTCCAAACATAATATGTATATGTAAGTCTGTATGTCATGTATGTTTGTCCATGCATTTATTGGAAAATATGCGACTAATCTTTTTTTACTGGCTTACATTTACTTCAACTTAGGGAACAGTGCAAGTTTCATTAAAATCGTTTCAATAGTTTTCAAGAATTGGCCAATTGTTCGTTTTCTGTAGGTAGGTATATTGAAATTTGAAGTAGCTTGTTTCCAAAAAAGTTGGCAACCCTAGCCACATTATTGTAAGTTGTCACCCGTCCGCAGCAAAGACACCCTACCGGCAAAGCCGTGCCGCCAAGCGATTAGCGTTCCGGTACGATGCCATGTAGAAATCAAAGGGGTATAAAGTATGGGTTTAATAAAAACTACCATACCCCTTCTAGGTTAGTCCGCTCCTATCTTAGACTGCATCATCACTTACCGCCATCTCACATGGTGGCACCATCAACCATGTGAGATTGCAGTCAAAGCTGAAAGTTTATCTTGTATCCGAATGAAATAAATAAAAAAACAATACTAAGCAAAACGCAGCTGTTTTTGTTTCATTGCCATCTAGTTAAATTTTATAGTAAACAATTCGTAGTTTATGTTAGAACCACAGAACTTGGATAACAACCATTGTCAGTGTGTGCGTGGGTATTGCGTATATACAGTAATCGATATAACAGATGTTTATAATTTGACTATTTGACTAAATGGCTCTGTTTTAAAGTAAACTAATTATGTGATAAAATAATAGGCATTGATGTACTGCCGCAATTTTAATATTTTTAAAATCAGTGCATTGCAACTTTGCGAAAATATCAAAAACCTGTCAAAAGCCCTAACAACGCCATCTAGCGGGAATCTGTCCGGGAGAAGACGTTGTGTTGACCCTAAACACATTATCGCAAGGGAAATTTTTGACGACCTCCGTGGCGCAATGTGTAGCGCTGCTATCTTAACGTGCGGAGGTCCCGGGTTCGATCCCTGGTAGGGTCAATTTGGGAATTTATAATTTCTGAATTTTCCCTGGTCTGTCCTGGTGGGAGGCTTCGGCCGTGGCTAGTTACCACCCTACCGGCAAAGACGTGCCGCCAAGCGATTTAGCGTTCCGCTACGATGCCGTGTAGAAACCGAACATTATTTAGACGTAGTTATATTTAAAGTTTAAATAAAACACAAATAAATTATCTATACTTATATATAATATTATAAATGCGAAAGTTTGGATGTATGGATGTCTGGATGTATGGATGGATGTTTGTTACTCAATCACGCCCCAACGGCTGAACGGATCTGGATGAAATTTGGCGCAGAGATAGATTATAGTCTGGAATAACACATAGGCTACTTTTTATCCCGGAAAATTAAAGAGTTCCCGCGGGAACCACAAAACCTCGATCCACGCGTACGAAGTCGCGGGCGTCCGCTAGTTATGAAATAATTAAACATTAATATTTATGTTGGATACATAAAAAGAAGATGACTTTTTTTTCAGCGCGCAATGCCGCCAACACGTAACCGGCCAGTTATAGGTAACTTCATACATTATGCGTTCGACCTCGTTGGTTAACTACTTAGTATTTTTTCCCTCTTTGGACTAGCAGCACAGAATAATATAACTAGCAGCCATAATTCCGTTCGAAATTCAAAAAATATAGACGTATATCCGATCAACAAATTGATCACGTGACTTATCGAAGACAACAGCCACTCAAACATCCAATCAGAACAGAGAAATGAAAAGTCCCATGGGCCTAAAATATATTTGCCTGAACTATGTGAATAATATTAGAACAAAGACCTACTGTTACTACTTATTAGCGGTGAGTAAAAAGTTATTTGAATATGTTTTGGCCCTAACAGAATAACAGCGTTGTGGTTACTCTTTGTACCCACAACATCAAGCTGAGTTAGGACCCTTTTGTTGGCACGACACATTCTAGACGATAATTAAGTTAAGTTAGATATTAAGTACTTTTATTTTTAAATGTTTACTATGTGTTGGTTCAACAAATAAATCATATTCTATTCTATTCTATTCTATTTCCGCTAAGATTCGAGTGGCGGGCGTCGCACTGATTTGGAATGTTTACAAGTGGCCATAGGTGCCAGGCGATGAGAACAATTATTAGGATTAGGTATAGAATGGTCTTCGTTCAACAGCTATCGAGATTTAAGAACACTTGAGTAGGTCTTTAAATATGTTTGTGGCAAATTTTGTTTTAGAAATTTATCAGGTGCTAGAAATTTTAAGTTATTTGATTTTAATTTCCCATCCCCGGGTCCCGAATCCCGATATCTGTCCGCCCGCTCAGTCCGTGTCCCGCGTTTCCGTAAACTATTCTACCGTTTACTATTATTCCGTCTATGTCAACTATTAGGAGACAAGTTCCCTGGAGCCGTCAAGGGTCTACACAACCGACGTGCCGCAACAATGCTTGAAGCCGCTTTTTCAGAATAGGGTGTGGCGAATGCGTTTGGCTCAGAACCATAGAATTCACCATTCTTATATCTATGATCTGATATTCATGTTCCGAACGCAGTCGTCACTGTCAAGTGTCAATAGACTCTGACAACTGTTGGCCAATGACTAAGGAATGTTTCCTTATTCATTGCTGTTGGCGCGAAAGCGCCCGCCTTTTTGTACACTCTGTCACTGTCACTGTGAACTACAACTATTGTATTCCTATTGTAAAAACTTTTATAATAATTATTAGTGAATACATATGTACTTATCGAAGCTACAAGAGTATTATTGGAACCCCAGGTCCGCCGCCAAAAGGGCTACTAGCCACACCACTTATTTTTTCTATGAGCCACACAGTCTTCTAGAGTCTCCTAGGTAAGGTTGCATTCAAAAGGGTTAACTTGTGATAACTAACCGAGACTTAAAAGTTTTGTTTAGAAGTAATCCTTATACCTAGTTAAATGCATCACCCATCCAGGAGTACAGTATCCACACTGGGTGCCGTTAAACGTCGCTATGCGCTTCTGGACTTCGCTGTAACCTTTCAGCCTGTTGCCAACGCCCTCTATGGTGGTGATGTCCCATCCGTGGCAGGATACCACAAGCACCAGGCACTAGGAAATAATAATTATAACTGTACTGAAATACTGCGGCTAATTACATCATCGTGACAGAAGAGCTGGTAATTTTTTTTGCGCAAAGAATCAACCTGGCTGTACTGCGCGGAAATACAGCCGGTATTCTTGCCACCTTTACTTAAATAGCTAGCTAGCTATAAGTTCTATTGTTTTGTTTTAAATAAAGATTTAAATAATATTTATTCATGAAAGGTCCAACGTGGGCGAAGCTTACGCAAGCCAGAGTTCCCGTTTTCAGCCGTATTTTTCAACCCTCTGGGAAATTATAAATATTGGTCCTATACAGTTTCGGGAAAAAGAACTTTTTCTTGGGAAATTTCCTCCTCTTTTTGAATATTTTTTCTTACTGGAATACTTACGGAATTAACGGAGAAAGTCTCCACAGTGCCGCTAGTCTCTCTCTGTGCAGTGACCTTCACGATGCACGCCCCGCACACCCCCTGCCTGCACATAGCCTTTGTGCCGGGGAGCCCCAGGTGGTACGTGAGGAAGGTGTACAGGGATGTCTCCCGGTGGAGTTCGCAGGACACTGGAGATACGAGCAGATAATCTGTACTCTATGCTAATATTATAAGTGAATGCGAAAGTTCTGGATGAAGGATCTGCATGAAATTTGGCACAGAGATAGATTATAGTCTGAAATTACACATAGCCTATGTGTTATTTCAGACATAACACATAGCCTATGTGTTATTTCAGACATAACACATAGCCTATATGACATAGGCTACTTTATATCCCGGAAAATTAATTAGTTTTATAATAACACCAGCTAATATCCGCGACTTCGTCCGCGTGATTTGAGGTTTTTCGGTTCCCGCAGGAACTCTTTAATTTTCCGGGATATAAAGTAGCCTATGTCATATAGGCTATGTGTTATGTCTGAAATAACACATAGGCTATGTGTTATTTCAGACTATAATCTATCTCTGTGCCAAATTTCATCCAGATCCGTTCAGCCGTGGGCGAAAAATGTAACGTTACCTAACTGAGTGTTTACGAGCCCTTCTTGAGATGATTACCTACCTAGTACCTACCTACCGACAAATTACCGTAATCATAAAAGACATACGTAATGCATATTATTATTTTAAAGTGGATGAAATAGTAGTTTGTGATATTTTTTAAAAGCCGGTACAGTCCGTCAAACATGTCTGACCCGGTGGACAATATTGGAACTAATTTTTCATCCCATGTATTCGAAAAGGACGACTTGGTTCAAAAAGTGCGCTGCTTTTGAATTTGGAACATCTTAAAGTGTTCAGCGCCAAAGAAATCGAACGCAAATATTGTTTGAATAAAGATTGGCTGGTACGACCGATTGATCGATTGACGACCTCCGTGGCGCAGTGTGTAGCGCTGTTGCCTTAACGTGCGGAGGTCCTAGGTTCGAACCCCGGCAGGGTCAATTTGGGAATTTATAATTTCTGAATTTTCCCTGGTCTGGCCTGGTGGGAGGCTTCGGCCGTGGCTAGTTACCACCCTACCGGCAAAGACGTGCCGCCAAGCGATTTAGCATTCCGGTACGATGCCGTGTAGAAACCGAAGGGGTATGTGTTAAATATAATTGCCATGCCCCTAACAGGTTCGCCCGCTACCATCTTAGACTGCATCATCACTTACCATCAGGTGAGATCGCAGTCAAGGGCTACCTTGTAGTGGATACAAGAAAAAACGACGGCCGATAGTCGCGCCACCCGGCTGAATTAAAAAAAAAGAAATCAAATTAAAAACGCGCGAACTACCTATACAGCCCGCGTTTTCGTCAATTTTCACAGATTGTTAGAAATTCATGGTTTTGTTTTGAAAAATGAGTTCTTCAAGTGACAGTGAAAGTATAGAATTAACTCTAATACTGTAAAAAACTGTAATAAATAATAATATTATTACAATAAAATATGAGGCGCCTTTTATTTTCTCATACCTGATACTATACTATTTATTGCCTGATAAACTTTTGTTTTTACATATTTAATTTTTAATAGATACTAGCGACGCTGACACCGCGGTCATTAAAATTATGCTTCTGAAAAAAGCTTATTATACCTACTGTTGAAGATTACGTAAATGACAAAGGAGCATGGATTTGGCTCGCTCCAGCAATGCTAAGGACAGCGGTTACTTATGTATATCTACCACCACCACCACTACAGCCTATTACTTAAGAGCAATGCGAATGAACGGGCAAAGTTGAGAGTAGGTATTCAGGTAGGTATATTGCCGTCGCGCTGCTCCCGGAGAAGATCGAACGCTTATTCAATGCGCATGTATGCGTACGCACGCCGCTCGCTCGAACGAGTTCCTAAATAAAATTAAAATATGTGTTTGAGCTACTCGCAGTCGGCAAAATGATATACCTAGATGTGTTTTGTGTTTCGTATATTTTTTGCTATCTAATAACTCTGACCCTGGACTTATTTGACTTATTTCTCTGTTTTTGATTCCTTTTTTACCCTCGACGAAACGGAGACGGTATATGTGTTTGCCCTAAGAGGTTGTGTGTTTGTTTGTTTGTATGTTTGTTTGTTTGTTTGTGCCCTTTTTTGTTACCGTTTTTCTGGAAAACTACTCGACCGATTAATATGCGGTTTTTTGCATTAGATATGTACAGCTTGTGAGAAGGTTCTTAGATATATTTTAGGACCATAGACAACCAAGCTGAGCTGTAGTATATGATTTTAATTTTTCAATATGTTACCATTTTTCTCAAAAAGTACTGGGCCGATTGAGATGCGGTTTTTTGCATTAGATATGGATAGCTTGTGACAAGGTTCTTAGATATATTTTAGGACCATAGACAAACAAGCTGAGCTGTAGTCTATGATTTTAATTTTTCAATATGTTACCATTTTTCTCAAAAAGTACTGGGCCGATTAAGATACGGTTTTTTGCATTAGATATGTATAGCTTGTGAGAAGGTACTTAGATATATTTTAGGACCATAGACAACCAAGCTGAGCTGTAGTCTATGATTTTAATTTTTCAATATGTTACCATTTTTCTCAAAAAGTACTGGGCCGATTGAGATGAGGTTTTTTGCATTAGATATGTATAGCTTGTGAGAAGGTTCCAGGTTTTAGGACCATAGACAATGCTGCAATCGTGATTTGGTAAGTGGTCATAGGAACTCCTTAAGTTCTCATCGTAAACCCGTCGTGTTTAGACTTTATTGATTTGTCTTGACTAGCATTTTGTACCTAGATGCTGCCCATGGTCTCATGATGGAGCCAGGAGATGGCCATAGGAACTCCTTAATTTCTTATCGTAAACACGTCGTGTTTGGACTCTTTTGATTTGTCTTGACTAGCGCTTTGTACCTAGATGCTGCCCAGGGTCTCATGATGGAGCCAGAAGGTGGTCAAGGGAACTCCTTAAGTTCTCATCGTTAATCCTCCGTATTTGGACTCTTGATTTGTCTTGACAAGCACTTTAAACCTAGATGTTGCCCAGGGTCTCGTGATGGAGCCAGGAAGTGGTCACAGGAACTCCTTAAGTGATCACATTTTTTTTAACAATTTTTAGTAAAATATTAAAATTTAACACTATTTGACACCTCTACTCATTACTAAGCACAAGTTTTATCTCGGAATGAGAAGGGTTTGGTCATAGTCCACCACGCTGGTCAAAAAAACTACTGAGCCGGCAAATATGCAGTTTTGTGTTTTAGATATTATTTTATATTTTGCTAAGTTCTAATTGTTGTTTCAATGGAGCTCTGCAATTCGTCGTGGGTTTTTTAAATTTTTTTATTTTATAACTTGTTAATGTTTTTAATGCACTAACAGTTACCTAGCCTTAGAGTGCGATCTTAGCTGACGGTAAGTGATGATGCAGTCTAAGATGGTATCGGACTAACCTGTCAGGCATAAAGCAGTTAGTAACATTAAAGCCCTAAGTAGCCTTCATCGGTTAGTTGCTACCGGAACGCCTAATCGTTCGGCAGTACGTCTTTGCCGTTAGGGTGGTAACTAGTCACGGCCGAAGCCTGCCACAAGACCAGAACTGAGAAAATTCAGATATATAAACTTCCAAATTGAACCTGCCGGGAATTGAACCCGTGACCTTGCGCTTACATGACAGCACACCTCACACCACTGCGCCAGGGAGGTCATTTACTCAGTTGGGAACTATTTTATATGTTTTTTTTATTCTACTACAAGTTAGCTCTTGACTGCGATCTTACCTGATGTTAGACAAAGTCAAAGTCAAAAAACGTTTATCTATAATCTATAATATATACAAAATTCAAAGTCCTGACTGACTGACTTATATATCAACGCACAGCCTAAACCACTGGGCCTAAAAACTTGAAATTTTGACAGTAGGTTACTTTTATGACGTACGCGCACACTAAGAAAGGATTTTTCAAAATTCCACCCCTAAGGGGGTGAAATAGGGGGTGAAAGTTTGTATGAAACTCCGTCATTTCTCAAGTTATATCCATGAAACTTGGTATTTTGGCTTTAGGTAATAAATAAAGAAGTACGTGTGTCACAGTTTTTCAAAATTTCACCCCCAAAGGGGTAAAATAGGGGTTGAAAGTTTGTGTGAAAGTCCTTCATTTCTCAAGTTATAGCCATGAAACTTATCATTTGGGCTTTCAGTTAGATATGCAGAAATAAGTGATTTTCAATTTTTCAATATTGCACCCCTAAGGGGGTGAAATAGGGGGTGAAAGTTTGTATGAAAGTCCGTCATCTTTCAAGTTATATCCATGAAACTTGGTATTTAAGCTAACGGTTTAAAATAAAGAAATACGTGTTTCACAGTTTTTAAAAATTCCACCCCTAAAGGGGTGAAACAGGGGGTGAAAGTTTGTATGAAAGTCCTTCATTTCTTAAGATATTTTTCAAGTCATATTAACGAAGAAAAAGAAGTATCTGTGTCACAGCTTTTAAAATTCCACCCCCGAAGGGGTGTAATAGGGGTTGAAAGTTAGTATGAAAGACCTTCATTTTTCAAGTTATAGTCATTAAACTTAGCATTTGGGCTTTCAGTTAGATATGAAGAGGTACGTGTTTCACCATTTTTGAAAATTCGACCCCCAAAGGGGTGAACTGGGGGATGAAAGTTTGTGTAAAAGCCCATAATTTCTCAAGATATTTCTCAAGTAATATCAACAAAACTGAGTATTTTAGCTTTCGTTAAAAAATAGAGAAGTATGTGACCAACAGACCAACAGTTTTTCAAAATTCCACCCCCAAAGGGGTAAAATAAGCGTTGAAAGTTAATATGAGAGTCCTACATTTCTCAAGTTATAGCCATGAAACTTGGTATTTAAGCTAACGGTTTAAAATAAAGAAATATGTGTTTCACAGTTTTTCAAAATTCCACCCCTAAAGGGGTGAAACAGGGGGTGAAATTTTGTATGAAAGTCCTTCATTTCTCAAGATATTTTTCAAGTCATATTAACGAAGAAAAAGAAGTATCTGTGTCACAGCTTTCAAAATTCCACCCCCGAAGGGGTGTAATAGGGGTTGAAAGTTTGTATGCAAGACCTTCATTTTTCAAGTTATAGTCATTAAACTTAGCATTTGGGCTTTCAGTTAGATATGAAGAGGTACGTGTTTCACCATTTTTGAAAATTCGACCCCCAAAGGGGTGAACTGGGGGATGAAAGTTTGTGTAAAAGCCCATCATTTCTCAAGATATTTCTCAAGTAATATCAACAAAACTGAGTATTTTAGCTTTCGTTAAAAAATAAAGAAGTACGTATGTGACCAACAGACCAACAGTTTTTCAAAATTCCACCCCCAAAGGGTCCTTCATTTCTCAAGTTATAGCCATGAAACTTAGCATTTGGGCTTTTGGTTAAATATGAAGAAGTACGTGTTCCACCAATTTGAAAATTCGACCCCCAAAGGCGTGAAATAGGGGATGAAAAATTGCATGAAAGTCCTCCATTTCTCAAGATTTTTTCAATTTATATCAACGAAACTTGGAATTTCGGCTATCGGTAAAAAAAATAAGTACGTGTGTCACAGCTTTTAAAATTCCACCCCCAAAGAGGTAAAATAGGGGTTGAAAGTTGGTATGAAAGTCATTCATTTTTCAAGTCAAAGCCATGGAAGTTGGTATTTGAGCATTCGGTTAAATATGAAGAAGTATATTTTTCACCATTTTTGAAAATTTGATCCCCAAGGACGTTAAATAGAGAGTTTGTCCTTCAATCACGCAGCAACGGATCAACGAGATTTTTTGCATGGGTATAGTTAAGGACCTGAAGAGTGATAAAGGCTACTTTTTATACCGGAAAATCAAGGAGTGCCTGTGGGGAAAAAAGCTTAAACCACGCGGTTCTGGTTTGTTTTGTAATTAGGAAATTATTTAGATCTCATCACACACGCTTTGAGTTCTGTTAAAACCGTACTACTCTCATTCCAGAGATTAGTTTAGTTATAGAACTTAGAACTTCGTGCTTATTGCTTTGTTTGAGATATTGTCAGTTTGTATATTCAATTGAGAGGGAGTGAGAACGCTTATGATGTTTGTTTCTGAAAAAAATGACATTTGGTTCTTGTAGGCCACGCGGGCGAAGCCGCGGGCAGAAGCTAGTTCAATATAAACTACACTTATTGACGTCAGCTTATTTATAACATATAACATAATATAATGGCGATAATCAGTACGACATCTTAAACTAAAGTTACGAGGGTTCCAAAGTCCAAACGAGCCCTGGTCTGAGAAGAGCCCACAACAAACTCAGCCAGGATTTTTTTTTCACTATCACCATTTCACAATCATCTTAACTAAGGAACTATCAGAGCCATTATAGAGAACGATGATACAGTCTAAGATGGTAGCAGGCTAACTCGTTAGGGTTAGTTATATTAAACCCATACCCCTAACGGTTTCTACACGGCATGACGTATCTACACGCATCTACCGTAACGCTAAATCGCTTGGAGGTACGTCTTTGTCGGTAGGGTGGTTACTAGCCACGGCTGAACCCTCCTACCAGATCAGAACACAGAAAATTTAAAAATGATAAATTCCCAAGTGGACCATTTTGGGAATCGTACCCGGGGCCGGAACCTCCCACAATATGACCACAGCGTTTCAGGATTGCTATAATGTCCTCTCAACCGAATTTCGGCCACGGCGGCCTATCTCCAAAGAGCCATCTGCGCAGGAGATAATTATAGTGCACAAGTGTGGGCGCATACACTGGAGAACTCTCTGTTCCTTTACTCTCATAGCCCGATAGGACGGAAAATCCGACAGGACCGGAGAGAGATCAGGCGCAGGACCGATGGCTTTACATGCTCTTGGAGGCACGGGGGTAAAACACCGCCATCTTCCTTACTCCGGGCTAGTACTGAGAATTTCTTGTCAGAAAAACCCAATACTTGTTATGGCCCGACCCGGGAATCGAACCCTCGTCGGCCGCAGTCGAATATGTTAACCACTAGACCAACGAGGCAGTCAAGAAATAAATTAACGCGCAATAGAAATAGGGGGCGGCCGGCAGTGCGGAGATATCGCAGTGTTAATATAACTGCCATGCCCCTAACAGGTTAGCCCGCTATCATCTTAGACTGCATCATCGCCTACCATCAGGTGAGATCGCAGTCAAGAGCTAACTTGTAGTGGATAAAAAAAAACCTGACATGTGCTGCCCACTGCCGACTGGCTATTATTGGGTATGGATTATATGCTCACAGAATAAGTAAAAAGTTAAATTTCGATGTCGATAAACAACACTAGATTATCGATAATATAATTATATCGACTACGCTTGAACTCACTAACTATGTACATATGTGTGTGTGTATACGTATTTAACCTCCCCGAATAGAGGCCGATACAACCCGATAGGGACAACTGCAGCTTGGACCGATTATACCTATGAAAAACAGTAGAATTCTCACTCTCGTATTTTTCTGTTTCCATCTTCAAAACTGAACCGATTTTAATTCTGTTTTTACGAATAATTTAACAAGGGCTCAGGCTATGTCGGTATGTTTTTCTTTTTTTTATTATATCCGTCAAATTTATTTGCGGGATGTCTGATGATAGCACGAAAACTGGGCCATTTTTTGCAGGTTGTGAAGGTTCCATGTTCTTAAAATTATTAATTTATCGAAAAAAGGAAAACATAGGGGCATGGCACGGATACATGTGGATTTTATGGTGCAAGAATATTTTCAATATTGTAATTATCCACAGAGGAAACAGACAAATGTTTTTGTATGGAGAAATCTCCGGGAGAATTCCTCTTAACGTCCCGCTGCTGGGCACAGGCCTCCAGGCCTTTAACGACTATTATCTACAAATTGATGAAATTGTAAGTAATTAACCTTAATTTATTTTTTCAAAAGAGCAACCGCCGAGTTTTGTGCTGGTTCATCTCTTTAGGAATGGCATTCCGAGCCAGTGGTAGATTCACTCGACGATTCAAAAGCACTGGTAAATGTTTATTTGAATAAAAAGCATTTGAATTTTAATTGCCCGATCGGCAGAGCGCATAGGTCTAAACTAGGCAGATCGGGATTCGGGACGACCCGATCGCCCTAATTAGTCAGATTTTACGGCGTAATATTTCAAAAGTAAAATATATTATTTAGATTTATTTTACATTGTGTTTTAATGTAACATCTGTTTTTTATTATAATTTAAAATTTATTTTTAAAATTATTTAAAATTTGCATCCAGAACAGCATGAATGAAGTTGGTACTTAATTAAAAGTTGTCTCTATCCATTTCACGGTACTCTTAAGTATGCATATTAAGTATTAACATATTGATTAAGTACTTATTGCAAATCAGACTTTTGGGGCACTTTTTTGCAGGCCAATTTGCAAAAATATAACATAAGTTTGTAATTTAATACTTATTTATTATTATTATATTAAACTTATTTACTAAAATATATAATAACTTATTTATTGAACTGTCAATATAATGAACTCATAATTAATTATTAAGATTATTTATATTTTCTTCTTTTCCTTTACATATTTTTTATGTTCACCTCACGTTATTTTAATTAGGTATAAAATTATAAATAATTATTAAAATATTTTTAATATACTTTTTTATAGTATATTTTCAAAACGAATATTTTGAAACATATTTACTCTAACTTAAAATATATAAGTACGTACCTACTACCTACCTACTTGATATTTATTGGGCGATAAAAAAGTGGATACGTAATAGAAAGTATGGTTTTACTAATGGTAATAATTAAAAAAAAATCCTTTAAAAATAAATCAAAGTCCAAAGCTAAGTTATGTTATCTCGATAAATACCTGTACATTTTTTCCCATTCACGGTAAACTCTACGTAGGTCATAACGATATGCACTCGAGATCGAAACTAAACTAAAAGGCCAGTTTCTTTAGGGTATCATAAATCATTATTTAAAGCGGTAGGTAGGTAATAGGTATGCTTCAAAGTGGTTGACGCAACGCTGTAGGTACTAGGTAGGTATATGAGTAAAATTAAACACAGTGCATGGCCGGAAAACATTAAAAATACGCAGACCTACTATCCACACACTAGCTAAAGTTCGCGCGCGAGTTGAATGCAGAGAAAATGTACAGTATGTGTCACCATACTCTGCATTCAACTCGAGCGCGAACTTCATATGCCATGCAGTTGCAATTCCAGGTAGTCAATCTTGATTCTTTGGTTTGCGCTAGCTGACGGTTAGGTATTTTCTCCTTACAATACATTTACTTACCTAAATCTATACCTACTTATACTTATAATATTATAAATGCGAAAGTTTGGATGGATGGATGTATATGTATGGATGGATGGATGTTTGTTACTCAATCACGCGCCAAGGGCTGAATGGATCTGGTTAAATTCGCCTTCGAGTAATCGGGGAACATACATAAAAAATAAAAAATAAATAAAAAAAAGTTTCCGACGAATTGAGAACCTCCTCCTTTTTTTTGAAGTCGGTTAAAAATATTATAAAGAGGTAAAGTTTGTGAGTTTGTGACGTTGTAGAGGGTAATGTCTGCATCTACTGGACCGATTTTGAAAATTCTGGTACCAATAGAAAGCCACATTATTTGTGAGTGTCAGGCTATAATATAAAATTTAAAAAAAATTGTTTATTTCAGACCCTCATTAAATCCATATTATGTTAGTACAATAATAACTTAAAACTATGTTTATTATTGTATAAACATATATTTTAGTGGGTGGAGTTCCCGTGGGAATTTAAAAAACTTATTTCACGCGGACGAAGTGGCGGGCATCTTTTTTTTTAATCTACTACAAGCTAGCCCTTGATTGCGATCTCACCTGATGGTAAGTGATGATGCAGTCTAAGATGGTAGCGGGCTAACCTGTTAGGGGCATGGCAGTTATATTAAACCCATACCCCTATTCGATTTCTACACGGCATCGTAGCGGAACGCTAACGTCTTCGCCGGTAAGGTGGTAACTACAACTAGCCATGGTTGAAGCCTCCCTCCCACCAGACCAGACCAGGGAAAATTCAGAAATTATAAGTTCCCAAATTTACTCTGCCGGGGATCGAACCCGGGACCTCCGCACGTCAAGACAACAGCGCTCAACACTGAGCCACGGAGGTCGTAAAAAAAAACATAATATACCCCTTTTAAAAAAACACATGTTCCCCGAACTCCAAATTTCTTAAATTAATTTTATTTCTATTCTAACCTTTTCTTGTTTATTCACTAAATTTCGCCTTGTAACTACTGCTATTATCCGTGGATCCGTTTTTTTTTGTCATTGGAATAATGCCTCTTGATTTTCTATTGAACAAGTTTTCTGCTGGAGATGCAATTGAATTTGAAATACGGGTATTGCGAAATTCGAATATAGTTAAGGATCCCTTAATATCACACATAGCTTTTTTAAGAAGCTACTTTATCGTTCGAATTTCCCGTTCAACCATAAGTACCATTTGATTGAGGGTATTCAGGACTTTACATACCTAGCATGTATAAATCATAATCCCTAGCAAACTTTTTAAAGCTATAACTAGAAATTTGCAACCCTCCATCACCAAGTACCTAAATTAATAAAGTCGAGAATGTGTCTTTATGTTATTGTAGGTAGCACTATTGCTATTGTTATTAAGTATAATAAACAAAAACCTACGTTAGTGTAAAACCTGCATTTTCACCTGCTTATCAGTTTTATTGCTATTGGCGTTGTCTGTACAATCAATATCTTTAATGTACGCGGACAAAGTCGCGGGCATTATCTAGTAGGTATATAATATGCGTGTGTGTTATGTTCAGATTCGGATTCAGATTCAATTATTATGTTATGTTTTTAATGTAGATTACTTACGTACACATATTATCCGGTGTTATTTTATTTCAAGTGTAATCAGGGTAAAAATATTATCCCGTGTTATTTTATTTCATGTGTAATCAGGTGAACTAATTACGTAGGTAGGTACCTTAGTACCAACCTATTTTATTTGAATAACTCGGAAAAACAAGCTTATTGTATAAACAACATGGGTTGTACTGTGTATATTTTGTCAAAATAATAATATAGGTACTTAACCTTAAAGGTACAAAATGTGCGTTATAACTTATAACCGAAAAAAATACACATAAAAATATACAGATTTGGTGGGAGGCTTCGGCCTGGTGGGAGGCTTCGGCCGTGGCTAGTACCACCCTACCGGCTAAGACGTGCCGCCAAACGATTTAGCGTTCCGGTACGATGCCGTGTAGAAACCGAAGGGGTATGGGTTTAATATAACTGCCATGCCCCTAACAGGTTAACCCGCTACCATCTTAGACTGCATCATCACTTACCATCAGGTGAGATCGCAGTCAAGGGCTAGCTTGTAGTGGATAAAAAAAAAAGACACTTTTACAGCTATTACCTAGACTTGTAGCTACTACCTACTTTGTAGGTATATTATGATGAATTTTTTCCAGGATAAAAAGTAGGTAGTCTATAATAACGTACTAAAGGCATCTTCTAGGCAAGCGCGTCCCATCTTAGGCCGCATCATCACTTCCCATCAGGTGTGGTTGTGGTAATGAATAAAATAAAATAAAAGTACCTACTCATAAAACTCAATAGCTGACAACAATGCAAGCAAGTAGGTAGGTATCTTAACTTCTAAACTTCTAAAGCGTCAGGTTTCAGAGATACAAGCAAAGCAAAGCTATCAAAGGTCCCATCCCATCATCCCACTTTTTGGCACTGTGAGCTCACGAGATGAAAAACACAGGCGCGCGGGGTGAAATCAGGCAAGCGCATGTCGCAAAAAAGGCATGAAATAATTTGTACAAAAAATTGTATTTACTTTTCAATACAAATGAATCTTATATAATATAAGATTCATTTGTATTGAAAAAAAAAACCAATAATTAGCTCCAGAAATATAAGTTATATTTCTGGAGCTAATTATTGGTTTCATTAAGGAGAAAAATTGCTAAAGGTAAATTAAGAGGTATGTTTAAAATAAATTTCAATGCAGAGATTTTTTTTTAATTGTGTTTTGAGATGCGTCAATGGCTGCTCAAAGGCCTTGAAAACAGCACATTATTTTTACAATCATACATTATATCACCGTTTGATACAAAAATTGCTTTTAAAAACCCCCTTTTACGCTACACAGGGCCTTGAGTAGCATGAAGATTTCCCCGGAATTCTCGCTTCAGGATTTCTCGTCCAGAAACCTGTATGCTGTACCTAAGGCATTGAGTAAAATCTAATCAAACCAAAAAACGTAGTTTATAAAACAATTTATTACTTAAAAACTTTCAAATTCAATTTCAAAACGGTAAATTGATAGCAGAAATAAATTAATGAGTTTGAAATGTGTATGAAGTGTATAATTAAAACAATAGATTCTAATACCACTTGAATGTCATTTTTACCTAAATAACTGCAGTAGTCAGTTAAAATGTCTCTACTTAGTCTAGGAAGTTGCATTAAATCATCGCATTTTTATAGATAAAGTCATGTGTAAAAATTTGAATTTATGTTTTGTTATTTATGTATGTATTCTCAATACACTTGCTCGAAAAATGCACTTACAGAGGCAGTAAACAGGGCTTGTAAGTTAAATTTACTGCCGTCGGGCTATATTTTTGCCGTTTTTTTTTAAATTTTTGTAAGTCCACTTTACTTCTAAATAAAAAGATTTCTTGCAAGAAGGTTCAAAATAATATTGACTTTGCAGAAAACCTAAAAAATAATAACATTTAGATGTGGATTGATGAAATTAATTCTTAAAAATAAAAAATGTACATACAATAATTAAATTAAAAAATTTATAAGTTTTATAAATCATAAAAGTAACGGCTGAATAGTTCAGGTTGATGAAGCCAATTTTAAAAAAATGCAATTACAACAACGCGCCTTAGATACTAGATCTTTAATCTGTGCGCGCTATTTTTAAATGTTTCATTTAGTTTTTCTTATAATAATTAATATGAATATGTGGAATGCATAGATTTATTATTGGGTTCGCGCGCTTCACAGCGGGGAGGGACACTGCCAATTTATCCCGCTAGGTGTCGCAATTCGCATCGTCCCTGGTGTTGTTTACCTTTCAAACACCATACATTTTTTACGCGATAGTTTATAATATTTCTTAGGTTAATTCATTATAATGCCTAAATGTTGTGCATTCAAATGTGATAGTAAAGGTGCACACCGTTTTCCTGCTGATGAGGAAAGAAGAAGACTATGGTACAAAGAATTGCGCCAACAAAATTGGAAACCCAGTTCATCGGTTATGTAGCGCTCACTTTGTTTTTTTCCCAGATTCAATTAAAATAGGACGCATATTTACCTCAAATATGTACGCAAATCCAGCCAGCGAGGATGGCGCCATCTGAGATTAGCTTTGCCTGTCCCTCTCCATTGGATATTTTAGATGTGAGAAAAAATCGCTCTATTAATAGGCGCCAAAAATCTCCAAATAAGTATGGGCGTGAGAAACCATTTTCTAGTGAGTACCTCCCTAGTACCTACCTACTCGAGTTTTTTTTTCAAGTTTTCTCACAAATGATGCACGGGCTTTAGGGTTTTAACAAACTTGTGACGATGGTCAGCTCTCACTTAACGGCAGTGTTGCTATCGTAAAAATCTGAGCCGTAGATATGTCACAGTCTGTATTGTATTTTAAAGGAAAAAATATTTAATTTTTATTATTATAATATTTTAAATGTCTATTCCTCATAATATGTTTCTTCTTCATCGTTTTCGATCTTACAAGATCGAAAAGCTCCTGAGCGCACTCACCGAAATATATCCTATAGAATACCGATAGGCCGGCTACCTTTCGGCGGTAACAGAATGGGTTTACTGTAAAGCTGTTTAGGCAGCGTAACTTTTTTCTTTACAAATTCCACAGAAAAAGGAATCTGCTTATTGTTCTGTGACCAAATTCTATGACTAATTCCAATACGTGTTTTACCTTTCGTTTATATTAAGTACATGCTTAAAGTCACTATAGCTACAAAAGACCATAATATTGTGGTCACTCAGTCACACAAATAAAACAGTAGGTACTTTTTTAGAGAACTTTATTTAAATTTTAGAGGCACAACATTTTTATGATAATAATCTTTGAGTAATTAATTATTTATTACTTAAATTTTAAATGAGAGCGTATTGTACCTAAATATAAAATAATGACGATTTTTTTTTAATTATATTTCTTTTTATTCTTTCATATACATACGTAGAAATTTGAAAAATAATTAAGCAAATTAAATTTGTAGTAGGTGTAGGTATTTTCAAGTACTTACACCAACGACCTCAATTTACATAGACGGGCCCTGTCAAACAAAGAATGTGGGCGATTTTTAGCAACGCCATCAACGCCATCTAGTCTGAAAAGCGGGAACTTGCTTGCAATATCCGCCATTGCTGAATGACAGCTTGAAAACGTATATGACTCGGTCATAGATTAGTACAGATACGCTTGTTGAAAATAATACCTACATCAGTGTTTACTCTGAGGTAAACGATAAATGATAGTATGATGTTGTTATTTTTACCACTTTTGTTACAACTTTCCTGTAAAACTATTGGACCGATTATAATGCGGTTTTTTGCATTAGATATGTATAGCTTGTGAGAAGGTTCTTAGATATATTTTAAGGTCAAAGTCCACTGAATGGGAAGTTGCAGTACGTCGTGGGTTTTTTAAATTTTATTATTTATTAGTTATTGATACTGAAGTTTTGTCGAAAATTGACAGAAATAAAATCATTTTTAAGGTTGCGTACCAAAATGATAAGGAAACGACCCTTGTGGCGCGACATGTCCGTCCGTCACACTTTGCATAATTCAGTAACTACTAATGCTAAAAACTTGTAATTTATTGTAGTTAAAAATTTAATTCCCGTCAATAAAAAATTTTATCATATTATTATTATAATAATATTAAATTTAATTTAAATAGAGTTTAATTTTTAATATTAATGCCTATTGTACGGTCTGCCCGTGTCTAATCTTGATTGCATTTTTTTATCGTACTGGGCTGACTATTCTACAGCTGGAACCCAAAGCCCAAAGTTTTTACTAACTGGCCAGTTAGTAAAAAAAAATCATACAGTTTGCCGCGGAAATTAAATGATTGCGTAATGGATAAAAATATTAAAAAGGAAGATTAAATAACGTTGTTTTGGAAATGTATGATTGTGAATTGAAACACTTACCTATAAATAAAAATTATACAGTGCCAAACTAATTAAACTTTAGATGTTAACTTAATAATAACAAATTATCTGCACGACGAGCGATCGTGACAGCGCTACGACGGGAACAAAGACAGATGCGGAACGCGTTCCGCATCTCGGCGGCCCGGCGTTTTTCTATGAAAGGGCCCATCTAGTACTTACATAAATATATCGATGACTTACACAGAATATATAATAGTACAGACAGTACTTATCTGTTCTTACCTATCGTTGTTTTTGACTCTACACATAATATTAACATAAAAATAACCTACGCTTGACTTATTAATCATTTAATTACATAACTACTTACTTAATTTTATTTAAGTAAGTAGGTACTTATCTATTTACGTTTTAAGTTTTGGTCAGTCCATAAAGGCTGCCGGAACTTATTTATAGGATACCTATACTATTCGAGATTTGGATTACAGATTTATAAATCTCTGTTTACATAACACATTGATTAAACTTATAAGGAAAAAATTTCACTTAACCTACTTATCTATTTTTTGAATTTTTTTTTGATTGTTTTTATTTTATAAAAATAATGGATTCATACCTACATTATTTTTATAAAATAAAAAATATCTATGAGACTTGGACAGAAGCATAGCTTGATGGAAACTTCACAGAGAATGCGCATGTACACGTGTTCTATTTGCAATACAAGGATGTATGTATAGTAAGTATGGATTTTACCGCCGAAGTATGTTTCACAAGATTTACGCTATGAGTGCTTATTGTTGATAAACCATACAAGACAATAAGGCCTAGCGCTATAAGTGTTTCAACGCTCGAATGAACGTCAGTGATATGAAAATCGTTCAAGTCTGAAGCACCTCACACTGCAGCGAGAGAATACGACGGGTCGCATTCGCAAGAACGCGGTTGTAGATACTTCATGTATTACAAGCCCTAGATTGCCTTGTTGCACCAGTAGTCGTTGCGCGTTCTGTGTGTCCAGGCCTTCAAGTTCAGGTTTTAGTACTTTTCTTCAATCAGTATGGCTTGCTTGTATTGGGCGTCCACTTCATGCTTCTTGTAAGTCATGTAGATCATTCTCAAGATGAGTGCGTAAATGACTGAAACACAAATATAGGTTTGTTGAAACTTTTTTTAGGTAAGTGCGTACACTACAATAGACCACATATTTGGTGCAATAACAATAAAATACACATTGGAATAATATACTCGTTTCTGAATAAAATATTTTAAAAAAGTATTGTGAAAACACCTCGCACCAAAAACAGCTATTTAAGTTAGTAGGTAATAGGTATATGTAAACTATATGTAGCGTAGGTACCTATATTATACGAATTTCAATAAAAAGCAAAAAGTTCATCTCAATAAAAAACATCTTTATATGCCACTAGTTACGTCCACGAATTATAAAGTAGGTAGGTATTCAAATTGGACTCAGTGAGAAATAGTATTTTGAATGCTTTTCTGTGAATTTGGGCATTTGTTTACATACTTAGTCCATGAAACATGAATCAGTTCGTATATTAAGAATAATTAATAAGAATATAATATAAATGGATGGGTGGATGGATGTTTGTTACTCAATCACGCCAGAACGGCTGAACGGATCTGGATGAAATTTGCCACAGAGATAGATTATAGTCTCGAATAACACATAGGATACTTTTTATCGGACGGACAGAGTCGCGGGCATCATAATATAGTACCTATGTATAACATTTTTTTACGTTGTATATTTTGTTTTAGTGCATCATCTAGTTTATAATAATAGTACTTATGATATTATGGTCTTACAGGTTGCGATCACAATAGGGTGTCCTGTCGAGTACTGGCCTGCCACGAAGCAATTCAGCGCGCCAAGGAGCAACAGAACCTGGCTCACAACGCCGTAGATGAAGTAGACCTTCACGAGACCGGCCTTTTTCTGTAACATAATCAACGACCTCAATTTACAAAGAATTTACATAGACGGGCCAAAGAATGTAGACCTATTTTACTAACGCCATCTAGTCTGAAAAGCGGGACAGCGCTATGGCGGGGATAAGGACAGGGCTATACAGGTTAGGAGCGTGTTCTAAAGGTTGGACGCTCAATTTTTTTCTATGAAAGGGCCCATCTAGTACCTACATATATATCGATGGACATAATACGTTTTTTTTTTAATAGAAGGTTAATTTCAGTTGTAGTGTTGTACTCTATACCGTGATCAGAGGAAAAAACATAGATTTCATAAAAATAATATAAATTAGAATAAAAAACTAAATAACTAGCTAAAAATCTATTTCAAGTTTTTCGGTAACATAACATACTTAGTTGTCCCACAAACGTATCTGACCCGGTGACAGCGTCGCTATAGTATATTATATATGAAAAATAAAATAAAAACAAAAACTCAACAGGCATAATAATTAGTTCCAATTTTGGCCACCGGGTCATCTGACCCGCTATGCTTGTGGGTAAGTATGCCGTACTTATTTGGTTACGGTTTGACTGAAGTGGATACGAGCAGAGTTGAGCGCAGACGTGTGCGCTTCCGCAAGCCGCAAACGCCGTAGACTTTGACTATAGTGAGTTTGTACCTTGATTCGAAGCTAACCTCTACCACAGCCTCTACCAGTCCCTTGATCAACACGTTACACGATGGTGAAAGCGAAGGGGACTTAAATGACGCACAGTACAACGCCGAGCGTGACGTTTGTCATCTAGGAAGCCACTACCTCCTTAAACTTTGAGACTAGTGAGTTTGTACCTTGATTCGAAGCTTACCTCTACCAGCCCCTTGATCAACACGATGGTGAAAGCGAAGGGGACTAAAATGATGCACAGTACAATGCCGAGCGCGACGTTTCTCATCAAGGAAGACGCAAACACCTTAGACTTTGACACTAGTGAGTTTGTACCTTGATTCGAAGCTTACCTCTACCAGTCCCTTGATCGACACGATTGTAAAGGCGAAGGGGACTAAAATGATGCACAGTACCATGCCGAGCACGACGTTTGTCATCAGAGAAGCCGCTACCTCCTTAAACTTTGACATTAGTGAGTTTGTACCTTAAATCGAAGCTTACCTCTACCAGTCCATTGATCGACACGATTGTAAAGGCGAAGGGGACTAAAATTATGCACAGTACAATGCCGAGCACGACGTTCGTCATCAGGGAAGGCGCTACCTCCTTAAACTTTGACACTAGTGAGTTTGTACCTTGATTCGAAGCTTACCTCTACCAGTCCCTTGATCAACACGATGCGATGGTGAAAGCGAAGGGGACTAAATTGATGCACAGTACAATGCCGAGCACGACGTTTGTCATCAGGGAAGCCGCTACCTCCTTAAACTTTGACATAGGTAGTGAGTTTGTACCTTGATTCGAAGCTTACCTCTACCAGTCCCTTGATCGACACGATTGTAAAGGCGAAGAGGACTAAAATGATGCACAGTACAATGCCGAGCACGACGTTTGTCATCAGGGAAGCCGCTACCTCCTTAAACTTTGACACTAGTGAGTTTGTACCTTGATTCGAAGCTTACCTCTACCAGTCCCTTGATCGACACGATTGTAAAGGCGAAGGGGACTAAAATGATGCACAGTACCATGCCGAGCACGACGTTTGTCATCAGAGAAGCCGCTACCTCCTTAAACTTTGACACTAGTGAGTTTGTACCTTGATTCGAAGCTTACCTCTACCAGTCCCTTGATCGACACGATTGTAAAGGCGAAGGGGACTAAAATGATGCACAGTACCATGCCGAGCACGACGTTTGTCATCAGAGAAGCCGCTACCTCCTTAAACTTTGACATTAGTGAGTTTGTACCTTAAATCGAAGCTTACCTCTACCAGTCCCTTGATCGACACGATTGTAAAGGCGAAGGGGACTAAAATTATGCACAGTACAATGCCGAGCACGACGTTCGTCATCAGGGAAGGCGCTACCTCCTTAAACTTTGACACTAGTGAGTTTGTACCTTGATTCGAAGCTTACCTCTACCAGTCCCTTGATCAACACGATGCGATGGTGAAAGCGAAGGGGACTAAATTGATGCACAGTACAATGCCGAGCACGACGTTTGTCATCAGGGAAGCCGCTACCTCCTTAAACTTTGACATAGGTAGTGAGTTTGTACCTTGATTCGAAGCTTACCTCTACCAGTCCCTTGATCGACACGATTGTAAAGGCGAAGAGGACTAAAATGATGCACAGTACAATGCCGAGCACGACGTTTGTCATCAGGGAAGCCGCTACCTCCTTAAACTTTGACACTAGTGAGTTTGTACCTTGATTCGAAGCTTACCTCTACCAGTCCCTTGATCAACACGATGGTGAAAGCGAAGGGAACTAAAGTGACGCACAGTACAACGCCGAGCGTGACGTTTGTCATCAAGGAAGCTGCATCATATTCCAAACGCTGCTCATCAGAGCTGTCTGCTGGCATTGATTCTGCTATCAACACGTTTATGTACACCAGGGCGCCGATTATAGTCAAGATATTTAGACCAATTACTGTCTGAAATAAAAAAAAAAAACAAAGTTAGTATCGGTTCGGTTGGACGTCCGCAGTCACTGCTGATCTGAGTGCCGATCAAGTCATACTTTAAGTACCCTGAAGGGACTTCCTCGTTAATCCCCCTGCCTTATACAGGAGGTCGTATTCTTAACGTCCATGGTCTAGGTCATTCAAACGGTTATAGTGAATTCATACTAATTACTAATATTATAAATGCGATATTGTGTCTGTCAGTCAGCTACGCTTTTTTCACAGCCCATTTATTCAACCGATTTTGACGAAATTTGGTAAATACAGAGATTGGTTCCATTCGGAATAGGCTGCTGTTTATCCCGCAAAATTAGGTAGGTATCGAGTCCTCACGGGATTTTTTGAAAATCCACGACGCAGACGAAGTCGCGTGAGGCTTTTGACGACCTCCCCGGCGCTGCGATGACGAGCGCTGTGGGAGGGTGGTGCTCATGGTGGGAGGTATAGTACTAAGTTAGTACTATACTACTATTAGTAGTTAGTACTACTAACTACCACCACTGTGGTTACCAGTTACCACCCTACAGGAAAAGACGTACCGCCAAACGATTTAGTGTTTCGGTACGATGCCGTGTAGAAACCGATTAGGATATGCGTTTATTATACCTAAATGCCGTAGACCCCTAACAGGTGAATCCGCTACCATTTTAGACTTACCATAAGATGTCTCTGAATAAGTTCAAAGTTATTGTAAAACGTAAACTCATTGAAAAATCATACAGGATTACTTAAACGACAAGGAAGCTTGGCAATGATTTGCTCTAATGACTCTGATAAATCCTTAGTTATGATGAGTTGTGATAGGTTATAATAAAAAAACCCGGCTGAGTTTTTTGTTGGCTCTTCTCAGACCAGGGCGCGTTGGAACCCTCGTAGCTTTAGTTTTAAGATACCTACCGTAACTGATTATCACCATCATGTTTTCTTTAAGTACTTACGTAATTTGTAACGACAATAAGTGTACCTCCCTACAGTGTACCTATCTATATATCTACCTATTGAATAAATGTTTTTGATTTGATTTGATTTGAGATCGCAGTCAAGGGCTTGGTGGAATTTTATAAAATCCTCATTGAGTGTATAAGATTTATCCTATACTGAGTAGATAAGTAATATTATCAGATTTTTAGTTTCAAATGGCATTTATAAACGCACATAATGTTGCAGCTTATGAAACCTCCTAACGCACGGACGTCCCGGGTTCGATACCCGGACAGGGTTAACTTGGGGATTTATAATTTCTGAATTTTCTCTTGGCCTGATTTGAAGCTTCGGCCGTGACTAGTTACCGGTAATTCCGGTACGATGTCGTGTATAAACCGAATAGGGGTGTGGGTTTAATATAACTGCCACGCCCCTAACAGGTTAGTCTGCTACCATCTTAGACTGCATCAACATTTACCATCAGGTGAGATCGCATGCAAGGGCTAACTTTTGAGGGATAAAATAAAATAAAACTTGCATAGGTATACTTAAAAATACTTACAATGCTAAAAATTGCAAAGATAAGAGAGCCAGTCTCGACGCTGATGCAATGCAAACATTTCCCGTTGTAGCACATGATGAATCTGCAACAAAAATAGCGATATAACATAAACATAAGTAGGCACCTACCTACTTATAGTAAAAAACCGGCCAAGTGCGAGTCGGACTCGCGCACCGAGGGTTCCGTACTGAAAACTGTAACGACCAAAGATGTAAAACGGTAATAATTACCTTTGTTAATGAACCGCAAAACTAACTTTGTTTGTAGAGGTTTACTGTTAATAGCAAAAAAACTATGCTAGTTAGAGCATTGGCTATAGTTTTCCTGTAAGATATACATAAATTCCTATTGACCATAATTATTTCAGATTTTTCGATTGGTAAACTCCGGAGATAAGGGGAGGGGAACGGTATTTTTTTAGACTTTTTCCCCGATAAATCAAAAACTATCATGACTAAAAATAATTTGAAATCTGTTTTAGAATGTACAAAGTAAACCCTTTCATATGATACCCCACACAGTACAGTTATCTCACTTTTAAATTTCAACCCTCCGATTTTCCTCCCTTTTTAAATAAGAACAAAAATAATTTCCATATTTTTTTAATTCCAGTGTCTTTGGGCCACTAATATACACAATTATTCCAAATTTCATGTCGATAGCTTAGGTAGTTACTGAAATAATCGAGTGTGACGGACGGACAGACAGACAGACGGAGAAAGTCGCACCATAAGGGTTCCATTTTACCATTTTGGTACGGATCCCTAAAATGGCACGTTTACATTTATAGTTCGGTGACCGAGCGTCAGCCGTGCCTACCTTTCAGTTTTCGGCACGTTTTCGGTCAACAGCAAGTTTCCATGTATAACTCTGTTCAAATAGAGTTGTGCTATTTTTCAACTTCTTGACGTCTGATCACATCATACTAATCCTACTAATATTATAAAATTATTTTTAAATTAAAAAAAAACCGCCTTAAAAAAGCAAAAAATAATTGGATATATTTACATATTATTATTTCTACCCACTATGTTGAAGTCGGGCGAGCCTTGCGTCAACTTTGCTTATTCTTGTTATACCCGCCCGACTTCAACATAGTGGGTAGAAATAATAATATGTAAATATATCCAATTATTTTTTGCTTTTTAGCTTTTGAAGGCGGTTTTTTTTTATTTAAAAATAATTTTATTGTTTGCTTTTTAGTGCTGTAAATATAAAATAGGTTCTCGAATGGTAGACAGACTTGTACCTAATAACTATCTGGGTTCGTGTCCTTATAAAATTTCAGTTCCTTTGATTTCCCCAGGATTCCATCATCAGACCTAATAACCATGGGACCACCTGGAAAGTTTCTTCCTTCCTGGAAAGTACCTACCTTTCAAAAAAAAAAGAATTTTCCAAATCGGTCCAGGCGTCTTCGAGTAATCGGGGAACATACGTATACGAATTGAGAATCTCCTCCTTTTTTGAAGTCGGTTAAAAATATGCAATGCCTGGTTAAAAACCTACTGTTTACTAAGCTATTACACTGATCGCGAGCAATGTACTCTTATCCGTTGAGGAGTTCCATTATCTGTCTTCGAAGATCTTCATCAGATCTTCACCAAATTTATATGGGACCACCTTTGAAGTATACCCTTTCAAACAAAAAAAGAATTTTCAAAATTGGTCCAGTCGTCTTCGAGTAATCGGGGAATATACATAAAAAATAAAAAAAAAGATTCCGTCGAATTGAGAACCTCCTCCTTTTTTTTGAAGTCGGTTAAAAATGCGAAAGTGTGTTTGTTTGTTGGTTTGTTTGTCCTCCAATCACGCTGCAACGGAGCAACGGATCGACGTGATTTTACCATGGGTACGTAATGGGTATAGTTGAGGACCTGGAGAGTGAAATAGGCTACTTTTTATGCTAGAAAATTAAGGAATCCCGCGGGCTTCTGGTACGTTGGACTGATCATATAAAACATAGATAGGTAGATAGATAATTTCTTTATTGCCACTCATAATTTAGTAATAACTTGCGGAATGGGCTGAATGAGAAAGGCTGAGGACAGGGTGCGGTAGCGCTTACTAAGAAAGCCTACTTAGGTCCTTGTTGTGTTCAACAGTTGACCTCCGCAGGGGGATTTAGGGTTCTGTTCCGGAACATTTTGTTCTGTTCTGTAAAAAAGGAACCCATAGATATATAGGATCACTTCGTTGCCCGTCCGACTGTCCGTCAACGCCCTTTTACTCGGGAACGCGTGGAGGTAAAGGTTTCGGGGAAAGGTAATAAGGACCTAGGCAGGAAGGTATTTCGAAAAAAAGATTACAGTTCGGACAAAAGAGCACGTATTACGCATATTAGTAGCTGTAAGTACCTATTTATCATTAGCATTACATTACATTACCACACGAGTGTGGCATTACCGCACCGCATGCAATTACCTACATATGTATGTATGTATGTATGTATATACTTTATTGTACAACACGAATATACAAAAACAACATATTACAAACAAGAAAACAACAATAAGTAGGTACAATAAGGCACATAATATAGTTTAAGTACATATAAGTTATTTCAAGAAATGTACCTAAACGATATTATATAGGTACCTATGTCACCATAAAATTGTAAAAACCGTTAGATTATAATCTAACTAGCGAGATTGTAAACTGTCGAAAGATTACAATTTAACGCTTTAATTGTCGGTAGATTGTAATCAGGTGGGTATATTAACCCAATAAAACCTAAGTACACTTCCTGATTATTTATGTCGAACCCTAACCTAACCTACAAGAAAGAGACAAGAAAACGTAAATACAAGGAATATTTCAAAATTTACACTCAGAACTAGCGATGTGCCGAGTACGGCTTGACTCGAGTTAGACTCGATTCCTGCTATGGACTCGCATACTCGAATACCAATTTATTTTGATTCGAGTACGCCGGACTCGATTCCAGTACTCGAGTCAAGAAGAATCGGGCTGACTCGATTCTATTATGCGAGTCCAACTGACTCGAGTCTAGTGTTCGAGTCCAACTGACTCGAGTCTAGTAGTATTCGAGTTAGGTTGACTCGCTCGTACTCAATCTCTGTTTACCTAAGCAATGAAGTGACGCCCTTTGACCGCCGAACCGCTGTTCGCGGATTCGGTGGACCTGCGGACGGTCACGTGGGTGGTCCCGAATTGCAACGGCAGGTCGCGCAATTATAAATATTTATATCTCGTATTACTTGTACGAGCTATATAAACACAGTAGGTACGTCATTCAAATCATTACGAAATAAAGCTATAGATTAAAGTTAAAAAGGTTATCGCTCTTCTTTATGGTTAAAAAAAAAGACCGTCTTTTTAACTGAATAAAATCAATCAAATAAATAAATTAAATAAATATTATAAATGCGAAAGTTTGGATGTAAGGATGTATGGATGGATGTTTGTTACTCAATCACGCGCCAACGGCTGAACGGATCTGGCTGAAATTTGGCACAGAGATAGATTATAGTCTGGAATAGCACATAGGCTTTTTATCCCGGAAAATTAAAGTGTTCCCGCGGAAACCAAAAAACCTCAAACCACGCAGACGAAGTCGCGGGCATTCGCTAGTAAACAATAAAACCAGTAGGTATCTTTATTTTAAACTATGGTACACTCTATGGTTAGTCATTTCATTTCCCAGTATAAAAACACGAAACAAAGACTCTTTTCCATTTTTCTCACTTTAAAACAAAAACAAAAAAAAAGGATCAAATTACAGGTCGCTCGCATGAAACTTCTACCCATAGATTTATTTCATTGAGTAGGCCTCCAAAAAATTCCCACTGTTTCCTTGTCTATCCTATTAGTTTATATACTAAAGTTAAAGAAGGATCGGAGATAGTATTTTATTTATAAGAAACAAAAAACCTCGACTTATGGGGATGACGCGTTGCGCCATACATCCATGACCATGTTTTTTGTAAAGTTTATGAATATTTTCATTAAAAATGATTGATTTATTAACGTTGTGTCATTATGCTAAACCTATGTAGTGTGTATGCTGTTTGAAGTTTACTCCTTTTCGACTTTTCATTTTTGTTCTGAAATCGGTAACGGACTCGAGTTCTGGACTCGAATTTCCGGTCTAGAGTTCTGGACTCGAATTTCAAGGCTCGAGTCCAGGACTCGAGTCTAGATATCGAAAGTCGAGTCAACATTCGAATACCAAACATAGAACTCGACTCTCGAGTACTGAGCTCGAATCGCGGAATCGAGTCATGATTCGAATACCGTATAAACCGACTCGAGTTGACTCGATTCTCCAAAACAGCGACGGTTCACAATCTTTCGACAGTTTACAATTTATCGAGATAAAAAGCGTTAGATTACAAATTACAATCTAACGGATTTTACGGTGACTTATTAGGTATAGTTCTATTGAGTAGTCAGTGCTAGTAATAGGTACCTCGGTAGTTAGGTACGTACAAGAAAGTATCATATTCATATTATAGCATTCATATCGTTCGCTGCGGGAGGTAGATATTATGTTTATGTAAACATCCTCTTTTGATAATGAACTGGGTTTATCCAACAAGCGATCACAGACATGGGTAGGTAATCATACGATATTCCTTTGTTCAAGCTATATTGAATACTAGCTGATGCCCGCGACTTCATCCGCGTGAAATAACTTTTTTAAATTCCCACGGGAACTCCCTAATTTTTCGGGTTATAACCTATGACACTCACAAATTATGTGGCTTTCTATTAATACCAGTTTTTTTTTTAAATCGGTTCAGTAGATCCAGAGATTACCCCCTACAACGTCACAAACTCACAAACTTTACCTCTTTAAATTTTTTTTTTTTTTTTTAATTTATTTAGTACCAAAAAATTATAAAATACGAAGAAAAACAGATACATAGTGGACAAGGAAGCACTTATCTCTATAAGAGATCTCTACCAGTGACCCTTGGCAGTGAGAAAGGTTGTGGAGGAAGTACCTTAGAATTAGTTAGGAAGGTATTAGTATATATTGACGCAAGTCAGTAGGGGGTAAAACGGTTTCACTGGAATCAAAAACTCAGTTCACGAGATCCAAATATAAATAGGCGCGCGGGGGTGAAATCGAGCAAGCGCATGTCGCAAAAAATGGAAGAAATAATTTAGTTGCGTTTGGAACCCTCGTACCTACTTAGCTTTAGTTTTAAGCTGTGGTTTTAAGATACCGTTACTGATTATCACCATTATATTTTATAAATAACTAGACGTCAATTATAAGTGTAGTGTACCTCTACTTACCTATATTGAATTTAAACATTATTTGAATTTGAATATAAAAAAATAAATAAGTATTTACTGTTCAATACGAATGAATCCGACAATGAGTTTGATTTAGAAATATGAATTTTATCTTATATTTCTAGAGCTAATTATTGGTTTCAATAAGGAGAAAAATTGCTTTAAAAGGTAAACTAAGAGGTCATGTTTTAAAAAATTTCAATGCAGAGATTTTTTTAAATTGTGTTTTGAGATACGTCAATGGTTGCTTAAAGGTCTTGAAAACAGCAAATTAAATTAATTTTCAAGCATACATTATGTCACCGTTTGATTGATACGCTGCTTTAAAAACCGTTTTAACCGTTTAACCGTTTGCCGATTTTACGCTATGACAAAGCCCTATAAATTACCCACAGCCATTTCCCAAAACCCAAGTTTAAAATTTGGCAAAACCGAGTTTTACTTAGGACGTCCTTTCGTTTCGTCCACAACATTATTATCTTTAATCTGTGGGTAAAAACTAGAAGTCTATCACTTTTTATTTTACCTATATTATCTCAATCCGTCGACTCAATTTAAACAATCTCAAATTGGGGGCCATATGATTCAATTTTATAATTAAATTAAATTAAATTATTATTATCATTAAATAATTACAAGATATAATGAAAACTTATAGACTAAACGTTAATCTAAAATCCCTATATACCTACCTACTAACAAAAATAAAAATAAAACCCTAATCAAAAAGACCACTGTAATGCTCGCAGACCTATGGTAGTAGACGTGATACAGACACCTACACTTCACCACAGAATAATAACTAGTACTAGGTACAGAAGCTTTACTTCGCAATGGTTTTCAAAGAAATATGTACTCAATCTAATAAACAATATGATTTAATTTAGCTCGCGTTCCAGTCGAGCACGTGTTCATTTACATACCTACCAATTTTTTTTTGAGGGAATATGGGCCTTAATTCACTGCACTACGGTTCATAATAAGTTATACGTGGTTATACGTATTGAAAGAGCCGCGGACTAGGGTTGCTTACTTCGAGAAACTACTTACGCCATCTAGCGCACAGCACGAGCGTTTACTCCTACTTGTGGCGGGCAACGCGCAGCAGGCAGGCAGAGCTAAAATGTCTTTTTATTGAACTTTTAAATACTTTTAGGGTATTGGACTAGTACTTTGTTCAACAAGGGGAGAAAGGGTTTGTAGTTTGAATTAATTTCATTTCAAATAGGAACATAATGTAATCCAATCAAAGTACCTAGATTTAACCTGTCAGCGTCTTTAAGCAACCAAAAAAAAGTTAAATTTCGATCACGATCCGTATTTATACAATTAAATACTGCAGTCTGCACAGTATTTAATTGTATAAATGCTTTTTTTGTGTCCATCTTGCAATTATCGAGAAAGTTGAACGTGGTCGAAAAAATAGCGCGCGCGCGTATCTTTTTTCGCTTGCGGCAGCCTACTAGATTGGCCCTTGCGCAAGGGCCGCCGCCTGTAGGTATATTTTTAATACCTACACGCGGAGTGACACAGGCCTGACTTCACAGGCTCGGCAACAGGCGGTAAGTACAAGCGCACGTCTACACTCGCCCGCGGCTCTCGTATTACTGCTCCTGCTTTACCTCTCGCCTGCTCGAGACCGTGTTCTTGTATTAGTCACATCTAACACAAACACTACATCTCTATCTTATTTAAATTCTTTTATTTCGTAATTAGATATATAAAATACAATTCGACTTCATCACTTTTAATCACTTCTGTTCACTATGTTCTTCTGTTGGTCTATCTCCGTCTTCGTTTCTTCCTATGGCTTGCCACTCGCCTTCGACTTTCTTTAGGTGTAAAATGTTTCTCCTAAGTCTTTGTCCTGTTTCTTCATTTCTAACCATTACGTCACCGTCTTGGGATTTTTCCACGGTGTGCGGAGTAGGGTTATAATTTGCTGTGAGTTTGTTTCCTTTTTCCATTTCCTTAACATACACTTTATCTCCTTCAGCCAAACTACTTTCTCGCGCTCTCCTCTTCCTATCTCCATATTCTTTCCCTTTTTCTTTTTCCTGTTTATCTTTGTCTCTGACCTCCATATCATTTTCTTGGTTGCTTCTGTTTATGTCCTGTACTGTTGGTATTTTGTCTCTGTTCTGTCGCTTAAAGAATAGCTCAGCCGGTGTTTTTCCTGTTACAGAGTGGGGTGTTGAGTTATACATCATAAGGTATTCCCACAAGCTTTCTTTCAGGTCCTTCTTTTCTATTTGACTTATTCTGAGCCGTTTCAATATGTCCCGATTTTGTCTTTCTACTTCCCCGTTCTGCTGGGGCCAGTAGGGTACAGAGTTAAAAAGAGTAATGTTGCACTCCTCGCAATAGGTCTTGAATTCTTCGCTTACAAACTGACGTCCATTATCTGCCGTGATTGAACTGGGATAGCCTAGTCGACTAAACATTTCTTTAAGGATCTTTATAATCTGAGAGCTCGTAATCACTTTTGTGATTCTGACTTCTTTGTATCGACTGTAGTAATCGATGATTACCAGCAGGTAATCATGGTTGGGTAAGGGTCCCAGCAAGTCCATCGCGATATCGACCCACGGCGCAGCAGGAAGATCTCTGCGCTTCATAGGAACTGGCAAGTTAGGTAGTCCGACCAAAGTGCATCCTTTACAACTTTTAACCAATGATTCTGCATCTTTGTCTATTCTTGGCCACCAAACTTTAGATCTTAATCTTGCCTTTAGTGCTACGATTCCGGGGTGCCCTTCGTGTGCTGCGTCTAATACCTTCTTCCTGAGCGCACGAGGTATGACGAGTTTAGTCCCTCGCAACAACACATTCCCGTAAAAACACAATTCATTTTCAAATATCTTGTATCCTTTATCTAGTTCATCCCAGTCTTTATTATATATTCCTCTCTTTACACTACATATCTCAGTATCAGTCTCAGAATGTCCAATTATATCCTTCATAGGTATTGCGCATGGTCTTGCATTGGCTACGATCTGGTGAACATAGTCATTTTCTCTAGAGTTCTGTGGGATACTGGAAGTTTGGGGGAGGCGTGATAGTGAGTCTGCCACATTGGTCTTTCCAGGTTTGTACTTGATATTGTAACGGTATGCCTGTAATCTTAACACCCATCTCTCTATGCGCGCACATGGTTTCGATTTCGGTCCGAAAAGTACCTCTAAAGGCTTATGATCGGTAATCAGGTCAAACTCTTTTCCAAAAAGGAACACATTGAAGTGCTCTATGGCCCAGACTAAAGCTAAAGCTTCCTTCTCAGTCTGGCTATATCTGCGTTCGCAATCTGTCAAAGTCCTATTTCCATATGCGATTATCCGAGGTCCTTTGCTATCAATTTGTACCAGTACAGCTCCCAATCCCACAGGACTTGCGTCAGCAATTACCTGTGTTTTGTCTTTTACGTCATAGTATCCCAATGTGTGTATTTTTGTTAAAGCCTCTTTGAGATGTATGAAAGCATTTCCTTGATCTCCTGTCCAATATTCAGCGATGCTAGCATTTTTCCCTATCTTCTTCCTCAAAAGTTGTTTTAAGGGCTCAGTGATGGTAGCTAGGTTCGGTATCCATTTATTTATATAATTTACTAGACCCAAAAAACTCTGAAGTTCTTCGATTGTTTTTGGCTCCCTGAAATTTGCTATACTTTCAACGTATTTATTCAATGGTCTTACTCCGTCTGGTTTCAGTTCATGCCCTAGAAAGTTCACCTGTTGCACCTTGTAAATACACTTGGCTTCATTTAGCAGAACATTGTTTTCTTTCAGTACTTTAAGAACCATTCCCAGTCTCTTATCATGCTCTGTCTCACTGCTCCCAAACACAAGGATATCATCGATAAAGTTGATGGTCCCTTCACATTGAATAAGCATTTTTTCCAATATTTTCTGGAATAGTTCAGGCGCCGAGGAAATGCCAAACATTAACCGCTTGTAACGGTACAGTCCTTTGGACGTTATAAACGTAGTCACGTGTCGACAATTCGGGTGTAATTCCACCTGGTGGAATGCGTTTTTTATGTCTAGTTTCGAGAAATATTTTGCTTTTCTTATCTTTGGCAATAAATGTTCCATCGTTGGTAGCGGGTGATTCTCTCTCATTATTGCGGCATTTGCCCGTCTCATATCGACACATAGCCGCAATTCACCATTATCCTTCTGTATGGGCACTACTGGTGAAACCCACTTTGAAGGTTCACGAACTTCCTCTATGATGTCACTATCTAACAATTCTTTTATTTTCTTCTCTATTTTGTCAACGATAGGGATCGGTATACGGCGGTAAGGTTGTGATACCGGTTTCTGTGAGTCATCGATAGGAATCTCAATCCGTACGTCCTTAAATTTGGGAAATGGCTGCGTTTCAATCTGATCTATGCCAAGTCCCAATTTCAAAACACCCAAACGTAATGCTGTATCTTTACCTAATAGGTTCCTAGATCCTCCGGTTATCACATAAACCGTTGAGCGTTCAGATCGGTTATTCACTTTTATGTCAGTTTCAAACGAACCTTTGACATCTAAGGGAGTTGTACTTCCATACGCCATCAGTGTCTTATCCGGCTTTTGAACCTGATTAAAACTAATTACTTTTAGGGTCTTCAAGTTGTTCCACGTTTTGTCTGTGATTAAGTTCAGTTTGCAGCCCGAGTCAATCAACATATTCATCTTGACACCTCCTACGTCGCATTCAACTGTCGCATCATTATTAACATTGAAAACGTAGCCGATTTCTCCGTCCTCTATATAATCTGTTTCTTCACCTCTTTTAGATTTCTTATGTATTTTCTCATCTCCTGGTTTTGTTGTTTCTTCTGCTTTCCTTTTCTTTGTACTCTTACAGTACTGTCTAAAATGCCCTATCTTTCCACATAGATGGCATTGTTTTCCTCTTGCAGGACAATTAGCGTCGTATGATTCGTGTCTTCCATTCCCACACCTATTGCAACCTTTTTTCTTCGTTCCTTGATATTCTGTGGTTCCAGGTTTTGTTTGCTTGATTTTTCCGGCTTTATACCCAATGGCATTTATGTCTTGTTTTTTACTTTTTCCTTCGTATTCTTCCAACTGATGCTTTACCACCTCCAATGTGTTTGCTTCTGTGATAATTTTATCAAGTGTTATATCGTCACCTATGGTCAAAATCTTCTTCCGCAGATCTGTCGAAAAACACTTCTCCGCTATCTGGTCAATTAGGTGTTCCTCTGTTTTATCAAATTGGCATTTCGTAGCTTGTCTTCTTAGCCTTACAAGGAACTTTTCAAACTTTTCACCCTCCTCTTGTTTTATAAGACGAAAAACGTGCCCCTCATAGACTTTACTTTGTTTAGGGGTGAAATAGTCGTCAAGTTTTCCTACGGCTATCTTGAAAACATCTGTGCCTTCAGTAGAATCTGCGTTTGCTCCAGGTAGGTTGTAAAATACTTCTTGAAGATCCTGTCCACCTAGCCATAGTAGTGTAGCCCTTTTTTTTACAGAACATTTTATATCAGTAGTCTCCAAGTAAAGGTTTAAGGAACGTTTCCATTTTTCCCATCTAAGACCCACTGAGGCCCCATCGCCTTCGAGGTCAAGTTTTTCTATAGGCGGACAAGTACTATTTGCCATAGTCTACGGTGTATTTGGGGTAACCTGCAATGGAAAATAATTCCTACTTGACTTTGACCATTTCCAATTTAATGGGGGTGGTTATACCAATCTCCGACTGTGTGGAGTATTTACATACAGGAGTTCCCAATTTAATGGAGGTACTTTACTAATATAGGTACCAGTGTTCCCAGTTTAGTGGGTACCACAATACAAAATCCAATTAAATGGGGGTATTGTTAACCGAATACCAATTTTTCTAAGTATTCCCAATTTAATGGAGGTACTTTTACCAATGTTCCCAGTTTAGTGGGTACCATTTCTGCTTGTGCGAAAATATCTATAAATTATTGTTTCCAAAATACTTAACTTTTACAAATAGTATTGAGAATCAGATGAGATTCTATGTGGGTATGTATGTACATGTATTGGGTTTAGTGAAGCAAAACGTTTAACGTAGGTAATAAATAACTGAATGTAGCACAGCTGTACATAAACCAGCTGTAGGTAGGTAGGTAAGTACCATGGTCATTTAAATGTATAAGCACTTTATTTAAAGTCACTAAATATCCTAACACCTAGAACAGTTATGCTCGTTGAGCCAAAAGGCATCTAGGTAAAAGTTAAAACCAAGTCATCATTTAACTAATATTAGGTATAATTTTTGTCGTTAGATTACGCATTCACGCATACTGTAGGTAAGTATTCTTACTGGAAGATTCCTTGTTTTCATTAGAATAAAATTAAATAACGATGTTGTGACAACCGACCCCCCCCAGACACGCAGACTTGCTGGCGCCAGACGCGCGCTGCGCGGGTAGGTTATAGAACAAGCTGGTATACTCGTGCTTATGACCTGGGTACATACCTACGTATAAAGTAAATATATTTTGCATCATTATACCCCATTCCTTCTTAATGTTATAAAATTACCTAATTGATAAGAACTTGGCATCAATATCCCTTTAGAGTAAAAAAAAAATTCTTAGGTATATAATTTCTACCGACCTTTTATCCCGTCGCCACATGTAATGCTCGCAGACCTATGGTAGTAGACGTGATACAGACACCTACACTTCACAGGCTCGGCAACAGGCGGTAAGTACAAGCGCACGTCTACACTCGCCCGCGGCTCTCGTATTACTGCTCCTGCTTTACCTCTCGCCTGCTCGAGACCGTGTTCTTGTATTAGTCACATCTAACACAAACACTACAACCACCCCTGGTTGCCTCTGGGCCAAAGGTACCCATCAAACTTGCAGCATTGCCACGCTGAATGGCGATGGATAACCTTTGAACCAGATAATTTTATCATTAAATTAATTAAATTTTATTTTACTTAATATCATTGGCCTTATTACGTAAAAATGGTTTTTATAATGTAACGATCGCAATCAGCTATCGGTTAACACTCCTAGTCTAAAATAAATATTAGAGAAAGCTTCCCGCTTCCTCTAGGAACATAAATAACTACGTATTTGGCCATAATTCATTGTCGCAAGAATAGGTACCATAGTTTCAGCATGGTTTCAGCCAATATATTGATAACCACAAATATTTAGACTGTTATTAATTAAGTAGGTATACAATAATTAATATCATAGACTTTATTTTAAAGGTTAAATGGTCCAAAGTTAAACCCCCGACATAAGTATGCTGTAACCGAATTTTTTGCTAGTTTATCTCGGTAGGGACGGCATTCCGAAGTGGTTTTTTTACGGCCCTGAGTACAAGTCCTTTGAAGTGGTAGATTCTCTCGACGTAAGTCTACCTACTATATTTATTAAACCTCTATGCTCTCGACGATCCAAAAGCAGTCGTCAAAAGTTTACTTGAATAAAAATATTTGAGTTTGTGTAGGTACCTACTTCTCATTTTACTTTTATTGACGACTGAGATTAATAATTAATTGTTAGTTAGTAGGTATTTCCCATTTCCCACCAACTTAAAAGACCGGGTGGCCACATTTTTATGGCTCTTTTAGTTTTTGTGTTTAGGTATTTTATTTTTAGGTAATGGAGCTGATTCTTTCGTGCACAATTTCTGAACTAAACTAGGTAAATTGACAGTATTAAAAATATTGCTAACCCTTTCTTAATACTCCCTGCGGAAAGGGACAGAACTAGATTTAAAGCTGTCATTTTAGTTTAGTTTAGAGATTGTGTTATAGGTACAGAATTGGCCACATTATACCTACTTATCTTTTGTTGACGCTCAACCCGTCGTTACTTTAGATGCCTGTAAAGTGTAAGTATTCACATATTAGCCCTAATACCTAATACCTAATAGTTAAGTACTTACTAGTTTTTTTTAATCCACCACAAGTTAGCCCTTGACTGCAATCTCACCTGATGGTGAGTGATGATGCAGTCTAAGACGATAGTGGGCTAACCTGTTAGGGGCATGGCAGTTATATTAAACCCATAGTCCCATACCCCTATTCGGTTTCTACACAGCATCGTACCGAAACGCTAATAAGTCGTACCTACCGCGTGCGTCTTCAATCGATATGGAACCCACCGTGAAGAAAAAAACAATTATTATTGTTATCGCATTTACAGAGAAAACCCATAATATAGGTGCCACAGCTATCAGTGAAGAGAACTGGGAAATACCTATGCAGGAACACGACGCAGAAGCAGCTTTATGAGTTGAAAAGAAATCCTAGAAGCTATTTATTTTGACTGATGCTGGACAGCGCAACGAATGTCAAATATCCGTTATTATTTGAATAGTATAGCTCTACCTAGTACCTACATCTACATAATAATATTTTGTACGCATGCCGGGCCGACAGTAATTTAGGGCTTGGGTTAGGGTTGCCAACTTTTTTTGACAAAAAAAAGTATAAAATGGTTTGGATAGGAAAAAAATAAAGTATTTGGAAGAAAAAAAAGTATTTTTAAAATTGTATGTTTTTATTGCTTTAAAAACGCATTATTGTGTGCTAAAAAATGCAAAAAAAATTGTTATCTTTAAATGTTTCAAATTCAATTTAATTTAAAAAAACACCAAATTTAAATAAAAAAAATGTTTCAAAGCTTGTTTGAAAATTAAAATCAAAATAAATAAACAATTCGTTTTTAATTAAATTGATTGACGCTCTATATATCTCTCTATTTACTTTAAAATGCATTCTTCAATTATAAACAAAACCAACGGACAATTTTTGTACAATAGTGACAAATGTCAGAATGTCATCTGTCCTGTCACATTCACAAGATCACAGCACCACATCTGACATCTAACATTTCGTTCAGTAATTATAAATCGTTTCCATCATCAGTTTTAACTTATGTGAACCGTTAAATGGTCAAGGACCCATAATGAATATTTTGTTTTACGCATCACATTAAAGGTTGAAAATAAAGTATTTTCACATACTTTATTTGTATGCAAAGGTATAAAGTATAATGACCAAAAATAAAGCAGGATACGTTATTATAAAGTATGGTTGGCAACTCTAGCTTGGGTATAGTCATAGTGTAAACTGTAATGTTTCGGTTTAGGTAATATATAGGTACCTAGGTATACTTATGTTTTGTAAAACGCAAATATGCTGAAAACAGTGTAGGTATTATATTTAGAATTCTGTGAAAGGTAGGTACGTAGACTTAGTACGTACTGTAGGTACATTTTATCATAGCGTACCTACACTAACTTTTAAGGTATGTGCTTACTACTACTAAATAACAAATAACAATAATAATAAATAATGACAATAGAAATTGACTTACATTGAAATTTAACACTGCAGGGAGTAAATAAAAAAAAACTTAAGCCACGTTCAACACGCTTGCTGGGTGCCTGGTGAGTGAATGATTATAAACACCTCGGATATTTCTGTGTATGCGCATACGCAGATCGGTCTTACGAATAGCTATTACATACAAAAATGCAGCATCAATCATTATTACAATCTCAATGGTTGTGATTGGTGGAATAAATGGTAACCTTGCTGCGCAAGCGGATTTCGTCCAATGGTGAAAGAGCGTTAGCCAATTAGGGTTGATTGCGATCGTTAAACTGTAGCAATCACTTTAACGTGGCTACCTAATAGGGGCCCGGATGAACGGAGTGAAAAATGTGCATGAATCTGCATTTCTCGTGTCAGCACTTCAGTCAACTCAATAATTCGATTTGTAGGGTGTACCTACTATTTACAGGTACTTATTTCGTTTTTTTTAAATCTTTACATCAACCGCGTGTTCGAAGATCAATATTTTAAAAAAGCCCGTGGGAACTTAAATGTCTGTCCACTAAGTATCTCTGAGCACCCAATGAGTTGAAAATTCCAGTGTACTCAGTATAAATACTGAATCTATTGAATTTTGCCAAAAGTACATTGCCATAGCGATGAAAACGTAGAATCAGACAAACAAACTTTCAAATCATCATCAATCTAATACTTCAAACTAAGTAATATTGTAAGAAAGTGCGTTTGTTTGTTGGTTTGTCCTTCAATCACGCTGCAACAGAGCAACGGATCGACGTGATTTATTGCATGCGGGTATAGCTGTTGAGGACGAGAGTGACATAGACTACTCTTTATCCCGGAGAAATAAGGAGTTCCCGTGGGAACCAAAAAAGCTCAATCCACACGGACAGACAGAATTTTTTTATTTGGTGTAGGTACCTTTTTTAATAATAAAATATTTTTATTTCATTATAAGCATAACATTTGATGTGCTAAGAAGAAAATCGTTCAATAAGTGTTAGGGTCTTAAGTAGACTTATCAAAATAAATATTTATTAATTGTCGATTGAAAATAAAACAGTTCAAATCTTTGTTCTGTTTGAAATGAAATGTTTTTATTTCGTTTTAATAAAAATAAAAAATTGTTTCCTAAATATTAGGCATGGTGTGGTCCGAAGTTCTTGGCTACTTAGGAAATACCTAGTCACCCTAATGCAGGGCGGGAGACCGAATGGTGATTGGTGAAGTGGTGAATGGTGACTGATGTTTATGTTTTTGTAAAATAGCTCTCGAGAAAACAATTCCCTGAATCAGGGACAAGTGGACTTCATTGTTCGTAATAGGCCGTAGGTCAACGCAGCTATAAAACTAAACTAATTAGATAATTCGCTCCAAAGGATCATAAGTGAGTACAAAAACATCAAATAAGCAGATGTATGTCTTGTAAATAAGGTTCAATGTCATATAACGTCATTAAAAATTGCAGTAGAGATAATTTTAACAACAGAGCTGCAACAAGCGGATTTCTCGACTAGATTTTATTATTAATTCTTTGAAACTGAATAGAAATTAAACATATTTATAGGATAACATACAGGCTATTTTTTATCTCGGAAAATTAACCCAGGAACCTCTGTCCACGCGGACAAAGTCGCGGGCAACTAGCAATAAAAATCGAGAAATATTTAGAAATAAATCTTATTTTAATAATAATAACGATGAAGAGAACTTGCATGCCCCAGAGTTCTTCATAATGTTCTCAATGGTGTGTGAATTCTGCTAATCCCTTCTTATTCTGGGAGGAGACTCCTGCTCAGTAGTGGGTCGTCGATGACTTGATGAAGAGGAAGTGAGGACTGTCACTATAATTGTATCTCCTGCGGGCTGCGTGTTGGCTTACCAGTCTCCGTTGAATAGCTGTAGAGGCCGAAGTTCGGTCGGAACTTTAGAAGTGGGATCCGAAGGAATCCGAATGCAGAGAACTATTAAACTATATCTATGTTCATTTCTTGGACGTCAGTATCTGATTCTTCGGAGTCTGCGAAAGTTAGTTTCCGTACGTTTGTGGTGTAGACCTTTAGGTGTTTTCGTACGCAGTGTCTTATTGAGGTATCTCGTAGAGACCTTTTGATGGCTGATGAGAAACTGGCTGGCGACATCGGTGATTTCTTCGCTTTGGATCTTAGTGCTGCGAATAATGAAAACTTAAATTTTAAAAAAAATTATCGCCCCCGAACTGCAGTGGCGTGCAAGTCATATACACAAAGGCACTGCTTACCCTAGCTTTTACGTTCAATGTTAATTTTGAAATTAATTTAAATGGAAATACAGGAAATACAGTATTTTTACGTAGGTACTACATAAAAATGCATTAAGGCCCGCGCTTAAGTGCACCTAACGTACCAACTACTACGTTAAAAAAATGACAACCATAGGTATGCCACAGTAAATAAGCTGAGTTTATGTACACAGAACAATAGAAGCCACTTCGCAATATAATTGACCTAGACCCCTAAACCGATATAAGATAAGAACACGTTCTCAAGTAACGGTCAATCTATGCTTGAGAGATAACGTCTACCGAATAGGTACACAAACGTCAACAATATTAAAACAATACGGATTTAAGCGATGGTACTAGTAACCCCCCCTGTTCTTAGTTGATGACGGTATATTAAACTACATAAATGGGCCACAGAGTAACGAAGTACGTACATTATGTAGTTTAACTTTCTCAATCCTACGTTTTTTGGCTGCACTATTTTATTCTTCAATACGGCCACCCAGTAACGTACAAATTTCAGATAAATTCATCTCCATTTTTTTCCGATTAAAAATCTCAATTTTTTGTAAAGCTGCTAACTCAAAAAGTTGTGATCACGCTGAGTATTAAAATTTAACTGATTTTACCTAAATAATGCCATAGTATTTAACTATTTGGGGTATATACAAAAGCCCTTCTATCCAAAATCCAATAATTAGATAAACGTTACTATATTAATTAAGATCAGTAATTATTTAATTACTTTACTATTGCATACTAAATTGATTAGTTGCAAATCTATTGCGCTTATGCATGTTTTTAGTTGCTAATTAGGCATTAAGTTATCTTCATATCTAAATTATTATTACATATCACTTGCAGGGTTCGTAATAGGATACAGCATTGCGTTAACGTAAAATGAACCTTAATGCCTTGGTTTTAAGACTCAAGGTCGTCTATATTACAGCCAGCGTTCCAAGCGGAAAACTTGCTAAGTTAAAATCGGTGGTTCGTAATTAATTTTCGAGTTTAAATGAAGTCCCTTTAGATCCATTTTACAATGACGTTATTTTGTTCGCTCGAATCCTATCAACATTTTAGAGATGTAATCATACTAAACCATACTGTTCAATTTTAAATTAATTATATTACTTAAAACTGTAAAGGGAGCGTTGTTAAATTAATAAATAATAATACTTAAATTTAAAACCATGATTTATTTAAAATAACGGACTTCTTAGCAGGTAAGTGCACATTCCAATAATCAATGTACGAGGTATAGTCATATCAAACAATTTAATATCAATCAGAGTGCAATTAGTCCAATTAATAATTATTTAAATAGCACTGAAAGAAGGCACATCTTTTACATGTTATTATTTTATTATTCTATGCAATATAATTAGGCCACATAGTGATTTTATGTAGGCCGTAGCCAGGCGTTTCCTAGATTTAACTAAAAAAATCAAAAAAAAAATTAAAATGTAACAAACTCCAGAACACAAACACATAATTATTATTATAAAATGTTACTAATTTTATGAATTTTAAACTTAATTAAACAATTAACTGTTCACGTAGATAGCATATTTTTAATAATTATTAAAATTACAGATTTAAGATTCTT
This sequence comes from Erebia aethiops, assembly GCA_923060345.2. Classification (NCBI taxonomy): domain Eukaryota; kingdom Metazoa; phylum Arthropoda; class Insecta; order Lepidoptera; family Nymphalidae; genus Erebia; species Erebia aethiops. The sequence goes on along the minus strand of OV281080.1, from coordinate 20,763,278 downwards.
TCTTCATAAATATTATTGTTTATTTTTGTGATATCTCACAGATAAGATCAATTTGTTACTAAAATTACAATCACTGGATACGAAATAATATTGGCGCGTTTATTACCTGCCTAAAACTGATAAAAAATATTTGGCCTTTAATATTTTATGAGACTAAGCTTTTACCCAAATTCTCAACATTAAACAATAAGCATTAACAACGATCTTTTAATGTAACTCATAATATTGGACCTGCTTCCGACCCTGGTTTTAAGTCAGTACATATTTTCGTCACTGTAAAAACTTAAAGACTACTTACAAAATTACTGGTATTAGAATAAAACAAGTTTTAAGGCTAGGGACACATCTAGTGTTATTCCGAGAGCACAAAAGCATTGTGTACGATCCGCCATTTTGTATTTTTTTTCAAGGAAACTTATATTATTTGGATTGGTAATTTTTTTTCATTATATTATAGCTAAGGTTTCAAACCTCTATCAATAAGTCTTATTTGAAAGGAATTTTCGGATGTTTTCCCAGCCTTAAAATAGATACTCATTTGTGTGCACCGAACAGAGAAGTTTTTTTGTAACATTTAACGTAAATATAAGAAACAAAAAAAATTTTTTTGGTATTATAGAATGTTATCCTTATTTTAATAACAAAAAAACTTCTATGTAGGGGTAACATTACAGAAATAAGAGAGAGTTTATACAATAGGACAAACTGAAAAATGAGCAAAATCTTAAATTAAATGTGTGCTAAATCAAATTACATTGCTCTTATACTCGTAGTTATGAATAGAAAGTTATTTCTTCCCCAAGCGCAACTGGTATTAACATCTTTTAAATTGTGCTCTTCCAAAAATATCTAAAAACATTGTAATTTGTATCAAAAAAGCTTTTATTTATGCATACTTAGTTCAAATTTAAATATTACTAAAGTATGGTGGAGTGTTCGTAAACAATTATTCAATTTATATCAGAACGGATGATTTAAAAAAAAAACATTTGTTTAAAGAAAATAGTTTTAGGTTGCATTAAAAAAGTCTTTAATCAACAAAAAAATTAACTAATATTCTTGAAGTTGACCGTTGACGTATTTAAGACAAGATTGGACCTCCTCACTGTCCGACTCCATACCCTGGAGCTTTTCTTGAACATCAACATAGAAATCTTTACTAAACCCTCCCTTCTTCAGGGCTGTCATACAAAAGTTGGTCAGGGCTTTAAAGCACTGTTTTCGCTGAGCGTTATGAGGTTGGTTATCCCAAACAGGCGTAGCCCTAACGTAGTTCCAAGCGAGGAATACATACTTCATTACTGATTCCCAATGCTGGGATTCCACGAGCAATTTTCCTTGTTCAACAAGACACTTTTTAAACGCACCTAAATGCGTGGCAACCCTGGAATAAGCTGGAGAATCAGTCTTAGACGTTAGACGTGAAGTGGGAAGACTCTTGAAGATATTAGACTTTAAATATGACAATTTTTCTTCCAACGGTGACAAGTCTGGAGCTGGCATGTCTTGACGTATCTCTTGTTCGACTTCTGGGTGTTTATGTGTTATTATTTTTATCATATGTATGAGTTGTGTTGGACTTAAGCCTTTCAGGGCTGTGTCTAAAGGTCCTTTAAATTCTCCGTCGAAGGTTTTGTCAAGTCGTGTTCTTTTGATTGGTGGTGTACCTTTGATAGGGCTGTTGATTTTGAACTTCTGTGGTGTGCTTACGTCGCTGAAGTCGATTTTTTCAGGGGTGAGCGGTACCCTTTCATTATCGCCGAGTAAAAGGCGTTTTCTCGGCGTGGACCGTAATGTCACCCCTAGCTTGAGTGGGGAGCTTCGGCCGGGGGTGTTTTTAGGCGGCGTACGCACTGCAGAGTGAAAAGTTGTGTTGCGTTTCGTCTCTATGTCAGGCGACCATGTTGTTGGGAGACGCTTGCGTCCTAGAAACAAACAGTATGATAATAATTAACACAACTCCTTGGTAGAGCAAAAACAAGAACCTAACAATTATCATCTGTGTTTTTTTTAAATCCACTACAAGCTAGCCCTTGACTGCAATCTCACCCGATGGTAAGTGATGATGCAGTCTAAGATGGTAGCAGGCTAACCTGTTAGGGGCATGGCAGTAATATTAAGTTTGTGTATCTCAGTACACATGTAACTTAGTTAAGACTCTCTAAGATAAACTTATGGCTATCCTTTTCTCAAGGGAAAGGGGACAAGATTCCTAGTAGACTATAGTCATTTTTATATAATTTGCAATTTCGCAATCGTTTATTTGCAAGAAACATTGTACAATTAAGATGACACACTAATTATTAAAGAAAAAACATGTTTCATCATTGCTGACTTGCAAATTAAAGTTTAATTAAAAATTATTAAAAAAAAAATTGCAATGTAAAGTAACTAACTAGGTTACTAATACAATTCATGCAAACTTAATCTTTACATAAACAAAATCCACAACCATGAATAGTTATTTAGGTACTAGATGATGCTGGCGACTTCGTCCGCGTGGATACGGTTTTTTATTCCCGCGGGAACTCTTTAATTTTCCTGGATAAAAAGTAGCCTATGTCCTTCCCCGGGTAACAAACTATCGATATACAAAATTTCATCAAAATCGGTTGAACAGATGAGCCGAGAAAGCACACTAACTAAATCAAACCTGGTATCACTCAGCTGGGTTAAAGGTCACAGCGGCAACATAGGCAACGACGCAGCCGACGAACTTGCTCGACGAGCCTCAAACCTGAAGGTAATGGGACTTGAACCGATTGTCCCAATACCATTCATTGAGTACAAGACTTGGTTAAAACAACAAACAGTAGGTACACATGCCGAATTATGGGCAAACACCACCAATTGTAGACAAACAAAAGAGGCTATACCCAGCCCAAACCAACGCCTAACTAAGAAACTATAGCAACTAAACAGAGCTAAACTCAGGACGGTTGTAGGCATGATAACAGGACACTGTCCACTTAACAAACACCTATATGTTCTAGGTATAACCGACAGCCCTCTGTGCAGAACCTGCATGGAGAGCGAGGAGACACCAAGACACGTACTACTCGAGTGTAGTGCTGTATCCAGTCAACGAGAAGCCTACATTGGCTCCCCAGCAACACTCCCGGAAGTCCTCGCCGACCTGGGCGGCCTGCTTGGATTCTGAAGTGAGCTCGGCTGGCTGGAATGATCCGGCGGGGAGTCGCAACAGAGGTCTCACGCACAGCGGGCACACGTGCTTAAGTGCGGAAAAGCCCAGTGAGAGAAGAAGAAGAAGAAGAAGAAGAGCCGAGAAAGCGTAGCAGACAGACAGACACACTTTCGCATTTCATAATTTATTAGTATGGATTTCCAAGACAGCATAAACTAAGGCAAATAGGCTAACCCTCCCTTTTTTTAAAACTCTAATATAACAAGTAATAAAATTAAAATTTTTAAAAAACCCACGACGAACTGCAAAGCTCCATATAGGTACAAAGTGCTTGTTAAGACAAATCAAAAGAGTCCAAACACGACGGGTTTACGGTGAGAATTTAAGGAGTTCCCATGATCGCCTCCTGACTCCATCATGAGACTCTGGACAGCATCTAGGTACAAAGCGCTTGTCAAGACAAATCAATAGAAATCAAATACTACGGGTTTACTATGAGAACTTAAGGAGTTTCCATGACCACCTCCTGGCTCCATCATGAGACCCTGGGCAGCATCTAGGTAAAAGCTACATATATCTAATGCAAAAAACCGCATCTCAATCGGCCCAGTACTTTTTGTGAAAAATTGTAACATATTGATAAATTAAAATCATAGACTATGTACAGCTCAGCTTGGTTGTCTATGGTCCTAAAATATATCTAAGAACCTTCTCACAAGCTACACGTTTTTAATGCAAAAAACCGCATCTCAATCGGCCCAGTACAAACAAACATACAAACAAACAAACACACAACCTCTAAGGGCAAACACATATACCGTCTCCGTTTCGTCGAGGGTAATAATAATAATATGACATTTTTATTATGAAGCTGCGACATTGTAATTTGTAAATAAATAACATAACATATTATTTCAAATTTGTATGACTAGGTACTTGGGTTTTTAATTTTTATGACGTATCAATATAAATTTTAAATTTTTATTAATGTTGTGTTATACTATACCGATCTGACTTTCGTAAGCGCTTTTTATAAGTCTAAGCGAAGAATATATATAGGTAAATATACAAATCCACGCTGACGAAGTCGCGGGCATCTGGTAGTTTTTTATACTTTTTGTATAGACTCGTCGCGTACGTGTAGTCAGTGGAGGCCACGCGATTCAGTAGTATCCACAAATCAACACAGCCACCGGTGGCTGTGGCCCATTTGCATAAGCCTAAGACTGGAGTTAATATGAAGAAGTATAAAGATTGTATAAGGAACTCATCAGGGGAGGGTGCGGTGCTGAGTTACCCTGGCGGCAGTGAGGGCGACACTACCCTGCAGTGGCGTGCACGACATAGAGGCTTACCCTGATTAAAAAAGCTCAATGCTTGATTTTATCATGCCCTGCCTGAAAATAGATATCTACCTAACAAATGCCTACCCAGGCTTTCAATACTGTGCACGCCACTGCTACCCTGGTTTTAGTAACGGGTTGCAGTGGAGTGACGTGCAGTCGGTCGAGCCGGTAGGTGATACAGTGTGAAGTAGGAAGAACAAACCTCGCTGTTGTATGAGGAACTCGTCAGGGGAGGGTGCGGGGCTGAGGTATCCTGGCGGCAGTGAGGGCGACAATTCCCTGGTGTTGATGGCAGCTGGCCGCAGCGGAGTGACGCGCAGTCGGTCTAGCCGCGAGGTGATATAGTGTGAAGTAGGAAGAACAAACCTCTCTGTTGTATGAGGAACTCGCCAGGGGAGGGTGCGGGGCTGAGGTATCCTGGCGGCAGTGAGGTGACAATTATTCCCTGGTGTTGATGGCAGCTGGCCGCAGCGGAGTGACGCGCAGTCGGTCTAGCCGCGAGGTGATATAGTGTGAAGTAGGAAGAACAAACCTCTGTTGTATGAGGAACTCGTCAGGGGAGGGTGCGGGGCTGAGGTATCCTGGCGGCAGTGAGGGTGACAATTCCCTGGTGTTGATGGCAGCTGGCCGCAGCGGAGTGACGCGCAGTCGGTCTAGCCGCGAGGTGATATAGTGTGAAGTAGGAATAACAAACCTCTCTGTTGTATGAGGAACTCGTCAGGGGAGGGTGCGGGGCTGAGGTATCCTGGCGGCAGTGAGGGTGACAATTCCCTGGTGTTGATGGCAGCTGGCCGCAGAGGAGTGACGCGCAGTCGGTCGAGCCGGGCGGGGATCTCGGCGAGGGCTGCACGAGTGCGCCGCGGGGCGTCGGGTGACGCCTCCATTCACTTACACCTGGAATTGGATATTTGACTAGTCAAATTTTTTTTTTTTGATTATTAAATAGAGGATCTCCCCAAAGTCCTAATATCGATATCCCTGTTCGTTTTATGTTGAATAACCATTTAAAACTATCAATTAAAGTCGAAAAGTGCTACTTTGTGACAGTGTCACACACCAGTAATCTTTGATCAGCACCAGCCATACTTAAAGTGTGTTCCACGGAATCTCTGGGCGCCGCAAAGCCCCTGTGGGGGCTCCGCGAAAATACAGGCGAAAATACTCATAATGAAAAAAAATACTAAAGGGGTACTAAAGTATAACCCTTCCTCTGCGTCCATTAAATATAAAATTCGCATGCAACTGTGGGCCATAAACATATCTCGTATTACGTACTAAAGTCATTCAAATCGTTATGAACTATAGCTATAGATTAAAGTTTAAAAGGTAATCGCTCTTCTTTATGGTTAACACAGAAAAATAACAAAAAATAAATAAAAAGATGACCCCCTTTTTAAAATTAAAAACTCAGAAATATATACACTTTATCCAGTATCTTTGTTTGAACTCGATGGTTGTCAAAAAAAAAAAAATTTTCAAATTACAAGTGGTGTCCTCCTCGCACGAAATTTCTACCCATAGATTTATTTCATTGAGTAAGGCCCCCAAAAAAATCCATCATAGTAGGTACTTGTCTATCATAGTAGGTTTTACCAAAGTTTGAAAAGAATAGAGACAGTATGGTATTTGTAAGAAATATAAACGTGCCGCATCTGGTGAAGCGCGTGGCGTCCATACTAGATCGATCTTATTTTGAGCAATCCACAGTTACTCGGTATTGTTTTGCAGCGCTTAATCTGACCGATCCACAGGCGAAAGGATAAGGTGGTAGAGTAATAAATAATAAATATTCCAACATGATTATAAATGGATGTGTTATGTATTATTGTGGCTACCTCAATAATATCTACCTACCTCCTCATTTATAAAATAAAACATAGCTTTTAGATTTCGTTTTTTAATACCGCAAAGGACCCCTATCATGAAATCAAGTTAGTTCCATCTATATTATACTAGCTGAACTTCGTACCGCCTTAGTATGCAAAATTAAATGTATATTTTTCAATATTTCTGAGAGATTTTCTTAATATTTTTTTCCGTAAGAACCTTCTCCTAATAATAACAAATACAACAAAAAAAGAATTAGTGAAATCGGTCCAGCCATTCACGCGTGATGCCGTGACCAAGGAAAACGGGTATCATTTTTATATATATAAGATAACCTAAGGATAGGTACTCCATGTCTAGGTTGTGTCAAAGCTGACATCTATGATAGTATAGCTAAGTACATTTTTTATATGTATAAATACGAAATAAAGGTATAAATACGAAATAACAGGATTCAAATAAAGATTATCAGCTCCGCTGTACATTGCCCCTTTTCTTTTAATAGGTACCTACTTCAACAACAGTAGATATATAGATAAATGCTTACGTTCTGAGAACAGCAATTCGAACTGCTAGTGCTTGGTTGTACTATGCTAAATATGTGTTTTTATCTATTTTGAAACTTTTATATACTACCAAATGTACAATAAGCAGACCTTAAGGTCTTATTTCTTAAGTTTCGCTAGATTTTTGCGTATTTACAGTAAATATCACTTTTATTTCCATGTTTACATCCTGGATAGAAAGCAAATAATATTTTCAATCTTACATCGATTACATGTAAAAATTCACTTTGTTAATATAATGTGCAATTGAACCAGGCTTCAGGTAAAATTAATACTCACTTGATTAGTAAATTGTGAAGAAAACCACGCAACTATACTAAATATTAAAACTTGTAAAATTGGCGCACAAATTGACAGCTGCACAACAACTAACAAGCAAGTAGCAACAACGGTCATGTCATTTTGAAAAATGTGTAACGTTCCGAAACCACAAAAGCGTCAGTTGCAACTTGCAACTTGCAACAAGTCAGAGCACTTGTGTACTGCATCCGAATTCCATGCGGCGATATGTAAACAATCTGTGGCTCAGAGACAAGTTGGCTCAAAACCACAGCGCAAAACCTATGTCAAACTTTCTGAAATAATCTTTTTTTTCTGGTCGGTGGAAATAATATTCTGTGGTCAAAGTCAAAACTTCTAATTTGTAGAAAAAAGAAGAACGTAGAGGATCTTGTTTTTGGCGGGAAACAAGAAGCGCGTACTTTAAATTGAAATTTTAAAATACTTCTTTTGTTTTCGACTTCTGCAGGAAAATTAACTAATTTTCATTAAAAAATAAAGAAAAATGCCGTCCGATAGTGACGGTTTGAACACAGGCATGGATAACGACGCGGGCGGGAAAAGGAAACCGCCGAGGCGTAGTCAAGACCAGCAGCAGGAAAATGTCGATTTTTACAAGCCATACCACAAATTAAATTATAAAAGAGTTTTCCCTGAATCAGTAGGAATGGCTGAATACACGGTTTTTATTGAGAGTCGTAAAGAAGGAGTCAAACTAGGCAATACCAATCCCTTAATGTTGGCGGGAGTTTTTAAAAATGAAATTAAAGGAGTAATTAATATAAGACGAATAAACGCATCTAAAGTTGGGGTGGTGTTCGCGCGAGCAATCAACGCCAATGATTTTTTAAAAAATGAGAATTTCCTGGATAAATACGAATATAAGGCATTCATACCAGCAAGTGCGGTGGAAACGATTGGGGTACTCAGATATGTTCCCATAAGTATAAGTAACGAGGAATTATTCAAAAAACTATCATCAAAATATGAGGTTGTCGCTGTGCGTCGCTTCACCAAGAAAGTTAATGGTCAAATTAAACCGTTTAGTTCAGTAAGTATAACTTTCCTATCAACCAACTTACCTGAATATGTACATCTGGACTTGTTCCAATATAGGGTGCATCAGTATGTTGCCCCGCTCTTACAATGTTATAAATGCTTCAAATTTAATCACGGAGCAAGAATTTGTAAGTCAGTGCAGCGATGTTCTATATGTGCAGAGGAGCATCGCTACACTGAATGTGAGGAAAATGCGGTAATTAAATGCATAAATTGTGGTGGCTCTCACGTTGCAATATCACGAGACTGTCCAATAAAAAAACAAAAAATGGAGGAAAAGTATAATAAATCTTCTTATTCAAAAGTTTTACAAACAAAACAAATACAAAATTTATTTAACAACTATAATGAAAACTTCCCTGCAATGAATAAACAAACAAAAATAGATACAGTTACAGTAGATAAATCACAAGTTAAACCTAATAACACTCCTAAAGTACAGAAATCAAAGACAGAAACTGCCCAAACTAATACCACAACTAATAATAATGAAACTCTTATTGAACAAATTATAACAAATGATACTATCTTGAAAGCACTTATTGGAGCATTGGTGGCCATGGGTAACTCAGGCCGTAAACTTACTACATCAGTTGTAAAAGAAATGCTTATTAATAATCTTAAAAACAATGGATAAACAATTTATTAGAATTTCACAATTTAATATACAATCTATTAATAATAAAAAACCTTTGCTTATTAATTACCTAGTTAAGAACGATATAGATATTTGCTTGTTAAATGAAACATGGCTGCGAGAAAATAGAGCTATCAACATTCCTAACTACAATTTCATTAATCAGAATGGAAAAAATGGACGTGGTGGAGTAGCAATTTTAATTAAAAATAGTTTCAAATATTTTGTTGTCCCTACACCGTTCTATGATTATATGCAGTCAGTAGCTATAACCCTTACTACAAGCCTAGGCAATATGTCCATTTTATGTGTTTATGCTCCACCCAGTGGGGGTCGCTTTAAGGTCCGAAGATTAAAACAAATTATAAACAGTTTACCTAAGCCACTTCTTCTTTCGGGTGACTTAAATGCTCATCATATTGCTTTTGGATGTCTCACAACAAAAACTAGAGGCACTGATATTTATAACATGTTGGATGAATGCGATCTTTGTATATTAAATAATGGATCTCCAACTACAGTAGGAAGTATTAATTTTAATCAATCTTCTATTGATGTTTCATGTGTTAGTCCTTCTTTAGTTCCTTTATGTGATTGGCATGTATATGATGATCCTATGGGTAGTTATCACTACCCAACCATAGTCGACTTATATACTTGTGTTGAAAAGTATGATGTAGGAGAACCGTGTGAACATTTTAATTATAAAAAAGCAGACTGGTCAAAGTTCCAGGCTGAAACAAAAAAAACGTTTGAAAACTTCACAATTGATACATCTAATCTGTTGGCTACTTATGAAAACTTTTGCACTTTACTTCTAGAAATAAGGAGAGATTGTGTACCTTTAATTACCAAACCTAATATGTTTGTTATGAGAAAACCAGTTCCTTGGTGGGACGCAGACTGTTTGGAAGCTGTAAAGAAAAGTAAAAATGCTTTAAGATTTTATAAATTAAACCCGACAATAGAAAGTTACATAGAATATAAAAAAATTGATGCCTTTAAAAAGAGATTAATCAGTGAAAAAAAGAAAGCAAGTTGGAGACGAATTTGTGATTCATTTAATAGATATACTCCAATAAGTTATATCTGGAATTATATTAGGAGATTTAAGAGGATACCTGTACATAAGCCATCAAAAAATGATGATTGGATTCCTTCTTTCTTAGATAAATATGCACCCACAGTAGTACCATCTGAAAAAGAAAGCAATATTATAAATTTAAATTCAATATTTAATCATATAGGTAGTGACAGTAGTTCTTTTCTATTGAAAGCATTTACTTGGCATGAATTTACTGCAGCCATCCAATCAAGGAGAGATTCCACTCCGGGGTTAGATGATATTCCATACAAACTTATTAGCAACATGCATGTTAATGGACAAAAAACTCTCTTAAAAATCTTCAATTTGCTTTGGGACAATCAATGTATTCCAAAGTCTTGGAAAACGCAATGTGTGATACCTATTTTGAAACCTGATAAATCAGAACATGACTTTAACTCCTACAGACCAATTTCACTTTCCTCTTGTGTAGGGAAATTATTTGAATACATGTTAAAAAACAGATTAGACTATTACGTAGAAGCAAATAATATTTTACCTGAACAGCAATTTGGTTTCCGGAAAGGAAAAAGTGCAGCAGACAGTTTTGCCTCTTTGATTTCAGATATAAATCATTCATTTGCCAGTCATGCAACCACAGTTTGTGCATTTCTTGATATACAAGGTGCATTTGATAATGTAGATCCTTCCATACTGGTCAATATTCTGTGTGAGATTGGTATTCCTGGAAAAGTATGTAAATGGATTTTTAATTTTCTATATGACCGAACTATGTATGTTAAATTTAATAACATTATACATGGTCCTAGAAATGTATACAAAGGCACTATGCAGGGTGCTACTATATCTCCCTTGCTATATAATATATATACATGTTTAATAAGTAAATACATTACAGATAGAAATATAAACTTTCTGCAATTTGCTGATGATCTCCTTGTATATACTGTAAATAAAGATGTAAATATAGCTGTAAATAATTTAAATTTAGCATTGGAACAAGTCCATGATTATTATTCAAATAAGTTAAAATTAAACATCAGTCCTAGTAAAAGCGGAGCTCTAATTTTCTCCAAAAAAAATAATTCATGTGATAACTTTGTAAAATATAATAACACAAGATTACCTTGGTTATTGGAAAAAAAATTTTTAGGAATATTGCTTGATCAGAAGTTAACTTTCCAAGAACATGTAAATAATCTATGTAAAAATGCCTTTAGGGGTCTGAATGTTTTAAAATCGTTAGCAGGTGTGCATTGGGGAGCTGACCCAAAGTTGTTATCAATGCTTTATAAAAGTATAGTTAGAAGTCATTTTGATTACAGCACATTAGCATATTTAAATGCTAATAAATTGGTTTTAAAGAAATTAGACATAATTCAGAATAAAGCCTTGCGTATAATAACTGGGGCTATGTGCTCTACACCAATTCATGTAATGGAAGTAGAAAGTTGTATTCCTCCACTTTTAATAAGAAGACTTGAAATTGCTGAACGATTTTGTGTTAAATTAATAAGTTCAAAAAATAGTTTAGTTTTAGGAAAAATACTTCCCTATGAAGTTGCTAACTTTGATGATAGCTACATTGATGTAAATATGCTTTTATCTGGTCGATTACCAGACATCCTAAGGATTGTTTTATACTCACAGACCCAAACCAAAAATATGTATAAAAGCAAACCATGGCCTTTATATAAATTAGAATATGATGCTTTAATGAATGCCAATGTTACTATATGTCAAGAAAAAGTGAATTCTCAAGTGGAAATGTTAAGATATTTAGCTGATAATCACTTTTATACAATTTATACAGATGGTTCAAAATCTGAAGAGCATACTTCTTCAGCTTTTTATGACTCACAAAAGAAAATATCTAAAACTTTTAAAATTCATAATTTATGCTCTATTTTTACAGCAGAATGTTATGCAATATACTTATCTCTCTTGTACATTAATAATATTGTGAATTCACAGTTTCTCATTGTAACTGATTCGAAAAGTGTTATACTAGCTATTGAATCTAATAAAATAGATTACAAAAAAAATTACATTATATATAATATAAGAAATATGCTATACAATCTTAATAAAAGAAAGAAGATTGTTACCTTTATGTGGGTCCCTTCACACTCTGGGATAACTGGGAATGAGGTAGCAGATGTTGCTACTAGAGATGTACACTCATCAACATGTTTAGATCACTCCTCAATGCTGGAAATACCATTCACAGATATATATGCCTTGTTAAGCAATGATTTGAAATCTTTATGGAAGTCATATTGGGAAGAAATAAGCAAGTCCAAAGGAATTTGGTACTATGAAATACAAAAAAGCCCGCCAGCCACTCCTTGGTATAATAAAAAAGGGATTAATAATAGAAAATTCATTACGACTATAAACCGAATGAGATTTGGACATAGCAGAGTGGCCACCCACCTACATCGCTTGGGAATGAAAGAAAATGCAGATTGTGAATACTGTGGCGAAACGAATGGCGACTTAAATCATCTTGTTTTTCAATGTCGTCAATTTGGTCTAAATAGATTATTACTCATTAGCTCCATTCAAGATATTAACGATGGCAAAGTTCCTGATACTCTTCAAAGTTTATTAGCTGATAAAAAGTTCTTCCGGCCATTATATTCCTTTATTTCTGGTGCTCAAGATATATAAAAACAATGAAAACAACAAACAGTGAACCGATGTAAACTTTTCAAACTTATTTGTAATTTGTAATTTTTTGACTTTTTGTGACCAAAGCTAAAAGATAGACTATAGAGTGATAGTGAGACTTGTTAATTTGTTATTATAACTTCAGCCCGCCTAGGGTAATAATTTATGTTTATATTGTTCTGTGAACTTTAGGCTCAGAAGGACTGGAATCCAGAGCCGTTAAACCAGTTAAATAAAAAAAAAAAAAAACTTCTAATTTGTAATTTCATTTTCATTTTTCATTCAAGCTGCATTCAAGGATTTTGGGCCATGTTACTTGTCCTTGTCTCTGTTTAGTGTTTTGGAGTTGGACACAAATATTTTTGGTTGAATGAATAAATAAACTGTGTCGCGTTTTTGTGTTTGAGGAATACTTCTATTCTAACTCCATACACCGGTGCTCCATACTAGTGGTGGGTCGTTATCGTATTTTTGACGGACGAAACGCAACCGTTTTCCTGGCGACGAAAACGGTTGCAGAAAACGGTTGTCGTTGCGACTAGTTTTGAAGACGGCTTAAAAACCATCTTCAAACCAGTTGCAACAACGTGTGTGGTTAAATCAATTCATTCTCGACTGTATGTCATGGGCATAAAGTTCATTTTTGATTGTAAGAACTGTTTTTAAAACAACGAACGTGGAACGAGGACGACTACGTTCGCGACGTGTGTCGTTGAATCAATTCATTCTCGACTGTATGTCATGGGCATAAAGTTCACTTTTGATTGTAAGAACTGTTTTGTGAAAAAACGCGGAACGAGGACGACTACGTTCGCGTTTCGCGACGACGCGCGACGTGTGTCGAAGACTGGTTTGTGCAACGAAGACTGTTTTACCCAGGACGTAAAAACGGTTTCACCGTCGCAGAACAGAGAACGGTCTTTAGAAACGGTTCGTCGTCGCAACGCCCACCACTACTCCATACTGCAACTATGCTCGTATCAATATCATGAAATACACGAAAAAAAATTACGTTACTAAAACGTAACTAAATAAATGACTTGTGCATTTGTCGATAATTCTTTCGTTAGTAAAAACAAGTCTGTCGGTAATTTTGTGTGAAATAATATACAATTATATTATGTGAAAGGACAGTTCAAAAGTGGGACAAATACCTAATAGTAAAGTAAACAAAGTATATGTTACTGACGGTTTCATAGTAAGTTCTAGATGCCGTGCGTAATAATGACCCTGCGCTTGTGGTGTGGCGATGCATAAGAGTGCGGAAACCATGGAAAGGTTATCCCATGACTTAAACCTTGCTCTGGAGGAGAGCAACTGTGGAAGACAAGAGCGAAGAAAGCTCGGGATGCGCAGACGTACCAGGTCCGCGGGGAATTTGCGTTAGTTTGTTTGTACTTATTATCTTCAGTTTTGTTCTTACTTTAATGTAGATACACTTTACCTCCTGTAAAAGCCTTGACATAGACTTCATAGTTCATACTAAACTCCACGATCCTATTTGGGGTCCAGGGTTTGTATCCCTGGCACAAAACTACTTCGTCTAAACTGAAAAAATTACTGTGTACTTCACAGTTCTCTAACATGTTCTCAAAGGCGTGTTAAGTCTGCCAATCCACACCTGGCCAGAGTTGTGGACTAGGGATCAAACCTTTCTCAATCTGAGAGGTGACCTATGCTTTGCTGTGGGCAGGTGATAGGTTTAGAATTTTAGATAATAATGATGACACTTGTCTCGTATAGCTTGTATTCATTAAGTTATTTCTACTTTCTTATATTATCATACTTAAACAGATCCCTATAAACTCCCCTCTGTCTTCGCATCTCTATAGGATATCTTATTTTTAAGTTTCATAGTAAAACAAGTATTTTATTTACATCTAGTTCACTTTTATGATACAACCAGTGACTTAAGTACTTAAAAATAGTTCAAACAACATATTAATACTACATATACTAACATATATAACACTTTGTTGTGATACTTTTTGGATTTAAAAACAGCTTATTTTCAGTTCATACTAAGTAATATCAGGGATGTTAAGTTTACTTCACTTACTTAGCCATCAACATTTTCAGCACAGGAGAAATTGTCAATGCATTGTTGGCTTTTCAAGAAAGTTATTGATTCACCCCTTATGTAGCCCCATGCTTAAATTCTGTGAGTTCACCTCTGGAGAGAATTGATTCCACACTTTCTGGCAGAATCAATAGAGGCTTTGTAGAATAAGTTTCTTTATTAAGTACCACAGGAACTTCTTAATTTTCTGGGATTATAAGTAGCCTATGTCACTCTCCAAGTCCTCAACTATACCCTTGTAAAAAATCACATGGAACCGATGCTCTGTTGCAACATGATTGAAGGACAACAACCAACAAACAAACACACCTACACATTTATAATATTAGTATGATTTTAAAGAAAGCTTTATTATATTTTAGGCAGCTATGTAAGTAATGCTGTACCTACTATATAAATAAACAAGTGTAGAATTAAAAAAAATTGGTAATAACCATCTCATACTATTATATGTATTAAGTACTATTTGCAACGGCTCATAGATTGGTACAAATTAAGAAGACAAAAATGCTTGGTTGATTGCTTAAATAAGAAAGATTAACTTTTTTACATAATGAGCATCCACCAAATTTCTTGATGGCTTCACCCCATTAGGCCTCATTCAAACCAGTGATACATGGAGGTACCGATTCTAAAGCTCCTGTAAAAGTTAGATTAGATAAAAAAAATATTTGAATCCTTTACAGCTGCAACAGTTACTGTGAGCCTGGTTGAAGATGGAAGTTCCAGTAGCCCTCCCCAGGCGCCTCTCATCACACAACCTCTCTCTGACTCAGACGACCCCCAGCTTAGTATCCACACGTCAACCAACCTCAAATCAAGACACTATTGCCAGATCGGCAACTTTGAGTCAGACTCCTTCAATGAGAACTTCTCGCCCACCAGACCGGCTAATGCAAGGAGAAAACGGAAGTATAAGAAAATGCCTGTGGATTATGTGGATGGGAAGACATCCCCGCCGATCGAAATATTGAGTGTCACTACTGAGGTACGTTGGTTCTTTCGAGTCAAACTTCTTATGTGTGTATTGAGAGATATTTTTGAATATTTTTTTTTATTTCCCTACAAGTTAGCCCATGACTAGGATCTCACCTGGTGAGTTATGAATTATTATGCAGTCTAAGATGGTTTCGTATAATCTGCTATAGGTAGTTGTATTATACCCCTACTGCTAATTGGTTTCAACACAGCATTGTACTGGGAGTCGGAGCGCTTAATTGCTTGGTATGTCCGAAGATTCCACCAGACCAGACTAGAGAAATTCCCAAACTGACCCTGCCGGTGATCGAACCCGAGACTTCCCTCTTTTAAGGCAATAGATCTCACCACTGAGCACTGACGTTGGTGTTCACCTGTAAACCTGTAAAGAGTGTAGTCAGAGAAAGACTTCTCTTTCTACCGTAAAGAGTTTTATGTAAAAAAAAATTAAAATATTTAGGTAGGTACTTATGTAGGTAATTAAAATTGCTAAATATTGTGTAATTAATGTTTTATTTTAATAACATTTTAAAAATGCTATGATTTTTGATCTCCCATTATAGCAAACTTTCAACTGTAAAAGTAGCAAGGTAATAAATTGTCTATTTCCTGACAGGAATAGTGAATGAATCTATTATTTTCACCTTCTTTGTATTAATTTGTACCCTTAGCAACATAGTTATTTCCATGATGTTTTAAATTAAAACATTTAATTTCATTAAAGCTTTTGATTTAATGAATAATACTTATTTGTGAAAGTGGTAGGTAAGCTTTTATTTATTTTTCCTTGATACCCATAATCAAGGAAAAATAAATTGTAACTGCTTATATAACAATTTTGTATTAACTCTGGTAAAGAACGCTACTTAGATGATGCCCACAACTTCATTCATGGGTTAGGATTGGCTTTATTCTGATGGTAACTCCTTATTTTCTGGGATAAAAGTAACCTATGTCCTTCCCCGGGATACAACCTATCTCTATACCAAATTTCATAAAAATTGGTTGAATTGGGCTGTGAAAGCAAAGCAGACAGACAGACACACTTTTTCATTTATAATACTAGATGATGGCCGCGACTTCGTCCGCGTGGATTAAGGTTTTTTGATTCCCGCGGGAACTTTTGAATTTTCCGGGATAAAAAGTAGCAAATGTCCTTCCCAAGGATACAATCTATGCCTGTACCAAATTTCATCAAAATCGCTTGAAAGGATGGACCGTGAAAGCGTAGCAGACAGACAGACAATTTCGCATTTATAATATTAGTATGGATGGATTAGGTATGGAAGTATGGATTATTAAGTAGTATAAAATTAACACAAAAACAAGAAATGCGTAACACATTGTTTTTAATATTACCAGCTGGATAACTGTTGAGTTGTTGACTATACTTTATCACTCTAAAAAAAAACTCGCGCGTATTGCATAAATCTAAATGAATGTACGCACAGTAACCGAACGATAATTTCGCCGCACCACTCAGATGTCAGGATGGCCGAGCGGTCTAAGGCGCCAGACTCAAGGTTCCCTTGCCCGTAGTAAACGGGTTCGAGTTGTTCTGGTCCTCTCTGAGGGCGTGGGTTCGAATCCCACTTCTGACAAAACTTTTTTATTTTTTCTTTTTATATTTTTATTTTTTAGCTTTTTTAATATATTTTAAAATATAGATTAAAGAAATTTGTTGAAAATTGATGACGTCACAACTGTGAATTTCATACAACTTCCATACTATAATATAATTCGCGTTTTTAAGCTTGATATAAAGTTGCTGATTTGATTGAGTTGTCATCATCCCTATTATAGTGATAAGTATAGGTCTATGAACCAATGACTTAAGGTGGCAGGAAGCGGGTGGATGTGAAAGGCGGAAGACTGTTTGGTGGAGCGCTCTCGAAAGAGCTTGTATCCAGCAGTGGTTGCATACAGGCTGATGGATGGATGATGAATGATAACTTTGAACACGTAACTCCGATAAGATGAAAGTGCGAGCTGGAAGCAAACCCACTAACCCCGAAAATTAGAAAGACATTTTGACCACTATCACCGCTAACATTTCATATATCGGGGGTGAAAAAAAATTAATTTTCAGTGATAGGAGTGATAAAATCATGCACGTATATCGTGGCATCGTATTAAAATAGCTTTCTTCATAAATTGCCAACACACCTTGGACTAATGCAGCGCCTGTTGGCGGTTGTCATACAAGTTACAACAGATGTTTAATGTATTATCGTTTTGGTTTCAGCCCAACGCGTTACCCGTACCAATCGTGCTCCAAACGCATAGCGTGTCGCCTCTGCTGCACGGGAACAAACAGAAAACAGAAAGGTATGTGAGTCCGTCTGTCTGTCTGCTACGCTTTCACGGCCCATCTGTTCAACCGATTTTGATGAAAAATTTAAGAGTTCCCGTGGGAATCAAAGAAACAATCCACGCAGACGAGTCGCGGGCATTATCAAATAACATTATGTCTGTGAGTGCGGTTTATAATAATTCTAATTCATACCCATACTAATAATAAATGCGAAAGTGTGTCTGTCTGTCTGCTACGCTTTAACGGCCCATGTTGTCATGACAGTAGATAGTCATTATTATATTATCCTAATAGCTCCCTTTCTTCCTAATATTTGGGGTCAGTCCTCCATGGGTCCATACGTAATCTATAGTCTTCGAGTTCGTCGCGTCAGCGTCGCCTCGACGTGTTTTTGAGACGGCCATAGACTAAAGGATTTCTATAAAAGCTTGAGAAGATTCATGGAAAGCTAAAATCCTCGCCGTCATAAACACGGTAAAAAAGTTAGCTCAGGGTTGCGTACCAAAATGTTAAGAAAGCTACCCTTGTAATTAGAAAGTTGGTCGCACATCGATTTTATAACCGTGTTCAGGAAGAAAGCGCGGGTACGGGCGCGTCAGTTTGTATAGAAACGCGTGCGAATTGTATGGTTACCACCATATAATTCGCTCGCAGTTTAGGCTCTCATTCCCTCTCTCCTATGAGACTGGAGGCCTATGGAGGCAGTGGGACGTTAATGGGCTTAAGTGAAGATGATGGATGATGACTCAAATATTACCTACATCAGGCTTTTCATATAGGTATCCGAAACACGTACGCCACCGCAATCGCGAATTGAAGTGAACATGCTTTAAGTATTCGCCGTACGCGACTAATTCCTTTGAACGGTAGATTTGCCATTACACAAATTAAAAAAAAAACACTCGATTCAATAATCGAGGCTATTCGAGACGAAGTTCTATGGGAGAAATCTTTCTACTTTGCGTCCAGCGTCCCGCAGGATAATATAATAAGATATTACTGGATACTCAAAGTAACATTTTGCTTATTTGTAAAGAGCAACTGCTGCGTTTCTTACTAGCGCTTCTCATTGGAATTTGATTTCCGAACCGGTGGTCAAACAAGCCGTTTCTGTATGTGCCTCAGCCTGTATTATATTATGAAAAAGTTTGAACAAAATGGCGCGTACTCGTGCTGGGTGATGACTGATGAGCAATCAACTTAACAAAACACTGTTATGGTACCATGAAAGGTTAAAATCATTAAGGTGTTACCCGTCAAATTCTTTAAAGTACTTACAAGGTGCTTCCTGTTGACCTAGAAATATCATATTGGCACGAAGCCAGAATCCGACCACTAGCTACGAGAATCAAAAACGAAACTATTATAACTTGCGATTGTATCGAGCAAATATCTATCCACTTGATAATTGTGTGGCAAAAATTGTTTTTTTCCTAAGACCAAAATACGCTATATCAATTTTGGGTCAAGACTCAAGACATTTTGTGCGCGTTCGTTACTATTTTTCTCAGAAACGAAAACGTTTGATAAGGTTACCTACTTTATTACATATTATGTGTAGCGGTTATCGCTGATAGTTCCTCATTTTAATATGATTTGTGAGATGGTGATAATTTAAAAAAAAAACCCGGCTGAGTTTGTTGTGGGTTCTTCTCAGACCAGGGCGCGTTTGGAACCCTCGTAGCTTTAGTTTTAAGATACCGTAACTGATTATCCCCATCATGTATTATAAGTAATTGGACGTCAATAAGTGTACAGTGTACCTAATTTGAATAAATAAATATTAATTGATTGGCTATCTACAATATCTTTTAGTTTGGAACAAGATCGTCAAAAAATCAGCCAGTTACAGTCCCACCAACTTATCTGACCCGGTGGCCAAAATTGGAACTAATTTTTATGACTTGTTTGAATTTTATTAGCAACACTAAATTTATGATTAATTATTATTATTGTTATGTAAAAAATAGAAACTTTGACTATAATAATTATTGTAACTGTGTTTTATAACAAATTTTGCATGCCTTCCGACTATTCAACTTTGTAACACCCGATGTAAATCTATGTTTCTGAAAAATAAAGAAATTGTGTTGTATTGTATTGTAAATGTGATAATAACGACACTGTCACCGGGTCATATAAATTTGCGGGACTATAAATTTATATAACGATTACAATTTAATATTAAATAAATATAAATTATAATTATTATTAACACAATATCACATAGATAATCTTAGCTCTCGTTTTATTGTAGGCTGAGGCGCTAAAATCGTGGATGTTTCATAACTTTTTATTTAATTGCTTTCAGAAACCTATTCTGTGGGAAACGCAAATGGTCTCACAGGGATAAAGGTGATGGTTGTGAGATGCGAGAGAGGTCCTTCAGTGGCGGGTGCTCCTCTAAATCGGCGTACTTCAAAAACGACATCAAATCCCGCAAGTGCGACTTTGAAAAGAAGAAAAAGGACGCCCTTTTGCAACCTGGAAAAATTGTTTTGAAGCCACAAAATACGGAGGAAGAGAAGCCTTGTTCCCTAACCTCACTACCTGGGAGTTCTAGCTTCAACTTCGTCTATAAGAATTCAAAGAATGGAACCCCGACCCTTTCCAAACTAACAGGGTACCGAATAGCGACAGATCTACCCCCGTTTTTCAGCCCGTGTAAAAATCATCTCGAAGCAAAGTTTCCAAGGAAAGTAAAGATTTTGAACAAAACTCATCCGCCTTCTTCATTGAGGAACCCTTTGCACTTTGATGACTCTAACAGCGGGATGGATTGTACAGGAAACGAGAGTAGTTCGCTAAGCAGTAGCGACTCAGATGGCGTTGTAACAAACGACAGTGATCGAGAAGGAGACGACGAGCTAACGGACTGGCCGGGGATTGAAGAACTCAAAGTATTCAATAAAAGCCTAACCTTCAAGTCATCCAAATCCCTAAATAACAACTGCACGAAATCGACAAGTAACATGCCACCTCCTAAGAAATTTAAAAAAGAGAAAAGCTTAGTAAAAAGCGGTTGGGCGAATTGCAAGAATAGGTTTAAAAAGAAACGGCCGAAAGTCGATTCGGGGAATGAAGATGACGCCATGATGTCAGATTCGAAAACAGTAGTAGACGTGGAAGATGAAATTTTAAAGGAAAAGGAGATTTTACCTCATTCGTCATTTTCTACTTTTAGTGATATAATAAACGCGAGTGCATCTGGTCAAAACGCGGATGACTCCTTCTACCAGTCCTTTCAGGCGTTTGAAGAGAAAAGCGAAAAGGAGTTTGGTCAGACGCCGCGCACGAATTTCACTTTGCAGAAGACATCGTCGAGCGATTTGAATTTGAGCGAGAAGTCTCCTCAAAGCGACCATTACTATAGCGAGCATTCTATGGGTAATACAGGGGTTCCAGAAGTAAGGGAAATTAGGGCTGGGTGTAGAAGGATAAGGGAGGAAAGACCTGGTTTTCTCATACTGAGTGCGGCGAACGAACAGTTGTCCAAGTTTCTGCAGGATTCCTGTCAGACGGAACTCAAGTTGTCCAGTTTTCAAGATCCCATGGAGAAGGAGAATTTGGAGTCTTTGGCTAAGTTGTATTCGTTGGAGTTGCAAGTTGAGATGGGGAGACCTATTTTAAGGAAGACCAGGTACCAACTTTTGACTGTATTTAAAGTCAGTTTTTTAATTATTTACAACTTTTGACTGCCAGTAACTATCATTTTGGCTGATGCAGTATGTTTAGGCGATTATGGTTATTTTGTCTTAAAACTTTCGTGTTATCAAACTATTGAATACCATTTTGTCTAGACGTAAAGTATGATTAACTATGAGCTAATAAAAATGGCGGATGACGCAGATTTAGTAAACTAAGAAACAGATTTAGTGATTTTTTTTACGAATAAATAAATTTTAAATTCATTTCAAAGTCTCCTCTTAGAATGAGAAGAGACCCTCTACGGTAGTTTCTGTGTATAAAATTGAACAAATTTATTCTATGACCATTGAAAATTCTCATGATTGTTAAGTTTTCTGAAAAATTGTAGAACAAAGGCTGTATGTCAAAAAAGATTTATTTATTTATTTAAAGGCAACTTTAAATAAATAAATAAATCACGTTATATCAGTAGGTACAATAAGTATAAGTATTTTAAAATTAACGCTGTATAAATTTAATTTCCAGCAACACAACCCAAGCGATCCGCGTAGAGAACTATTCATCCCGCCACTTTCCATCCGACCACAAGCGTCGGTGTTACGGCGAAGAAGCCGACACTAGTCTGAGTGACCCCAACTCAGTGACCTCGGCGAACGAACTCGACGACCCCGTACCGGAGGTCAAGAGTGAAGCGGACATCACACAAGAGCTGGCCGATTCCTTCTCGTACGCCCAAGTCGATAAGAGTTTGTTACATCCTGGCGATTTGGATTGAAGTATGTAATTTATGATATTGGTCTCTCTCATCTTTAATATAAAAATATAGTATTTTTTTAAAAGAAAATGGATAAGGTTGAATTCTGTAGTCATTCGTTTACAAAACCATCATCTAATGTTGTCTAACCACTTGTAGTAGTAACCAACAATAGTAATATTAGCTTACGAATAATGAAATAGTGTGTCTTACCGGTAATGATGTATGGCGCGGAAACGTGGACACTGACGGTATGCCTCGTCCACAAAATAAAAGTCGCTCAGCGCGCTATGAAGCGAGTTGTGTTGGAAATTTCTTTCCAACATAACTCGCTTCAACCACGCGACCAAAACTCCATGACCTCGGCTAACAAACTCGATGACCCCGTACCGGAGGTCAAGAGTGAAGCGGATATTGCCCAATAGCTGGCCGATTCCTTCTCGTATGTCTCGTATGTATGTAATAAGATTTGGTCAGCAGGTAGATCATTTAACGACTAATTTTGACACTCCAAATGCGGTTGTAAATGTTTATTTATTAATTGTTCATACATTTTAGTTTAAGAAGATATCACATGAAGTTGATCAAATAATAATGTAGTTTAAGTTAATTTGAATAAGTAAATAACCTTATTATTGTACTTATTGTATGTAATTAATTATGTTTTGACTATACTATATATTTGGTTAGGTAGGTATAGACAATGCGTTTAAAAAATTATTACATTATAATATAGTGTTACAGGAATGTAGATAAATGATTGTAATTTTAAATGAACGCTTCAGATTTCTTATACATGGGTTGTACACGTTGAATGCTGTAATATTTATAAGCTGTCTCTTCTCAGATTAAGGCGCGTTTGGAACCCTCTTTTTTAAGATACCGTAATTAAATAACTCTGTAACTTAACCAATAGTTGAATTGAACTATTGACGTTCAGAAAGTGTACAATGTTACCCACTTTGAATAAACGACTTAGGTTTTGAATCTGGAGAATTGTAACTTTTTAAAAGTACCCCCAAGTAAATTGTAATCTATATTTTTTTATATCCTGTATCTATTGAATAGATGCTAGTTTGCACTTTAGATTTTGTATATTTTAAGAATAACAACGAAATGTAGTTTTATTACAATTAATAAACTAACTATTCTTTTTAATCTATGATTTTAATACTAATTGTTTTACCTACGCGTGACTGAGCGGCGTCTGACAATTATTTTTTTCGAATAAAATTGACATACACCGACCAAAGTCCTGAGTAAAACCGGTATTTATTCGAAAATTTAGTCAATATTATAATCCATAATAGATGCCATGTACAAATTTTCAAACATACAACTGTTGTGATGATAATTAATATTGAGTCTATATATTGTGGATTTTAATGTGTTTTTCCTAAAAAAACTATTTCGGTTGATCTCTTTGAATTATGATATTAAAGCTGTAATAATTATGCTAAAATGCAAAGAAACGCATGTAGAGTCAATTATTATTAGGCGTCTATTAGTTATAGCCCTTTTAAATTATTTTAAGTAAGTAAGTATATTTTTTTAAAGCCTACAGGCTTTTCGTCCAACTTTTTGTTAAAGACTTATTTTTTAGGAGGCTGCAGCCTTTATTTTTTTTAAGTATACGTACTTATTTTAGCTTACCTTATAATTTACAAAAAACTATATAACAGTATATAAAGTGAAAATGAACATTACTTATACAGTTCCACAAACTTATCTAACCCGGAGGCTAAATTTCGAACAAATTTTTATGCCTGTTTAGATTTTGTTATTTTTCATATTATATTATACTATCGAGAGTAGAGTATAAGGAGTAACATCTCTTATGGGAGAAAAGTTGATAAAGTGTCCAGTGGTTGCTGAAAATAACAGTTCAAAAACCTTCCACAGTGGCGCTGGTGTAGCAAAGGGTATGGTATGAATTCGACTAAAATAGTTAATTATTGAAAATTTCAACAACTTACGTTGTACAAAATAATGATGAATGGCGCTTCCTTTTAAATTTACCTTAATGCTAATGTGGCGCCCCCAATAACACTCCTACTCTACACTCCATAATATTATATATACTAGCGACGCTGACACTGGCAGTGCGATTGCGTAACTTTTGCGTCAATGGATTTTTTCCAATAGTGGAAGAGTGTTAACCAATCAGGTGATTGCGATCTGTACTGTCACTGTAGCTGTCATTTTTAGCCAATCGTACTGCAGGTCAGATAAGTTTGACGCACTTTAACTCGATTTTGACGTTAATATCAGCTGGATTACTTGTGTAGTATTAAATCCAAACACTGGTTATGCTCTCAATTGTTATTTAATGCATAATTTATCTCCCAGTGGCTATTTTGACATTACGCACTGATCTCCCGCTAAGCGCCTCAAATCGCGCTGTCACTGTCGAGAGCCATGGAGGTAGATAGACCATGGTTTTTAATCTGTCAATGTCAGTCTAACAGTACTAATCAACGTTTTTGAGTTCAAGTAACCAAATTCGAACATGTGGACTGTGGACACATCTTCGACCAATGCTTTATAGTTAACTCGTCAAACAAAAATCAGTCCATTTCGCTCAGTGGTTTCAACTTTCGACTTATGTATGAAACGTCCATTAATAGACCAATAAGTTATTGGGAGATCAGGTGTCAATTTTTATCACGCAAATATCTCAATAACTGACCTCCAGTTGTGTTTAATAAAATGGTTATCAGTAAGGTTTGTCAATTTGAACTGTTTTTGTAGATGCCTGCATTCTAAATCATGCAAAACTCCTTAAAAAAAACAAGTTGTTTTAATTTCTCTAATGATATTATAGGCACGATTTTCTTAGATATATATCGGACCTGTGATTAAACTTCTCAACTCTAGTTATCATTCTTATTCTTTTTTGAATAATACTTTTCTGCAGTTAGGAAATTTTATATTGGGGCTGATTCTTTAGTGCAAAATCTCTAAACTAAACTAAAATTAGAGCATAACAAATATTGCTAACCCTTTCATAATACTTCCTACGGAAAGGGACAGAACTAGATTTAAAGCTGCCATTTTAGTTTAGTTTAGAGATTGTGTTATACAGAAACAGCCCCATTGTTGTAACTTATGATAATGAATCAATGTTATAGGTAGTAGAAAATGAATTTTGTATAGATTTTGATCAATAAGAAATATACATTTATAATTATTTGGCTCTTTTTATTTTTAACTTAGACATCTTTTCTCAAAAATGAGCGTGCTCATCATACAACACTCCATCGGTCACAACAGTCACTCGGTGAAGTTTGCACATGTGTGAGTGTTAAAATTGAAAAAGGAGTGAGTGGGTGACCGCCGCAAATTGCTCTGCACACGGAAGGTCGGGTCGACTCAATATGTATCGCCCGTATATTACCTGGCTGCTTATAGTTTGTTTAAATTTTGTATAAAACATGAAAGAAGTTCCTCGCCCGCGACCGTCGCCTCTTGTGTGTGTCCCGCGCCCTAGAGAGACGTCAATGTTGGGCGATGTCATCTCGTCGCCTGGAAATCTCTAGCGACATGAGTCGCGGGACATATTTTGTCTCCTAGTGAATCTCGTTAATTCCCTAATTAATACGAGGCTCGGGGGGAAAACGTCCCGCGACTCGTCTCGCTAGAGACGTCAGGCGACGTCGCTCGGCATGGCACGACAAGTATGAACAGACAAAAACAAATGGTCGCGAGACAAGATGTGAGGTCGCTCTACATCTCTAGAAAAACTTGACTCGACTCGGGTCGCATGTAGGCATGCTCTAATCTGATTTCGACGGCATGTGTTATTATATGATTTTATTATCATTATGGTTTATAGAGGACACATATCGGCTACGTTTTTTACCGGAAAATGGAAAAGCATCCTAAAAGAATTTTAAATAACCTAAATAAATCTAGTTGTTTATAAATAAAACACAATAATTAAAGATTATAAATTATATAATAATTAAAATTACAAATTTGCAAAAAGTAATAACAAAAAAGGACTGAAAATAATATTATAACAAATTATTCCATGGAAGCACAACTGATACAAAGTATTTGATACCTTGTATATGACGAGATAATCATTCTATTTTAATTTTAAACAAAGCAAATTAAAAAAAACCACTTATCAAAGTACTAAGCCTATAAAACTAGGTTTAGGTAAAACAACTATACAAAAATGTCTTTAACTGCGTACAGGTGCTAATTCGGTTGTAAAACAAACTAAATTGACATGTCTAAAAGTAACACTGTCTATCCCTTTCTAAAGGAACATTGTGGAGGTTGTGACAAGGACGACATTACTACACAACGTCTAAAACTAGTACCACCTTTTTCATTGAATCTTTTGAAAAAGAGCCCGGGGTTACTAAGTTAACTCTACATTTGTCTTGCAGACCTATCCAACAGATGTATTTTAATTGTAGGCAATCGAATTGGCACCATTATAATAAATGATGATTTATAATGACTACTTAGGTATTTTATAATGTCTTTTATAGAATAATGTTGATTTTAAGGTTGATCGCGCAAAGAAAGTAGAATTAAAATTATGTACGTAACTAGGAACTTTTTATTTTGTGCATTTATTTGTAATATTATTTCAACTTTTTCATACCTATATTATTATTAACATTACTAGATTCATAGAGTCAACCTCTAAAATCAACATTACATACACTTGCAATGAAAATTGTGATGTGATTAGGTAAGTATATTTATTATGTATTTACTAGTGTGTTTTTCCCTAACAAGAAAAGAGTCAAAACGAAAAAGTTGTAATTCCATCTCACTCACACAGGTATAGTGTGTAAGTGAGAGAGAATTATTAACACCGCCATTTTCGGTTAGTTTCTTCAGTTATACAATCGATCGAACGTCTGACTTAAACTTATATATATATATATATATATATATATTTATATTTTACTCATATCATGTAATCTACACTTTGTGTTTTGATAATAATTAAAATCTCTATAATAATAATTAATTAACATAGTAATAAAAAAAGTACAATTTTGTTCACAATCCGTCTTTTGTACTGCACAGTATGTGATGCATTAAGTTTTCTATGCGGTTAAGCTAAGCGCGCACTATAATTTATGTAGGTATTACCCATTGTCCTAGGTGAGCGATGAGAGCGACGCGACGTGACAACTCCGTAGAAAATTACAAACTTATCTACGCGATAACATAGGACACGCGAAAAGCCAGCTACTGTTTGATATAGTCGCGTTGCGTCGTATCGAGTCGCGTTGTCGCATTTGTCTGCGACAATGCGACTCGATACTATAACTACTACCTATAAAATATACAACTAGAAAGTATAAAAATGAATATCAAAACAATTAAAACAAAATTAAAAATAAAACTATAGACATATTTTTTTATAATGATTACATTATAAAAGATGTATTTTCATGTCTTTTATTTGAATGAGACTAATATAAGTGCGCGCTTAACTTATAAAGTCACTATTCCCAGGTGATATATCACAGCATTCTTGCTTATAATATATAATTATAATAAATAATTGAACAATTTTCAGACCCTCATTGATCCAATAATACAAAAATATCAACGACCTCAATTTTTATAGACGGACCCTGTCAAACAAAGAATGTGAACTTATTTTGCTAACGCCATCTAGTCTGAAAAGCGGGACAGCGCTATGGCGGGGACAAGGACAGATAGAAGACGGCTTATGACAGGTGTGGAGCGCGCTCTACAGGTCGGAAGCCCAATTGTTTTCTATGAAAGGGCCGACCTAGTACATACTATTGATGAAAAATATACATAATTTGACATCTACATAATATTGTGAGTCCAACCTATCTAAAGAGTTCAATGAGAGAAGTATCACTGTTCAATGGCACGTACATATATTTCGCTGTTATATGCATATCTACATAGTGTTAGGATGGGTTCACTTCACAAACCATCAATATATTGGACAACTTTTAATAACAACTTCATAATTGATAATGAAAACTACCATTAAATAAATAATAAGAATCCATAAATATTACAGATAAGACATCGATTGTAAGAAACAATAGAAATACTGTAATCAGTAAAAGAGAGTTTAGACTAAAGATTCAACAATAAAGATATAAAAAAGGTCATTTGTTAAAATGATAAAAATATGAGTCTGTAGTTGAAAGTGGTTACAATCTCTACTAAAGTAAGCAAAGTAAAGCCGACCATAGACAGTAAGTCATTTGACTTAAATTGCGACATAAAGCCAAAATTAATTTTACCGTCATTTGGCATTTAACCAAAATTCGTGCGCCATAGTCATAAGCCGCGCGTATTTTTAGGCTCCATTGATCAAAAAATGAAATCATTTAGACTGGATGACCGTGGGTGACCAAAAATTTGGCGTACATCCACTTGACTTAAGCCAAATAACTTTCAATGCCACTGCTGAAATAGGTTACTCGATGGTGCATATAAGGTCGTCCCCTTCCAGCTTCTGTCCATTGGTCACTGCCACTTGAGCGATGGTACCAGCCCAGGGAGCTTGTACTATCATCTCCATCTTCATGGCCGATAGCACAGCGATGGGCTGGCCTTTGTCCACGTGTTTTTTTTTTTAAATTTAAATTTTTTTTTTAATAGCCACAGCTGAAATAGGTGGTGGACTTACTCGATGGTGCATATAAGGTCGTCCCCTTCCAGCTTCTGTCCATTGGTCACTGCCACTTGAGCGATGGTACCAGCCCGGGGAGCTTGTACTATCATCTCCATCTTCATTGCCGATAGCACAGCAATAGCCTGGCCTTTGTCCACGTGGTCGCCTTCAGCCACTTTGATGGTCAGGACTGTCCCAGGCATGGGCGCTCCTACTTGGTCCTTGTTGCCTTTCACGGCTTTTGGGTGGATCTTCATTTCCTGGTTTGGAAATAATGATGGAGTCAGTAACAATAATGATAGAGTTAATTTTTTTTTTATCCTCTACAAATTAGCACCTGACTGCGATATCACCTGATGGTAAGAGATGATGCAGTCTAAGATAGTAGTGGGCTAACCTGTTAGGGACATGGCCGTTATAGTAACCCATACCCCTATTCAGTTTCTACACGACATCCGGTAGCTTAATCGCTTGGCGGCACGTCTTTGTGGGTAGGGTGGTAAATAGCCACGGCCGAAGCCTCCCACCAGGCAAATCACAGTTAATAAGTTTTGTGCACGGGGTAAAGAAAAAACATCCAATAAGTTGCCTTTTTGTGCACAAAAAGACTATAATACGAGTACTATCAAAGTAAACGCCCCACAGGTTAGTATAATAACTTACACTACTGTATTTAATTTATAAACCTATGTATGGTAAAGAAAAACTGCTGAGCTGTTCTTGCCGACTTTTCTCAGCAGAATTTTCTTTCCAAACCGGTGGTAGAGTCAATACATGACATAACATAAGATACTCGTACACCTGTATGTCCTACATGTTACAAATAAACAGAGAAGTTGCATATTTTTATATGATATGGACACTGAATGTGTGTGCAAATCACACATGGCAGAAGTGAAACATCAGAAAAGTAGCCTACGAGAGAACGAGATAAATATAACTTGTATTCTATCTCATTCTCTCGCAGGCTAAATCCTATTGTTGATATAAAAAAGTTTCACTTTAAAAAGGCTTACCTTGCTAGCTTGGTCGTCTTTGATGAACACAGACCTCAGTTGTCCGTTGAGCTCAAAGAACACCTCCCGCTCTCCGGCCGCCGTCATCTCCTCAGAGACGGCTAATGTTTTGATGTCCAAAGTTTTTCCGCGCTCGATCTTCACTTCGATTGTCCCACCGACCTGAAAGAGAAAATTTTTGTCTCAAAATACACACATAATATTATGCACTATGTATTTCATACAAACTTCCGTACTGGAAGCGCATTTTTAAGTTTGTTAAAGAGTTGATTTGAGTTGAAGAGTTGAGTTGAAGAGACTGATTTGATTGGGTTGTCATCCCTATTGTCAACATTTCTGTCAATTCAAAACATCAAAAAAAACCTATATTGCTGATTTTTGGTGTTTCGAATCGTGGAAAAGTCAAATAACCACTGAAATAAAGAATTCGTGAATTTGAACTTTCATCCAAACTTTCACATTAATTATTGACCGAGCGAAGCGAAGGTCTCTGAGTCTACTTGAGTGAATTGGCACTTGTCCGTCCGTCCGTCTGTCAGAGCATTATAACTTCTGAATTACTGAACGTAATTACTTCAGCTTTAAACATAATATGTAAACCAATGGCCTCCAGCCGAATATGGCTTAAAAAGATATAAAAATCATCATTTCAGGGGGGCTCTCATAGAACCGAATGCGAAGTAAAATATTTTTTATAGCGTTACATAGGGTTGCGGTATATCATTTTAAAGATAATTAGGAATAGAGTCCAAAAATTTTTTTTTATTTTTTTTCCCTAAAATTGACGAAATGGGGGGCTTTCAAAGTGGAGATTTTCTAACGTCCAAAGTTGACCTCAGAACTCTAAATTTACTGAAAGGCTGAGCCTGAAACTTGATCAATTATTTTAATTATATACTGTACTTGAACAACAAATACTAAAATAAGATATAATATTTTAAGGAAACGAAATTATTTAATTTTTAATGAGCTTCAGTATTTTTAACAGAACTTCACATTGATGTCAATAGATGGCGCCGCGAGGTCTCAGTTCGGGGCGTAAGTAAGATAAAACAGTGGTGAACTCACGGAAGGTCCAACAAGGAAGGTCTTGGTGTCTAGATGTTTGACAGGGCCGTACTTGTCGCGGATGCGGAAGAAATCGTTCGCCACTTGAGGGTACATCGCCGCCGACATCACGTCTCGGTCTGTCACCTGCCACCAAACAAAATAAAGCTGGTGATCGCAAAAAAAATCCATGCTTAAAACTAATGTTATCTATGCTCAAGTATCTACTTGAGAACGTGTTCTTAGCTGATCTCTCGCTGCGTCGTATTCCTCATTACTCTTTCCATTACTCACAATCATGTGAGTAATGAAAAGGGGAGTGGGCTGGGCTTTTCTTGGGATAAAATGCGGTGGGTTCCCAGATCCTGCCGCATATTCGCATATCTTAGATGATATCGGTTTACAAATGCCTTGTATTCACTGGGGGATTGGCTAAGGGGTTGGTGGAAAAGGGGAACTAGGATCTTACGAAAAAAAAACTAATAAATTTTGAACTAAACTAAATTGATGTTTTGACTGTTTTTGCTCAATCTGTCAAAATATGTGTGTAAGTGCAACGTATAATGTCTAACTGGTCACTTACCTCGACTGCCTCGTTGGTCTAGCAGTTAGCATAGTCGACTGCGGATCACGAGGCCCTGGGTTCGATTCCCGGTCGGGCAAAAAATTGGTATTGGGTTTTTCAATTCAGAAATTCTCAGTGCCAGCCCGGAGTTGGAAGTTGGCGGTGTTACACCCCCGTGCCTCGGAGAGCACGTTAAGCCGTCGGTCCCGGTTATTATCACTAACATGATAATAGTCGTTAAAGCTCGCCAACCCGCATTGGAGCAGCGTGGTGGGTCTGAGCTCTAATTCCCTCTCTCCTATGAGAGTGGTGGCCTGTGCCCAGCAGTGGGACGTTGATGGGCTGTAGTGGTGGTCACTTACCTCAGGATAATGTTCTTTAAGTTCCTGCTTCAGATTGTCGAAGTCGAGAGGCGGTAGCTCCTGGCCCGGCCTGCCTTCTATCCTCGGCATGTCTTTCAGAATTTTCGATCTAAAAATACGATAAACACCGGAAAATCATTGAAGCTGCAGACACCATAGACTAGCTTAGATTAGCTATCGGTATGACGTAGACAATTAGCTAAGAAACGATTTTTGAAAATTTCATCTTCAGGAGGGTAAAAAAGGTGTTTGGAATTTGTATGAAAATCAAACTTAACCTATTACCTACATATTAGGGTTGTAACGGAACTTCGCCTCCGCCTCTGCAGTTTTTTTTTGCGGAGTTGTAACGGAGGTTTATTTACGTTGACTTACAATGCGAGAGGTACAAATCGAAGCAGGTGACATCAGTTACACCATTACAACAAGCGAAAAGGCAACTGTCCTTAGCAGAATCCTCAAAACAAAATCAAATGTGGGATTAATGGCATCCTAAAGCACAGAAAATGGACGTTGTGATCGGAGGAATCCACCTCTGCCTCCATTAACCTCCGCATCCGCGGAGATAAAGCCCCTTCACCTCCGCAACCGCCTCTGCTTCCGCTAAGAACGTCTCCGTTACAACCCTACTACATATATATCGGTGGCGGCTAGATCTACCTGAGTGGTTCAGGGAATCCTCCATAAGGTATACCAATAGCGCCCTGGAAGAATTCCACAACGGATTTGGGGAAGGACAGTTCTTCAGCCCTGGCTTCGATATCGGCCGCTGTAAGTTTGTTCTGCACCATGAATTGTGCGAAATCTCCCACCACCTTGGATGATGGGGTCACCTTGATGATGTCTCCCAGTAGAAGGTTGGCTTCCCTGAAAAATATACAAGTCACTCTCACCCATGGGGAAAATATTTTGGGAGTGCTACTTATGGTTAAAATGTAAGCCAAAAACGGTCTCGAAAAAAATAACGTCTACAAGTTGGTGTTCCACCCCATTTTTCAAGCATTTTGAAGACCGTTTTTTTCGGCATGAGAAGGTATACCTTCTAGATATGCTATATACTATTTCTATGCTCTCACCATACTGGTGAGAAATAATGAGGAGATATACATACAAAGAAAGAAAGAAAACCAATTTATTCGCCAATGATGTCATAAATATTTTGTCTGTGACTCACCCAGAATGGGTGTAAAGCTCAGCATTAAGCTCTGCATTGCATGCCAACAAATTGCAAATAGGGTTAATGTCAACTCAATCACATCAGCAACACTTTATCAAACTTAAAAACGCACTTCTAGTATGGAAATTGTATGGAATTCACAGCTGTGACGTCATCAAATTTCAACGCACTTTTTTATCTTTAATCTATATTTTAAAATGGTTATCAAACTAAAACTAAGCGGATGTAAATTTTAGGTCTTTTGGAAGACCCTCTTTATTTAATAATCAGTTAGAAATAATTTATTTTTGATGTAGGCATCATCCGTATTGTGAAAAAAAGCAAGGCATAGATATAGGGGGTATAATCTTCACAGAACATTCACAAATTTTACAGATATTCTAGAAATTTCTCAATAATGTGGAGAAAATTTCCCAGAGAAATAGATAATCTTTTATTCACCACAGATAATTTATAAATTTCTCACCTGTATGCCTTCTTCACTTCCTCAAACTGGCTTCCCAGACCCAAAGAGAACGCTTGGAACTGCAAGTTGGTGTATTGACCTCCGGGTATTTCGTTCAAGTATACATCAGCGTTTCCAGATTTCATAGTGGAGGTGCATTCGAAGGGACCGTACAGTGTACGCGCCTGCTCCCAGTACGCTGAGTATTCCGATACTGTTTGTAGGGGTATTCCTGAGGGATGAAGATACTATTTAGTTG
The DNA here is from genome assembly GCA_923060345.2 of Erebia aethiops. Lineage (NCBI taxonomy): Eukaryota > Metazoa > Arthropoda > Insecta > Lepidoptera > Nymphalidae > Erebia > Erebia aethiops. The sequence goes on along the minus strand of OV281080.1, from coordinate 20,729,395 downwards.
TGAAACGATAAACTGACAATCTAATCTATTTAAATGTCAAAAAATCCCATTTAGTTGAAGATTTCGTAATACTCGATTTGACAAATTGAATATGTGTACAGCATAGATTTATTATTGGCTTAGTTGCAATTTAAAAATGATAAGGTAAATTAAAATATAACATTTAAACTGAAATTTGTCTTTTTTTCATTCCATTTTTTTATCTTATATCGGTCAAACGACTTAATCCGCTTCCGCGCATGCTAGCATTGAGGCCACGCCCGTAACTTAAGAGTGTGGATTACTCACCGGTATCCAGAGGCGTGCCTTGTAGCGAAGCAACCAACGCTCCTATACTGGGCTGGCTGGTCATCCCGGACAAAGAGTCCACAACCACGTCGACCACGTCCGCACCCGCTTCTGCGCACGCTAACATTGAAGCCACGCCCGTAACCTAAGAGTGTGGATTACTCACCGGTATCCAGAGGCGTGCCTTGTAGCGAAGCAACCAACGCTCCCATACTGGGCTGGCTCGTCATCCCGGACATAGAGTCCACAGCCACGTCGACCACGTCCGCGCCCGCTTCCGCGCACGCTAACATTGAGGCCACGCCCGCACCGGATGTGTCGTGAGTGTGTACGTGGATTGGGATTGACGGGTGCTTATCACGGATCGCTGTTATCAGTAACCTAGGAAAAATATACAACTCCATGATTTAAATATTATATTTTATGGTAAAGGGCTAAGGAAAAAATGTAAAGGTAAAGACAGATTTCGATTGCAAAATTGCCCAATTTCAGTCCACTTCATGAAGCGTCTAAAGGTAGTTTAAAATATTTGGTCACCCTTATGATATTTCTGAAATCTTGAAACACCTGACAAACTGGAAAAATGACTTGAAAGATTATTATAGAAGAACGCTCATATCATTGCTTTTGTTATAAAGGAGGACAGCTATGCAAATATTATAATGGCAGGACTCGCCATAGACAGAAAATCATACCAATATTACAAATGTGAAAGGCTTTGTTGTCCTTTAATCAAGCCACAATGGAGCAACGGATCGACGTGATATTTTGCATAGGCAACTTCAAAACCTGGGAGTGACATTGGCATTCTTTTTATCCCTAAAAACAAAGACGTTCGAGTCTTCATCAACTGCATCAGCTAGTTTATTCATTAAAATAGTACGCAAAATCAAGGCAAAATCAATAATACCTAAAATCTAGAACATATCAGCCATGAAAATTAAATGAGAGGTTGCAGGAAACATTAACTTACTTGGCAGCCTGAGGCTTCAAAAGACCAGCCATATCCTTGATAGCTAGAACATGCGTTCCGGCTTTCACCAACTCATCAGCGAGGTTTAGATAGTATTTAAGGTCGTATTTCTTCTTGCTGGGGTCTGATACATCGCCGGTGTATGAAATGGCAGCTTCGACGACGCCCCCGGCTTTGCCCGCAGCGTCCATACCGAGTATTAGGTTTGGAAGGTAGTTTAGAGAGTCGAAAACTCGGAATATGTCCATGCCGGATTTTACCTAAAAATGAGGGGGTCATTTTGAATATCTTTAAATTGGAACTGTTTTAATCTCTGCTTCAAAATTCTATTATATTATTGGCTACGGTCGATTCCTGAAAATTATAAAGTCAGAAGCTATCTATCCAATGGAGTTATTTATTCCACTTAGGTTCCTAAAACTATAATACTTTAAAGTATGTCAAAGCCGAAACACTTTATTTTAAGCCTAAACCTCAGGTTCCAAAATAAAATATGAGATTGATTTCTTTCTTCGATTTTACTTTCAAAATGGGCATCATTCTCTTTTTCAGCGCTCAGAAAAACTCATGACACCCATATTAATTTCTTGGAAAAAATAGTTATGATATGAACCTCCTATCAGCCTATCAGAAATTTTGGTTAGCAAAACTTCTTTCCCTCATAGTTTAACAAACATAAAAGCGCACGTCTAAGCATTCTGATTTTGCGTCGCCTGCCTGGTTTTGTACATAATGCATTAGCAGACACAAAATGCATGCTTTACTTTTAGAGAGTATCTTCAGGGAAAAAGATGGGGTTAGCCATAGTCCACCACGCTGGCCAAGGGCGGATCCTTCTCATTCCGAGAGGAGATTAATGCTCCGTAGTGAGTCGGCAATGGATTGAAAATGATGATGAAAGTCGTATCTTTTGATCCTATAGGGATCCAATTTTTTCGCCTTCGGGTACGGAACCGTAAAAATACTAGAACTGTCACCTGTTGGGCCTAAGTGTTCCCTAAATTTTTGGCATTGTTGGTGAACACGAGTATTTGAGACGCCTCACCGCCATATCGCAGAACTTGTAGACGACATTGCCGACGTGATGGGCCTAAGTGTTCCCTAAATTTTAGGCATTGTTGTTGAACACGAGTATTTGAGACGCCTCACCGCCATATCGGAGAACTTGTAGACGACATTGTCTACCTGATGGGCCTAAGTATTCCTTAAATTTTTGGCATTGTTGTTGAACACGAGTATTTGAGACGCCTCACCGCCATATCGCAGAACATGTAGACGACATTGTCGACCTGGTGGGCCTAAGTGTTCCCTAAATTTTAAAAGGCATTGTTGGTGAACACGAGTGCTAGAGACGCCTCTTACCGCCATATCGCAGAACTTGTATACGATATTGTCGACCTGATGGGCCTAAGTGTTTCCTAAATTTTAAAACGCTTTGTTGGTGAACACAAGTGTTAGAGACGCCTTACCGCCATATCGCAGAACTTGTATACGACATTGTCGGGGTAGTTGGTGTAGCCGACCGCGTTGGCTCCGCGCAGCAACATTTGGAACGGCACGTTAGGGATCAGTCTGCGCATGTCTTCCAATCTCTCCCATGGGCATTCGTGGAGGAACCTTAAAAAAATAGAGAAATTCGTTTCGTTTTGGACTGACAGTATATTGCCCCAGTATCCTAGGGAAATATATGACGTAATAAATTGTTGCCATTTTTGTACTGTGAGCACTGACGTTTTCGAGGTAATTGGTACTCTCAGTGCTGACTTAAATAAAAAACTTAAATTAAGTTATCAGTAGGGCCGTTTTGAAAAGGTCTCCAAAATACGGATGAAAATTCCGCGCACTATTTAGTTAAATTTGGGATTCGGTAGATTTTAGACTTGACCGACCTTGACTTGGTTTCAGAAGTTTAAAAAAAACTTTTCGCTCTAGTTATTCAAAACTAGTTACCTCTTCAAAATAATGTGGCCAAACCAAGCCATTAGCCAATGCCAAGAGAAAGCCCTTTATGAATTTTAAGATCTTGACCTTGATACTCCTGAAAGTTATTAGCTGACTCTGTATTTGAATGCCAAAACCGGAGTAGCGCAACGTTTAAGGTAGCTTCAGCCCATTTTTACCGAGAGTACCTACATAGGTAAAAATGGGGTAGAGCTATCAGATTGTTAAAGTTATGAGACACGTAGGTGGAGATCTCTCTGGTCTCACAGTTTTGGTACATATTGAAGGAACAACTGTCTGAAATACTGTTTATCTTTTTAAAGTTTGCAAAACTTACCTAAGCGCAACATCGAACGTAGCTCCACCCCAATTTTCCAAAGAGTACAGGTTGCTGAAGTTATGCGCCACATAAGGCGAGACGCCCAGAAGGTCGTGAGTCCTAACTCTAGTAGCCAATAGAGATTGATGTGCGTCCCTATATGTTGTGTCCATGAGCAGAAGACCTTTGTTATTGCGGACGGCTCTTGCAAAGGCTTCTGGACCGCCCTCTGTGAGGATCTCCTTGAAGCCTTTCGGTGGTTTGACGGCTGTTGGGTACATAATTACGAGTATAGTTCTTGCGATTCACGAGCGGGTGGAAACTTAAACTAATGATTAATTATTGTGTAATATGGGTGATGCCAACTAATCAAATCAAATCAAAAAAACGTCAAAACGCGCTTAGTATAGGAGTTTGTATGAGATACGTATTTGTCGCGTCATGAACTTTTGTCACACTGTTTAGCTTTAATCGATACATATCGATTACAAACTTTTGGAAGACGATTTAATAAGCACTAAGAAACAATTTATTGTTGACATAGGCATCATCCCTATCAGTGTGCGTGTCTGTAGGAGCGGTCAGTTGTACGCATAATCACGTACTCGCTCACATTTACACATATAAAGTGTATACTTAAACTTACAGATACGATTTCAATACAACTACGAATAACGCGCGCCCGTGAACTTCAAGAACTATAAAAATAGCTCGAAAATAGTAGTTTTACTTTATATTAGTCCGAATTTTGATATAACAAGTAGTACATATGTACATTTGTTAATTTTGATTATTTTAAATTGTATCACATATATTTTGCAGTGTACACGATAATTTACTTTACATCGATAAAACATTTATATGATTTTATGAACAATGATATAGGACATAGATGCTTCGTCTCGAAGAAGTTTATCAATGCACATAAATATAATGCTCTTCAGTAGTTTAGTCATAGCATTATTAGGTAAAGCTATATATTCCTTCTTTTTAATTACGAAAACCCCAATCATGCAACATTTATTATTATACGGATAATTAAGTAATAAGAACTGACATCTTACCTGTATTTTCACCTGTCATTTCCTGTCTTTTAATGGCCTCAGGTGAAAGGTCTGTGAAATAATATGATTAGTGAAAAAAATATGGAAGTGCAATTGTTAATGGGAGGTGCCACGCCCAAAAAATAGCAGATAATTCACGGAAATACTTCCGGTAAATAAACAGCAGAAATAATAAAATAATAGTCCCTTCAAAGTGTTAGTTGAAAAGACGCACACAATTAATGGACACTATTAATATGCACGAGTAGGTAGAAGACTTATAAGGGCCTTCCAATAATTATGTTACACTTTCTTTCGTATGAGCGAAGTAAGGGCCTACATATTCTTCAAGTATGCGTACCATACGCATCTACACGAGCCCATTCTTGGTGCAGATTTGCATTATAGAGAACATCAGAGTATGTCAGTTAGTCAGGTTATCCTTGTATAATATGTCACCGTTAAATTGTATTCTAACGCTTTTTATCTCGATAGATTGTAAACTGTCTAAAGATTGTGAACCGTTCAATGTTCTGAGTTTCAATTTTTGAAATATTCATTGTATTTACGTTTTCTTGTCTCTTTCTTGTAGGTTAGGTTAGGGTTCGACATAAATAATCAGGTTTTATCGGGTTAATATACCTAACAGATTATAATCTACCGAGAAATAATGCGTTAAATTGTAATCTTTCGACAGTTTTACAATCTCGCGAGTTAGATTATAATTTAACGGTTTTTACAATTTGACGGTGACATATATAAGGATAGGTCAACTGTGTCGTCAAAGACACAGACCATCCCCTTAGTCACATAACTTAGATCTCTAATAATTTACAGTGTAACGTAAATATCGGACAGTCCTCAACACAAATTTCCAATATGTCCCACAAGATTTATTTTCATTGTTATACTTTCAGTATCAGCAATGAAGGATGATTTTTATGAAAGCGGAAACCAGCCCACATAATATAATATAGGCCCTTAGTAAAAAAAAATCACACACTGTATACAATATTAATTATTATTTTCTATTATCTAGATTATTAAATACCAACTCATTGATTAAAACTTTACTGTAAAGCAGCATAAATCGCAAACTTTATGCACAAGTAAATTGAAAAATTAAAACTGGCGGAATGCATCGGAATTCATATTGTTGAACCAAGGTCATGTTAAAATTCACATTCTAAAATTCACAAAATTACATTCGTTACAACCTCGCCAGGGGCTTGTTAGGGTAATCGATATATATTATGTAGGTACTAGACGGGCCCTTTCATAGAAATAAGGTGGGGCGTCCGACTTGTAGGGCATGCCCCTCACCTGACATACAGGCCTGTCCTTGTCCCCGCCATAGCGCTGTCCCGCTTTTCAGACTAGATGGCGTTAGTAAAATAGGTCCACATTCTTTGTTTGACGGGGCCCGTCTATGTAAATTGAGGTCGTTGGTTAGGGTACCTAATACCTATAGGTACCTACTCATTTATTAATTTCGATTTTGGCTTGTATAAAGCTCTTACGAATGTCAATAAGATTATAAAATTACAATTTACTTAGATAAGATTATAAAATTATAAAAAAAAACTAAAAATATACAAAATGTCATAATAGCTATTTATGCAACTGTATCGTAATGAGGGTCATTTTAATTCGAGTGCTGTTTTTTGATACGAGGCTTGCCGAGTATCAAAATAGGATAGTACGAGAATTAAAATGACTAATTACGTACAGTTGCATACAAGATTTTATCTACGACAAGGACGTCTTTATAATTTTTTACTTTGTAAATTAATAAAAATGTCAAATCAATACAAATTTCACAAGTTGCAAAAGTAATCCGTTTACCGCGTAATTTTTCTAATTTTTTTTTTAATATTGGCAGTAAGAGTGGCAGTACCAACCATAGAGTGGGTTGGGTACATAGAGTATAGAGTAGGTGGAGATGAAATATATAATATGTACATATTCCATGACCGGTGCCACCATCCGCCATGATGTAGGTATGGCTCCTCTACATACTAAGAACTCTGTGGTTGGGAAAGTGCCAGAACCCAGAGCCGCTAAGCTATAGGTATCCTATTTATGAAGATAACCATATCGATACAGCTACGACTCATAACGATACAGCTCCCATACAACGAACTGTATCGTTATGAGAAGCAAACACGAAAGAGGGTTCAATTCGATATAGTTGTCAAATTCGAAATTGGAACTTTTCGATGCTGGAGTAGATAAAATAAATAAATTAATAGTCTTGAAAAACAATCGTCAGTTGGTATAGGTTATACAGTGTGTAATTTTTTATCAATGAGACATAAAGACATTAATTGACTTACATTGTGCTTTATGGATTCGTGTATAATCTATGTTTATCGCTAATTATATATATCGCTATTTCGCGAAAAGAAATTCAAGCTTATAAAAGCTGTAGAAGTGTCGCAAGTAATAGTAAGACTTAAGAGCAGTAGGTTTTAACAAATCCTTTCTGAACCTACCATGCCCCGAGCGGACTGAAAAAAAAAGGTTTCGACATATAAAGTTTTTGTTTGCTCTGTTATTTTTTTATAGCAATGTTTTTTTTTTGTATAGTAACAAAAATATTTTTTTCTTTTGTTTAAATACTTTCTCGGGGCGATGCATCATCAAGCATCATTCATCTGATACAAAAAATGCTTATTTTGTTTGGTAAATTGATAAATACCACTTTCGATGTCGAACTAAAAATAATTAAAAAATCATCTACTTATTTTCAGAAAAGTTATAGTAAAAATTTCGTGGAGCTTTTTTAAATTTCGTGGAGCTTTTTTAAAGTCGCACATCCAGTCCTACAGATTTTTATTGTGACTTTTCATTAATAAGCAAAATTGACAGGCTTAAAAATAATGCTATCCCTCTCACAATGCTCCCTATCGAGAAGGATAACCACACAACACAACAACACACGCTGCAGAAGCATGAAGAATTAATTAGTGATTTAAATGTAAAACGGGTATAACAACAAAATAGATTAATTTCAGGGTTGGCCAAAGTAACAAATCCGAGATGCAAATATTTGACAATTTAATTTTCACTTTTGAGAACTAAATTCCACACGCTGCGGATTTATGAAAAATTTGTGTGATTATTTGTTCTACATCACAAAATAAAACGGGTATAACAACACAATAGATTAATTTCAGGGTTGGCCAAAGTAATCAATTCATACAAATCCGAGATACAAATACTTGACAATTTAATTTTGAGAACTAAATCAACACCACACGCTGCAGAAGTATGAAAAAATTATGATTATTTGTTCTACCTCACAAAATAAAACTGGTATAACCACACAATAGATTAATTTCAGTGTTGGCCAAATTCACCAATTAGTACAAATATTTGATCACTCACCCAAAGGCACTGATGGTATGTATGGTTTGACATCGGAGGGTGGTATATTGGTCGCCAATGGCGTGGCCGGGCCGTTGACCAATACTTGGCCCAAGTAGTTGATGATTTTCTGAGCGCGGTTCTGTGACGCTTTGAACATGAATAGCTCAGGATGTTCGTCGATGAAGTATGTGTCTACAGCTCCTGGAATAGAAAAATTGGGGCATATAATATGGTTGGAAAAGGTTTTGTTTACGTAACGGAATAGATTCATCACCATCATTTCAACTAGGGATGTTACGGAGATTCTAATTAAAAAGTTAAAAAATACAGAAATAATAATAAAAAAAAAGAAATAAAAAAAAATATAAGCCTTAAAACTAAGGCATTAAAGTTTAATTACGAATGTACTATATTTATACTTAAGACCTTTTGTCTTCGTAACAATGCGAGGTGTCGGTCACGCGTTTCCACATTTTTACCCCCTACCAAAAAGTGCTCAACGCGCCTAAAGAAGTTTTCACTTTATGGTAAAAAAAACGTACCGTTCAAAAACTTCTGGTTTTCCAGCACGTTGAGCAGAAACGGTATGTTGGTTTTGACACCCCGGATGCGGAACTCTCGGAGCGCGCGGTTCATTTTGGCGGCCGACGACGACAAGTCTTGGGCGTGTGAGATTACCTGGTAAATCACAAATAGTAAATTATATTGGATGTAATTATGCGTAACTTTGCGGAAGTCCATGATAATGAAAGAACTATTAGTTTCATGCATCAATGAATTAGTCAAACAATCAACAACTTTTACAATCGTGCATTGTCGAGTCAACATCATCTGAAGATGCTCCGGTGTCGCAGTGAAACGTACCTACATTGAGAATAATTTGGAAGAATTGTGTGGTATGGTGAACATCGCAAGATACACACTGTACCACATAGATTTATATATTGTGGCGGATTATAGCGCATTAAACTACTAGTTCTTTCATTAATAGTAAACTAGATGACGCCCGCGACTTCGTCCGCGTGGATTAAGATTTATTGATTCCCGCAGGAATTCTTTAATTTTCCGGGATAAAAAATAGTGGTATTAATTAGTGGTACAGGGATAAATTGTATCCCGGGGAAGGACATAGGCTACTTTTTATCCCACAAAATTCTAGAGTTCCCGCGGGAACCAAAATCTTTATCCATGCGGACGAAGTCGCGGGCGTCATCTAGTATAATATAAATTTTTCGAGACGGCAAAAAATGACACCCAGTATATGCAAGAACTTACTTTGACTAGTAGAGAATCGTAGTACGGCGAGATAATGGCGCCAGCGTATGTCGATGCAGAGTCCAGACGAATACCCATTCCTTCGCCGGATCTGAAAAAAATAGGTAATGCATTAAAAACATGCCAGTTTGGACATAAACGCTATGTGGATTTAATTTAATTCGAGATTGAGTTAGAGACAGAGTCCGAGAGCAGATACTAGAGATTTATCTATATATATCTACTAGAGTTTGATAAAAGTTCTGACTGGAGTATGCAGTGTCTTGCTATCTGTGTGGAGAGCGACATGAATTTTACCTAAAACCTCCCGGTGCTATAGTTCTTGTGTGATCCTACAGGGATATGCAGTGACTTGTTGCTTGTATGGAGTGCGACTTTCCCTAAGTCTAGCTAGGCTAGGTCTTACCCACACACTTAAATCCTGCAGGTGACCTAACGCTTCGCTAATTATGCGTGGGGTATGCCGTGTCTTATTGCTTGCATGGAGTACGACTTTTCCTAAATCTAGCTAGTCTAGTCTCACCTAAACGCCTGGATCCTGCCGGTGCTCAATCTCTACTCTAATAGTGCGTGGGGTAGGTATCCAATGTCTTATTGCTTTTATGGAGTACGACTTTACCTATAATATGCTAGTTTAACCTGTGCCTTAATCTTGCCGGTGCTTTATCTTTTCTTTAATCGTGCGTGGGGTATGCCGTGTCTCATTGCTTGTATGGAGTACGACTTTACCTAAATCTACCTAGTCTAGCTAGGCTAGTCTCACCTAAATGCCTCGATTCTGTCGGTGCTCAATTTCTTCTCTAGTTGTGCGTGGGGTATGCAGTGTCTTGTTGCTTGTATGAAGTGTAAAACCTAAATCTAGCTAGTCTAGTCTCACCTAAACGTCTCGATCCTGCCGGTGCTCAATCTCTTCTCTAATTATACAGTGTGTTATTGCCTCTATATAGTGCAAAACCTAAATCTAGCTAGTCTAGTCTCACCTAAACGTCTCGATCCTGCCGGTGCTCAATCTCTTCTCTAATTATACAGTGTCTTATTGCCTCTATATAGTGCAAAACCTAAATCTAGCTAGTCTAGTCTCACCTAGACGTCTCGATCCTGCCGGTGCTCAATCTCTTCTCTAATTATACAGTGTCTTATTGCCTCTATATAGTGCAAAACCTAAATCTAGCTAGTCTAGTACGACTTTACCTAAATCTAGCTAATCTAGGCAGGCTAGTCTCACCTAAACGCCATAACCTTGCCGGTGCTTCACCTTTTCTGTAACCGTGCGTGAGGTATGCAGTGTCTTTTTGTCTGTATATAGTGTAAAACCTAAATCTAGGCAGTCTAGTCTCACCTGAACACCTCAATTCTGCCGGTGCTGGGCTGAAAGTTGTTGGCGGGGTCTTCTGTCGTGACGCGGCACTGGATGGCGTAACCTTGGGTTTTAATTTTGTCCTGCGTCAGACCCAGTTCCGGTAAGGTCATGCCTTCTGCGACACGGATCTGAGATTGGACTAGATCTATGCCTGTAATTTCTTCTGTGATTGTGTGTTCTACTTGTAACCTGCAGGAAAGAATATAAGTACACTTTATTTGTTACATTAGCTGATGCCCACGACTTAGTCCGCGTGAATCCAGTATTTTTTTTAATTTCCGCGGGAACTCATTAGTTTTCCGGGATAAAAAGTAACCTATGTCCTTCCCGGGATGCAACCTATCTCTGTACAAAATTTAATCAAAATTTGATGGGCCGTAAATACGTAGAAGACAGACAGACGGACAGATAGACAGACATACTTTCGCATTTATAACATTAGTATGGATGCATTCAAATACAAATTAAGAAAAGTCATCACATACATATGTACGCACATACGCAAATACACACGCATTATCGCGTGCACGTACTAATGCGCATTACTACTTACGTACAAAGATGGACTTTAACACACACGTTAGCTTGCACGCACTTTCTTAGGTACGCATGCACAGCTATACGATCGTACGTACCACTACACACACTATTTATTATTATAATAATTAATTAATTGATTGTGGTCTCTTTTCATCCTTGAGGATTCAAACTATAATTTGTCAAAAAGTTCTGGCGCTAAGTATGTTGAGACCAATCCCAATGCAAAAGATATTAGAAAGCAGCTTCCCAGTATTTACACCAGAAACACACACACACACACACAATACTTCAACAGCTGGTGTTTGAGTGTTCGGCATAATATTTGTGATACGTACCTGGCATTGACTTCGATGAAGTAAAAGTTGCCTTTGTCGTCCAGCAAGAATTCCACAGTTCCGGCGTTTTCATAGCCCACGTGTTTGGCCAAGTGTACCGCACAATCTGTCATCCTATTGCGGATCTAAAACACAGTGTCCATACTTTTACTAACATTATAAATGCGAAAGTGTATGTTTCTGACGGGTACAATTTAAGTGCTCACCAAAAATAAAATAACTAACTCCAAATAAATTAAACCCATTCTTTACTGAGGTCCCTAAACCCTCACCAAATTCAACGCATTCAACTCGCGCGCGAACTATAGGTTAGGTTAGGGTTTGACATGAATATTCAGGTATTTTATTTAATAGATTAAAATAATGGTTACGTCTAGTTAGTGAAAATACAAAATATTTGTTCTGAAATTATTTTTAACGGCATTTAAATATTTTTAGGTATGCAATAAAAAGGAAATTAGCTTCATTTCTACAATACTTCAGGAAACACAATTTGGTGAGCATTTATTAATTTTTGCAGGTATTGGGAATTTATTGGGAGTAATATGTGAATTTCTGGTAGGCATTTAAATACAAGCCGTTTCTGACTTCACCCCATCCGTATGGCCAAATTTGGTACAGTGATAACATGTATCCAGGAGATGGACATAGGCTATTTTTTAATCTTGAAATATCGAAGTTCCCACGCGGTTTTTCACTAAATCTACTAAAGTCGCGGGTATTTCCACTTTAGGTTAATCAGATTATTATTAGTTAAAAGTCTAGGGTCATTTATTCAAAGTTGGTAGCTACTAATCACGGATGTGATGTTGATAAATTTAGTTTTGGTAACTTAAAACTAAAGTTGCGTGGGTTCCAAACGCACCCTACAAACTCAGGTATAGTTTTTACTTCCAAACGCACTTAAAACATTGTATTATTTGTATCATGCACGAAAGCATTAAACTCTCGGCGCTACTTAAAATCTGGCACAGATACTCATAATTTTCTTTGTGCACTTAACATAACTTAACATTGTGCTGTTGCCTTAACGTGCGGAGGTCCCGGGTTCCATTCCCGGTAGGGTCAATTTGGGAATTTATAATTTCTGAATTTGCCCTGGTCTGGTCTGGTGGCAGGCTTCGGCCGTAGCTTGTTACCACCCTACCGGCAAAGACGTGCTGCCAAGCGATTTAGCGTTCCCGTACGATGCCGTGTAGAAACCGAAGGGGTATGGGCTTAATATAACTGCCATGCCCCTAACAGGTTAGCACGCTACCATCTTAGACTGCATCATCACTTACCATCAGGTGAGATCGCAGCCAAGGGCTAACTTGTAGTGGATAAAAAAGCCATATAATTAACTGTTATTTACCTCAGGGTCGAGATGTGGGGCGGGCGCGATTTCAACAACCTTTTGGTGTCGCCTCTGAACAGAACAGTCTCTTTCGTACAGGTGCACTACGTTTCCAGCTTTGTCACCTACAATTGACATGATTATGATTATGGGAAACATTTAATTCTAAAACCTAAATAAAAGCCTAAAAGAGATTTAAAAAATGCGAATGGCAAATGTTAAATTGAATACTAAAATGGGGCAGCATCGAAACAACTGTGGTTTTGTATGGCGGCCATAATATTGCCGCACTAGTACGAGAATGAATATTACCGAACTCTTTTCCTCCTACGCTTATAACTGTGCAGACACATTTTTATCGCCCAATGGTGGGAAAAACTATGTTAAAGTTAAAAGAGTAGGTAGTGCAGGTGAAGTAAGAGCAATTTAAAGAGCAATACAAGTTACGCATTGTAACAATATGGCAAAGTTTTTTTTTATTTTTCTGGTCACACTATACTGTACTGAGAAGAGTATATTGTACTGAGAAGAGCCGGCAAGAAACTCATCAGTTGCTCTTTTTTATAATAACGTAAACTTACCCAACAGTTGAACTTCGATATGTCTCGGCCTTTCGATGAACCGTTCAATAAACATGGAGCCATTGCCAAAAGCACCGAGCGCTTCTGACGACGCCCTTTCGAATGAGGACGTCACTTCGCTCATTTCTTTAACTACCCTCATTCCTCGACCGCCGCCTCCATACGCCGCCTAAAGGACGAAAATAAATAGGAAAAATAGGTATTGGATAAAAGCAGGTGTTACTTTGCGGAATTCTATGATAAGCAAGGAACAAGAACCTTCATTCGCTATAATCCGCCAAAGCAGACGTGTATAGCAATGGTGAAGGACAAGAGGGAGACAGACTGAAGCAGTACTATGCAAACAGCATCTGCCTAAATTAGACAAACCATAAGAAAGGATTTTTGAAAATGCCATATAGGTTTTTGAACAGGTAACTACACAGGTACTATTTAATATTAAAATCATATAATTTGGTCAGGGCCAGTTATCTTTTTGTGCAATCATTGAATCAATTTGAGTAGACGAAATTTGCCACAGAGATAGATTAGAACTTGGAGACCGACAAAGACGGGGTTATATAACACGAAAATATCAAAGACTTCCCATGGAACCACAAACTTAAAGGGGCAGAAAGCGTCACGGAGTGTTGCTAATAAATATCAACAACAAAAACTAAACAGTCAACAAAAAATTAGTTCCAACTTTGGCCACTGTAAAACCCACGCAATACCTACTAATACCACACTGTTAAAAGTCGATTTAATAATAATTTTATTATCCTGTTGTAAACTATTTTACCTTGAATATAACAGGAAGACCGTGTCTTTTACAGAATTCCAAAGCTTCTTCCTTAGTCGTTATCGGTCCGTCCGTACCGGCGACTATGGGCACCTCTGAAATTAAGAATAATTTAAATTATAATATACGTTTTGACCCGTTGTCCTATGTGACAAACGCGATATCGCAACCCAATGCGACGCGACGCGACATTTTCAAACAGTAGTTGACCCTTACGTTGTCGCGTTACATAATTCTATATCCATACTAATATTATAAATGCGAAAGTGTTGTCTGTCTGTCTATCTGTCTGTCTGCTACGCTCACGGCCCATCTGTTCAACCAATTTTGATGAAATTTGGTATAGGGATAGTTTGTATCCCGGGGAAGGACATAGGCTACTTTTTATCCCGGAAAATCAAAGATTTCCCGCGGGAATCAAAAAACCTTAATCCACATGGACGAAGTCGCGGGCACCATCTAGTAGGAAATAAGCCTCAAATTAATGATTTTTTCGAGAATAATTGACAGCTAGATAGGCCTATAATTTTCGACACGTTCTCTATCGCCATAATTTAAAAATAGGATGCAAAAGCGCTTTTTTAAACAGGTCAGGGAAAATAGCTTTTTTGATACTGAGATTTTTGACACTGTAAATGTATGTGACTGGGGGAACAATAAATCCTATGTACTTTTAAAAAAATCTAGTCGAGATACCATCCCAACGAGCCGCACAGTTATTTTTAATAGAAGTAATCAAGCGCTTAACTCGGACTCATCCTTCTTCAGCACTACAAAGGATTCCCTGTGAGTGAGATGCGGGTAACGGAGTTTGAGTATTTTATCGACAAGTTGACTTCCTATATTGGCAAAGTAGGAGTTGACTTCGTTAATGCAGGCTTCTTCATTACAATTGGGTATTTGACAACTAGTCAAATCAGCAACTTTTTTTCAAACGTCAAAACGCGTGCTAAATATGGTAGTTTGTATGAAATTTTGAAATGAGACGTTATCAAAGTTCGCCTTACTTGTTTACTTTAATCGATAGTTGTAAATGGTTATTCAATACAAAACTAGCAGGGGACTTGGATATTACGACTTTTGGGAGATCCTTTATTTAATAATCACTAAAAAAGAATTTATTTCACTAGTAGTCAAATTCCCAATTATACAATATGGGTATAGGAGAGAGACTTAAACTTGTCATCCCGGAAAATTTAAGACTACCTCCAGAATTTTTAAAACCTAACTCCATGCGGACGGATTGAACGCACAATCTAGAATGCTCATAATTCTGCATAATACAGATTTTGAGAGGTCTTGTAAAAAGTGTGGCACATACTAGCTTCGATAGCGGCTCTCCTCGCAGCTACTTTGTCGCCCATCTGCTGGACGACAGCCGGTGAAGGGCCGATGAACCGAAGGCCGGCTTTGATTACCGCTTCTGCGAAGTCCGATCTGAAAGTGTAACAATATTTAATTTTGTTAAGCACATAAAACACCAATTATATAATTAATATTTAACGACACGCTCGTTTTTTTATTTTTATTCCTCTACAAATCAGCCCTTGACTGCGATCTCACCTGATGGTAAGTGACAATGCAGTCTAAGATGGTAGCGGGCTTACCTGTTAGGGGTATGGCAGTTATATTAAACCCAATCCCTATTCCAAAAATAAATTAATAAAAATTAGAAATATTATACAGATCGGTTAGTTTACCTACCTCTCAGATAGCAATCCATATCCAGGATGCACCGCGTCTACGTCATTCTCCTTGGCCACCCTGATGATCTCTGGAATGCTTAAGTACGCTTCTACTGGAGGTAAGCCCTTGCCGACTACGTACGACTCGTCGGCTTTTTGTCTGAAAAAAAAGTTTTTGAAAGAGGTATAAAATGGAATACAACACAATGTGACTGTGTAAAATATGAGAAATAAAACACTAAAGGTGAAGGACAAAATGGACATAGAGCCCTCTCTACGTCTATTTTTCTAATTCTATTTGAGAAAAGAGCAGTATCTTGACTGGTTTAGGAAGTTTTTGCATTTCTTCTAAAACATACAGACTTTTCAGAAGAGTTATGGAAGTTTTTTACCAGATGGTATTCAGGAACTATTCTACTCTAATAACCGGGACCGATGGCTTAACGTGCTCTCCGAGGCACGGAGGAAACTGAAAGGCCAAATTTGGACTTCCAAATTAGGTCACCCATCCAATTATCGACGTGAGTCTACGTTGCTTAACAATCGCAATCTACTGATATGCGTTGTCGCAACAGGCCACTAGTCCCTCATTCATTTTGAAACGTCTAAGCGCAAAAGTTCAAGAAGTCAAGTAGATATAGTCCGACAAATTTACCTGACCCGGTGACAGCGTCGCTACGTATCTATGAAAAATAAAATAAAATCAAGAACTATTTACATACTAGAATCAGCTAAATTTGTAAGGAAACAACCGCAAAACTTTAAAAAGCTAGAGGACCTACCGCGACGTTACCAACTAAGACCCACGCGAAAAAATAATATGATGATTCCCAGTTCCAACTTAAATATCCATAGTACTTACTGGTCCTAACCCGATGTGTGTAAAAATTTATAACAAAATCCCAAACCACATCAAATCCTTGGAGAATTATACAGCTTTTGTCAACTCTTTAAAAACATTTCTGATTGATAAAGTATATTACAAACTAAATGATTTTTTGGAAGAAAAATAAGGCAGCCGTCTCTCTACGACCACTGATTTTTTTTGCTGTGCCCCACCGGGGTTCCAATATTGTTACGAACATTGTTATTATTATCAACTATTGACATGTAAATTACTATTATATTGGAATGCAAAATAAAAATTAATATGAATATGAATATGAATATGAACTAAACAGGCATAAAAATGTGTTCCAATTTTGGCCACCGGACCTATAAGTTTGTGGGACTACAAATGCCTACCTGTGCATCTGAAGGCGATCTTGCTCGCTGTATATAGCGACAGATCGGATGCCGAGCTCCGTGCATGCTCGAAATACTCTGATGGCTATTTCTCCCCTGTTCGCGACCAGGACACTTCTGATTGGTTTGTAGTCTACGGTCTTTGAGTCCTGGGGAAAACGGAATTAAAAACAAGTAAAGTAAAGCATCTATACCAATATTATAAATAGATGAATGGATGTATGTTTGTTACATAATCACGCCAGTACGGCCGAACCACAGATCAGTTAAACAAGGGCCGAACGGATCTGGATCAAATTTGGCACAGAGATAACAGAGATATCAGACTATAGTCTGAAATAACACATATATGCCACTTTTTATCCCGGAGAATTAGAGCTCCGCGGGAACGATAAACCACCACCCAAACCACGTTTTAAAAAACCACGTTTGATGTTTTTCAACCTGTCGATAGGGTGAAGTGAAATACGGAGGCGGAGAATTTAAAATGCCCTGATGCCAATTTGTTTCTGCAATGTTCTCCTCTTAAAAACGTCGTTCAGAGGTCAAATGAAAGTGATTCAGGTAGATACCCGATAATGATCAGTTACTATCATTTTCATTAATGCTTTAATGCATTTATTTAAACGAATAAGATAGTAGCTAGAAGTAAAGGTTAGGACTATCAGCTTATCCTCAATAAAATATTTATGACCTATTAAGTAGATAACTACTTATCAAAATCACGCATTTTTTTGATGTTTTCTGCGATATACCTGGTAGTTTAACCTATTCTACAATCAATAGATAAACTTATATTATAAATGCTAAAGTTTGGATGGATGGATGTTTGTTACTCAATCATGCCAGAACGGCTGAACGGATCTGCATGAAATATGGTATAGAGAGAGTCTGGAATAGCACATAGGCTACTTTT
The DNA here is from genome assembly GCA_923060345.2 of Erebia aethiops. Lineage (NCBI taxonomy): Eukaryota > Metazoa > Arthropoda > Insecta > Lepidoptera > Nymphalidae > Erebia > Erebia aethiops. The sequence continues at coordinate 20,711,405 of OV281080.1, read as the reverse complement.
TATCGCGGAAAATTAAGGAGCTCCCGCGGGAACCAAGAAAACCTTAATCCACGCGGACGTAGTCGCGGGCATCAGCTAGTATTAGATCTCATAAATTATGTAGGTATCTACGTATAGAAAAATGCTACAAAAATATTTTTAAGGGTATAAGGGTATTTTCCAGGTTCTATTTCTAAAAAGAAGTAGATACTTATGCAAGGTAGCATAAAATTTCCTTGAAAATATCTCCTCTCACTTTAGGTAAATATGCGTGAAACCGGTCAATTGCGAGTCAGACACGCGCACAAAGGGTTCAGTACCACCACACAAAAGAAATTATTTTAGTAAATTACAAGAAAACATATCTTAGCAAAACGTAATCAGCTGTGAAATAATTGACTCACATATATGGCGCGAAACTGGTAGCGCCTGACAAACACTAATTAACGATTTTCGGTATTTTCTATACCTACTTGTGCTGTGAGACCTTGCATGATTCTAGGTCAACGAGAAGTACCTACCCTATAGGTTTTGATTTAGTGGCGAGTGTCAAAATATGCAAAATCTGCGGCATAAACGGCCGTACCTTTAGATTAAGTTCGATTTTTATACAGCTCCAAGGGACCGTAGAGTCGCCGTAGACCGTATTTGATATTTTAATTTCAACTTGTTACCTGCCCTACGCGTTACCGAGAAAAAGAGTGTTGATAGATGGACAACGAATTGATCATAAGTGCTCCTATTGTGGTAGTGCTATTTTCCTCTTGAGATACGGAACCATAAAAATTAATATTGCAGTCGCTTTTGGTTTTAACTTCACGTTCATTTGTCTTGCCCTGGACAGTGGACTGGTGCAATAGATAATAACATATGTTGTGTGAAACAAGTTTGTTAACATTGCAGCGAATGGCCTCAAACTCAGAGATAATTATTAACAATCACGCCAAATTAAGAGTCTATATTTTAATAAGCTGGTTGAAGAAGCTATTTCATATTGAACATAGAAAAATAAAAAAAGATAATACGGAATGACCCTTTTTAAGGAATCATGCAGCTGAAGAGCGAGAAGTATGATTCCATATGTATTGGGACTAGAAAAGAACTTTGTTATAATTTTGATCTCCGTAATTTGGCATTTTAACACCTAGATGTATAAGATTTTGAAATGTGACGTCGACGTTGACTATAATACTTTTTCACAATTAGGTAATTGTATTTGTTTGGGAGGAATACTTACTGTAGAAGCGAATCGCCCGGAACTCCATGCTTGAAAGTGTGAAGCGCTCGCCCGGAGAGCGAATCTTGCTCTTAAAATTTGCATTTTGTTTCACAATAACAAATTAAATTGAATAAACTAAAGACTAAGTACAGGCTTATATTAGACGGAGATTTAATCACAACTATAATTAATTAATCTATTTCATGTTGAAAACAACTTTGTATGTACCAAAAGTTTGACTAGATTGTTTTATCGTTTCGTCTTTCGTGATGTCTTGGTTAAATCTGAAACAAATAGAGAAAAGTATTAGGAAAAATACAATTAATCACTTTATTTCTAACGAGAGACTGCTGGCGCTTCAGGCTTCTCAATGCAATCTGCTTTTCAAAACGGCGGTGGTCGAGCGGGCGAGCCACAATGAAAATTTTCAGGGAAAAAGTATATTAAATAAAATAAATTAATACGATACGCAGTTAGATGTAAGTACATATAGCTTTCCATAGCTTAATCCATAAAATTAGCTTGGACGTTTCTCGATGCATAAAACCGGTCTAAAGTCTTGCACGATACGATGTCACTCGAATTTATCCGCGCCCTCCATTGTAAATTGCAATACCCTAATTTTAATTTTTTTTTTAATGATTATAGAACTTAAGTTTTGAGTAAAATGATAATGTGTTGTTTTTAGGTTATTGATTTGTATAAGTTATTTTTGTATAGTTGTTTACGAGGAATGTGCAATGTCCAGATAAACTCACGAGAGTTTCAGGACGTGAACATGTAATTTGTAAAATCTATTTTTGTTGAATAAACAATAAAAATAAATAAATAAATGTTTTATACTCATTATAGATGCGGATGAGTGTCCGTCTGTCTATTACTTACAAGCCATCTATTCAAGTGATTTTGGCGAAATATGAGTACAGACTACACACTATAATTTTGTAGGTAGAGTGCATTTCGGCCGGAGAATCGTATCGTAAATACTAAGGGACATAATATCACAGTGGACAAGTATAGTCCCACTAACGTCCGGTGGCCAAAATTGGAACTAATTTTTATGCCTGTTTAGTTTTTGTTTTTATTTTATTTTTGTTACTAGCGACGCTGTCACCGAGTGAGATACGTTTGTGGGACTATAAACCAGACGAATAAAATTGAAATTTTGTCAGGCTTCCTATACTTACAAGTTACAACATCTGTCAAGACATCAAATTTATTCATTATCGTATACCCTCAATTTAAAAAAAACTAAGTCGCGGGCTTCAGCTAGTATAAGTATCTAATAATAATTAATTAACGTAAATTATTTAATAACAGCTAACTTTGCTATGAAATAAAAATATCATTTTAACAGCAAACCGAAATCAATGCTTAAAAATAGAATAGGTAGGTATGTTAATAGCTACTGAGTTAGATAATAGGGGGGCGTGAGAGGCTAGATAATAACGGCTTGTCTCGAATTTGAACATTTCTTATCAATCGAATCCACCTTATCTGATAAAATGATATCTTGTCAAATAATACACAAATTATAAGGTCATTGGCGTACCTATGCGTGTTTTGAGATTACACATGATTACACTTCCGATACAATGGCATTGAAAGATTAATATTTTTGAGGAATTTTTTTTAAAAGAAAAATCGTGCAACACTGTTTTTTTTTATAACGCTCCTTGGGTTAGTTGTCATAGTTGAAAAAAAGGAAACGTTAATGGTTGACTGTATCTATCTATGCTACGTAACTAAACATTCGCGCGACATTAAATCCAATTATTGAGTTGTAACTTTGTACAATTATTGTTGGGGCTCGCGTGAAGGTAATTGCCAAGTAGCCAAAAGACATTATTGTACCCAGAACTGAAGACCACTAGTAAGCTAATTAGCTGTTTTGAGATAGAGCATTGTTCGTTAATAGTTGTTGATAAATAAATATAGGCACGTTCGTTTTCCTTATATTTACCTCTTTTGGGCTTTGGCGCAAAATAGGAGACTTTGGACCGTCATTCGTTCGTTCTTTGATGATGTTTATTGTTTTATTATCAAAGTATTTTGATCCCATTAAGCTAGTTGAAGCCATAGATTTATTATTGGGTTCGCGCGATAATAAACGCGATAATAAATCTATGGTTGAAGCATACGTAGAGGCTACAGCTAAAGTACCTACGAGGTATTACTAACAATATGAAGGTAATAGAAGCGAGAAATATATCGTAGGCTCGAAGTTGAGAAAAAGGGCACCTCTTGGCTCTTACCGTTCTACTGGAACATACCTAACAATTTTCTGACCGTCGAGGGATAGGTAGGTAGGTACCTACGCTGCGTGGCTACGCAAACATTTTCAGTTACTTCTAAATTCTAATTGAAGTCTTCATTTTCTGTCCATGATCTGAACTTTTACTTTTCTAATCGATTTATATCTTTCATAAGTATTAATTTGTATCATATGTAGTTATTGCACTATCCCGCTCCTTTTAAAGGTTTACATTGGATGGGTTGTCTGGAGGAGATAATTTTAGTGATAAGACCACTCTTGCGCACTTTGTTTTCTGTACTTTTTATGTGTTTACTTCGTATATTTATGTTTGTGTGGCAATAAAGAATTTGTCTATATTATCTACCTATCTCTCATATGGTTTCAATTCCATTGATTGTTCACTGGAGTAAATAAAAAATTGTGTGTACACTGTATCATGTATGTACTTCGATCTCTAGCAATTGTAGACTAAAATATAGGTGCATAATATTTTTATCGACCGTGACGGAAATGTCTAAAGTATGGTAAACATTTCTATAGCATTACAAGTAAATACGGTCAAAATCCATCCACGAGATAGCGACATTGATACTAAGTACAGAATATAACAGTGTAATTATCATAAAACATGAAATATGCTTATCAACAAATTGGTAATATGTATCGGAGTTTAACCTCAGTGACGCAAATAGTGCTGTGGTTCCTACGTATTTACTCTACCATTTGTCTTTACTCAAATCTAAGTCTATTCAATCACTTTAACGACACAGCAACAACCTTAACTACGCTTCGTTATATTTTTGAGGATGGATTTGTTCACATTAATTGCATTTCCTTTAGTTTAGTTCCGACTAGAATGCTTTTAAGAGTACGTACTTAAGAAGCAAGTGCAAATTATTGAGTACTTACCACCCAAACTTACCGCCGAAATCGTTGTCTCCTAGCAAGTTCATTAAATGTGTACAATGTAAATCTATATATGAGCAGGAAAACCCACACTGCTTGTGATTACCAACGTGAATTGTGATTGTGTACTAATCATCGTATTTCCATTTGAAGCCCTTGATATGGAAGTTTAGGGTTACCAATTACCAATCTTTAACCATTAGGAAAACTTTTTTTTTTCAAAGAAAATGGGTTCGTGGGTATAGATACGAGGAAATTTCATTCCCTTTCTTAATTATTTATAATCAGACCTCAGATTGTGCAAGAAAATCGTAACCGTTTGCAAAACGTACCTGTTTAACTTAGATGTTTGCATGTCAAAAAACCAGATGAACTCCTCACAGTTCGAGTAATTCGTGCTTTTAAATGATTACAATTTTCTCAGACAATAGCGCCTCAAAGTAGCAACCCTAGCAAGAAAATCCATCGATATATATTATGTAGGCACTAGATGGGCCCTTTCATAGAAAAACGCCGGGCGTCCGAGTTGCGGAACACGTTCCGCATCTGTCTTTGTTCCCGTCGTAGCGCTGTCACGATCGCTCGTCGTGCGGATAATTTGTTATTATTAAGTTAACATCTAAAGTTTAATTAGTTTGGCACTGTATAATTTTAATTTTAAGGTAAGTGTTTCAATTCACAATTATACATTTCCAAAAAAACGTTATTTAATCTTTCTATTTAATATTTTTATCCATTACGCAATCATTTAATTTCCGCGGCAAACTGTATAATTTTTTTTTTACTAACTGGCCTTACGGCTACGACCTATATTATCTATGACCGAGTCATACGTTTTCAAGATGTTGCAAGCAAGTTCCCGCTTTTCAGACTAGATGGTGTTGATGGCGTTGCTAAAAATACGCCCACATTCTTTGTTTGACAGGGCCCGTCTATGTAAATTGAGGTCGTTGAGAAAATCAAATAATTTCGATACTTTGATTGTTACTATCGTTATGTTTCCTTCAACCGTGGAATTTTCTTGCAATCTCAAATGGAATTTATGCAGCAATTTACTTAATTTCTATTAGGAAATATCTCTCAGATTATGGCGATGGGTCAGTCGTAGTCTTCAAGATATTTCCCCGCGTTGAGAAGATGGAAAATGCGCAAGTGCCAAAAGTAGAAAATGAGATTGTCCTATAACTAACTTGAATAACCCTGTGCGTTCCGCAGTCGGGTAAAAAGTCTATAAGTAGAAGACAGTCCATGAAAGATCTTCATGGAACTATGTCGGGCTAAATCACCCAAATTTTATTCTTTGCATCGATGATTATCTGCGACAAGGAATCATTATTTATTTAAGTATACGCTTCTGGCGCTTAGATTAGATAAGATTACGATTCTAGGGTAACTTTGAAAGCAACCGGCCTTGTCGTGTTTAGTTTAGTTGTAAGCGTGTGTCAATGCCGGGCATCGAACCCACACTACTGTAATGAAACTAATAAAGAGATTATTGACCTGGCTTCTGAATTGAATTCATAATTTGTTAAGCTTGGTGACACAAGTCGAATATTAAGTCTAAATCCTAAAGACTTTGGGAGTATTTAGGCTGAGATTGAAATTTTGATTTGGCTCGACACAGTTAAAAGAAAATGAACGAGACAGATTAGACTCAGAACACTGATAGTTGTTTGCTTTATAAAAAGTCATTTTAACTCCTGATATTCCTACTCCATGTTTGGACTAAGAACAAATTACTCTAGATCACAGATTTAGACGTGAAGATTTTGTGATCTACAAATCTAACTTGCCAAAGTCCCTGAGTTTAGCTGGGTTGGATTTGTTAGGATAATCATAGATACCGCTGAACTAATGTTTCTCTTGTGAATTTATCAATTTTTTTATTATAATTAATTACAACAAGTAATGATTTAGCAGGTTACTGATAGCATTATTTTATTTTCATACGGGAAAATACTGAAGGGTTTTAAGCTCAACATCAGGAAAATAAATGTTTTATTTTAATCCTCCTCTGATTCAAAACCCAATTAATGCATGAATTGAATACCTATATCACAAAGAGACATATAATAACATTCAGTCGTAAATATGTACCTATTATTTTTAGTTTAATACATACTTGTTATTTTATTGTTAAATTTGAAAGAGCCTAGGTCTACTAACACAGTTATTCTTATGCCTAAGCCACAATGATTTGTTTATAATGTATTTTGAAATACTTAAATCATTTTTCATTTTCTTTTACTTATAATCTTTAACCAAGTTCTTTGAACATGAACACGTCAACATCATTCATAAAATATAGAGCTGAGACTTTATACCAAAATGACTTCTTTGCAATGATGTTAACAGGGAGAGGATCCGAAAACTAGTTCGGTTCTCAGCTCGGTCAATTTAGATTTATGACCTCGAAAGTTGCTTAGGGCTGGCATACAACAAAACTTTGTTACTAAAAACGTAATAAAATAAATTGTTTGTATTTTTAATTAACTTTCTCAGATAACAATTTACGACAAAGTTTACGATAGCATTGTTTGGTTTTTCATTTAACTGTCAATTTTATCCTTATCGCCAACCCCGACCTCATTGCATTAGAATAGTAAATTCTTGAATAAATCGGTAAGGTTGCACTATACTTAACTTCGGAGGTAATTTATTAGTCCGAGGAAAAACATAGTTGTGATAACATGATGAGTGTTTGCTCATTTAGGTATTTGTGTTTCCTTAAAGTGTACTGTAACTGATTTGATGCTAAATAACCATTCCAAGGTAATGGCGTATAATGTTTGGAGGGTATGAATCACATAACCAACTTTAATTAAAATTAATTTAATGAGCAACACATGATAATCATACGTTTATGAGCTTCGTGTAAGAAGTGTTACATTTTATGCTACAGTGAACACCCATATTTAAGCGCAAAAATAAATCATATAATGTTTTAATACATCATTTACGCACAATTTACTCAAATATAGAGTTTAATTAATACGACTTGTGTTAAGATAACGTCACCTTAGAAGACGATACTACTAAACAGTCGTTACTGCCGTTGAAGGTCAAGAGCGTGTATAGCTATAGTCATTAAATGAAATACAATAGTTAATATGACGCCTTAATAGTACAATTTCACGTGTTTAGTAGAAAAATAAAATATTACCTCACTAAACGTAAGACACACGACACTAAACACGTCCGCAATCCGCGGCGACCGGCGCGACACTGACGATTTTGTTATGTATTTGTTTTGTATAATAAAACAGGTCACGGCGACCTCTAAGCAGCTTATCAGCGGGTTCAATGGCAAGAGACACGTTTCGTAATCCAGCTTTTCTAAGCTTCGCTAGTCGCGACACATCACTAGAGAATAGAGATTTTGTCACTAAGCAAACTAGCTCAGGTTGCTCAAGTCAGGTTCCTAAATTCAGGTTAATCAAAAGCCTTGAACCTACATAGTTGTTGGACTCGTTAACTTGTTAATTTTTGGTCTTTAATAACAAACGAGCTTTAAAGTATGCATTGCTTTTTAAGTGTCGAGTAAAAAAAATGCTCAAGGATACTTGTTACAATAATTATTATGCAAAATGACAAAATGATACAGTGGTCAAAGATGGCCAGGTTATTAACTTTTTTTCATTTTTCTGTTCATGTTTTTACTAAATTTTGTTGTAATTTGGAACCATCAACAGCACTACATCATGATTAAAATATAACTGTACCAGAGCTTTTTACTGATATTCATTGTTACCTACAGAATCAAAATTCAAACACATAAATCTTGACTGTCAATCCCCACCATCAGTCTATGAATGTGTAACAATAAACCCAGATGAGTATATATGTATATAAAAGATACATGTAGTAATAAGAAGAACATAAGCAATTAACTCTTTCATTAAAATGTTAACTATTATTAGTTTGCTCCTAATAATAAAGATAAAGGCATACACTGATCACTCTGGAAGCATGCAGTGTAACATTGCCTATATTATTATAAAATGTTCTTCTTTAAAATATCTATGCACTAGTTAGTAACAAAGAATCCTGCACCCATAGTTGGACTGTATAATTGTTAATCAACATAAAATTATTTTAGTTACTTAGTAAAATAGAATTAATAATAAATCAAATACAAATATTAGTAAAATTATTTATTGAAACCATGTACAGCATTACAGCCTTCTTGCACCAAGCCGCTGAGTTATATAGATTTAGTTAAAATGATAAAGATGTTGACACTTTTTGACCAGTTTATTACAGGGATGACATGAGAAGGATAAGTATAGAAGCCACACACAAACTACAATTTGGTGCATGTGGACGTTAGGTAAGTATTTTAAAAATTATATTCAACAAAAATTTATAATTAGGCAGTAAAGTCATGGTAAAGTACACTACCTAGGGAAAGAAGTGCAGCAAATATAAAAATAAAAAGTGGAAGCTAAGCCAAAGCAGAATATGGTTACATCATGATAAAAATTAGAAAGGTTTAAAAATTTAAACATTTTTCATATCATTTCACCAAATGATTGATCATTTCACCAAATGATTGAACTGTGGCTTAAATATTATGGGTACATAAAGGTATAGGAAGTTAGTGTACCATAATTTTGAATTTGAATAGGATAAAGATAAAGTACATAGGCCATCAATAGATTAAAAATCTACCCTTTAGAAAATAAATATATCAATAAAGGTTATTAAATAGGTACCTACTTAAACAAAATGAAGCATTTAGCCTCACATACTTACATGTCTTTGTGATTCATTCTTTGCATCAAGCAAACAGGAAAGCACTTAATTAATTGATTAAATTTGCAAATTATGTAATTAAATACAAAATTATTCGCAATGTGTTGCAATGCATGAAACGCAAATACTACATTATTTTCATGCAATACATGCTAATTAACTTATTCATTTCGCCATAATTAGTTTAAACGTAATAATAATAGTGGAAATTTAAAGATAAACAACCCAACTTACCCTAAATTCTAATGTAAAAAATATTCTAAATCTAGCCCGCCACTTTAATCGTTCAACCGACAACCACTCTTTTAATTTTTTTAAATTATAAATAACTGATCATAGAGTATAAATCCAGTGCTGCCAACCACTAGGGAGCGCCCACCCCTAGGCCCTAATAGCAGCTTGAAATCCCCGTTTCCCCCTAAAACCAGCTTGAAAGTTGAAATCTCCTTAAAATAACTTAAAATAACCCTGATCCCAAATAGTCACCTTTTTTGAGCGCTATATTGAAATGAATAAAAAATACACACTTACAAAATGAAATGGACGTTTAATTCCGTTAGACATCGTAAGTAACTTACAATTTAAATAAATGAGTCTTAATTTCACGTTGCAAATTTCATCGACGTCAGGATAATAATTACTTATCAATTATTTCGTCAAAGACATCATGGACCTGGCTATTGAGTTGCGTTTTACTATTGCCTGTATTTTTAAAGTCATACGTATTGACGTTAAATAATAAATTATTTATATTATAATCAAATGAAATACATAATTTTTGGAAAGACCAGAAAAGATGAAAGCACTAAAACAGGAGGAAGGAACACAAACACAATGGCACGTCGGTCGACTTACACCTTACATTATTCTATTTTGAATGATAATAATATGAACTGCAAAATTTTGCTTTATGATACGTATTATACTATTCTATTTTTGTGTTTATACCCCTAGAAAATGCCCCCAAAAATGGTTTCCCCCCAAAAACGACCCTAGAAAAGTGTCTCCCCTAGAAACACCATTTGACAAGTAAGAACTTGTCTCTAAATTTAGGGGGAAAACCCCCAAGTTGGCAACACTGTATAAATCGAAAAATTATTTTACATGATGTTGGTAAGCCACTAAAGTCATAGAGTAAAATATATAGCACATGGTACTAATAAGTACTACGTACAACCGGAATGAGCTCTTGTTAATAAAGTGTGCCGAGTGAGATATACCATACTGACAGTTGTGTCCCTTTTCCACAAGAGTGACCACACTATTTTTGAATTTTGGGATACTTCAATATACGGGATATAAATATACCTCTATGAAGAAATAAAAATCAGCAAATAATTTTAAAATATTTATATTTATAATGATGTTGATATTTTATATGTAGTGCCTATTGCCTCTTAGTAAGTCTCTTACACAAGTAAGCATTTAGGTCGTCGTCAACCGATGGACGTCCACTACTGGACATAGGTCTCCTGTAGGGTCCTCCACAAGCCACGGTCTTGCGCCGCCTGGATCCAGCGATCCATTTAGGATCGATAATTACGAAGCATTTAGGTAAAAATAGATAATTATCGGTGATGGTTTAACAAAAAAAATTTTTTTTAAGTCGGTTAAAAATTCAATAAAACTGGTATTGCTGTAAAGCGAAACATAAATTGACTTCTCGAACCATATATATTTGGCTTTTCGAACATACTGGGTATATAAAATTATCAACATGCTCAAATTTTTCATACAAAAAATATTTTTAACTCTTTGTCGCTCCTGAACTCATCTCATCACTATGCCAGTCTCCATGTTTGAAAATGTTTTTAATTTCATTCTGTTGAAGTACGGTGATACAGCACATACGGTGAAGGAAACATCGTAAGGAAACCTGGACTTGACAGTCTGAAATCCCCAACCTGCAGTGAGCAAGCGTTGTGATTAATGCTCATGCATTCTCCTAGTGAGAAGAGGCCCTTGCCCAGTAGTGGAACAATTACAGGCTGGATTTTTATCATTACCTTTCTGTAAAATCTGTAAATCTGTAATCTGTAAATCTGTTTTTATCTTGTATTCAAGATAAAAATAAAATTGATCTTGCTTACCACGAGGAATCGTGAGGGAAGATCATTTTCTTTTAAAACGGGCCGTGATAAATTAGGAATATAATCCTCTGGTATGAAATGTTTGCTGCATATTACAGAATTTTGGGTCACTTTTCTGTTACCTCCAGGTATAATGCTTAACCACTTTTCACGCAATGTATCATTTTTTGGTAATCTGAAATATGAAAAAAATATCTATCCTGTTATAATTCGTGTTTCATAGTTTACGATACTTGTCCCGTATACTTGGTACCTAAATTTATGTCACCCGAAATTTCATCTATCGTAAGATTCATCAAAATGGCCGTTTGTGTTACAACCATCATAGTATATAATAATTCCATGGTTGCAACGTTTTTATTTTTATTACTACTACGATTGCCGCCTTCAACACGAAAACAAGTGAATTATTGACGTACTAATTTTCTAAATGCTTGAAATTTTAATCGGAGGATAGGAGGTGACTAATTCGATAGTATAACCATTTTTCAGATTTCTTTTATAAACGTACCAAATTTGAAGTATAATGTTAAATGTGAAATAGCAACACAAAGACCACTGTTAGAAAGGGACACCGCGGTATGTTGTAGATGTCTCACTCGGATTCATTTTTATACTGCGTGCGTAGTGGTCCTTATGTCCGTGATTAAATTTGATTAAAATAAGTTAAATAAGTTTGTAGTACGCATTCCAGTTGTACGTAGTACTTATTAGTTCCATGATATAGCATTAAAGTGCTTGTGCACTACGTCCTAGGTTTTTAATCTGAGACGTCCGATATTAAATCTTCCGTATTATTTTTACCCACGACGGAACGGAGACTTATAATATGTTTTGCCCTAAGGTTTGCCCAAGAGGTTGTGTGTTTGTTTGTTTTTTTGTGCACTTTTTTCTTACCATTTTTTTGAAAAATTACTGGGCCGATTAATATGCGGCTTTTTAGGATAGGCAAAAGTTCTGACAAGGCTCTTACTCATATGTTTTAGGACCATAGACAACTAAGCTGAGCTGCAGTCGGATTTTTAAATTTCGAGTTACCATTTTTCTGAGAAAGTACTGGGCCGATTGAGATGCGGGTTTTTTCATTAGATATGTATAGCTTGTGAGAAGGTTCTTAGATATATTTTATATAAGGTCAAAGTCCACCACGTTGCGATTGTGTTTTTTTTTTAATTATGTTACCTTTTCTCTGAAAAACTACTGTGCTGATTTAGATGCGGCTTTTTGTTTTAGGTGGGTTTTTAAAATTTTAAATTTTATTACCTACTTATTTGTTCAACTTGCGTTTCTCGAATCAAGCTCGAATCACACGGGTCTCGGAGACGTAATTTTTTTGTTATACCATAGCGAAGAGCAAATAGCATAGCTTTATGCATGGAGGTAACAAAGGAGGTGCCTCCATGGCTTTATGTCATAACATTGTCATTGTCAATGATGCGAATATGCTCAGATTAAAAACCTAGGTTTTTAATCTGAGTATAAATGTTACTTGTCTCTGGTGGGCTGTCCTCTCATCTGTCACGCGAATGTGACGCGAATTGCAAAAGACAAATAAACTGTGAACTGTGAACTGTGAAGTAACATGCGAATTTTTATACATATAATCATAACTACAAAATATATGAAATAGTAATAAAATACGGATAAGGATACAGTAATAATTGTTATAATATAAATTAGCGCTAGAAGTGAAAGCTGTTTTCAATGGCAACCGATATAGGGTTATATAAAGTAAGGACTTACGAGAAATGCTGTCGTACTTGTTTAAAAGAAGATTCTTTGATGTTTGATCTCTTCGCTGAAAAAATAGTATCCTCAGGCTCCAGTATAGCTCATATGCTTATATCATGCACTAAATTAAATGTAAGTCCATACAGCATACCTACTAATACTACAAAAAGCGAAAGTGTGTCGTGTCTGTCAGTCTGCTAAGCTTTAACGGCCCACAATTTCAACCGATTTTGATGAAATTTAGTAAGTACATACAGATGTGTCCCAGGGAAGGCCATAGGCTACTTATAATAATTTGAATAAAAAAGTATTTGCGTTTGAGTTTTAATCTAGGTTACTTTTAATCCCGGAATTGAACGTAAACGACGCGGACGAAGTGGCGGTCATCATCTAGTATATTATAAAACTAGCCTAGTACCTAGTTAAGTTAGACCAGGGAATGGAGAAGCTCACGGTCCAGGGATTAAATAGGCCGAACTGATTAGCAAAGCCCAAATTTAATCTCTGTTCTCTTTCTCATTTTTATTCAAGATATTACTTATCTATTTGCTTAAAAAAATAAGCAAAACTTCTTCTGTTTGTTTATTATGAAAAACTTTTCCTTTTACAGATAGAAAAAGATGATGCTCTCCCAAATCAGATATGTAGATTCTGCTTCAAATGCCTCATAGGTTTTTCGCACTTCAGTGCTATGGCCCAAAGAGCAGAGAGCAAACTTAAAGAAGCAATATTAATAAGCAATGAATATAACCAAAATCAATCTCAAGGTGATCTAATAGCAATTAAAATTGAAAATTCCGATCACGATAACATATCTGTTGAATCTTACGAAGAATTTTATGAAAATCACAGCATAGTTTTTGATGAGAATAAAAATTCTGAGCAGTATAATTCGAATGAGTCACATAATCATTCACATCAAGATGAGGTTAAATCAGAAAAATTAAAATTGACTTGCACTTATTGTCATATAAAATTTAGTAAACTATCAAAATTGAAACAACACGAAGAAAAACATATAAATACAAACAACCTTCTTATCAAAACAAAACAGTGTGAGAATGATTTACCTTTTACACTCAATGAGGGAAATCCAGATTTAGATCTAATGAATAAGTCAAAAGATATGGATCTCATATGTGATATTTGTTCTTCCAGATTCAAATCAATGAATTTGTTGTCAACACACATGAAAAGTCATGAAGTTAAGGATTACTCTTGTAAAGAATGTAACAAAGTATTTAAGAAAAGTAGCCATTTAAAAAGACATTCAACAATTCATAAAAATCAAGGTCCACATTTTGATTTGTTGAATGCAATGACACCTAAAGAAAATGTGAATACAAATATATGTGAAACAAAAGATCAGTTTCAATGTGAGAAATGTTTGGTAACATTTAAGAAAATAAACTCTCTCTCCGCTCACATGAGGAAGCATACAGAAAAAGGTAGAATTTTATCTTGCAAAGAATGCAATAAAGTCTTTAAAAAACTCAGTCACTTAAAACGACACGAAATACTGCATGAAAATAACTGTCCATTCAAATGTAGTTTATGTCCAAAAAAATGTCCAACAAAAGATGCTTTGGACGATCATGTGAATAAACACAGAGGGGTAAAACCTCACGGATGTCCAGTTTGTGATAAGAGATTCTCCCATTTGTCAACGTTAACGACACACATAAAGTTACATACTCGTGATAAAACATACTTGTGTCCGGCATGTGGTATAAAGTTGAATTCTAGCACAAATTTGAATCAGCATATGTTGAGGCATACAGGATTGAAGGAATTTGCTTGCACATTATGCCCTAAAAGATTTGTTAGTAAAGGTAATGCAAAACTATAAATAAAATGTATGTAAGGTGTATGATAGGTTTAATTTTTCATTGAGTTGGCTTCCCTCAGTTTCATTGAATCAAATCAAATCAAATCAAATCAAATATTTTTTATTCAAATAAACTTTTACAAGTACTTTTGAATCGTCAAGTGAATCTACCACTGGTTCGGAATGCCATTCCTACCGAGAAGAACCAGCAAGAAACTCGGTGGTTGCTCTTTTTAAATAATTCATTTACAATTACTATATCAATGTGTACATAAGTAACCGCTGTCCCCAGCATTGCTGGAGCGATCAAATCCATGCTCCTCTATCATTTACATAATCTTCAACAATATAATAAGCTTTTTTCAGGAGCATACTTTTAATGGATTTCTTAAATTTGTTTATTCAATTCATGTTAAAGACGGGCAGACAGAAAGTAGCCCCATTCCCGCCGGTGGCACCCGTTCACGAGCATGACGCATGATCCAGCCATTGCTTCGCTCGACCATATTTGAGGGAACGTAACAATCCATCAATCAATCAATTGAGATCCCAGGTCGTAGTTGATAGCATCTCAGTAAATAGAAGACAATTATTTTTTCTTTGTTTTTTTTTCTAGAAACTGTATTAAGTATTTAAATTCCAGGTGAACTAAAATCGCATACAATCACACACACTGGCGAGCGTTCTCACACATGCGATCAGTGTGGAGCGACCTTTACCAAGAGCAGCTCGCTGACCAAGCACAAATTACGCCATTTGGGCTTGAAGCCACACCAGTGCAAGACCTGCTTAATGAGGTAGAAATATTTTAAAATTAAAACTTAATTTTATAGTGAGGTGGATTCAGTTTTACACCAACTGTAATCTAAACTAAAATGACCGCTCTATTTATAATGCTATGCCTCTCATAATAATCTCTATGGAAATGTCATTTTAGTTTAGAGATTGTGTCATACAGAATTGGCCACATTTGTCCATGTGGTTTAGCTTGGCCATATTGTCGGGAAAAATTCTGTCCCTCTTATTTCACATATATCAGTAAGAAGAGTATATTGTCCTATCTGACATTTACACGGCGGCCAATCTCCAGAGAGATAAGCCACCGTGGCTGAAATTCGCTCCGGAGGACATTATATTGTATGTATCCAAAATTCTGACTCGGTCTCATCTGCCCCGCTGGCTCTGCGCCGCTAACGGGGCAGTTAGGAAAAAGTGCCATTGGCCTAGCTAGCCTCGGCGTAGTCGCTTAACGGGGCAGATTAAACTTTTTCACACAGATCAAGTGTCATTTGAATTCAATTCGACTGAAGGTCTGAAATTTTTTCTTTTGTTTCTAAATTTTGTGACTCTTGAGTTTTTGTAATGTACAGTGTTGGCAGTATCTAATAAGCAGATTCTCAGCGTACATTAGGCAGGTCAGTAAATATTATACTCATTTCAGTTGATATAAATTCCAGATTCTCTTGTAAGGATCACTTGAAAAGGCATTACCGCATTCACACTGGTGAGAAGCCGTACAAGTGCGAAATGTGTGATAGAGACTTCACTCAGAGCAACGATCTTGTGAAACACCGCCGGTCACATTTGGGGGACAAAATCTATAAGTAAGTATTTTCTGAAAGTGTCATTTCATTGAGTGCATCTTGAAAGAAAGTAAGAAATCTTTATTTGGGGATATAAGTACACGAAAAAAATTGGCAGTATTAGGGACTGGCGATAGAAGTGAAAAAGAATATTTAAAATAATTAAAAATAACAACGTGAGGTGTGGGTCACGGTTACACAGCACTTTTAAATATAAACCTTAAAACTAAGGCAATAAAGTTTAATTACAAATTACTATATTTATACTTAAGACCTTCTGTCCAGAAGAACGGTGTTGTCACGCGTGACCGTTCCACATTTTAAAGCCTAAAGAAGTTTTCACTTCAAAAACAGACTTTAGAAAGAAAAAAAAATCGTGAAATGAGACTTGATCCTCAAAGTAGTCTTCAGTCAGCATGTGCATAGTGCTATATCAGTTATATCAGGATATAGCGCTGATCTTCCGTGAAGCCAGTATGCTTGAATGCGTGTCTCGGTCTTTTTCGGACGGAAGTATAGCTTTATGTCATTTCCACCGAAAACGGCCGTCAAACGAAGCAGATGCTTTGAGGCCGCCATCCAATGACAAAGAAAGCCTACACATAACACTTCAGTCGCTGTACGAAAGAAATGCACATTCATTCATTCATGAGATAGAGACACATGATTTTTGTCCCTCATCGTGATGTGTCAATGTATGTATGTCACGTGTGTATGTCCCGACTAAGTGGGTATTAAGACAATGATTGAAAATTGATGTTTGAAAAAAAGTTGCTGATTTGACTTGTCAAATACCCAATTAGCAAAACATCCATGTATTAAACCAGTCATTTATCGATAGGTCTATACCGATAGTAAAATGTCACCATCTGGTGAGATTGCAGTCCAGGGCTGACTTTATAGCAAGGGTAGCTGCATAATTTGCAGCCATCAATAAATCAAAACCCAATGTTCGTTTATATACTTTATTCCTTTCAATAATATATAGTAGAGTACCTAATTTGATTATTTTCTCAAATCCCTCCATCATGCGTTTTTTCTTTTCGTCCTTCCCGCTCAATGGGCGGGAAAGGGCCACCCAGATCAGAATACCATTATTTTTTAATTAATTTGTTCTACGGCCCTGGACTCAAGTCCTGTATAGCCTTATATTTATGTCATTGGCGAAGTAAATTGTGCTGTCTTGGCATAAATAAAAGCCAAAAATCAAACTAAGAAGAAGAATTATTGCGAATGTCGTACCACAGAATAAAGTGCGGCCATTTTAAGCGTGGACAAAATGTAAACAAACAAACGAGAGGTCGTTCGCCTAATGAAGGGGTGAACAACACTTTGGTCTTCTGTAAAAAAAGAATATAATCTATCGGCTCCTTGTACGGAGTCTATCTTTTTATTCTTATAATGTAATTGATTCATTTGTAACCAACTTTTAAAAAAGGAGGAGGTATAAGCAATTTCACCCAGATGTTAGGTACATCTGGGTGAAATTGCTTATACCTCCTCCTGTATGTATTGAGTTTCCGTCAAGGGCTACTGATTGTTAGTGGTAGTGTTTTGAAATGGATTAATTATCATCCATAAAACATGCCTTAAATAAATGGAATGTAAATGTAAAATAAATGTAATAATTACAACAAAAAAATCTGTGATTTCGCGGCAATCTGCAATACCATCTTTATTTTTCACCGTATCGTTATCAAGAAGGTTTAAAAAAAGCAGTAGTACCACAGACATAGATCTGTAGGATAATGGTAGGATACGATGGGTAACATTGAATTCAACTAAGTAGCATAAATTTTTTCTGTGAGTGTTCTTTGAGTTTATTTATGCGTATAAAAAGTTTTTTTGTGTTTATATTTTTACTCTGAAACTTCCGATTCTGAATTTTCTTTGGCGAATCTAAATCCTTAGATGTACTTCGTTGCGGCTCCATCATTCAACAGTTTTTAACAATAACAGAATATAACAACAGTAACAAAATATAACATCAGTAACAAACAAACAATAACTTCCACTAATAATAACGATATCAACTACAGTACATCCAGCGAGCGCGTTCCGAAACGGAATGATTGAACGGCAAATGGCGGACCGAGTACGGACGCGTAAAATGTTACTTACACCTATGTTTCGCTGGTGAGACGTCACGACTTTTATTATGAAATCCACTGTCGACCACGTAAGCGCGTCTATCCCTATGCGCGAAAGAGACAATTATAGTTTTGTCGTAGTTAGTTCGTTTCGTGAGAGTTTCATAGTGAAGGTGCGTCAATGAACTTTTGTCCGCGCTTAAAATGGCCGTACTATATAAAACTAGAAAATCATGACATCATTTATTTCGATTTATGAACGTAATGAAATTAAAACTATGTTTTTTTTCCAGATGTCCCCAGTGTACGGAGGGTTTCCGTCTCAATTCGGAGTTGCGCAAACACATTTCGGAGCACTATGTAACCACCCGAATACAAACATCGGATGAACCGCCGATAGATGGCGTTGGCAAAAAAGACGTATTAAACATTCCCGCTACTGAAGTAGTAACCAACAATGGTGATGTTACAGAGACAAATAATTCCATAAATGATTTATGATGATCTATGATGATTTAATAATGATTTAATGATTTTTAATTTATGATTTATTTATTTCACGTAGGACTTGAGCCACTTTATAGATATTATATAGAAATTAATTAATTTGACTGTAAAAGCAAAAACTAAAAACTCTAGAATAAGAAAGAACATAGCAGGACTTGACGACCTCCCTTATAGTGAGGGTCCTGCGTACGATTCAATTTGGGAATTTCTAAATATTCTCTGGTTTGGTCTGGTGGCCAGTTACTATCCTACGTACCGCCAAGCGATTTAGCGTTCCAGTACGATGCCGTGTAGAAACCGAGTACGGGTATGGGTTTAATGTGGCTGTCGTACCCTAAACAGGTTAGCCCGCTACCATAGACTGCTTATTACTTGATCGCAATATCAAAACTCAATTGTAACAGTTTGCAGTGAAAATTCAACCAGGCGCTTGCTTGTTGAGACCTCTTCATAGAAACAAAGTGATAATAATATAATTGTTTTTTTTTAAACTAAAAACGTGAGATAAGATTAAAAAAATTGATATACTTTATCCTTTTTTTACTAAAAACTTAAAGTAAGAATAAGATTACTATTGGCTGCATTTCGGTGGGAAGCGGATAAAATACGCAGCGTTCCGCAGTTGTGTTTTCGGTGACCGATAGCGGAATACGCCGACACAAAGACAAAGCAAGCAATAGAAAAAGCAAAGACTGCTAGACACTACCCATTTCAGTTGCTTTAGAAAGTAATGCATTTCATGAATTATGTGTGAAAGAATGAGATGAGAGCTAATCAAGCCCTGCTAAATGACACGCTTGGTGTTGTTATAGAGGATTGTCATTATATTGTTTAAAAAATCTATGAAGATTATTACTGTTAAGATAAATAAATTAATTATAAAAATAAAATCCAAGAATGAACTTAATATTATAGGTTTACAGGTTGTTTTTATTAGTAACTAGCTGATGCCCGCGACTTCGTCTGCGTGGAATAAGTTTTTTTAATTCCCACGGGAACTCCTTAATTTTCCGGGATAAAAAGTAGCCTATGTATATTAATTTTCACGTCGATCCGTTGCTCCGTTGCGGCGTGATTGAAGGACAAACCAACCAATAAACCAACAAACAAACACACATTCGCATTTATAATATTTGTATGAAGTATGATGTTCTTTGTGGTTATTTTTATAGGTTTTTTAGTTATAGTCGACAGATAATAAAATCTCATTACATTGAATTTTATTTTCCAGCTAAACTGTGTTTTTTATGTTCGTTAAAGTACTATTCCTCCTACCTCACCTTGAATCGAACTCTGGACCTACTAGGCCTGCCTGTATCGATGCGCAGGAGTTATTTTTTATGTTAGTAGATTTTTTGCCATGCTACATTACGTGCCTAGGTACATAATATCTATATGCTATTGTGATCTCATTATGTATTTTAGAGTATGTCTTTTGTCCTTACGTGGCCGTGGGGAAACACGCAAAAAAGTCAATAGAACCTATGGTACATGAGTTATGCTTAATGAGTAAAGAAGGTATATAAATCTTACTTAAATTATGGTAACGTTTAATTCTACACGGCTTAGACTAAAATACAGTCCGATTCAAACTTTATGACGTGTCGGCAACGTCTCGGAAGTTAGCCGCGTGTGTAGGTTCGCGCAGGTAAGTCAACAGAACCGTCCCGCTGATACCTAAAATATACTATTATGTAGTATTCTATATAGTATAGGTATATAGAATATAGTAATAGTAGTAGTAGTAGTAGTGCGCATTGAAACGCGCGATGTTCGTTGATGTTGATGAGAAGACATAACGTTTGAATCGGACTGTACATAGTTACATCAGAATCGTCCTTGCTGTATTGACTGCCACGTCAATAGCGCGGAAAATATCATAAATGCGAAAGTTTGGATATATGGATGGATGTTTGTTACTCAATCACGCCCCAACGGCTGAACGGATCTGGATGAAATTTGGCACAGGGATAGATTATAGTCTGGAATAACACATAGGCTACTTTTCATCCCGGAAAATTTATGAGTTCCTGCGGGATCAAAAAAAACCTCAATCCACGCGGACTAAGTCGCGGGCATCAGCTAGAAAAAAGAATATAAAAAGATAAAAGGTGACTGACTGACTGATCGATCAACGTACAGCACAAACCGCTGGACGGATCGGGCTGAAAATTGGCATATCCGCTAAGAAAGGAATTTTGAAAATCCAACCCCTGAGGGCGTAAAATAGGGGTTCGTAATTTGTATGAAAATCGAAATCAACGTGCGCGAATCTGCGGTTCAACCGATATTGTAGAATATGTGCCAAATTACGTCAAAATCGGTAAAACAGGTAACCCGTGAAAGTGTAGGTAGCTACACAGACATACGTTTATTTAGTACTACAGGATACCCGCGACTTCGTCCGCGTCAACCAGGGTTTTTTGATTTCCAAGTGAACTTCAATTTTTCGGGATAAAATGTAGCCTATGTCCTTTCCCGTGTTGCAACCTGAGTATCTCCGCGGTACCAAATTTCATAAAAATATTTTGAAAAGATGGACCGTGAAAGCGTAGCAGACAGACAAACACACTTTCGCATTTATAATATTACTAGCTGATGCCCGCGATTTCTTCCGCATGGATTGAGGTTTTTGATTCCCGCGGGAACTCATTAATTTTCCGGGATAAAAAGTAACCTATGCAGTGTTATTCCAGACTACAATCTTTCCTGTGCCAAATTTAGTTCTGGTGTGATTGAGTAACAAACATCCATCCATCCAAACTTTCCCATTTATTGTATTAATTTATTAGTTTAGTATAGATGGATACTTAGTACGGATGGATGCAGGTAACTAGCTATGTAGTTAGTTAGGTACTATGACCTCTCACAGCTAAGTATGTTCTTAGGAGGAGATTATAAATTGTCTAGCGAAAGTTTATAATAATAGTCGTAAATAACACGCCACGGCTGTCCGTACGTCCGTCCGAGTTCGCTATCGTTGTCATCACCGGAATGCACCTTTCTAACAGATAGGTTTTATGTAATGGTTTAAGTAAATATACTAAACTAAAGTAGGTTTCTGTTGCAATTATTTAGATCTTCTTCTTCTTCTTCGTCGTATGGCTCTACTCAGAGCAGTCGTGTTAGTCACTTTGGTGTTGTGGCCAACGACCTCAATTTACTTATGCGGGCCCTGTCAAACAAAGAATGTGAACTTATTTTATTAACGCCATCTAGTCTGAAAAGCGGGACAGCGCTATGGCGGGGACAAAGACAGGCTTATACACTTAAGACAGGCTTAGCGCGCTCTACAGGTCGGACGCCCAATTTTTAGGGTCCCGTACCTCAAAAGAAAAAAACGGAACCCTTATAGGATCATTTTGTTGTCCGTCCGTCTGTCTGTGAAGACCCTTTTTCTCAGGAACGCATGCAGGTACCAAGCTGAAATTCATATCAAATACTCAGGTCTACTGTCCCTTTATCTGGAAGACATCGCCTTATAATCGTTTTGTATCCTGTCCTTTTGAGTTTTTTCGTTGTACAGGATATAATACATTATTATCTATAGACATACATGTACATAATAGGTACGTACCTACTAGATGATGCCAGCGACTTCGTCCGCATTGATAGGTTAATTCACCAATTGTGGTGTAAATTACACCACAATTTTATAGACCAAAGAACTAAAATAAAACTTGAAATTTGTAGCCCAAATAGGTACACCGTAGTCTGCGTTAAGGCTGACAAAATGATCGACCGAATTATAAGAACATGTTAAAAAATGTTAATTCACATTTAATTTCTTAAAACACACCCCGTCGAACCCCGGAGTGACGGACCACACGAATATGAGATCACAATAGCTCTATCAGTTCAGAATTCAGATGACTCAGTATTAGGTATCTACTATAGTAATTTTAATAATTTGCCTAAGGTCACTTTTGTTTGCGCGACCTACTTTTCATTTTTCCTCGTATTTTAAATGTTTCTAGTCTATTATTCCACTAGTAGTTAGCCCTTGACTGGTAAGTGGCATCACTTACCACATGGTGGTACCTGGTGGTACGACCTGGTAGTAAGT
This sequence comes from Erebia aethiops, assembly GCA_923060345.2. NCBI lineage: Eukaryota > Metazoa > Arthropoda > Insecta > Lepidoptera > Nymphalidae > Erebia > Erebia aethiops. Next base: position 20,688,394 of record OV281080.1, on the reverse strand, counting down.
GATGCAGTCTAAGATGGTAGTGGGCTAACTTGTTTGGGGTATGGCATTAAATCTATACTTACATCCATAGGTACTTAATTATAGGGCCTCCAGGCCAGACCAGTGAAAAAAAATCACAAATGAACCCTATCGGAGATAGAACCGGGACCTCCCACCTATAAAACCCAAAGCGCTCACAACTGCGCCTGGGAGGTCGTGAAAGGTATTTTCAAATTTGAATTTCGTCTTGAACTGATATTTTTATATAGGCCGAACCTATGTTAAAAATACAATATCCTAAATTTCTGGTGCAGTGATGAGTTCTGTCTGTGGTCAAGCGAAACGTGCCGGGTCGATCCCCGGCAGGGGCAATTTGGGTATTTAAACATCTTCATCTATACTAATATACTAATACTAATAATATTATAAATGCGCAAGTTTGGATGTATGGATGTATGGATGGATGTTTGTTACTCAATCACGTCACAAGGGCTGAACGGATCTGGGTGAAATTTGGCACATAGATAGATTATAGTCTGGACTAACACATAGGCTACTTTTTATCCCGGAAAATTAAGGAGTTCCCGCGGGAACCACAAAATCTCGATCCACGCGTACGATGTAGCGGGCATCAGCTAGTACATTCATTGTCCTCTACGGGATGCTTCGGCTGTGTCTAGATAAGTCTCTAGTCTCTACCGGCAAAACCGCTAGGGCCCCAAAGTGATTTAAAGCGTTCAGATAGGATCGCAGGGGCCATACTGTTAAAGCCATATTGTTTCATTATGGTTGACTTTCGTGTTGTAGAATAGGCATGATGACTGATTTTAAAAAACGGTCAGATTATGTTCGGAAGTATCTACTATTTCGAAAAAATATCTTATTTCAGCAGAAAAATAAGGTTTGGTAGATAATACTGGCATTTGAAATTTAAATTTTAAAATTCAAGCCAAAACGCTCCCCGGTGTCATGGCGTCGTTTTTGACGTCACTATTATTTTTACCAATATACTCTGTGCAGTGTGCAGTAAGCAATAGTGTGATTGTCAAAGCTCGAAAACAAACCATTGTGACGTCATTCGCTTCTTGGTGTTTTAACCAATATGGCGGATTGCTGTATTTTATAATTTTATTTTATCAAAATAATTAGCAATCTCACTCGAAATAGAAAAATAAATACGTTTTTTATAATCCATGAATCCTATTTCATTAGATAAATTCATAATTTCATTGATTCTTGGTTAATGTCATCATGCCTATTACAATCATTATGTAAGAAACGTCAAGGTACGTGAGATCAAACTGTCATTTTGAGTAATAATATGTAATATTGCAGTATTGCTTTTTAATTAAGCGTTGGCAGTATGAGCCCAGTACTTAAGTAGGTAACTATTATTTCACTCTGTGTTAAAGAGGTATTGGGTAGTTAGTAGTGAGATTAAAAAAAAATGTAGGTAATGTATTTATAAATGTCAGCGTAAAATTGTAAATACCGTTAGATTATAATCTATCTATGCGAGATTGTAAACTGTCGAAAGATTGTGAATCTGTAATTGAGATTTTATTATTATTAAAAAATGCCTGCGCTTGGAATATTACCAATATATATACCAATTAGGTAAGATAGGTACTACTTGTAAAACTTTTTTATGGAACATGAGATAAAATTATTATAGTTACTTACATGAGGCTCAATGATCTCTTGTCGTTATATTACGTTATATGACGGTTGTTGACAGTCGTGATCCCTTCTTGATCCTTCCGCATATCGGCCCTTCCAGGATAAGATGTACAAGATAAGATGTAGGTATCTACAGTAGATAGCTGATATGTCACCCGTTGTCCGTTGTCCTGTCTATCTCAGGATTACTAAACGCGAATAGAACAAAAAACAATTGAACGATCAATATTTGTTGCTCGAAAATCGGAAGCTGTTGACGACCTCCCTGGCGCAGAGGTGAGCGTTTTTGTCCCCGGGTTCGATCCCCGGCAGGGTCAATTTAGGAATTTATAATTTCTGAATATTCTCTGGTCTGGCCTGTTGGGTTATGGGCGTGGCTAGTTACCACCCGACCGGCAAAGACGTGCCGCCAAGCGATTAAGCGTTCCGGAACGATGTCGTGTAGAATCCGATTAGTGGTATGGTATAACCTTAGACTGCATCATCACTTACCATCAGGCGAGATCGCAGTCAAGGAATTACTTGTAGTTTACCGGGATAAAAATTAGCCCCTGTCCTTCTCCGGGATACAAAATACCGGGAGCAAATGGGCCGTGAAAACGTAGCAGACAGACAGTCAGACAGACAGACAGACGGACAGAGACACTTTCGCATTTATAATATTAGTATGGATTATGTAGGTTGTAGGAATTGGTTGGTTGGGACCATTGATGTAGAATTTTTAACTGACTTCCAAAAAAGGAGGAGGTTCTCAATTCGGCGCGTATGTTTTTTTTTAAATGTATGTCGGTGCATATCTCCGTGGTTTCTGAACCGATTTGAAAAATTTTCTTTTCAGTGGTTAGAGGAAGCTCCCGAGGTGGTCCCATAAAAAAATCTGACTCCAAATCCTCAATCCTGATGCTGTAGGTGTACCGTACTACATGAAATCCTCAAAACTAGGGAGTTAGGAAATTTTGATGGTGAATTCAAATAGTAGGTATCAAGGCACGTATACTATGATTATACTATGATTCAACTTTAAGTTCCAACTCCTCAACCCTGATGCTGCAGGGTAGAGAACTCCTTAAAAATAGCGATTTAGGATTCTTTTGTGGTGAAGTCATATTATAGGTGTCAAGCAGCGACTTGATACTTAAACTCAAGTCCCAACTCCTCAACTCTGATGCTGCAGGGTACTGCATTCTTAATCTGTGGGGATTTAGAGTACACTAAAAAGTTAAAAATAAAAATTCTTTCCAAAAAACCGACTTCCAAAGCCACTGTAAAGTAAAAAATAATTTTGATTTCTACACACTATGTTGAAGTCGGGCGAGCCTGACACGTCAACTTTGCCTAATCTTTGTATACTTTACAGTGGCTTTGGAAGTCGGTTTTTTGGAATTTTTAGTACTTACCTATCATTCTATTTCAATGGTTGGGACTATGGTAGTCCCTGATATATGAGCTACCCTCCCTGAGCTACTGGTAGAGTCATGTATACCTAAGTAAGTAGGTACCTACCTGCCTAAAGCTTTACGTAAGTTAGAATAGTTAGATATTTTTTTCTTAATTCCCAGAATTCGGAACCATAACCTAAAACCTCGAATGATCGATTAAGTCTGCCTATGTAGTATGATCTTGATCATACAAAAAGTTCATAAAAATTGTCAACACAACAATGCCTCACGTGGTAATGGTGGCTTATAGGCTAGGCTTTACTGGTGAGAGGTGGTAGGTACCTAAAGCCTGTCAGTGTCGGAAACGCGCGATAACCGCACGCGCAATCGATTCGAATATCGAACGGATTTTCTTAAATATTTTTTTTTAATTGATGGGCTGTGGGATTCAAGTGAGTTGACAGTTTTGTATTTGTGTGATTTTGTCGGATTATTAAAGGTGAACTATGAATATTTTGAATTTCTAGTCCTATTGTTACGTACTGAAATTAGTAATTACTGAACTTAAAAACACGGAAAGTTTAAAATTATTTTGTAAAAATAATTAATTAATTTTAATGTAATAAACCTTACTCATTTAATAACCACTGAAGTTATAAACAGTGAAGTTTTAAATTATTTTTTTGAAAATGAATAATTAATTTTAATTAAATAAATCTCATTAATTTAATTATTGCTACCTGGTAAATTAATAATCGTTTAATATCACAGTCTATATCTAGTGAAAGCTGAGAGATTTAAACATCGAATGTGTTTTTTCAGTGAGGCAATTTCTCGTAACTTAACACACTATTTCGCATTATTAATAATTATTTGTTAGTTAAATAATATGTTATTTGACTACCTAATCTACCCACGGACAACCATACCTAATAATGAGCACAGTAATGAGCCTAATAATTATTATAAAACAAACATAACTAGGTCTAGAATGCCCTAGTTCTACCTAGATATTTTAAGAAAGTTCAGAAATAATAAAATAACGAATTTAGTTGATGATATAAAACTCTTATATTAAACCTTTTTTAACTTATAGGTAGGTAAACATTAAAGTACTCGTATAAGGGGATGGACGGGGTAAAACCACCTAAAACTTGCTAAAACTAATAAGCGGTTTTAGCTATTTGAGCTAGACTGACATAATAAATGAAAATCTTGGCGAAAAGATTTTCGCATAAGTAACGCCAAAATTGGGGGCGGATTATTGACTCTATAGAAGGAACATACCACCTAGTTCTCCGAAAATAAATTTTACTTTTACTTACTAAAACATAAAAACATACAACTAAGATAAAAATTAGAACCTAAATTACTCCGAAATCCAACAGGAAAAAAACTCAAGGAAAAACACTTAAGTACTGCGAAACGTTCGCCAGTCGTTACTGCTTTCTTAATATTTTTTATCAGCTTCGATCAGACACCGTGTTGCATAAACCGTACCTAACTAACTAGTTGCGAAATTAAAGTTTTCAACACCGGGTCAGGTTAGACAACTTAACCCAGACAAGATTTTACTCAGGAATCCTTTCGACCTTTGTTACCCCTCCACCTGTTTATCATTACCTATACCGGATTTTCTACCCCTATGTCGTCGACATTTCATTTACCTCTCTCTTTCTCCATCGTATTCCTCATTATTGAGGGTCGTGACCCCTTTCCATTAATCACGTTGGAGTTTTCTTGGGATAATAATGCGGTGGGTTCCCACGTCCTTCCGCATACTACTCGACTAAGTCTAACGTTTTGTAACGGTTATTATCAGATGTTAGTGCTAATAACCGGGATCGACTACTTAAAGTGCTCTCCTAGGCACGGAGGAAACGAAAAAGCCAAATTTGAACGTCACCCATCCAGTTACAGACTTGGGTCAACGTTGCTTAAGAATCGCAATCGATTGATATGGGTTGTCACGGCTAGGCCACTCGCCCCTCAACCACAGAATATGCCTCAACTACCTACAGTCTACACGCACGAAATGCTTAAACGCCATCATCCCTCACACCTAACCCAGAATATAATTATTATATTTTGTGTTAGATTTCAATTTCTTAGGGGTCGCCTGAAAATCAGCGCTGTTATGGTGTATCTATACACCACGCTGAGGCAATCCCCTTTTCGGAATTGTTTTTGTCACAGTGTAGTTTCTAAGTTGTGTCCTAATAATTTTGCGTTTTGTATTGTACCTTATCTGTGTCATTGATAGTTCCAAATAAAGATTTATTTATTTATTTATAAATTATACTACTTAAGTAGATACAACGCCTCACCCACATAGCTAGAGTTTTGAGTAAACTTATCAAGTAGCAACAATTACCTACTAAAGCTGGCAAAAAAGATGAATGAATAGGGTATATTTTTAAACATTTCAAACAAGAACGAATTGACATATTTTTAAGACAAGGCAAGTACATCCCAGGTAAGGTGGGTCCCGTGGTTCAAGTTTTTTTGGATTCCCGCGGGAACTCCTTATAGCTCAGGCTACTTGTGCAAACTATGTATGTATAACCCTAAAATAAAAAATGTAAAGCTGATTTTTGGCACAAGCGTTCCTTGGGGTCTCAGAAGTACTTCTTAGTGCTAGAAAATTATCTACAAAATAATATTATTTTAGTTCATTTCCATAAGACTAATAGATTTGGAGATATGTTAACCCTTTGTGCATGAAAAGAAAATATTTTGCATGTATGGCTTTTTGTAATGTAGTTTCTTGTAATTTCCATAAAAACAGATAAAGCTACAAAAATATTGTCTGAAGCAAAATGAAAGGCTATTAAATAAGCTATAAAATGATATTTAGTTTATTTTGATAAGAGTAATAGTTTTGGAGATATGCCTACCTATTGTGTAAGATAAAGAAAATAATATGCAAATATCGTGTACGTTGTTTTTAATTTTCGAAAAAAAAAAAAACAGAGTTAGGAAAAACTGATTGAAGCAATAAGAAACATAGTTAAATTACCTACAAAATAGTATTTAGTTAATTTTGAAAGCACTAATAATTTCGAAAATATACCTGTCATAGTTAACATGAAAGCAATATTTTTCAAAATTTTATATGTTTTCTGTAATTTCTAGAAAACTATTAGAGCTAGGCAAAATACTCCCAGAAGTAAAAATAAACACCATTTAACCATTTATAAAACCTGTGTTACTCTCCAACTATATCAACCTCTACCTAGTTATCTCCTCAACTATACCCATGCCAAAAATCTCGTCGATCCGTTGCTCCGTTGCGGCGTGATTAAAGGACCAATCAACAAACTAATAAACCAACAAACTAATAAACCAACAAACTAACTCAGTTTCGTATTTATAATATGAGTATGATGATTACAGTGCTTCACACAGCAGGTCAAAGGCGTCCAGAGCGCAGAGAGACGCAGGTTCAAATCCTGCCGGTTCCGTAATATACATCAAATTTTTGATATATATATATATATATTTAAGTACGTTTAACATGCTGCTTTTGTATATTCGTAGTGTACAATAAAGTATATACATACATACATACGTTTAGAAACTTTCCTTAGGTTAAATTGACCGAGCCAGGAATTGAACTCAATCTTCTACTCATACGATTACTGCGCTCACCACTGCGAATCTGAAACATATAGGTACTTACCTACTATGATAGAGCGTTCCTTTCGAATTCGTTTGGACTTGGCAGGCCTTCAAAGTTCAAACATCAGGGTTTGGTTGGTGGATTACTATTTTATAATATAGGCATCTAATCTGTATGTGAGTTTATATGTAGTTATTTATGTATTATTAGTGTATACCTATAGTTTAAGTAATGTATTATTAATGCATGTTTATCATTATTGTTGCACTTTCCCGCTCCTAAACGGGTTGTCGACCTGAAGTGTGAAGGAGATCAATTTTAGTGATAAAACCTGTGATAAAACCCCCCTTGCGTACGCGTCGTTCGTTTTCTGTTTTATATTTATAATTCAGTTCTATGCTTATGTGTGGCAATAAAGACTGTATCTATCTATCTATCTTATACTAACCCACTCGAGTAAAGATTCTGAAAATGTTTTTTAGTGCGAGACTTTAAAGAGATAACTTTCAAAATCGAAAAGTTCTAGAGCCGTGGAATTATGGATTTAAGCTGTAAGTAAGGCAACCAAAACTGTTCCCAGAGCCTTGTAAATTGTCGTATTTTCATGCTACTTAATAATATTTTACTAACCAATAAATAATAATCAATGGGAGATTATTATTTATTGGTCAGTAAAATATTATTATGTAAGTAGATACATAGACTAATATCATAATATCTAATGTCTGGGTCACAGTGAAACACCTTGAGAAATGGCTAGATTAAATACCAGTTTCAGTTCGATAGCTTAATTCAATATTATAAATCGGAAATTAATGAACAAGGAAAAGCGGTGTCGGTCGTCTGTCGGTCGATATGTCGGTAACGTCGGTAAGCCGCCACTGTCGGTAGATATAAGAGTTTGAACTTGAACTCAAAAACTGGTTCATTGTTAGAAAGAATCGGAAGCTTAAAGTTTTTGAGTTTTTGAGCGAGGCCTAACGAGCGTCATTTTGTAACTTTAATTATCTATTTCAGTTACCAACTTACTTTTGTTATTCTATCAACCTAAATTGCAAGGTTTTAAAAAATTACCTCTCCGGAAGGCATATTCTCTTTTGCCAGACAGCAGACAGACAGACAGACACTTTCCCTTTCAGACGATTCGTAATATTATATTATTATTACCCTTCCCAATTTCTCATGGTCAATCACTATACTTACTAATATAATGCGAAAGTGTATCTGTATATTTGTCTGTCTGTCTATTACCTTATCTTCGATATTTTAGAGAAATGAGATTTTACAATTGTGTATTGTATAGTGTCAACATCTCCTGCGGATTATAGCGAATTAAGCTTCTTGTCTAGCTAACTGCCTCGTTGATCTAGCGGTTAGCATAGTCGACTCGGATCACGAGGTCCTACTCCTGGGTTCGATTCCCGGTCGGGCAAAAAGTTGGAAGTTGGCGGTGTTTCACCCCGTGCCTCGGAGAGCACGTTAAGCCGTCGCGGTCTATCCCGGTTATTACCACTAACATGATAATAGTTGTTAAAGCCCGCCAACCCGCATTGGAGCAGCGTGGTGGGTCTAAGCTCAAATTCCCTCTCTCCTATGAGAGTGGAGGCCTGTGCCCAGTAGTGGGACGTTAATAGGCTGTAATGGTGGTGGTGGAAGCTTCTTGTTCTTAAAAAATAAGATGCGTCCCGGGGCCGGAAATGGGCTAATTTTTATCCCAAATAAACATAGAGTTCGGCAGTAAATTCAAAAACCAAAATCCACGCGGAAGTTTTTCATAAAATATCCTACAAAACTAAACCAATATTAGTAAGGAAACCCCAGATGGGGTCAATAGAAAATGTAGGTGTGAAATATTCAAATGTCGAACATATTATTTCCACTTGCAGGCTCCGTTATGCAATAGTTCTTATAATAATCTTGCGCAAGAGCTAAGGTTTGCCGCTCTAGTACCCTAGGAAAAAGCAGGAAATCAGACGTAGGAGGGATCCAACTCGTTCCATAGTACTTGTGTTGTTACGTAGCTGTAGTACTTCGATGTTTGGTCTGCATCGATTGATGCTGCGTGCTTAGGGCGAAAACGTACTACGAACCAGACAGGATAAAACGTTAGCGCAAAACGCAAAGCGCAAAACGTTGGAGGGGCATGGATGGACGTCCTGTCGCGCCAGTTTGTGCAGCTCTATAACGTAATCCATAAAGGGCACATGATGTTATGTAAACTGGGTTAAACTAAGCCCGATTTCATCGACGGAATTTATTAAAAATATCAAAAAAATGTGAAATTTATAAATTATCGTCTTACAGACGAAAGTTTAACCGTAAGGCTAAGTTGATAGAAAAACAAAGGTAAGTAATTAAAAATAGTAGATTATTAACGTTAAGATGTCGCGGGTGACGATTTAAATCGCGAGCGTAACGAAGGACTCGAGGTTTACTCCCGAGCGTAGCGAGGGTGTTAAAAACTTAAATCACGAGCGAAGCGAGGGATTTAAAACGAGTCCTGAGTGTAGCGAGGGATTTAAGTTCACCCAAGGCTAAGACAGCTTTATCACCGAGGAAAATACTCTACTTTTCGTACCATTTGCGAAAAAATTAACACAATAATAATATGAGATAAGCATTTATTAAAAATATTAAAAGATTTTTAGAACATTAACTTATTTATAAAAATAAATTAAAATAAACATAACGTTTATGTATTTGAAGAAAACAAAAACGCGGCAAATTCCTAGACTAATATTTTTTTGTCGGAAAAGCAAAGGCATCAAGCTCATACGGCCTCGTCGGTTTTCTTAATTTTATTTAATAATCATAACTGCATAACAAATGCGTATTCCTTTTTCAAAAAGATGTATAATGCTTTATATACAAACTCAATGGTGTAAACACAGATGTAGTTCAGTATAAGTATTCCAAATTTAAATCACATTCTCCCCCTAGAGGATGAATGAAATTCAGTACAATTTTCTTTCCCTGTTTTTAACAGATTAAAAATGACTATTGTTATGTTCGCTTTTTGTGGCATAGAATGTCACTTTTTTGAGCAAGTGGTACGAAAAATACATTTATACTACACCCGCTCGGAAAGTACCTTCATTCTTTTTTAAAAACGAGGTAGAAAGTACGTCATTGCTACAAACCAAATATGCGGGAGGGAAAGATGTATGAAATTTCATTTCTAACGTGCTAAGCGGGGAGAAAAACTATATGAAAATCCATTTCTAACGCGCTGTTTTTTTTTAATTTTAAGTAAATTAGGTATATGGACGTTGAGAATTTGGGTATGTCCTTATGGATATAATATTAGAAGCAGTTTCACCATATTTGACATACAAAAGTCAAATATGGTGGATGTCGATTGTCGATATCAATGTCGATTTTGATGGTCGATTGTCGATATCGATGTTGATTGTCGATATCGATGTCGTGGTTGGTTGTCAATATCGATGTCGATTGTCGCTATCGATGTCGATTGTCGATGTCGATTGTCAATGTCGATTGTCGATGTCGATTGTCGATATCGATGTCGTTATCGATGTAAGTAGATTGTCAACATCGATGTCGATATCTTTGTTGATTGTCGCTATCGATGTCGATGTCGATATCGAAATCTATATTGAAATAATCCTCAAAATTTACCTAGTCTAGTTTTGATAGTGAAGCTTCGAATGAAGCGACTCATATAATTATGATAGAACTTCACTTTGTAAGTTCGTTTAATCACTAATTATTATCGCTTATTTTCCTCGCAGGTGTAGTATAAAGCACTATGTATCACTCGGTAGAAAGTACGATTCCTACCTCGCGTGTATTGCGGCCCTTCGGCTACGCCTCGGGCCTCAAACTACACCCTCGGTAGTAATCGGTCACTTTCTCCCCTCGGTGAACAATGTACTATTTATTATGTATCTATTTTAGTGTAGAGCATAACAGTATAAACCTAGAAAATCACTCTCATTTGCCCTCGCTCCAAAGTCTGAAACTTTAAGCTTCCGAGTTTTTGAGTTCAAGTTCAAACTCTAATATCTACCGACATAAAATCGCGTTCCGATTTATATACCTTCCTAACTAATATTGAATTAAGCTATCGAACTGAAACTGGTTTTTAATCTAGCCATTTGTCAAGGTGTTTTACTGTGACCCAGACATTAAAATATTAGTCCAGTTAACCGATAAATAATAATCAATAGGAAGTAAGCATGACAACACTTTAGGAACAATAAAAGCCGTGGTATCGTTGGACCCGGTAAGAAAATACATAGTTACTTCCGCTATTATTTAAAAAAAAATTGAAAACCAACTTAAAAAAAATACAAATTTGTTAATTTCGTGAGTGGGATTGGAGGTTCAAATGACATGTATGTTTCAATCACGCCAGAACGGCTGAACGGATCTGAGGTGCGATTATCGGTCTCGTACATACCTAAACGTATGAGAATGGATACACGAAATTGAGCTCTAATTCGATGCTATTATGGTTTATTTTACTTTGGAGCCGAACTTTGACGATTTGATCGACAATCCTTACATAATTGCACCTCTGGATCAAATTTGGCAAAGAGATAGATTATAGTCTGCGCTTAGGCTACTTTTTATCCCAGAAAATTAAAGAGTTCCCGCGGGAACCAAAATCCACGCGGACGAAATCGCAGGCATCAGATAGTTTGCAATAAAATTGATTGATTGTTTACGACGCGACTCTTTTCCGACTGAGCTACTGAGAGCTACCAGTTCAACACTAATTATTAAAATAATTACTGTTAAACTCACAGATACTGTCTCTCTCCATCTAGAATTTTTCCAGTCCCGTCCAAAAAGAATTAAGTCCTAAAAATAGTCTGGCGGACTAATAGTCAAAGTAACTCTTATGGAGCCGCACACACAAGCGGATGGACAAGACGTCGTTCCCGTATGGAAAACATATACCATGAACTTTTTCCTATACTAAAGTGGAGATTTTCCTCGCGTGCTTGTTAGTTGTTAACTTGTTACGTCTTACAAATACATAAGGTCGACGGCTTTCAAGTTTCACATACATACCGAAAAATATTGCCCACTCAACATTGTTGTTGTGTTGTACTATTTTTCAGAGAACATTGGCAGTATGCTTATAATAATTACTTAAAAATAAATATCCATAAACTTAAACCACGCGGACGGAGTCGCGGGCAACAGCTAGTTATTAAATAAAGGATCTCCCAAAATTCGAATATCCACGTCCCCTGCTAGTTTATGTTGAATAACCATTTTAAACTATCAAACTTTGACGTCACAATACAAAATTTCAGTAAAATACCATACTTTTTCAAAAAAGTTGCTGATTTGACTAGTTGTCAAATATCCAATTTTATTTAAAAAAAAAATTGCTATCAACAATTTTGCAACAACTGTGACTGAAAGAAAACCCACCAAATGAGTTTTCTTTGCAACTGGGTCTGGGCCTCACTCTACGCCTGTATATTGTGTGGTATTTTCACGATATGATGATAATTAGTTAAATTGACATAACTTTTGATTTATTTACTTTTAGTAACCCAATTGCAAAATGGACGAGCCAATCTCAAGAAAAATACCATTTTTTTTATCCATAGCACCGAGTAGTAAACCTTGGTTGTATGATCTGTGACTTCAAGTTTGCCTTTGACTGCGATCTCACCCGATGGTTAGTAATGATGCAGTCTAAGATGGTAGCGGATGGTACTGGCTTGCAGCTACGTTATTTTTTTCCGTGGTGTCACCTGAATAAGGGTTCCGGCTGAAAATCAGCGCTGTATGTTTTTGTGCTTGCACTAGACATGCAGCATTATACTGAGCCTGGACCATTTTTCGGGTTGTGCCATACGTAATGCAGTTCATTCCTACGCCACTTTCCTGTAATATAGATAATATTTATCTTCTCTAGATATATATACTGTTTAGATTTCGTAGACTGATTGTATTGCAAATTACAATCCATACTTAATATTATAAATGCGAAAGTGTGTCTGTCTGTCTGTCTGCTAATCTTTCACGGTCCATCTGTTCAACCGATTTTGATGAAATTTGCTATAGGGTAGGGATAGTTTGTATCCCGGGGAAGGTCATTAGCTACTTTTTATCCCGGAAAAGTTCCCGCGGAAATCGAAAAACATTAATCCGCGTGCATCATCTAGTTGCACATAAGTATGCATTACAAAAGGAAAAAGAATATGTCGTCAGTATAAGACAAATAGCAGGCAGGATACGATTTCAGAACAGGAAATATGGAACATATTAAATAATCATAATAATAAATATTTTATACGTTTATTAAATCATATTGCAAGGTGGTAGTTAGTAGGTACTTTTACTTTTAATTGAGTGACCACATAGCCATGCCATAGAGACCATAGAGTGACACGCCTAGGAGAATATACGGCTTCATAATTATTGTGATGTGAGAAAGTGATTTTATGAGTTTGACAGCAGAGGAGGAGAGACACTCATTTCTACAATTGACATACTAAACAAAATACTTAAACAAAACTTTTGTATCGACAATCTAGAATGATGGCAACGTTAAGTACATACAGTTATATCTAAGGGTCCTGAGTTGAGAGAATTACTCAGATATTTGCCTTGAGAAATCATGGTCATGGACCATCGTCAGGTTCAGTCCGTCTTGCTGAATGCGAGTCAATGTTATAGTCACTAGACCATAGACTTACTGTCAACTCTAGCGGATGCTTGGACGTGCCCTCTATACAGTGAATCTGATTTGGATTCGTTATACGATCAAATTCAATTTACATGGTCTGTTATACGCGATCATTGATTTTGATGTAATTTTGATCGCATATTGTGTTTTTGACGACCTCCGTGGCGCAGTGTGTAGCGCTGTTGCCTTAACGTGCGGAGATTCTGGGTTCGCTGCCCGGCAGGGTCAATTTGGGAATTCATAATTTCTGAATTTTCCCTGGTCTGGCCTGGTGGGAGGCTTCGGCCGTAAATAGTTAACACCCTACCGATAAGGCGTGCCGCCAAGCGATTTAGCGTTCCGGTACGATGCCGTGTAGGCACCAAAGGGGTATGGGTTTAATATAACTGCCATGCCCCTAACAGGATAGCCCGCTACCATCTTAGACTGCATCATCACTTACTATCAGGTGAGATCGTAGTCAAGGACTAGCTTGTAGTGGATAAAAAAAATTAGATCGATTAACAGTGTACGAACATTTCATTCTATTGAATCTTGTTTTGAAATCCCTTGGTTTGCCCCAATGGTCCGGGTATTTATGCTGCATGAACCATTGTAAATCGTATCTTTGATTTAGTGAAAGGGGTTCTTTTTATTGCGTACTGCCAATGTTTACTAATAAAAATGTATATTGCAGGCTTCACTCAATTATATTGAGTGGAGCCTGCAATAGTTTTCGGTATGTGAAAGCTGTTGACCTTCCATTTTTGTGGGAGGCGTCATACTCAAGCAAGGAAAAACTTATAAAATTTTAAAATCCCCCACAAGTTTAGCCCTTGACTGCTATCTCAACTGATGGTAAGTTACGATGCAGTCTAAGATGGTAATGGGCTAACATGTAAGGGGTACGGCAGTTATATTAAACCCATTTCCGAAAAAATTGTGAATTGTGATATAATTATGTCTCATATCTTGACGTCCCTAAAATATGGATTACTAGCAGATACCCACGACTTCGTTTACGACTTCGAAATAAGTTTTTTATATTTCCACTGAAACTCCCAAATTTTTCGGGTTAATAGGTATATATAATATAACCTAAGACACTCACAAATAATGAGGCTTTCTATTGGTACCAGAATTTTTAAAATCGGTTCAGTAGCTCCAGAAATTACCCCCTACAACGTCACAAACTCACAAACTTTACCTCTTTATAATATTAAGTATAGATTATAATTCTATAACACGACATTTTAAAGTATAAAAGCGCCCCAGTGCTTTTTGACACACAAATGGACAGACGGACTGGACATAACTAGATGTCGCCTTAAAATTGTAAAAACCGTTAGATTATAACCTATCTCGCGAGAGTGTAGACTGTCGAAAGATTACAATTTAACGCATTATTTTTCGGTAGATTGTAATCTGTTAGGTATATTAACCGAATAGAACCTAAGTGCCTGATTATTTATGTCGAACCCTAACCTATAACCTACAAATACAATGAATATTTCAAAAATTAACACTCAGAACATAGAACGGTTCACAATCTGTCGACAGTTTACAATCTATCGAGATAAAAAGTAAAAAGCGTTACGGTTTTTGCAATTTTACGGTGACATAGATATAACGTTCTTTGTTTTACCACAGAATAGGTAATACTACGTTGTATTTACTACGGAATTCTAAGAAAGAGGAATTTCAACTCAATGCCTAGTTGGTAAGTGCGGGTATAGCAATTATTTTACTATTGACTTAGTTGTTTGATTGGTTTTCGTCCCCCAGGAAATAAAAATAGATTGCATAGAGCTTTCATTGTTTTACTTTTGTGCTTTGTGATTAATTTTCAAAAATAAATATTTAGCCATTTACCAAGAAATTAAAAAAAAATATACATATAGGTTACTAGCTGATGCTCACGACTTCGTCCGCGTGGAATAAGTTTTTTGAATTCACACGGGAACTACTTAATTTTCCGGGATAAAAAGCCTGTGTCACTCTCCAGGTCCTCAACTATACCTCATCATCATCATCATCATCAACCGACAGACGTCCACTGCTGGACATAGGCCTCTTGCAAGGATTTCCACACGCCTCGGTCTTGCGCCGCCTGGAACCAGCGGCTCCCTGCGACTCGCCTGATGTCGTCCGTCCAGCGAGTGGGGGGTCTGCCAACGCTACGCTTCCCAGTGCGAGGTCGCCATTCCAGCACTTTGGGACCCCAACGTCTGTCGGTTCTTCTAACTATGTGCCCCGCCCATTGCCACTTCAGCTTCGCAACGCGTCGAGCAATGTCGGTTACTTTCGTTCTTCTGCGAATCTCCTCATTCCTGTACGCTTACTCCGAGTTTTTACATTGCAAATACGATTGATCGACGTGAGAGCTCACCTCACCAAGTGTTAAAGTAAAATGAACCTTAATAGCATTGCTTTAGAGCTCATTTCATCATTTCGTGTATTTATTCAGAGCCAGCGCTCCAAACGCTGAATTTGTGACTTTAAAGCAAGAGCTTTTGGGTCCATTTTTCTTTGACCGTTCGCTTACACTTGGTGAGGTGAGTTCTCTCGTCGATCAACCGTATTTGCAATGTAAAAACTCAGAGTAAGCGTACTTATTTGATCGCGCAAAGAAACCCCGAGCATCGCTCTCTCCATCGCCCGCTGAATGACCTTGAGCCTACTATACCTACTCATGCACAAAAATCACGTCGATACGTTGCCCCGCTGCGGTGTGATTGAAGGACAAACAAACTCACTTTCGCATTTACTATCATGATTATATTATTCTTCGTTGAAGGGCTTTCGAAAGGGTCAATCAACATTTCGTTAAGATGTCGATTACAAATTCGACACCGGATACAAGTTTTGCAATAAATTTCCATTGCCTAAGATTGATTGCTTAGGATAGACGGAATACGTCTACTAAGTATGTTTCGTATTTCACTAATTAAAGTTGTGTAAAGTGTGAACCTATCTTAACTTACTTATACCTACTACACTTCCTCTATGTATTTATCCTAGCAAGATCTTACCTAACTAGGAAATGCAACCGAATATATCGATAATTGGATACCATAAGAAATGCGTTAGCCAGCATTGATTTTAAAAAACAGCCCAATAAATCAGGAAGAATATTATCTTAATAAATAACTTTCGGAACAAAATATGATATTTATTTCAGAACGATAGCTGAAAGTAATTTAAAAAACCACGACATTTCAATTTTCCGAAAACTTTTAGAGGTCGTTCACAAAAAAGAGGTATTATCCAGTAAGTAAACCAAGTTAATTTGGCGATGTCTTCTAAGAAACGAGTAAATATTAAATATTTGACAACATTTTTAGAGTTTCGCTTCGTCGTCGTCGGTCGAAGAACGCTGTGCTAACAATATTAAAGTATTATGTCATTACACATTTTAATATCGTGATATTTATGGTATTTCTGGCTTTTTTCTATGGAGATACTCAAACAATAAAATAATATATTATAACTGCTATAGTTACAAAAAAAAAGTGTGTGTGTGTGTGCAATTCACACACGGCAGAAATGAAACCACAGGTGAAACTTCAGAAAAGTAGCCTACGCCTAGCCCATAAATATAACTTGTATTCTATCTCATTCTCTCGCAGGCTAAATCCTATTATGGACATGTTTATCTCTTTTCTGTGTGTGTGTCGCTTTTTCATTTCATCGAATTTTCAAATCATAACGATTCTTAAGCAGTGTTATTTCAATAATAACTTACATAATTAAATCCTATGTCCCCCTTCAAGTCCTATGTACCCTTCGGAGCAGAGGGGGACATGGAACTCTCTTCAAGACTCTCCTCGCTCTCATAGGACTCTCTCCTCTTCTCCAAGCCGTTCTATCGGACGCCTTATGGTTCAGTTCACCTCACGTCCAATCTGCTTGCACGAAACGTTTTTACTCGACGATTCTGAACCGAACCGCTAGGATGTGGAACACCCTCCCAGCGCACGTGTTTCCTGCCACTTACAACTTAGGCACCTTCAAGGCAAGAGTGAATAGGCATCTTCTAGGCAAGCGCGATCCAACGTAGACCTCATAATTGCTTTGCAATAAGCATGGTTGTCGTCAAGCGCAAGCCTATCTCCAAATATAAAAAAAAGACGTGAGGCCGATCTATTTCAACTCATCGTGAGGCCGATCTATTTTTAACCGACTTCAAAAAAAGGAGGAGGTTCTCAATTCGTCGGAATCTTTTTTTTAATGTATGTACCCCGATTACTCGAAGATGCCTGGACCGATTTTGAAAATTCTTTTTTTGTTTGAAAGGGTATACTCCCAAGGTGGTCCCATATAAATTTGGTGAAGATCTGATGAAGATCTTCGAAGACAGATGTTCCCCGAGATCTTCGAAGACAGATGTTGCCCGATTACTCGAAGACGCCTGGACCGATTTGGAAAATTCTTTTTTTTGAAAGGGTATACTTTCCAGGTGGTCCCATGGTCATTAGGTCTGATAATGGAATCCTGGGGAAATCAAAGGAACTTAAATTTTATAAGGACACGAACCCAGATAGTTATTAGGTACAGGTCTGTCTACCTTTCGAGAACCTATTTTTTTTTTTTTTAATATATTTTTAGTATAGTATACCGCCAAGTTTGCTTTGGCCGTACACGTTTCTTTATATTCAATGTACTCTGTGGTTTCTTTTGCCTTGAGGGTTCCAAACTAGCGCCTGCTTGGCCTGGGTACCTGACTATGTTATGGTCAGGTGCTCGACGCAGAGTATGCCCAATCCAGTCCCAGTTTCGGCGTAGGATTTGTACGCGTACGGGTTGTTTTTTATATATGTACTTCTTTTTTTTTAACTACTACAAGTTAGCGCTTTACTGCGGTCTTACCTGATGGTAAGTGATGATGCAGTCTAAGATGGCATGGCAGTTGTATTAAACCCATACACCTATTCGGTTTCTACACGGCATCGTACCGGAACGCTAAATCGCTTGGCGGTACGTTTTTGCCGGTAGGGTGGTTACAAGCCACGACCGAAGACTCCCAACAGGCAAGACCCGGGAAAATTCAGAAATTATAAATTCCCAAATTGAGCATGCCGGGGATCGCACCCGGGACCTCCGCACGCTCAACACTCGCCACATAGGTCGTCAAAACACGGAACACGGAGGTTGTTCATGGCATAGTAGGTAATACGGCCAAAATGTCCTCAGAATATATACTACGCTACGACTACGACTGATAAATACGATTTTATGTGGAAGGATTGTGAAAGCCTAGTGCAGGTATAAATGTTCGGTCTTCTGTTTAGGTGGACCGGCTCGATCCTTGGGCACGCACTGACTAACTAAATATTAATAAATACTTAGATTTATGTGGAAGGATTGTGATAGCCTAGTGGTATGGATGTCCAGTCTTCTGGTTAGGTGGTCAGGTTCGATCTTTGGGCACGTACTAACTGACTAACTAACTAACTAATTGTTTTTCTTAGTTTCGTTTTAAGCATGTTATAACGGAGAAGGAAAACATCGTGAGAAAACCGGCATGCCCCAAAGTTCTTCATGTTATTATCAAAGCCAATAAAGCTGGAAGAAGTTAGAATAGTTAGAAAAACCGACAGACGTTGGGGTCCCAAAGTGCTGGAGTGGCGACCACGCACTGGGAAGCGCAGCGTTGGCAGACCCCCTACTCGCTGGACGGACGACATGGCGAGTTGCAGGGAGTCGCTGGTTCCAGGCGGCGCAAGACCGCGGCGTGTGGAAATCCTTGCAAGAGGCCTATGTCCAGCAGTGGACGTCTGTCGGTTGATGATGATGATGATGAATAAAGCTGGATCCCTTTCTGCTTAATAACAAAATTGTAGGGGGTTTCTTGGGATTAAAATGCGTCGAACTTTCAGATCCATCGCGTAACTGTGCAATATTTTTGTATGTATGTAATTAGGTACTTTATTGTCTCGCTAATGATGATAAGTTTACGCCTGAGCACACGTTCTCGTAAGATGGTAAATTGTGAGGTAACATGCTAATCAGTCGTGTTAATCTGTTGTACAGCCACGCCCCTTATTATGTTCACAAATAAAAAATTAAAAAGGGCCAAGTGCATGTCGGGCCACGCGCAGTGTAGGGTTCCGTAGTTGACACAATTCAATCACACTTCACAATTTACAAAGTCACAATTTTCAGGCAATTAATACGTTGGTCGATCTTAATTATCATCACTCGTCAACTTTTAAAGTCTACTTAGCTGTCATAGTTTTCTTTTAACTTCGTTAAATAGATTACTTCCATGAATTTTTTCACATCTCCAGAAACAACCGTTTAACTGGCAGAGGAGCGGACACTTGACTCTAACAAAAATTTGCAAACCCTTTAAGGGATCCCTGAATCGAAAAGTGGTTTTTCCACACCCCCGCCATTTATAAAAGAACTATCCATGGTACCCCACGTATGTAATAAAACTCCACCAGGCGGAGGGACGGACGGTCATGGCAAAACGATAAGGGTTCCTTCCTTGTTGACTACGGAACCCTAAAAATGGCGTAATGAAATAACTAAGCTTTTTTTTATTACACTGCAAGTTAGCACTGGGCTGCGATCTCACCTGATGATAAGTGCTGATGCAGTCTAAGATGGTAGCGGGATAACCTGTTAGGGGTATGAAATAACCGGTTTTTACACGGCGTTGTACCGGATCGCTTGGCGGCACGTCTTTGCCGGTGGGGTGGTAACTAGCCACAGCCGAAGCCTCCCACCAGGCCAGAACAGACGGAACCCTACAAGCGTAGTACGCCCGTACACATTTCGGCTATATTTCGTGTTGTGAAGCCGAGCGGGCGTGATCTCGGAATACGTAATCGAGAGCCGTGTCAGTGTGTCAAGCATTACGCACGTTTATTTACACCTCGTTTGTGACTGTGGTAACGCCCTTTTCACACTGATTTTGTGTTAATAACTAAACTATTTAATATGTTTATGTTATATCCATGCTTTCATATTTAATCCGTACTAATACTATATCTATACTAATCTAATCTATATCTATAGGTACTAATATTATAAATGCGAAAGTGTGTCACGGTCTGCTACGCTTTAACGGCTCATCTTTTCAACAGACTTTTTGTTCCGGAAAATTAAGGATTCTCCGGAATAAAAAAAAAACTTAATCAACGTTATCCCAAGTCGGTAAAATTATTATGGTCTATTAGAAAATGAAAAACTAAGATAAGTTTTTCATTTTCCAAACGTAGGTCACGTTGAACGAGTGGTCTACTGTCTACTAAGTACCTAGTTGAAGTTCTACCTTGGATGGTAAAAAAAAAAAATTGCCAGTCATAGGGACTGCCGATAAAAGTGAAAACGAATTTTTTTTCTTAAAACTATGAAAATATAAACCTTAACACTAAGGCATTCAAGTTTAATTTAGAATGTAGTATATTTTTATGTTCGCGAGCATGTCGGTCACGGTCACGGGAATCTAAATTTTTACCCCCTACCAAAAAGTGCTCAACGCGCCTACAGAAGGTTTACACTTCAATATAAATTACCAAAAAGTGCTCAACGCGCCTAAAGCAGTTTTACACTTCAAAAACCTTTAGATAAATATCTGTTATACTCACTGCAGCTTTCAATATAATTAGCTAATACGTCCGTAATAACAACAATTTGAGTCAATGCAATATTGTAATGCTTCAATCATAAATTTTGTAATAGAGATGCTAGATGGAAAAAAATGTTACCGTCATTTAGTTTAGCAATATGAGCTGTTGTAACCCGGGATTTCTACACAAACTTACTTTCTTGGTAATATAGCTTTTTTACTCAGCCGTTAAAAATATTACCATTTGAAGGTAATTAACAAGATTTACTGCGTTTGAAGGTAATTACTATAAGATTTACTGGAAATGCATTAGGAAATACATACATTTTTTAGGGTTCCGTTGAGGTATCAAGAAGAAAAAGGAGTACTCGTCTCACAGCACAAGTATACAAAAAAAAATTGGCAGTTATAGGGACGATAGAAGTGAAAACGTATATTTAAAATATATATATTTTTTTAATTATTTTAAATACTTATTCGTTTTTTTTAATTTATTTTCTGGTGCCACTAGTTTAGTTTAGCTCCTTTTGGCCGTTATATTATGTAAGCCAGGTATTTCACAGCTGATTACGTGTTGATAAGACATTCTTTCTAAAGAGTTTATATTGTGTGGTGGTTGTACATATACGGAACGCTTTTGTGCGCGAGTCTGACTCGTGCTTGACCGGTATTTTTTGCACTACAAGTCAGCAACCTCTATCTATCTATCTATGCAGTCTAAGATGGTAGCGGGCTAATCTGTTAGGGGTATGGTAGTTATATTATCAACCCTAAACGGTTTCTAAACGACATTGAGCCCGAACACTAAATCGCTTAGTTCCCAAATAGATCCTGCGTGGGTCGAACCCGGGAATTCCCATATAAAAGACCACTGCGCTCACCACTGCGGCAGGGAGGTCGTCAAGGATATTATTACCTACCTAAGTACTCAACATATTATTATTTAATAGATGATGCCCACGACTTCGTCCGCGTGGCTTGGATAGCATGGATTCAGTTCTTTTTAATTCCCGCGGGAACACTTTAATTTTCCGGAATAAAAAGTATGTCTTCCTGACTTCGTCCGCGTGGACTAAGTTTTTTTCGATTCCCGCTGGAACTCCTCAATTTTCATGAATAAAAAATATCCGTCCTTCCCGGATGTAACCTACATCTATACCAAATTTCATCAAAATCGGTGGAGTAGTTGGGCCCTGAAAGCTTAGTAGCCAGACGGACACACTTGCATAAATTATAATATTAGCATGGATTAGTATGAATATCCTTCGGGAATACCTAGAAATGTAGCAAAAATCTTGGGCGATGTTTAAACTTGAAGTTAACACGAGAACCGAAGCAAGATGATTTCGAGTTTAATTAAAATTATATAACACCTAAATGGAAAGTGAATAACCATCTAGGTTATGGGTACAAAAAGTGACTGAATTAACCTCGTTTTCACGAAGTGTTATCATTTTTAATATCCATATACTGCATTCTCGTACGCAGTTGGTCAAGATTAAGTGGGATTAAATTTGCTTAATTACTTGTGTCTACTTACTTTTTAGGGTTCCGTACAAAAAAGCCTCCGTTCTCTCAAAAGAGCAACCACCGAGTTTCTTGCCGATTCTTCTAGGTAGGCCGTGCCTGGCATTCCGAACCAGTGGTAAATTCACTCGACTATTCAAGAGCACTTGTTAAAAGTCTATTTGAATAAAAATATATGATTTGAATGGATTAGTCTGTCCGTCCGTCCGTCTGTCTGTCAGAGGGCTGTATCTCATGAACCGTTATTGGTAGACAATTGAAATGTTCATAGAATGTGTATTTCTACGACGAGAGATGAGTGGCCCTGTTGTGACAACAACAACTGTTTGTGACAAATATCTGTCGATTGCGGATGTTAAGCAACGTTGACCCAAGTCGGTAACTGGATGAGTGACTGAGTTTGTAGGTTCAAATTTGGCCTTTTTGTTTCCTCCAAGCTTGAGAGAGCACGTTAAGCCATCGGTCCCGGTTAATATCACCAACATCGATAACTTAAGAGTTCAAATACTTTTAGTCGAGTGGTATGCGGAAGGTCGTGGGAACCCACTGCATTATTATCCCAAGAAAACTCCGCCATAATCTGCCATACCACATAACTGGAAAGGGGTCACGACCCTTATTAATAAGCAATACGACGCAGAGAGAGAGAGAGAGAGAGAGGGAGAGAGAGAGAGAGAGAGGGAGAGAGAGGGAGAGAGAGAGAGAGCGGGAGAGAGATAGGGAGAGAGAGAGAGTGTATTTCTATTGCCGCTATAATGACGTG
The DNA here is from genome assembly GCA_923060345.2 of Erebia aethiops. Classification (NCBI taxonomy): domain Eukaryota; kingdom Metazoa; phylum Arthropoda; class Insecta; order Lepidoptera; family Nymphalidae; genus Erebia; species Erebia aethiops. The sequence continues at coordinate 20,665,210 of OV281080.1, read as the reverse complement.
ACGCAAATGGCATATAGCTCGCGTGCTAATAATGCGTAGATAATAATGCTTTTAAGACTTTGATGGGACTACCCCGCTTCTGCAGCGCATTAGGAATGTTTTCAAATACTCGACTTGATTGCTTCTTTGCAATCATGTGTAAAAGATGGGCATCCCTGTAGGGCTAGAATGCGCACGAGTAAAATTATGTCTTCCCGTTATCTCTATTTTTCTACCGAAGCTAACATGATTACACATATGACTTGTCTCGTTACGTCAAAAGTAGTGATAAAAGTAATATCTCTTATCTGCGGTATTTTCCTCTACGAACCTTGTTCCTCCTTGCCCGTTCTACCGCAGAACAGCGAGAAACCGTTTGCGTTGGCATCATTATGTGGTTGATGTCCAATCTGCCCGCACGAAACGTTTTTGCTCGACGTTTCTGATCCGAACCGCTAGGATGTGGAACACCCTCCCAGCGCACGTGTTTCCTGCCACGTCTAACTTAGGTACCTTCAAGGCAAGCGTGAATAGGCATCTTCTAGGCAAGCGCGTTCCAACGTAGACCTCATCATTGCTTAGCACTAAGCATGATTGTCGTCAAGCGCAAGCCTATCTCACAATATAAAAAAAAAGAACCCTTAAATGCCGACTATTTTTTGCTCGTAGTATAACGGAATTTGTGTATGTTACGAAAAATTTGCCGGCAGCGACAACATCTCTCTCTCGTCGCGAGACATTATCTCGTTGTGCGCATTATAAGCCTGCGTCAGGTGTGGGATAGCGCCAACGGAATCCTAGGCATGATGGCCCGCAGGCCAGACTGCTGCTATGTGAACCGTAGCTGCAGGGTTTCAGCTGGTCTAGAAACCATGTAGGAAAATCTTGTCTGAACGTGGGGGGACCCGGGTTCGATTCCCGGCAGGGTCAATTTGGGAATTAATTTCAGAATTTTCTCTGGTCTGGTCTGGAGGCTTTGGCCGTGGCTAGTCACCACCCTGCCGGCAAAGACGTATCGCCAAGCTATTTAGCGTTCCGGTACGATGCGGTGTAGAAACCGTCTAGAGAATGGGTTTAATATAACTGCCGTACTCCTAACAGGTTAGCCCGCTACCATCTTAGACTGCATCGTCACTTACCATCACGTAAGTTTACCAAGACACTAATATTATCCTTGTCGTGATAAGTCGTGATTAAACTTAAAATGTATAATATTAACCACGCAACTTAAGTGCTATAAAGGCAATTTGCCATCTAAGTTATCCAAACGTATCTGCGGATATACTAACGACATGTCACCCGATAAAATGTTGCCTCTACCCTCGAGAATACTAACCCTATTCCTCGAGTAAGACAAAGAATCTTATACTGATTATTATAAACGGGAGTGTGTTTGTTTGTTAGTTTTTCCTTCAATCACGCAATGGAGCTATGGATCGAAGTGATTTGTACATCGGTATAGTTGAGAACTTGGAGAGTGACATAGGCTAGGCCAGGGCTTCCCAAACTTATTTTAACTGTGACGCCCTTGGGAAGTTGCCATATTATTGCGACGCCCTGGTCTTCTTGCCATACCATACCTACTAGTAACTAGTTGTAGTTCTAGCCTACTAACAATTTGTCAGAAAAACTCCAAATAGCATCTAAATATTTATTAGAAAATAAAGAACAAAACATAAAAACAAAAATGAAAGCAAACAAAAAAGACAAAAAGCAAGCACACCCTTTTTTATCTCTTTTTGTTTGGTATTAATGAGAAGGATGTGCTTGCTTTTCTGAGCATAGTTTCTCAAAACGAGGCTCAAGTTTCGAAATTGCCACTCTCGTCTCGGTCTCTAAATTTATTTTCGATCTGTACTTGTTCTTAATTACTGCAACTGCAGAGAAACCTGTCTCGCACATGTATGATGTCGCAAATGGTAATAAAACCCTCAATGCTGCAGTGCTGATGGAACGATATTCTTGATAAACTGAGCTCCAAAATTCAAGTAGCTTATCCTTGTTGTATTGGAGCTTAAGGCTGGAGTCACAGGACAATTCTATTAATTGTTCTTCTTCTGCTGTCGAAAGTGTTGATGGTGGAGTCGACTGGAAAGGGTTTCTAACCCAGTCATATTGCTCCAGATTTTCGGGAAAATATTTTTCAAAATGTTCGCTCAAAGATGACAAGTGCTGTGTAAATATAATTTTTAAAGAGGGATCGAGGATTTCTGTCGATTTTTCTTGTAGAATGCCTTGTAAAGCAGGGAAACAGTCAGAACTTACTTGATCTTCTTCTAATTTTCTTTTCCATAAGAGCAACTTCTTTTGAAACCCAGTGATTTACCCAGAACCCGCCACATGTGATTCATCCCAAATCACAATGCGGCGCCGGGCGCGGCGGGCGGTCGCATCGACACAGACGGCCAACCTAAGTATTTAGATCGCCTCACGACGCCCCTGGGATAGTACCGCGGCGCCCTAGGGCGTCGCGACGCACAGTTAGGGAAGCCCTGGGCTAGGCAATCTAATACTTACTCTCCGTAGCAGCTTGAAGCTGGTAGTTTTATACAGCTGTTAGTAAAGCTAGTACGAAGAGCAATTGATCCTGCGACTGATTTCTCTCCGCTCATGTCGGATTGTCTTCCCAATTTACATCGTATAACACAGCTGTAGTATTATCTCTGTATCTATTTAGGCATAGTTACTCTTTTTTCTTCTATAAAATCGTGCGTAGATGGATAGTATTTTGCGATTGGCTGCCATAGGCAAATTTCGGTCAGAAAAGGCCGAAACTCGGACATATTCTAATAATCCTCCATACAAAAAGTTTCTAGTGTGTTCCTACGTTTAAAATACGTTGCCAAAATTATCTTAACCACGTCACGACTTTCACTAGATGTTATAATATTGTTTTTTTTTGCAGGTCTACTCGAGAACGGTGCATTCTTAAGACAGTCAGTGTAAGTGGAGTTACAGTGTTAGTGACTGTTACAGTGAGTTTGGTAATAAAAGTGAATTGTGCAGTGTTGCCAGCTACACAGCGGTCCCCGTTTCATCATGGTAAGTTCCGGATTTATAGCACCTTTTTTTAATTTTTTTAATACGAATCCTTTAGGAACAGATACTGAGGTTAAACTTACAAAGAAAAGTAAACCGTTACTTACGTTAAAATGATTGCAATCACCTCTGATTGGTTAACGCTCTTCCATTGGCCAAAACCCATTGACGCAGCAAGGATAACAAAAATATTACCTGACTTCGCTCGATTTTATTCAATGTTCAAACTTCTATTTTACCCCCTTAGCAGTTAAGCACCATGGTCCTGACAGGTTAGCCCGCTACCATCTTAGACTGTATCATCACTTACATTTCATCATTTACATTATCAACCCTTCTTAGCGGACGCCGTAGTCATATCTGCTATTAGCCAAATTTTAGCTCTATTCGTTCAGTGGTTTTAGCTGTGCATTGATAGATTAGTCAGTCACCTTTCCTTTTTATATAACACTCGCGTCCGCGTGGAATATGTTCATTAATTTCCACGGGAACTCCTTATTTTTCCGGGATAAAACTTCCTTTGTCACTATCCAGGTCCTCAACTATACCCATGCAAAAAATCTGATTGATCCGTTACTCTGTTGCGACTTGCGACGTGATTGAAGGACAAACGCACTTTCGCATTTATAATATTTGTATGATTTAGAGACTAGCCAAATGATAACGTAATAATACCTACTCGTAGAATTTTAATTCTAGTTTAAATAATTAACCAACACTCAAGGAACTCTTTTAAGTAAATACGTTCTCGGAACTATATTATCTGTGTACAATGTCAGATTTAAGATTTCCGTTCTGAAAATATTTGGTTTTAAAGTTATACTGGCTCAAGATATATATAATTCAAACTAAGTAACGCCTACGACTTTATCTGCGTTGAATAAGTTTTTTAAAACGCCCGCAGGAACTCTTGATTTTCCGGGATAAAAAAAAGCCTGTATGATCACACAAGTTATATCGGTTCGAATTACAGTTCACCAGAATCAGTTGTAAAGATGGAACGTGAAAGCATAACAAATAAACGAATGAACAAACAAACTTCGTTTGTATTGGAGACGCTCATGAGCGCTTGAATTTAACACCATCGGATAGCAAAATATAAAATTTTATACGAATAGGTACTACATCATCATCCCAAAAAACCTCTATCAAATAAAAATATTTAAAAAAAATGCAGGGACATGGGTACATTTAATAGATCATATAGTGGTAATTTACATATTATACTTCCATAGAATGGTGTGTAAATTGTTAGTTTTTTTTAAAAGTATAATCATTATATAATTAAAAAGGAAAGGGGTCACGACCCTCAGTAATGAGGAATACGTTGCAGAGAGGTATAACCTGTGGTATAACATGGTCTACGCAGTTCAATGCAAAGCCGATTGCTTACTTACATGCAACTTCGAATCTGTAATAATGCAATCTCTCTAATGGATTATTCTCAATATGTGATATATAATCCTATGTAGAATTACATAATAGTACATACCATCAGAACAAGTGACGTTACGCGATGCGGAAACGTACTACGGCACGGACCACGTACTAACGGTCAAAGTTTTAATATAACTAATGGACATTACACTTTAGGGAAATTAGTTAAGCAGGTATAATTATAAGCATGCATGCATAACATGCATAAAGCATAACATTTTATAGTTTATTCCGAATTTAGACCTACGAGTATATATCTATGATCGGGGTCAACCACCGTTTGACATTAACGTAACTTTGAAATTACACGACTGCCCAAAAAAAGGAGTGTGATGTTTTCAGGGTTCATGTTGTGTTTTCTTTATTCCACCATAACTTTTAAATGCCTGCACAGATTTGGATGTTTCGTTACAATTCTCACAAAATCCTAATTGACACTGGCTATAAATTTAAAGAAAATAAGAACAAATATGGCAGCGTAGCTATGTATTTTTTTAAATCTTAATTAGGTATACATGTTCATTACCTTGCACACAATATCAAAAACCTAAACTAAAATGACAGCAATTAATATCCCGACCCGATTGCAGCGCCCCCTACCGGGTCCAACTGTGAATATAAACCATACTGGGACCAATTTAAACACACACAAAAAAAACATCAAAATCGGTCCAGCCGTTCTGAAGTGATGCGAGAACATACCTACATTTCGGCACTTGATTTTTATTATTAACTATACAGATTTTGTAACTTGGTCAAGTTAAAGTTTTTGCTCTAAAAACTTTGCGAAACTTCACGGAAATAGCTATTTCCTTCACAATCACAGTCACTTGATTTTTTAAGTAACAAGTAGGTAACTTTTTGGTTTATGTACTTGAAGATTAGACAGTCAAATGACTCAAGTAGGTAGCAGACCATTAATGAAGTAGTTATTTGACCTAGTAGCATTATTTTCATTGAGAAATTTTTGATTATGAAAATAATATGATTAGACGCAAATCTTTTAGGTATAAATAAATGAAATGAAATGAAAATATTTGTACCTACACCATGCACAAAATAACACCTGTACAATAGGCAGCTTTATCGCTAACAACGATCTCTTCCAAGTTCCAGAAACCTAGAAAAGGAAATAGTAACTGAAAATTTTAATAAATAAATCATACACTTTTTAAAATAAATAGATTTACAACAAGGATGACGCGTAACATTTAATTCATATGTATGTTAAAAATACCTCTGAAATTATAATACGATACACAGCCCTGAAATAAATTATAAACCTTTATAGCTCTGCCGGTGTGTTTTGCGCCTTAAAGGCAATCTAGTAGATCTTTATAACTTTACAAACAAGCCTCCTTCTAATCAATTCAAGAAATCGATGTAGGCATCATTTGATGTTTCTCGGATTATACAGAAATTATAATCGTTTCCAAATCCGAGATAGCGTACTTACTTATTTACATTCTACTTCCTTCCACTACAGCCCATTAATGTCCCACAGGCCTCCACTCTCATAGGAGAGAGGGAACCTTACACCACGCTGCTCCAATGCGGGTTGGCGCGCGCATTCTTATTACTTAAATATTATAGAACTTGCAATTTCTCTTCAATGGAATCAGCTTTTAGTATATGGAGATATTTTAGTAGAGTTTAAATATATTGCTTTAAGTAATTCTCAGTACTAGCCTCCGGGTTAAGAAGTTGACGGTGTGTCACCCCCGTGCCTCAGAGGGCACGTTAAGCCGTCGGTCCTGCGCCTGCCCTCTCACCGGACCGTGTCGGATTTTCCGTCCCATCGGGCTATGAGAGTAAAAGGAACAGAGAGTGCACCTGTGTATGCGCACACACTTGTGCACTATAATATCTCCCCCGTAGATGGCTAATCTCTCTGGAGATAGGCCGCCGTGGCCGAAATTCGGTCGGGAGAACATTACATCCGCATACGACTCGACTAAGAGTATTTAAACTCTTAGGTTTTTGTAACAATTATTATCAGATGTTAGTGATAATAACCGGAACCGACGGCTTAACGTGCTCTCCGGGACACGTAGGAAACGAAAATGCCAAATTTGAACCTCCAAATGCGGTCACCAATCCATTTACCGTCTTGGATCAACGTTGCTTAACAATCCCAATCGACTGATATGCGTTGTCACAACTACGTTGTCTCTCCACTCATGACTTCACTGCATTGGAATTTACTCGTACTCAGACAATGTGTAACCAGATTACAAATGATAAATTAAAAAGCTTAGTCATTTTCAAAACAAAACAATCGTTACATTGCGCATCCGAAGCAAAGCAAGGAACTAATCACCCGTTTCCTTATCATAGACGCTCTAATAGCTCATTAGTTGAAGACAATCGGATATCACAATGGGTGATTATTGTCTCTACATGGGCCGGATAGTTTGGGTGCTGCGTCGTTCCTGTGTTGTAGTAGGAAAATGTATTTTCCTGGGGCCACACTGCTAACGCTTAAAGCCATATTGTTTCATTATTGCTGTCTTTCGTGTTTTAGAATTATAATCCTTATTTTAGGAACGACAGGGTACGTGACATCAAACTGTCATTTTGAGTAATATCGCTTAAGTATTGCTTTAAGCGATGGCAGTATGGCCCCTGTGTTGTAGTAGGAAAATGTATTATTGAAATATTTTCTTTTTTTATCGACTCCACGGTTTCGATTCTTCAAAATATGTTTTTTTTTAAATCTATTTTTATTAAAGAGGGTTTGTTCAATATTGTACATAACACCCTCATAGGAACAAAATCATTACTTCACTGCCTACGCTTAACATATGTTTTATATATCTGGTACAGCGCCCTGGCCTGTAGACAATTGGGTATTTGAATACTATTCAAATAAATAATTTTTTAGGGATTATTAAACAGAGGATCTCCCAAAAGTCGTAATATCCACGTCCTCTGATAGTTTTACATTGAATAACCATTTTAAACAAATCGATTAAAGTAAAAAAGTGTGTCAAACTTAAATGACGTTGACGTCACATTTCAGAAGTTCATATGATCTCCGCGTTTTGACGTTTGAAAAATAGTTGCTGATTTGACTGTTTGTCAAATACCCAATTTCAGTAATTCATGGAACTAATAAGTACTACGTACTTATTAGTTCCATGCAGTAATTAAATTCTCAATTTTTTTGTAGCAAACAAAAACTAGCAAGAAAAAAAAAATTGTGTTTTATAACATGTAGGCCACCACAAGCACAACTGTAGATATTATGAACGAAAGTGACCTAACCCAAATAAAAAATCAATAACGGGCGCCAGACCAAAAGGTGAATCATATCTTATGTAATGTTATGTTTCAAGATTTTTATTATTAAATTCTTGTTTGGGCATTCCCCATTTTGAAAGAGAGTATGTACGCATACAATACAACCGTTTTTACAGCACATTTTCTGGTAAAGTTGCTCTTAATTCACCGCTATCAAAACAACGCTTTATAGTAGACTTTTTTGTAACAAAAACCTACAAAAGAGGTAACTAATATCCATTTTCCCACTAGTGCAGTAATATAGTGGCCGCCATATAAAACAACAGCTGTTTCGATCTTTGACAAGGTTTTATAGAACCAAGTAGTTAGTACCTAGGTATGATAAAGTATAACTATCATGTTTTCGTAGTAAACAAAGAAGTCTAGTGACTCTAGTTTCATACAGTCTGTCTGTCCAACATTGGCACTTTTTTTTTATCCTCTACAAGTTAGCTCTTGACTGCGATCTCACCTGATGGTAAGTGATGATGCAGTCTAAAATGATAGAGGGCTAACCTGTTAGGGGCATGGCAGTTATATTAAACCCTATACTCCTATTCGGTTTCTACACGGCATCGTACCGGAACGCTAAATCGCTTGGCGGCACGTCTTTACCGGTAGGGTGGTAACTAGCCACGGCCGAAGCCTCTCAATAGGCCAGACCAAGGAAAATTCAGAATTTATAAATTCCCGAATTGAACCTGCCGGGGATCGGACCCGGGACCTCCGCACGTTAAGGCATCAGCGCTCAACTCTGCGCCACGGAGGTCGTCAAAAATATTCTTTAAGTTGAAATTCAGGACAGTTATAATATAACTGTTACCGGAGACATTGTGGAAAGAATCTTTTGCATTATAATATGAATAAGTAGATATTTAAATATTTTACTTTTAAAATTTAAAATTTTGTTAAACTCTGTCGTAGCTCGTTGATTTTCCAGGACAATATTAATTTAGTATCTTTCCAGACAGTAGATAACTACTTACTCGTAGTTTTAAAAATCTATGCAAAAATCAAACAAACCATACTTACACACATCCACCGCCACTACAGCCCATTTACGTCCCACTGCTGGGCACAGGCCTCCATTCTCATAGGAGAAGAGGAATTAGAGCTTAGACCCACCACGCTGCTCTAATGTGGGTTGGCGGGCTTTAACGACTATTATCATGTTAGTGATAGGTAGTAACCGGGACCGCTCCGAGGCATGGGGGTCAAACACTGCCAACTTCCTAACTCCGGGCTAGAATAATTGCAAGTTTTAAAAACCCAATACTTAATTATGGCCCGACCCGGGACTCGAACCCGGGACCTCGTCAGCCGCAGTCGAACATGCTAACCACTAGACCAACGAAGCAGTTACACATAGGTTTTAGAGTAAGTTAACTAGAGTAAGTAACTTTTAGAGTAAGTTTTTCATTATTACTGACGACTGTGCAATCCTTTGAGAGACGTATCTATTTCATTTTTGACTTTGACTATATTTTTGATCTTTTGCATTATAATATTATTTAAGTACATAATTGTAAGTCAATTATGATAGTAGTAAATTAGCAGAATTTATTAACGGCCATAACATTCGCTTACATTAAAGCAATAAGTAATGTATTGTATAATAAAATCTAATATTACCATATTGTTTGTCTTGGAAATTGACATTGAGAAAAGTTTGGGTCATTAAAGGTCATTTTTAATTTGCATTTGATGGTCATGTCATGATCTGCAATTTAAACGAGATATGCAATTCAGTTTGTTTCCTTACTAGATGATACCCACGACTTCGTACGCGATGATTTTGGTTTTTAAGATTATAAAGATGATCTCATATTATTACAGCAAGGGGCACATTTATCATTCCTATGGAGATTATTTTCAAAAATCCTTTCATCAGTGTTAACTTACGTAATACAAGGGTAGTATGCTGTACACCCATTCTGGGTGGTGTCACAGACAAAATTTTTACATATGTAATCTTTGTTTTGTCTGTGACACCATTGTCGAATAAACTGTTTTTCTTTCTTTCTTTCTTTCTTTCTATTAAAGGCAAATAACGTCTTAAAGGCAACTTCTCTACATATTAGTGAAATATTTTGTTCTAGATCTCAATAAATTCACTATAACAATTTAAAACTTTTACACTGTAGGCGCTCTTCAACTCCGTGTTTTTTAGTAAGCAGTAGTCGACTAATCAAGCAATAACAACGTAAGTACGATTCTGTGCTATAACCCATAGAACTTGGAATAAGCTATAACCGATGCGGTCGGGCTGACCGCGTATAGCGTATAGTAATTAAAATAAAATATTTGAATTTATCTTTGTTGGAAAAAAAAATTATTTAGCAGAAAAATTATTTAGCAATTATTTAGCAGATATATTTAGAACAAAATTATTAACGTACAAAAGCTAACCATAGGATGTTATTATTATTTTTTAATTAAAAGTAAGCATAAAGAAATCCAGTGTAGAATTTCATGCTCCCCGCCTTCAAGTTCCCCGGGATTTAAAAGCTGTGCATTTAGTTATAATATAACTGTTACCGGAGACATTGTGGAAAGAATCTTTTGCATTATAATATGAATAAGTAGATATTTAAATATTTTACTTTTAAAATTTAAAATTTTGTTAAACTCTGTCGTAGCTCGTTGATTTTCCAGGACAATATTAATTTAGTATCTTTCCAGACAGTAGATAACTACTTACTCGTAGTTTTAAAAATCTATGCAAAAATCAAACAAACCATACTTACACACATCCACCGCCACTACAGCCCATTTACGTCCCACTGCTGGGCACAGGCCTCCATTCTCATAGGAGAAGAGGAATTAGAGCTTAGACCCACCACGCTGCTCTAATGTGGGTTGGCGGGCTTTAACGACTATTATCATGTTAGTGATAGGTAGTAACCGGGACTGTCTTTCAGTCAGTCATTGTTAAATCTTTATCAATTGAGATAAGCAGAAAATTTACGAATCAAATTTAATGAAACCTTGTTAGTAATGTCTACAAAGTTTCATTGAGTTTGATAGGTTTTTCTTTAGTTTTTAACTACTTAATACGTCTGTGGTTTTCCAGATTTCCGTAAAAATAGGTACTTATGTATAGTTTCAAACTTGCACGAGTTCAAAGATTTGCATACAAATCTTTGAACTCGTGTAATTTTGAAACTTTGTGGCGTTCGTCGCGTACGGCTTGCGTCTACTGCAGGGATTCCCAAAGTGGTCGATATCGACCCTTGGGTTCAAACTTCAATGTTTCCCAGGGGTCGACATAAACGAATACTGATTTTGGTGGTCGACGAGGTAAAAAATCGACCCCTATTTTAATGTTTTAAAAAAAAAAAATTACCTACTTATAAGTATTTTTTCGTAATTTGTATTAATAATTATTACTTACACTTGATATATACTAAAGTCTATGTCTATTTATTTTGTTAAATTGTGATGAGAAAATAATGTCAAGTTTACTCACTTAACCAACCGCAAAGTTTTTAAATTGGCAGTATTTTGTATCAATAGGCAAACAACAAGAGGTAGGATTTATTAAATATAATTTGACTATAGGGGTCTGAGGTATCAGTTCATTTTGGAAAGAGGGTCTCTTGCCCAAAATAGCTTGGGGATCCCTGGTCTACTGGAACCTTTACGGCCATGTCGATTTTTACGGTTCTTTGTGCAATCTATGATGAAATTTAAAAAATAACTCGATTATTCCGGGACCTTAGTTATTATGCTTAAAATTGATTTCAGCATTTAAATAATTGATCAATCTGTAACTAGAACAGTTATATTTTACAATTCATTTTTGTAAACTTAAACAATATACTTTAGATACATTAATTTAAGAAACATTTTTAAATAGACGAGACGAGATATCCGTATTTTATCATTGCAAACGATTATGAACTTTAGTAAGCTATAGATGAGGTGTAAAATCGATTGTAGTTTCGTTCAAGAGTCGGGCGAATAGCAAAAGTGTGGATACTCTCACTTACGGTCACGGTCGCGGTTTCAAGTAACAATGGTATTGGATATCATACAAGTAGGTAGGTTATATGCATAATGTGTAATATCAGGTTATTGCGTATGACTACGGTAAACACTTGATGACACAGGTAGAGCTATAAAAAGAATTACGATAATAAGTATGTCCACTACAGCCCATTAACGTCCCACTGCTGGGCACAGGCCTCCACTCTCAGAGGAGAGAGGGAATTAGAGCTTAGACCCACCACGCTGCTCCAGTGCGGGTTGGCGGGCTATAACGATTAACGACTATAATCGTGTTATGATAATAACCGGGACCGACGGCTTAACGTGCTCTCCGAGGCACGGGGGTGAACACCGCCAACTTCCTAACTCCGGGCTAGTACTGAGAATTTCTAGTCATAAAAACCCAATACTCAATTATGGCCCGACCAACCACCTAGAGTCTAGACCAACTAGGCAGGCAATAAGTATGTAGATTGAACGAACTCTCAGGCGCATTGGTGAACGATGTGGTCCTATAAGCGGATGGTCCCCGGAGTAAATCCCCGGTAAGGCAAATTGGAAATCCATACTACTGCTACTGTCTGGTCTACTGATCTGTCTTCTATGTTTTCACGTCCCACCTATTCAACCAATTTTGATGAAACTTGGTAGAGGGATAGGTTTTATCCCGGAAAATTAAGGAGTTCCCGCGGGAATCGAAAAAACTTAGTCTACGCGGACGAGGTCGCGGGAATCATCTAGATTATAAATAACTGGATTAGCTGATGATGTGCGCGACTTCGTCCGCGTGAAAAAAGGTATTTTGAGTTCCGCGGGAACTCTTTAATTTCCCGGGATAAAGCCTATGTCCATCCCCGGGATACACCCTGTCCCTGTACCAAATTTCATCAAAATGGGTTGAACAGATGGGCAGTGAAAGCGTAGTGTAGTAGACAGACAGACTCGCATTTATAATAGTACTAGATGATTCCCGCGACTTCGTCCGCGTGGATTAAGATTTTTGATTCCCGCGGGAACTCTTTAATTTTCCGGGATAAAAAGTAGCCTATGTCCTTCCCCGGGAAACCATCTACCCCTGTACCAAATTTTATCAAAATCGGGTGAAGAGACAGTTTTTTTTATTCCCGCGGGAACTCTTTATTTTTCCGGGATAAAAAGTAGCCTATGTCCTTCCCCGGGATACCATCTACCCCTGTACCAAATTTCATCAAAATCGGTTCAACAGGTGGGCCGTGAAAGCGTAGCAGACAGACAGACAGACAGACAGACAGACAGACAGACACACTTTCGCATTTATAATATTAGTATGGACTAGATGATGCCCGCGACTTCGTCCGCGTGGATTAAGTTTTTTTGATTCCCGCGGGAACTCTTTAATTTTCCGGGATAAAAAGTAGCCAATGTCATTTCCCGGGATACAAACTACCCTTGTACCAAATTTCGTCAAAATTGGTTGAACAGATAATTTTTTAGTTTCCCGCGGGAACTCTTTAATTTTCCGGGTTAAAAAATAGCCTATGTCCTTCCTCGGGATACAACCTACCCCTGTACCAAATTTCGTTAAAATTGGTTGAACAGAATAATTTTTTAGTTTCCCGCGGGAACTCTTATTTTTCCGGGATAAAAAGTAGCCTATGTCCTTCCCCGGGATACAACCTACCCCTCTACCAAATTTCATCAAAATCAGTTGAACGGTTAGGCCGTGAAAGCGTAGCAGATAGACAGACAGACAGACAGACAAGACACATTTTCGCATTTATAGTATTATTAGTATGGATATGGATATGGATATGGATACTATGGATTTCCATAATTTCTAAATGGTCTCTGGGTGGTTAAACTTTTTTTCCATAGTATATTTATGGCTAGATAATGTAGGTTTTGAGTTTCTGGAAGAACTCATGATATTCTGGCATATATGCCTAACATCACTCTTCGGGTCCTCTACTATACCTACTTATGCCAAAATTCACCTCGATCCGTTACTCTGTTGCGGTATACAAATCAACAAATCTCAAATAAATATTATAAATGCGAAAGTTTGGATGGATGTATGGATGGACGTTTGATACACAATCACGTCCGAACGGCTGAACGGATGAAACTAAGGAGTTCCCGTGGGATCCAAAAACCTCAACCCACGCGGACGTAGTCGCGGGCATCAGCTAAATTTAATAATATTTATTCGTACGATACCTATTACGGATTTGTTAGTAGATAGTTAAAGTACCTACTGTTTATTCTTTGATGTTTTTTTTACAAAAGTTCAATTTGAAAACAGTATTATTTTATGGCAGGTTTAAGGGTATTATTGTATTTTGTAATAAAACTTGTTTACTTTGCTTTGTATCACAAATTCCTGTAACAACAGAGATTGTTGTTAAAGGTTTGTTTTGTTACAATTGAGTTTTGTATTAAAATCAAGTTAATTAACATTATTTTATCAGAAGTTAGGCGATTAATTTTCCACTGAAAGAGTGGGTAATGTAGTATAGAAACTTTACAGTCTTTAATGTAAATCCATACTTAATATTATAAATGCGAAAGTCAGTTTGTTTGTTGGTTTGTTGGTTTGTTGGTTTGTTGGTTTGTTGGTTTGTTGGTTTGTCCTTCAATCACGCTTCAACGGCGCAACGGATCGACGTGATTTTTTGCATGGGTATATTTGAGGACCTGGAGAGTGACATAGGCTACTTTTTATCCCGGAAAAACAAACAGTTCCTGTGGAATAGGATGCTCTTTTTCTCGCATTTTTCTTCAATTAGGCGGCAACGGCACACCGGATAGAAGTGATTTTTTACATGGGTATAATTGAAGAACTGGAGAGTGACATAGGCTACTTTTTATCCCGGAAAAACAAACAGTTCCTGTGGAATAGGATGCTCTTTTTCTCGCATTTTTCTTCAATTAGGCGGCAACGGCACACCGGATAGAAGTGATTTTTTACATGGGTATAATTGAGGAACTGGAGTGACATAGGCTACTTTTTATCCCGGAAAAACTAACAGCTCCTGTGGGATAGTATGCTCTTATTCTCGCATTTGTTCATCAATTAGGCGGCAACGGCACACCGGATCGACGTGATTTTTTACATCCATACTAATATTATAAATGCGAAAGTCAGTTTGTTTGTTGGTTTGTTGGTTTGTTGGTTTGTTGGTTTGTCCTTCAATCACGCTTCAACGGCGCAACGGATCGACGTGATTTTTTGCATGGGTATATTTGAGGACCTGGAGAGTGACATAGGCCAATTTTTTATCCCGGAAAAACAAACAGTTCCTGTGGGATAGTATGCTATTTTTCTCACGTTTGTTCTTCAATTAGGCGGCAACGGCACACCGGATAGAAGTGATTTTTTACATGGGTATAATTGAAGAACTGGAGAGTGACATAGGCTACTTTTTATCCCGGAAAAACAAACAGTTCCTGTGGAATAGGATGCTCTTTTTCTCGCATTTTTCTTCAATTAGGCGGCAACGGCACACCGGATAGAAGTGATTTTTTACATGGGTATAATTGAGGAACTGGAGTGACATAGGCTACTTTTTATCCCGGAAAAACTAACAGCTCCTGTGGGATAGTATGCTCTTATTCTCGCATTTGTTCATCAATTAGGCGGCAACGGCACACCGGATCGACGTGATTTTTTACATGGGTATAATTGAGGAACTCGAGAGTGAAACTGGCTACTTTTTATCCCGGAAAAACTAACAGCTCCTGTGGGATAGTATGCTCTTTTTCTCGCATTTGTTCATCAATTAGGCGGCAACGGCACACCGGATCGACGTGATTTTTTACATGGGTATAATTGAGGAACTGGAGACTGACATCCATACTTATATTATAAATGCGAAAGTCAGTTTGTTTGTTGGTTTGTTGGTTTGTTGGTTTGTCCTTCAATCACGCTTCAAGGGCGCAACGGATCGACGTGATTTTTTGCATGGGTATATTTGAGGACTTGGAGAGTGACATAGGCTACTTTTTATCCCGGAAAAACAAATAGTTCCTGTGGGATAGGATGCTCTTTTTCTCACATTTTTCTTCAATTAGGCGGCAACGGCACACCGGATCGACGAGATGTTTTGCATGGGTATAATTGAGGAAGTGGAGAGTGACATAGGCTACTTTTTATCCCGGAAAAACAAATAGTTCCTGTGGGATAGGATGCTCTTTTTCTCACATTTTTCTTCAATTAGGCGGCAACGGCACACCGGATCGACGTGATGTTTTGCATGGGTATAATTGAGGAAGTGGAGAGTGACATAGGCTACTTTTTATCCTGGAAAAACAAATAGTTCCTGTGGGATAGGATGCTCTTTTTCTCACATTTTTCTTCAATTAGGCGGCAACGGCACACCGGATCGACGTGATGTTTTGCATGGGTATAATTGAGAAACTGGAGAGTGACATAGGCCACTTTTTATCCTGGAAAAACTTACAGCTCCTGTGGGATAGCACGCTCTTTTTCTCTCATTTTTCTTCAATTAGGCGGCAACGGCACACCGGATCGACGTGATTATTTACATGGGTATGATTGAGGAACTGTAGAGTGACATAGGCTACTTTTTATCCCGGAAAAACTAACAGCTCCTGTGGGATAGTATGCTGTCTTTCTCGCATTTGTTCTTCAATTAGGCGGCAACGGCGCAACGGATCGACGTCATTTTTTGCATGGGTATATTTGAAGACCTGGAAAGTGACATAGGCCACTTTTTATCCCGGAAAAACAAACAGTTATATACGTATATCTTAGGTACCTTCAAGGCAAGAGTGAATAGGCATCTTCTAGGCAAGCGCGTTCCAACCTAGACCTCATCATTGCTTTGCACTAAGCATGATTGTCGTCAAGCGCAAGCCTATCTCACAATAAAAAAATAAAAAAAAAGTTCCTGTGGGATAGTATGCTATTTTTCTCACGTTTGTTCTTCAATAAGGCGGCAATAGCGCAACGGATCGACGTGATTTTCGCATGGGTATATTTGAGGACCTGGAGAGTGACATAGGCTACTATTTACTTCGGGAAAACAAACAGTTTCCCGGAGACTTTCACACAGTCTGATAGTAGGTATAGTCTAGATCTTGGAAAGTAACATAGGCTACTTTATGTCCCGGAAAATCTAATAGATCCCACAGGATAGCATGTTGTTTACAGTAGCGTGTTAAAATAATGCTCTGCCCTGTGTCCATAACTGTCCACTGACTAAATATACTCCTCCCTTCTCCTTTGCGGCGTAATGTAATTGTTCCAGTAGTGTCTCTTGCATACTTAATTTAAATACAGTTTTCTAACAAAAACTCATTTATTGGACCCTTGAGCCACGCGAGCGATGCCGCGGGTAATAGCTATCGTGAATATTTTTTCGAATATTTTTCATTTTTCGTGCATGAAAAACCTAGCAAGACGTATTTCATCGAAAGGCAAGACCTTTCGATGAAATACGTCGATACTGAACGTCTCAGTATTCTTCTCCGTGGCATCCTCTTGCATTCTTAATTTAAATACAGTTTTCTAACAAAAACTCATTTATTGTTCCCTTGAGCCACGCGAGCGAAGCCGCGGGTAATAGCTAGTAAAAAATATTTCCAAAATCCGACTTCCAAAGCCACTGTAAAGTAAAAAATAATTTTGATTTCTACACACTATGTTGAAGTCGGGCGAGCCTGACACGTCAACTTTGCCTATCTTTGTATACTCGCCCGACTTCAACATAGTGTGTAGAAATCAAAATTATTTTTTAATTTACAGTGGCTTTGGAAGTCGGTTTTTTGGAAATAATTTTTATTTTTAACTTTTTAGTGTACTCTAAATCCCCACAGCTTAAGAATGCAGTACCCTGCAGCATCAGAGTTGAGGAGTTGGGACTTGAGTTTAAGTATGAAGTCGTTGCTTGACACCTATAATATGACTTCACCACAAAAAAATCCTAAATCGCTATTTTTAGGAGTTCTGTACCCTGCAGCATCAGGTTTGAGGAGTTGGAACTCAGAGTTGAATCGTATATACGTGACTGGATACCTACTATACTAGTGGTTCGCCCCGAACTAAGACCTCGCGGCGCCATCTATTGACATAAATGTGAAGTTCTGTTAAAAATACTGAAGCTCATTAAAAATTAAATAATTCCGTTTCCTTACAATATTTATCTAATTTTAGTATTTGTTGTTCAAGTACAAGATATAATTGAAATAATTGATCAAGTTTCAGGCTCATCCTTTCAGAAAATTTAGAGTTCTGAGTTCATCTTTGGACGTTAGAAAATCACCACTTTGAAAGCCCCCCATTTCGTCAATTTTGGGGGAAAAGTTAAAAAAATAAATATTGTTGGACTCTATTCCTAATTATCTTTAAAATGATATACCGCAACCCTATGTAACTTTATAAAAAATATTTTACTTCGCATTCGCTTCTATTAGAGCCCCCCTGAAATAAAGATTTTTATTATTTTTTAAGCCATATTCGGCGGGAGGTTATTGGTTTACATATTATATTTAAAGCTGAAGTAATTGCGTTCAGTAATTCAGAAGTTATAATGCTCTGACAGACGGACGGACGGACGGACGGACGGACGGACGGACGGACAAGTGCCAATTCACCCAAGTAGACTCAGAGACCTTCGCTTCACTCGGTCAATGAATTCACCATCGAAATTTCCTAACTTCCTAGTTTTGAGGATTTCATGTAGTACGGTACACCTACAGCATTAGGATTGAGGATTTGGAGTCAGATTTGATTTGATTTGAATTGAACCACGGAGATATGCACCGAAATACATTTAAAAAAAAAAACATACGCGCCGAATTGAGAACCTCCTCCTTTTTTGGAAGTCGTTTAAAAATCACGTCAATTTGTAGCTCCAATGCAGCGTGATTGAATGACAAACCAGCAAATAAACACACTTTTACGTTTATGTATTTTCAGTCCGTACCAACATAGCTGACCCGGTGGCCAAAATTGGAACAAATTTTTATGCCTGTTTAGTTTTTGTTTTTATTATTTTACTTTTCATAAATACTAGTAACGCTGTCGCTCGCGTCGCAAAAAAAAAGTTTTTTTTAACCTATATGTAATGTTTGAAAGTCATATTCCATTCAATATTATGTGTACGACTTACGAGTAAGCGGAATAGCTTAATTTATGAAGGAAACAGACTATTATGTTAAATAACAACATAATATTACCTTGATAAAAAAACAAGGTGCCATTTAATAGGCTTCGAATTTAAAAGTAACTAGGTAGGTTTATGGCCCATTGCTTTAAAGGCTGTGATATCTTTCATCATGAAATATACAAAGGTCAGCTTCAAAAAGGCTGGTTAACCTACAATTAGGGAGATTAAGCTGTTTCACACTTGCGGTTTACCGTGCGTTAAGTAGACGACGGGTACAGAATGGGTGTCTAGCCCGAGACTTGTGGTGTTGTGGCATACTAACTAATAGCTGTTTCTTACTAATGATGGTGGGGGGAGACACTTGACTGTAGCAAAAATTTTTTTTTTTTTTAATCCACTACAAGCTAGCCCTTGACTGCGATCTCACCTGATGGTAAGTGATGATGCAGTCCAAGATGGTAGCGGGCTAACCTGTTTGGGGCATGGCAGTTATATTAAACCCACACCCCTTCGGTTTCTACACGGCATCGTACCGGAACGCTAAATCGCTTGACGGCACGTCTTTGCCGGTAGGGTGGTAACTAGCCACAGCCGAAGCCTCCCACCAGGCCAGACCAGGGAAAATTCAGAAATTATAAATTCCTAAATTGACCCTGCCGGGGATCGAACCCTCGACCTCCGCACGTTAAAGCAACAGCGCTACACACTGCGCCACGGAGGTCGTCAAATTTGCATTTAACAGCTAAATATTTCGAAAACGAATCCCTGAATCGAAAAACGGTGTTCCCACAGCCACAATATTTTTGAACGACCTATCCTATGACATCCCACATTATGGCATAGCGAAAAAAAAATTTCATCTCCACATTTTTTGTACATTTTTTATACGACAGCTGTTTATGTTTGTGAAAAAAATTATGTTTTTTTTTTGACAGTAATAGTTTGATTATAAATGGACTACAGATTGCAAATGGCTCTATAATAGGATACGATGACTTTAATCGTTCTGAAAAGACCCTTTAGCGTTTTCGAGTGCGGCCGCCTTTTCAGTGTTAATTCATTTCGCTAGTGAAGAGGTCAGCTCGCTATAACACTATTAACGCAAACACCTTGGCATTTATTTCAATTATCGTGGACAAGCTTACCACAGGTTTCACAAGCAACAAGATGATTAATCCGCCGTAATCCGCCCAAGCAGATAAACTTTTAGTCCGGGCACTGACTAATATTGTCCGGGCATTGCGGGCTGAACAGACATTTTTTTTATCCACTACAAGTTAGCCCTTTTCTGCGATCTCACCTGATGGGAAGTGATGATGCAGTCTAAGATGGTAGCGGGCTAACCTGTTAGGGGCATGGCAGTTATAAATTATACCCATACCTCAAATCAGTTTTTTACACGACATCGTACCGGAACGCTAAATCGCTTGGCGGCACGTCCTTGCCGGTAGGGTGGTAACTAGCCACGGCCGAAGCCTCGCACCAGACCAGACTAGTTTTTAGTTTAAGTAGACCAGACAGAATTTTCTATTCAGAAATTATAAATTTCTTAGCATAATAATGCGGTGGGTTCCCTCGTCCTTCCGCATACGACTCAACTGAGAGTATTTAAAAACTCTTAGGTTTTTGTAACCAGATGTTAGTGATAAGAACCGGGACCGTGCTCTCCGAGACACGGAGGAAACGAAAAGTCCAAATTTGAACCTCCAAATTCGGTCACATATCCAGTTACCGACTTGGGTCAACGTTGCTTAACATTCGCAATCGACTGATATGCATTGTCACAACTAGGCCACTCGTCCCTCGAGTCCCTCCCTTGATTCTCAAGCAAAAATGTATTGGGGTTGGGTTTTTAACCGACTTCAAAAAAAGGAGGAGGTTCTCATTTATCCTTGACTAATAAATAATTATTACGCTACGCAAAATCAAATAGCCACGCCGACAAGTCAATCCAGAGAGTTAGAATATGCCCGGTCCAAAAAAAATACTAAAACGAAGTAAATTTAAAAACACTTATCACTTGTACCATAGCATGAAGTGAGTAAGGAAAGATGACATCAAATCTCTTTCGCCTCTCAGTGTTATCTTTTTCTAATAAACATTGCATTATGTTATGTAAGTTACACGTAACATTTCATGTTTTTATGTTACTCTTAGTGCTAATATTACGTTGTAATGTAGCTCATTAGGGCGTTACTTTGCGATATCTTCAAGACATTCTGAATAGGTAGGTACCTGAAGTTGTATCTCCGTGCCTTGGAGAGCACGACAAGCCGTGGGGTCGTATGTCTTATTTCAGTTAGTCAATCGATAGATATTTTTCATTAGCTGATGCTCGCGACTTCGTCCGCGTGGATTGAGGTGGTTTTGGTTCGTGTGGGAACTCTTTAATTTTCCGCGATAAAAAGCCTATGTGTTATTCCAGATAATAAACTCGCACAATGCCAAATTTCATCCAGATCCGTTCAGCTGTTCTGGCGTGATTGAGTAACAAACATCCATCCATCCAAACTTTCGCATTTATAATATTAAATATAGATGAGAAAGTATGTCTGTCTGTCTGCTACGCTTTCATGTCACATCTTTTCAACCGATTTTGAGGAAATTTGGTACAGAGATAGGTTGCATCCCGGGGCAGAACATAGCTACTTTTTATCCAGGAAAATTAAGGAGTTCCCGCTGGAATTTAAAAACTTAATCCACGCGGACGAAGTCGCCGGAATCATCAAGTTGATAATATTTACCTATATGGACACCTGAATGGCGTCATGACTTCTTTGGGATGTTTGTTCATTATAAGCACTTCTCCTTTACAGAAGCTTATTATTCCTTTACATGGACCGTACTTTTGTCATTGACTTTTTTTTGCAGCATCCGAAACCGGTGCTGATGTATGATGATAAAGGTTCGAAATAACTTCTGAGCAGATTTTAGTGTGTAGATATTAATAAAGTGTCGATCACTTTACAAATCTTTTATTTTGTTCGACAACAATTTAGCATAAGTGACGCTGCTGAGGGGTGGCCCTCTTTTTAGGGTTCCCTACCCAAAGGGTGCCAACGGAACCCTATTAAAAAGTCTCCGTTGTCCGTTCATCCGTCTGTCTGTCTGTCTGTCTGTCAACAACAAATATTAAAAATGGAATAAAACAAAAAGTAAAGGTGGTGTATAATAAATATAAATACAACCATCATATTATTATTTATACAACAAACGTGATTTGTGAACGCATCTCTTGTGAAAGTGTTTTAGAGTTCATAGTGTTAAATCTTGTAGGTACTATGGCACGGAACCCTTAGTGTTTTTATTCGGTTTTTATATATAGAAAACCATTGAGAATGGCAGAATGTACCCCCAAATCCGCTTCTACGCGGAATCATGCCGTAAATTAATTTAATTTAATTTAATCCATACTAATATTATAAATGCGAAAGTGTGTCTGTCTGTCTGTCTGTCTGTCTGTCTGTCTGTCTGCTACGCTTTCACGGCCCACCTGTTGAACCGATTTTGATGAAATTTGGTACAGGGGTAGATGGTATCCCGGGGAAGGACATAGGCTACTTTTTATCCCGGAAAAATAAAGAGTTCCCGCGGGAATAAAAAAAAACTGTCTCTTCACCCGATTTTGATAAAATTTGGTACAGGGGTAGATGGTTTCCCGGGGAAGGACATAGGCTACTTTTTATCCCGGAAAATTAAAGAGTTCCCGCGGGAATCAAAAATCTTAATCCACGCGGACGAAGTCGCGGGAATCATCTAGTTTAAATAATAAATAAATTAACTGCCTCGTTGGTCTAGCGGTTAGCATAGTCGACTGCGGATCACGAGGTCCTGGGTTCGATTCCCGGTCGGGCAAAAATTGGAATTGGGTTTTTCAATTCAGAAATTCTCAGTGCCAGCCCGGAGTTGGAAGTTGGCGGTGTTTCACCCCCGTGCCTCGGAGAGCACGTTAAGCCGTCGGTCCCGGTTATTATCACTAACATGATAATAGTCGTTAAAGCCCGCCAACCCGCATTGGAGCAGCGTGGTGGGTCTAAGCTCTAATTCCCTCTCTCATATGAGAGTGGAGGCCTGTGCCCAGCAGTGGGACGTTATTAGGCTGTAGTGGTGGTGGTGGAATAAATAAATACTAAAGTATAACTCTGAGCCAGAACCATCATCATGTCTAGGCTTGGATACTTATAGTAGCTTAGATAACTTATTTACGTAGAGTAAACTGTACGTTCATCTGTCAGAGGCAGTTTTTCCTTTAATAGGTAATATATTTATATGTATTTATAGGGTATAATTATTTTTAGGTTTTTATTCTATTAATAAACGTAATAAAAACTTAAGTGGACATTATTATTCAGAGAGTAGAATTGATTCGTAAAAATGGTGACTTAAACCTTGCACCAGTAAAAAATTTATCCTTAAGTACGTAAGTACAGATTATGCCCTCGCTACAGGAGACCTTAGCTTTATCGTAAAGGTGGCCTGAATTAAAAATAATAATTTACGGAAAGTCGACGTGGTCAGATCATGCGGTCAACCTTGTACATGGTACAATGTTAAAGGAGCTTTTTCGGGTAACTACTTAGGGCTTGGACACACAGCGCGAGCTATTGACCGTGCTGTGGACAGCACTGCGGCCAATTATCCATACTAATATTATAAATGCGAAAGTCAGTTTGTTTGTTGGTTTGTTGGTTTGTTGGTTTGTTGGTTTGTTGGTTTGTTGGTTTGTCCTTCAATCACGCTTCAACGGCGCAACGGATCGACGTGATTTTTTGCATGGGTATATTTGAGGACCTGGAGAGTGACATAGGCTACTTTTTATCCCGGAAAAACAAACAGTTCCTGTGGAATAGGATGCTCTTTTTCTCGCATTTTTCTTCAATTAGGCGGCAACGGCACACCGGATAGAAGTGATTTTTTACATGGGTATAATTGAAGAACTGGAGAGTGACATAGGCTACTTTTTATCCCGGAAAAACAAACAGTTCCTGTGGAATAGGATGCTCTTTTTCTCGCATTTTTCTTCAATTAGGCGGCAACGGCACACCGGATAGAAGTGATTTTTTACATGGGTATAATTGAGGAACTGGAGTGACATAGGCTACTTTTTATCCCGGAAAAACTAACAGCTCCTGTGGGATAGTATGCTCTTATTCTCGCATTTGTTCATCAATTAGGCGGCAACGGCACACCGGATCGACGTGATTTTTTACATCCATACTAATATTATAAATGCGAAAGTCAGTTTGTTTGTTGGTTTGTTGGTTTGTTGGTTTGTTGGTTTGTCCTTCAATCACGCTTCAACGGCGCAACGGATCGACGTGATTTTTTGCATGGGTATATTTGAGGACCTGGAGAGTGACATAGGCCAATTTTTTATCCCGGAAAAACAAACAGTTCCTGTGGGATAGTATGCTATTTTTCTCACGTTTGTTCTTCAATTAGGCGGCAACGGCACACCGGATAGAAGTGATTTTTTACATGGGTATAATTGAAGAACTGGAGAGTGACATAGGCTACTTTTTATCCCGGAAAAACAAACAGTTCCTGTGGAATAGGATGCTCTTTTTCTCGCATTTTTCTTCAATTAGGCGGCAACGGCACACCGGATAGAAGTGATTTTTTACATGGGTATAATTGAGGAACTGGAGTGACATAGGCTACTTTTTATCCCGGAAAAACTAACAGCTCCTGTGGGATAGTATGCTCTTATTCTCGCATTTGTTCATCAATTAGGCGGCAACGGCACACCGGATCGACGTGATTTTTTACATGGGTATAATTGAGGAACTCGAGAGTGAAACTGGCTACTTTTTATCCCGGAAAAACTAACAGCTCCTGTGGGATAGTATGCTCTTTTTCTCGCATTTGTTCATCAATTAGGCGGCAACGGCACACCGGATCGACGTGATTTTTTACATGGGTATAATTGAGGAACTGGAGACTGACATCCATACTTATATTATAAATGCGAAAGTCAGTTTGTTTGTTGGTTTGTTGGTTTGTTGGTTTGTCCTTCAATCACGCTTCAAGGGCGCAACGGATCGACGTGATTTTTTGCATGGGTATATTTGAGGACTTGGAGAGTGACATAGGCTACTTTTTATCCCGGAAAAACAAATAGTTCCTGTGGGATAGGATGCTCTTTTTCTCACATTTTTCTTCAATTAGGCGGCAACGGCACACCGGATCGACGAGATGTTTTGCATGGGTATAATTGAGGAAGTGGAGAGTGACATAGGCTACTTTTTATCCCGGAAAAACAAATAGTTCCTGTGGGATAGGATGCTCTTTTTCTCACATTTTTCTTCAATTAGGCGGCAACGGCACACCGGATCGACGTGATGTTTTGCATGGGTATAATTGAGGAAGTGGAGAGTGACATAGGCTACTTTTTATCCTGGAAAAACAAATAGTTCCTGTGGGATAGGATGCTCTTTTTCTCACATTTTTCTTCAATTAGGCGGCAACGGCACACCGGATCGACGTGATGTTTTGCATGGGTATAATTGAGAAACTGGAGAGTGACATAGGCCACTTTTTATCCTGGAAAAACTTACAGCTCCTGTGGGATAGCACGCTCTTTTTCTCTCATTTTTCTTCAATTAGGCGGCAACGGCACACCGGATCGACGTGATTATTTACATGGGTATGATTGAGGAACTGTAGAGTGACATCGGCTACTTTTTATCCCGGAAAAACTAACAGCTCCTGTGGGATAGTATGCTGTCTTTCTCGCATTTGTTCTTCAATTAGGCGGCAACGGCGCAACGGATCGACGTCATTTTTTGCATGGGTATATTTGAAGACCTGGAAAGTGACATAGGCCACTTTTTATCCCGGAAAAACAAACAGTTATATACGTATATCTTAGGTACCTTCAAGGCAAGAGTGAATAGGCATCTTCTAGGCAAGCGCGTTCCAACCTAGACCTCATCATTGCTTTGCACTAAGCATGATTGTCGTCAAGCGCAAGCCTATCTCACAATAAAAAAATAAAAAAAAAGTTCCTGTGGGATAGTATGCTATTTTTCTCACGTTTGTTCTTCAATAAGGCGGCAATAGCGCAACGGATCGACGTGATTTTCGCATGGGTATATTTGAGGACCTGGAGAGTGACATAGGCTACTATTTACTTCGGGAAAACAAACAGTTTCCCGGAGACTTTCACACAGTCTGATAGTAGGTATAGTCTAGATCTTGGAAAGTAACATAGGCTACTTTATGTCCCGGAAAATCTAATAGATCCCACAGGATAGCATGTTGTTTACAGTAGCGTGTTAAAATAATGCTCTGCCCTGTGTCCATAACTGTCCACTGACTAAATATACTCCTCCCTTCTCCTTTGCGGCGTAATGTAATTGTTCCAGTAGTGTCTCTTGCATACTTAATTTAAATACAGTTTTCTAACAAAAACTCATTTATTGGACCCTTGAGCCACGCGAGCGATGCCGCGGGTAATAGCTATCGTGAATATTTTTTCGAATATTTTTCATTTTTCGTGCATGAAAAACCTAGCAAGACGTATTTCATCGAAAGGCAAGACCTTTCGATGAAATACGTCGATACTGAACGTCTCAGTATTCTTCTCCGTGGCATCCTCTTGCATTCTTAATTTAAATACAGTTTTCTAACAAAAACTCATTTATTGTTCCCTTGAGCCACGCGAGCGAAGCCGCGGGTAATAGCTAGTGTTTAATATAATGTCTAATCTAAACTAAAACGACAACACTTAATCTAGTGCTGCACTTTTCTACAGGGAGTATTATGAAAGGAATGGAGCTAGAGCTGTCATTTTACTACAAAACAAAATTGGCTTGACTGTCATCGTTGACACGTCCAGTGTCTTACTAAGAATCTTGAAATTCGGTAGGTACGAAGCAACGTCTTATAGGAAAGATAAAGGAAAAATTGAGAAAAGCATAAATTTTTAGTTACATCATAGCCGGTTTTTTAAATTTATATCCTTGCTGCTGCTTCATGCTGGAAGTAGTGAAAATCGCAAAACTTCAAATTGTTTACTTGTCTATAATTCACGACATCGCAAATCTATTGTGTATATCATAGATTTCCGCAAAGAATATTTGATAACTCACTCGCGCGCAAGCTTGCTCTGTGTAAACAAGCCATTACGTACTGTTCCAATAACGAGTTCTTACCGAATAAGTGACATTCACTTATGTGACCTCGATTACGTTATGCATAATTAATATTAACAAATAAACAATAAGTATTATACAAATAGGGTATATTTTATATTTATATGCTTTATCTCGCCTTTACTAAGTTCTAGAATGGCTCATGACTGAGGTAGGTATAGATTAAGTTTGAAGACAAAGGCTACTTCTGATAATAACACCACCTTGCAACAATACCATTATTCTTCAAAATTTTCATTCAAAACGATTCTTTATTCATTTTATAGTTCAGGAGATATGACGACTTCGTCGATCCTAGCCTGACTACTTACTTCTTAAGTGAACCTTTTGTGGTTCTAGCACTACGGTTCTTCTCCATTCATCACTATCCTTTATTTCTTCCATGAGCTCTTCAATTTCCTGAAAGGGTTCTTTTTTTATTTTATTGTGAGACAGGCTTGCGCTCGACGACAATCACGCTTAGTGCAAAGCAAAGATGAGGTCTGGGTTGGAACGCACTTGCCTAGAAGAAGCCTATTCACTCTTGCCTTGAAAGTAGGGTTATAATGGAGGCGTTCTTAGTAGAAGCAGAGGCGGATGCGGAGGTCTACGGAAGCGGAGGTGGAGGTGGATTTCTCCGATCACATCGTCATTTTCTGTCCCACATTTGATTTTTTTTCAGGATTCTTCTAAGGACAATTGCCTTTTTGCTTGTTGTAATGGTGTAACTGTAGTCACCTGCTTCGATTTTTACCTCTAGCATTGTAAGTCAACGTAAATAAACCTCCGTTACAACACCGCAAAAAAAAACGGCGGAGGCGGATGCGGAAGCGGAGGTACGACAGAATAAGCCCCATTGACATTTTCTGATGCTTATTTTCAACCCATTTTCCACTAGTAATGAGCACGAGTTTCCTCTCGAATGAGAAGGGTTTGGTCATAGTCCACCACGCTGGCCAAGCGCGTATCGGCAGACTTCACACACCTTTGAGAACTTTATGAAGAACTCTGGTGCTTCCTAGCTATGTTTCCTTCACCGTTACAGCAAATGATTTTTTGTATATAACTATAGTCTTAAATTGCACCTAGCTCAGAAAATTTAGAAGTGTAGATTCTGTGAAAAGTATTCTGAGTAGACTCTTGCTAGATTGTTGAAATTATGATGATGATCAGAATATTTAAGGACCGTTTAATCTAAACGATCCTAAAATAACTGATCGTACCTACTAATATTATAAATATGAAAGTGTGTCGGTTTGTTGGTCTGTCCTTCAATCACTTCGCAACAGAGCAACGGATTGACGTGATTTTTTGCATTTTTGTGTTTTGTTGAGGAGAGTGTAGGCTGTAGTGTGTGTTGTAGGCTTTTTATCACGGAAAATTAAGGAGTTCACGTGGAAATTAAAATAACGTATTCCACGCGGGCTAGTTGCGCATAAACTTAAAGTTTATGTTATTCTGTTTGTAAACAAAATCATTAGACCGTATCAATACATAATGATACCATAGAATAGAAGTCATTAATATTTATAAAGAAAAAGACCACCGTACGTGATCCTTTGCTGGGTACACTAGTAACTTGTGGTCTATTTATGGAGTTATAGCTTTATATAAATAGAAGACAGATTGTTACTCATTATAAATTACAATTTGCTTTGTCACGTGAGACGGTTGCTTCAAATGCTAATCTCATGTCCATCCATTGCATAAAATTAAAATATTATTATGAGATTCAATCAGGTAGGTACACTTGTAATACGGTACAAGTTTACGTTTAAGGCTCTGTCGTTACAATGGGGCTAGCATGTCCGTGTCGGACTAAAGTCCCATATTTAAAATTTAAAAAAAAAGCTATGTCACAGCGTAAAATTGGCAGTGTATGTAGACCGGAACACCACTACCACCACTACTACAGCCCATTAACGTCCCACTGATGGGCACAGGCCTCCACTCTCATAGGAGAGAGGGAATTGGAGTTTAGGTCCACCACGCTGCTCCAATGCGGGTTGGCGGGCTTTAACGACTATTATCATGTTAGTGATAATAGTCGTTAAATTTAACTTAACGTGCTCTCCGAGGCACGGGGGTGAAATACCGCCAACTTCCTCGTCAGCCGCAGTCGAAGATGCTAACCACTAGATCAACGAGGCAGGCAGAGACCGGAACACATTGATGTAGAATTTTAGTACCTACCGGAACACGCAAAATCGCTTGGCGGCACGTCTATGTCGGTAACTACTAACTAGCCACGGCCGGTCCATGCCAGGCAAGACCAGAAAAAATTCAAACATTATAAATTCCCAAATTGATCCTGCTAGGGATCGAACTCGAGACCTCCCATTATAAGACACCATTGTGCAAGGGAGGTCGTCAAACTCTCCATTTCTTATATAAGTGCCTACGTCAATGATCTTATACCTACCCAGTACCCACCTACCCACAATCAAACGATCAAAGTTTTAAGTCTTTTGCCCCAGGCACAAGGGCTAGGGATAGCTAAGTGATAGTAAACTCGTGTGTCTATTTTTAGAAAGGTCTAAAAGCTCTCAATGTTCGCCCGATTTTATGTCATCTATACATAATATAATATTGCACAGTATACATTCACGTCTTATACCAGTTTACATACGAATACATGCTTTACCTATTTGGCTTGAATAAGCTATAAAAGGGGTCTTTTTCTGCTTTTTTTATGTTATTACAGAGTAAGAGCTTTTATTTGTTTATTTTTTAGCACTGAGCATAACTTTTTGTGTTCGGCTATGCAGATTTGCGTTTATTTATTTTGCGACATGAGAGAATCCATACTAAAATTATAAATGCAAAAGTGTGTTTGTTTGTTGGTCTGTCCTTCAATCACGTTGCAACAGAGCGACGGACCTGTATGTGATTGTTGTGAAATATTTTAGTAAAACCAAACTTGCACACTGTATTATTTTTATTTTAATAAGTTTTTAGTCAAAATTTTTTTTTTTTTTCACAAAAAATGTTTGGCTGTATTTCGTCCAAGGGCTGTTGCCTGTACAGATGTCGAAGGAAAAAGGGCATAGACCGGAGTGACAGTTGACAGATAGTTTTTTAATTGTTAAGCGCTGCGTTCGAAAACTAACAACATTAAACAATTATTATTTATGGTTTTTAATATTGATTCAATTTAATTTTTTTTTTCAAAAAATTAAATTGAAGACTTGACGCATCACCTCTTGCATGCATGATACAATAGACTTGTATCATGCATGCAAGAGGTGATGCGCGCTTGCCTAGAATATGCCTATTCACTCTTGATTTGAAGGTACCTATATTAAAAGAGGAGGGGAAAACGAAACATAATATATTAAACAGGAACGACGTGTTTTTTTGCATGGGTATTTATTTATGAGACTTACATAAAACCTATGTAATATCGACACCAAATACCGACTTCTCACGGCACAAATATATCTTAGCCCATTGTTAGACAACAATGGGATACTGTTTTACAATATGTAGGTACCTATTGTTGATTAAACGCGAAATGTATACGGGACTTTATGTGGGCTTGACTAATGAAAAAGGGGAAATTCCACGATTTTTTAATTAAAAAAGAATTTTAGGTCGGTTTCTTGTGGTCTCTACCGTACCGGAATGAGGGAAAGAATTAAGAAAGAAAAAGCGTTTATTGGAACCACAATAAAATATTGTAGACCGCCTCCAACCCGCCAACCCGCATTGAAGCAGCGTGGTAGACATAGACCCCTATGCTCCGATTCCCTCTCTCCTATGAGAGTGGGACGTTAATGGGCTGTGGTGGTGGTGGTGGAGACAGATATCAGACAGAAATAATATGAGCTGTGTGATCCCAAAATGGACTCAGCATTTGCTACAGCTGTGGTGCGATGCATCAAATCGCTGGTAGACCCACAATTTCGATCCCATTTGAGCGGGCCAGAGTCCATGTCTTCATGAGTTTCTACATTTGCCATTACATAAATTTAAAGACTGTGTTAAACAGCATTTGTTAAGTCGAGGTTATTACACTATCGATGATTTTCTGAATGACAAAGTTTCATGGAAGAAACCGGGCTCGCATCCAGTGACCCACAAGTCAGTGTAATACTTGTAACGTACATGTATGTGTTGTATTGTTACTTATTGTAACCTTTTTCTTTTTTGAGAAAAGAGCATCAGCTGAGTTTCTTGCCGGCTCTTCTCAGTAGAATCATCTTTCCGAACCGGTGGTAGAGTCTTGACGTATCATAAGTGTCACAATTTGTCCTACATGAAATAAATAAATCATTTCATTTCATCATAAATCATTTCATTTCATTTGTCGGGAATCAAACCTCTTTCCAGTCTCCTACCCGTGAGATTAGAGCTCTTACTATTATACCAGATTTCCCTGAGGGTTGACTTTTCTCCTATGGGGTTGAATAACTGATTCCTGGCATATTTTCCAAACTACAAAATACGTAATTTTCCGGTGGTCGAGGGTTCGAAACCTGGGCACGCATGTCTAACTTTTCATAATTACTTGCGTTTAAAGAAATTAAATATCCCTAATTAACCTGTAGGTATGCCCGAGCATTCTTTTTAATGTTCTTCGGGGATCTTTTTGATTAAAGTTTTCTAAAAGTTGTTCAATACTCAGTCGAAGGAATTTATATTTTTTATTCATAGAGATGAATACTTATCTAGGAAATATAATTTGATGCAGTTTTAATCGCACTTATAGCTGTAGCGAGTTAGTTAACAGATAAACCATACAATACACTAGAGTCTAGACAGTGTTAACTCACAGGGCCAATAATCAATCTTTTTGCCAATGTGACATCGAAGCCAATATACCTGGACGATGCCCGCGACGTTGTCCACGTGGGTAAAGTTTTTTATTCCCTCGAGAACTCCTTGACTTCCCGGGATAAAAATGCCTATGTCCTTCCCCTGGATACAGACTACCTACCTAGTACCTCTATACCAAATTTCATCAAAATCGGTTGAAAAGATGGACTGTCAGAGCGTGGCAGACAAACAGACAGAACTACTGTTGCATTTATAATATGAGAATGTAATGCCGAAATCGGAACCCCGAAAAAAATATTGTGGGCCCATAATTTGTTTTGTACCCAATTTTGTTGGTTAATTTCGTTTATATACCTTAACTATATACAAACTAGCTGATGCCCGCGACTTCGTCCGCGTGGAATAAGTTTTTTTTAAATTCCCACGGGAACTCCTTTCCTACCGAGAAGAACCAGCAAGAAACTCGGTGGTTGCTCGTTTGAAAAGAATATTTAACAATTTCATCAATGTGTAGATACATAAGTAACCGCTGTCCTAAGCATTGCTGGAGCGAGTCACATCCATGCTCTTCATCCATGCTCTAACGTTTAACTCTATGTTTTCCAGAAGGGCTCTCGGTGGCCGATAGCCTGCCTGCCGATCCTGCTGGCAGCGTCGGCCTGCGGGAGCGACATCCTCATGGTCACCATGGGCGGCACCAAGTCACACAAGATACCGTTCCTTGAGCTGGCACAGGGTCTTATCAGAAGGTATGAATGGATGAAGAACGATTATTAGATTAGATATTCTTTAACACAAATACATACGTAGATTAACAAATAACAATTAATTATTATTAAACTCTTCATTTGCACCACACAAGAAAAAAACAAAGACAATAACATGTTTTTGTTTTTTTTAATCATCTGCAAGTTGGCCCTTGACTGCGATCTCGCCTGCACTGCATGGTAAGTGACGATGCAGTCTAAGATGGTAGCGGGCTAACCTGTTAAGGGCATGGCAGTTATATTAAACCCATACCACTATTCAGTTTCTAAACGGCATTGAACCGGAACGCTAAATCGCTTGGCGGCACGTCTTTGCCGGTAGGGTGGTAACTAGCCACGGCCTCCCACCAGGCCAGACCAGGGAAAATTTAGAAATTGTGAATTTCAAAATTGACTCTGCCGGGGATCGAACACACTGCGCTACGAAGGTCGTCGAATAAAATAATATCGTCGAAATAATGAAAAAGGATAGGTACAAAAGGCGGCCTTGTCGCTAAATAGCGATTTCTTCCATTCAACCTTATGATCATTAGGGAAACGCTAGGAAAATAGAAATGTGGGTACTCCGCGATTATCTGTCAATATATCCAAGCCTGGTAGAGTAACCTAACTGGTAACCTTTTGCTAGGGTAGGGGGGTAAGTTGGTAACCAGCCATCCCAATTTGCCCAATTTGAAACTAAATTTATTTAATATACCTATACCTTAATACTTTTAAACATTTCTGCTGAAGGAGTCAAACCCACATTAAAAGCTACTCCAAAGGCTAAAAGTAAAAAAAAAGTAGTGGGTTTCCCATTTCAAGACCTACTGTCGGACGAACTCAATATTGTGACATACGAGTATGGTTGAATCCTATTATTGAATCTGATAATATCAGTCAGCCCACGTTCAAGCTCCAGAGTTTTGTGATTTATGTTGACCGCGCGGCGTCGCAATACGACTCGAACACTGTCTTATATTAAATAAAACATATTAGGTATTTTATACTAGTCTTATTATATCACTAGCTGATGCCCGCGACTTCGTCCGCGTGGACAAAGTTTTTTGGATTCCCGCGGGAACTCATTAATTTTCCGGGATAAAAAGTAGCCTATGTATGTATGTATGTATGTATATTCTTTATAGCTGATGCACGCGACTTCGTGGAATAAGTTTTTTTAACTACATCAAATATAAATATTATTATAAATGCGAAAGTTTGGATGGATTTATGGATGTATGGATATGGATATTTGTTACTCAATCACGCCCCAACGGCTGAACGGATCTGGATGAAATTTGGCAGAGAGATAGATTATAGTCTGGAATAACACATAGGTTACTTTTTATCCCCGAAAATTAAGGAGTTCTCGCGTGAACCGAAAAACCTCCATTTTACGGGATAATAAGTAGCCTTTGTGTTATTCCCGACTGTAATCTATCTTGTTGCCAAAGTTCATCAAAATCCGTTCAACCGTTCTGGTGTGATTGAGCATCACTCATTCGCGTGGCATAAGTTTTCTTCAATTCCCGCAGGCACCCCTTTATTTTCCGGGATAAAAAGTAGCCTATATTACTATCCCATGGTATAATCCCCCTATAATGGTGAAACACGTACTTCTTCATATTTTAACGAAAGCCCAAATACTGTTTCATGGCTATAACTTGAGAAATTAAGGATTTTCATACAAACTCTCAACCCCTATTTCACCCCTTCAGGGGTGGAATTTTGAAATCTCTGAAACACGTATATTTTCATTTTCAACCCGCAGCTCATATTATATCAAGTTTCATGGCTATAACTTGAGAAATCAAGGACTTTCACACAAACTTTCAACCCCTATTTCACCCCTTCGGGGGTAGAATTTCGGGATAAAAAGTATTCTATGTCCTACCTCGTAGTATGGGCTCAAATCGAGCCAAGTTTCGTTTGAATTCATTCAGTAGTTTCGGCGTGATGCGTGGCCAAGATACAGACAGACAGAAAGACAGACAGACAGACAAGAATGAAAAAAAATTACAGATTTGGTTTCAGTATCGAATAATGAGTGCCCTCCAAAAAAATTTTTCAAAATATCTTCAATGTACAGAATTGGACCTGTTACAGTTTTATTGTAAGTATTGATAAATCTTTCCGCAAGTCCCAACAACAAAATTTCAACTTTATTAGCCTTTTTTTTAAATCAAAATATAAATTGTTACAGTTTTGAGAAAAAACACGTAGGTTTAAAGTGGTCTTCCGTCAACTAATATGATTTGAAACTATTTAATACTATCTAAATAAGTGAAAATACATGAAACTAAACTACCTACAATTTGCTTAAGAAATAAGATTTTAACTTATACCTACTTTAAATTATTCATAGTCAAGATGAACGCATGTGTTACAAGCAGATAGACAAACATTCATTTTAAATAATGTCTGTTAATGCTACACCGTCTTAACTTTACAGGAACCACAACGTCACTCTGATCAGTCCGTTCTCCCCTGACTTCCACATCGAGGGTTTGGAGGAGATCATCCCCGAAGGCCTGGCTTCCTTCGTCCGCGGCTACATGACCTTCGACCTGGTTGGCGCTAGGATGAGGGGGGAGGAACCCCTGCCATATAAGGATATCATAAGATATGGCTATGAGGTACGAATTCATTCTTTAATTTTATGGCTTTAAGCCCTCTCTCAAGCTTTCCACACTTATTTCTCCTGTACGGATATAATATTTTAAGCCATTCATATTATGACTAAAGTCAGGACCTGAACGATGTTCTTGAACAAAAAAAGGGGGCCATAGTACTTTCCAATTATTATCTTCCTATTCACAGATACCGGAAACAATTAGTTATCTGTGTACCTATTCAAATTCAATGATCACAATAACTTCCGACTTCAGAGGAAGTTCAACCTTCAAACTGAACTTACAACACGGTCGTAATAACTATGCACCTAAATTGCTTGACGTGAAGAGAGAGGAAGAGAGTAATTAGAGAAACTTAGCGAGCGAGCAGGAGAACACATTACATTGAGGTGGCACTGAGTTAATTCGACCGGGTTTTAATTTGTTTACAAAGGGTTATTTCAGTTCTAAATTAATAATAATAAAATATAATATACCAGTTCTGTTCCAGGCTTGCGAGGCCTTCCTCAGCGATTACGAGACGAGATCCTTTTTGCGGTCAGGAAGGAGCTACGATCTGATCATCTTGGACGGGGCTTACCCCGAATGTGCATTGGGCCTTGTGTACCGAATGAAGCTCCCTTTCATGTACATAAACACCGTGGGTTTCTACGCTGGACCAACAAGTGTATCTGGCAGCCCAGCGCCGTACTCCGTTACCCCAATTTTCGCCAAGGCTTTTACGGATAACATGGGATTTGTGGATAGAGCGTTGAACTCTTTCTGGCATCTTGGAGCAATGCTTGGTCACGGAATCAGCGTGACAATCTTGCAAGGGGTGTTGAGGAGGCACTTTGGTCCGCTCATGCCGCATGTTTATGATATGGGGAAGAATGTCAGCTTTATTCTTCAGAACGGGCACTACTCGGTGTCTTATCCCAGACCGTTCTTGCCAAATGTTGCTGAAGTTGCGTGCATCCATTGCAAGGAGCCGAAGATATTGAATCCTGTAAGTATGAAATTGAGGCCAAAAGAGTAAACGCCGAGTTTCTTGCTATTTTCAGTAGGAATTACATTCCGAACCACTATAGTCAAAGTTTTTTGAATATGAAACATTTGAATTTTAAATTTTTCAATCGTTTTCGCTAGTTTATTCCAAAATCCTTTCTTATTTTGCATCGTTAAAACGATCTTACATACCAAAATCTTCTAGACGTATGTGGCGTTTTCAGGTAGTAAACTTTGATATTATGTAAGTCAATGTCGCTATTTTCTAATTTATTCATATAATAATTATTATATTCATAGGCTGTTGCTATTGATTTCGACCTTAAACTTTACAAATTGAACCAGTTCATAGATTGTTTGTATTGGTTCATAATATATTTTTTGTTTACCTAAAAACAGGAACTAAATTTATCACTTTTCCTGTCCAAACAAGAATAATTAAAAAAACTTTGTCAATTTACCAATTTGGACGATTTCCAGGATCTAGAAGACTGGATATCTGGTGCTGGAGAAGCAGGGTTTGTGTACGTTTCCATGGGGTCTTCAGTGAAAACGAATAATATGCCACTCTCCGCCCATCGTCTCTTCATAGATGCCTTGGGGCGGCTACCGCAAAGGGTGTTGTGGAAACAGGATGGAGATCAGAACTTGACGGATATACCTTCAAACATACGCCTTTACAAGTGGTTGCCGCAACAGGACTTGTTAGGTAGGTTTTTCACCTTGTATTTTTAAAGGCTTGGGCACATACAATGCGCGACTGAAACTTGTCCAATGCAGCACCTTAAAAGCTGCAATATAAGGAACAAGTACCTTCAAGGCAACAGTAAATAAGCATCTTCTAGGTAAGCGCGATCCAACCTAGACCTCATCATTGCTTTGCTCTAAGTATGATTTTTATCAAGCGCAAACCTATTTTGCACGCTGCTTCGGTGGTGATAACTACCTACATCCGAAGCCTCCTCAAAATCACACCCAGAGCAATTTAGAAATTATAACAAGTTGCCCTTGCCTTAAATCCAACTCAGGGCTTTCCGCATACAAGATAAAAGCGCTCGGGATGGTAGTTTTTTGTTGGAGATAGTGGCTTTATGCAGCTTTCCTCTGCTAGTCCAACGAAATACGTACGAAGTTCGCTCCGCTCGCCGTGGTAATCCCGCTTTAAAAAATTATGTTGATGGGAAATGATCCCGTTAAGCTTGCAATATGGCAGGCGGACAGTCTTAATTGACTATTTATACTTGCTTTGAAGACATCCGAGTTATTAGAGTTAAGAGGTAGGGTATGGGAAATGGGAAGAATTTTCCAAACGAGAAATTTATAAATATACATATACCTTCCTAATTATTATGATACCAATTTTAATGGCAAGGGAGCAATTTCCAAGGTTTCTTCGTTTACTAAATGATGCCTGGTTACTTAGTTCGCGTTGATTAAGGTCTCTGAAAACTTCAAACTTCAAACTCAAACTCAAAGTAGGTATATTTATTGAAAACTAGCTGACCCGGCGAACTTCGTACCGCCTTAGTATGCAAATTTAAATGTATATTTTTCAATATTTCTGAGAGATTTTCTTAATTTTTTTTTCCGTAAGAACCTTCTCCTAATAATAACAAATACAACAAAAAAAGAATTAGTGAAATCGGTCCAGCCATTCACGCGTGATGCCGTGACCAAGGAAAACGGGTTTCATTTTTATATATATAGATAGGTACTTAAAAAGTACACGTTCTGAACATCACGTTTACAAAGTATAAGACGTGTTGGTGATAATTAAAGTTCATGGAAACTCTTTGATACTCCGGGATTAACTTTGTACAAAAGTTCATCAAAATCGGTTGAACAGATGGGCCGTGAAAGCGTAGCAGACAGACTGTCCTCACCCATTCACAGATTAAAAATAATAGTTCCTTTGCGAAGCTGGATAAGTCAGAAAGGCTCCGATGCATGGAACTCGTTAAATTTCCAGCATTATAAAGTAGTCTTCAGTCTTTGGCATGCAAACAATCTTTTTCCAAAATCGGTTCAAGGGACGAGTTGCAGAAAATAGACAGACAAAAACACTTTTGCATGTGTTACGCAGACTACGGTCTATTTGGGCTGCAATTTACAAACGCCAGCCTGTGTTTTTAGTCTAGTGCTTTGGTCTGCAAAATAGTGGTGTAATTTTAGATTTTTTAAAGGCATTAAATAAAATAAATGTGTAATATTTGTATAGATTAGTATTGACTAAATATTTATGAAAATCTTTTTCAGGTCACCCGAAAATCAAAGTGTTCATAACCCACGGAGGGCTCCTAAGTATGTTCGAAACAGTCTACCACGCTGTACCTATCATCAGCATACCAGTCTTCTGCGACCATGACTCCAACGCAGCGAAAGCCGAACTGGATGGATACGCGAAGAAACTCGACCTCCAGTA
Source organism: Erebia aethiops (assembly GCA_923060345.2). Taxonomy (NCBI): domain Eukaryota; kingdom Metazoa; phylum Arthropoda; class Insecta; order Lepidoptera; family Nymphalidae; genus Erebia; species Erebia aethiops. The sequence goes on along the minus strand of OV281080.1, from coordinate 20,626,669 downwards.
TCTAACATCAGACAAACTGTACAGAGCGATCAAAGAAGTAATAAACGAGCCTAAGTACAAGGCGCAGGTAAAGAAAAGACAGATACTCTTGAGAGATCAGAAAGAAACTCCTTTGGAAAGAGGCATTTATTGGACCGAGTACGTGATACGACACAAAGGCGCATATCATTTACAATCGCCGGGAAAAGATTTGAATTTCTTCCAGTATTACTTATTGGATGTAGCGTTCGCCTTTCTAATTGCAATGTTATTAACATTCGCTCTTATGAATATAGTGGTAAGATTGAGTTTCAATTGGCTAGTCGATTATGTACAAAGTAGACGTATGGATAAGTTGATTGTCAAATCTAGTGATTTGTTGAAGAGATCGACGAAATTAATACGAGTAGATCGAGCGTTAACGAAGAAGAAATTATAATACCTAAGTGTAAAAATAAGTATTAGGCTCAAGGCATAAGACATTACGGCAAAGAGAAGCGCAGTGACGCGCCTTTTCTTAAATGCTATGACATAATCATAAGAGGATTTTAATCTTCCATTTGGTAGACCGGGGTTCATATTTCAGACACGCAACTTTAATGTTTCGGAGTTAAGTAGGTATGTATTTTTCTACAAATTTAAAATTTGCTTTACGGTGAAGGACAACTTCTTGTAGCGACGGCATAGTGAATGAATGAATGAATGAAATATTCATTATTGTACACCAAAACAAAAAATAAATACATAGTTAGAAATAATAAAACAAAATACTAGTCGGTACAATTGGCGGCCTTATCGCTTTGCGATCTCTACCAGGCAACCAAGTCACATAAGAATTAAAACTAGCGAGAAAGGGTTAAGGGTGTACTTCAAAGTAAAAAATAAAATAAAATATCTAACAACTAACTAGCAATATAATATTATCAGATACATATTATACACAAACATAAATAAATACCACACAAATATATTTAATATAAAACATTCGAACAAATATAAATATTATATAATACATACATACACTTATAAGCATATAATTTATAGGTACAATAAAAATAAGGAGTAAAATACCTAAAAATAGAAGCCACAAGACGTAACGTAGACAATAAAGGATGGATTTGTTGAACACCCATACTCAATACCCAATATGTGTGAATTTTTTTTCTATTCGCAAATGGCCTTGTGAATTATAGCCAAAATAGGTATTCTGAGTAGAGATCATTTTACAGTACTAGGCCGGCGATAAAAAGATGACAAAACGAAGCTTATGTGTGTGTAAAAGAACTAAGCATAGCGCGAATGCGCACATCAATGTGAAGAGTTTGCATCACATTATGTGACTGCCTCGTTGGTCCAATCACTAGTGGTTAGCATGTTCGACTGCGACCGACGAGGTCCCGGGTTCGAATCCCAGGTCAGGCCATAACAAGTATTGGGCTTTTCTGACAAGAAATTCTCTATACTAGCCCGGAGTTAGGAAGTTTCACCTTTGGTGCCTCGGAGAGAACGTAAAGCTGTCGGTCCTACGCCTGATCTCTCTCCGGTCGTGTCGGATTTTCCGTCCCATCGGAATATGCGAGTAAAGGAACAGGGAGAGCACCTGTGTATGCGCACACACTTGAACACTAATATCTTCCGCACCGCCAATCTCCGCCAATCTCCAGATTGGCCGCCCTGACCGAAATTCGGTCGGGAGGACATTATGTTAGAAAATGACGCTTCACTGCACTTCGAGTCTGCCGCAATGTCCCTTGAGCCTTAAATTGATAGTTACCATAAAAGTTACCGTGGGAGATTGATTCTAAGTTTCTAAGTTAATGTTATATTGTGATGTCAAGCTCTAGGTATTTTAGTGAGTAGGTGATATTTGTAAATATTTAATTATTTAGGTTAATAAAAATTTTATTATGCAGAAAAAGTTTTAGTTCGTGTTATTTATTACCTTTGTATAGCTGTCCCCTTGGTCGCAAGTTCAACTGCGGTTGGTCCTGCCCCCCGATTGTGTAAGGAAATCGTAAACGTAATCGTTTGTCAAACATATAATTCGACCTGTTTAAGGAGTTCATAGATGCCTGCTCGTCAAAAAGCATATATGAACTCCTTAAACAGTTTGAGTAATACGTTTTAAGCTGTCAAATGATTACGATTTGCTTCTGAATTCCGTTCCCAGGACAGATAGACAGAAAACATAGATTTACATAGGTTCGCAAGTCAAGGAATAATTAATTCAAGTTCGGAGAAAGAAAACTGCCTTGCAACACTTGCATCCCCCACACTCAGAGAGCACGTAAAGCCATTACGTCTTTCCTGCGCCTGAGCTCTTTCAGACCATGTCGGATTGTCGTGATTGCCGAAATATTATAAGAGTAGAATAGAGAATGCACGTCCTGTGTTTACACACACACTTGTGCGCAAACAATCAAGTTTCTACATGCAGTGGTTTCAGCAGTAGATAGGGTAATACATGCATAAAAGCACTGCTTATCCAAATGGAAATACGTCAATGCCCATTTCTCATCAAAACAAGTAAATAGGTATTGTGATTTGTGACTAACTAATGCCTACCCTAGCTTCAAAAAATTATTTTTAAATAAAAAAAACCGCCTTCAAAAACTAAAAAGCAAAAAATAATTGGATCTATTTACATATTATGGGTAGAAATAATAATATGTAAATATATCCAATTATTTTTTGCTTTTTAGTTTTTGAAGGCGGTTTTTTTTATTTAAAAATAATTTTATTGTTTGCTTTTTAGTGCTGTATACAGGGTGGCCGGTCAATTGACGTCACAAAAAAAAATTTAGGTCCGGTATGTTGTGGGGTATCCGAATCACCCCCATGTATGTTCCGCGATTTTTTATAGTTTCGGAGTTATGATTTTTTTTTCGATTTTTTGAGGAATTTCGACCTGACCATCTTAAAAAAATTCTAAAAAAAAAAGCACAGACTTTTTAGAGTTTTTTTTTTTGTAACTGAATTTCCATAAGTTGCACTTTTATGCATAAAATAATCAGCTTCGTAACTTTGATGAAAGTTATGAAAATGTTGGTCTAAAGTTTAAAAATTACATTCTGTGAATTATGACTTAAATTATCAACTTTAAATTAAAAATCTAAACAGGTGACCTTATGATTTCTTAGTTAGTCTTAAAAATGCGCCAGACTCTCAGCTTTCATAATAATAATAAAAAAGTGGTACTTAAGGGGGGCAATTTGGCTAAAATCGGTCTTCAAAGACAGCAAGGTGGAAAATTCTTAAAATTAGCCAACTGATTAAAAAAAACATTATCATTCGTACGGTTAATTTAATGATTAGAGAATGCTGAAAACCTATCGTGTTTGTTGGATAAGGAAAGTTTTAAGTAAGAAGTAGATCATAATTTAAAAATCATTTAATATTTTTAAAATTTACAATAAATTTTCAAAGTGGCCACCTCCAGCAGCAATACACATTCTACACCTTCGTAAGAAATTGTGTTTCAATCGTCTAAATGCTTCTCTGTTCGCCTTGACAACACGTTGGGCTTCTGCAATCTTCTGCCTCAGCTCTTGTTCACTCGAACATTCTCGGGCGTATGCTATTTCCTTGTAATAGCCCCAAATGAAAAAATCGATGGGGTTGAGGTCAGGTGAGCGTGGAGGCCATCTAATTGGTCCACTCCGTCCTATCCATCTGTTGGGGTATGTTTCATTTAAATAATTTCGGACTATGACATAGACGCACTATGGTGTTTCAAAATGACGGCGCCCCGTGTCACTACGCAACACAAGTCCGAAATTATTTAAATGAAACATACCCCAACAGATGGATAGGACGGAGTGGATCAATTAGATGGCCTCCACGCTCACCTGACCTCAACCCCATCGATTTTTTCATTTGGGGCTATTACAAGGAAATAGCATACGCCCGAGAATGTTCGAGTGAACAAGAGCTGAGGCAGAAGATTGCAGAAGCCCAACGTGTTGTCAAGGCGAACAGAGAAGCATTTAGACGATTGAAACACAATTTCTTACGAAGGTGTAGAATGTGTATTGCTGCTGGAGGTGGCCACTTTGAAAATTTATTGTAAATTTTAAAAATATTAAATGATTTTTAAATTATGATCTACTTCTTACTTAAAACTTTCCTTATCCAACAAACACGATAGGTTTTCAGCATTCTCTAATCATTAAATTAACCGTACGAATGATAATGTTTTTTTTAATCAGTTGGCTAATTTTAAGAATTTTCCACCTTGCTGTCTTTGAAGACCGATTTTAGCCAAATTGCCCCCCTTAAGTACCACTTTTTTATTATTATTATGAAAGCTGAGAGTCTGGCGCATTTTTAAGACTAACTAAGAAATCATAAGGTCACCTGTTTAGATTTTTAATTTAAAGTTGATAATTTAAGTCATAATTCACAGAATGTAATTTTTAAACTTTAGACCAACATTTTCATAACTTTCATCAAAGTTACGAAGCTGATTATTTTATGCATAAAAGTGCAACTTATGGAAATTCAGTTACAAAAAAAAAAAACTCTAAAAAGTCTGTGCTTTTTTTTTTAGAATTTTTTTAAGATGGTCAGGTCGAAATTCCTCAAAAAATCGAAAAAAAAATCATAACTCCGAAACTATAAAAAATCGCGGAACATACATGGGGGTGATTCGGATACCCCACAACATACCGGACCTAAATTTTTTTTTGTGACGTCAATTGACCGGCCACCCTGTATATAAAAAAAAAAAAAAAGAAAAATAGGTTCTCGAAAGGTAGACAGGCCTGTACCTAATAACTATCTGGGTTCGTTTCCTTATAAAATTTAAGTTCCTTTGATTTCCCCAGGATTGCATCATCAGACGAATTGAGAACCTCCTCCTTTTTTTGAAGTCGGTTAAAAACCTGTGCACGCCACTGAGTCTGTCCGTTTCAGTACGTTTATAATATCAGTAGTTAGTAATATCCTAGTTTATAAGTTTTTTAAGCTTTTAGATTAACTATAGGTACTAATATTATGAAGAGGTAAAGTTTGTGAGTTTGTGACGTTGTAGAGGGTAACCTCTGGATCTACTGAATCGATTTTGAAAATTCTGGTACCAATAGAAAGCCACATTATTTGTGAGTGTCTCAGGCTATAATAATTATATGAACCCGAAAAATTAGGAAGTTCCCTTGGGAATTTAAAAAACTTATTTCACGCGGACGAAGTCGCGGGCATCTGTAGTTAGTGCGAGATTTCATTCAAACTTAAATTTGGAATTCGTTGTAGTTCGAGTTCAAAGGAAAATAGAGAATTCGAAAATGAAATATGTATGATGAAATATATCGCGATCCTCGCATAAATGTTTTTAGAAAATAAATAAGTTTTTAGAGGATATTATGTTTTGTATTTTTTTTTGAACAATAAATTAAAAAAAAAGATCAGTTGATTATAATTTTAAATAGGTAACGAAAAATAATGTACCTAGTTACAAACCAGCCGATGTGTGTAGGTAAGTGGTTGCGATATGCAAAAATAATAATTTTAAAGTAATTTCGGAATGAAAAATTAATTAGGGTAACGTTGCACCCCCTAAGGGAAAATATTAAAACCCCCTATTAAATAAACAAAAATATAAATTAAAAAAAATTGTCATGTCCATTTATTCTTTCGACAAGCATTTACTCGTAAGTAATTACAATATGAACTAAGTAACCAAATTGAGTAATTAACGTTTTTCAAAAAAGTAGCTTTGGTACGACTTAAGGCTTAGTTGCCAAATTTGTACCCCCTTAAGTATACGTGTAAGTAAGACTTACTTAGAATAAAGCATCTATGGCTACAGTACAGCTAGAATCTAGCGATTCTTATAATGTTTTATGTTAGCTAAGAAACTACAAAACACATATTTCCCTAAGAGATCAAGTTACGTTAAATTTTTGTAATCAAATTGCTATTTATTTATTTCACATAGAAAATAATAAATAACTATAAATTCCACGGATTTAAATTGTGAAAATATGGAAAATTTATTTTGTAATGTTTTAAATACATTAAGAGAAGATACATAAAATTAAGTAGCGATGTTAGGCAGAACCGCTGATTGGGCTGATGGAACTGATCTTCGGCGCTGCATCACCATTTTCAGGGTTGACTTTGGCGGCGGTCGCGGAGTCTGGTTTCACGGCGAAGCGCATTATGTGGTCTGCAAATGAAATGAGGTAACCGTTGATTTCAAGTGAAGTAGGACGATTGTTTGTATAAACATTCGATGACACTAGCGTCAAAGTAAAATGAATCTATAATGATATTGATTTAGACCTAAATTTCGTGTATGCAAACATATAGGTACGTTCACGCATACCATACGTTTCCAAATAAAACGCAGTTGCACTGAATTTGTGCATTTATGGTTCATTTTACTTTGACGCTAATAACGTCATCGAATGCTTACACGATCAATCGAATTAAAACTTAGAATAAGGGACAGGTCGAGGGGATAGTGTTGTGTATATCAATCAATATAGTGTTGTGTATATATATATTTATGTATGTTTTTATAAATTACTAGCTGACCCGGCGAACTTCGTACCGCCTTAGTATGCAAAATTAAATGTATATTTTTCAATATTTCTGAGAGATTTTCTTAATATTTTTTTCCGTAAGAACCTTCTCCTAATAATAACAAATACAACAAAAAAAGAATTAGTGAAATCGGTCCAGCCATTCACGCGTGATGCCGTGACCAAGGAAAACGGGTTTCATTTTTATATTTATATAGAAGATATGTATTTTATATGTACAGATTTGAGTATAATATAATAATAGTCTTTAGATTTGCTACCTTTTTTTAAGTGTTTTATCCCTTAATTGTATTACCTACTTTGTGTGCACCCTCATTAAAATTTTCTGTTATTAGTTCCTTTCCTGGTTGCGTGGAAGAGATCGCTTCTCAGCGATAAGGCCGTCTCTTGTACAGTTTTTCATAATTTCTTGTATTTGTCTAAATGTGTTTTATTTAAGGTGTACAATAAAGTATATTTTCATTTCATTTCAGTTCATGTATACTTGCCATATATAATTTATTGACATACATAATATTTTTTTGCTGTATTCCAATTTCCAACCATAATGCAGTGAGTCCACGGAAAACAGGAATTTCAAAGAAGCTTTTAAAACTTTTAAATATGTTTTACGTCATAGGTATAAATATCGGTAAGTAGTATACAATCTATGTTTTAGGCACTAAAGTTATAGAATATTATATAATAGCAGGTACTTTCCACGTTAATAGCCAGAGCCAGAGGTTAAAATGACAAAATATATGATAAATACAAATATAAATTCGACTGTCAAGCCCAAAAAGGTATTTGGAATTGCCTCGGGCGCCTAGATGTTACAAAGAGCAATTTAGCGTTGTGTAACGTTAAAATGTAGCCGATAGATAGATAAAATTTCGCATTAATAATATTATTAGTCTGGACTCTCATAGTTCATTAGCCCTTTATTGAAGTGAAAACTGAAACTGAACTGAAAGAAATTCTTAGTACTAGCACAGAATAGGTACGTTGGTACTAGCCCGGAGTTAGGAAGTTTGCGGTGTTCGACCCCCGTGCCTCGGAGAGCAAATAAAGTCGTCGGTACCGCGCCTGATCTCTCTTCAGTTGTGTTCGATTTTCCGTCCCATCAGACTATGAGAGTAAAGGAACAGAGAGTGCATCTGTGTATGCGCACACACTTGTGTTGTGTTATCTCCCGCGCCGGTGGCTATATAATTTCTTTGATGATAGGCCGCCGTGGCCGAAATACAGTCGGGAGGACACTATAAATATAAGCTTTTAATGACAGAAGTAGAACTTTAATTCGCTATAATCCGCCAAAGTAAGTAAATGTGGTACAGTATGTATCTTGTTCCACACCACACAGATCCTCCGAATTATTCTCAACTTATATTGTGAATTGCTTGCGATATTCACCACACCACACAGATCCACTAAATTATTCTCAACCTACGTTTCACTCCGACACCGTAGCATCTTCAGGAGATGTGGACTCAAGAAGATGCTCCGGTGTCGGAGTGGACTTCCGCAAAGTAACGCCTGCTTTTATCCAAATAAGCTTTTAGCTGGCTACAGATATTTACCACTTTGATAGTACCTTTGAAGTGGTAAAGCAGGCACGCAAGCACCCCGGTTATCCCCCCTGACACCAGGAGCCAGCGGACCACACCCACGATGCGCTTGGGCAGGAACAACTGGTGCTTTAGCATGTTCACGAAGGTCTTGTTCAACGCCAGACCCTATTAACATAACAAAATGTATTGTTTTTTTGGTCATCCCTCCAGTCACCAGGAGCCAGCGGACCACACCCACAATGCGCTTGGGCAGGAATAATTAGTGCTTTAGCACATTCACGAAGGTCTTGTTCAATGCTAGACCCTGAACATTATATAATAAAATATAATATGTAATGTTTTTTACTAACCGACTTTCAATAAAGGAGGTTATCAATTCAACACATTCATGTAATATTATTGGACTTGCAAAATATTGACATAGGTAATTAAGATAATCTATAAGGGCTTCCAAATAAATATACTTACAAATTACAAATATATTTATTCATCGATGGTGTCACAAACAAACAGTCAATTATTGTACTATTGTACCTAAAATTATGCTTGTCTGTGACACCACCCAGAATGGTATGTACCTACGTTTGTATGTATGTATTTATGTCCGCGGATTACTCGATACTTTTAATCGGATTGTGATCATTTTTTTTATTGGCTTACATGTATGTAGGTATTTCAAGTTAGGGAACCGAAAATCGGTTTAGCAGTTTTCAAGATATGGACTGTTATGTGTGTGGTGAAGTCGGTTTAACTTTCAAATTTTTTAGATTAAGCCGTGATGCGTGCGTGCGTGCGTGTAATGATGCAGTCAAGATGGTGTTCATTAATATGCCAATTATATTAATGAACTTTTGGTTTCTACACGGCCGTATTACGAAACGTCGTATTATACAATCCGACAGATATAATAATATTATTATGTTTTAAATATCCCTTCCCCGGGATGTAAATTAATTTCGTCTAAATCGGTTAAAAAGATGGGCTGTGATAGCATAGCAGACATACAAACTGACCGACAGATACTATACAATATCAATATGTTTAGTTAAAGAACATGAAATTTACCTCTTCCACCCAAAACAGAGGCGCGATGACGTCAGGCAAGTCTTTGCAAAGCTCGAGTTTCTCCGTTTTGAGTAGCAGCACGCTGAACTGGACCCTCTGCTTCGCGACCATAGGAGTACCTGAGATCTAAAATACAACATTGATGTTCTAGACTGACTTGAATGTCTTGTCGCTCTAGTGGTTAGCATGTTTGACTGCGGGCGACAAGGTCCCGGGTTCGAGTTCCGGATCGGGCTTTAACAAGTATTGGGTTTTTCTTCCTCAGTACTAGCCCGAAATTAGGAAGCTAGCGGTGTTACGTTAAGCCGTCGGTCCTGCGCCTGATCTCTCTCCGGTCGTGTCGGATTTTCCGTACCATCCGGCTATGAGAGTAAAGGAACAGAGAGTGCACCTGAGTTTGCGCACACACTTAATATTATGATGACTAAGATGACGCAGATGACTAATCTCTCTAGAGATAGAGTGCCGTGGTTGAAATTCGGACGTTATTATGATTTATAGGTATTAATTTTCGCAAATCGGTCAGGAGGACATTATTATTTTTATTAAAAGACAAAGTAAATGAATGTGATATGTTTTATTTTATTTTGGACAATTTCTGTCACTTTTGATAAGTCGCTACCACGGTTTTCCATGGTCGAAATTCGAGACTCTACTCAGAGCTAAGTATATATTATGTTGACGATGCTTTATTCAGCATTGATTCAGCAAGCTTATGCGGCTAAAGTTACCACTGTGCTCTGTGATTTAGCTGATATACAGCGTTTTTGTGTTACTTGGGTAGAAAATATTCGGCAGGGTTGTCATCAGTTGCTCTTGTTTTACTAAATATAGTATATTGTGTGCCTAGGGATGAAACAAGACGATTTCAGACGAGGGTTTCAGAGGGAGTCTGAAATCGTGTTTCATCCCGCGTCACACACTATATTTTTCATTAACACGCATTAAAATTTACATTGACAAATTAAAATCTCCTAAACCTATCTCCTTTCTTATAGGTTGCCTGCAAGAGATCACTAGTAGTGATAAGGCCGCCTTCACACCGTAACAATTTGAAACTTTGAAACGATTCAGTTCTGTTATTTTTTGTGTGTAATAGTGTTTTTACTTACTTACTTAAAATCGACAACTAAAAATACTTTACTTAAAATGAATCGAAGAAAACCAGGAAATGTTTATGGTTTAGGAAATGAAGGGCAAACAACTACGTAAATTGGAAATAGGCATTCTATTACGGTTTCACGTGTTTAACTTTAAAGATATTATATCTAAGATTAAAGTCAATCGGGATAAGTACTACGTAGAACTAATCTTTTGTGACATCGTGCACTAGCTACGTGATCGTTTATCCAAATTGTTATAACTTGTGTAGATTGGTATAACCAACACAAAACACCTTAAAAGATGACATGTACTGAACTTGGATGAAAGATAAACTTCCTCGATGACAATATAACCTAGGGGAGGATATTCATTAGAATACCCCTCAATATCCAACTAGCATAAACGAATTCTTAAAATCTGCCCCCCGATTGTCTAAAAGTTGCCGATCAAATAAAACCATCCGTTTAGGGTATCGTACATACCTAAACGTAGGAGAATGGATACACGATATTGAGCTCTAATTCAATGCTGTCATGGTTTATTTTACTTTGACGCCGAACTTTGACGATTTGATCGGCAATTCTTACACAATCGCACCTCTGATTATGGCTTGAAAGCCGATGGCAGATAGATGAAAAGGAAAAAAAAATGTGTAGGTACTTACAGGTTCAAAATCAATGACAATTTCGTGTTCATTCCTATCCGGACTTAAGCCTTTAATATTCTTCGCCAAGTCAGGATCGCTGTCGTAAAAATGAGGCAGAGAAGCATACATAGGCACCCCTATACACTTGGTCAAGTCCATCAAGCCTTTGGGAGGACACTTGTCGGGTTTATCGCAGAAGCATTGCAACTCGGGGTCGTTGGCCAGGTCGCCGATGTTGGCTATATAGCGGTTTGTCTTAATGCCGTTATAGGACGTCTTCTTTTGGTACCAGGGTTTGAATGTTCTAGAAATGAAAAGGTTTTTTACCGTGATAGACTTGTTTTTTTTTAAATCAAAGAATAGGCGTGCGCTTGACGACAGTCATGATGCAAAGCAATGATGAGGTCTAGTTTCACGCTTGCCTATAGAAGATCACTCATTCACTCACTCTTCACTCTTGCTTTGAAGGTACTTAAGTTATTACAAAACAAGTTAGCTCTTGACTGTGACTTGACTTGACTCACACCTGATCGTAAATTATGATGGTAGTTATGTTAAACCATAGCTCTAATCGGTTTTTACAAGGCATCATAAAGGTCTAGCCCCACTAATGAGGCCCGGCACGTAGCGGCAAGTAGGTTGTATGGGCCGACCTAAGATACGCGGCACCCTATAAAGCCGCCACGTGTCGCACCGCTCCATTCATCTCAAGTGGGGCTAGACCTTCAAGGAACACAATCGTTTGACAGCACGTCTTCCCGGAAGGGTGTTTATTATAATCCACTACCAAAGCCTCCCACCGTGTGTGTGTGAACACGAAGACGTCTTATCTGACTGACACACACACACACACACACACACATACACACACACACACATACAAAGAAAAAAACACATCAAACACATAAACAGAAATTATATATTCCCAAAATCTGGGTTTTCCTATTTGCAAGAACACAGCGGTCACCGGCCTGTTCGGCGATGTCCGGCCCTATCCTGCTATGCAACCCTACCTGCACAAATCTCCAGAATAAGACTCCAAGCGATCGAATTCAGTCAGAAAAGGCGGGAACACGGTTCCATCAGTGCCTCCGAGCTCGTTGCATGTCCCGGTCCATATCACTTGCTCCATTTTCCCGTCCACAGCTAGGACTTTGCCAACGTCCATAACGTTTTTGGTGCCTCTTTTTACTGTTATTACGTGACTGTCCACAGTTGCGTTGCGCTGAAACATTTCATTTATTTCATACTAGCTGATCCCCGCGACTTCGTCCGCGTGGTTCGAGGTTTTGTGGTTCCCGCATAGCCTATGTGCTATTCCAGACTATAATCTATCTTTGTGCTAAATTTCAATCCGTTCAGCCGTTGGCGCGTGATTGAGTATCAAAGATCCATACATCCATCTATACATCCATACATTCATCCATCCAAACTTTCACATTTATAATATTAGTAAGATTTGCGTCCATGTTTACATTGGCGTGACTTCCTGTCGTAAATAGTTTTTTATTAATCTACACTCAACGATTTGTAAACACATTTGTCTGACCCGGAACGGCTACCCAGTTTGTATATTATGTATGTATTTAAAAAAAGGAAAGGTCTGTGAGATAAAAAAGCTTGAATTGAAGAAACTAAACCCGATTTTAGTGTTTAGTTTCTTCAATTCGTTTCGACTTTCGCCCCATTTCGTATTTTATGAATACAAATTACACACCCACTCTACTGAAGACAGCTTTGAAACTTGCTGTTTATTAATAACTAGCTGACCCCCGTGACTTTGTCTGCGTGGTTTAAGATTTTTTATTCCCGCGGGAACTCCTTAAACTTCCGGGAAAAATCCTAGTAGCCTATGTTTCCCCGGGATACAACCAATCCTTGTACCAAATTTCATAAAAATCGGTTGAACAGATCGCCGTGAAAGCGTAGCAATCAGACAGACACACTTTCGCATTTATAATATAAGTATGGATTGCGATGTTCTAGAAAAATCTATCTATGAACGATATAGATGTTCTAGAGAATGAACATCTGGTTTAGAAACCAGAGCTTCATAACTACGATTCAGACCATTTCTCAGAATTGTACACATTTTAGGATTGAAAAGGGAACTGACAAACCTACATAGATTGCTAAAGATAATATATTTTTGCCAAGCCTGGTGTTCTTTATCATTTATATTATTATTTAACTTATCACTTATTTTAATTTATCAGTATTATTTATTTGTTGTGGTTCTTTATCTCAGAGCCTGATATACATATCAGGCTCTGAGATAAAGAACCGTAACAAGTAGACCCTCTCAGTATTGAAAAGGGAACTAAGGAACTGATAAAACTACGTAGATTGCTGAACTCTTTTCGCTGTTGGATACAAAAGATTAACTTACCATTCCAAATAAAGAGAACCTATACTGGTTGTTAGGCTCAAATATCAACCGATCAGCAGCCTCTTTCTTCAATGCAGTGCAGACAGCTTTAGGGGCAAACTCAGTTCTGGCGCAGTTAATAACGACCCCTCTAAATAGGAGGTCCATCACAGGCACTCGTATGAAGACGTCTGGAGGGTTGTCGAAGATACCGTTGATGGCTTTGCCTATCATATTTAACATGGCTGGTCTGTCACGGTTGATAAGGTTCACCATACCCTGGGTAAATAACGAATTGGAAGAAAGAAGAACAATTTATTCACCAATGGTGTCACAGACAAAACATAGATACAGCTGATGTAAAATTTCGTCTGTGACACCACCCAGAATGGGTGCTAGCGTTAAGCCCTGCATTGTATGCTAATAAATTGCAGACAAAGCAAGGCGCTGGTTTTTAGTTGTGACCCGGGTGATGTCACAGTAACAAAAATTTATTTAAACATAAAAAAAAATTGGGGTGTCAAATACCCAATTGCCAGTTCTGCTGTAGGGAATGAGTAACCGATGCTTATTCTGCAAACCAATGTTCAAGGTTTTTTTTATCCACTACAAGTAAGCCCTTGACTGCGATCTCACCTGATGGTAAGTGATGATATAGTCTAAGATGGTAGCGGGCTAACCTGTTAGGGGCATGTCAGTTATATTAAACCCATGCCCCTAATCGGTTTCTACACGGCATCGTACCGGAACGCTAAATCGCTTAGCGGTACGTCTTTGCCGGTAGGGTAGTATCTAGCCACGGCCGAAGCCTCCCACCAGGGAAAATTCAGAAATTATAAATTCCCAAATTGACCCTCCCGGGGATCGAACCCGGGACCTCCGTACGTTAATACAACAGCGCTCAACACTGCGCCAGGGAGGTCGTCGAAAGGTACATTTCATAAAGGAGATTACACTACAAGAAGAAGTGAATGGTCTGGTTACCATCATGAATGGATGTGGCATAGTTATCACTTCTTCCCCGGTGAGACCTGGTCCCGAGAGCTCCTTTTTGAAATAGAAGACATCTAGCTTCTTATAGTCGATTGTGTCCGTGTCGTCTTGTTCTTGTATTTCCACCTTTTCTTTCCATTCCCTGACAAATACAGACACGAAATTATTAGTTATGTTACGACATATAATATTTCAACATGGATTAATGAATTATGTAAAGACCTGGAGAGTGAAATAGGCCTTTTAATCGCGGAATATCAAAGTTTCCACGGGGATTTTAAAAAATAAATTCACGCAGACAAATGCTTGGGTATCATTTTATAAAATATATGTAGGTAAACGAACATACCGTTATTGGATTTATTTAATAAAATCAGGTCAAGGTCTACGCTACGCTCACACTACGTTATGCTCACACTACGTTATGCTCACGCTCACGCTCACGCTCACGCTCACGCTCACGCTCACGCTCCCGCTCACGCTCACGCTCACGCTCACTCTCACGCTCACGCTCACGCTTTTGCTCACGCTTCAAGGTCAAGGTCTACGCTACGCTCATGCTCACGCTCACGCTCACGCTCACGCTTACGCTTAAGCTTCGCTACTCTTAGTTAAAGCACAGAATAGGTAATAGTGAAAAAGATTTTCTAAAATCACAGACTACCATAGGTATTGCATGAAATTCAGTGGTAGATATTGAAATATGAGGCAATAAGATTTTTTTTTGGTCCGTCACACGCTATATTTTAATCGATTGCCGTAAATAATAGATTGTAGAAAAACCTCGACTCTATAAGTATAGAGAACTAGGAGCGTCTGAAGACCTAATAATAGGACGGCGTTGCGAAACAGATTATACTAAATTGATGCCTTTTATTTTACTAAATATCAAATAGGTATTTATTGCGAACAACGTTCATATGACGTCAGTGGCCAAGGTTGTAAGTGATTGACAAGGGGGCATACTTATTACTTTTTAGGGTTCCGTACCAAAATGGTAAAATGGAACCCTTATGGTGCGACTTTCTCCGTCTGTCTGTCCGTCTGTCCGTCTGTCCGTCCGTCACACTCGATTATTTCAGTAACTACCGAAGCTATCGACATGAAATTTGGAATAGTTGTGTATATTAGTGGCCCAAAGACACTGGAATTAATGCCAATGCTATAACTAGCATAGTTTTATTGATATTAACAATAAACCTCTACAAACAAAGTTAGTCTTGCGGTTCATTAACAAAGGTAATTATTTATTAATAATGGTACGGAACCCTTCGTGCGCGAGTCCGACTCGCACTTGCCCGGTTTTTTTATTCACTACTAGCTAATGTAGTACCTATAATAGCTAGCTAACTTCGTCGGCGTGGAATAAATTATTTTTCACCTCTCATGCTCTAAAAAGGTGTCGTTATAGCTTAGCGTAGGCGGACTAAAGTTAGCATTTAGGGTCTAGGGATTAAAGTATTTTTTTTTAATAATTGCCGTACTATCCTCTTTACGGTATGCGTGATATCCTCATTCAGATAGGTATCCAAATTTTTTTGTCTATGGTTACTTACTATCAACAGCCAAAACATTTGTCACCTAGTTGAATGTCAATGTTACCCATCGTGTTCTTATCCATTATCCTACAGATTTATGCATAGACATAGGATTTTTTCGCTACGCTCAATTTATGTCTATTTGATAAGGAATTTAAAAAAAAGGATTTATACGGAGAAAAATAAAGTTGGTTTTGCAGTTTGCCGCGAAATCATAGATTTTTTAGTTATAATTATTACATTATTATACTATATATAGCTCGATTACCACTCACTGATTCACTGACTCACTGACTCATTGACATAATTGTTCTCCTAGAAAGAGACAGAAAACGATACTATGATGTACGGGAGATGTGTTCGGGTGCGGGAGTCGAGTAGGGAAAAATTATGACATTTCGGAAAAACAAGATGGCGACCGACGTGATTCTTGCAACTCTTTTGTTTTCCAACCGATTTTGTTAAAACTCGCAACGATTGAAGAAACTAGGAAACGATTTATAGAAAAAGTGGAAAAAATTGGAAAAACAAGATGGCGGCCGAGGTGTAGTGTTTTGAAATTTTTGATTTTTCGACCCCGAACCGCGGCGCCACAGATCCGAAACGGCGCGGTCGAGCGTAATATTCTTTTCTCTTTTCGCCTACAACTATCCTGTATTTTGACAGAACGGGAGTGGTTTTTAAAAATTCAAGATGGCGGCTGTCGCGGCGGCCGTTCGGTCTGAGGTACGAAAAAACGCAATTTTTAACTTCAAATTTCTCACAGTTGGCAACGTCGGAGCGTTTCGACTTCTACGGGGCGATTGTGTGTACAGACTCGAACTATGGATTGGGGAAAAAAAATTACCCCATTTCTCGGGAAATTTACAAGATTTACCCCAAAAATAAAAAAATCTAAATACGTATTTTTTGCAAAATTCGAGTAGGAGCGACCACGTGTCCCACTTGTGCGAATGACATTTGGGTGTTTTCGTCGCCGAGGTCTGGCAACACTGGGATTTATCAAAGTAAAAGTGATTTTCGACATGGTCTTTTTTCAGGTGCTATCATTTCGGCTGGGTGCGACCGAGATGAAAAATTGAAACGTCATCAGGAGTGGTATATCCTGTAGTTCACTGGAAAATTATGAAACTGTGTAAAATGTTTCTTTGGAACGAGGTGGCGGCCATTTTGTATTCTTTTTGTGTTTTTGAAAATTTCAATCACGATTTTGAGGCAGTTGGCAACATTTGGGAAAGTTGACATGTATGGATCGATTATGTAGCTCGACCGGCAGTATCGAGATATCTAAACAGTGTTGCCACATTTGGGGTAGTTTTCGAGATTTTCCCCAAAAATGTCCTCCTGTAAAATTTTGTATGAAAATTTTTTTTTTCACTGATGGCTTCGTGTAGAAGTAAGAAAATATAACTTGAAAAAAAATATGGAGACAGCTGATGATTGAGGATTTCGGAGACGGGTAAAGGGCACGGCCAAGGTATTGAAGATAGGTGGGGGGTCCTCGAACTAATGTCACTCGGAACCTCATCCAATAGACAAAGAGCAAAAAAAAAATTCAAAATGGCGGATTTAAGATGGCTGCCATACAAATATGTTTGGTGTCTATCTCAGAAAGTATAAAAGATGGAAGAGTGGTTTCTTGGCAAAAGATGATCAGGACCTGAAGGTCTACTTGATGAACAGGAAAAAATTCAAGATGGCGGAATTTATTTTTCCATAGAAAATATTATATGGCCAATATTGAAGAATACTACAAGACTTTTTGATACGGTTCCGTTTTACCCACGGGCTCCCTGCGATAACAAAACAGGAAACTGGTACTAAAATTGAAAAAAAATCGCCATTTTGAAATTCTTTGTTAATTGGCCGATTTCGTTTAAAATCGATATTGAGGACTCTCTGGGGTTACAAAACAGGAAACTGAAACCAAAATTTTAAAAATTCAGCGCCATTTTGAAATTCTTTGTTAATGGACCGATTTCGTTCAAAATCGATATTTAGGGCTCCCTGGGATTTCAATACAGGAAACTGTTACTAAAGTGTTAAAAAATCAGCGCCATTTTGAAATTCTTTGTTAATTGACCGATTTCGTTCAAATTCGATAACTGAGGATCCCTAATATTATCCCAAAAACAACAACCCGTGAGCTGCTTTAGCAGCTCGCGCACAGGGCGAAACACTAGTTATACTATATATAGCTCGATTACCACTCACTGATTCACTGACTCACTGACTCATTGACATAATTGTTCTCCTAGAAAGAGACAGAAAATGATATAATGATGTACGGGAGATGTGTTCGGGTGCGGGAGTCGAGTAGGGAAAAATTATGACATTTCGGAAAAACAAGATGGCGGCCGACGTGATTCTTGCAGCTCTCTTGTTTACCAACCGATTTTGTTTAAACTCGCAATTATTAAAGAAATTAGTAAACGGTCACTAGAAAAAGTGGAAAAAATTGGAAAAACAAGATGGCGGCCGAGCTGTAGTGTTTTGAAATTTTTGATTTTTCGACCCCGAACCGCGGCGACACAGATCCGAAACGGCGTGGTCGAGCGTAATATTTTTTTCTCTTTTCGCCTACAAATATCCTGTATTTTGACAGAAAGGGAGTGATTTTTAAAAATTCAAGATGGCGGCTGTCGCGGCGGCCGTTCGGTCTGAGGCACGAAAAAATGCAATTTTAAAATTCAATTTTCTCACCGTTGGCAACGTCAGAGCGTTTCGACTTCTAGGGGGCGATTGTGTGTACCGTCTCGAAGAATGGATTGGGGAAAAAAAAATACCCCATTTCTAGGGAAATTTTCAAGATTTTCCCCAAAAATTAAAAAATCGAAATACGTATTTTTTGCAAAGTTTGAGTACGAGCGACCACGTGTCCCACTTGTACGAATGATGTTTGGGTATTTCCGTCGCCGAGGTCTGGCAACACTGGAATTTATCAAAGTAAAAGTGATTTTTGACATGGTCTTTTTTCAGGAGCAATCATTTCGGCTGGGTGCGAGCGAGATGAAAAATTGAAACGTCATCAGGAGCGGTATATCCTGTACTTTACGGGAAAATTATGAAAGTATGTAAAATGCTTCTGTGAAACGAGGTGGCGGCCATTTTGTATTCTTTTTGTGTTTTTGAAAATTTCGATCATGATTTTGAGGCAGTTGGCAACATTTGGGAAAGTTGACATGTAGGGATCGATTGTGTAGCTCGACTGGCAGTATCGAGATATCTAAACAGTGTTGCCACATTTGGGGAAGTTTTCGAGATTTGCCCCAAAAATGTCCTCCTGTAAAATTTTGTATGAAAATTTTTTTTTTCACTGATGGCTCCGTATAGAAGTCAGAAAATATAACTTGAAAAAAAATATGGAGACAGCTGATGATTGAGGATTTCGGAGACGGGTAAAGGGCACGGCCAAGGTATTGAAGATAGGTGGGGGGTCCTCGAACTAATGTCACTCGGAACCTCATCCAATAGGCAAAGAGCAAAAAAAAACTTCAAAATGGCGGATTAAAGATGGCTGCCATACAAATCTGTTTGGTGTCTATCTCAGAAAGTATAAAAGATGGAAGAGTGGTTTCTTGACAAAAGATGATCAGGACCTGAAGGTCTACTTGATGAACAGGAAAAAAATTCAAGATGGCGGAATTTATTTTTCCATAGAAAATATATGGCCAATATTGAAGAATACTACGACTGTGTAGAACTATGCAAGATTTTGATACGGTTCCGTTTTACCCACGACGGGGCTCCCTGCGATTACAAAGCAGGAAACTGGTACTTAAATTTAAAAAAATCAGCGCCATTTTGAAATTCTTTGTTAATTGACCGATTTCGATCAAAATCGATATTTAAGACTCCCTGGAGTTACATAACAGGAAACTGAAACCAAAGTATTTAAAAAATCAGCGCCATTTTGAAATTCTTTGTTAATGGACCGATTTCGTTCAAAATCGATATTCAGGGCTCCCTCTGATCTCAAAACAGGAAACACATACCAAAGTTTAAAAAAATCAACGCCATTTTTAATAATTTTGCTATAATCATAATAAATGTCTGTACTACTTGTAAGTCAAACCACAACCCGTGAGCTGCTTTAGCAGCTCGCGCACAGGGCGAAACACTAGTTATTATACTATATATAGCTCGATTACCACTCACTGATTCACTGACTCACTGACTCATTGACATAATTGTTCTCCTAGAAAGAGACAGAAAACGATACTATGATGTACGGGAGATGTGTTCGGGTGCGGGAGTCGAGTAGGGAAAAATTATGACATTTCGGAAAAACAAGATGGCGGCCGACGTGATTCTTGCAACTCTTTTGTTTTCCAACCGATTTCGTTTAAACTCGCAACTATTAAAGAAATAAGTAAACAATTAATAGAAAAAGTGGAAAAAATTGGAAAAACAAGATGGCGGCCGAGCTGTAGTGTTTTGAAATTTTTGATTTTTCGACCCCGAACCGCGGCGCCACAGATCCGAAACGGCGTGGTCGTGCATAATATTTCTTTCTCTTTTCGACTACAACTACCCTGTATTTTGACAGAACGGGAGCAATTTTTCAAAATTCAAGATGGCAGCTGTCGCGGCGGCCGTTCGGTCTGAGGTACGAAAAAACGCAATTTTAAAATTCATTTTTCTCACAGTAGGCAACGTCGGAGCGTTTCGACTTGTATGGGGCGATTGTGTGTACCGACTCGAAGAATGGATTGGGGAAAAAAATTTACCCCATTTCTCGGGAAATTTTCAAGATTTTCCCCAAAAATTAAAAAATCGAAATACGTATTTTTTGCAAAGTTCGAGTATGAGCAACTACGTGTCCCACTTGTACGAATGATGTTTGGGTATTTCCGTCGCCGAGGTCTGGCAACACTGGAATTTATCAAAGTAAAAGTGATTTTCGACATGGTCTCTTTTCAGGAGCTATCATTTCGGCTGGGTGCGAGCGAGATGAAAAATTGAAACGTCATCAGGAGCGGTATATCCTGTAGTTCATGGGAAAATTATGAAACTATGTCAAATGTTTCTGTGAAATGAGGTGGCGGCCATTTTGTATTATTTTTGTGTTTTTGAAAATTTCGATCATGATTTTGAGGCAGTTGGCAACATTTGGGAAAGTTGACATGTATGGATCGATTGTGTAGCTCGACCGGCAGTATCGAGATATCTAAACAGTGTTGCCACATTATGGGTAGTTTGCGAGATTTTCCCCAAAAATGTCCTCCTGTAAAATTTTGTATGAAAATTTTTTTTTTCACTGATGGCTTCGTGCAGAAGTCAGGAAATATAACTTTAACAAAAATATGGAGACAGCTGATGATTGAGGATTTCGGAGACGGGTAAAGGGCACGGCCAAGGTATTGAAGATAGGTGGGAGGTCCTCGAACTAATGTCACTCGGAACCTCATCCAATTGGCGATGAGTTTAAAAAAAACTCGAAAATGGTGGATTCAAGATGGCCGCCATACAAATTTCGTCAGTGTCTATCTCAGAGAATATAAGAGATGGAACTGTAGTTTCTTGGCAAGAGATGATCAGGACGAGGAGTTCTATTTAGCGAAATGAAAAAAAATTCAAGATGGCGGAATATTTTTTTTCATACCAAATTATATGGCGATTAGGAACTTTATAAGGACTAGGTACTTCTAACGAATATTTGGGAGAAAAATGTGAAGCGAGTTGATGATTGAGGATATCGGAGACGGGTGAAGAGCACGGCCAGGATATTGTAGAAAGAGGGGGTGTGTTCGACCATATGCATGAAAAAAAACAAACATAAAACTACCAACATACCCGCATAATTGTTCTACTAAAAAAAAGGCAGAACACGATACAATGATGTATGGGAGATGTATTCGGGCGCGGGATGGGAGTAGGGAAAAATTATGACCTTTTGGAAAAACAAGATGGCGGCCGACGTGATTCTTGCAACTCTTTTGTTTTCCAACCGATTTCGTTACAACTCGTAATGATTAAAGGAATTAGTAAGCGAACAATACAAAATGTAGAAAAAATTGTAAAAACAAGATGGCGGCCGAGCTGTAGTATTTTCAAATTTTTGATTTTTCGACCCCGAACCGCAGCGCTACAGATCCGAAACGGGGTAGTTCATGTACTGGTAATACGTTCGGGTGCGGGATGGGATTAGGGAAAAATTATGACATTTCGGAAAAATAAGATGGCGGCTGACGTGCTTTTTGTAACTTTTTTATTTTCCAACCGATTTCGTTACAACTCGCAATGATTGAAGAAATTAGTAAACGATCACTACAAAAAAGTAGAAAAAATTGGAAAAACAAGATGGCGGCCGAGCTGTAGTGTTTTGAAATTTTTGATTTTTCGAGCGAGATGAAAAATTGCAACGTCATCAGAGGCGGTATATCCTGTAGTTCATGGGAAAATTATGAAACTGTGTGAAATGTGTCTGTGAAACGAGGTGGCGGCCATTTTGTATTCTTTTTGTGTTTTTGAACATTTCGATCACGATTTTGAGGCAGTTGGCAACATTTGGGAAAGTTGACATGTAGATATCGACTGTGTAACTCGACCGGCAGTATCGAGATATCTAAACAGTGTTGCCACATTTGGGGTAGTTTTCGAGATTTTCCCCAAAAATGTCGTCCTGTAAAATTTTGAATGAAATAATTTTTTTTCACTGATGGCTTCGTGTAGAAGTCAGAAAATATAACTTAAACAAAAATATGGGGACAGCTGATGATTGAGGATTTCGGAGACGGGTAAAGGGCACGGCCAAGGTATTGAAGATAGGTGGGGGGTCCTCGAACTAATGTCACTCGGAACCTCATCCAATAGACAAAGAGCAAAAAAAAAATTCAAAATGGCGGATTTAAGATGGCTGCCATACAAATTTGTTTGATTTCCATCTCAGAAAGTATACAAGATGGAAGAGTGGTTTCTTGGCAAAAGATGATCAGGACCTGGAAGTCTACTTGATGAACAGGAAAAAAATTCAAGATGGCGGAATTTATTTCTCCATAGAAAATATATGGCCAATATTGAAGAATAGGTACTACAAGACTAGAACTATGCAAGATTTTGATACGGTTCCGTTTTACCCACGACGGGGCTCCCTGTGATTACAAAACAGGAAACTGGTACTAAAATTTAAAAAAATCAGCGCCATTTTGAAATTCTTTGTTAATGGACCGAATTCGTTCAAAATCGATATTTAGGACTCCCTGGGGTTACAAAACAGGAAACTGAAACCAAAATTTTTAAAAATCAGCGCCATTTTGAAATTCTTTGTTAATGGACCGATTTCGTTCAAAATCGATATTTAGGGCTCCCTGGGATTTCAATACAGGAAACTATTACCAAAATTTTTAAAAATCAGCGCCATTTTGAAATTTTTTATTAATTGACCGATTTCGTTCAAAATCGATATTCAGGGCTCCCTGGGATCACAAAACAGGAAACTGATACCAATGTTTAAAAAAATCAACGTTATTTTGAAATTCTTTGTTAATGGACCGATTTCGTTCAAAATCGATATTTAGGGCTCCCTGGGATTTCAATACAGGAAACTATTACCAAAATTTTTAAAAATCAGCGCCATTTTGAAATTTTTTATTAATTGACCGATTTCGTTCAAAATCGCTATTTAGGACTCCCTGGGGTTACAAAACAGGAAACTGATACCAAAATTTTAACAAATCAGCGTCATTTTGAAATTCTTTGTTAATGGGCCGATTTCGTTCAAATTCGATAACTGAGGATCCCTAATATCCCAAAAACCACAACCCGTGAGCTGCTTTAGCAGCTCGCGCACAGGGCGAAACACTAGTTTATACTATATATAGCTCAATTACCACTCACTCACTCACTCACTCATTGACATAATTGTTCTCCTAGAAAGAGACAGAAAACGATATAATGATGTACGGGAGATGTGTTCGGGTGCGGGAGTCGAGTAGGGAAAAATTATGACATTTCGGAAAAACAAGATGGCGGCCGACGTGACTCTTGCAACTCTTTTGTTTTCCAACCGATTTCGTTACAACTCGCGACGATTGAGGAAACTAGGAAACGATTAACAGAAAGAGTGGAAAAAATTGGAAAAACAAGATGGCGGCCGAGCTGTAGTGTTTTGAAATTTTTGATTTTTCGACCCCGAACCGCGGCGCCACAGATCCGAAACGGCGCGGTCGAGCATAATATTTTTTTCTCTTTTCGCCTACAATTATCCTGTATTTTGACAGAACGGGAGTGGTTTTAAAAAATTCAAGATGGCGGCTGTCGCGGCGGCCGTTCGGTTTGAGGTACGAAAAAACGCAATTTTAAAATTCAATTTTCTCACAGTTGGCAACGTCGGAGCGTTTCGACTTCTATGGGGCGATTGTGTGTAACGACTCGAAGTATTGATTGGAGAAAAACAATTACCCCATTTCTCGGGAAATTTACAAGATTTACCCCAAAAATAAAAAAATCGAAATACGTATTTTTTGCAAAATTCGAGTACGAGCGACCACGTGTCCCACTTGTACGTATGACATTTGGGTGTTTTCGTCGCCGAGGTCTGGCAACACTGGGATTTATCAAAGTAAAAGTGATTTTCGACATGGTCTCTTTTCAGGGGCTATCATATCGGCTGGGTGCGAGCGAGATGAAAAATTGAAACGTCATCAGGAGCGGTATATCCTGTACTTTAGAGGAAAATTATGAAACTGTGTAAAATATTTCTGTGAAACGAGGTGGCGGCCATTTTGTATTCTTTTTGTGTTTTTGAAAATTTCGATCAGGATTTTGAGGCAGTTGGCAACATTCGGGAAAGTTGACATGTATGGATCGATTGTGTAGCTCGACCGGCAGTATCGAGATATCTAAACAGTGTTGCCACATTTGGGGTAGTTTTCGAGATTTTCCCCAAAAATGTCCTCCTATAAAATTTTGTATGAAAAAATTTTTTTTCACTGATGGCTTCGTATAGAAGTCAGAAAATATAACTCGAAGAAAAAGATGAAGACAGCTGATGATTGAGGATTTCGGAGACGAGTAAAGGGCACGGCCAAGGTATTGAAGATAGGTGGGGGGTCCTAGAACTAATGTCACTCGGAACCTCATCCAATAGACAAAGAGCAAAAAAAAATTCAAAATGGCGGAATTAAGATGGCTGCCATACAAATTTGTTTGGTGTCTATCTCAGAAAGTATAAAAGATGGAAGAGTGGTTTCTTGGCAAGAGATGATCAGGACGAGGAGGTCTATTTAGCAAAATTAAAAAAAATTCAAGATGGCGGAATATTTTTTTTCATACCAAATTATATGGCGATTAGGAACTTTATGGGGACTGGGTACTTCTAACGAATATTTGGGAGAAAAATGTGAAGCGAGTTGATGATTGAGGATTTCGGAGACGGGTGAAGACCGCGGCCAGGATATTGTAGAAAGAGGGGGGAGTTCGACCAAATGCATGAACCTACTAAAAAGAGGCAGAAAACGATACAATGATGTATGGGAGATGTGTTCGGGTGCGCGATGGGAGTAAAGAAAAATTATGACATTTCAGAAAAACAAGATGGCGGCCGACGTGCTTTTTGTAACTTTTTTGTTTTCCAACCGATTTCGTTACAACTTGCAAAGATTGAAGAAATTAGTAAACGATCAATACAAAAAGTAGAACAAATTAGAAAAACAAGATGGCGGCCGAGGTGATTCTTGCAACTCTTTTGTTTTCCGACCGATTTCGTTACAACTCGCAATTATTGAAGATATTTGTAAACGATCAATAGAAAAAGTGGAAAAAAAATTGAAAAACAAGATGGCGGCTGACGTGATTTTTGCAACTCTTTTGTTTTCCAACTGATTTCATTATAACTCGCAATTATTGAAGAAATTAGTAAACAATCAATATAAAAAGTAGAAAAAATTGGAAAAACAAAATGGCGGCCGAGATATAGTGCTTTAAATTTTTTGATTTTTCTACCTCAAACCGCGGCGTCACAGATCTGAAACGGGGTAGTTCATGTATAGGAGATGTGTTCGCGTGCGGGATAAGAGTAGGAAAAAATTATAATATTTCGGAAAAACAAAATGGCGGCTGATTTGCTGAAATCAACCGATCGAAGCATAACAAATAGATAGGGGGGTGCTCGACCAAATGTCATTCGACACTTCATCCAATAGACAATAAGCTGAAAAAAATTCAAAATGGCAGATTTAAGATGGCTGCCATAGAAATTTAATTGTTGTCTAACTCAGAAAGTATAAATGACGGAAGAGAGGTTTCTTGGCAAAATATCATAAGGACCTGAAGATCTACTTGATGAACAGGAAAAAAATTCAAGATGGCGGAATTTATTTTTGCATAGAATATAAAAGGCGAAAATTGAAGAGACTACAAGTGTAGAACTACTATGCAAGATTTTGATACTTTTCCGTTTAACCCACGACGGGGCTCCCTGGGATTACAAAACAGGAAAATTATTCCAAAATTTAAAAAAACCACCGCTATTTTGAAATAATTTGTTTATTTGCTGATTTCGTTCAAAATCGATATTTAGGGCTCCCTGGGCCTGGGGTTACAAAACAGGAAAATGTTATCAAAATTAAAAAAAACAGCGCCATTTTGAAATTCTTTGTAAATTGACCAATTTCGTTCAAAATCGATATTTAGGACTACCTGAGATTACAAAACAGGAAACTGGTACCAACATTTTAAAAAATCAGCGCCATTTGAAATTCTTTGTTAATTGACCGATTTCGTTCAAAATCGATATTTAGGACTCCGTGGGATCACAATACAGGAAATGTTACAAAAATTTTAAAAAACCAGCGCCATTTTGAAATTCTTCGTTAATTAACCGATTTCGTTCAAAATCGATATTTAGGGCTCCCTGGGATTACAAAACAGGAAACTGGTACCAACATTTTAAAAATCAGCGCCATTTTGAAATTCTTTGTTAATTGTCTGATTTCGTTCAAAATCGATATATGAGGATCCCTAATATTACAAAACAGGAAACTGTTGCCAAAATTTATAAAATCAGCGTTTTTTTGAAATTATTTGTTAATTGACCGATTTCGTTTAAAATCGATATTGAGGACTCCCTGGGGTTAAAAAACAGGAAACTGAAACCAAAATTTTAAAAAATCAGCGCCATTTTGAAATTCTTTGTTAATGGACCGATTTCGTTCAAAATCGATATTTAGGGCTCCCTGGGATTTCAATACAGGAAACTGTTACAAAAGTTTTAAAAAATCGGCGCCATTTTGAAATTCTTTGTTAATTGACCGATTTCGTTCTAATTCGACAACTGATGATCCCTAATATCCCCAAAACCACAACCCGTGAGCTGCTTTAGCAGCTCGCGCACAGGGCGAAACACTAGTTATACTATATATAGCTCAATTACCACTGACTCATTGACATAATTGTTCTCCTAGAAAGAGACAGAAAACGATACAATGATGTACGGGAGATGTGCTTGAGTGCGGGAGTCGAGTAGGGAAAAATTATGACATTTCGGAAAAACAAGATGGCGGCCGACGTGATTCTTGCAACTCTTTTGTTTTCCAACCGATTTCGTTACAACTCGCAACGATTGAAGAAACTAGGAAACGATTGATAGAAAAAGTGGAAAAAATTGGAAAAACAAGATGGCGGCCGAGCTGTAGTGTTTTGAAATTTTTGATTTTTCGACCCCGAACCGCGGCGCCACAGATCCGAAACGGCGTGGTCAAGCGTAACATTTTTTTCTCTTTCCGCCTACTACTATCCTGTATTTTGACAGAACGGGAGTGGTTTTTAAAAATTCAAGATGGCGGCTGTCGCGGCGGCCGTTCGGTCTGAGGTACAAAAAAACGCAATTTTAAACGTCATATTTCTCACAGTTGGCAACGTCGGAGCGTTTCGACTTGTATTGGGCGATTGTGTGTACGGACTCGAAGAATGGATTGGGGAAAAAAAATTACCCCATTTCTCGGGAAATTTTCAAGATTTACCCCAAAAATAAAAAAATCGAAATACGTATTTTTTGCTAGGTTCGAGTATGAGCGACCACGTGTCCCACTTGTACAAATGACATTTGGGTATTTTCGTCACCCAGGTCTGGCAACACTGAAATTTATCAAAGTAAAAGTGATTTTCGACATGGTCTTTTTTCAGGAGCAATCATTTCGGCTGGGTGCGAGCGAGATGAAAAATTTAAACGTCATCAGGAGCGGTATATCCTGTAGTTTACGGGAAAATTATGAAACTATGTAAAATGCTTCTGTGAAACGAGATGGACGCCATTTTGTTTTCTTTTTGTGTTTTTGAAAATTTCGATCACGATTTTGAGGCAGTTGGCAACATTTGGGAAAGTTGACATGTATGGATCGATTGTGTAGCTCGACCGGCAGTATTGAGTTATCTAAACATTGTTGCCACATGTGAGGTAGTTTTCGAGATTTTCCCCAAAAACTTCCTCCTGTAAAATTTTGTATGAAATTTTTTTTTTCACTGATAGCTTCGTATAGAAGTAAGAAAATATAACTTGAAAAAAAATATGGAGACTGCTGATGATTGAGGATTTCGGAGACGGGTAAAGGGCACGGCCAAGGTATTGAAGATAGGTGGGGGGTCCTCGAACTAATGTCACTCAGAACCTCATCCAATAGACAAAGAGCAAAAAAAAAATTCAAAATGGCGGATTTAAGATGGCTGCCATACAAATTTGTTTGGCGTCTATCTCAGAAAGTATAAAAGATGGAAGAGTGGTTTCTTGGCAAAAGATGATCAGGACCTGAAGGTCTACTTGATGAACAGGAAAAAATTCAAGATGGCGGAATTTATTTTTCCATAGAAAATGTATGGCCAATGTTGAAGTGACTACAAGTCTGTACTACTTGTAAGTCAAACCACAACCCGTGAGCTGCTTTAGCAGCTCGCGCACAGGGCGAAACACTAGTTATTATACTATATATAGCTCAATTACCACTCACTGACTCACTGACTCATTGACATAATTGTTCTCCTAGAAAGAGACAGAAAACGATACAATGATGTACGGGAGATGTGTTCGGGTGCGGGAGTCGAGTAGGGAAAAATTATGACATTTCGGAAAAACAAGATGGCGGCCGACGTGATTCTTGCAACTCTTTTGTTTTCCAACCGATTTCGTTACAACTCGCAACGATTGAAGAAACTAGGAAACGATTTATAGAAAAAGTGGAAAAAATTGGAAAAACAAGATGGCGGCCGAGCTGTAGTGTTTTGAAATTTTTGATTTTTCGACCCCGAACCGCGGCGCCACAGATCCGAAACGGCGTGGTCGAGCGTAATATTTTTTTCTCTTTTCGCCTACAACTATCCTGTATTTTGACAGAACGGGAGTGGTTTTTAGAAATTCAAGATGGCGGCTGTCGCGGCGGCCGTTCGGTCTGAGGTACGAAAAACCGCAATTTTAAAATTCAATTTTCTCACAGTTGGCAACGTCGGAGCGTTTTGACTTGTAAAAGGCGATTGTGTGTACAGACTCGAAGTATGGATCGGGTAAAAAAAATTACCCCATTTCTAGGGAAATTTATAAGATTTACCCCAAAAATTAAAAAATCGAAATACGCATTTTTTGCAAAATTCGAGTACGAGCGACCACGTGTCCCACTTGTACGAATGACATTTGGGTGTTTTCGTCGCCAAGGTCTGGCAACACTGGGATTTATCAAAGTAAAAGTGATTTTCGACATGGTCTTTTTTCAGGGGCTATCATTTCGGCTGGGTGCGAGCGAGATGAAAAATTGAAACGTCATCAGGAGCGGTATATCCTGTAGTTCACGGGAAAATTATGAAACTATGTAAAATGTTTCTTTGAAACGAGTTGGCGGCCATTATGTATTCTTTTTGTGTTTTTGAAAATTTCGATCACGATTTTGAGGCAGTTGGCAACATTTGGGAAAGTTGACATGTAGGGATCGACTGTGTAACTCGACCGGCAGTATCGAGATATCAAAACAGTGTTGCCACATTTGGGGTAGTTTTCGAGATTTTCCCCAAAAATGTCCTCCTGTAAAATTTTGTATGAAAAATTTTTTTTTCACTGATGGCTTCGTATATAAGTCAGAAAATATAACTCGAAAAAAAATATGGAGACAGCTGATGATTGAGGATTTCGGAGACGGGTAAAGAGCACGGCCAAGGTATTGAAGATAGGTGGGGGGTCCTCGAACTAATGTCACTCGGAACGTCATCCAATAGACAAAGAGCAAAAAAAAAATTCAAAGTGGCGGAATTAAGATGGCTGCCATACAAATTTGTTTGGTGTCTATCTCAGAAAGTATAAAAGATGGAAGAGTGGTTTCTTGGCAAGAGATGATCAAGACGAGGAGGTCTATTTAGCAAAATGAAAAAAAATTCAAGATGGCGGGATATTTTTTTTCATACCAAATTATATGGCGATTAGGAACTTTATGGGGACTGGGTACTTCTAACGAATATTTGGGAGAAAAATGTGAAGCGAGTTGATGATTGAGGATTTCGGAGACGGGTGAAGACCGCGGCCAGGATATTGTAGAAAGAGGGGGGAGTTCGACCAAATGCATGAACCTACTAAAAAGAGGCAGAAAACGATACAATGATGTATGGGAGATGTGTTCGGGTGCGCGATGGGAGTAAAGAAAAATTATGACATTTCAGAAAAACAAGATGGCGGCCGACGTGCTTTTTGTAACTTTTTTGTTTTCCAACCGATTTCGTTACAACTTGCAATGATTGAAGAAATTAGTAAACGATCAATACAAAAAGTAGAACAATTTAGAAAAACAAGATGGCGGCCGAGGTGATTCTTGCAACTCTTTTGTTTTCCGACCGATTTCGTTACAACTCGCAATGATTGAAGATATTTGTAAACGATCAATAGAAAAAGTGGAAAAAAAATTGAAAAACAAGATGGCGGCTGACGTGATTTTTGCAACTCTTTTGTTTTCCAACTGATTTTATTATAACTCGCAATTATTGAAGAAATTAGTAAACAATCAATATAAAAAGTAGAAAAAATTGGAAAAACAAAATGGCGGCTGAGATATAGTGCTTTAAAATTTTTGATTTTTCTACCTCAAACCGCGGCGTCACAGATCTGAAACGGGGTAGTTCATGTATAGGAGATGTGTTCGCGTGCGGGATAAGAGTAGGAAAAAATTATAATATTTCGGAAAAACAAAATGGCGGCTGATTTGCTGAAATCGAAGCATAACAAATAGATAGGGGGGTGCTCGACCAAATGTCATTCGACACTTCATCCAATAGACAATGAGCTGAAAAAAATTCAAAATGGCAGATTTAAGATGGCTGCCATAGAAATTTAATTGTTGTCTAACT
This sequence comes from Erebia aethiops, assembly GCA_923060345.2. Taxonomy (NCBI): domain Eukaryota; kingdom Metazoa; phylum Arthropoda; class Insecta; order Lepidoptera; family Nymphalidae; genus Erebia; species Erebia aethiops. Next base: position 20,595,566 of record OV281080.1, on the reverse strand, counting down.
CAGAAAGTATAAATGACGGAAGAGAGGTTTCTTGGCAAAATATCATAAGGACCTGAAGATCTACTTGATGAACAGGAAAAAAATTCAAGATGGCGGAATTTATTTTTGCATAGAATATAAAAGGCGAAAATTGAAGAGACTACAAGTGTAGAACTACTATGCAAGATTTTGATACTTTTCCGTTTAACCCACGACGGGGCTCCCTGGGATTACAAAACAGGAAAATTATTCCAAAATTAAAAAAAACAGCGCCATTTTGAAATTCTTTGTAAATTAACCAATTTCGTTCTAAATCGATATTTAGGACTACCTGAGATTACAAAACAGGAAATTGGTACCAACATTTTAAAAAATCAGTGTCATTTGAAATTCTTTGTTAATTGACCGATTTCGTTCAAAATCGATATTTAGGACTCCGTGGGATCACAATACAGGAAATGTTACAAAAATTTTAAAAAACCAGCGCCATTTTGAAATTCTTTGTTAATGGACCGATTTCGTTCAAAATCGATATTTAGGGCTCCCTGGGATTTCAATACAGGAAACTGTTACCAAAGTTTTAAAAAATCGGCGCCATTTTGAAATTCTTTGTTAATTGACCGATTTCGTTCAAATTCGACAACTGATGATCCCTAATATCCCCAAAACCACAACCCGTGAGCTGCTTTAGCAGCTCGCGCACAGGGCGAAACACTAGTTAATTATATATATATGGATGGTTTATGGATCAATTAATCCATTTCAAAACACAATACGTAATACAAGGTAAAGGCAGGTAAAGTGAATGTGACTATTTATTTGTTAATATCATCAAGTAAAAATAAAGATCTTACTCCTAATATGAAAATATAACAGAAAGGCAAAGAAATAATTAAAAAATCGTTATTTATTTTATTTTCTCGCAATCGAACGCATTTTCTCCCCTGGGCGGATGAGATCAGCTATACTGCAGCACGATTCTACGCGATTCGACGCGGCGCGTTTGATGCCATACACTTTTGCTGCTAGTCGGTTTTTACACGGCATCGTACCGGAATACTAAATCGCTTGGTCGTATGTTTTTGCCGGTAGGGTGGTAATGAAATCGAATGCGGGACCTCCCATTTATAAGACAACAGCGCTCACGACTGCGCCAATTTTATGCAAAACATAATATTATTTATGCCTTCAATTAGAACTTGCAGAAAGTCTTCAAATATAATGTTGGCAATAACTGTTAGAAGACGTTGGAACTTCGCACCAACGCTGTTGAAACAGTAAAAAATTCAAGCTTACTCAAACACGGGATTCTAAGCACAATGCTTATTATGTGAAGAGCTATAATCGCATGTAGAGATTGAGAAAATTAGGAAGTAGCAAAGTCATCAATAAACACCCCAGAAACACGTGTTATACATAAATAATGATGCTGCCTCCAGAATGCTTGTATGTGAAAATGGAATCAAGATTTTAGTGTATGTTAATGTTATTATAATATTTGGTGGCAATGCTCTGAATAAATACGGAGGTTTAGAGTTGAGAGATCGAAATTTGTTACCGTCAAAACTCTTAACCGCTCAAAACTGCAAAAAACAGTCGTTTTTACTAAGGACGGTGAATAAAACCACTTTTGACTGCGAAACTTTTGACTATGGACGTTGGTCAAAACCTGCGAAAATATATGGTAATATTTGAATCTATCGAATATTTGTCGATTTGTTTAAGGACGTTAGACCATTTCAATAATGTAGGGTGTCCAAATAGATGTATAACGGATGGGCTACGCCAGAAGACTCTACAATAAAGAAAGTTGGTGTATTTGTAGTTTTAAAATAAAATGCTTTCAAAAATAGTAATGAAATCATAATAAATATATTTAAATAAACTTACTCAAAATAATAAGGGCCAATCTCCTTCACAATTGGTAGAGCGCCTTTCTGTACTTCCTCAGCGTTGGTATAGTTATAGAGGTACACTTTGAAGTCGAGGGCGAAGGGAATTTTCTCCCACATCTGTCGGACGTCCGTCTTTCTAGACAAAGCCATTTCCTGCAACAAGGTCACTCGCTAAGATTTATCTCCTTTTATATTGCACATAGATTCACTTTGAGTGCACTTGGCCCTAAATGAATTGCCTGAGAACTGATGTTTAAGGTTTACATTAGGTCGGTTTGGCCTTATTCGACTGCAGCCTTCTTCGGTCACCGACTAATGTAGGTAAACTGTAATTCGGCTCGACGCTTTCGAAAGCACCCCGTTTTCGGTGACAGACCTAGTGTAAAAGTTGTTACGGTCAATAAAGCCGTATTCGGTCATAACCGACTTATGCAGAGAGCTTTACGGTACGCGGCCCGCAGTCAGTCAGCGACTGCGTCGCGCGAACAGGCTCATGAATAAGGGCCCCGAACGGGTTCGAAACTAGTCGGGCATTTTCCGACATAACACGTGAGTTTATCCGGTAATTATGTATATTTAAAATGTATAATAATGTTTAAGACTTGGAAACATGCTGTTGGCCGAAAAATGAATGCGGCCGACGCATTCGGAGACCGACGTGTGTAAACGCGCTATGAAGCATCAATATCTCAGAGTACGGATTGCAATTCCAATAAATTTTGTCTAAATACGCAGTTGTCACTCACAAGTTAGCTCTTTACTGCGTCTAATATATGGTGGCGGGCTAACTTAGGTCAGAAAAAGACGGTATTAAGATATACGGTACTAAGGGTGAAAACGACATCGCTCGCTTCGGCCGACGCGATTACCGGGTACCGACGGGTCTACGTCATTTTCACCTGCTTTATCTGACCGGTCAAGTCAAGCCATCGATAGATTTAGGGAATATGGCAGTTATATTAAATCCATACCCTCCAAACGGTACTATCGTGCTCCGGCACGATGCCGTGTAGAAACGATCGTAACGTTCCGACGTTACGTCGCTTTGCGGCACGTCCTTGGTTCATACCAGAAAAGTTGTTAAATAACTGCTTACCTTTTTTAGTTGGCTTTTCAATATGGTAGGGAAGATGACCCAGCCAAACAAAATGCCGAAAATAGCAGCGCCGGAGCAGCCCGCCGCGATCTTCAAATGCTTCTGTAGGCGCATTATTTCCTATAAGAAAAATTCTTATAATATTGTCAACGGGCAATCTTTAATTTTTTTAATTTTTTTAATTTAGGCATTAGTTTAATAACTCATGTCATTAACGAAACTACCATCGCGCCAATTCGGTAAGCAGATTTTACTGAGACTAAGAGCTGACCAGGATCTCATTAGTTGCTCTTTTAGAAAAATGTTACAATAGGTAGATAATTAAACAATACGGGTAATATAGACGGGTTCGATTTATTTTTGTCATCAAGTATCATCCCTTCGAACTCTTGGACTGCGTTATCATAAACTATCACTGTTAAGCGCTAACCATGTTAAATCACTCAAGTACCTAATTGAGCTATTATATCCTTATTATAGAAAGGTCTGGGAATCGATTATTGGTTGGTATTGGCTACACAGACATGTGGCAGTTTCCCATAAATATGACGTTGCACATTGCAACTCCCATCATATTATCATACATATTTTATAAATATACGAACGTGTGTTTGTTTGTTGGTTTGTCCTTCAATCACGCTGCAACGGAGTAACGGATCCACGTGATTATTTGCATGGGTATAGCTGAGGATATAGGCTTTTATCCCAAAAAAATTAAGGAGTTCCCGTGGGAATAAAAAAAACGTAAACCATGCGGACGAAGTCGCGGGCATCAGCTAGTGATTAATATAGCGAAAGAGCGGAAAATAAAAAAATTCCCAGAGGGACTGCCGACAGAAGTGAAAACTATTTTTTTTTAAATTAACTAATGCATTAAAGTTTAATTACGAATGCAGTATATTTATATTTAAGACTTTTTGTCTTCGTAACAACACGGTGACAGTGTCGGTGTAGGTGACACGAATCCACTTGCCTACCAAAAAGAAGTTTTCACTTTTTAAAAAAAATCCGACACATTGAAGTAACAGAATACCAAATTTCGAATTGATCAGGTCTGTGGAAGTGGCTTGGCATGCGCACAACGAGATTTTATCTCGCGACGAGAGAGAGATAATATTATGTTGTCGTTGCTGGCTCGTTTACCCTAACATGCAAAAAGTCCGGTGTATTTCAAGAAAAAAATTGTCTGCAGTTCTGTACAAGTCTGAAACTTCGTAGAGAAAAATACCCCAGATAATAAATATGATACTTTTATTTCTACTTTTGACGTAACGAGACAAGTCATATGTGTAACCATTTTAGCTTCGGTAGACAAACAGAGATAACGGGTAAACATAATTTTACTGGTATTGCGCATGCTCTCCCAGCTGATGATCTTTAAACGGCATAACGGATTTTCTTGAATCATGAACGAAAAAAAAACTAATCAAAATCAGTTCATCCGTTTGGGAGCTATGATAATTGATACCATAAAGAGATGCCTCTATCCACGCGGACGAAGTAGTAGCAGGAGTAGGACGAAGCAGCTAGTAAATAATAATCAGTTCATTAAACAACAATTAACATCAAATGAAAGTATCCAATAAAATAGAAACATGTTTATTCTGACGGCTAAGCTCATAATTTCATATAATTTTCCAGCTATTAATTAAATGCGACCTTTTGTGCTCAATGGTTATAAATAGTGTTAATTATAGATAAAAAATACCTATTCATACCTACACCTATTTCTGCATGCATTGAAATACTGATTTATTTATCAAAGCGACAACCTGTCTCTACTATAAACTTACAATCCATACTAATATTATAAATGCGAAAGTGTGTCTGTCTGTCTGCTACGCTTTCACGGCCGATCTTTTCGACCTATATTGACGAAATGTGGTACAGAAGTAGATTCAATACAAATTTTATTACTGGAAATTAAATAGTGCCCGTCCAAATCAATATTTACCTTTTTCCACGCGGACGAAGTCGCGGGCATCATCTAATTATACATACTTATAACCATAAGCAAAAAGGGATTTTAAGGTTTTTGTTTTTATATTTTTTTTTTGAGTGGGACAATAATTAAGACTATTACTATACATTAATAAAAGTTAACAGACGGACAGATTTCCTTCCTGTCAGTATAACCTTTCCGCGGCCCATTCGTTTAACTTTAACCGATTTTAAATAAATGAAATTTGTTTAAATTTTAATTAATTTTTTCAAAGGAATTTTACATTCCGGAAAACTTTGCAGACGTCGCAGTACCTACTAGTATAAAAGGAATCAAGTTTCACAAACAGGATAAAAAAAGAAACGGTTGGGTTTTAAGTAGACTAAAATAAGACAGGTTTTTTAATAAACCACAAAAATATACGTGTCGGATATTTAACAGTATGTACAACTTTTTTAAGAGAGATTGCATTGTATTGCATCTAAGTCAAAACAAAAACCACTACAAAGTTAACTCCCTTCTCCCTCTTGGAAGTCGAAATACAAATAAAAACTAAATAAAATACGACTATAAATATATTTTAGTGCAGTATTAGCCTGGATTATTACTGAAATGTAATTAGCTTTATCGGGAAAATATGCTTTTGAAAAATCGCGATCGTTGACGCATTCTTTCCGTTTTTATGTAATTGATTGTAAACTTCGGCTGCTATAAATCATACCTTCATATAGATATATTATTTAGAAAGCCAATGCTGTTTACAGAACCATGGTAAGTAGTCTGGGTATTTTTTGTAGGCAGTTTTTTAACACGGCGTAAGGCGCGAGGTGCGCGGGTCGTGAAATATGAGCCGCGCAAAAACAGCAGGTATAAATTCGTTAAGTTCGAGAGGTCAAAAATATTGAAAACCGTTCGTGAACCTTTGTAGTTCTTTATAGTTAAACGGATTGTAAAGTATTTTATTATTCTGTGTAGAGGCGGAAAGTTAGGCGGTAAGTACATACGTGTGGTGTGTACGCGGAGACAGCTGGTCGGTTACTTGACACAGAGCTGCACGCTTTCCGATGGGCGGGCTGCAGCGGTTTGTACTTTGTACTGTCGCGCCCAACGGTACTAACCTATTTAACAGTATTTTATTATTCTGTGTAGAGGCGGAAAGTTAGGCGGTAAGTACATACGTGTGGTGTGTACGCGGAGACAGCTGGTCGGTTCCTTGACGCAGTGCTGAAAGCTTTTCGATGGACGGGCTGCAGCGGTTTGTAAAGTCGCGCCCAACGGTACTAACCTATTTAACAGTATTTTATTATTCTGTGTAGAGGCGGAAAGTTAGGCGGTAAGTACATACGTGCGGTTTGTAGTGTGTACGCGGAGACAGCTGGTCGGTTACTTGACGCAGTGCTGCACGCTTTCCGGTGGGCGGGCTGCAGCGGTTTGTACAGTCGCGCCCAACGGTACTAACATATTTAAAAGTATTTTATTATTCTGTGTAGAGGCCTATGACCTGATAAGAAGGCTCAGGGTCACTCAGCGGGCGATGGAGAGGGCTATGCTGGGAGTGTCCCTACGTGATCAAATCAGGAATTAAGAGATCCGTAGGAGAATCAGAGTCACCGATATAGCCCGAAGAGTTACGAAGCTGAAGTGGCAATGGGCGGGGCACATAGTTCGGAGAACCGATGGACGTTGGGGTCCCAAAGTGCTGGAATTGCGACCCCGCACTGGAAGGCGTAGCGTCGGCAGACCCCTCACACAGTTGACCGACGACATCAAGAGAGTCGCAGGGAGTCGCTGGATAAAGGCGGTGCAAGACCGTGGCTTGTGGAGGACCCTACAAGAGACTTATGTCCAGCAGTGGACGTCCATCGGTCGACGTCGTGTAGAGGCGGAAAGTTGGGGTACATACGTGCGGTGTGTACGGGGGTTCCAAGTAACCGGCCAGCTGTCTAGCTGGCCGGTTACTTGGAACAGTGCTGCAAACTTTTCGGTGGGCGGGCTGCAGCGGTTTGTACAGTCGCGCCCAACTAACCTTTTTAGTTTATCGCGAAAACAAGTAGGAACAAAAATATTGTTTTTTTTGTACTAAAACTTATGAAATACTTAGAAAAGTAGAAACATAGTGGACAAGGAAGCACTTTAGTCTGGGGGACAAAAGTCCTGTCACTAGTGCGACCGCTCGAAATATCGTTTTTCTCAACAAAACATTCCAAAAATCGTCTCCGGCTGACCAATGACACCACAAATACTTAATTAAGTGAGTAACTAAGTGTCCAAAAATTTCGGCTACTGGATAGGTTCAATGCAATATTGACTTTTATGTATTGTTTGCAATGAGCGGTGATAGCCTAGACGTAGACGGTGATTGTTTGTCCATTCGGCATCCTGTTGTGGGTTTTGATCCCAAAGCACGCACTTTTAACTTTACCTTGCCCTTTTGCACTTGCAATTTTAAGTTACTTGCACTTTCCTAGCTTGACTATAACGGTGAAGGAAAACCGCAATTCAGCCAATCCGCACTTGGCCAGCTTGGTGAACTAAGGCATATTATGAAATGGACGAGTTTAAAATTAATGTTAGTTTTTTATATTTTTAACATATTTTTGTCTTTGACTGTACATGCTCCGCCCCTAAACCAGTGGTAGGTATCGATACTTTGAGTTATTACTCATACGTTATAACTATTTCTATTTCATACTCGTGCCTTTGCTCGTTAATAAAAAAGGAAATTAACATAAATTACTCAGAGATAATCTGAATCTGAACCCTGATACACTGTGACAGTAATTATAAACCAACTTCAAAAAAAGGAGTATGTTTGTCTGTTTGAAAAAAATACCAAAGTTCCAATCAATGTAGTAAACCAAGTATCAATCAATAGGACATCAAGATACAGGTATCCTAGTGTGAGGTCCACAATTAAGCATAAAAGGGATACATGGATCAAACCGGAAACCTATAAACAAAAAATTTAATAAGTTTTAAGATTTAACTTGTTTGTTAATGTGCACCTACCAACCTTGTTACATTTTAAAAACATTTTGAAAATAAAGCATATTTTGTATTGTAATGTTCGTTGTCCAAATTAGTAGACTTCGATAGTTCGTCAGCTAGTAATTTTTCAGCATGTTTGATTAGGCGCCGACTTCAAAAACTACCTACAATATAAGTTAATAGATAATGCCCGCGGGCGGCGACGTCTTCCGCCTTAATTTAGGTTTTTAAATTTTTTTTGGACTTTGATTTCTTGGGTAGACTACTACCCTCCATGTTTTTACCTATACCCTGAATACAAAAAAAAACACGTCGTTCTGGAGCTCCGTTGAGGCATGATTTATGGACAAACACTACTACGCATACTTACGCATTTATTACGCATAGTGTAGTGTGTTATAGTGTAGTAGTGTAGTTTTATTGGTAGTGAATTGATTCAGTCTACAATCTCTGTATTGTGTTCATTAATATTTTAAGAGGGGTCAAACCCTTCCTAAATTGCTTTAATCTTTGGATATATATGACCACATTTAAACCAATAATAGCTTGAAAACCGCCGAGTTATCCATAAATAAGTACCTACCCACTTAATCCGTATTGTGTATGAGGCTAACCGAAATAGTTTATAGTACTATCCTACTAATATAATAGTGTGAAACTTTGTATGTTTGTAAGTTTGTAAATTTAAATGTTTGTTACTCCTTCACGCCGCAACGATTGAACCGATTTAGCTGTTTGGAATGGGGATAGATATGTTCCAAGTCAGGTTATAGACTTAGAACATAGACTACATTTTATCCCGGAAAATTAAAGAGTTCCCGTGGGAACCAAAACCCCAATTCACGTGAAAGAAAGAAAGAAAGAGCGAAACACTCGCATCATGTAGTTTATAATATTAGTGTGGATATTTGGAGGCTCCAAAGCTCCCATGGGCGACGCCTAACCGGCTGGGTTTATCCCGGAGGAACGAAATCTCTCATCTTGAGTATAAAATAATCATCAAAAACAGACATTACCATAAAATATTCACTAAAAATATTTTTCAAAAACCAACTTCACACAAAATATCATCATAGTGTTTTAACCAATGTTGCATTCGTGCGAGTCAGTCCGACTTCAACATTTTGTACAAAGAAAAAATATCTTGTGCTTTGTAGTGGCATTTGAAATCGGTTTTTGAAAATGTTTTTATTTTACGGTAACTTCTGAATATCTACATATTTTATAATTTTAACGATGTCGTTAGTTGTAACAAAATGCTTAAAATTTTCTGACTTAAGTGACGAAAGTAAAAAATCAATATTATTAATTAGGTAGTTGAATGGTAAATCATCGGATTGAATAACCATCGGTATAATAATCGGGTGGAAATGGAGAGTAAGTACAGTCCGATTCAAACATTATGACTTCTCGGAAAATCGTGCGTTTCGATGCGCAGAATACAATATCGGTATCAGTGGAACGGTTTCAGTTGACTGTACCTGCGTGAACCTGCACTTGCGGTTAACTTCCGAGACATCATATAGTTTGAATCGGACTGTACCTTCTATCTTTTTTCACCCAATTTTCGTAGGTTTCGAAATACATTTCGAATATTTCCACCGTGGTCTCTTTTACCATAATCAAATAACTTAATATTCCGAATGGCGAGTATTTTTCCCTCACAAAGGATTGAAGCTATGATTCTTTTATTATCTAGTTCAAACGGAGCTGACGAATGGGGCGGTACCCTGAATATTTTATACGAAATGTTTTCCAGTAACGTTTTTAAAGTGTTCATAAAAGGAAACAAACAGTATGTAGACGCCTACACGGCCTTGTTACAAAACTTTAATACTACTCTTCTGTTGTTTGATACAAAATACACACTCGGGTATTCGATTTCGGAGCCTATTATTTTTATAGGTACTTCGCACTGGTAGGCTTACCCATGCTGTAGTATATAAGGTAATCCTTTCCGTGCGAAGCGGGCGGGGCGGGTCAACTACAGTTATCATTGATGTAGAATTTTAGTATGACAGTTATTAAATAAATTGCAGAAAAGCAAGCTAAATTAACAACAACTTATAATACTTTTTAACGTTTAAACTATCGTGAGTGATATTCATTTTAACTATATTTATCTACCGGATAAACTCACTTGTTATGTCGGAAAATGCCCGACTAGTGTCGAACCCGTTCGGGACCTTATTCATGACATAACACGTGAGTTTATCCGGTAGGTAGATATGTATAGTTAAAACTTATAATACCTCAATGAAGAGCCTTGAGATCGATATATTATGGTACAGTCCGGGATAATTGGTTGTGGTTTGAGCTATACAAAATCTTTAACAAGCCAAACAGTTGTTCAGCGATTACAATGAGCTGTCAGCTGGACACGTGCAACGAATGTAAGTACAGCGGCCGTCAAAGCCGTCGAGCCCAGATGGGCGTACAAGTATTGGTCGACTAAAACTTCGATGGTTGGATGTTAACCAAGATGCTAAACGAATTGGTTTAAGAAATCTTCTGGAGTAGGCCCGGACCCATAAAGAGCTGTTGCGCCGATGATGATGATATAATACCTACTGTAGGGAAATCCCTCCATAACATGGCTCCATAATGAAGACACCGGTGCTGAATTCCTCCATATTTTATTTGTCTTCATTCATTATTTGTTGATCACTTTCATATGGAACGTCTGTCCCTGATGCGTGCTTCAGACTAACCCTCGTCTATTATACTTAAAGGACAAACCGATATTCTATTAATTTCTTCAATAATCTCACATACTATTGCACACTTCCATACTAAATTCCCTCCCGCCATAACAATCTGTCATCCTCGACCCGACCATAGAGTCCAGCCTATCTTTTTTTTTTAAACAAATACCACGACGTGGGTTTCAAGTTGTTAATTTTATATTCATTCAATAACAATAATCAAAGGAATAGCAAATAACTCGAAACCTAACAAACACTACCTACCTAATTTATTTTATAGTTATAAATAAAAAACGTGAATTTTCAGAAATTTTATGATTATAGGTACATAATAAACACAGAGACAAACATACCAAATAAAATGCGATAAATGTAATGAAATGCTTGTAAGTGCTTCGGTATTTAATTTGGACTTCCACTGAAGCGGAGCGGAGTAGAGATATTTTGTTCAATGGACCAATCAAGCTATTGTTTGATGACATTATAAAATCACGTTATTTTTTATTACTCTACAGGCTTAGCATGCGCACAACGAGATATCTCGCGACGAGAGAGAGAGAGATGTTTAATTTCTCGTTTACCCTAACATTAACAAAATGCGTTATATTATTACAAGAAAAAAATAGTCGGCATGTAAGGGTTCGAGAAAATACCACAGATACGAAACATTACTTTTACCTCTACTTTTGACGTAACGAGACAAGTTATTATGTTAGCATCGTTAGAAAAATAGAGATAACGGGTAGAGATAATTTTACTCGTTGTGCGTATGCTAGCCCTTCTCCAAGCAACGTGTCATTGGCGAAGTAAATTGTGCTGTCTTGGCATAAATAAAAGCCAAAAATCAAACTAAGAAGATGCTAGCCCTACTGATTATAGTCGAAGCGCAACGTCTCAACGCTCCACTCCGGTCGTCACCGCTTCAGTCAAAACGCACCCTAAGATCACGGAGCAACAAAAAACTCAAAAATGTAGTCCGGTCTTGTCCTGGCTATTTGACCGTAACAAAAATCTTTTATGCAGGCGATAGTACATTGCAGCAGTTTATTTCAATCTGAAGTGCTCAAGTTTGTGTTTCACAGCCATAAATATGTTCTCCGTTGTACAAGGATGCCCTGGAATAAACAAAAGATTTTATGTAAGTTTTCTTTTATTTTAGTCCGCATTGCTCATGTCGCATCTCCGTAAGCCAGCTGTATGAAGTACCTCTTAAATGCCATAGCATACTGACAGAGTCTAGTCTTTTTCGCTAACTAATTAGCCTGAAGAATGATGCTCTGAAAACAAAATACTGGTCTTTCCGCGCTCCTCCTACAGTTCGCGCGCGATTTGAATGCAGAGTAAATGTATGGTGACAAGTGACAATTACATTTACTTCGATAACTTCAATAACGCTTGTATTTATTTAGACATCTTTATTGCACTCATATAATATACATTAATACAAAAAAAAGTCGCGAAACCACAAAGAAACTTGCAAAGGCGGTCTTAGGTGTGTCGTGATGATGCAGTCTTAAGATGGTAGCGGGCTGACCTGTTAGGGGCAGGCAGTTATATTAAACCCATACCCCTTCGGTTTCTACACGGCATCGTACCGGAACGCTAAATCGCTTGGCGGCACGTCTTTGCCGGTAGGGTGGTAACTAGCCACGGTCGAAGCCGCGCACCAGACCAGACCAGGGAAAATTCAGAAATTATAAATTTTCAAATTGACCCTGCCGGGGATCGAACCCGGATCCTCCGCACGTTAAGGCAACAGCGCTTACACACTACGCCACGGAGGTCGTCAAACCATATCTCTACAAGGTTAGCCCACTATTAGGTCCCAGGCCCAGGTATTTTGAAATGACGTAAAATAAGTGGTACAGGGCGAAATGGCCCTCGGCTCACTTTATTAGCTAAGTAGGTATCTGCATCCTTACCAATATGCACCCAAGCGTCATCGTAACCAGCGTCCAGTCGGGCCATACGTATTGCTTCGCGGAACGCGTGGGTTATAGCTGCTGCCAGGCAGAAAGCTGGCTCTCCAGTCGCTATGACAAAAAGGTATATTTCAATTTTATTGACATGATAACGACTTATAAATCGATGAACACCGGCTGCACACACGAAAGTGTCACGTTCCGCCTGAGCCTGAGCGTGCAAGTGAGAGCGCGGAACAAGCGATAGAGAGGCACGATCGCGTGACGTCAGAGCTAGCAGTTCGAATAGTTCTGCTACTGGAACGCCGCCACGCGAGCGCGCGAGAGAACTTCTAGTTATCACGTAAAACTATCGTCCGTAAACCGACTTTACAGACAACGGTCAATTTTTTTTCATAATTTTATTTTATCACTTAAATTACGCGTATAATTGAGACATTGCAAAATGTATTTTTTGTAGAAAATATATAGTTTTGAGTTGATAGCAGGTATTATTATTATATATTATACAAAGTGAAAATATTTGATGGCACGTCTATGACCTCATTATACATTTCTTTAGAAAAAATAGCACGTTAATACAAAATAAAGGTTTGCCTACCCTGGTCTAGTGTTATGCTTAGCAAATTTATAAACCTATGCACTGATCTTGAGTAATTAGAGTTATCCGTTCACGTGTACCTATGTATCCTCCTCTGTCTTCGTAGATCATCTCCTGATTAAAAATGGAGTAATTTCCCTTTTAAATAAATACTACAAAACAGGATTTTCGCAAACGGTACAGGTATGACGAAAGCACATTTAAGTATAATTTTTAGATTAATTTTGTAGGAGAAAATCCAAGATGCAGTTTATAAGAAGTTTTTTTGAGGCAAAACCACAGATGAAATAATAATTGCTTCGGCAGAATATAGATAATTTATAATATGGTTTGAATTCCGATCATTCCCAGACTCACCTTTCGACTGTAAAACTCCGAATTTATTATCAGAGTTTCGACGGAAATAAATTCTGAAATCCGCCGGTATGTCTTTTATTCCGGGAGGTTTGTACGTCCATGTCCGGTCAGTGAGCAATTTGCCGGTTTTGTCATCGTACACAATTTTCTCTGACGTCCAGTAACCCAAGCCCATGACGAAAGCCCCTTCGATCTGAAATTAATATTTGTACGTACTCAATGTTACAATGAAACTCTTTGAGACTTGATGGCAAGTAGGTACGTAACACAAGCGGATGGGTGACGCTGACAAAAAACAGTGTAATAGGTACTTGTTATGTAAGTAACGTATTGTAAGTGTATTATTTACACCTATAGTGTAACATATTTCTTTTTATCAGTTTGAGTATAAGTTTCTTGTCGGTTTTTTACAGTAGAATCGGCTTTCAGAGCCGGCGCGGTAGAGTCTTGACTTAACATAAGTTGTCCTACGTAAAATAAATAAATCATTTATCATTTTATAATCATTAATATATAATTTACTAGCGGCTTAGCACGGGTAGCACTAATAATCATAATAGTCTATATCACTATATAGTATATACCCAATATAGCCAGGGGGCAGTGGGCAGGTTTAACATTTTAATATTACATTGCAAGAGTACGCCCCGCCCTCACTACACCTGCCACTGCCACCAGCCCTCAGATTATAGGTTACCTATTTAATCTGAGCGCCGCCGACCGCAATCGCGCTTTTTTCCCTTGCACGTTACATTATTTCTATGATATCTCATAAGATATCCATCAAAATTAAATGGTGTAAAGGACAATTTTTATCTTAAAAACACCTTCGCAAGTAAAGCATTGGTTTCGACCAAATTTGAAAATCAGAATGGTTATTGTGAGTCAACCTTAAAAGATAGATATTTTAAGCTATCGCAGATTTTTTTTTTTGAAATTTTTGAGAGGAACAATTCCACCATACATTATTTTCGTGTAACTTATTTACGCAGCGCACGCCACGTAAGCTCTCAGAAGAGATGATTTTTTCCGACTTAGTTCACACAAGTTCGGATCGGTTGTTCGAACTATGCACCAGCGAGTTGTTACTTCGACTTCAGTACTCTTCGAGCTATGTCGGTTACTCTGTTTAAATAAAATGACTCAAATAAATAAAATGCAACGAGTGCCCGTTTCGTTTCGTTTTTTTTGAAAGTGCCACAGTTTTTTTTTATCCACTACAAGTTAGCCCTTGACTGCGATCTCACCTGATGGTAAGTGATGATGCAGTCTAAGATGGTAGCGTGCTAACCTGTTAGGGGCATGGCAGTTATATTAAACCCATACCCCTATTCGGTTTCTAGACGGCATTGTACCGGAACGCTAAATCGGCGCGTCTTTGCCGGTAGGGTGGTAACTAGCCACGGCCGAAGCCTCCCACCAGGCCAGACCAGGGAAAATTTAGAAATTATAAATTCCCAAATTGACCCTGCCGGAGATCGAACCCGGGTACTCCGCAATTATTAAGTATTAGAAGCATTGAAATAGGTATAGGTACTAAAATTCTACATCAATGATTATAAGTAAGAAATTATTAATTAATAAAGTATTTTGCCTACACAGCATCCCAACCTCGCGCCTGGTTCGCTAACTATACTGTGAAGTCTCAAAATAATTACTGTTTACTATAATAATATTATTAAAACAATTTATATATTATAATAAACAAGAAAATGGGCCAATCCTTTATTTATCGCCAGAAGAGGGATTCACCGAGGTCAAATTATATCTCAGAAACATAATAAATCGTTATTTTAACATTATAAGTTGTTAGTTTTACCTACTCGTTATTCTATCTAACATTAGGTACGTTACGAAACCCAAAAGGTTGGTAATGGACACAGATCACTTGTTTCCGTGATCTGTGGTAATGGAAATAATATTGCTATTTATAGCGAGAAAATATTTCATTCAGCCCTTTCTTCGCCCACATTGTATTTTCGAGATTTTAGGTACTATATAAATAATAACAAATAGCATACCTACCTAATAATGTTATAAGGGTAAATATAAAGTACTGTGTTTAAATGATTTTTGCATGAATTGTATAAATCGTGCATTTTTTTGAATATCACAGTTCTTTTTTGGATGATGAAACCCGAGTATCTGGCTTGGAAATGCGTTGATGCTCCCTCTAGTAAAGATGGAGAGAGACAGAGTACATTAGTTATTGCTGAACCCGCATTGGAGCAGCGTGGTAGGTCTAAGCACTAATTCCCTCTCTCCTATGAGAGTGGAAGCCAATGCCCAGAAGTGGGACGTTAATGGGATGTAGTGGTGGTGGTGGCTGAAGATTTGTTTTCCACTGAAAACCTGCGCTGCAGTATGATGCTGAGCTGGAGACCGTATTTGGTCACACAACTTTGTCCCTATATTTTATTGATAATTAGTCGGATTGTGTCTTAAACTGTATGTTATTGTAATAGAACTATAACGTTTTCTTTCTTTAAAAAAAAGCTTTTCGTAGCGCATTCGGAAAAGAGTCGCGTCTTTAAATAAGCAAGATTTTTACACGCTTTTTATTAGCTTCAGACGTATGTATCTTAGTATGTTAGTATGTAACGGAATCTTTGAACATGATTTTGACCCCCTTTAAAACGTCGGATTAACTCGAAATTTGGCATACTTATTAAGGACCGATGACAATTCAATATTTTAAACAGTTTGACCCGTTATCCTTACTAGGATAATCAGGATTAGCGATTTTTTGTTTTCCTGAGACCCGGAGTGTCTGCGTCAAAAGCGTGTTTTTTAGTTTTTTTAACTATTCTTTTTTATTTATTTAAAAACAGAATTGCGAATGTAGCTATGTAAGTGCATACGGGTTGTCAAACGACACCAAAGCCGGCATGTTTATTCTACTACACCTTCACCTGGATGGTAAGATGAAATATGATGATTTTAAGATAAAGGCAAATTAAGATACCTGTCCAACATCGATTTCAGGACTCAAACTTCTCCCAGTGTCTTCAAGCAGATCAACTCTTAGTACATCATGGTTTCCAGTCAAAATATCTACTTCAACTTCTATAGCAATAACGCCATAAATATCGTAATTCTGCACTGGATCTGCCGTAGAAAACATGTAGGATGCCTGTAAGTATACTCCAGAAAGATACGCCTGTTTCACGAGTTCTTCCCATGAAGGGTTACCTAACTTCTCTTTGATGGGCTTCAATCGATCAGTTAATATTTCACAGGCTTTCAAAGCAGCGAATGCAATACATTCACTGCCAATGCTACCTCCAGTTGCCATGGAATTTGGGGAGGTGAAACTTGAACTCGGTTTAACACTAACTTTTTCCAAAGGAATACCTAATGCGTAAGCGCATACTTGCGCTGTTTTTGTGTTTATTCCTTGACCCATTTCAGTGCAACCATGGGTTACAGATACTGTACCATCTCCATGATAAACTGAGATCAAACAGTTAAAAGGGCCAAAGTAGAACAGTTCATATGTCATCGGCATTAGTTTTAACGCTCGCTTTCTCCATCGATTGCTATCATTGAATTTTTTCACATCCTCCAATCGGCTTTCGTAGTTAGAATCTTGCTTCAATTGATCTATTAGCTCTGGGATTGGGTTGCCTTCTTTTTTCATATTCGCCAGTCTAACTTCTATCGGGTCTTTTTTTAGTTCATGAGCTATTTTTTCCATTAGATATTCTGTTACTGCGATACCTTCGGTTGATGCTGAAATACATCATACTAATATTATAAATGCGAAAGTGTGTTTGCTTGTTGGTTTATCCTTCAATCACGCCGCAAGGGAGCAACGGCTCGACGTGATTTTTGGCATGGGTATAGTCGAGGACCTGGAGAGTGACATAGGCTATTTTTTATCCCGGAAAATTTAGGAGTCCCCGAGATGAAGATAATGATGAAACTGGTTAAATAATTAGGGACGAGTAGCCCAGTTGTGACAACGCATAATAATATTATCAGTCGATTGCGAATGTTAAGCAACGCTGATGCAAGTCGGTAACTGGTTGGGTGACCGAATTTGGAGTTTAAATTTTAGCCTTTTCGTTTCCTCCGTGCCTCGGAGAGCATGTTAAGCCATCGGTCCCGGCTATTATCACCAACATCTGATAATATTCGATGCAAAAACCTAATAGTTTAAATACTCTTAGTCAAGTCGTATGCGGAAGGACGTGGGAACACACCGCATTATTGTCCCAAGATTAATAAATGGAAAGAGGTCACGACCCTCAGTAATGAGGAATACGGCGCAGAGAGAGAGAGAGTAAAATAATAAACAGATACAAACCAGGAGCTCTACACCAGGTCGTGGAGGGTGTATCAGTAATTGCACTGGCGGGTTCGATGCGCCAACGTTTGGAGTCGTAGCAGTTGGGGAAGTGATGTATCGTCATCTGAGTGATTATTTCATTGTTGGAACACCCGTTGTCCTGGTAGTACACGATATTGAGGTGCTGGATTTCTCCATTTTCGTTGACGCCTGCCTGTAATTCCGTATACCAGTAGCGGTTTTGTCTTTTTTTTGACCGAGCGAAGCGAAGGTCTCTGAGTTTACTTGGGTGAATTTGCCCTTGTCCGTCCGTCCGTCCGTCCGTCCGTCTGTCAGAGCATTATAACTTCTGAATTACTGAACGTAACTAAAGCTTTAAATATAATATGTAAACCAATGGCCTCCAGCCGAATATGGCTTAATAAGTTATAAAAATCTTTATATTAGGGGGGCTCTCATAGAAGCGAATGCGAAGTGAAATATTTTTTATAGCGTTACATAGGGTTGCGGTATATCATTAATAAGATATTTAGGAATAGAGTCCAAAAATTTTTTTTTTAAATGTTACCCCAAATATTGACGAAATGAGGGGCTGTCAAAGTGGAGGTTTTCTAACGTCCAAAGTTGACCTCAGAACTCTAAATTTTCTGAAAGGCTGAGTCGGAAACTTGATCAATTATCCCGCTATTCACCTTTTTGCTGAGGAAGCTCCGCTTTTCTTGTCTAGTGGGAGGCTTTGGCCGTGTCTAGTTATCATCCTACCGGCAAAGACGAACCGCTAAGCGATGCCTTCTAGAAACCGATTAAGGGTATGAGTTTCATATAACTGCCATGCCACTAACAGGTTAGCCCGCTACCATGTTAGACTGCATCATCACTTACCATCAGGTGAGATAGCAGTCAAGGGCTAACTTGTAATAGATAACAAAAGGAATAATTTGGCCATTTGCGTGGGTTGGGTTTGAATTCTAACTAGTTAACCGTATCTAGGATTTCATGGCCATTTCCTTCGTGGTTTTCGGCTCGTAAGTTCAACCAGTTTTTATTAATTGAATTAGACTAGATTAAATTAGATCTAAAAAAAAGAGCAACTGCTAAGTTTCTTGCCGGCTTTTCTCAGCAGAACACACAGCAGCTGTTTTCCGAACCGGTGATAAAGTCAAAACATGACTTAACTGAGACACCTGTATGTCCTACATGCTTTAAATAAATTGAATTGAATTGAGACAGTCGAGATGGTAGCCGTGGTAGCGGGGTAACCTGATAGGGACAGCTATATTATTTCTACACTAGCTGATGCCCGCGACTTCGTCCGCGTGGAATAAGTTATTTTTCCTTCCCACAGGAACTCCTCCATTTTCCGGGATAAAAGTAGCCTATATCACTCTCCAGGTTCTCAAGTATACCCATGCAAAAAATCATGTCGATCCGTTGCTCTGTTGCGGCGTGATTGAGGGACAAACAAACACACTTTCGCATTTATAATATTACTATGATCCCTAATCGATTTCTACGCGGCATCATAAAGGTAGTAGCACTTCTTTGCTGGTACGGTGATACAACTTTACCTACAACACTGGACCATACGAGACAATTTGGAAAATCTAAATTCCCAAATTTTTCTGCATCGGATCGAACCCTGGACTACCCACATAAAATACACACACAGCGCTTACGAGATCGCCAGGTAGGTTTTATAAAAATATTCCATTATGGAAAAAGCCAAGATTTTATGGAGAAATTTGCCATAGCATTTATAAGGTCTCTGCCCACTACAACGTCAGTCAGTATAGTTACGGTCATACCATGACCGTAACTATACTGACACAATGCAAAATATACTATAATATTATGAATTTGTATGAATTAATATGAAAAAAACACCCACTAGACCGTTAAGTCACCAACACCGTAGCATGCCAAGCCAGACCGATCGTATCATTCCATAATAATAGGTGCGATTGTGTAAGAATTGCCATCTCCATACCTAAACGTATGAGAATGGATACACGAAATTGAGCTTTAATTCAATTCTGTTATGTTTTATTTTACTTTGACGCCGAACTTTGACGATTTGATCGGCAACTCTTAGACAATCGGGGGGAATATCTAGTAGGCATTTCAATAGTGGTCTCGTTTAGTATTATTTTCTCGTCTGATACGTACAAAGCACGTTCATAGTATGTGCCGGTGTTGTGGGCCGAGAGCTTTATATAATTATGTTGTATATATTTATGTTGATAATTATGTTATATGATATAATTATTTTGTGGACGTTCTAAATTAGAACGAAGAAAATAGGAATAATTAAGTTGTATTATAATGTTGTTTGAATTTATCACAAAAATAATTAATGAAGACTAGTAATAAGCAGTTTCTTATTTCTGAATTTAAGGGCGGGCCGGGTCGGGTGCGCGGCGGGTTGAATTCCTTGTATTTATATAGACGACATCACCCAGAAAGCGGGCGCGGGTCGGGCGCGTGACGGATGACGCTTTTTATTTATTTTTTATTGAGAGATAGGCTTGCGCTTGACGACAATCATGCTTAGTACAAAACAATGATGAGGTCTAGGTTGGAACGCGCTTGCCTAGAAGATGCCTATTCACTCTTGCCTTGAAGGCACCTAAGATATATGTGGCAGGAAACACGTGCGCTGGGAGGGTGTTCCACACCCTAGCGGTTAGGATCAGAAACGTCGAACGTCGCTTTATAGTACTGTGTATACCAGGGATTCCCAAACTATTTTGGTCAAGAGACCCCTTTTTCAAAATGAACTGATACTTCAGACCCCCATAGCCAAAGAATCAGAATCAGAATTTACAAAATAAATAGACATGAAATTCAGAAAATATCAATCAATACAAATTATGTAAAAATACTTTTTTTTATCCACTACAAGCTAGGTAATCATTTAATTAGGTAGGTAGGCTAATACTTAAGTAGGTAATCATTTTTTGAAAAAAAATATTAGAATAGGGGTCGATTCTTAGACCTCGTCGACCCCCAAAATCAGTTTTCGATTATGTCGACCCCTGGGAAACCGATATCGCCCCCTGGGGTCAATATCGACCACTTTGGGAATCCCTGGTGTATACTGTCAACATGTCAAATACAATGCTCAGCATTTTATGGACATGCGTGTGACAACAACGTGCTGCGATAGTCATTTATTTTATACTTAAATACCATTGATGTAGAATTTTTTTAGTACTTAAATACAAACAAAATAATGAATGGTTTTGGACAGATTATTTAAAATAATTGGCAAGTATTCAAGGCAAATAAAACGTAATGATTATAATAATTACGCTTATTGGGCAAATTAACTATATGAAAAATCAACGTAATTTAATAACTACTTCAGTTCATTGTAGTTTAAAGTCAGTCCGTCTCGTATATTGTTATATCTGTTCAACTTGTGGTTTAGTTGTTGAATAAATAAATTCAGTATTTCTGCATAATATGTGCAAGGGAATTTATAATTTCTGGATTTTCTCTGGTCTAGTCTGGGGGGAGGCTTTGGCCGTGGCTAGCTGACCGCCCTACTGGCAAAGATGTACCGCCAAGCGATTTGGCGTTCCGCTGCGATGCCGGTAGAAACCCATAAGGTTTAATATAAATCGAATAACCCTAACATCTTAGACTGCATTCTGAGATTTTAATCAATACTTTGGACCATTGAAAAGGTCAAACTCTACCAAAAACATTTATATTTTACTACCTGATGCCCGCGACTTCGTCCGCATGGTATAAGTTTTTTTTTTATTCTCTTTTCTAGGATAAAATGTAGCCTTTGTCACTCTACAGGTCTTCAACTACAATCATGCAAAAAATCACGTCAATCCGTTGATCTGTTTCGACGTGATTGTAGGACTAACCAAAAAACAAAGACTTTCGCATTTATAATATTAGTATTATGACACTACATACCTTTTACATAATATTAACTATTACATAAAATATATCTGTACAGAAAATGTTGGTTTCGTAGACCGATGTTATAATATTTATATTGGCGCTTGAAGGTTGACTCTATTGGATGGAAAATTCCGAAATATTCATATTAAGTTTTATTATCCTTACTTCGAATTTGCAATATGTCGGAGCCCTTTTTCCAATAACTCTCATATTATCTTCTATGGGTAATATGAATCTGCATGACTTTCCTTGCAAATGCGTCACCATAGCTGCCGCGCAAGCTATTTGAGCTGATCTAGTTATTTTGCCTCCGTATGCACCACCCACTCTTCTCACTTCCACATTTACACTGAAATAAAATATTGGAATCTATATTCCATAAAATATTGGAAAGATTCTCTTGAGCCTTGTTATAAAATTATAAACTGACAGACTAATAATATATTGTTATTAGATGAATTCTCAGTAACACAGCTTTATGTTAGCAATCGACTTTGAAACTTGGGTCCAGCGCCCCACAGGATAGTTTAATAACTTACACTACTATATCATGCTAATATTATAAATGCGAAAGTGTGTTTGCTTGTTGGTATATTGCTTTGTTGGTTTGTCCTTCAATCACGCCGCAACGGAGCAACGGATCGACGTGATTTTTGGCATGAGTATAGTTGAGGATCTGGAGAGTAGCATAGGGTACTTTTTATCCCGGAAAATTAAGGAATACCCGCGGGAATCAAAAAAAAACTTAAACCACGCGGACGAACTTGCGGGTATCAGCTAGTAAAATATATCTATATTCCATAAAATATTGGAAAGATTCTCTTGAGCCTTGTTATAAAATTATAAACTGACTGACTTAAATAATATATTGATACTAGATGAATTCGAATTCTCAGTAACACAGTTTTATGTTAGCAATCGACTTTGAAACTTGGGTCCAGCTCCCCACAGGATAGTTTAATAACTTACCCTACTATATCTTATATATACCTTTTATTGTAATATTTTGCTTTATAAAAAGATAACTGCTAAGTTTCTTGCCGGCTCTTCTCGGTATCCCGTCGCTCCATTGAAGCCGGAATGATTGAAGGACAGCACTTTCCCATTTATACATCAACGTCAGGTTCGATTTTCATGCAAAATTCAAAGCCCTATTTCGCTTCCTTAAGGTTTGAATTTTAAAAAATCCTGTCTTGGTGGATGACTACGTCATAATAGCTAATACAAAGCTGTATACAAAATTTCAGCACGATTCGTTTAGTGCTTTGAGCTGTGCGTTCATAGATCAGTCAGTAAGTTAATCAGTTAGTGACCTTGTCCTTATAACTATTTCGAAGAATTTACCTATTCACAGGAACATTTAGGCATTGCGCTACAGCAATATTCGTCAAATCTAACCATTGAGTTGATGAGTACACGTCTAACCCATTTTCTGTAGGCTTAGCGACACACGTTTGTGGTTCCATATAGTAATGATACTGCGTTTCAAAAACGAGTTCATCATTGATCACTGCCTTAGTATCATGACCAACGTCACTTGGTACTATTATTGGATCAGTTGATACTCTAGCATCCTTCTCTGGTGATGATAAAACGTTTTTTACTGTCAGTAAAGGTGTTTTTGTAGACGCTGGTTCATATTTAACTTTTACTAGTTTGGCTGCACGATTAGCCACCTTTTCTCTGATAGCTACTATGATTGCAACTGGCTGTCCATAAAATTTTACTTCCTTAGAGCATAATATTTCTTCTTTGGATTGCATCATTGGAATGTTGGTTGGTGTGAAGTTATTATCGCCTGGTATGTCTTTGGCAGTGTAGAATGCTGTAACACCTTGGATTTTCTAAAAGAAAAATAAATATGTTCATTTTAAAATTATAACTATTGTATTATTTTCAATAAAGGTTAAAAAAAA
The DNA here is from genome assembly GCA_923060345.2 of Erebia aethiops. NCBI lineage: Eukaryota > Metazoa > Arthropoda > Insecta > Lepidoptera > Nymphalidae > Erebia > Erebia aethiops. The sequence continues at coordinate 20,571,953 of OV281080.1, read as the reverse complement.
TAAAAAATAAAAAAAAATAAAAAATTATAACTAATATTATAAATGTCGAATAAGAGTTTGTACGCTTTTCATATAATTTCCACCGATATTGATGAAATTTAGTACAGATATAGGTTGTGTCCCGGGAAAGGAAATAGGCTACTTTCATCCTGGAAAATTAAGGAGTTCCACGCGGTCGAAGTTGCAGGTATCTGCTAGTGGAAAATAAAAAAGAAATCAAATTTAATGCTTGTACAAAGCTTTGTTTGTGTTACTAGGTTCACTGGAATTTAAATCATGTTCATCCATCATTCCAATAGCCAGTATTCCAGTAGCCAATATTATCTACTCCAATAATCTGGAAAACGTCCATTGTAATAATCCAGTATAAGCAATGCATTGTTTTCAGTGCTATGAATCCAGTTTGCGTTCCATTCCAGTAATTTGGTAGAAATAATATGTAGTCTATGCATATACATTTTATACGAAACATTTTATCAATTTTGTTGCATTTGCATTCACTTGCGACAGTGTTAACACTCGCAGTAAGTGAATACTTTCTCCTTTTTAACCGACTTAAAAAAAGAGGAGGTTATCAATTCGACTGTATGTTTTTGTAGGTTAGTTACGCGAGTATTCCGCCAATTATGAATCAATTTTGATGATTCTTTTTTTGTTTGATAGGTCATACTTCAGAGGTGGTCCCATATAAATTTGGTGAAGATTTGATGAATATCTTCGGATATGGCGAATGGAACTCCTCAGTGAATAAGAGTAATTTTGATGATTCCTTTTTATTTTATTTCCTCGACACTTAGGGCCGCTTGCACAAAGACATTTGAAGTGATATAGTAGTTACATTTTGTAATGCTGTCACTTTTTGCAAGGGCATAATGCTGTTTGCCAAACAGTGACAGCACTATAAAGTTTAATTAAATTAATTTAAGATTCCTTGTGCAAGTGGGTCTTAGCTTTTAAGATACTCATCTCATCTCATAAAAAGAAAAGTCTAATTCATCAAGGTTCTGCCAAAGCCGCTTGATCTAGAAAGCTGAACATTTTGCAGTAATTATAATTAAGACAAGGAACAAAGGAGAATTTTTCGAAATTAATTCATTAATTAGACTGCGAAGCCGCGGGCGATGGCTAGTAACATATAAATGTTGGATATTTTTTATTATAAAGTTTTTTTATCATTTAAACATACTTTTTTCTTGTAAACAGCAATATCTGTTAGTTAGTTTGTATTTCTATTGTACACCGCGTCCGTTAAAATAATATAAGTATTTTGGCTGCTTTTGTACATAATTTTATTCGAGACTGACTAGTTTGTATCCCATGGCTGTATCATTTAATTTTATGTCATGTCATAATCTGTTATAGCAAAGAATAGGTGCAAGGTTATAGTCCGTCACACTTATATGGCCCGGTGGCCAAAATTGGAACAGATTTTTATGCCTGTTAAGTTTTTGTTTGTATTTTATTTTTAATATATACTAGCGACGCTGTCACCGGGTCAGATAAGTTTGTGGGACTTACATAAATTAAAAAAAACATGTACGTTAAACTCACCAAAGCTTCAGAAGTATCAAAACCGGATAAAATACTGCCGGGTCCAACATCGGCAGTCACAAAAGCACCGAATACTTCGTCTGTTTGTCTTGGCAGGTCATTCGCAAAAGTCGCTTCCCCGCTACATTGGACCAATGCCTCCAATTTGGGCACTGGCTTGTTCAGCGGCCATATGGTTTCGTCTGTGTCGTATGTTTGCGTCCCTTTAGAAGTTTGCCGTTTGATTACTTCCCCGCCGGAAAGGTATTTTTCGTTTAATTTTCCTTCAGGGCACAGATTTAATACAGCCTGCAAAATTGGATATAGAATTATATGATTTATCTGTTTATTTGTTAATACAAATGGAAATTCCTACCATTGTTAAAAATGTGAAAGTGTTTCTGTCAGTCTGTCCAAATTTTCGGACCTTTTCACGGACCATCCGTTAGACTTCATACATCGCACTGGATGAAATACTGTTATTATATAAGGAAGGTATTAAAATCTATGAAAATGCGATTAAGTATAAAATAAGACCCATAATATATATTATCGCGAGATAAGAATCAAACATTTGTTATTTTTTCATAAATCACTTTTCTTGGAAAACAAAACAAAATTGAATATAAGCTTTTTTCCTGTGAAACACAAAATTTTTTATTTCTCAGATCTCGGAGCTGAGAGGGATAAAATAGGGTACGCATGTTAGAATATCTACGGATTTAATTTCTTGTTAAGTGATAAAAGGTTGATACTGATAATATCAAAATTCGAATAATTGATACTGTGCAAATTCTAGTAAAAATGAAAATCGTTATGCTTTATAATCAGATCCATCTGATTGTGAGTGATATTACCTATAATATTCCAAAAATGTGAAAGTGTGACTTTTTGTCAATCTTGTTCACTATAATTTCAATAAATTTGGCACAGATACAGCTTTAATTTCTTAGGATATAAGCAGTATCGTATGTCCTCCGGGACTGTTAACTTCGGAAAATTAAAGAGCCCCACGGGGTTTTAAAAGATCCTAAACTATCTATACTTCTATACTAATATTATAAAAAGTTTGGATTAATGGATGGATGGATGGATGTTTGTTACTCAGTCACGCCAGAATGACTGAACGGATTTGCCTGAAATTTGGCACAGAGATATATAGAGAAAATGGAAGAGTTCCCGCGGGAACCAAAAAACCTCAATCCACGCGGGCGAAGTCGCGGGCATCAGCGAGTTAGCAATAAATGAGAAAACTAGACTAACCTTGTAATATAGAGCTAGAGCAAGCAATTTTCTATATTGCGCCGACGGTTCCGGCGGAGCTTCAACGGGATTAATTTCTTCCTGTAGATTTTTCAGAGCCGTTTGCAAAGTATCGTCCGTGAAAGGATCTTTGTTGACTAAACCTTCCTCTGTTTTAACAGCGTGGACGAACTTCGGTGAAATACCGCCGTAGACTATTGTGGCGTTTTCAATTATATTAGAGTTTTGCTTGAATTTAAATAGAATACCGGCGTTGACGATTGCATGGGCGTTCTGGGATCGTGGCATGATCTATAATAATAGGTGCCAATAGCTGATTAAATAAAACTAAGTATAATACCTAACTATACTAATATTATAAAGAGGTAAAGTTCCCCTAGTTCTCGTTTTGGCCCTAACCGAATAACAGCGTTGTTTTTTTTTTTCAATCCACTAGAAGTTAGCCCTTGACTACGATCTCACCTGATGGTAAGTGATGATGCAGTCTAAGATGGTAGCGGGCTAACCTGTTAGGGGCATGGCAGTTATATTAAACCCATACCCCTTCGGTTTCTACACGGCATCGTACCGGAATGCTAAATCGCTTGGCGGCACGTCTTTGCCGGTAGGGTGGTAACTAGCCACGTTGTGGTTACATTTTGTACCCACAACATGAAGCTGAGTTAGGACCCTTTTGTTGGCACGACACATTCTAGACGATATAATTAAGTTAACTTAGATTTTAAGTGCTTTTTTATTTTATGTTTACTATGTGTTGTTTCAGCAAATAAAACATATTCTATTCTATTCTAAAGTTTGTGAGGTTATAATCTCTGGAGCTACAGAACCGATTTTGAAAATTCTTGTACCAATAGAAAGCCACATTATTTGTGAGTGTAGGCTATATTATATTAACCCGAAAAATTAGGCAGTTCCCGTGGGAATTTAAAACATTATTTCACGCTGACGAAGTAGCGGGCATCTGCTAGTCAATAATAAAGGTATACCAATAAATTTGACGGCCTCCCTGGCACAGCGGTGAGCGCTGTCTTAAAAGTGGGAGATACCAGATTCGATCCCCGGCAATTTGGGAATTTAGAATTTCTGAATTTTCTTTGTCTGCTCTGGTCTGATGGGACTGCAGCCGTGGCTAGATAGCTACCCTACCGGCAAAGACGTACCGCTAAGGGATTTAGCGTTCCGGTACGATAAATAGCGCCATGGAAACCGACCAGGGGTATAATATCAGAGATAATAATATACACAGTAATCTGTGTTATATTAAATGTCTCTGATGATGAAACCTATACAGATATACTCGTACTTACTTGGAAAGTAAAACATTATCTAAATACAAAATATTTATCCTAATTTTTAGAACCGTTTCCAAGACACCAATATCATATTTCTAATATATAAATACGAACGTGTGTGTTTGTTACGCTTTGATACATCTGTTCAATCTATTTTGACGAAATGTAGAACGGAGATAGGCACGTCAAAGACAAAATTTCTATTTTGTCAAAAGACCTAAACCTAAACGCCAAACATATTATATATTTTACCTACGCAGTACTCACCTTATATGTTTTGATTTTACATTTACAGGATAAGGGTGGTAGCGCAACGTTTAAAATTACTTTTCTGTTCATATCATGTTTCAGAAAATCCAATAATGTTATTGTGTTTTGTTTATTGATAGCTTCAGCTAAAAATAGAATATCAATAATAAACCAATGGATATTTTGATAAATTATTATCCGATGTGTATAGTGATGAAGATTTTTGTTGATCTGTGATATGGGAGATATAGTAAAAAAAAAATTGGCTGTCATAGGGACTGAAGAAGAAGAAGTGAAAACGATTTTTTAAAAATTAAAATATAAACCTAAACACTAAGGCATTAAAGTTTAATTTCGAATATAGTATATATTTATATGTTCGCGAGCATGTCGCTGTTCGCGAGCATGTCGGTCACGAGAGCATGTCGGTGACGCGAGCATGCCGGTCACGGTCACGCGAACGCGGTCGCGTTCTACATGTTTACCCCTACCAAAAAGTGCTCAACAGAAGTTTTCACTTCAATAAAATATCTGAATTTCGCGACGTCAACGTTGTAATAATATATTTGATTAACAAAATTTCCTTTTTACAAAGTTTTATTTAACTTCAAATTTTTGTGGTTTTGTTAAGGTCAAAACTTGCAACCGAATTTTAAATCAGTTATCACCAATCGATTGTGCTGAAATTTTGCATAGTATGCATTATTACGTTAAGTTTGGATGACAATGCACGGTTAGCTAAGTGACGTCATTCTAAATACAATATAAATGGCGGAGTTCCAACGATTACGGACTTGTTATTTTTTATGTACCCCCACGTGATATGGGTATCAATTATTAAATACGTTTACTGAGAAGAATACAAAAAATAAAATTACGTCACACCAAATTAAATAAAATGACAGAAAATCCATTTCAAAAAAAGAGAGCGTTAAGTATAATAATATTATAAACCAATCTATACTGTTACTTTTTTCTAGAATCGATGTGATTTGAAAACTCGATGAAACGAAAAAGCGACAACACAAAGAGACAATTATATTCATAATAGGCCTGCGAGAGAATGAGATAGAATACAAGTTATATTTATCTCATTCTCTCGTAGGCTACTTTTCTGAAGTTTCACTTCTGCCGTTTGTGAATTGCACACACACACATATTTGTTTAAAAGGAAAGTTTTTCCAGTAGGAAGATCTACTAATCTAAAAATTAACATGACTTAATAAATTTTCGCAGCGTTTATGCAGTAAGATATAATCCACCGTAGACCGTAGATTTCATATCTAAATCGACTGGCTGAACTGACTGACTGACCTCTAACGCGTACCTAATTGATTTGAACCATTAAATATATGTATTTGAAGAAAACCCATCTTACCAATGGTAACCATCCCTCCAACAGTTTCGAACAGTAAGAAAAGGTCAGACGGGAATTCGTTATTCGCGTGCTTCAAATATAAATTTCCTCCAATAGTACCGATCTGAAAATATATCGATGATATTGTAAAAGTGTATTATCATTATTATGATAACCATACATATAACCTAATCTATTTTATAACCTTATGATCATATATTTGAATATATTCAATTTAGGGATAAGGAGATAACCCAGTAGTGAAGACTCTGGCTTGCTATTCGGCGGTCTGAGAGTCGAATATCACGTTACAAAGAAACTGTTATTAATTTAATATATCTCTGGCGCACGTCTCTTACTTTTTGGAGTTGAATGAGTTTACAGCTCGGTTTAAAAACAATTTAATATCAAGTGCATTAACGGTAAAAAAATCATCCTGAGAAATTTTAGCCTGATGGTATGCTTGTGGCTAGTTACCACCCTACCGGCAAAGAGGTATCGCCAAGCGATTTAGCGTTCCGGTACGAGGCCGTGTAGAAACTGATTAGGAGTATGGGTTAATTATAATTGCCCCTAACAGGTTAGCCCGCTACCATCTTAGACTGCATTGTCACTTACCATCAGGTGAAATCGCAGTCAAGGGCTAACTTGTTGTGGATAAAAAAAACTATCAGCCTGTATGCCTGTCCCCTGAGCGTTCTCCATAATATTCTCAAAGGTGTGTTGTGAAAATTGAAACGGGAAATCTTACTTACATTTCTCACTGGAACATGAGCAACTAAATCCAAATGCTTATTAAATTCTTTCAAGTAAGCAAAATCTTCGTGTTCCGAAGACAGTTTCTCAAAAGTCTGCATCATCTCCGTCAAAGTCATACCAGCTCCCAATATTAAATTAACATCAATAATGTACCCCTTCAGTTCTACTACGCTGAATATATCTATTACGTCTTTCGGATATTCAGTTACGTGATACACACCTGAAATTAATTATTCATTAGCCTACGTCAATGTCTACGACAGTATCAGCTAAAGCTTAATCCATAGAGAGCTAATTATTATTACCGTCTCACAATTTTGAAGTCGCTACAGGGAAATTCACAACGATAATTTGCTGAGTACTACAGAACTGTAGAAACATAATATTATGAAGAATAAATGAATAAATAAACTGTCCTCGTATGACAGTAATTAGTACAAAGAAAAACAACTATAATAAGTAGACATAACATTGGGATGAGCCCCCTCGATGGAAACCAGTCGTCAAGATGGTCAAAATAGGGCACTGCGTTAAAAAAAAGATGAAATGAGACTTCTTAAGTAATAAAATGTCTCGTACATTGATTTTACAATTTCCTAAAAAGATAAGTTCTAAGTATAAAAAAAAATGTAACAACACCACAGTAGGTTTGGCTCTATTTTACATCTAATGTGGACGATAATTTGTCGTGATCCTATTCCTATTTTTTTGCAGATTTAAGCACAATTAACGGTAACTTGAAAGTTAAACTATTTATTAGGTTCGATTTTATTTTTTTCATATTGCGTAATGACATACCTTGTCCAGTGTTTCCTGCAACCAATTTATAGTCGTTACTTTGTGCTATCGTCTTGAATACATCATCCAACTTGAATAATTTAAACCAGTTATAATTTTCGCCTTCTATATTAAGCATTCTATTGTTACTTTTCTCTAGAACACACCATTCATCTTCCTTTACAGTTACATTTGTGTCTATAACTCTATCCTTGATTTCTTTTTTATGCTCACAGTTTTTCATACATCTAACTCCACAGCATTTAAAATCTGCCATTTCTTCTATGTCAACTAGCCTAGTTTTTAAATAATCGGCAGCGTCTTTAGCAAAGCTTTTGAAGGCATCAGCTATTGGTCTGTATCCGGTACATCTGCATATGTTACCAGCAAATGAATTTTCTACTTCCTCTGCAGTTAAATCTTTATGCTTTGCTGTATATAAACTGAAATTAAATTCAGTTACAGTTACGAGATATTTCACCGCGGTTAATTACCTTATTTGGTGACCGAAGGGCGGGCTCATTTTTTGCGCAAAGGATCAGCCTGGCTGTCCAGCGCGGAAATACAGCCAGCATTCTTGCCACCATTCCACGCGGGCATGATTTATATAGAAATTAGGTTAGGCTAGCTAGCATTAAGTTCTATTGTATTATTTTCAATAAAAAATTAAATGCACATGGTGTTATTTATTAAATTGACTGGAATATGCGATGTGAAGCGAAGGATGTGTCTAATACGCATTGAATAGTGCATGTCGTGCTCATCGAACGCTAAAATATCATCAGTAGCTGGCATCTTGGGGATGGGCATCGCTACTTTTTATCCCAGAAGATCAAAGAGTACAAACAGACACACAAACTTCTGCGGAGTAGACTGGCACCGATGCATAGGTTATTTTTTGATAACAACAGCTCATACTCAGCATTTTTTTTTGACTTAGCGGTGGCGACTCAAAGCAGAACTCATTCCTCAACTTAACCATATGAAAAAGTCAACAAAGCTGAGTTTGAGTTGTTTTTACAAAAAAACCTGCGCCTCGGATCCATTCCACTCCGCGGTCCGAAATTTTTCCATTTCAAAGAGAACATAAAAAGCACCTGGTCTAAAAAAGCACCAGCGTTTGAACGTCATGTGGGAGAATTCATATAAAGTTTTATTTTTAAATAAAAAAAAATAACGTCAAGGCCCGGCGTAAAAAATGCTCGTCTGAATGGGGCTTAGTGTCCTTATTATCTAAATATAAAAAAGTTTACCTATACATATTCATGACCCATCCAGGGGTGCAGTACCCACATTGGGTGCCATTGAATTTCGCCAATCTGCTTTGGATTTCATGGTAACCCTTAGTTTTGTTACCAATGCCTTCAACGGTCGTGATTTCCCAACCATGGCAGGAGAGGACAGATACAAGACACTGAAATTAAAGAAAACAAAGTTCAATGTAACCTGTCTTCAGAATACCGAGGCAAAGCATCTTTCTTGACAGCAATTTTTTTTTAAATTGGGTTTAGGTAATTTAAGTCTAAACTCAACTTTATTTACAATTATATTATTATTATCAATCGACTGGCCTACACCTGGCCTGAGCGCACGAGCATAAGCGCAAGTCTCCTGCCAAAATAAGAAGGATTAAAGACATAATCCACCAAGCTGGCCTAATGCAGATTAGCTCCCCTTTGAGAACATTATAGCGTTATTAAACTCTTAAGCGTTCAGGTTTCCTCACGCTGATTTCTTTAACTGTTAATAATTTAAGTGATATTCAATTGCTTAAAGTGCTCATGACTCTGAACTTGGTATGTGCCCGAGGTAACCCCGGATCACTCGAGCAGAAGGCTGAGGGCTTTACCACTTGGCTATCACTAATGTTACCGCTGCTGCTATATTCTGTCATTTAATACGGGATATGCTCCTCTAGGCTGTCACCTCAAACTCAAAACTCAAACTCAAAAGCAACTTTATTCAAAATAGGTACCTACAAAGTACACCTCCTGAACGTCATATTTATAATAATAATAAGGAATAAGACTTGATGGTGATAATGGGTAACGGTATCTTAAAACTAAAGCTACGAGGGTTCCAAACGCGCTCTGGTCTGAGAAGAGCCCACAACAAACTCAGCCGGGTTTTTTTTAAATTATCACCATCTCACAAATCATCTTAACTAAGAAACTAGCAGAGCAAATTATTGCCAAGCTTCCTTGTCGTTTAAGTAGTCCTTTACATGGTAATAAGATTTTTCAATGAGTTTACGTTTTACATTAACTTTGAACTTATTCAGAGAGATCTCTTCACCCGATCCTAGAAGGGGTCGCGGGTTTGATCCCCGTGGACGCGCCTTTAACTTTTCTAAGTTATGTGCGTCCCAAGAAATTAAATAATGTCACTTGCTTCAAAAGTTCAAAAGGAAAACATCGTGAGAAAACTTGCATGCAGAAGTATTCTTCATAATGTTCTCGAAGGTTTGTGAAGTGTGCCAATCTGCACTTAGTCAGCGTACTGGATTATGGCCAATCCCTTCTCATTACGAGAGGAGACTCACTCAGTAGTGAGCCGGTAATGAGTTGAAATGATCAAGATATATATGCTCAACTTACAGAATTGACAGCAAAAGTTTTCACTTCGTTAGTCGGCGGTGATGCGGCGCGTACTGAGACGATACAAGCTCCGCACCCACCTTCATGGCACATCGCCTTAGTTCCGCGCAGATCCGCCACTGTTCTGATGTATTCGTTCAAAGTTACATCCGGGCTGTACCTGCCGTCGGCTGCGAATTATGTTTATTATTATGTATTCAAAAGCTATATTTATCTGCATGATAAGCCAACTAGAAACCGCCATAGGCTCGTGACTCCATTGCTCCGCCTCAAGAAAGTCCGAAATTAAAATCTTTTTTCTTCGACTTTTATAACCTCTATTCCATGTAACTTAAGGATATGACGTGTCTATCTACAACCCCTAAAACTTTGAAACTAAATACTAAGAACTTCTAAATGTTCGTGTCTGGGAAACAGTATTCGTAAAATAAAAACGTAAAAAAATAAAGTAAACTATTTTCAAGTCATACTTTTTAAGAATACCTGTTTCTATTTCATTTACCTTGATTTTTTTGTAATCTACAACTCTTATAATATCTTGGAAACTAAAAACTAAGAACGCTAAAAAAAGAAAGTAAAATACTTTCAAGCCGTATTTTTTTTTGACAAAATGGAAAACTTTCGTATGCTAAAACGAAGATTTACCAACCTTTTCGTTCACCGGACACCTGTTACACAATTTAAGGGTACCTTTTTCTATCTCATTTAACTTGAGACTTGTTTTGAGAGATTCACTGCTTATTACGAAGCTGGGTGATTACCGATCCACCGGTTTAATTTAACCGGTTTCAGATACGGTTGCGGTATGCAATTATTTCGGATTATATTCTGTTAGTTTCGGTTACATATTATATTAGATTTTTTTTTATTTAGGGCGCGGCCAATGTGTCGGCAAGACTGATGAAACGGTTATAGATGTATAGATTTTTATTTGGGATATCCGATAGTTCCGCTTACGGAGCTCCATAACATCTTTGTTACAGTGTCATGATCGCATTCATTCTCTGATCGGCCTAAGCAGACCCTACGGTCTTTCAGTATTGGTCCAAATATGGAAAGAGTGGAATAATTATTAATACTGTCAAACACAATAGAGATTGTTTCAATGATCGAGGCAATTATTTCGGAATAGATGACGCGAATAATTCACTTATGGGTAACTAATTACTACTACTAGTCGTTGAACAGAGGTCATACTGCCAACACTTTATAATACTTAAGAAATATTACTCAAAATGACAGTTTGATGTCACGAACCTTGACGTTCCTAAAATAAGGGAAATTTGGAAATTTATTATTATTATTATTATTTATTATTTATTTATTTATTTATTACAACAACAATAATTGTGTCACAAATAAGTTGGTGTGAACACAAACTTTACAAGTTTTACCGCACACCAAGCGTCGCCGCCACCGTCGACATTCAGTACGTATTCCACCCATCCACTTATATTAAACTCTAGTAATACCTACACAAACAAAACAAATATTATACCTACAAACAATAAATTAATATACTTCTACACAATAAGTTAATATACTTGTAAATCTTTTATAAAATATAATCCAACATCTCCAACAGTGGGTAGGTCGACAAAAACATTACAATACGCCAAGCACGATGAATGCACAAATTATATACTTTCGCAGTTGGCTAAACCAGACTTCGTGAATTCGTGATACAGGATGATTCTTGAGCAACACTCTTTATTAAATAAACAATATTGGTTTAACAATGTTGTGTAATATTATGTTATATATTATCATCCTTAAATGATGAATAGTAAAGAATAATAATATAGTACAATATTGCCTATTGTAATTAAGGTAATATAATATATAATTATTAAATTAGTTATTAAGGTTAATTAGGTATTTAGTTAATAAGGTAAGAATAAGATTAAGGGTGGACTTTAAACGTTCAATTGTATTTTGCGGTTATTATTTGATGATAAAATTCTTTTAGCTTAGATTTTATATTTTTACGTGTTATTATATTTTTTAGTGACTCAGGTAATTGATTAATGAGGTTTGGTATAGCATAATTTAGCCTTCTTTTCCCGTACAAGTTATTATATTTAGGTAATTGAAGTTTTCGGCTGTCAATCCTACGGCTACGGGTTGTATTTGCAGTTTTTTCTTTTCTTAAGTTTTCGTTAAAATAATGCTCTATTAATAATGTCAGTTCTGTTTTTTCGTGTATAGGTATAATTTTACAAAAACTGAACAGATTACGGTAATCGTTTTTATAGGCGTTTTTATCGTTTTTATCGTTTTTATGATTTCTGAATTTCTCGTCCGTGGCTAGTTACCACCCTAACGCCAAAAACATGCTGCCAAGCGATTTAGCGTTTCGATGCAATTTCGTGTATAAACCGAAGGGATACGGGCTTACTACAATACTGCCATACGCTCAAGATAGTCTGCTACCATGATAGACTGCTTCATTATACTTACCACCAAGTAAGACCGCAGTCAAGGGCTAATATATGCGGATAAAAAAAAAATTCAATGCGGGAAATATCTACTGTTAGTGTTTATGGATAGGTTAAAAAAATCAAACAGATTTTTTTATTAACGAATAAGTTAAGTCATATATTATGCAACTTACATAAACAAATATTATAGAATAATATACAAAAAGAAACTAAAACTTAAAACTAACATAACAAGAATTTATTTTTTGCACTAATTCATCATCTCGTGGCAAGGTTTGGAATCATTTTTTCATTCTGATACACGTGGAAAAAAACATGTTTGCTAAAATAACACAAATATTCCATAATCATCCATAAAAAATGTACAAAGGTGAAGGTCTATTCAATAGTCGTGTCCAATCACTTATCAGTTACCTTGCTTGAAACAAGACGCTTAGTTTTGATGAACGGTGTCGAAGAATTTATGTTCTTACTCGTACGAGGTGCCGTAAGAATAAATAAATCTTCATTTAGGATTTCATATAACACAGAAAAAAAAACAAATTACAAAAATAGAAATAAAAAATAAATTGAAACTTATAGACTAACAACTAGGCCACTCGTCCGTTTGAAAAAATAGTTTATGTCGCGGCCCCTATCCGACTGATTCAATGCATTCTTGTAAGAAATTTTTAAAAGTTTTAACATTAACCAAAATGTTGACATGTACTCTGCCTATCACGCCACTATGTGTTGAACACGACCACTCTGTCAAAAGTGTGACGACGAAGAAGAAAAAGAAGAGTCTCTTCTTCTATGTACCTATGGAAGAAGAGACTCTTTTTTTTCAAAAAAAAGAAGAAAAAAAAGAAGAGGAAAAGCTCAATTTAATCTTAATTATCTTTCTCATTTTAAAACTCATTTAAACTACCTAATCTGTACCTACTAATAATATTACTAATTAATGCGAACGTTTGGATGGATGGATGGATGGATGGATATTTGTTACTCAATCACGTCAGAACGGCTGAAGGATCTGGATGAAAATTCGCACAGAGATAGATTATGAATAACACTGCTACTTTATATACCGGAAAAAATCCGCGGGAACCAAAAAACCTCAATTCAGGCGGTCGAAGTCGTGGGCATCAGCTATAATTATTTACATAATTTTAATATTATTGTTGAAAAGAAAATTAATATAACTTACCCTCATATTGGACTCCGTTGATTTTAAAAACAACTTTCGTCATTTTCACTAATCCGAACTCTTTCAGATGATTTTGTAATATAATTGCATATTTTGCTGTGTATTTCCGTGATATTAATTGGGATAATAACTGAGATTCCGTGTTTATGATTAAAATAAATTAAAAAAGAAATTAATTCAGTATTTTCAAAATTTAAGAGGTTCTACAGCTACACGTATGGTAATCCGTCCACCGTTCTACGATATACTGTATCTTTGATCTAACAACATGCGTTTATAATGACCAGCGATATTACGCCTAGTATTATACAAAATTGAAGTCGTGACGTGAATAAGATATTAGAACCATCATTTGAATGGTACTTAGCATACCTATTGTATTAAAGTTATGCTTACGCCTAGAAGTATAGTGGCCTAGTAGGAATAATAATTGCCTCTTTGGTCTAGTGCTCGAATGTGGACGACGAGGTTTTAGGTTCGTTTCCCAGTTTAGGCCGTTAAGTATTGGGCTTTGGTAATAATATTAATCAAACGTATTAGGGTTTTCTGAGAAATACTAGCTCGTAGTTATGGAGTTGGCGGAATTTCATTTCCGTGTCTCGGTGAGCACGTAAAGCCGTCGTTGCATGCGCCTGATCGCTCTCTAGCTTTTTAAAAGTTTAATTTTTATTTTAGAAATTTTTAGAAAACAGGTTAGAGTAAAATCTTATGTGGCTGTTCTAACAGGGTATATTTATAAAGCCTTTTACACTTCAATACGACGACGTCGTATTGCCCGAAATATTTTTGCTTGAATAAATGTCACCAAAAAAATCTGGTCAAGTGCGAGTCAAATTCACGCACAAAGGGTTCTGTACAACCACACAATATAAATTATTAGTAAATTAAAAGATGAAAGATGTCATAACAACACGTAATCAGCTGTGGAATAACTAACTTACATATTATGGCGCTAAACGGGCAGCGCATGACAAACAACTGACCCCCTATGAGTAAGGAGCCCTGATTTTCGATTTTCCTTTACTTGTGCTGTGAGACCCTTGATTGCGTTGCCTTAGAAGCTTGATTTTGTTACAGTTCCAAGGGACGGTAGACTTGAATATTTGATATCAATTTCAACTTGATACCTCCACGCGTTCCCGAGAAAATGTGGTTGACAGACTGACAGACAGACAATAAACAACGAAGTGATCCTATAAGGGTTCGTTTTTTTCTCTTGAGGTACGGAACCCTAAAAACAGTTAGCCATACGGTATTCTTCAGTCCTGATAACCGACTCATACCTTACATTTTGTGTAAATGTTAATTTCACGGTCTGCTACATTGTCTTTATAATGGTACGAGTCACGAATGACCCTCCTCAGCATATTATAATATACCTACTTGTCAGAATCCAATACTTCTAGACAATAATAAATTATATCTGAGATCTGTATGATACGCATATGTATTTAAATAGTGATTGAGACTTTCTCCCAAAAATCGAATGAAACAAAATAGAAAGTTTTCAAAAATAATATTGTAAAATCGCTCAGTTTATTTCAAAGTTGTACTATATTCTTTATGAACTCAGAATTTTCTTCTATTTCATTTGCAAAAATAAAAAAATTTGGGGGCTCCAAATTTTTTTTTGCACGTTAAGTACATGTAAGTAGCAGAAACACCCGTCATATCGATTTTGTTAGTATGATATCTAGCCTTAAGCCTTATATATTTTGGGATCCCGGAAAATTAAGGAGGAGGAATTGAAAATACTTAATCCACGCGGACGAAATCGCGGACATCATCTAGTTAGTAATATTTACAGCCCTGAAAAAGCCATGCGAAAAATAAGGAAAACCACGTCTAAGTAAATATTTTATTTATTTTCTAATACGCATACAAGTGAACAATAAAATATATTAACACGACAAACTAAGTACATTAGATTCATTCAAACTCGATACAGTCATTGAAATAGTACATTATGGTACAAGTGTGTAATGTTGGTGATTACCACTGAGGCGCCATTGAGACCCGAGCCGTTAGATGGGGTCTAAAGATAGCCGAGGACGGTAAATACACACGTGTATCATACGACGTTTTTCAACACACTTGTGAAGAAAATAATACTAAAAAATATTTTATTTAGTAGATAAATTAAAAAAAAACTATAACTCACTTGTGAATAATAATAATACCTACTAAAAATAATTTTATTAAGTAGATATAAAATAAAATAAAAACTCTATAACTCACTTGTGAATAATAGCAATGAAAAAGTCACAGTTTGATTATAGATCTTTAGATTGATTATAGATAGAAATACATAATATATATTAGTTATTTTGATATATTTATTATATGTATTATATTATTTGTGTAACTGCTTATGTAGTAGTAAGTACGTATTTGTTTGTATGTCTATACTAATACACCACCCGCAAGTTAATCTCCTCAACTTCTCCTAATCCTAAGGTTGCCTGGCAGAGATCGCTGCTAAGCGATAAGTATTTTTTGTATACTGCTTAGTGTTTTCTATGTATTTATTTGTGTCCTTTATATTTTTGTGTTGTGGTGTACCAAATAAAGAGTATAATAATAGATGTCATTATATTATGCCTTATTGCGGTGAGATTAGAGCCACTTTATGAGCAAGTGTGTTGAAATTTTTTTTATTGAAATAGTCGGCGGAATTAGAGACTTATTTTAATTAATGCAGTACAAAATGTTCTATTTTATGTTCGAGTGCCATAAAAATATTCTCCGCTGTGCATGGTATTCCTGAAACGACGGTAATATTCAATAACTTAATTTATGACTTAATAATAGAAATTTGCCTGGGAGGCTTCGGCCGTGGCTGGTTACCACCATACCGGCAAAAGACGTGCCGCCAAGCAATTTAGCGTTCCAGTACGATGCCGTGTGGAAACCGAATAGGGGTATGGGTTTAATTAACTGCCATGCCCCTAACAGGTTAGCCCGCTACCATCTTAGACTGTATCATCACTTACCAACAGGTGAGATTGCAGTCAAGGGCTAACTTGTAGTGGATGAAAAAAAATGTGTCCCGCACATTGCCCCTCCAGCTTCGCAACCCGTTGGGTAATGCCGGTTTTTGTAGGATCCTTCATCAATCTTTTTATTTTATCACGTAAAGATATTCTAAGCATTTCTTTTTCTTTGCATTATCGTCCATGCTTTGTCCATTGCTCAATAACTCTGAGCTTACTTAAACTAACGTACAGCCCCACAAACTTAAATCTGACTCAGTGACAGCGTCGCTAGTATACGTGTATGAAAAACGCACGTGTTAGACGAACCAAAAAGCAAGTGTTAGTTTGATACGGTCAAAATAGATATAAGTGGAGCTCCCATAGAACGAGTTTACGAAGTACGAAATTTGGGACTTACTATAGATGCGAAACTTCATTTTGAAAATTATGTACAAGAAGTGGCCCGTAACTGTTTCTATCGACTTAGGATATTATACAACATAATAAATTATATTGGTACTGATCTGAGAACTAAGTTGTGCGAGACACTTATATTATCAAAGCTGAATAATTGCATAAGTGTTTATGGTCCATGCTTACTTCAACGTTCCATGCGACTTATTCAAAGAGTCCAGAACGCGTGTGCTAGATTCTGCTACTATACCTATTCCTCCCCGTACCCATGTGACTCCCTATTTAAATGATGGCAATATACTCAATATGAAGTCGCGTATTAAACTGCATTTCAGCAGACTATTGTTTGGTGTTATCAAGAACAAAACGCCGAATTATCTTTATAATAGGTTATGTTGGCATACGCTAGCTTTTAATGCTCGAGGGCCACTAAATAGGCTGACTTGGCCAAGTCATAAATCAGCAGCTTTTCGTGGAAGTTTTCGATATCTGGCTACTAAATGCTGGAATAATATTCCTCCTCCGCTGAGGAATCTAAGCTCAGTTCCCGCGTTTAAGAGCACATTAAAAAAGAAACTTTTAAACGATCAAAAACAACAAACTTCAACTAGTTCCAGGTTATTTAGCTTGGTGGTTTGAAGCTGCTATAATATGTACTCACAGAATATGCCTATTATATTTTATTATGCTTATTAATCTATTTTTTATTACTATCTCTAAATCGCTATCTCTAATATTTAGTTTTACACACTAGGTACACTCACTGCGCAAATAACATATCTTATTTTATTCTATTTTATCACACTCATCCCGTTACTGCAGACGGCTGCGAAGACTGTTGAGCTCGTGCGTGTCGCTCGTTTGGGTTCCGGCAGAACACCAGCGCTCAGGTTTTGTTTTCAAAACCTGCAGCATCAATGCTGAGTCGGGACCTTTTCATCTTGTGCCATGTGGGTGGAAAAGCCATAGCTTAATTTTAAAGTTTGATTATATGTATGAGGCACAAGTTGAATAAATGATTTTTCTTTCTTCTTCTTTTAGTTCCAATTTTGGCCACCGGGCCATAAATTTGTGGGACTGTACTACTTAAGTATTCTTTGCATATAATGACATAGTAGATATAATTTAAGCAAACCTATTTGAAGCCACCGGTCGGGATAGCCCGCGTCCAGACGAGCGTTACGGATCGTCTCCCGAAAAGCGTGCAGGACTATTGTGGCCAGGCAGAACGCTGGTTCTCCTGTCGCTGAAATTGTACACCAGATGAGATGATGATGATTAGACGACTTCATCCGCGTGGATTGGGTTTTTTATTAATTTCCCGGAGAACTCCCTCATTTTTCGGGTTAATATATTATAGCCTATGACACTCATAAATAATGTCGCTTTCTATTGGTACCAGAATTTTAAAAATTGGTTCAGTAGATCCAGAGATTACCCCCTACAAACTCACAAACCTTACCTCTTTATAATATTACTCCGCGTGGATTGAGTTTTTAATTTACGGGAGACCTTCATGGTCCGGGATTAAAATGATATAGCCTATGTTCTTCCCCGGGATGCAACCTATCTCTATACCAAATTCCATCAAAATTGGTTTAAAAGATGGACCGTCAAAGTGTAGTAGACAGACTGACACACTTTCGCATTTCAACAACTTTATCTTTATATATGGATGAAAATCCATACTATCAATTAGTATGGATTTTTATCGGTACAGTATTATAGTCCGTAATTTACAGTACAGTATTATAGTCCCACATACTTATCAGACCCGGTGGCAGTGTTGCTAGTGTATCGTCCCTATTGTTGGAAAATTAGATAATTGACACATTTTGGGAAATCGACTTTATTGCGTTTTCAGTAAGTCTAATTTAAGGTGCATCTTTTGTGTTTCTAAGTTTTAATTATAATCATTTTATGAAAAGATAATTTGTATTACAATAAAATAAAATCCAAAGTTTTTTTTATTACCACGTTAAAATCTCTCCGTATCACAATGATTTGAACAGATGGGCCATAATAAAGTAACAGACATAGACACAATTTTGCATTTATTAGTATGGAATTTATTACCTTTAGACTGGAGCAATCCATGCTCATTCCCAGCATTTCTCCGAAAGTAAATTCTCATATCGGCGGGTATATCTTTGATCCCCGGTGGCTTATAATTCCACGTGCGGTTAGTAAGCAGCTGGCCTGTCGATTGGTCGTAGACGAGGTTTTCTGACGTCCAGTAACCCAGACCCATCACGAATGCTCCTTCTATCTACACAAATAAAAGAAACGAGATTTATTTGTCTATATACTAATACTACATGACGCCCGCGACTTCGTCCGCGTGGATTAAGGTTTTTAGATTCCCGCGGGAACTTTTTAACTTTCAGCAATAAAAAGAAATAGCCTATGTCCTTCCCCGGGATACAAACTATCCCTGTACCAAATTTTATCAAAATCGGTTGAACAGATAGGCCGAAAAAGCCTCCTTAAAAATCCTCAATCTACGCTGAAGAAGTCGCAGGCATCAGTTAATAATATATTTGAATGAAAAATATAAATCTCTTTCTAATAATAAGAAAAAAAACTCTCACTGACTTTCATAGGTATATGAAAACGCGTATGACGTGTGCAATAAGATTCAGCAGCATCAGTAGATGGTCAGGCGATCCTCACGATAACAGCCGAGGTTGGCACTTACTCAACTGTCATTAAGTCATTAACTAAGTAAGTCTTCATTGATTATTTTATTCACTTATACCTTACAGAATATTATACCAATACTGGTGGAGCAACATTTTCAGTAACCACAAAAAATGCTCTTTTTAGGGTTCTTGCACCTAAGAATAACTTGATAATTTAAAATTCAATCAGAACAGAAGTAACTTACCTGACCAATATCAATTAAAGGACTTAGGCTACGTCCTGTGTCTTCGAGTATATCAACTCTTCTGACATCATGATTACCAGTTAGTGTATCAACTTCTACTTCCAGAGCACAAACCGCATACACATTATACGGCTTAAGATCATCTTTAGACGAATACATGTATGATGCTTGCAAATCTACACCTTCTTCATATGCTTTGGTTATAAGTTCCTCCCAAGAGCATGAACCTTGCGCTTTAATAGGTGCCAACCTTTCAAGAATTATTTCGCAAGCTTTTTTAGTCGCAAACGCAACACATTCGCTGCCGATACTTGCACCAGTCACCATTGCGTTAGGTGAAATCACACTTGTACTTGGTTTGATCCTGATCTTGTCTAAAGGTATGCCCAATACAAAAGCGCATACTTGAGCTACTTTGGTATTCAGTCCTTGTCCCATATCTATGCCACCATGACAGATTACAACTGAGGCATCAGCATGATAAATTGATACTACTGAATTATAATTCCCGAAGTAATAAATTTCGAACGTCATGGGCATTAATTTCAAAGCTCTTTTCAGCCATCGGTTCTGTTTATTGTATGTTATAATTTCCTCATTTCGTCTATCATATTCGGAATCCATTTTCAATTGATTTATCATATCTGGGAAAGGATTGTTCTGTGTTACCATATTTGAGAGACGTACTTGTATGGGATCCTTTCCAATATCAAACGCGATATGTTCCATTATATTCTCAATCATTGCAACTCCCTCTGTAGAAGCTGTAAGTAAAATATGAAAAAACATAATAACAAAAATATGAATTCTAACAAGGCATCACAGACTGAGTTCAGCTTTTTCGCATGATGAAAACATTGGATTTTTTTTGAAAAGATAAATGGTAGATTTACGCTACGGATACACACAAAGATTATTATAATGGGGAGGGACAGGCAAAGCTAATCTCAGATGGCGCCACCCTCGCTGGTAACTGTCAGGTTCATTTGCGTATTTATTTGAGGTAATAAGGCGTCCTATTTTAATTGAATCTGGGAAAAAACCAGTGTATGTGCTCTCGCCATAAAAATTTTCAGGTCTAAAGTGAGCGCTATCTAGCCGATGAACTGCGGGTTGCCAATTTTGTTGGCGCAAGGATTTGTACCATAGACTTCTTCTTTTTTCATCAGCAGGAAAACGGTGTGCGCCTTTATTATCACATTTGAATGCACAGCATTTAGGCATTATTAATCTAAGAAAATTAAACTATCGCGTAAAAAATTATATGGTGTTTGACAGGTAAACAACACCAGCGACGATGCGACACCTAGCGGGATAAATTGGCAGTGTCCCTCCCCATTTTCGGTGATTTGTCCACATTGCATAGATTGTGGTTACAGCTGAACTGCGGTAGTGCGGGCCGTCAAGTCAAGCTGACTTTGGCAGGATCTATCTACCTAATTTTATTGTATGTATTCTGGTTCAATTTATAGCACATAGCAATAATTTTTGTGAATACCTACATGGTGACCTACAAAATGTATTAGATGCAGTATCCGTAATAATGCTATTTGATTCGATCCTCCATCGTTTTGGATTGTAGCAGCTATAAAAATGGGCGATAGTTCTTGCTGATATGTTTTCATTGAACGAATATCCATGATCTTGATGGAAAGTAGTGTTAAGATATTGAATAGCACCGTCTTCATTAACCCCTACCTGAATAAAAATAAAATATAATTCGTACATACTACTAAATAAAACTTAATTTCAACAGCAACGGAAATTAGTATAAGCATATTATGCCAGTAAAATAACAATTATCTAAACAGTAACAAAAAATTGCGAAGAAAAATTCCAATGAAAAAACTTGCAGAAATTGAAAACTTGCTGTGATAGCAATATATAGCGAGTGCCAAGTGCCTTGCCAGAACTTACTTCGGCCATTTATTGCTAGTCCTTGACTCCTTGGTTACATTTAAAAGTATTCTGACAAATTTTAAATATTCCTTAAATTCCTTCGCACAATCAAAGTCCCTGTGGGTATCCACGTATATAGATATAGGTAGTAGACAGATAGGTAGGTACATTTTAATTTTTGAGACTGTAACTTAACAAAGAATTAAATAGAAACTTACCTCGAATTTGCTTTTTAACGGCAATCTTTTTCCAATAGATTTCATATTTGTTGTCAAAGGCACTATAAGTCTACAAGGTTTTCTTTCTAAATGTGCAACTAATGCTGCAGCACACGCTATCTGAGAAGCGCGAGATATTTTACCTCCATATCCTCCACCCAACCTTCGGACTATAACGTTTATCCTAAAAACGATACTTATGTTTTTTAAAAAGACAGAAACAAAAAAACACAATTTTTTCATACGAATAAAATATTATATTATATTATGATAATCACTATGAAATCAAAAAGTCAAGGGATAATAGTTCTGGACCAATGAGTATATTAATATTAATGGGTACCTGTTTACTGGAAGGTTAATACACTCAGCTATAGCTACACTAACTAAATCCAACCACTGGCACGATGAATAAACATCCAACCCATCTTCTGTAGGGATTGCAACGCATGTCTGCAGTTCCATATAGTGATGAAATTGTCCTTTAAGGTTTAATTCTCCGTTTAAAACATGCTTAATATCATCCCCGACATCAGTTGGTTCTACGATTTGGTTTTTAACTACCCTTGCATTGATTTCTGGAGATTCAAGAACACTATCTATTGTCAACAAAGGCTTCTTTGTACTTAGTAATGCATAATTTATTTTCACGAGCTTAGCAGCTTTTTGAGCGGTTTGTTCTCTGTCAGCAATTATAATTCCAACCGGTTGCCCATTGTACACTACTTTCCCTGAACATAAAATTTCCTCATCGATATCCATAATAGGAATTTTTGTCGGTGTGAAAGAATTATTTCCTGGGATATCCTTGGCGGTATAAAGTCCTGATACACCAGAAATATTCTGAAATGATGTATGAAAATACCAATAAGAAATGTTAGCTGTTACTTTTGAAGACTAAGGTAGACTTATACACTTACAAAAGCTTGGTTTGTATCGAAACCACTTATCACACTTCCAGGATTTACATCAGCCGTAACAAATGCAGCAAAAACTTCATCATTCATTACAGGAACATCGTTTGAGAATTCCGCTTCCCCAGAACATTGGGCTAATGCTTCTAATTTTGGCACTGTTTGGTTCAGAGGCCAAATACTTTCATCGGTATCAAAACTTTGGCTGCCTTTGGATGTTTCTCTTTTGAATACCGTCCAACCAGATTTATATATTGGATTTACTCTATCATCGGGACATAAGTAAAGAATAGCCTGAAATATTATTAAGGTAATCGATAAAAATAAAAATAAATGTACTTGATTCTAAATTTATAAAGACTCGTACCTTATAATAAAGACAAACGGCAAGATTTTTTCTATATTCAGCTGAAGGTTCTGGTGGATTTTCTTCCGGCCTTATCTCTTCTTGGAGACTTTTTAAAACTAACTGCAATGTCTCATTCGTATATGGGTCTCTACCAATTAACTTTGCTTCAGTTTTCACCGCGTGTATAAAATTTTTCGATATACCCCCGTATACTAAAGTAGCACTCTCAAGTAGCTGAGAATTGTGATTAAACTTGAACAAAAACCCGGCATTGACAATGGCATGAGAATTTTGGGCTCGAGGCATAATCTAAAACACATTTACGGTACATAGTAACTATTAATGGGAATATTACTATTTATCTAATAAGTCAATGCTTCATTTCTATTAAATAGTTTACCTTGTAAGTTTTGAGAGAACAACATTTAGATAAAGGTGGAAGTATGACATTTATAATAACTTTTCCAATCATATCAACGTTAAGAAATTCTTGGAGTGTCATAGTTATATTCTTTCCTACTCCTTCAGCTGAAGTAAAAATGATTTATTTCACGTTAAAATCACTTATCATAAGTAAAATTTACTAACACAAAAAATATTACCTATCGTTACCATTCCACCAATAGTTTCAAATAGAAGAAATAAATCAGATTGAAATTCATTATTATTATGCTTAAGCATGAGGTTTCCACCAATGGTACCAATCTGTAAAATTGTTATTGTGATTATAATTATTTTCCTTATTCATTGATGAAAAACCATTAACAGCTGCGGGCACTTACATTCCGCACTGGAACATGGGCTACTAGATCTAAGTGGTCGTGTAGTTCTTTTAAATATTTGAAATCTTCATTTACTGTAGAAAGATTTTCAAAAACTTCCATCAATGTTGACAAAGATATACCAGCTCCCAAAATCAAATTGACATCCAAAAAATGTTCTTTAAGTTCAGATACGCTAGATATATCTATATTATTTGTCGGATAGTCAGTTATTTGATTTACCCCTAAAACAGTTGTTTTTATTAATTTTTAGCTTTTTATGTGTTTCATATTTTCTAATATCTACTTAATAACATTTTCTACATGCCTTGTCCAGTGTTTCCTGCAATCAATTTGTAATTATGATCACTTTTCATAGCTTTAAATACATCTCTTAAAGAATAAGCTTTCATCCATCTGTATGCTTGACTGGTGACTATAAGCATTTTATTGTCAGGATTTTCAATCATACACCAACTATTTTCATCATTATCATTAACAAAATCACTGGTTTTGCTTAAACCTTTTTTACCAATACACTTTTTTGTAGCACAATCTTTAGTGCAAGATTTGAATGAATGTATATCTTCTAAATCAATAACTTTATCAAGTGTTGCTTTATCAGCATCAACTGCGAAAGATTTGAAAGCTTCAGCTATTGGTCGATAACCAGTACAACGACAAATGTTGCTTGCAAATGAATTTTCCACTTCCTTAGTTGTTATTTTTTTATTTTTGAACATGTAGAGACTAAAATGAAACATTCGGTAATTTTACCGAATAAGATATAAATAAATTAGCAGCTAATATAATTGAACTAACAAAACAATAATTCGTTTTTTTTCTATTATTGAGTACCAATGAAGGGTGCTCAATATAATTACAATCTAGCCAGTACTATTTGACTAATAAGTAATTTTTAAAGCAAATGTTCCTGAAAAACTTACAATAACACTAATTTTTAAATTAAAAACATAAACAAAACTTTACCGTAACATAATGACGATAAAATGTGACAGGTTTAAAAAACGAAACAAACCAGTCATTTAATTATTAGGTTTAGTGATTAATTATTACTCATTATAATAATTGTACCTGTACATGTTCATCACAAATCCCGGAGAGCAATAGCCGCATTGGGTTCCATTAAAATGTGCTAGCCGCTTCTGAATTTCATGATAACCAGTCCTTTCGTTACCTATACCTTCTATTGTAGTAACATCCCATCCGTGACACGAAAAAACGGATACGAGGCACTAAAAATTCGATTAAACTTGCTATCACAGCCACTTATAATAAAAAAATTAAAATATAGCTAATTTATTTACATTTAAAGCAACGATGACCTGGATTTGCTTATAAAAATGCTTTTGCTCTTAATTTTTTATTATTTTTACGCCTAGAGGCATCGTTTATAGTGAAACTAATTTTCATCACAACGAAAGCTTGTTGCCCCATTTTAGTATTCCCGCTTGAAAGAGTTTTCATATTTGATGAGGGATTTAATGAATTTTACATCTTCCCGAGTGACACTGGCTATAAAAAATTTTTGGCAGAGCAGTCGTTTTTTTATATTTTTTCTTATTAATCATCATCTAAAAAAAATCTACATCAATGTTAATCATAGCTTGTTTACTTATTCGATCCCGTATGGCCTATTTGATCGCGTCAATATTAACTAAAATTCCATACAAATTTTAGTTTAAAAAAAGTCTTCTACTTCGATTTACTATTTTGATGTAACTTTAAATTTTGATTTACTTTATCCAAATCGTGTTAAATGAAGTAAGCTTACAGAGTTGACAGCAAATGTTTTGATTTCATTGCTCGGTGGCAATGCAGTATGAATATTGACCACGCAGGCGCCGCATCCGCCTTCACGACACATCGCTTTAGTTCCACGGAGATGAGCCACGTTTCTTATGTATTCGTTGAGAGTCACGTCCGGACTGAATGTGCCATCCACTGAATTGGAAATAAAATAAAACAAATTGTTTCAATTTATATTTTTTTACGTATCCGAGACTGGTCAATAACTATGGGCCACATAAGAAATCTCAGAGTCACTCAGCGGACGATGAATGAAATAAAAGGTATAGCTGACTGAGTGACTTAAAGGAGGCTCAGCCTCGAGGCCCTTATCCCCCGCTTGGCCCGACACAACATGACTGACTAAAATTCGGCATAGAGCTATTATGACGGATTTTCAAAAATTTTAGTTTGAAATTTGTATGAAAATTGAACCTATCGTGAGCGAAGCGGGCAAAAGTTTGTACCTAATTTATATGATCAAATCAGAAATGAAGAGATCTGTAAAAGTACTGGAGAAACCGAAATAGCACAATGGGTTGTGAAATGAAGTAGCAATAAGTGGGTCATGTAAGTAGTTAGACTAATCTAAATTGCAAAAATCATGACCACGTGAAAGGGTGACAATTGACAAAAATACTGGCTGAATTTTCGCACTGATCTAGGCTGCTCTTGTGCGCAAAAATTAGCTTTTCTATCACCAAAAAAGGCAATTATTATTAACCATAGTGAAATGACTCTTATATTACTTGTTCTACACTAGGAATCCATAGTACGTCTAAAGACTAAACTGTACGTTTTCAAAGGTGTGTGAAGTCTGCCAAACCACAGCCAGCGTGGACTATGGCCTCATTTTTTCTGAGAGGAGACTCGTGTTGAGACCTATTTTAAGACAGAGCATGGTAAAAAATAAGCATTGAGCATTTTTAACTAAGCACAGGCTAAGCGCAGCTTTTATGCCTCTATGTCGTGCACGCCACTGACTGGAAGCATACTACCATTGCTTAAAGCCGCCTTGTTTTTTTAATATTGTTGATGTTCGTGGTTCAGAATTATACCTAATCTTTATTTTAAAGACGTCAAGGATCTTGACTCAAGGTACGTGATATTATAAAACTATAATTTTGATATAATACTGTTTTAAGGGATAGTAGTAACCGTATTATACCCTGGACTGGCGATCGGTGAAGATGGTGATCATGATCATGATGAAACAAATAATAAAAACTTTGTTTTTCTAATTAAAATAAAAATTTTCAAATATAAACCTTAAAGCCGAGGGATTAAAGTTTAATTACGAATGTACTATACAGTGAAGAACGGTGTCGATCACGCGTAATCCACATTTTTACCCCCCTTTTTTTTTTTTCTCGCTGGGAAATGCGTTTAGGCATCCCTCTCGGGTATGTGGGACTCACTGGGACTCCAGAATACCCACTAAAACCCAGCGGCGCTCCTGCGCATCGCCTTACGGCTGGGTTACGGGAGCACCAAAGGCATTCGTCCGCGACCCAGCCAGCGACATCCGCCCAAGCGGAACCTCCTCCGGGGGCATGCTGCCCCGACTTCCTCATTGAGGGACACCACCGAGGTGCGCCTCACTCCCACTTTTTCCTCCGCGACCGAGGCTCGACGGGCGACAACTGTGGTGCGTCGTCCGCCCGGAGCCCTCGCTAGGGTGGCAGACGGCGGTCATGCGCACGCCTTCTGCGTCCCGCCCTGCGGCGACGAAGGGGGTCCGCGGTGGCGTCAGCCTCCCGCAGTCGTTCCGCCGCCTCCTTCTGGGTCATCACCTCCTCGCAAAAGGAGGCGACGGCGCTCCAGGCCTCCTCGCTGCCCACCATGGCTCGGACTACGGCGGGCAGCGAGAGGTCAGATCCCACTACTGCCACGAGTGCGGCGCGCTGGGGCGCCCACTCGGCGCACGACTCCAGCGTGTGCTGCGCCGTGTCCTCCGCGTGGCCACACTCGTGGCACACCTCGGTGGGCTCCCGTCTCGCCACCACGCACAGGTATCTCCCGAAGCAGCCGTGCCCCGAGAGAACCTGCACGAGGTGGAAGGAGAGGGCTCCGTGCTTCCGGCCGGTCCAGAGCTCCAGGACGGGCCGGATCGCCTCGATCGTCCGCCTGCCGGCAGTCGGCGCCAGAAGCCGCTCCCGCCAATGAGCGGCGAGACATTTTTACCCCCTACCAAAAAGTGCTCAACGCGGCAAAATTTTGTTTTGCTTGTCGCTATATCACGTAACAGTAGCTTCCGCTTTTGCATATAATTTTCATAATAATGTGAAATTCGAGCCTTTCAGTTGCCTTATTCATTAATTAATATCGCATATTTTGTGCTGCAATTACGTTTGATATTACGTTTCAGTCGCTCGCAATTAAGTTTTCCGCATTTACATGTATGTTTCATGTAGAGATAGTGAAATAAACTCAATTTCATAAAGTGAGCTTCAATTGGAAAGACTGATCTATTGCAATTATTTGTAATGGTATTCCGATATAAACTAATAGTTTAAACGAAGAAATTCCTGTACCTATTCGAAAGACAGAAAGAAAAATACCTATTATCTTTTTCTCTTGGGCATGGTGGGATCTCGAAAGGAACTTCTGGCTGATCTTAATAATATTATAAATGCGAAAATTTGGATGGATGTATGGATGTTTGTTACTCAATCTGCCCCAACGGCTGAATAGATCTGGCTGAAATTTAAGCAGTTCTAAAAACAGAAAACTAAGCAGTTCCCGCGGGAACCAAAAAAACCTCAATTCACGTGAACGTAGTCGCATCAGCTATAATAATATGTAGTAGCTGACGCCCAGTTACTTTATGTCGTTTTAAGATACTGTAACTGATAACAGTTACAGTATCTTAAAACCATCACCATCATATTTTATAAGTAACTGGACGTTAATGAGTGTATCACCACTACGTGGTGGTAGTGGTGGTATACTTATTGACAGTCCATTGACGTCCCACTGCTGGGCACAAGCCTCCACTCTCATAGGAATCTCAACTCTCATAATAAGTGTACAGTGTCCCCAAATTAAATAAATATACTTTGACTTGAATGGACTTTACTTCATGATGATGAAATGAAAATAATTTACAAAATTTTAAATAGTATTAAACTTTTTATCCTACCTTTATGTTGTTTCCCATTTATTTTGAAAACAATTTCGGCCATATTCTTATAAATATTGAGCCTCACTCAATCGCTAGATTAAAATGCACCATTGTAGCATCAGGCATGCTTATAAACTAGAATCTAGATCTAATCTAGTATGTATTTAAGTCTATAATTAGTGCTGTTATGTGACCATTATTGGACTATTATTGTAATTATCTTGTACTTATGCTAGAAGCCCGGATTACTAGATGAATATCGCATTCGGATATTTAAAAAAGATTTTCTTAAGATATTTTAGGTAAATGGGCAGTGGGCACGTCTACGTCCGTCTGTGGGTTAAGTATCTACAAGGTGGTCCATGAAAGGGTAACAGACAGACACATGGATAGACAGACAGACACACTTTCGTTATACCATATACTAGATTATATATACCATATACCTACTAGTTTAAGAATCTCGTGGGAAGTCGGAGTTTCTGGGATAATTTTTCTTCTTCTACCTTCTTACCTAATCCCAAATCTTCAAAATACTCTTCCAGTAGTTCTAGTTTCGGTAGTGTATGCCCGTTTTTATTATCAACAATGCCTTATTTATTTTAGTGAACATCTACGAGCAATACTTACTGGCTTACGTGTTCCCTAAGATTATGGCATTGTTGGTGAAAATGGGCATTAGATTCGAAAGTGAATCCTAAGCTATTTGAATAATATATACTTAAATAAGTTAATGAGAAAGTTTAGATACATGGATGGGTGGATGTTTGTTACTCAATCACGCCAAAACGGCTAAACCGATCTGGATGACATTTGACATATATATAAGGCTACTTTTTATCTCGGTAAATTGAAGAGTTTCCGCGGGAAGTGTTAAAAACTTACGTACCAAGCAGCATGTATTCAAGATTATGACCTTTTATAGGAGCAAATAGGAGCAAAACCTCAATCCACCCGGACGAAGTCGCGAGTATCACCTAGTAAACCATATTTTGAACTAGATGATGCCTGCGACTTCGTCCGCGTGGGCTAAGTTTTTTCGATTCCCGCGGGTACTCCTTCATTTTCCCCTTCCCTTCCCCGGGATACAACATATCCTAGTACCAAATTTCTTAAAAATTGGTTGTACAGGTGTGCCGTGAAAGCGTAGCAGATAGACTGTCAGTATATGGCATGGATTTAAATACGACGCAGGTGATCTATTGATCCGCAAGTCAATTATTCAACCACCTGACCTCTGACCTTGTGTTCCGATAGCTACGAGGTATAGCCGTGAATTCGCCAATTGATTGTTATTATAAAGGGTTTGCGGATCGGAATTTTGTTATTGTTCGGCTATTTTGCGGGCGGAAAATTGTATGGGCTCAATTGAATGATACCGGCGATTTTGTATGCATGGATTCAGGTTCTTTTAAATCGCATGCAAATTGCAAACTCTTTCACTTCTCGTTTTCGTCGGAGCCACCATTCGGTTATATACCATAAATCAAATCAAATCAAATATTTTTTATTCAAATAAACTTTTACAAGTACTTTTGAATCGTCAAGTGAATCTACCACTGGTTCGGAATGCCATTCCTACCGAGAAGAACCAGCAAGAAACTCGGTGGTTGCTCTTTTTAAATAATTCATTTACAATTACTATATCAATGTGTACATAAGTAACCGCTGTCCCCAGCATTGCTGGAGCGATCAAATCCATGCTCCTCTATCATTTACATAATCTTCAACAGTATAATAAGCTTTTTTCAGGAGCATACTTTTAATGGATTTCTTAAATTTGTTTATTCAATTCATGTCAAAGACGGGCAGACAGAAAGTAGCCCCATTCCCGCCGGTACTAGCAGATTCCCGCAACTTCGTCCGCGTGAATTATTGCTTTAAAATTCTCCCTAATTTTTCGGGTTAATATATATAGCGTATAACACTCACAAATAATGTGGCTTTCTATTGGTACAAGAATTTTCAAAATCGACTCAGTAGATCCAGACCTTACCCCCTACAACGTAACAAACTCACAAACTTTTCCTGTTTATTTTATGGGAACAAGAGAGTCCAATAACTAAATTTAAAGAATTTAAAATTAAAAAAACGCATACTCATACCTATTGAAAATATCCTATTATAGGATGGGTACCTTTAGCCCAGAGGCAACCAGGGGTGGTCTTTTTGATTAGGGTTTTATTTTTATTTTTGTTAGTAGGTATATAAGAATTTTAGATTAATTTCCAAAATATTTACATTAAAATTATAGGATTACTTAAAAATGATAAGAGACCATGGCAATTAATAGAATATTGATCGAATTACTCCATCACCTGCCAGCTGCATCAGCAACATCATCGTCAGCAGATCAGATTATAATACAGCCTATAGAATTAGATAGATGAAATAAAATTGGCAGTCATAGGGAATGCCGACAGAAGTGAAAACGAACATTTAATTTTTTTAGGCATTAAAGTTTAATTTCGAATGCAGTATATTTATATGTTCGCGAACATGTCGTTTTCACTTCAAAAAACTTAAAAGTATACTTTCCCGATTTGAAACTTTTTATTGCCCTGTCCCTTAATCATTTTTTCTGAAGGTTTATTAAATACTAGATGATGATCAAGTTTCTTTTTATCTACCGCGGGAACTCCTTAATTTTCCGGGATCAAAAGTAGCCTATGGCCTACTACGAGATACAACCTATCTCTGTACTTAATTTAATCACAATCGGGTATTTTTTTGGCATTTATATATATATTTATATATATAATATATTGGCATTCCGAACCAGTGGCAGATTCACTTGACGATTCAAAAGTACTTGAGTTTATTTGAATAAAAATCATTTGAATTTGAATTTGAATATAGGCTAGCGCTTGGCTGCAATCAGACTTGCATGCAAGAGGTGATGCAGCCTTAAGGTGGAGCGCGCTTGCCTAGAAGATGCCTATTCACTCTTGATTTGAAGGTACCTATATTAAAAGAGGAAAGATGGGCCGTATAAGCGTTGCAGACAGACAGAGAGACACACTTTTACATTTACAATATTATAGTATGGAAGTATGGATATGGATGGTCAACATTACATACGAAATTGCATGATAATTTGATAATTCGTCACAATTGGCATGTGTGCTCGTTAACTCTCAGTAATTCCGCAACCAACTGTAATTTCATGGCACTACATAATCTAATTTGTTGTTAGTGCTTATTTCAATTTTCAGTAGGTAGTAACAACTGTGAAGGTTGAATACATTGATGGTTGCGTGAGTTGATCTGAGTTGGGCTTCTTCTCAAACCAGGGTGCGTTTGGAACCGTCCTAACTTTAGATAGTAATAATAATTACAATACTGCAAGTTGCAACTACTTTGCAAACTAAAACTCAGATGTTTTTGAAAGTGTATTTACCACTGGATATTCATTCCTTACTTCAGTTAATATGATAACTCAATCCCCTCTATTGCTACCTAGACTCTAGAATCTGCCTAGTGGATAGCATTTTCGACTGCGGCCGACTAGGTCCCAGGTTCGAGTCCCGGGTCGGGTCATAATAAAGTATTGGGTTATTCTGACTAGAATTTTTCAATACTAGCTCGAAGTTGGCGGTGTTTCACCCCCGTGCCTTGGAGAGCAAGTAAAGCTGTGGGTCCTGCGCCTCATCTCTATATCGGGTCGTGTCGAATTTTCCGTCCCATCATTTCGATGGTATTTTCTTATTCTTCCTACTATAGGCCTACGAATGGAAGGGGTTAATCTTTCGCTTGTGTGTACATACTCTAATGTTAGGGCGATTACATACTACACGAACAAAAAATTGATGTCTGGCGGATCAGCACAGCATAGACTACATGATGGGGTGAAATTCCTCTACGATGTAGGCGTTCCGCGCTGACTTCTCTCATACTTACTACTTTCTTACTACTCGTGTTTCCGCCCTTATACAAGATGATTCCCGCGACTTCGTCCGTGTGGATAAAGTTTTTTAAATTCCTGGGGGAAATCCTTAACTTTCAGAGATAAAGTATCTTCCCCGTATCCTTCCCCGGGATGTAACCTACCTCTATACCTCATCAAATTAGGTTGAACAGATGGGCCGTGAAAGCGTAGCAAACAGACAGACATACTTTCGCATTTAGGTTTAATATTAAGTACTAGATGATGCTCGCGACTTCGTCTGCGTGGATTAATGTTTATTGATTCCCGCGGGAACTCTTTAATTTTCCGGGATAAAAAGAAGCCTATGTTCTTTTGCCCGGATACAAACTACCCCTATACCAAATTTCATCAAAATCGGTTGAAGAGACAGTATTTTTTATTCCCGCGGGAACTCTTAAATTTTCCGAGATAAAAAGTAGCCTATGTCCTTCCCCGGGGTACAACCTATCCCTGTATCAAATTTCATAATAATTGGTTGAACAGATGGGCCGTGAAAGCGTAGCAGACAGACAGACACACTTTCGCATTTATAATATTAGTATGGATGGATTACGACATGCATACCTACCTGCGTGTCATTGGCGATTGTAAAATTCCATTCAATTGATATAAAGCGCTGCCGGAACAAAGTGGCACCTGTGTGAGGAGATACGAATCATTGGTAACTGCTAAAACTGCAGACTGAGGACCAATAGGTGCTATACGTGAGGGTGGATGTAATTTTTTTCAACCGACTTCCAAAAAAGGAGGAGGTTCTCAATTCGGCGCGTTTTTTTAAATGTATGTTGGTGCATATCTCCGAGATTTCTGAACCGATTTGAATTTTTTTTTATATCAGTCTTTAGAGGTAGCTCTCGAGGTGGTCCCATAAAAATTCTGACTCCAAATCCTCAACCCTGACACTAAAAAATTAAAAATAAAAATTCTTTCCAAAAAACCGACTTCCAACGGAAGAATTGGAAATAATTTTTATGTCTACTTGAATTAATCATTAATATAAATCCACCACCACCACCACTATAGCTCATTAACGTCCCACTGCTGGGCCTCCACTCTCATAGGAGAGAGGGAACAATACAATAATAATAATAAATAACTGCAACAGTGTTTTTTATTGGTATGTCCTTCTATCACGCTGCAACAAAGCAACGAATCGACGTGATTTTTTTACATGGGTATACCTGAAAAAATTGCGAAAACATTCAGTATTTTTCATCGCCATTTTTCTCTATCAAAAACTAGATACATATAACGATAAAAATATGTCTTAAATGAACGCAATTTTATTGTTTAGTACTTCGTTGGGACACATTTGGGACACATTTGTCAAAAGTGTATTGAGTCTTTCACAATCGTTGAAAATGTTAGAATGTGCGAGAGAAAAGGAAACTTAGGTTACCACGCCGCCTGAACAAACAAACACATTTTGCAAGAGAGAGATCTCTGACTTCCGAGGCACGGCCGTGAACGCTGCCTAATTTGTAACTCCGGGCAAAAATGTCTTGACTAAAAACCCAATATCGAACGCAGGACTTTTTCATCCACAGTGCGAACATGTTTTTTTTATTTCACTACAAGTTAGCCCTTGACTGCGATCTCACCTAAATGACGATACTGTCTAAGATGGTAGCGGGCTAACCTGTATGGGTATGGCAGTTATATTAAACCCATACCCCTATTCGGTTTCTAAACGGCATCGTACCGTTGGCGGTACGTCTTTGCCCGTAGGGTGGTCACTAGCCACGGCTGAAGCCTGCCACCAGACCAGACCAGGGAAAATTCATGCCAAAATAACCCTGCCAGGGAAGGGGAGTCGTCAAACAATACAGGCAGCCTGAATATATTAAACTTCTTCAACTACAAAGCTGAGTCCCTACATTAAGTAGTTTAACCATACCGCCAAGTACACCAAGTGACAAATGATTAGCTTAATGACACGGAGGCAGACAGTGGTGCACTGTATCGTGAAATGACATGTAAGTCATGCCTATGTACATTTTTATATAAAATACTATTTACTTCAATAGTAGTATTCCTGCACGTTTATTATAGGTATGTTCAAGAGAACTCTAGATCTGGAAGACAATATTGGCACCTAAATATTTTTTTAGTGTTCCTTAGTAAAGTTGACTGTTGAGTTTTGTCCTATCCGTCCGTCTGTCAGTCTGTTTGTCCGCGGCTTAGCTCAGAGGCTCTTAGTAAGTACTAGAAAGCTGTAATTTGGCATGGATACATCTTAATAAAAAATATTATCATTAAATTGTGTTACAAACAGTGCCACAAAAACCACAGTCGATTTTACTGTGCACTGTGTTAATATAGGTAAGAAATAAAACAATAGTTATTAGCTAAGGAAATAAGCATGCGACCAATTTAAAAATATTGTGGGTAGGCTACAAAAATTTTAGCTCAGCGTTTACCAACAGCGCGTCTAACTAGTTTAATAATCGAGGCTTTAAAGTGCTAAGTTTTGTGTCTGTATGTGTCACAAGTTGTACTACGTGTAATAAATAAATCATTTATCATTTATCGAATTGACTCTCCGCACGTTAAGACAACAGCGTTCATCGCTGCACCAGGGAGGTCGTTAAAATCGAGCATTGTCGAGTCAACATCTCTTGAAGAGGCTCCGGTGTCGGAGTGAAACCTACGTTGAGAATAATTTGGAAGATTTGTGGTGGGGTGAATATCGCAAGATACATACTGTACCACATAGATTTACTTACTTCGGCGGCTTATAGCTAATTAAAGTTCTACTCCTTTCACTGTCGTTAAAATCCAACGACCTCAATTCAACATAGACGGGCCCTGTCAAACAAAGAATGTGGACCTATTTTGCTAACGCCATCTAGCCTGAAAAGCGGGACAGCGCTATGGCGGGGACAAGGACAGGGCTATACAGGTTAGGAGCGTGCTCTAAAGGTTGGACGCTCAATTTTTTTCTATGAAAGGGCCCATCTAGTACCTACATATATATATATATTTTTTATCCACTACAAGCTAGCCCTTGACTGCGATCTCACATGATGGTAAGTGATGATGCAGTCTAAGATGGTAGCGGACTAACCTGTTAAGGGCATGGCAATTATATTAAACCCATACCCCTTCGGTTTCTACACGGCATCGTACCGGAACGCTAAATCGCTTGGCGGCACGTCTTTTGCCGGTAGGGTGGTAACTAGCCACGGCCGAAGCCTCCCACCAGGCCAGACCAGGGAAAATTCAGAAATTATAAATTTCCAAATTGACCCTGCCGGGGATCGAACCCGGGACCTCCGCACGTTAAGGCAACAGCGTTACACACTGCGCCACGGAGGTCGTCAAAATATATGGTTATATCTTTATGTTACAGTGCAATTGAATGTAAATGCATTCTCCACGAGCATATACGAGCTTGTATTGGTGATCGGTGTCTACGGAGCCAGCATCCCTTCGCAGGCAGGCTTCAGTGTCAGCTCAATCTTAGACCCCGTGCTACATCCTATAGTAGCGGCTGGTTCTAATCGGTGTGAGTTCTATTTCTTACCGACATACTACAAGTATTACAGTTAATGTGAAAGTTACATTTTTACCGACGCACTACTATTATAGTTAACTAGCGGATATCCGGCGTGTGCTACTACGCTTAAAAAATGGACACTAAAAAATTATTTTAGTTGTATGAGATCATCTTCGTATTATATTGCCTTTCTAATGAAACCGGTTTGGGGCACATCGGTTGGACGGACATAGAAACAATTTTTGAGTTTTATATACAGAGATTGTTTTGTAAGTTTGGATGTTTATTACTCCTTAACACCACAATGACAGAACCGATTTGCAGAAAATTTTTAATGGGGATACTTTATATCCTGAATTAACACATTTTGTTTCGGAATAATTAAAGAGTTCCCGCGGGAATAAGAAACCTTAATCCACGCGGACGAAGTCGCGGGCAACATCTTGTATGAAGTAGTTAAGCGTACCAATTTATAAGCTACGTGCTGAGATAAATTCTAACTGCCTCGTTGGTCTAGTGGTTACTGGTTAGCATGTTTGACTGCGGCTGACGAGGTCCCGGGTTCGAGTCCCGGGTCGGGCCATAATTAAGTATTGGGTTTTTCTGACTAGAAATTCTCAGTACTAGCCCGTAGTTAGGAAGTTGGCAGTGTTTCACCCCCGTGCCTCGGAGAGCACGTGAAGCCGTCGGTCCTGGTTATTATCACTATCGTTAAAGCCCGCCAACCCGCATTGGAGCAGCGTGGTGGGTCTAAGCTCTAATTTCCTCTCTCCTATGAGAGTGGATGCCTGTGCCCAGCAGTGGGACGTTAATGGGCTGTAGTGGTAGTGGTGGAGATAAATTCGACTATTTATTTGTCGATATTTTCACCCCTTTAGATGAATCGTGGTAACTACGGGGCCATGGTCCATGCAACTGGTGACACACCTGTTTTGTTGCTGTTTGCTTGCTACTTATTAAAAAAAAATCTATTAAACTTAATAAAAAAATCAATTAAAATAAAAAAATTGGACCAACGAAGCCGTTCATATAATCCGCTTCTTTAAAACTTAATAAAAAAAGATATAGCTATAAGAGCTCTATGAAGCCTCTTCAAATATTTATAAAGGATCATGATTCCTTAGAGGTATCCTCGGCATGGCGTCTTTGTCTAATACATTTTTATATTCTAAGTTTATGCAAACACAAAATCACCTTTTACATAGTATTTAAAAAAACTTTGCAATTATTTTTAATCCTACTTGCTCGGAAATTGTTTCTTTGTCAATTAGCTCTCTGCTGTTCGCACGCCAGCAACTTCCAAAAATTGTCCGCAGGGCGATAATAGAAATTGCAGGACAGTTGCGAGGGTTTTAAAATACATATTAAATGTTTCTAGTAGGCTCAGTAGTACCTACTCTCAACTTAATCTGTAATCGAATAGGGAGGATGCCTATGTCAAAAATAAATTATTTCTTAGCTTCTCACATCTTCACATCTTCGGTTAGTTTGAAGTTTGATAACCATTTTAAACTAAAAAGAAAAAAAGTGCGTTGAAATTTGATGACGTCACAACAATGTAAACTTCATACAAACCATACTAGAAGCGCGTTTGAGTTTGTTATAGAGCTGCTGATTTGATTTAGTTGTAATCACCCCTATTATTCTGGCGAATGAATATTTATTTAGTAGAGATACTTAGGTAGACTTTGTTAGCGTGGATTTAGATCTAGCCTCCGGGGGATCACTTTGATTTTCCGGGACAGTAATCCTATTTTAATTAGTTCAATTATTTATACTATGGTCAATCTATGGAACTAATAATAATTATGTAAATCAATGTTATTATGTACCATCCATAGATTTAGCATTGGTCTTTACGACAAAGACCAATCCTAAATCTATGGTACCATCAAATACCTACTAAAATATCGATAAAACTTTCTCATGGCGACATCAAAAATTTATAATATGAGTAAGTTACCTTTTTATGACTACAAATATAGGAATTCGCCCACGTTGATCAACTTGTCATTTCCGAGATGGCTCTAGAAATACCTGATTAAATTTACTCAACCCGCATTGGTTAAGCAAACAATTATTACATAAAGGTTGTGATGGTACCGATCGTGATCGTCTATTTTGTCGATTAGCGATTGAGTTAAATAAGGCAGATTCTTATAATAATACTTTAGGATAAAGGACACTTCGGCATCTGGCAGTCTTTTTGGAAATTCGCGTATCCCAAGGGGAGTGGATGCGCACACTCAGGCTTGGGCAGCACATTGCGTCAGGTGAACAGACAGGCTAACCAATTCACTCTATTTGTTTCGCGAGACTCGAGTTGAGCCTATATTGACAATGTTAGGGTGACTCTTATCCAACACTTTGAAATACCTAGGGAGACCATGACATTTTAATTTTACGGACAAGTTAGAGTGGATGGTTAGCTGATGCATGTGTTTGCCTCTTTTTGGGCCACCGTTCTGACCGATTTCCCTGCTAGCACGGGGGACATCCCTACGCCATTACAATGGCTCTGAACCGTATTATAGGGGCACAGCCCGACTCCCTTGGAACGCTGCGAAGCGTGGTTGTTCCTATACACCCATACGGGTTGGTACATTCTTTTATTTGAGCATAATAGCTCGCCCCGAAACCATGGTTTTGTTTATTTGTATTTATTTGTTTCAGTTAGGTTTAGATTTGGCCAAATCTAGGTCGGGAGTCGATGCTGTAAAGACATGGCGTGAATTGGTTAGCCTGTCTGTTCACCTGACGCAATGTGCTGCCCAAGCCTGAGTGTGCGCATCCACTCCCCTTGGGATACGCGAATTTCCAAAAAGACTGCCAGATGCCGAAGTGTCCTTTATCCTAAAGTATTATTATAAGAATCTGCCTTATTTAACTCAATCGCCAATCGACAAAATAGACGATCACGATCGGTACCATCACAAGGTGAACTGATAGACAGATAACAATAAACAAGGGTTACTTGGGAAACCGGCAATTTATAAACAACGATTTCGTTTCTACTTAGGACAATTATTGTTTTCTCTCTGGTGCAGTAGTGTTTTAATTTTTTTTTGAACGGGCGGTCCCGAATTCGTTGCTGTTAGGGGGAAATTTAGGAATTTGTAATTTTTCATATTAACCTGCATTATAATAATATCGTATAAGTAAACTTAACATTTTACTTTGACGCTAATGTCATCTTATGATTATTATACGATAAATCGAATTAAAACTTAGAATAAGGGTAAAGGGCTAGGCTTATAGTATCGAAAGTTCGCTTGGGAATTTACCGATTACCGATAATTTTTATAAACAAGACTTTCGACCCTTGTTATAATATTTTGATAGAAGATGAATTATTAAACAATCAGGCCCAAAGAAATAATTTAGCAGACAAATAGGAAATTACGCGGAAAATTGTCTATAAAAGAGAAAATATTACCTTTTCAGGTGAAGCTCTGAAGAGTCTCTTTGGAATAACTTATGAGCAAATGTTAGAGAAAAACAGAACTAATTTCAACGAAGTATTAAGCATTGATCGTATAACAAAGAATGGTAATATCAAACGTAACTTGAGTGACATAAACTATTTGAAGAAGTTGATGGTAAATGTGGAATCTGTATACTTTCTTGTTCATGGGTTTATGGAAAGTTCGGATGGTTGGATGGTGCAAGGGGTGGCACCCGAATTGCTTAAGAAACAACGCGTAAGGGTGTTTGCCTTGGATGGAAGGAAGGCGATAAGCTTGGAGTACTTTAGATCTTCAACTTATGTCCGGTTCATTGGACAGAAATTTGGAACACTTTTGGTCGAATTAATCAAAGGTAAGGATCCATCCATACTTATTTTATAAATGCTAAAGTGTGTCTATCTGCTACGTTTCCACGGCCCAATTTTTCAACCAATTTTGATAAAATTTGGTACAGAGATGTATCCCTGTGAAGGACATAGGCTACTTTTTATCCCGGAAAACTAAGGAGTTCTCGGCAGAAATAAAAAACTTAAACCAAGTGGATGAAAAAAAAACAATTTTACAAAAAAATATAAAATATATGCTTTAAAACAAACAGACAAACATAACACATGTCATATTTACAATACCTTCAAGGTATTAGACATATTTTTAATTGTTGATCCTAAATATTATTTATTAAAACTAGCTGATGTCCGCGACTTAGTCCGCGTGGAATAAGTTTTTTTTGATTCCCTGGGGAACTCCTTAATTTTCCGGGATAAAAAGTAGCCTATATCCTATACCAAGTTTCATCAGAATCGGTTAAATAGATGGGCCGTGAAAGCGTAGCAGACAAACAGACAGACACACTTTCGCATTTATAATATTAGTATGGATTATTATTAGGCCTTTTTAGAAATGAAAAAATAATGGAAATAATTGTTTTTCAGCTGGAGTTAAAGCATCCAACATAACTTTAATAGGACATAGCCTAGGAGCTCACATAGCAGGTATAGCTGGCAAAAAAGTAAAAGAAAGCACAGGAAAAAGCATTGCAAGGATCACAGGGCTGGATCCAGCTGGGCCCTGTTTCAGCAACATAGATACAGAAGCGCGGCTGGATGCCAGTGACGCTGAATATGTTGATGTTATACACACAAACGGTGGAATGTTGGGATTAAAAGAGCCTGTAGGTAACGATTGTTTGAATTTTATAGCTGTAGTTAATAGAGAAAAAGATTTGCTTCAATTGCTGCAAACTGATTGTCATGATGACAAAAATTTATGGAATGCCGAACCATTGTAATAGTATAGGTACACTTAAAGATTCAAGAGCACTTTTAAAAGTTTATTTGAATAAAACCATTTGAATTCGGATAATATTATAAACAATTAATGTGTTTGACAACGAAACAACAAAAGTGTAAGATTCTAACCGGTTTTAAAAGCATTTTTACAAGTGGACTTAAGGTGCCCTAGAACGCAGTTTATACTCCGAGACTTGAGATGATTTCACAAAAAGTAAAATAAGTGATACCTGCGACGACGCCCTGTCGTCCCATGAGAATTCTTTAATTTTCCGGGTATGATGTTATCCAACAAACAAACTACAAACTAGCTAAATTAAGAATCTGATAACTTCTAACCCAGCGCTTACCTATTAGAATTCGTAGTTCATTCTTGCTTTTCTCAGGACCGAGATCTCAAACTCTAATATGAATTTTGATGTTTTCATCATCAAAATTTCAGCGCTGGTGATATCGGCCGTTAGTTATATTACAACTAGCTGATGACCGCGACTTCGTTCGCGTGGTTTAAGTTTTTTTTTATTCCCGCGGGAATTCCTTAATTTTATAAAATAATAAATAATAAAATATGGATAAAACGTAGCCTATGTCACTCTCCAGGTCCTCAACTATATCCATGCCAAAAATCATGTCGATCCGTTGCTCCGTTACTGCGTGATTGAAGGACAAACCAACAAACCAACAAATTAACACACTTTCGCATTTAAAATGTTAGTATGATTATGTTATTCCCAGGCCACAAAGACTTCTATCCCAATAACGGTATGTCGCAGCCGGGATGCTTTTTTTCCACGTGTGATCACAGCAGAGCATGGGAATTATATGCTGAATCCATTAATTCGCCTAACCACTTTCCTGGTAAGTGCAGCAGCTTCTCCGTCTCTCCGCGTTTTTGGTAGTTATGTGCCGGATATCCGAGGGAGAAGAAAGATCCGTATCCGTATCCGCTACTTTTTTGACGGATCTTTTACCTTATTAGATTTCAATACATTAATGAAATTTTATATATAGGTGATTAAGTAAACATGAAAAAGTATTAAAGATTTATGAACGATAATAATAATTATTTGTCGCTACTGGTAGTATACGAAGACATCCATCACCATCCATACAAAGCGACAGGGCCTGAATCGTACTATCAGTTTTTAACTAAATAAATGAAGTAAATAAACTATGTACAGCAAGGTACAAAGGGAACAATGTTTTTTTAACAAAAGGCTTTGATGTCTGACGTGTATGTAATTAAAAATCACTCACTCACAGCCACCAGAGTAGTTTTTAACACAGTTTGGTGATTTAAAGCCTAAAAAATCTAGCTGAATTTCACTACAATGACACTAATTAAAAAAAGGAAAATAGAGGCACTAACAAAACTGGCACAATGATTACGATTCGCTTAGACAATTGGGCCTTAGGTCTCTATATCTACTTGAATCTTTTGATGGGGTTTCCAGCAATTACTAATTGTTTGTTATAATCCACTTATGAAATCGATTGAATTAATTACAATTAATTAACATTAAAACTTTTTGTAATTTGCAGCTCGTAAATGTGAAAATTGGACATCATTTCAAAATGGACTCTGCGCAAAGAACGCTGTTGCCTACATGGGCCTGAACTCTGGACCAGGGAAATCAGGAACATACTTTTTAAGCACTGCGTCGTCAGCACCCTATAGTTTGGGAGCAGCTGGGAGTGGGTGACATGAGACGTGAAATAAATAAAATTACTGTGGTTCAAGTAGTACCTACTAAGGTTTTCTTTAATTGTTTAACCAACCTTGCACCAGAAAGCGTAACTTTGGCAGACTCCTTAGTAGGTATAACCGACGAGTAAGTAAGTAATAGTAGATTGTTACACAAGGGACGTAAGTAAGCTATTACAGAACAAGATCCAATTTGGCGCCAGTGCGAGCGCAGCTCGCATAGGGCGCTAATGGATCGCGTGCACCCGAGATATTTAGTCACACGAGCGAGCGCAGCGAGCGAGGGTGAATATAGTTCGAGGGTGTAATAGCTACTTGCAACCGAGGTAAGCATTCTACTTTATATCATTCTTGCGAGGTAAATAAAACATTGGTAATGCAAAAAGGTGCATCATTTGTTCTACTTCAAGCAAACAAAAATCAGGCTCTCCTCCTTGACATTGTTGTAAGTAACTTAAATCACTTTACGAACAAACTTCACAAACTTTCAGATCAAATGAAATGCCGCCATTTCCATTTTTTTGTCGTAAATAGTTTTCCATTTTTTTTTTACGGCTCTGAGTTCCAAGGAGTTTTGCATAGTTTGAAATGTATGGAAATTAAATGCCGCCATGTTCAGTGTTTTTTTTTAGTAAAAAGTTTTCTTACCATTTTATAAAAAAAAGAGATTGTTTACCAAGGAGTTTTGCATAGCTTGAACTGTAATGTGAACATTACAATTCAAGCATAGTGCGACGTAATGTTGCCTTGAATTGCAAACACCAACTTACAAGGAGACTTTCCACCATAGTAATCCCTAGTTACTGAGCAAGTATGATATAAAAACACTTTATTACACATAAACTGAAATGATACAAACTTCGTGAAACAAT
This sequence comes from Erebia aethiops, assembly GCA_923060345.2. Classification (NCBI taxonomy): domain Eukaryota; kingdom Metazoa; phylum Arthropoda; class Insecta; order Lepidoptera; family Nymphalidae; genus Erebia; species Erebia aethiops. Next base: position 20,528,389 of record OV281080.1, on the reverse strand, counting down.
TTACAAGTTGTTATGATGTAAAGGCGGCCTTATCACTGCGAGTAATCTCTTTCGGGTTAGAAAGAAGATAGATTGCATGAAGGTATTTCACACATTTTAAAAGGAAAAAGATAATAAATATAGACGAATCCCTAAATTAGACCGTACTTTAACAAAATGGTCTAAGGCAGCTGTAACCTAACTGGTCAAATGCTGGTCCTTCAAATTAAATTGAAAACTTGAATTATTGGATTGTCGTCGAAAACGGAACACTTTTATATTTCAAAACTGATTTTCGTATCCCTACTTAATTAATATTATAAATGCGAAAGTATGTTTGTCCGTCTGTCTGCTACGCTTTCAGAGCCCATCTGACAAACCGATTATAACGAAATTTTGTACAGCGATTGGCTTCTTTTCGGGGAAAAACGTAGGCAATTTTTTGTTTTTGTTTTTCTACTATACAAAGACCTATATTAACGCGGATGTATTGGCTTTCATCTAAAATTTGTATGCTCCAAGAGTAGATAATGAATAATGGAAATAATGTCCCTTCTCGTAAATAATTAATTATTTGTTATGATTCCGATTTGTTAATTGTTTATCTATGTTCGCTCTGAATCATTTATAAAGGTCTACTAAATCAAATCAAATCAAATATTTTTTTTTTTTATTCAAATAAACTTTTACAAGTACTTTTGAATCGTCAAGTGAATCTACCACTGGTTCGGAATGCCATTCCTACCGAGAAGAACCAGCAAGAAACTCGGTGGTTGCTCTTTTTAAATAATTCATTTACAATTACTATATCAATGTGTACATAAGTAACCGCTGTCCCCAGCATTGCTGGAGCGATCAAATCCATGCTCCTCTATCATTTACATAATCTTCAACAGTATAATAAGCTTTTTTCAGGAGCATACTTTTAATGGATTTCTTAAATTTGTTTATTCAATTCATGTCAAAGACGGGCAGACAGAAAGTAGCCCCATTCCCGCCGGTGGCACCAGCAGTGGTTACTACTTATTACCATGGCTTAAAGCAGTATTGCTTTGAAATGACAGTTTTATATCACGTACCTTGACGTCCCTAAAATAAGAATAATAATTCTAAAACACGAACGTCAACAATATTAAAACAATAAGGTTTTAAGCGATGGTAGTACATATTACCTATTCTGTGGTAGTATGCTCCCTGGTCAACTTTCATTAACAATTTAAGACGTCATAATAATTTTACATTTAACTAGTAGATAGCTCTAGGTGGGATGGAAATTTCCAGAAAGGGATATTTTCCACCCCATAGGTACTTTCCCACTAAGATTTACGCGGAAGCCAAGCGGTGCGAGAAGGCGTCGCGGAGCTGTGAAACGACTTTTAACACCAAATCCTTTCTCAGTCCTTTCCCGACCGGTGGTAAAGTCCATATCATCAGACATACCTATCATAAGTGAGACTTTTTCATATTGCAAAAAATAATCGCCTCTATCAGGAGCTCTATTGCGGCGCGACTGAGGGGCAAAGCAGTTAAGATCAGTATTAAGTTCAGTTGTGATGTACAAAGAGTTATGCTACTCGTAAGAGAGGTTAGAGGTTTTGCTAATTTCAAGTAACTTATCTTAAATAATATATGTAAATTTGATGACGATGACGTGAATTAATGGTTTTATCGTGAAATAATTGAGTATCCCCTCTTATATGGAATTTGGCATACTATCATTCATACATTCTTATCATTTATTATTTTATATGATTTTTATTTTATTTTCTTTCGTTTTTAATTGTAATTTTCTATGACTTTCTATTAATTTAAGCCCGCCAACCCGCATTGGAGCAGCGTGGTGGATCTAAGCTCTAATTCCCTCTCTCCTATGAGAGTGGAGGCCTGTGCCCAGCAGTGGGACGTTAATGGGCTGTAGTGGTGGTGGTGGTGGGATACCAAATATTCATACACCATTAATTGGTAGAATGTATAAGGTTCTCAAACTAATTATGTCAACTTTATATCACCTACATTCTCATGAATAAATTATTATTTATTTATTTATTTTATTTAGAAAAATAAAGTAATTTGAGTAAGGATTTTCTTTGCTCACTGCTCCGATGGAAACGCACCCTAAAGCCTGCAGAGATGTTCGCGCCATTGATGTAGAATTATAGTACTTATCAAATTCTTGGTAGCTCGTTATACTATGACGCGGGAAACCCTTAGAGTTAGCGAAACACGGAATTGGGAACGTGGAAATAACAACAACTAACAATGTCGCAAGCAGCGAACAAGTACCTATAAAACGGGAACACGTACAAAGGTGAAACTTGAAACTTTTTGCACAAGACTGTACACGGGTATGGTGGTAATGAATAAAATCAACTCGGTTGAGTTTGTTGCGGGCTCTTTTCAGACGGGCGCTTTTAGAAACCTCGTAGCTTTAGTTTTAAGATACCGTAATAGGGATGATGCCTATATCAAAAATAAATTATTTTTTAACTGATTATTAAATAGAGGGTCTTCCAAAAGACCTAAAATTCACATCCTCGCTTAGTTTTAAGTTTGATAACCATTTTAAAATATAGATTTAAAAAAAAAGTGCGTTGAAATTTGATGACGTCACTATTGTAAATTTCATACAACGCACTTCTGGTATGGAAGTTTGTATGAAATACTTAATTGTGACGTCATCAAATTTCAACGCACTTTTTTCTGTAATCCATTGTTTGAAATGTCTCTCGTATAAATCACGCGTCTAATGGTTATCATTAAATTTGACCACCTAAAATCACCCACTTTGGGTTACAAAAGTCACCACGCGACCAAGCGACGCGGGTATCCCGGGCATTCTCAGGCAATCCGCTGGAATGTCGACGGTTCAGTCCCCGCTATGCGCATTCTTCCTTAAGCCTACTGAGATTTGCCGGCATTTCGGCTTTGCGTTATAACAAGCGACGACCTCGATGGCGCAGTTGTCTGTGGCGAGTGTCTTATGGCAGGTCCCGGGTTCGATCCCCGCAGGGTCAATTTGAGAATTTACAATATCTGACTTTTTTCAGGTCTCATCTGGTGTCAAATCTATTAATTTTATTTTTTGTCTGTCCGTCTGTCTGCCTGTCTGATATTTAACAAATTACATAAATACATGTACTGGGGCCATACTACCAACGCTTAAAGTAATATTACTCAAATGACAGTTTGATGACACGTACCTTCACGTTCCTAAAATAAGGATTTTATATTCTAAAACGAAAGTTAACAATAATGAAACAATATGGATTTAATGGCAATGGCAATAATGTGGATCCGGGTGTGTAAAATTCGAGGTAAAGGTGTAAAGCCGGCGCAGGACAGCACGTTGCCAAATAATTTTCCGTTGGCGAAACTCGAAACGTGGACGAAGTTTTTACAAATTTCGCAAGGCCCCGTATTTAACAAGGAACGCAACTTTTCTATGGCATCTTCGTGAACTTTCGCGCAAGCCGCAAGCACGTTGCAAAATTTCTAGAGTTTATTTCCGTTTTAAGGACGTATTTGCAAAGCGGATAGGTATGAAATCGCACTACTACACATGCATTTTTCATACGCACACGCATGCACGGACAAGCTGCGTTAAATAAACTTGTATTTTTTGTGGTCCAATGTACTTACCGGTCTGCAATTGGATAATTAGGTTTTTGACAACTAGTCAAATCAGTAACTTTTTTTGGTAACGTCGAAACGCCTGCTTAGTATGAGATTTTGTATGAAATACTGAATTGTGACGTCATCAACGTTCGACGCACTTTTTTTACTTTAATAGATAGCTTAAAATGGTCAACATAATACTTACAAACAACATAAGAGACAACATATTATTACGACTTCTGGGAGATCTTATTAATTATCACAAAAATATAATTTACTAGCTGATGCCCGCGACTTCGTACGCGTGGATCGAGGTTTTGTGGTTCCCGCGGGAACTCTTTAATTTTCCGGGATAAAAAGTAGCCTATGTGCTATTCCAGACTATAATCTATCTCTGTTCCAAATTTCATCCAGATCCGTTCAGTTGTTGGGGCGTGATTGAGTAACAAACATCCATCCATACATCCAGACATCCATACCGACATCCATACATCCAAACTTTCGCATTTATAATATTAGTAAGATAAGAAAGTAAGAAGTAAGAAGTAAGATTTGACTAGTGTCGTGTCTTACACGGTTAGGGCATAGGGGTATGGGTTTAATATAGGGTTGTAACGGAACCTCGCCTCCGCCTCCGTAAGTTAACAATAGGTACCCTATTGTATTACCCTAGTAACCTAATGAAAAACTTTCGCAAGAAATCGTACCTCCGCTTCCGCGTCCGCCTCTGCCGTTTTTTGCCGAGTTGTGTCCAAACCGAAGCAAGAGACGTCAGTTACACCATTACAACAAGCAAAAAGGCCTCCGAAGAAGAATCCTCCAAAAAAAATCCAATTTGGGATTAATCGCATCCTAAAGCACAGAAAATGGACGATGTGATCGGAGACGTACCGCCAAGCGATTAAGCATTCCGGTACGATGTCGCGTAGAAACCGAATTCTGAGAAGAGACTCGTGCAAAGATTTGGTGATGGATTGAAAATACCATGATGATGATGTTTTGGACAGGTAAGGTATACCTTGTTATTCCTAATAAAAATCAGAACCCAAATTTAGCCTAGATCTGCCTTGTACCAACTAATTTATGCTTGACCACAGTTTACTAAAGCTACCTGCCTATTACCTATTACTAGTGGTTCGCCCCGAACTGAGAGCTCACGGTATCCATAAATAAGATTTATTATTTGTAAGCACAAACAAAATATAAACTATTACAGAGCGCCACCTATTGTCATCATTGTGAAGTTCTGTTTAAAATACTGAAGCTCATTAAAAATTAAATAATTTCGTTTCCTTATAATATTTATATAATTTTAGTATTTTTTGTTCAAGTACAGGATATAATTCAATAATAATTGATCAAGTTTCAGGCTCAGCCTTTCAGAAAATTGAGTTCTGAGGTCAACTTTGGCCGTTAGAAAGTCTCCACTTTGAAAGCCCCCCATTTCGTCAATTTTAGGGGAAAAATTAAAAAATATATATATTTTTGGACTCTATTCCTAATTATCTTTAAAATGATATACCGCAACCCTGTGTAACGCTATAAAAAATATATTACTTCGCATTCACTTCTATTAGAGCCCCCCTGAAATAAAGAGTTTTATAACTTTTTAAGCCATATTTGGCTGGAGGCCATCGGTTTACACATTATATTTAAATTTGAAGTAATTACATTCAGTAATTCACAAGTTATAAGGCTCTGACAAACGGACGGACAGACGGACGGACGGACGGACGGACAAGTACAAATTCACTCAAGTAGACTCGGAGACTTTCGCTTCGCTTGGTCAATAAAGCTCAGAAAATGGCTTTGAGCTATCGTTTGTTATTTCAAAGGTCCAGTTAAGAAACTATTTGACAAGCAATTAGTGGTTCGTCTAAAGATGGTTTATTAATTACAACATTGCCTGAGGGCTTGCTAGAAGTTTCCTTTATGGAAATTCTAACAATGCCCCATTTAAGTCCATCTATTTCTCAGCTTGGTGATTGGATAAATATTTATGTTTGCCATGTAGCCCTATACAAACAGCTATTGTACCGAAATGTGGACTCACATAAGACTGGGCACGGACCGGGTTTGTGCTAGTCTATAGCTGTACTGTCTAGATACTAATATTATAAATGCAAAGTAATATTATCCATCTAATAGTTTAGATCAGGGATTCCCAAAGTGGTCGATATCGACCCCTTGCTGTCGATTTCAGTTTCCCAGGGGTCGACATAAACGAAAACTGATTTTGGGGGTCGACGACGTCTAAAAATCGACCCCTATTTTAATGATTAGTATGGATTGTGATTAATAATTATTTTATAGTTCAAATGAATGATTAATACAGGAAAGAAATACAAATCGAGTAAATAATATAGTGTTTCGATCAGTTCATTAATTTTGGTGATTGTTTTTGTGTGTAATGAAATATACATTGTATTGAAGTTGCACGAGTCAACGGTCCGGCAAAATTAAACGCTTTTACAGTTGCAATTCCAATTCCAATTATTAAGGTATAATTCTGTATTTTCAGAAGCGGAATGCAGTAGCTGCTATTAATTTAAATTGTAATGAAACATTAAAGTGACTTATAAATTAATATCTATAATAATTATAAAAGTCTGTCTGTTTTGCTAGGAGTACCTATCTCTAATACTATAATAGCGCTATTAGGAATATTATATTTTAATGTCCGAGCATAGTAAAGCAACGACCTCAATTACATAGACAGGCCCTGTCAAACAAATAATGTGATTTTATTAACGCCATCTAGTCTGAAAAGCGGGACAGCGCTATGGCGAGGACAAGGACAGGGCTATACAGGTTAGGAGCGTGCTCTAAAGGTTTGACGCCCAATTTTTTTCTATGAAAGGGCGCATCAAGAATCTAAAAAATACATATATATCAATGTAGTAAAGCGTTAAAAACACGTCTATTGTCTTCGAGTCTAAGTGGGTGAATTTGCACTTGTCAATCGGTCCGTCCATCTGTCCGAGTACATACTTAAACTTACCTAATTAATATAATTACTTTACATTAAATTTGTAAATTGATGGACAATATAAGAGTTATAAAACAAAGCTTTTTCTAGGGTATCTTTAAGGTCCAGTAAGAAATCTATGAACAGAGTACAAAAAATATGTTTTTAAATTTTCCTTTAATAAGTCACTGTTTTCAGACATTTTTTGTTCCGTCAGTTTTAGTTTTTGTGTATGCATAATTTGTGTAAAGGTTCTTGAAAACCCTATATTCAAAAACTTAAACCTATTTTAAAAACTACAATTCTGCTATTAACTACTACTACTATAAGTATTTTAAGTTCAACTATGATACATTTATTAGGTTTTTGAAAAGTTGCAGACATGCATTTGCATTTCACGGACATCTTTTTAATCCACGTAAGGCCAGAGTCTATTCATCTGGTAATGTACCCTCTCGCATACCAACACCACCACAGCCAACACGTAAGAAGAAAACAGGATTATAATGGGCGCCACTACATGTTCAAACTGCGCTTTATATACGCCCATAGTATCTTCGCATTTCAAAGGGGAATACTTGTCCAGGTTGAGGATATTCTTCATTATACCCGCTTCTTTTACTCGGAGAGTTCTGGAAATAGTCAATAAATCAATCAAATTAATCTGGCAGGATTAGCAGGATAAAACGTGGGCTGAAAACATTGAACGTGACAGAATTCACCAATCAAATGCCCCTGCCAGAGATCGAACTATCGACTATACGAAGGACAACGTAAAAGCCCATAGCGTTTACTACTACGGCAGAGGGGTCGTCGTTTTCTGCCATCATACTATTAATATTTTAAATGTGAAAGTGCGTTTGTTTGTTGGTTTGTCCTTCAATCACGCCGCAACGCAGCAGCGGATCGACGTGATTTTTGGCATGGGAATAGTTGAGGACCTGTAAAGTGACATAGGCTACTTTTTATTCCGGAAGATTAGAGAGTTCCCGCGGGAATAAAGAAAACCTAAACCATGCCGACAAAGTAGCGGGCATCAGCTAGTACTCTATATTTATTGTCCAGGCATTAAAAAAGTCAAGAGTCTACGCACGTTTAACCAAGAAATGATCTAGGAAATAGACAAAAAAGTAACAAGCCACAATTTAAAATAAATTACCCAATTTTGAATTCCTCCTTAAAAGAAAAGTTCATTGATACGAAAAAGTACTGTTTCACATTCGAATACAAGTCTATCTCGACGAGTTGGCAAATATCCTCGCTGTCAAGATCTGTAAAAAAAGGAATGGATTGATGCATAATTATCCACTTTCCCTTTCCAAAATAGGTTGAAAAATGGGCCATTATAGCGTAGATTGACAGACAGACATACACTTTCGCATTTATGATATTAAAATATTTTAGATATATGATTTGTTTCTTTTTTATATGCTTGTTATATTTAAGAGTATTTTATTTATTTCATTATATTCTAGGGCGAAAATACACTACAGTCAAATAAAAAAAGTCTCCGTGTACATTTATAAATAGAGCTGTCCAGGCTGGACAGCTCTATTTATGAATGCGCGCGACAGGATAAAACATTTTTCATAGGATGCCGACGTTTCTTGCGTGCGTTTTGAGCTGTGCTGTCCGTAAATACTCACATCTTTTCAAAATGGGGTACAATGTGAAGTATTCAGTGACCAAAGCTGTCTTCGAACCGATGACAGCTTCCAAGGCGGTAGTTAAATTCATAATCCGGACCTTTAGCAGTTTCTTCCATACAATACTGAGGTTATTGTCCATCGATTTTTCATATTTCTGCAAATGCAAATAGGCATATTAATTATTATAAGCGGTGTTAGAATAAGCTTCAAACGAGACTTTTGACGTGATAACGTCTTATAAATCGATGAACACCGGCTGCACGCACTAAAAAGTGTCACGTTCCGCCTGAGCCTGAGTGTGCAAGTGAGAGCGCGGAACAAGCGATAGAGAGGCACGATCGCGTGACGTCAGAGCTAGCAGTTCGAATAGTTCTGCTACTGGAATGCCACCACGGAGCTTGAGCGTGCAAGTGAGAGCGTGGGTTTGCATGGGTATTATTGAGGACCTGGATCACAGTGACATAGGCTACTTTTTATGCCGGAAAATTAGGGAGTTCCCGTGGGAATCAAAAAACACGGACGAAGTCGCGGGCATCAGCAAGTAGGTAATACCTAATCCAAGCTCATACAAATACTATAGAATACACATCATTAGTGTACTAATTTCTGATCTAAAATTTACGTTCTTGGAATATGAAATAGGTACTTATTATTAGATATTTGTGTACTAGGTCTATATAATCTAGATAATATATATATTATAGGTACATAACAATATTAATCATGCTAATGAGGGAACTGAATATATTACTAGATTTTCGGAAAAATACCTCATAATAATATTAATATTATGTAGAAATTATGCATAGGAATTCAGGCACGTTAAATATACAGTCAGAAGGGTATAGGGGTGTTCTTTAGCGCCAGCATTTCCGATTTAAGTTATAGAAGAACCATTAAAATAATAGAAATTTCTATCCCACAAAATATATGTACCTACAAGAAACCATAAGATCCCCTTCATACTATGTTTTTTTATGTGTGGCTTTAGTGTTGTGCCAGCACAGCACCATTTACTTCGCCAATAGACTCCCACAAGATAAAATGAAGATGAAATTAAATAAAATATACTTTATTGTACACCAAAAAAATACATAAACAATAAAAAAATCACAAATAAAAGGCAGCTTTATCGCTTTGAATCGATCTCTACCAGGCAACCTCGTAATAAAGGATTTAAAACTAGGTATCCCGTTACAAGGAAATAGAAATAACATCTAGTACCTAACTAACAATTTTTTTATCCACTACAAGTTAACCCTTGACTGTGATTTCACCTGATGGAGAATGATAATGCAGTCTAAGATGTTAGCGGGCCAACATGGGTCTTTATTGAAAGGTTCTACATGACATCGTACTGGAACGCTAAATCGCTTGGCGGCACGTACTTGCCGGTAGGGTGGTAACTTGCCACGTCCGAAGCCTCCCACCAGGCAAACTTACTTAGACTGCATCATCACTTACCATCAGGTGAGATCGCAGTCAAGGGCTAACCTGTAGTGGATAAAAAAAAAAACTAAGATGCCGGGACCTACCTCTCTATCCGTATCGAGATTCATGTCCTTCAGCAAAGCAAATTGATAGTCACTTTGTACCAAGGTATTCAAATCCATGGTTTTGTCCTTATCACTCACTAGATGAGAGAGCAGGTTGGATGTATAGAAGCTATGGACTACGTATGCACAAATAATGAAACTCAGGTAGCCAATGCGTCGGGAGTTTGAGGTTGCTTGTAATGGGAGAACTGGAAAGATAAATATAAGCTAAGTAATTTTTCCATTAAACTTGTATGTACTTTACATGTGACCTATTAATATATATTAAGTAATAGTAGAATCCAACTTCCTACTAATTTATATTTGTTATTATATTTTTTTGTATGGATGCAGTTAAACACCTATGAGATTGATTTAGCTTTTTTATCACGCAATTAATTTTGCGTGTTAAAAAGGGTTCTTCTGTGAAATAAAAGAAAATACATTTCGGCATGAAATTCACGAGGACAAAGTTGCAAACATCATTTCTAGAAATAACATCCATACTATAATACTAAAAATGCAAAAGTGTATACGTCTGTCTGTCTATCTGTCTGCTACGTTTTCACAGCTCATTTGTTTGAATGATTTTGATGAAATTTGGTACAGGGATAGGTTGTATCCTACTGTAGGGATACTTTATGTCCCCGATAATTAAATAGTTCCCGCGGGAATGAAAAAACTTAATTCACGCTGACGAATTCGTGGGCATCATCTAGTCAAGTTATGTCGAGTTATGCAAGTATCTGATACAGTTGCAGTTTTCCTAACAGATAAAAATACCCGAATATCCACAGAGATTAGCTGGCCGAGAGAAATTATATAGTGCACGAGTGCGCACGTAAACACAGACGTATCTTCTCTATTCTCACTCTCGAAGCCAGATGCGGGATGGAAAATCCGACTGAATGTATCACGATTTCTTGTCAACCCATTTTTTTTTGTCCCATCCGGGAATCGAACCCGGGATCTCATCATGCGCAGTGGAACATGCCAATCGCAAAACCAACGATGCAGTAAAAAAAAATACTTACTATGTTGACAATAAGCAGAAAAGGCTAGCAGTAATTCGTATCCGAAACTGCACTCTCCGCCGAATAGTCTCGTATCCCACTGGCTGAGTACGTAGAAGCAAACAGAACCGAATACAATCATCGCGTATATGCCGACCCAGACTGGGATGTTGAAGGGTTGACTGTAGAACGATTTGAGGATACCGCTGTAGCGGTGCCGGAGGATGAAACCGAGGCTGTACGAATATGAAAATAAACCTACATATTTTTATGTGCATACGCATCCTTGTATCTGAGAACCCACCGCATTACTAACCCAAGAACACCCCTGCCATTAGGTATGTGATTAATAGAAAAGCGTCACGACCTTAAGCAACAGAGAAAGATTTTTACAGGACTGTCCAAAAAAAGAGTGTAATGTTTTCAGGGTTCATGTATATAGTAGGTATGTATGCGAGTTTCTTAATTGCATATATGCAATTAAGAAAATTAAAAAAAACATGGCTGCCCTGCTATAGCAGGGCAGCCATGTTTTTTTTAATTTTAATTAATGCGCGCTGTATATTAAATTTTCTCTCTCTCTCTGCGTCGTATTCCTCATTAATGAGGATCGTGACTCCTTCCCATTGATCACATAATGGTAAGCGATGATGGTAAGAGTTTTTTTTGGGATAATTGACCGAGCGAAGCGAAGGTCTCTGAGTCTACTTGGGTGAATTGGCACTTGTCCGTCCGTCCGTCCGTCCGTCCGTCCGTCCGTCCGTCCGTCTGTCAGAGCATTATAACTTCTGAATTACTGAACGCAATTACTTCAGCTTTAAATATAATATGTAAACCAATGGCCTCCCGCCGAATATGGCTTAAAAAATAATAAAAATCTTTATTTCAGGGGGGCTCTCATAGAAGCGAATGCGAAGTAAAATATTTTTTATAAAGTTACATAGGGTTGCGGTATATCATTTTAAAGATAATTAGGAATAGAGTCCAAAAATATTTTTTTTTAAATTTTTCCCCCAAAATTGACGAAATGGGGGGCTTTCAAAGTGGTGATTTTCTAACGTCCAAAGATGACCTCAGAACTCTAAATTTTCTGAAAGGATGAGCCTGAAGCTTGATCAATTATTTCAATTATATCCTGTACTTGAACAACAAATACTAAAATTAGATAAATATTGTAAGGAAACGGAATTATTTAATTTTTAATGAGCTTCAGTATTATTAACAGAACTTCACATTTATGTCAATAGATGGCGCCGCGAGGTCTTAGTTCGGGGCGAACCACTAGTAAAAGTGTATGAGGCCAAACTTTTGTTATCAGACAATTATTTTTTAAGCCTAGTATGTGTTTTTTAACTAAGATAATAAAATAACTTACTCAAAAACTTACCGCCACGTAAATATAGCTTGTATAGGATATGCGTCGTCAAGGATACTGGCTTGAAGTTCCATAGGTCGCACATAAATGTCGATAGAATCATTCGCGCGCGGGTAGGTAGACCTCTCTCGCGCTGCCGTCGGTAGATGAGCGTAATCTACCACTTTGTAAGATATACTAAAGAGGAATAATCTCATAAGAGAAGGGAGGTATTTTTGACCGAGCGAAGCGAAGATCTCTGAGTCTACTTGGGTGAATTGGCACTTGTCCGTCCGTCCGTCCGTCCGTCCGTCCGTCCGTCCGTCTGTCAGAGCATTATAACTTCTGAATTACTGAACGCAATTACTTCAGCTTTAAATATAATATGTAAACCAATGGCCTCCCGCCGAATATGGCTTAAAAAATAATCAAAATCTTTATTTCAGGGGGGCTCTCATAGAAGCGAATGCAAAGTAATATATTTTTTATAAAGTTACATAGGGTTGCGGTATATCAGTTTAAAGATAATTAGGAATAGAGTCCAAAAATTTTTTTTTTTTAAATTTTCCCCCAAAATTGACGAAATGGGGGGCTTTCAAAGTGGAGATTTTCTAACGTCCAAAAATGACCTCAGAACTCTAAATTTTCTGAAAGGGTGAGCCTGAACCTTGATCAGTTATTTCAATTATATCCTGTACTTGAACAACAAATACTAAAATTAGATAAATATTGTAAGGAAACGGAATTATTTAATTTTTAATGAGCTTCAGTATTTTTAACAGAACTTCACATTTATGTCAATAGATGGCGCCGCGAGATCTCAGTTCGGGGCGAACCACTAGTATATTAGTATTTAACTGTATTTTATGTCTCACCTGGTCTGCACGGCTCTGGCCGTGGCTAGTTACCACGCTACCGGCAAAAACGGTACCCGTACGATGCGGTGTAGAAACCGAATAGGGGTATGGTTATAATATAACTACCATTCCCCAAACAGGTTAGCCTGCTACCATCTTAGACTGCATCATAACTTACCATCAGGTGAGATTGCAGTCAATGACTAACTTATAGTGGATAAAAAAAAATTAGTAATAACAGTGGATAGTCGTTCGCGCGAGGGTAGGTATAGACCTCTCCCGCGCTGCCGTCCGTAGATGAGTGTAATGTACCACTTTGTAAGATATAGTGAAGAGGAATAATCTCATAAAAGGTAGGTAATTTATATTAGTACTTAACTGTATTTTACAAAGTTCAAAACTGGTTGAAACAATTTTAATTGCAGACGTCTTAGCAAGCGCAATAACAGGTTAGCATACCTACAGGATCAACAGATCGCAGCCGTAGAGTTAACTTATAGTGGAATTAAAAAAAGTTATTCGTAATTCGAACAAATTATAATATAATAAAAGCATTTTGGTGTAACTGCAGTCAAGTGAATAATTTTGTTTTAACTGTAGTCTAGTCTTCACTCTTTGTATTAGGTAACAAAATATTATAAGCATTTTGATGTAACTGCAGTCAAGTTTATAATTAGCGCGGGCATTGGCTAGTTATTAAATAAAAATAAAAAGTAGGTTTCAGCTGGTTAACAGATCGGTGAAGGTCGTTGTATATATTGTACTCACTTAAATCCATACATGTCTTGCAGAATATTCATCAGTATGCAGCCAACTAACGTCTGACGCCACACAGGATCGTATTCATAAACATTCTCATAAGTTTCCACCGACTCGCATCTGAATAAAGACCTCACGTGGAAGGTTTCATTTATTTTCACCATCTTGACTGGAGAATTTATTCAAGGAAAAGTTAAAACAGTAAAAGGTTTCCACCGAGATCATTAACATTATCAAGTGTACCTACTATATCCATACTTCCGAATAGTACTTAATATAATTTAACTAGCTAATGCCCGTGACTTTGTCCGCAAGGAATACGTTTTTGAAGTGAAAACTTCTTTAGCCGCGTTGAGCACTTTTTGGTTGGGTGTAAACTTGTGACATGCTCGCAACAGCGACACGGGTCGCGTTGTTACGAAGACAAAAAGTCTTAAATATAATTAAACTACATTCGTCATTGAACTTACTAAATTAATACACGAGTCATTTGTGTATGGGTTTGACCGTATACGTTTTTTCATTTTAGTTTTAAATATAGAAAAATTTTGGTAGAGATAATATAATATAATAGAATAATACCTAATAAGATAATAGGTTACGCTCCAAAATCTGAAGTACTTACTTAATTTACTAAAAAGTAATAATAGTAATTATTATGTAATTTATGTTTTTTATTGTTTATTACTGGCTACCGTGTAGTAGAAAAAAAAAAACTTTATTGTACGGTTGCGTTTACACAAGCATAAGGTTGGTACGTCCTTACCTAAAAGATTTCTATTCACAAAATGCTTCAAAGGTGTTCAAGTTATGACGTAGCAGGAAACACGGACGCCGGAAGGGCGTCCCACACTTCAGCAGTTCGTATCAGAAACTGATGTTAAATGTACCTTTCCAATATTGAGTTTTATTAGAATATGCTTGTTTTATGAAAATTATTGTTGTCTTACAACGATGGAATACGTCAAGGTTAAATCTAGGTATACCAGTATCATAGAATAGGTAATAGCCAGTGAATCTACTACTAGTAAATTAAGAGTTAATATTTTTTTTTTTTTTTTATTTATTTAGTACCAAAAAGTTATAAAATACGAAGAAAAACAGATACATAGTGGACAAGGAAGCACTTATCTCTATAAGAGATCTCTACCAGTGACCCTTGGCAGTGAGAAAGGTTGTGGAGGACGAATAGGTACAACAAGATATGAGATAAGATATTATATCATAAACTTACATAAAAACACACAAATACTATATACTATACTAATATACTAATGACATAAATATATATTGACATATTATATAATAAATTATTGAACAGATACATATTATTAATTTATAATTATGATAAAGAAGACAGATAATGCTGTTTCAGACGAAGTTTAAATGTGTGAATAGATGGATTATTCCTAAAAATACTATCAGGTAGTGAATTCCATAGGCGCGTCGCAGCTACCGTAAAAGATTTAATATTGTGACCTCTCCACTAAAAACACACAAAACTAATTTTGTAAATAATAATTGTTATCTTGCTTAAAAAACTACCCCCAGATTTGTTTTGATTTTGTTAGTTTAAGCGCTTTATTAGTTGCGACACAGGCTCATACCCTATTAAAACGTGTATTTACAAATTATGTATTTACAAAAAAATATGTATTTTCTCATTGTAAGTGAACTTTGTGTGTTCTTTATATGAGAAATAAATGTTTTTAAACCGTAACGGTAACTGTAAATCCATATCCATGCTAATAATGTTATAAGTGCGAAAGTACACACTTTGTTTCTCTGCTGCTTTCACGGCTCAATTTTCAACCGATTGTGATGAAATTTGGTATGGAGATAGGTTGTATCCCAAGGAAGGACTTTTATCCCGGAAAATCTGAAGATTACCAGATTTACCAGATTACAGGACATCCTCCAAATCCTAATTCATGTAAATAAAGAATGAAAAAAGATTTGGATTTGGGGGTTGCCACGTGGACGAAGGCACAGCAAAAAGCTAGTAATAAATTTGAACAATGTTAATGGTGTTCAAATATTGCCCGCGCACATAGGAAAACATATTCGTTCACTCTTAGTGGTTACTTCACAAACAGGGTTAACATAACAGGGGTTGAAATAAAAACATTGCTTAAATAATAAAAATTCTACCTTCGCGATTGATTTGACACGAGGTTCGCTTATCTTGTTTGCATTTCATCATAATATATATAAATCATTAAAACATAAAACACAGAGAAAATCAAGTACATACTTAAAATTTTGCTTGTAGCTCTGGTTTTCATAATTTGAACACATTCGCTGGTCCACTATTTTACCCTTAGTCTAAGTTTTTACATTGCAGCGTAAAAAAAAAATAACCTTAAACGCATTGAATTCGAGCTCAATTTCATTTCATTCATTGCATTCACAGCCAGCGCTCTAACGTTTCGAAATTCAAATCGGTTGTACTTACTGAATTTGTGACTTTAAATCAAAACCTTTTTGGCCCATTTTACTTTGACGCTAATGTAATCGAACGCTCAATGCGATCAATCGAATTTGCAACGTAAAAAGTCTTTCAGCTTGAAAAGGGCTTTGTTAAATAGCTTATATTATATTAGGCTGTTGAAGAACAATAAAAGAGCGTGGACTTGACTCGCTCCAGCTATGCTTGGGAATGTAGTTACTTAATGAGGTATCTCATTAATACAATAATTGTAATTCATGTTTTTTTTAAAGAGCAACCACCGAGTTTCTTACTGGCATTCCGAAACAGTGGTAGATTCACTCGACGATTCAATAGCACTTGTAAAAGTTAATTTGAATTTAAAAAAAAACATTTGATTTGAAAAATTTCTAGTAGTTTAGTCGGTAGCAGTTTGAACGTGCGGAGTCGAATTTCGGGCTTTCATGAAAAAAATATTTTAACTAGATGATGCCCGCGACTTCGTCCACGTGGAATGAGTTTTCTTGACTCCCGCGGGAAGTCCTTAATTTTCCGAGATAAAAAGTAGCTTCCCCGGGACCACTAAATTCCGTCAAAATCGGTTAAATAGATGGACGTAGATTAAAGCGTAGCAGACAGATAGACAAACACACCTTCGCATTTATAATAATATTAGGATGGAAGTATGGATATATATTTTTTAAAGAACGAATGAACGAACCAAACGAACTTATGTTCTTACGGGGTGTCCAACGACACGACACAGTCGGTTTGGATTCCGAAATAAGTACCTACCTATACGTAAGTAAAATTTTTGTTTATTTAACATACCCTTTCGAAATTAAATTCGAAAACATTGTACACACAAAAATGTTATTAAAGAAAATATGGGAAAAGTACAAAATCATTTCGAAATATTCTTTGTAAAATGCAAATTTGAATAAATTATAATAATATTAACCTAAATAAATAATCCACCATTTGCCACATAGGGCTTCGTAGTCTGGTCAATATTTTATTTTATTTATTTTTATTATATTTGTACAAAATAATGTCTTAATCGGAGAAAAGTGGACAAATGGTAAGTAATGGTAAGGTAAGTAAGTGAAAGTGAGTAAGGTGAAATTGTTAAGTATAAGTCTATGATACTAACTAGATAGATTTCTTTTTTATCCACTACAAGTTAGCCCTTAACTGCGTTCTCACCTGATGGTAAATGACGATGCATTCTAAGATGGTAGCGAGCTAACCTGTTAGGGGCCTGGCAGTTATATTAAACCCATACCCCTATTCGGTTTCTACACGGCATCGTACCGGTACCGTTTTTGCCGGTAGGGTAGTAACCACAGAGTACTTTGTCTATATGTGGTAACTAGCCACGGCCGAAACCTCCCACCAGGCAAAAATACTCATACATTAGATACTTTGTAGGTCGGAGTGCACTTGCCTTGTCAATACTCGCCTGATTTGAGATCTTAAATATTTAAAGCTATATATAAAGTTGGTTGGTAGGTAACTTAAAGGCAACGATAAGAAACCTCTGAGTAAGAAAAGTCTGATCCGTGCACATAACGGGTTGTAAATTTAAATAGTCTATGGTACTGACACAGTGCATAGACATCGTCATAGTGTTAATTTCCTACTTCCATGTGTTTATCATATTCATGTGATATCATACAGTTGCTGTTTGGATAACGCTATTAACTGGCTTGATTTAATATTTTCAGCTTCACTGTTCTTTGTTTATTGTAGTTTGTGAATAAAATGACTGCTAAAAGATGAAATGAAAGTGAATTAAATGAAATGAAGAAAAATTCGAGTGTGATCACGTATTTAAAAGTTTGAATTGAGTGCCCACGGAAATAGTGATTTCAAAAAAAAATACAACAATGTTACCGACTGCGTATAGTTCGGAGTTCGGACCACAGGCCATAAAACAAACTCGGTGAAAAATAAAACGATAAACGTTATTTCTTTAATTTTTATATATTAGCAATCTACTTATACCTGCTATCTTTTTATAAATCCTGTACATGATAGGAAATCTCAAGTAACTGATATTCTTGAACGCGATCTTTTTTCGGACGCTTAACCCAGTTCCAAAAAGTATTATCCATAAAGACGTATCCATACTCTATGGTATTATCAGAAACCATTTATTATTATCTTTCTGGATATGATAGTAAATAATAAATAATATAGTAAATAATAATAATATTACTATTAAGCTTCGAATAATTTATAATTGTAAAATAAGAACTTAAATTGAGCTTTGGGACGCTCGGGCTAGCCAATTTGTATACCTAGATTAATTGAGCTGACAACTTTAGCCTGTATAAATATTATAAATTCTGATAAATCGCGATGGATAAGATGTCATATCAAAATAATTCAAAATTGTATAGCGATTGTACATAGTTTACTTACAGTTTTATATATATATAATTATTATGATAAACTAGTGTTATGTCGAATGTGCTAAAAAAAATTGTTCCTAAAAAGTTTCTGTGCCGCTATCCTCTTGACACTGGTGCTTTGGTTGCAGCTTCGATTCTACTTGTAAGTAGCCAAGTGGTAACCAAGTTGTTTTCAATCCATATCCATATTTCCATACTTACTAATGTTATAAATGCGAAAGTGCGTCTGTCTGTCTATCTGCTACGCTTTCACGGCCCAACTACTCAACCGATTTTGATGAAATTTGGTACAGGGATAGTTTACATCCCGGGAAAGGACATAGTTTTCATTCCGGAAAATTTAAAAGTTCCCGCAGGAATCAAAAAACATCAATCCATGCGTGCGAAGTCGCGGGCACCATCTAGTACCTACTATATAAATGCGAAAGCGTGTCTATTTTGGGCTTTATTTATTATCCCCATAGTTTTTTTATCCACTACAAGTTAGCCCTTGACTGCGATCTCACCTGATGGTAAGTGATGATGCAGTCAAAGATGGTATTGTGGCAACCTGTTAGGGGCACGGCAGTTATATCAAACCCATACCCCTAACCGGTTTCTACACGGCATCGTACCGTACCGGACCGCTAAATCGCTTGGCGTCACGTCTTTGTCAGTAGGGTGGTAACTAGTTACGGCCGAAGCCTCCCAACAACCTCATAGGTAATTATTAGAAATGAAAATTAGTATGTTCAACTCGGTAAAAATACCCATTCGCATCCCCAAACTAAGTAGGTATGCCCTCGCTACGCTCACACAAATACCACGGGTGTGAATGGGTTAATTACTTTCCACCTTGCAGTTTAACTACTATTACAGTCCGTCAAATTTATGTGATTCGGTGGCTAAAAGTGGAATTAATTTTTATGCCTGTTTTTTTATATCTACTAGTGACGTTGTCACCGGTCAGATAAGTTTGTGGGACTATAAGGCCCGGACTCCACCAAAGCGGAGATATGCGGAGATGTCTGAAGCGGAGACGGTCAGAGATGTTTTTCAGCTAGGTTGTATCCACCGAAGCTGTGCGGAGATGCGTACTGGCTAGACTGGAGCGGAGATGTGTACTGGCTAGAGCGGAGATGTATGCTGGCTAGAGCGGGACTGAGCTGTGTGCGGTGAGCGTTTGATGTTGAGATGAACGCGGCGCCGCTCACAGCTCGCCGCTCACATCTCCTCTCGTCTCCTCTGTCCTCTCCGCTCTGGTGGGCCGGGCCTTACATTATCTCTATTCCTTGTATGTTCCAGATTGTAACATTAATATGCACAATTATAGCGCTCATAGTCCAGGTGCTGTTAATGAAGGACTGCACGAAATGCGGCGACTACGCATGGAGGAACGCCTACAGTTTCAGCGTATGCGGCGTTATATACTGCGCCGTCATGATAGCCCTGCATGGGTGGGTGATTTGGGGGGTTAAAAAGGTAAACTAAGGCCTACTTGCAGAAGAAGATAAAGGAATTTGAAAATTTTAGCTACAGCCTGGCTTACCATATGGTACCGTCCCGCCATGGTATTTTTTTTTTCGAAATAACTGCCACTCATAAAACACCTGGCAGCAATACAATCAAGTATTATATGAGAAAAAATCTTCTAAAGCGTCAGGTTTCAGAGATATTATAAGCTATCAAAGCTGGACTGGTAACGCCATCATCGAGTAAGGTACTTAGATTAAAAATTTGATAGCTTATATCTCGGAAACCTGACGCATTAGATGATTTTGTCTCCTAAACGCTAAGCGATTAAGCGTTCTAGATTACTTATTCTGTGGTTCTGGTAAGACTTTCTTGCCGGTAATGTGATAACTAGCCACGGCCTCGCCCTGCCGTGGATCGAACTTGGGCCTTTTACTTATAAGACCACATACACCACTACACACTCCATTAACAGAAGCTACACAATATTTGATGTAATTGATAATTTTCCAGAAAAAATCCACCGTGCTGTTAGCATGGGTGGTGATAACGTCGATGTGGTTGAGTCAGACATTCTTCCTGCTAATTATTCTCTTGTGCATCCACAGCACAAAGGTTAATTGCGTGGCCTGGGCTCTCGCTTTTACCTTCGGAGTCATCTCAATATGTGAGTAAAATAGATATAGTACATAATTATATCACTTTCACTACATATTATAAAACCTGTGATTAACGCAATTGGTAGCATGTTTACCAAATATTTAAGTACCGTATAACTATAATATAATGTTTGTTTAATGCATTGTGTACTACTGGTAAACTGTTTGTTTACCAGTAGTAGCACACAATTGTTGTTTTGTTGGTTTGTCCTTCAATCGCGCCGCAACGGAGCAACGGATCAACATGATTTTTCTCATAGGTATAGTTGAGGACCTGGAGAGTGACATAGGCTACTTTTTATCCCGGAAAATTAAGAAGTTCGCGCGGGAACCAAAAAACCTCAATCCACGCGGACGAAGTCGCGGGCATCAGCTAGTAAAATATAAAACAAAAAAAGTCCCCCTTCCGCATCTGTCTGTCTAAGCGCGATAAACTAAAAACTACCGAACCGAATTTCCATTGGACGGAGTAATTCAAGAGGAAAGTTTATGTGTATAATTGTCCTTTACACACCATACAATTTTAAATAATGTCTTAGGAGTTATCGCACAATTAAAACTATCACGTGACCAAATAAATTCAATCGGTCTCAACTCTCATTTGAAAATTGTATGAAAATGCGAGCGAAGCCGCGGGCAAGGGCCAATAATTATAAAAACTAATTTAAATTTCATTACGTCTAACTTGTAAGTTGTAGCCCAGTTCTGCATTTGCATTGAAGGTTGACTATCGTGTAGGTACGCTTAGTAAAGCTAATAGCTGTACCTACGTTTTTTTCTTTTACAGTTATACTATTGTACCTAGTGTTAGTTGTATTCGGACTATGGGCAGAAATAAAGGATGCGCAAAAAATAAAAAACATAATTCCAATCCAAACCAACTGACGACATGCTTACAATACTTTAATATTTTTATTTACAAAGATAATAAATTGCATTATAATGTTTATAATATAAATCTAATAAATTATTATTTTAATCCAGTGTTTTTATTCACTTTTGCCTGTATCTGAATCAAAGTTAAGCAAACTATTGTAACTCAACGTCCTTCGATGGCTGTTTACAACGAGTATAAAATATACTGTTACTGAAAAAAAATATCGTTAATTAAGTGATTGTTCTGCAGTTGTACTACTATAATATTATAATTAAGTTTAATTATTTATAAATCGCGACATAATCAATAAGTGATTAAGGCCCCTAAGTCATAAAATAAAGACTTGGAAAAAAAACTAATCATAGTCTGTTTTACTCAGGACGATGTAAGGATTCTAACGATACCCCATACACCCAAATCTGTTCAGGCATTATGAAGGTGTGGTGGATTATAGAAAGTAAACTCACATCTAAACTAATCTTCTTAATATAGTGTCACGTTGTTTGTCCGCGATGGACTCCTAAACTACTTAACCGATTTTAAATTAAATTTGCACACCGTGTGCAGTTTGATCCAACTTGAAAGATAGGATAGCTTACATCTTAATTTATAGCCGCAATATTATTTTATTGCAAATTATTTGTCTATTATTTGACATTCACAATTAGGGAGTTCCCATGGTAATTTAAAAAACTTATTCCACGCGGACGAAGTCGCGGGCATCAGCTAGTATTATAATAAATAGGAAATATTTGTTTGTTTGTAATGGATAAACTCAAAAACTACTCAACCGATTTTAAAAATTCTTTCACCTATAGAAAGTTACATTATCAGCGAGTAACATAGGCTATATTTTATTTTCAAAAAATTGGAGAATCTTACGAATATTGAAATAATGTGAACTAAGTCGGAAAAAATCGTCTCTTCTGAGACCTTACGTGGCGTGCGTTGCGTAAATAGTTAAATTTACTTGAAAATAATGTAATGGTGGACCGGAATTGTTCCTCTCAAAAAGTTCTTAAAAAAAGTCCGCTAGTCCTTTTATCTATCTTTCAAGATTGATTCACAATAACCATTTTTATGATTTTCAAATTTGGTCTAAACCAATGTTTTACTTTCGAAGGTGGTTTTCCCAACATAATATTAATCCTTATCAAAATAAATATATTATTCATCTCAAGTATTTAATTAAGATAAAAATTGTACTTTATACCATTTCATTTAGATGAATATCTTATGAGATATCATAATTATAAATAATGTAACGTGCAAGGGAAAATGGCGCGACTGCGGCCGGACGAAGCTCAGATTAAATACCTATAATCTGAGGGCTGGCGGCTGTGGCAGGTGTGGTGAGGACGGGGCGTACTCTAACAATGTAATATTAAAATGTAAAACCTGCCCACTGCCCACTGGCTATATTGGGTACAGACTGTTAGGATTATTTGTGCTACCCGTGCGAAGCCGGGGCGGATCGCTAGTATATACATAAATTCTGAAATCATTGCTGCTGGACATTGAAAGCTGGAAGCAAGCAGCACAAAACTATGTTCCGTGGAGATTCATGCAGGGGACCTTCGTCCAGAAGTGGACGTCTATTAGTTGAGACGACAACGAAAAGCTGGCAAAGGTATGGAGTAAGACTTACAAATGTACCACAGCATGCCCAGTATGACGATGATGACCCTGGTCCTTTGTTGCCTGGAGGTGAACACGATGGCGAGCAGCATCATTAGCATCAGCATCACTACCACGAAGATCACCGCGTACCATATCCAGATAGCGCAGAGGAGGGCGTCGTTCTAGAATTTGGAAGAAATAGTACAGTAATACCGTAAGCCGTAAGACTTATACCACCTTACAAGTCAGCCTTGGGGAGCTGAAAGATATCCTCCTCTCAGACGCATGCAGAAAATTTAGTCTAAGTTTTTATTGTTGTATTTCATTGGAAATTCGATTGATCGTATTGAGCATGCAATCACATTAGCTTCAAAGTGAAATGCGTAAGCGTACAGGTTCCCCACCAATCACGATGTTTTCCTTCACCGTTATAGCAAGTGCGTGCCCGAGGAACTGCCCTGCCCCCCGATTGTGTAAGGAAATCGTAATCGTTTTTCAAAAAGATGATTCGACCTGTTTAAGGAGTTCATACATGCCTGCACGTCAAAAAGCATGTAAACAATTCGAGTGATACGTTTTAAGTTAAGCTGTCAAATAATTACGATTTGCTTAGACAATTATTGGGCCTCTTACTGAACTGGAGCGGAATGTCGAAACCATTAGGCTATACTCGTTTCAAACAAATTTTGGACCAAAAATTTCTTGCGGACAAAAATACACGCGCACACTTTAAGGCCACGACTACCCTTGTAAGTTCTATTCACATCGGCAGGTCCACAAGGTGCGTTGCGTTGACGTAGCACTGTCGCTGCGTCGTTTAACATTAATCACAGTGTTCACACGGTACGCTGCGTCAACGCAACCATCGACTATTTAGGCTGTTTGGTCGATGGACGCAACGCACTCCCGTCGTGAGTCACCTCCCACACCCCCGAGACGAAGCGCGCGGGGGTGTACTCATTACGGGCGCAACGCCCGTGTGGCCGGCTATGCGTCAAAATATATGCGTTGCGACGACGCAACGCGCCGTGTGGACTGGCTCTAAGTCGCTAAAATGAGTAACTAACGATATGTAAACAATCTTGTAAGTTGCGTGTAGTATGCAAACGTTAACTTACTTAACGTAAGTTACTTACGGATGCTACTTACTAAAACTTACCTACTAGTGTAATCGTGGCTTTATACGGAGCTGGGCGTTTTTCGCGGACGTTTTGTCCTGTTCTATCTGTTGTGTGTTTTCACCCTTACCTGTAATACGCCAAAGAATAGAACAACGCTCGCAGCAAAGAACAGCGCTACCAATATCCAAATTGTGACAAGTAGGTAACTGAGGGGTATGAAGATCGTGCATCCGTACGCCATTGGGTGAACCTGAAATAATACAATATTGGGTATTTCCCTAGTCAAATCAGCAACTTTTTTTAAACGTAACGTTGGGTTTTATGCGCGCTTAGTTTGGGATTTTGTATGAAATATTCGCTTGCGACGTCAATAAAATTCGACGCACTTTTTTACTTTATTCAATAGTCTAAAACGTAAAAAACACAAAGTATGGGCCTGTGGATATTCGCCCTAAGTTTTAGCTAATCGTTACTAATTAGTAAAAGTTAAAACACAAAACTAAAACTCAAAAACGAGATATCAGGTAAAGTTTAATAATGTTTGTAGTCCAAGTAGAGAGACGTCGAAGTAGTTGCGTGTATTTCATGTTTTCATCTAATTTACATTTGCGTTACTCCATTAATTGAGGCTTAAGATGACGCTTCTATAACGAAAAAAAAATTTAAAATCGCTCATGTATGTTGAAACTCCAGAACATGAAATATCAAAAGCTGGATTCTTGTCTGAGTTATGAATTTAAAACTTTTATG
The DNA here is from genome assembly GCA_923060345.2 of Erebia aethiops. Lineage (NCBI taxonomy): Eukaryota > Metazoa > Arthropoda > Insecta > Lepidoptera > Nymphalidae > Erebia > Erebia aethiops. The sequence goes on along the minus strand of OV281080.1, from coordinate 20,503,336 downwards.
ATTTAGTAAAATCACCAGTCGCTTAAAATTCCGTTTCTTTCTTGTAGTTAGTAAAAAACAAATTATTCAGCGTTTTTGATACTAAGGCATCATTTTACACGCACTTTATTAGCTTCAGACGTATGTATGTTAGTATGTAACGGAATCTTTGAACATGATTTTGACCCCCTTTAAAACGTCGGATTAACTCGAATTTTGGCATACTTATTAGGGACCGATGACAATTCAATATTTCAAACAGTTTGACCCGTTATCCTTACTAGGATAATCAGGATTAGCGATATTTTGTTTTCCTGAGACCCGGAGTGTCTGCGTCAAAAGCGTGTTTTTTAGTTTTTTTAAACTATTATTATTTGAAAATAAATACTAAACTGTTGTTCTTATATTTTAAAGAATTATTTGATAACAAGCTTTTCAGCTTATGGTCTGAAAAATCTTTTGAATAAAGGCAACAATGATCGATGTAACAATGTACCCGGCTCTGTATGATATATGGAAATACCATGTATTTTCGGGGAAATGCTTGAGTCCCCTTATATGCAAATTTTAGCATGAAAGCGGCCCTATCGGGTCAAATTAGTTAGAGGTTAGAAACTTGAAGACCCTTTGCTTTGGCGCACCGGGATAGAGAAATCTACCATATACCTACTGCAAAATTAAATTATATTATTGTTTCTAACTTGATCCAGGAATACTGCTCATAGGATTGTAATTACGGTTTATATAAGTTGTAAACTAGTGTAACATTAATATCATTATCATTTCACCCCATTTCTGACTCACTACTGAAGTTTTCAGTCCACCACGCTGGCAAAATGCGGATTCGTAGACTTTATACACCTTCATACTGTTGCTGGTGTTTTAAGAAATGAAATATCACTTGCTTCAAACGGTGAAGGAAAACATCGTGAGGTAGGTAATCTGCATGACAAGGAATACATGGTGATGTAGGTAATCTGCATGACAAGGAATACATCGTGAGGTAGGTAATCTGCATGACAAGGAATACATCGTGAGGTAGGTAATCTGCATGACAAGGAATACATCGTGAGGTAGGTAATCTGCATGACAAGGAATACATCGTGAGGTAAGTAATCTGCATGACAAGGGAACTATCCGAAATGTAAATCTAAGTTGTTAGAACTCAAATTTGAGTCGAATTAAAGACGAAGGACTTTTAATTCATTATTACAAAGTTTATTTTATAGTGACATTATTTAGACAAGTTGGTCTAGTGGTACCTACTAGTGGAACATGCTAATGTTCGACTGCGGCCGACGAGGTCCCGGGTTCGAATCTCGGATCGGGCTGTAACAAGTGTTGGGTATTTCTGACAAAAATTCTCAGCACTAGCCCGGAGTTAGGAAGTTGGCGGTGTTTCACCCCACACAGCACGTAAAGCCGTCGGTCCTGCGCCTGATCTCTCTCCGGTCATGTTGGATTTACCGTCCCATCGGGCTATGAGAGTAAAGGAACAGAGAGTGCACCTGTGTATGCGCACACACTAATTGTGCACTACAATATCTCCCGCGCAGATGGCTAATCTTTCTGGAGATAGGCTGCCGTGACCGAAATTCGGTCGGGAGGACATTATTATTATATCCAAACAAAAATTTTGCGGGTATCGCTTCACCTCCCTCCCTTCATCCTCATTTAAATGAAATTAAGCCTCACGTTTGAGGAGTCTCGCCCTAAGTAGTGGACCAGAGATTAATTGAAATGATATGACGGCGAAGTCGGTACGTAACCGTTAGAAGCTACCAAAATGCTACTAACCACACCCAAAGCAGCAACTATCATTGATCCAGTCTTCAGATCAACGCCAAAGAACGAGGACACATCGGGTAAATCATTTAACGCGGTCATATTGATCTTCTTTGGGTTCCTAGCGAAATTCTATAGCGGGAGGATACCAGTGCAATGTACCAATGGGGCTTCCTTGATATACCTGTAGATTCCGTGCTTTACTTTTATATATAAATTTTTGAATTTTGTATTGTTTTCACTAATCTTTTTTGACAACATTAGGCATTTCTGTGATAGATTTGGCAACAGATTAAATATGTGATGGCGCCATTGATGTAGAATTTTTTTGGTACCTTTCTATTTCAATGGATGGCGCGCACGTTTATGTCACGTTATTTTTTTTTTATTTGAGCCCAGAACTGTCGGAAGCGACTGGTTACAAAGTGACAAGCTAGGTTCCATTTCCGTTCCAACGAATCGCAACAGCGAATCATAATGGCTGACTCGCTCCAATGTTTGGAACTGCGGTTACAATCATAAGCATACAGTTTTGATATATAATTATTTTTTTCAAAAGAGCAACCTCCGCAACGTCCAATTTTCTTCTACTATTCTTAATTTTTAAATTAACTATAGGTATAGAATTTTACTTTATTTAACATTTTCACGAAACAAAACAAAAATAATTAGGAACGATGTTTCATAAAAATATTCCAAAATCAATTTTGCAGAATATCGAAAAACAATGTTGTATTAAAAAATAATAAAGAGTAACACAAAGAGAAAAGTTATTATTCCCCTACTATTTTCATAATAGACCCCATGTCTATAAACCTCGGATTTAATGAACAATAGGCAATGCTGATTAAAATGTTTGTAAGAGCACGTTCACACTTAACACATTGTCCGCCGCCGTTTTTGAATGAGCGTTTAACTGCTGTTCCATTAATAATAATTATCTTCTCTATCTGTATTGTTGGCCCTTTTATAATAATAAAAAAATGACAGTCATAGGGACTGCCGATAGATTTTTTTTTAAATTTTAATTAAAATTATTAAAATATAAACCATAACACTAAAGCTTTAAAGTTTAATGTCGAATGTAGTATATTTATATGTTCGCGAGCATGTCACTGTTCACGATCATGTCGGTCACGCGAGCATGTCGGTCACGGTCACGCGAATCTACATTTTTACCCCCTACCAAATGGAAATTGAGAGGTTCTTTTGGAAATGTATATTTGTGAATTGAAACACTTACCTTAAAATAAAAATTATACAGTGCCAAACTAATAAGACTTTAGATGTTCACATAATAATAAAAAAATATCTACACGACGAGGGACCGTGACGACGCTACGACGGGGACAAAGACAGGCTTATGACAGGGTAGGAACGTGCTCTCAAAGTCGGACGCCCGACTTTTTTCTATGAAAGGGCCCATCTAGTACTTACTTATACTTAAATCGAATTTTATAGCTTAAAATAGGAATTAAGGCAATTAACCAAGAAAATCTTATTTTTTATAAGCAAATTATTTTTAATAACCATTTTTTTTTGTCTATTACTAGAAATTCAGAATCAGCTTATGATTTTGCGTAACTAATCTCTAGATAATAAAAAACATTTTTAAAAATCCATTTTCAAATCCGATTCAAACAGGTTTGATCCAGTATAATCCAATTAACAAAGCAAGGTTAGGTATACTGACTTTGGTTAAGCGTTTTAGCGGGTATTATTGAAAGCTCTTTCCGATACGTTCATTAAAATGTATTTTAACCAAATACGGAGAGGTCACGTGATGAGCTTTTTTTTTCTTTTTGATAATAATTGGAATAATTTATTGTTTTAAGTGAATGAAATAAAAAAATAGAACCAAACATGCATTTAGAAAAATGTTACAGTAAACATTTTTTTTAATACAAACATGGTTCTGTACCAGATTTTTTCTCTATTATTTTTCTTGTTTTCATTGTTTTTCTTGCTTTTTAGTCTAAACTCGTCACTCAGAATGTGTTCAGGCATTTAGTAGTTATGGTGGAATAAAGAAACTCACATACATACCCTGAAATCATTACACTCCTTTTTATGGTTAGTCATTGTAATAGGTTCCGAATGATAGATATAAATGCTAAATTTATAAAACACTAGCGGACTTCCGCGACTTCGTTTGCGTTGCATAAGTTTTATATTCCCATAGGCACTCCTTAATATTCCGAGATAAAAAGAAGCCCGAAGAAGAAAAAATCACGTCGATCCGTTGCTCTGTTGCGGCGTGTTTGGAGGACAAACTCTCTATTTAACGTCATTGGAGATAGAAATTTCAAAAACTGTAAAATACGTATTTCATAATTTTAAAACGGAAGCCTAATATACTTTAATATAATATAAAGCCTAATATAATTCACTAGTATGGCGCGTGGATGCGCGGCCCGCTGAAGCGGACCGCGTAGTAGACCGCGTGGCTCACTGTCTACTTACTTGCTCTCCTTCTATCCAAGTGTTTACTGCCTTTTTTTTTTTTTTTAATTAATCAACTAAGGGAGTTTTTGTGTTTTAACTTCAACGGTCTCTTACACTCCTGCTCAACTCAACTTATGCATGTCAGGAAAGTTTCTTAACATTTAAAGGCTCTTTTAGATTCTTAGGGGGGTCTCTGTTATATGTTTTCTTATGAGATTTTTTTTTACGTCTGTCGGACGCTTGGCACGTTGGCGCTTCCACTGTGCTCGCTAGCATAGCAGTGTGTTGTTTATTTCAGAACACGTAGACAGTAAACACTTTAGGTTTGAGGAGCCCCCACTTATCTTTAATACCCTGGCCGTGCTCCTCACCCATCTTTCAAAACCTCGATCATCATCGTTCTCCATATATTTTTTTCTCCGAAAAATTATGGAGAGTTCTTCTTTAAAAACAAATTTTGAAAAGGAACCGCATCAAAGTCTTGCATAGTTCTACACTTGTAGCCTCTTCAATATTCGCCATACATTTTCTATGGAAAAATAAGTTCCGCCATCTCGAATTTTTTTCCTGTTCATCAAGTAGACCTTCATGTCCTGATCATCTTTTGCCAAGAAACCACTCTTCCGTTTTTTATACTCTCCGAGATAGACACCGTCGAAATTTGTATGGCGGCCATCTTAAATCTGCCATTTTGATAATTTTTTCAGCTCACTGTCAATTGGATGAAGTTTCGAGTGACATTTGGTCGAGCACCCCCCACCTATCTTCAATACCCTGGCTGTGCTCTTCATCCGTCTTTGAAATCCTCAATCATCAGCTCTCTCCGTATTTTTCCTCTGAATAAATTTTTGTCTTATGTGGGAGGTCCCGGGTTCGATCCCGGCAGGGTTAATTCGAAAATTTATAATTTCTGAATTTTCTCTGGTCTGGCCTGGTGGAAGGCTTCGGCCGTGGCTACTTACCACCCTACCGGTAAAGACGTACCGCCAAGCGATTTAGCGTTCCGGTACGATGCCGTGTAGAAACCAATTAGGGGTATGGATTTAATATAACTGCCGTACCCCTGACAGGTTAGCCCGCTACCATCTTAGACTGCATCGTCACTTACCATCAGGTGAGATCACAGTCAAGGGCTAACTTGTAGTGGAATAAAAAAAAACGAAATCACCCTGACACTTTTTACTCTCTGAAATTATTATCTTAAATTGTCGCTGTATTGTGCAAGCCCACTTAGCATTGTAGGCATATTTTAGGTATATAAATTTATATCATTTTAGTGGACGTTTGTAATTTTATTATTTTATTCTATAGAACCTTTTTTATAATTTAACTATTTCATGGCCTTTGACTTCTAACGCCATCTAGTGAGTGTTCGATGAAGATACTAAATTCTAGTTCAATCATATCCATACTAATATTATAAATGCGAAAGTGTGTCTGTCTGTCTATCCGTTTGTCTGTCTGTCTGTCTGCTACGCTTTCACGGCCCATCTGCTCAACCGATTTTGATGAAATTTGGTACAATTTGGTTGTATCCCGGGGAAGGACATAGGCTACTTTTTATCCCGGAAAATTAAAGAGTTCCCGTGGGAATCAAACAATCTTAATCCACGCGGACGGAGTCGCGGGAATCATCTAGTTACTTATATTAATTAATGAATACTTGTCAGTTGCTATCGTTCAGCTTTATTTAAATTTTTTTATACTTTCCGAGATACACACCTATGAAATTTGTATAACCACCATCTTGTATCCGCTATTTAAGAGTTTTTTTTTCAGCTCATTTTCTTTTTTTGTTTGAGCAGCCCCCACCTATCTTTAATACCCTGCTCTCTAGCTAGCTAGTAGCTCTTCACCCATCTTGCAAACCCTCGATCTCCATATTTTCTTTCCGAATCATTTGTCAGAATGACAGTACGAAGATACAAACTTTGAAAAGGTCTTGCATAATTTCCAAATCCCAGTCAACATTCGCCATACATTTTCTATGGAAAAATAAATTCCGCCATCTTGAATTTTTTTCCTGTTCATCAAGTAGACCCTCATGTCCTGATCATCTTTTGCCAAGAAACCACTCTTCCATCTCTGATACTCTCCGAGATAGACACCGACGAAATTTGTATGGCGGCCATCTTAAATCCGCCATTTTGAAATTTTTTTCAGCTAACTGTCAATTGGATGACGTTTCGAGTGACATTTGGTCGAGCACCCCCCACCTATCTTCAATACCCTGGCTGGTGCTCTTCATCCGTCTTCGAAATCCTCAATCATCAGCTCTCTCTGTATTTTTCCTCTTAATGATTTTTGTCTTCTATACGAAACGATGAGTGAAAAAAAAAATGTTCATACAAAATTTTACAGGAGAGGTGATCAATGAGTCAGTCAGCACGAGCAGCTATATATATATTAATGGCTTTAACTTGAAAAACGACGGACTTTCATACAAATTTTCAACCCCTTATACGAATTTCGAAAATCCCCTTTCTTTGTGGATACGTAGTCTTCACAAAGAACACTCTCTCCAAATTTCATATCTCTAGGATCAATGGTTTAGGCTGTACGTTGATATTTATTTCAGTCAGTCAGTCAGAACTTTGAATTTTATATATAAGATAACACCGATCCCTCCCTCCCTTTTGTTCATGCCCTCATAAACAAAAGTATCTAAAAGTATAGTTATATAAGAGAATATGAATATTCTATTAGAAAAAGGTATCAATTTTGCATAATATCTTACTTCTGACATAGTTTGACTAGCGTACAGTAGGGCAAAGAATCTAGGACAGTGTCATAATACGGAACATAGAAGGGTTTTCGGAAAAGCAGGCGTATTTGTTGCTGTTGAAAAACCTGTTGCGTTATGTATTCCAACTCCTTTCATAGTGTAAAAATCTGTTTATTGTATAGGTACCTAAGTCAAAAGTTTAAAAAAATAAAAAAAGATGCAGCACCATACAACTTTGCTTGTATCTATTGCTCTTTCTACTTTTAGAAGTTTTCGCCACATTGTAGAAATATAGGTACCCTGTCCGGTTTCCCGCGGCCAAACAAACTGCCTACTGTAAGCTTGCTAAGCTATGGTACAAAATGAGCAGTGAAGCTTGTGTTTTACTAAGCCAACTCATTACGAACTTGTAATAAACTCTTGATTGAAAAGTGGACCTTGAATAATTTCTAAAGCCCCCGTACCTTGAGGCAAGCAAGCTTCTTGTCTTGAACTAAAGAGAATTTACCAAGGATATCTCTAATGTCCTGTAATAAAATTAAATTCCCTGAACTAATTTAATATTATGTTGTGTGTATTTGTTTAAGACGACGGGGAAATGTGCCTTGCTCATCTCGGATATTTTTGCGACATAATATAATTTCACAGAAATTTAATTTTCCTCCAGTCTTCAACTTAATTTTTGGAAAATATGATAATTTTTATGTTCGTCGGTATAGATCTAGCTGATGCCCGCAACTTCAGCCACGTGGATTAAGGGTTTTTTGGATCCCGCAACTCGCAAGAGCTCTTTAATTTTCCTGGATAATAAGTAGCCTATGTGTTATTCCAGACTATAATCCTATAATCTATCTCTGTTCCAAATTTCATCCAGATCCGTTCAGAAACTTATCGCTTCGCAAACATTTGTATCCACTTTTGAGTTGTAGACTGTAGTACTCGAGAGCAGTGGTGGACTAAGCTTGTTGGTGGTCCGCGGTGATCGGTAGTGGGGGCGGATCTAGGAGGCTTGAGCCGGCATTATTGATGACAGTTTATTTTATGGTCATTTAGGGGGAACATAGATTTAGCGGGGTGGAAAGAATTTAATAAATAATCAAAGCAAACATACCATGACTAGTTGAACTACGCGACCGATGCAAGCACAATTACTCATAAGTTTTTTTAGATGCTTCCAAGAATACTTGACGGAATGCAACTGCGAGCAAACCAAGTGTATTTTTGAATAATTTTACAAAAAATATTCTAAGGGGCTGCCAACTACAAACTGTGTTGTACGAGTATGTTATGGAAAATATTTGAACTTTGAATAATGGAGTTTTTCATCGTTCGGAGGCCCCTTGGACCCGAGGCTCAAGGCGCCCCATCCGCCCGCCCTTAGTCCGCCACTGGCCGATAGGTGTATTTTTTTTAAAACTAGGTACATTTTCAGAACTTTTGACTTGGCTCTTGAGTGTTGGCGCACATCTTTTAACTTCGGGTAAAACTTAAGCGCATGAAATATTAATTATTGCTTTCGTTCCACTTTCCACCACTAAGTGAGCCATTAGATACATCTCTAATGTGTGTAATGTGAAAAATAATTGCCCATTACTTTGCTACAAGGATCTGCTAAATTAAATAAATATTCTTCAAGATTGTATAAAAAATCGTAAGTAAAATTTACAAATGGTAACATTTCCGAAAAAAGCACGCTATCCTGCGGAATCCGTTAGTTTATGTCACTCTCCAGATCCATAGTTCTGTTGCGGTGTGATTGAAGGACAAACAAACACAAATTTACGTTTAGCAGCCCTCAAGTCAATGTAATACAGTCTTGTTATTTTATATTGACATAATATTTTTTTCGATTAAAAGAGGAACTGCTGAGTTTATTGCCGGATCTGCCTTTCAGTCTTTGACGGTCCATCTTTTGAAAAAAAATGATGAAATTTGGTACAAATTAATAAACGCATTTATTTATTGAGGCAACCAAACGGCCCATTTGTTAGTACGTATATAAACTTAAAAACCATGTTAGTAAAGAGAGACTATAAAGATTTGGACACAGATAGATTGCAACCCGGGTAAGGACATAGCCTTCTTATCCCGGGAAATTAAAAAATTAATGATATTCAAAATCGAATCATAAACCTTAATTCTCGCGGACTAAGTCGTGGGCATCATCAAGTCTAGTATGAAATAAAACAATTGATTTCATCTAATATTAAGTAAATGAAATGATGAAATGAAATTATTTATTTATTTCATGTAGGACAACTTGTGTCAGTTATGATACGTCAAGACTCTACCACCGGTTCGGAAAGCTGATTCTACTGAGAAGAGCCGGCAAGAAACTCAGCAGTTGCTCTTTTCATTTAGTAGTAAGGATTATTAGGGATCCCAGCTTTGGTGAACTATAAAACTTATAGGCGAGCGATCTACAACTGTTTCATGAGAGACTGCCGCCCGATTGTTTAAGGAAATCGTACCTAATAGTTTGTCAAACGGATAATTTTACCTGTTTAAGGAGTTCATAGATGCCTGCGCGTCAAAAAGCATCATGTATGAACTTCCAAAAGATTACAATTTGCTAAGACAATAATTGGGACTCTGATTTTTTTTTAATTGCGTGATAGGCTTGCGCTTGACGACAATCATGCTAAGTGCAAAGCAATGATGAAGTCTAGGTTGGAACACGCTTGCCTAGAATACGCCTATTCACTCTTGCCTTGAAGGTACTTAAGTTATAAGTGGCAGGAACACGTGCGCTGGGAGGGTGTTCCACACCCTAGCGGTTCGTATCAGAAACGTCGAGCAAAAACGCTTCGTGCGAGCAGATTGGACGTCAACCACATAAGGGTGCCAACGCTCACGGTTTCTTGCTGTTCTGTGGTAGAACGGTGAAGGAGGAACAAGGTAATGAAGTTCCAGAGCACACTCCCATTTTTTATTATTTTATGATTTCATTAAGTTCGCACGTTGTGTGCTCAAGTTTAGGTAAAATTCCACTTTAGCCGGGTTAAAAGTGGACTGCTCATTGCGTGGTTCTATAGAAACAAGAATTTAATTAATTTCACAGCGTCTGGGGAAGAAACCGTTCAAACACCGCGAACTTTAATTTTTCTTTCGAAATTTCCTGCGTAGAGAAATCGTACAAAATTGGTTACTACGAGTTTTAAAAATTCTTGCATTTTGTAAGAGCTAAAATATAAAAGAATTTCCTTTGGGAGTTGGGAAATCACAAACGCTTACAACCCTTTCATATTGTGCTGATTACAAAATAAAAGAAAAAACTTATGTACGCACGCAAAGTTAAATAGGTCCTTTTTGATAGCAAATAATAAATAAATCTTGAATATAGTTATCAGTTCTCACCCAACATACAGTAAATGTGTTTATTTTTAATTTGTTGGTAGGCCTTTTTCTGCAAGACTTTTAAGTTGACCAACTTACTTCTATTCTATGTGTCTATTTGGGTGTCGGTTTGCGCGCGCATCGTAAAATTCACTAACTCGCCAAAAGACGTATACTATACAACTTCAATAAAATATAAATATAAATCTTTATTATTGGAATCAACTAATGTACCTACAGAACAATGAACTCCTGGCCTCTAAATTAGGAGGACCCGTATCTTAGTGGCCAGTGCCTTCCCAAACATTGATTTAAAACAGCATTGGCAAGTGTTTTAAACAATACCATTTTTAAATGCTCATAATATTTTTCATACGCATCTTTTATGCGTATTGTACCAATTTCTTTAAAAAAGATTTATTATTTACCTCGATAGATTTTTGTTATAGAATTGTTGTGTAGGTATTTAAAAGTATATTGTATCTCCATTTCATAATTTTAAAGCTTTAACTAAGTAAATATTGAAGTTGATAATAATAATTGATATCTTTCCCCCAATACCAGAAACTCTGCAACGGGTCGCGGAGTTTAATCGAAAATGTCTTTAGCAAAGATTAAGTAATAAGGAAGCTTATAACTTAATTTTGCCTTCACATTAATTATCTCTCAGGGGTCATTCCACATTAATTATATTTTCTCATGGGAAGGAATTCTTTCAGGCAATTATCTGGTTTATAACTAAGGAATTATATTATTAATTAGGGTGCTATGGGCCGAAAATGTACGTTACCGAGAAACAAGATGCCTGAAGGAAGAAAATCAATCTCCTGAGGATGCTCCGGTGTCTGAGTAAAACGACGTTGTACGTTGAGGGTACTTTGGAAGATTTGTGTGTGACGTATAATATATGTGTGTGTGTGGCTGCGGCGCGTATTGCTTGCTTTTTCTGCATGTTTAGAAAAGAGAGGGCTGTGCATATGCTGCAAGTGGTACCACCTAGATTTGTCTGATTTTTTAAAATTTTATTGCGAGATAGGCTTGCGCTTGACGGCAATCATGCTTAGTGCAAAATAATGATGAGGTCTAGGTCAGAACGCGCTTGCCTAGAAGATGCCTATTCGTATTCACTTTTGCCTTGAAGGTACTTAAGTTATATGTATCTACATCCGATAAAAAATTAAAATTTTGTCAAAATCGCTGGAAACGATGGGCCGTGAAAGCGAAGCAAACTTACAAACACACATTCACATTTATAAATATTAGTATGGATAACCAATCTCAAACGTTTACAAATAACTGTTGTAGGTAGGTGAATAATAATATTATGTATTTTGATCTTTGGACTAGGTATACCTAACTTTAATATTATCTATCATGCTTAAACATCTAATTTTCTACGGTAAAGAATACAAAGAATTCGAAGATTTTTTTATTTTTTTTTATTTTTATTAGGTACGTTTATTTTTAGGTCATCTTGAGAAAAACGGTGGTGGAGTTTGTGGTCGGAATCGAAATTGTTTGGTCAAACGGATAATTCGACCTTTTTTAGGGTTCCGTACCAAAATGGTAAAATGGAACCCTTATGGTGCGACTTTCTCCGTCTGTCTGTCCGTCTGTCTGTCTGTCCGTCCGTCACACTCGATTATTTCAGTAACTACCGAAGCTATCGACATGAAATTTGGAATAGTTGTGTATATTAGTGGCCCAAAGACACTGGAATTAAAAAAAAATGGAAATTATTTTTGTTCTTATTTAAAAAGGGGGGAAAATCGGAGGGTTGAAATTTAAAAGTGAGATAACTGTACTGTGTGGGGTATCATATGAAAGGGTTTACTTTGTACATTCTAAAACAGATTTTTAATTATTTTTAGTCATGATAGTTTTTGATTTATCGGGGAAAAAGTCTAAAAAAATACCGTTCCCCCCCCTTATCTCCGGAGTTTACCAATCGAAAAATCTGAAATAATTATGATCAATAGGAATTTATGTATATTTTACAGGAAAACTATAGCCAATGCTCTTACTAGCATAGTTTTTTTGATATTAACAGTAAACCTCTACAAACAAAGTTAGTTTTGCGGTTCATTAACAAAGGTAATTATTACCGTTTTACATCTTTGGTCGTTACAGTTTTCAGTACGGAACCCTCGTTGCGCGAGTCCGACTCGCACTTGGCCGGTTTTTTTTTTGTATCGCTGGAAAAATGCTTTTACGCATACCGCACTAAGCGGTTATGTAGGACTCACGAGCGGTTTTGTACTCACTACGGAATACCCACTAAAAAACCAGCGGCTCAGTCCGCGTCTTGAATGAACCGTCTCAGGGTCCCAAATCTTGGATACGACTGAGACGACTCGACGTTAACCGGCATAGTGTAAACGGATAATTTGACTGTTTATGGACTTCATAGATGCCTTCACGTCATAAAGCATTTATGTGTTTTATGCTTGCAAATCTTGCTCGTGTCAAAGATGGGTACCTACTTAATACGTGATATTTTAGTCAATCTTACTAATATTATAAATGTGAAAGTTTGGATGGATGTATGGATGTATGGATGGATGGATGTATGGAACACGCGCCAACGGCTGAACGGATCTGGCTGAGATTTGGCACAGAGATAGATTATAGTCTGGAATAGCACATAGGCTACTTTTTATCCCGGAAAATTAAGGAGTTCCCGCGGGAACCAAAAAATCTCAATTCTCAACCCACGCACACGAAGTCGCGGGCATTCGCTAGTATTTTTTTAAACTTTATTTTTGATCTATATATGTATTTTCCTCATAGTCGATATGGAAAGTAAAATGTTCAACTCGGTAAAAATACACATTTCCTGCACCCTCAGACTGTGTATGCCCTCGCTACGCTAAATACGAGTACCTCGAGTGCAAATGTTTTACCTACTTTCAATCAACTATTACTTACTTACTTACTTACTCCTTAGACTGTGAGGAAACTGTGATAAAACTATGAAAATTGCGAGAGGTTTCTCAGATATTCACACTGGATACTTTGTCAAGTTTCATCGTATCTTAAAGTGTCTGCCCACTCGATTCTATATGAGTAGCTACTTAAGAATAATGTGTGATGATGATGGCCATAAATGATACGTTGCAAAAAATAATAGCACGACCTGAACTCTCAAGTTGCGTTGAGGTGAAAAGGTTAGAGTATGGCTGGTCATAACGGATTTTTTAAAGTGCCATTTACAAAAAATTGGTTGGAACAAATCCCAGGACTGCATATTATTAATGTTGCCACCAAAAATTCGTAGCACAAACTAGTATAACTAGACTAACAAATGAACTACTACTACTACTGCTACTGTGTAATCCAGTAAGTGCCAAAAAAAATCCAATTTTGGTCAGATTTTTTTTTTTTTTTCTATTATCAACATAAAAATCGATACAGCTTTGTTGGGTAGCACAACGAAAAACCACGAAGGTTTAAATTGCGTGCTCTTCCGTCAACACATCATAATAACTATTTATAGCTAGCTAAATACTAAAAATACATGAAGAAAACTAAAACTAAACTACCTACAATTTACTTAAATAATACGATTTTAACTTATATTTTAAATTATTTTTAGTTAATTCTTTTTTTAATTTATTATCGATACTATTTATTAAGCGAGGGGTCATGTATGCGCTAGTGCGCTCAGTGCTCACCATATTTGTTCTTAGCTGGCACGGTTATTAACTTTTAGTAAGTTAAAGATAAGTAAGTTTGTGGGAATTTACACGACTGAGAACAAATCCCAGGACGGCATATTAATGTTGCCACCGAAAATTAGTAGCTCTAACTAGTCTAACTAGACTAACAAATGAACTAACTAACAAATGAACTACTGCTACTAGGTAGGTATGACTGGGTAAGAGCATATTTTAATTGTGAGTGCAAACTGCTCTCACATTACGAGTAATAGGGGCCATCAAGTAGCACATTTATCCGTAGGTACTTTTCATTAAACCTTTAAGAATCAGTACTGAAAGCCAAAAACCAAGAAAAGAAGAGAATAACTATGATTTTGCTTTTCATATAACTATTTTATGATAACGTGAATAGACAATATGAATATAATAATTGTGACGTCATATTAAAGTTGATCGCATATCACATTAGCCGCCCGCCCTAGATCCGGAAGCCGCACCCGTGTACTGCGATCCGCGGGTCGTTTTCTCGGTTTTTTTTCCGGGATAAAAAGTAGCCTATGTCCTTCCCCGGGATACAACCTATCCCTGTACCAAATTTCATCAAAATTGGTTGAACTGATGGGCCGTGAAAGCGTAGCAGACAGACAGACAGACACACTTTCGCATTTATAATATTAGTATGGATACACACCCGCTAAGACAACAGTTTTCCAATTCGTCTTTTCAGTAATATTGTCAGTCAGTCACTGGGGATCAGTCATTCAACTGGTTTTGACGAAATTTTTTGAATGACTAAACCGGTTGAATGACTGTAACCGGGTTTGGTACAGAGATAGGTTGCATCTCTGGGAAGGATACCGAGGATACTTTAAATCCCAAAAATTAAAGAGTTCCCACGAGAATTTCAAAAACAATAATCCAAGCGGACGTGGAGGCACGGACATCATCTAGTAAGATAATAATAATATGAAAAAGTGGTACACTGCGTAACGCTCATTAACATTCATCAAGACTGGTGAAAAACAGAATTGTTTCAACGCATTAGCCGCCGGCGTCTCAGCCTATAATGTGCGTTAAACTTCAATTTAACATTATTAAGCTTTCTGTATCGGTATAGACTATTAGGATTATTAGTGTACCCGTGCGAAGCCGGGGCGGATCGCTAGTAATAAATACTCCGCGATAATTTAATAATATTTTTCACAAAATATTAAGCAGATTCGAGGCTCGAGGCATATTATGCTGAAATATAACTCGACCTCTTTTGTAATAATTGTACCGTAAAGGAAAATTAATGGAAAATTCTCCCATATTATTATATATTAGAATACTCACATGATTATACATATTATGAGTATTATTGTAAGATCTTTTTTTACCAAATTTCAACCTCACCACTTGCCGGGTTTTGTCCCACCTGTCAATAATTTTCCAGGTCTTTTCTGCCACGTACTCTGTAAATTATGGAACCAGCTTCAATCTTCTGTGTTCCCTCATGATTACAATATGGGGCTCTTCAAAGGGCGGATGAACAAATTTCTGAAAAGCAGGCAACGTATTGGCGGTTCCTCTGGTGCTGCAAATATTCATGGGCGGCGGTAATCACTTAACAGGTGACCCGCCTGCTCGTTTGCTTTCTTTATCTTATCTTATTCTTATTCTTATTCTTATCTATATATATAAAAATAAAAATGAAACCCGTTTTCCTTGGTCACGGCATCACGCGTGAATGGCTGGACCGATTTCACTAATTCTTTTTTTGTTGTATTTGTTATTATTAGGAGAAGGTTCTTACCTTAGGTTCTAGGAAATATTGAAAAATATACATTTAATTGCAATTTTGCATACTAAGGCGGTACGAAGTTCGCCGGGTCAGCTAGTACAATATATATATATATAATATATAATATATAATATATAATATATAATATATATATATATATATATATATATATTATATAAAAACTTATTTTTTTTGTAGTTATTTCCTACTTCATTTCCAGGTCAACAAATACTTTTATTAATATTATACCTAAGTACATGACTTGCTACGTGTTGGCATAGATAGACTGACATCAATTTTATTAGTAGTGCTTGTATTAGTATGAATTAAAATATTTTAATGGAACCTGTATAGGATTTTGTATGAAAACTTAATTGTGACGTCAGCAAAATTCAACGCACTTTTTTACTTTAATCGATAATTTAAATTGTTGTCTAACAAAAATTTAACAGGATACGTGGATGTCTTATGCCGTGGATTTGTTAAAAACGATGGGCCGTAAAAGCGTAGCAGACTGACAGTTGCACATTTTAGCTAATATTGTTTAGTGCGAATGTGAGTCTTTTTGTTACTTCAATCGATTTTGATGAAATTTTGTACAGAAATAGTTTGGCCCCGGGAAGAACATAGGCTACTTTGTTATCCCGAAATAATAAGGAGCTCCCGCAGATAAATAACTTATTATAAGCGGGCAGTCATTGCTCTATAATTTTGAGGTCCATCCCTGGGGAGCTCCCGAATAGGATGCAGACGTTTTAACTACTAGGTTTTTTTTATCCACTACAAGTTAGCTCTTGACTGCGATCTCACCTGATAGTAGTGATGCAGTCTAAGATGGTAGCGGGCTAACCTGTTAGAGGCATGGCAGTTACAGTTATATAACTTATATAATATTTAACCCATACTCAGTATACGTTATACCTACCGGAACACGTACTATTACCTATTCTGTGCCAGAACGCTCAATTGCTTGGCGGCACATCTTTGCTGGTAGGGTGGTAACTAGCCACGGCAGAAGCAAGACAGGCAAGACCAGGGAAAATTCAGAAATTATAAATTCCCAAATTGACCCTGCCGGGGACCGAACCCGGGACCTCCGCACGTTAAGATAACAGCGCTCAACACTGCGCCTGGGAGGTCGTCGTATCACCGCTTTACATGAGACTAACAGCCTTAAAGTCGAAACGACGCGCGACGCGACGAAAGGTAAGTACCAAATAGGGAAGTACTAAGTTACGCTACCAATGAAACTTTTTTGTAAGCTATAAAGGCTCGTGGCATCCTTACAAATGTGAAGTGTTTTGCAATTAAGAAAATTCAACAGGTGATTTCAACAGGTTACCCTATAAAAACAGGGGTTGCATCCCCTAGCTTTCAGTTTGACTCGGGATGCCGCACGGGACGAGCGTATCCGTTTTCCCGAAAAGTGTTCCATCCGCGAACGAGTTTCTTGTTTCATTTTAGTATTGAAGTATTTGGTTTGTGAATATTTTTGCTGGATTTTTGGTACGTATTTTTTTTATTATTTACTAGCTGATGTACGCGTGGAGTGCAATTTTTTTTTGTTCTGACTATTATATTTATATTTATCCAAAAATAAAAATAAAAACTCTCAGCGAAATTCACATTAAACAAACGCGCGAAGTTAAAATAGTCGTTAATTTTTCTGAATTTTTCCAATTTTCTGCACAGTTTTCCCAATTTTTCTTTCCATTAGAACCTTTTACAAAGTATTAGAATACTTTAAAAAAAAGATGTATTATGGAATATGTATTTATCTTAGTCGTTCTCGAGTTACGGCGTTACGGCGTGGCCAAGGGAAACAGGGATTCATTTTTAGTAAGTAGATTACTTACGATTTATTACAGTTGTTTTTCTGAATAAAATAAGCTCATCTTTGGGATTGATTTGAGTTTTGTGCAAAAAAATGTGGTAGGTTAGTGAGTGAGGATTTTAAATGTGGCATCATTGCATAGGGATTTTTAAAGCTCAATGAGGTTTCTTACAAAGTTTTGCCGAATTAAATACCGCTTCCGACTAACTTGCGCTAAAGCGGTTGTTTTCTCGACTCTAAACTCCCAGAACTACTCAAATTCAATCAAATTATTTCTAGACCGTTGTCACGTAATAATATCATCATCGGGGGCTACTAACTTACGAGTTACAATCGTCCTACTGAGTTACGCCTACAATAAGAAAATATTTTCCTGTTGTTTTACTCAATATACTTGTTTTTGGTGTTTTGACTTAGTGGTAGAATCGTAACATAATGTCATAAGTGAATCGAAAGTGACACAAGTAGTCTAACGTGAAATCAGTTATTTAATTACGAGGCGTGCTAAGTTTTCTACTAAAGATGTATTGATGCAATCTTAAAAGCAAGCACTAAAATTATACATCAATGTTTATTATGTAAGACGCGGTGATTGCATAGTGTTTCAGTCTGACGTTCTATGGTCGGGGGTTCGAATCTCGGGCACGCACCTCTGTCTTATTGTCTTGGTAGCTGATGCCCGCGACTTCGTCAGCGTGGATTGAGGTTTTTTGGTCTCCACGGGAACTCTTTAATTTTCCGGAATAAAAAATAGTCTATCTATGTGCCAAATTTCATCCAGATCCGATCAACCGTTCTGGCGTGATTGAGTAACAAACCAACAAATCCTTCCATCCAACAAAAATACATTTGGAAATGCAAGTGCTAAATTTGGATATTACGTGGGGGAGGTCTAGAAAAGCTTAACTTAAAATTGTCGAGCAAGATTTCCTAGAAATTGAGATGAAGACATGGTTGCTTTTTTAACTTTTTCAATATTTTTTATTTACTTGTTTTGTTTACTTTTTCCTAGTTGTTTATTTATCCGTCAGCGGACTGTATCTCATGAAACGTAATATTTTTTTATCCACTACTAGCTGTCCCGGCGAACTTCGTACCGCCTTAGTATGCAATATTAAATGTATATTTTTCAATATTTCTGAGAGATTTTCTTAATATTTTTTTCCGTAAGAACCTTCTCCTAATAATAACAAATACAACAAAAAAAGAATTAGTGAAATCGGTCCAGCCATTCACGCGTGATGCCGTGACCAAGGAAAACGGGTTTCATTTTTATATATATCCACTATAAGCTAGCCCTTGACTGTGATCTCGCCTGATGGTAAGTGATGATGCAGTCTAAGATGGTAGCGGGCTAACCTGTTAGGGGCATGGCAGTTATATTAAACCCATACCCCTTCGGTTTCCACACGGCATCGTACCGGAACGCTAAATCGCTTGGCGGCACGTCTTTTGCCGGTAGGGTGGTAACTAGCCACGGCCGAAGCCTCCCACCAGGCCAGACCAGGGAAAATTCAGAAATTATAAATTTCCAAATTGACCCTGCCGGGGATCGAACCCGGGACCTGCGCACGTTAAGGCAACAGCGCTACACACTGCGCCACGGAGGTCGTCAAATAGTCGTAATATGTAGACAGCTGAAATTTCCACAGAGTGTGTATTTCCATTACTGCTGTTACAACAAATCTCAAATCACATAATGGCAGGGGTTTTCTTGGGATAATAATGCGGTGGGTTCCTTCCGCATACGACTCTACTAAGAGTACTATTTCGACTCTTAGGTTTCTAACGATTAATATCAGATGTTATATAGGTAGTGATAATAACCAACTAATAACTAAAAAAAATATTGGATAGAATCAGGCGTTACTTTGCGGAAGTTCATGATTTAGCAAGAAAATATAAGGTCCCCCTTACAACAAACGTGATTTTCGAGCGCTAGTTTCTTTCACGAAGGCATTTAAAAAGTACACAGTGTTAAATCTTGTACGATGTTACGGAACCCTTCGTGTGCGAGTTCAACTCGCACTTGGCCGTTTTTATTTTAAACCAATCCGGAAATGATTTCTACACGACATCTAACCGTGATCATCTTGGCCGGCATATTATATACTAGGAATAATATTTCTTTTAAATCGAAAATATTATTTTGTAAAATTGGTGGACAGATATTTCACTTTATTTTAGTTTGTTGTATTAGTTAAATAGGAAACTGGGTATTTGACAACAAGTCAAATCAGCAACTTTTTTTCAAACCTCAAAACGCCCGCTCCATAGAAAAAATAAATACAGCCTTTAACTATTCCGTGGCCCGCTCAGTATATTGTGATGTTGTATGAAATACTGAACTGTGACATCATCAAAATTCGACGCACTTTTTACTTCTACCCATAGTTTACAATGATTTTCAAACATAAAACTAACAGGGGTCGTGGAAGTTACGACTTTTGGGAGATCCTATATTTAATAATCACTAAAAATTAATTTTATTTGAAATGTTGTCAAATCCTACTTAATTATTGATGTTCTAATAAGCTTTTGAATCACTGATTCGGATTGACAAACATCCATTTGAGGTTTTTTAGTTCCCACGGGAACTCTTTCATTTTCCGGGATAAAGATAGCCTATGTGCTATTCCAGACTATAATCTATCTCTGTGCCAAATTTCATCCAGATCTGTTCAGCCCTTATGACGTGATTGACATCCATCCATACATCCACACATCCAAACTTTCGCATTTATAATATTAGTATAAGAGTAAGATTCAAAATAATTGTTACAAGGATAATTATAAACATATTACTTAAGACATTAAATTATTTACCTCTTCGGCAGTTGCTCTTTTTTTAATAATAGGTAAATTACAATAATTTTCTACTAGTATCAACAATTAGGACCTAGCTACTGTCTCTGGAGCAAGTTAGATCGTCCATTATCATTAACATAATCTTCGACAGTATTATATTTATTTTATAAACGAATAAAACAAATTGGCTGAAAAATCTATGATGTAGTTTCCCTCCCAACCTTTATAATATAGAAAATCTACGCGTCAACGTCACTCACTTTCGATTGAAGTCAGTACTTATATAAGAAGGTTATGTTACGTTATGTTACAATTTTCCGAAATAACGTCGTTTGTTGTTGAAAGCAGGGAGTCGAATATTTGCTTTAGTTAACACTTTATGTAACCTATTACCTATCGACGAATATTTATTTCCATAAGGGTATCGGATTTGCATTTTGAACGATGGTATTATAATATCCTTATTCCTTAGATGTTTGACACAGTTTCATATTATGGCAGCCTTCCGCAGTAAATACTCAATTATATGGTCGGAACCATTGATGTAGAATTTTTTTAGTACCTAGTCGGAACTTTTATTTTATGGCTGTAAATTTTGTCATAAGTTACAGTTGTAAATAAGTTGCCAAATGAAATTAAAAATATAACAGTTTAGATTGTTTTAAATGTAGGCTTAAGAAGTTTACTTCCACATATAAAAAATAACATAAAAAAGCGTAAAAGATTATTTAGAACAAGTTGATAAAATAGGAATACTTTTATAAGACAGAAATGGCATTCTGACCCAGTGGGACCCAAAACGCAAACTCAAAAAAAACATTTGAGTCAATTGGGCCGGAATCACAAGTTCCGCTGAATTATTTCGCTTCGCGGAGAACAGAAGGGAATATACAAGAATACTGCCAACCTTTGTCTACCAGAGAGGCTCTGAAAGAAGAAGAAGGAATTTAAGGCTTATATAACCACGGAATGGAAAGCGCAAATCTAAATAGAGTGAAATTAAGAATACTTAAAACCTTTTTTGATTGAACTCTAGCATTTTTTGTCATTCACCTACTCCATAAATATTACACAAAATTTGAGACACTAATAATTATTTTTCAATACACTTGCTCGAAAAATGCACTTACAGAGGCAGTAAACAGGGCTTGTAAGTTAAATTTACTACCCTCATGCAGTAAATATTTCCCGCCCTCATGCAGTTTTTTTTAATTTTTGTAAGTCCACGTTACTTCTAAATAAAAAGTTTTCTTGCAAGAAGGGTCATAATGATTGACTTTGTATGTAGAAAACCTAAAAAATAATGACATTTAGATGTGAATTGATGAAATTAATTCATAAAATAAAAAAATATATTTAATATGATTAAATAAAATTGTTTTAGGTTTTATAAATCAAAAAAGTAAAGGCTGAATAGTTCAGGCTGTTACTGAGTTAAGAACTAGAACCTAGAGCCATGAAGCCAATTTTAATTAAAAACAAAGCAATTACAACAACGCGCCGTAGATACAATTCATACAAATCTTTAATTTGTGCGCGCTATTTTTAAAAGTTTCATTGAGTATTTCTTATAAATTATTAAATAATTTATGTGGTTTAAGTGATGTGGGATCATAAAACTAAATCAACAATTAGGTATTTTAGCTGTGAGAAAAAAATCGCGCTTGTAATAGCCGCCAAAAATCTCGACTAAGTATGGGCGTGAAAAGCCATTTTCTAGTGAGTACCTAGTACCTTCCTACTCGACTTTTATTTTCAAGTTTTCTCACAAATGTATTGAAAAATATCGTGTGATACACGGGCGTTAAGGTTTCTACATACTCGTGACGATGGTCAGCCCTCGACTGGCGTCATCGGGCTGACATTAGTCAACTCGTATGTAAAAACCTATTTACCGCCCTTATATCACAAACTACTAATGTTTCATTGTTGTATTTTAATTTTTTACTGATTGATTACTCATTAATAAAAAAAAAACTATAAATGACATCCGATATTCTATTCTATAACAAAATTCCACAACCTATTTTAAACTTGCCGTTACACAAGCTTAAGAAATCCATTAAAAGTAGGTATGCTTCTGAAAAAAGCTAAATAAGACAGCAATTTAATCGACAATCGTATTTAGTAGAAATATTATTCTAATAAAGTACTCTCTCTCTCTCTCTCTTTCTTTCTCTCTCTCTCACTCTCTACTATCATTATGCACATAATGATAGTAGTTTTCTTCTATCAAGGTATACTAGAGCCTGTATTAATAAACCGATATAAATTAAGAACGCGTTCTTAAGCATAGATTGACCGATACTTGAGAACCTGTTCTTAGCTGATGTCGGTTAATTAATCTGGGCCTAGGTCTATTAAAAATAATAATAGCATACTAAAGTATTTATTTGAGCTTTATATTTACCGGAAAATCCACAGTAAGTAAGTATATATTGGGGCTGATTCTGTAGTGCACAATCTCTAAACTAAACTAAAATTAGAGCATTACAAATATTGCTAACCCTTTCATAATACTCCCTACGGAAAGGGACAGAACTAGATTTAAAGCTGCCATTTTAGTTTAGTTTAGAGATTGTATTATACAGAATCAGACCCATTAACTTTGGTAAACATAAACATATCTTACATGTTTAATTTATATCTAAGCTAAGATGTTTTTAAATATAGCATAATATACTCACATTATAAACAAGGAACGGAAGCTTAATTTCGCTATAATCAGCCAAAGCATTGCTTTGAGGGATTATAACGAATTAAACTTCTTGTTCCTTGATTATTATGGACTTCCGCAAAGTACTTAACGCCTGCTTCTATCCAACATAATATTATTAATAAACAACTTCTCTACTTTATCGTCGAAGTAGAAGGGGTGTACTAAATGAATAAAGTAAAAGAACCCTTGTCTTTGTTTCAAACTGTCAAACACCGGTATTCCTAGATCTCGTTATCCCATATAATTCAATGCGAAGTTTCTTTCGTGAGTCACGACACGTACTGGTATCAAGGGACGCGTGTATCGACTATCGTTGAGGCAAATCAGGTTTAATATTATAAAGGATAGCTGTACTTTTGTTAACTATCACTAGGAAGGCTGATTCAGTGTTTAGTGGGTGTGGGGCTCTCCACTGATCTCAAAACTGCCAGTCTGCCTGCATGCGGCTGGGGAACTGATAACTTAACACCGCTCAAAAACGCGTAATGATTACCAAAAATGAACAATAACAAGGAAGGCTGATTCTTGTATAGAATTAAAGTATGCGCAGTACCTATGTAAACAGTATAAAAACTAAACTAAATAGCGTCTTCTGTAAATTAGACAAACTACGTCGCGTCATATGCGAAACATATTTCGTCGTGTCTCGTTAGTCTGTATAGCTGCTTAGAACGTCGGATAAAATGGAGATTTTGCTTTTGCCTCGCAGAGTTGAGGCGTTAAGTCCACCGTCTACGACATATTCATCAGATCTTCATGACATTAGCATGAAATCTACATAATAGTGTAACTTTTGTGAAGAAAAAAGTTTTTTTTTTAATCCACTACAAGCTAGCCCTTGACTGCGATCTCACCTGATGGTAAGTGATGATGCAGTCTAAGATGGTAGCGGGCTAACCTGTTAGGGGCATGGCAGTCAGGTATATTAAACATAGGTACCCCTTCGGTTTCTACACGGCATCGTACCGGAACGCTAAATCGCTTGGCGGCACGTTTTTGCCGGTAGGGTGGTAACTAGCCACGGCCGAAGCCTCCCACCAGACCAGACCAGGGAAAATTCAGAAATTATAAATTCCCAAATTGACCCTGCCGGGGATCGAACCCGGAACCTCCGCACGTTAAGGCAACAGCGCTACACACTGCGCCACGGAGGTCGTCAAAAATCAAAAAAATTGTCAAAATCAGTGCAGATTTGACCAAGTTATGGATTAAAATCGACCGAAATCTTCTGTAAAAACAAGTTTCTGCAAATAAATTACTTAAATTGAATTGAACTGAAATTTTTTATCCCCTATTCCGAACAAACAGTGATGTATTTCCGGATAAAAAGTGGCCTAGGATGAATCCAGAGTGTTAGCTTATAATAAGTGATTGAGCCAAGTCTGATTCAAATACATCCAGTAGTTTCGGCGTGATGCCCGAACAAACAGGCAGACAGACACGGTGATATTCAATGCACAGAAATCTTCCAGTTACAGTTTTGCTATAAGTATTGATAAAGATACCAAGCAATGGCTTGGACGGCCAAATTTCACCCCTCCTTTATTTATGGTTATTATACTCGTTACAGTAAATTTACGTAGGTCCTGTATAATTATAATAATATTGGGGTAGGTAAGTGTAAAACCATTAATATGGAGAACAGGGTCTCGAACTTTAGAGCAAGCTATTTACTTAAACTAAAACTATATCATGTAGGTGTGTAGGTACGTACTTGTACCTACCTATGCCAAGTTAGATTTGAAGAAGTTAGTATTTAATATAAAGGCGAATTTGTTATGAAAACACTGAACTAAACCTTATCCATAATAATATTACAAATGCGAAAGTGTGTCTGTCTGTCTGTCCGTCTGACTGTCTGCTACGCTTATATGGGCCATCTATTCAATCGATTTTGATGAAATTTGGTACAGGGATAGATTATATCCCGGGGAAGGACAGGCTACTTTTATCCCGGGAAATTCAAATTTAGATTCAAATTTAATCCACGCGGACGAAATAGCGGGCATCATCTAGTGAGGCTATTATATGACTAGCTGATGCCCGCGATATCGGCCGCGTGGAAGTTTTTTTACTCCTACTCCATAATTTGCCGGTTAAAGAGTCGGGAGAGAGAGTTATGTCGCTCTCAACTATGCCTATGCAAAAAATCACGTCGATCCGTTGCTCCGTTTCAGTGTAATTGAAGGACAAATCAACAAACAAACTCACTTTCGCATTTATAATATTAATATCAAAATCAAAGAGAAATGAACCAGATTCCGTGAACAATATTGGTGTGTACATAAATAAAAACGTACATTCGCGTGCACGGCAAAATTGAATAACGCCCGTGTGTCCAATAACCATAGCAGATTGAAACGCTTTGTGTGTGTGTGACTGGGTACTTATTTGAATTACTTTGTAGGACTTCTTTTTATTTTGTTGTTGGTTGGTCACTAGCCATGCCCGAAGCCTCCCACCAGACCAGACAAAAGAATTTGACGATTCTGAAATTATAAATTCAAAATTTACCCTGCCGAGAATCAAACTCGGGAGCTCCCACTATACGACCACAGCGCTCACCACTGAGCCAGGGATGTCGTCATAAAACTCCACTTCATGAAACTCGTATAATTTTAACTTAAACTAAGGCATTTAACTTACTCGTAACATGAATACCTAACTATTACTTTTATCGTCCGAAAAATACTAAGAAGCAACGACCTCAATTTACATAGACGGGCCCTGTCAAACAAAGAATGTGGGCGTATTTTTAGCAACGCCATCAACGCCATCTAGCCTGAAAAGCGGGAAAAGCTTGCAACATCTTGAATGAAAGCTTGAAAACGTATGACTCGGTCATAGATAATATAGGTCATAGCCGTAAGGTCAGTTAGTAAAAAAAAAATCATACAGTTTGCCGCGGAAATTAAATGATTGCGTAATGGATAAAAATATTAAATAGGAAGATTAAATAACGTTTATTTGGAAATGTATAATTGTGAATTGAAACACTTACCTTAAAATTAAAATTATCCAGTGCCAAACTAATTAAACTTTAGATGTTAACTTAATAATAACAAATTATCTGCACGACGAGCGATCGTGACAGCGCTACGACGGGAACAAAGACAGGTGCGGAACGTGTTCAGCAACTCGGACGCCCGGCGTTTTTCTATGAAAGGGCCCATCTCGTGCCTACATATATATCGATGCTAAGAAGCTTATAAAACTTTGTTTTAAAATTGGAAATAATTTAAAGTAAGAATTTCAAAAGGTTTTCGCAGGGCAAACAAGGTTAAGTAATTATGTAAAATATCTTCTTAAAGTTCAAAATAGATACGAGTACATACTTGTATCTAGTTGGAATCTCGACATAATAGTGCGTTCCGCTACTTTACCTTTTGTATGTACGCTATCTCTTATCTTTCATTTACTTTACTAGGTAGTTACTACCCTACCGGAAACCGCTATACGATAGGTACGCTCCGATAAGAAGACATGGGGAAATCTTTGGTCTTTGGATTTAATCACTGGGTTATTTTCTTTTACTATTCAAAATAGAAGAAAAAACGTGTTAAGGGCTAGACTCATTACAGCGGTAGAGTATATATAGTAGAAGTTATAAATTATTAAACTGCGATAATATATCTATTTAAAGTTTTGCACGTTTCCATTTTAGACTACTTAACTCAAACTAGCACACTCAAATTCTACTAATATCCATACTTCCATACTAATATTATAAATGCAAAAGTGTGTCTGTCTGTCTGTCTGTCTTCTACGCTTTCCCGGCCCATCTGTTCAACCGATTTTGCTGAAATTTGGTACCGGGATAGGTTGTATCCCGGGGAAGGAAATAGGATACTTTTTATCCCGGAAAATTAAAGAATTCCCGCGGGAATCAAAAAACATTAATCCACGCGAACGAAGTCGCGGGTATCATCTAGTTATAAAATATGTGAAAGTCTGGATGTTTGTAAGTTTGTATATTTGTTACTCCTATACGCCTATTTTTAGTGGTCCGCGCATCCAAGCAAAATACTAGTTATAAGTCTAGTCTAGACATAGTTACCTGTGTCACCTTCTAAATTAGCTGGTTTTTGGAATCTCCGAGCTATAATTACTGCAACCGAATGAAAATTGAAGAATCGAAGCTAAATAAATCCATAAGTGTCCATTGCATCAATTTATGGAATGCATATTTCATTTTCCATACCAATTCTAGGTAAACAATGGAAAGCGAAAAGTTGTTGATGTTATGATGGAGTTGATGGAAGTTTATGTAAAGGAGAACACAACTACTACACAACTACAGGAGAATTAAAACCAAAGTCTCTCAACTACTTAACAATCGTAGAAAACTTTAGTTGTGCGACCTCAATAATAGGGGGTTATTTTTGAGTCGGTAAATTAATTAGACTGATATAATTAATCCATACTTTTCCATATAAGTATATATTAAGTATAAACTAGATTATGCCCGCGAATTCGTCTGCGTGGATTAAGTTTTTTAATTCCTGTGAGAACTCCTTCATTTTGCCTAGCCTATGTCCTTCCCCAGGATACAACCTATCTCTGCACCTTATCAAAATCGGTTGAAAATATGGGCCGTTAAAGAGTAGGTTGTGTTTCAGTCACTCAAGATCAAGAACCCTTTTATAGTTATTGATTTTATACCTACTGGGTATTTTTTATCCCGAAAAATAAAGGTTCCTTCGGGAAAGGGGATGAATGTTTTACTTCATAACCATTATGGGTTTAATATGATATTCGACTGAATTACAGGTTAGCCCACTACCATCTTATGACTGCGTCATCACTTAATGCTAACTTGCATTCTAGCTTGTAGTGGTTTAAAAATCAGACTCGGCCCTACTCCAATAAATCAATATGTATGCACAGAGGGCATACTACCATCGCTAAATGCAGTATTGTTTTAAAATGTCAGGTTTCTATAACGAACCTTGACGTCGCTAAAATAAGTAAACAATAAGGATAAACAAATATTAAAACAATACTACTTTAAGCGACAGTAGTAGGTATACGCCCCCTGGTCCTAAGGTAAGGAGTTTGTAAACATTCGGAGTAAATAAAATTCGACTCTTTCGACTTTTCCCCGAGAAACTGTTGTGTAACGCGAGTAGGGTAACTTTGAAAAATTTAAGAGTCCTGAGAAAAAATATGATTTTCATAAAAAAGTTCTGAGATTTTATACATTCACTGGCTGGCGCCCGCGTCTTCGGCTGCGTGCAATAAGTTTTTTAATTCCCACGTGAACGCCTTAATTTTCCGGGATAAAAAATAGTCTAGGTTATTCTCCAGGTCCTCAAATATACCTATTTTAAAAAATCACATCAATCCGTTGATCTGTTGCGGCGTGATTGAAGGACAAACAATCACACTTTCGCTTTTATAATATTGTAAGTAATTAGTATATAAGTAAGCATGATTCACGCCACGCGAACTCGGTAAATTAAGTAGACTAATATATTTTTTAAATAATACGAGTATGTTAACTAACCTAATGTTTTGTGAAATTTTAAATTATCTAAAGATTATGGTTTTACTTATTTATGTTGATTACAGTATGAATAATCTACTGTAGTGTAGCGTAGTTTTACAATAAAAACTTAAAAATCCAAGAGAGTTCCAAAATCCTGTAAATCTCAGGACAAATCCTGAGATATGGTAACCCTAAACGCGGGTCTCGTTTGGAGTTTTGGACCTCTCAACAGCTTTTAATTTGGAGCGAACTCGTTCTAGTTTTCTACCATTGTTTCCAAATCGACTACGAAATTCAATTCACGTTTGGAACTATTTTTTGCCTGATTACGAAGAAACAATGTGAACACAGTGGCCTTAGCACGAGCTTTTTTATCTCGACAACGTTGATTTCGAATATTGAATAGTTAGATACATAATATTGCTGGTCAATTACGGAAAATCTACAGCTATGCTATATTTATGAAAAACTAGACGATGGCCGCGACTTCGTGCGCGTGGATCGATGTTTTTTTATTTCCCGTGGGAACATTTCAATTTTATCCCTTAAATATTACGATACAAGCCTATCCCTTAAATAATACGATAAAGTATATAAAAATATCCCTAATAGATTTTATTTTGCTTGTAGTAGAACCAAAAACATATATTTTTTTAATCGAAACCCGTCTAAATAAACCGACATTAGTTAAGAAAATTATCTAAAGTATCGACTAATCTATTCTTGGCCTTATAAGTACCGATACTTGATAACGTGTTCTTAGCTGATGACGGCTTATCATAACGGGCCCTTTTAAGGCTGCCTTTTCACTAGGGGGATTACTACCATCACTTTTAAATAAATAAATAAAATCTTTATTTGCAAAATTACAAGGTTCAAAATTATAATTTGGCCTCTTTTAGGTGTATTTTTTCAAAATGACAGCTTTATGTCACTTACCTTGACGTCCCTAAAATAAGGATTGTAATTCTATAACACGAACGTCAACAATATTAAAATAGTACGGCTTTAGAAGTTTAGATGACGGTAGTATGCCCCCGGAGCTGTGCTACGTTTCTAGCCTATGGATAATGTGCTAAACTAAAATAACAGTTCTAAATGTAGTGCTGCCCCTTACCGCAGGGAATATTATGACAGGGTTAACAATATAAATAGAGTAAACAAAAATATGAAAGAATCATTAAAATATCTCAACAAATGAAAAAATTATGGAACATTAAAGTTGCGCTTGCATTAAGGTCGTTTAACGTCACACGATCTTAACTATCGACTTTATAAAGCCGAATAAAAGAAAGAAATGTACTTAAACTTAACGTGACTTAATTAAACCCATACCCCTATTCGGTTTCTACACGGCATCGTACCGGAACGCTAAATCGCTTGGCGGCAAGTCTTTTGCCGGTAGGGTGGTAACTATCCACGGCCGAAGCCTCCCACCAGGCATCGCTAGATGTTAGATCAAGCGATCCTATTAGTGGGTTTGACACACAACCGTAGCTCAGCAACGTAGCTCATCTCTGGTGGATACACACCCTAATTCAATCAGTCTAGGTTCACGTCCCTTGATACATATTGTCGTGACATTGAATTAAATGGTATAATGAGGCTTTTAGAATTACCCATGTTTGAAACACTAAACCAAATTAAACTAAATCGTTTGATCTGCTAAATCCGTTCGTAAGCTGGGGCGCCCCCATGATGGATACTTGTTAGGTCATAGTTCTCAGTAACAATATTTTTGTGTACAAAATACTACGAACCCTCAGGCCAGACACAAATCTAGCGAAACACGAATAAAGATGGAATTGTATCTATAATAATATCAACTTTTCGGTTTTCTACAAAAAGCCATATCTTGACTTTGTGCGCGTGGATTCAATACTCAATTTATTTATTCCATGTATTATGCTTATATGCTTATGTTACGCCAGGTTTTGACTTAACCTCCAGTTCGGAAATCAATTTTACTGAGAAGAAACGACAAGAACCTCAGCAGTTATTCAAGTTTTTCAGGTTTTTAAATTCCCTTGGGAAATCTTAAAATATTTTTAGGTCCAAATTGTCTATGCTGTTCATTGTAGTATGCAAGCAAACAGATACATTACGCTTTTGAATTTTTAAAGTCCAATAATGCTCGTAACTTCATCGGTAATGAGGCCTTATAGAATTACCCATGTTTGAGACACTAATAATACTAAATCGTTTGATTTGCTAAATATATTCGTACTCAGGGACGTACCTTAGGAAATTTAGGTTAAGTTAGGTCATACTAGTTCCCATTATGTCCCGTGTAAAATATACTATCTATATACCTACTGCGGAGCCTTAAGCTTCAAGCGGGCTTCCCACTGCAAAAGGATCATAAGCGGAAAATGGCTAAAGCGGACCAGACTTTCTCTGCGTCTGATATATATTTTGACATTTTCACTAACAAAGAGATTTGACTCTTTTTGAACTCTTTTTGCTCACTCAATCAGTCAGTCCCTTCTCTTTGTTAGTGAGTGTTTGTATGCATTTTGCTTCTGCGAGTTAAACAGAGTATTTGTGCGACCAAAGTGCCACATTAGGGCTAAAGATGCGAATTGTTAGTATACGATAGAGAAACGAGTTACGCGAAAAGACCGCCTGTCTTCCATAAAAAAAAGTTTTTATCTTGATTTCGTCCACGTGGATTTTAGATTTTAAAATCCGCTAAGATATCTTAGATTTTCCGTTTTTCCAAAGTTAAAACATCCGACCGTACTCAGGGGCGTACCCTTGGATACTTGTTAGGTCATAGTTCCCAGTATGTTCAGTGTGAAATATACCACGACTCCTTGGGCTAGAGATTTATTTAGCGAAACACGAATGGATTTGCTAAGCGCAGTGAGTATGATCATTATTTTGCTTTTCTACTAGAATCAGTTTAATAGCAACTCTACTTTATCTTATTATGTGCTTTAAAGTCCAGTCATTTGGTGCTCAAAATGGGGGGGTTACCTGGAAATTTTCTCGGGAGTTTTAAAAATTGATGTATTTTATAGATTTCGATGTGCTCTTTAAACATTTTCACTTTGCCACCTGGTATTTTTGCTGCTCGCGCCGCCATATCGGAAAAATGGCAGCCAAAAACAGTTTTTTGCCAATAACTCCTTTCGGACTAATTCTACGATGAAAAGAGATAAGTAATAAATGAAACTAAAGAAAATTTCCTACAATTTATGTGGTAACGTTTTTTGAAGAAACTGCCAAATGACTAATAATAGTGAATGCTGAGACAGCAAAATGGTAGATATAAAAAAAATTGTAGGGTATTTATTAGTTGTTTTTTGTTTTGCCTTTTTTTTAATTCCACTACAAGTTAACTCTTCACTGTGATCACCTGATGTTAAGTGATGATGCAGTCTAGGGTGGCAGTGCGCTATAATACATAATATAACTTGTTAGAGGTACGGCAGTCATATTAAAATAGGGGTATGCCCCTATCGGTTTTTACACGACATGATACCTGAACGCTAATTCGCTTGGCGATACTTTTATGCCGGTAGGGCGGCAAACTGGTAACTAGCCACAGCCGAAGCCTCGCACCAGACCAGACCTAACAGACCAGACCAGAACAAATTCAGAAATTATAAATTCCCAAATTGATCCTACCGGGAATCGAACCCGGGAAGTTCCTCTATAAGACCACAGCGCTCACCACTATACCAGGGAGGTTACCTTGAGGCATTATTCAAGGCATTATATTTTATCTAAAAACGTTAAATTATATATTCTCATTGATTTTCAGCTTTCACAAGGCAGACTAGCACAATTATTTTATCAGGATTTCAGCCGTGGTACCTATTTAAAAGGTTTTTCAGATCCCGCGAGAACTTAAATTTTTAAGGATAATATCTAGGTTAAATTTCGTCAAAGTTGATAAAATGAATGGGTCGTGAAAAGGTACTTGCCTGACATAACTATCACATGCATGATAGGTACTTAGATGATGCCCGATAATATATCTATATCTATATATATAAAAATGAAACCCGTTTTCCTTGGTCACGGCATCACGCGTGAATGGCTGGACCGATTTCACTAATTCTTTTTTTGTTGTATTTGTTATTATTAGGAGAAGGTTCTTACGGAAAAAAATATTAAGAAAATCTCTCAGAAATATTGAAAAATATACATTTAATTTTGCATACTAAGGCGGTACGAAGTTCGCCGGGTCAGCTAGTATGATATATTTAGACTTGAAAAAATAGATTTTTTGAGACAAAAAGTTAACAAACGCTTTCACATTTATAATATTAAGTGTGGAATTAGATACAGTAATTCTATTTATTTTACAGCGATCTACTCTTCATACTAATATGCATACTAATATTATAAATGTGAAAGTGTGTCTGTCTGTCTGCTACGCTTTCACGGCTCATCTGTTCAACCGATTTTGATGAAATTTGGTACAGGGATAGGTTTTTCATCGCGGAAAAATGAAGAGTTCCCGCGGGAATCAAAAAAAACTTAATCCATGCGAACGAAGTCGCGGGCATCATCTAGTAAGGTATAAATTGTCAGCCTTGCGTATAAAATTGAATTGAATTTTTAGAAAAGATAAAAGATTGTTTATTTATTTATTGATGAAGGTTTAATTAAACTGATATTTGACTCATTATTTCTGTATTTCACTCAGTCAAATATATTTAAATGCAATTTATTATTGCCCACTTCTAGAATTATGCTTACAAATTGGAAAACTGTGTCTGACTGTCTGAAACGCATTCCCCGCCCATGTTTACAACCGATTTTGAACCAAAATCTTTACCAAATATTATCAAAATATATAGGTTGCACCCTCGGGAAGGACACGGATCTGGGATAATTGAAGAGTTCCCGCGGGGAACGAAAAACCTTAATCCACGCGGACGAAGTCACTGGCATCGTCTAGTTTTCGATCATTTTATTAATTTCTTATGCTAAATTAATTATTTTTCAACACACTTGCTCATAAAGTGGCTCTAATTTCACCGCAATTGGGCACATAATGACCCCTATAATCAAACTGTGACTTTTTCATTGCTATTATTCACAAGTGAGTTATAGAGTTTTTTTTTATTGGTTGTTGCTTTGTTTTCAAAAAAGTTTCGATACTAAAAAGGTCGTGTTCAATAGTACAAATAAAATAATGTACTTTTTGCTTGCTCATTTCATGCAACTTCGTATTTAAATTATAGTTAATTTTAACTTGTAAGTACGTGTTTAATAAATAAAACTTTCACTCAAATATAACTTTTGTTTTTTCTGTAATAAAGAAAACTTGAAATTCCCCATTTTGTAATGGCTAAAACGCTATTCGCGAAAAGCAAAAAAAAAAGAAACCTCATTCTTTTAGTCTATGGCCGATCGCCATTGTAAGATGCGCGCGCATAGGAAAACTGATTAATTATTCCCGCCATTGCGAAAAATTTTTCACAACTCGTTTTCACTGTTGAAATTACAGTTATTTAGTAATTAAAATGTCAACAAGTACTAATTATGAAGAAAATTGTACACCGCCCGATATAAGATGTGAAGCCCTTAACGTTATGGAAAGTTTACTACCTGAAAACTCCAAGGAAAAATATCTATTAGCGTACCAAAATTTCATACAATGGCAAAACAACAAGAATACGCAGTCTTTTTCAGAAAATGTGTTCATGGCGTACTTTAAAGAATTATCTTCTAAGTACAAATCTAGCTCTTTGTGGTGTATATACTCCATGTTAAAAAGTACAGTCCGAACAAAGAATGGAGTGGACTTAAAAACATACTCTAATTTATCAGCTTATCTAAAGAGACTATCCCATGGATTTAGAAGCAAGAAATCAAAGGTTTTATCGTCTGACGATATTGAAAAATTTTTAAAAGATGCTCCAGATAACCAATATCTGGCTACAAAGGTTAGTTAAAATAATTTTAAATATCTACGCGACTTCAGCCTGTGTTGTGTGTTGAACTCAATTATTGTCTCTTTTTTTCCAGGTTGCTTTGATATTTGGTGTAACTGGTGCTTGTAGGATACAAGAATTAACAAATATAACTCTAAAAGACGTAGAGAACCATGGCCAGATGCTTTTAGTGAAGATATTTATTTATTTTTATTTATACATTCTGTACCAGTAACTTAAAAATAAAACATAAACATTGAAAGGACATGCACAAGGACAACTTATCTCTTGAAGAGATTTCTTCCAGATGCCCCAGATACCTATCACGAAAAATAAAATACCGAGGTCGTTCACTATACACGGTCCATTCTATGAAATTGTTAAGAAGTATGAAAGTTTGCGTTCACCAAAAGCAAAAAAATGACCGTTTCTTTCTAAATTACCAGAATGGTAAATGTACCTGTCAGCCTATAGGTATAAACAAATTTGGTTCTATGCCTAAAGAAATCGCTAAGTTTTTAGGTTTAGCAGATGCTGAGAGCTATACTGGACATAGTTTCAGAAGAACTTCAGCCACTTTGCTGGCTAATTCAGGAGCTGATATAATGACCTTGAAGCGTCATGGTGGGTGGCGATCTAGCAATTTAGCAGAATCATACGTAGAAGATTCCATACTAAACAAGAAGGAAATTTGTGCAAATTCACAAAAAGAATTAGACTTGATTCTGAGGCGCGTCCTACTGGCGAAACACCAAGTACATCCAATGATTGGATTTCACCTACCTACACAAATAATGAACCATCTCAAATAACAATAGAACATGAAAGTATTTCAGTAAATAATCTATCTGATGAGACCACTATGCCATCAAAAACAGTTAATTATAATTTTACTAACTGCACATTTACTAATTGTTTCTCTAAATAAACTTTTTATCTACTAAATAAAACTATTTATTAGTATTATTTTCTTCACAAGTGTGTTGAAAAACGTCGTATGATACACGTGTGTATTGATGATTACCGTCCTCGGCTATCTTAAGACCCTCACCTGACGGCTCGGGTCTCAATGGCGCCTCAGTGGTAATCACCAACATTACTCACTTGTACCATAATGTACTATTATCATTTATGCTTAGCCATTTCTTTCGTCTTTTATGCTAATTTCTCCTCCCTTGGGCTAGGTTAATGGTAATTGGTAATTTTCGTCACCAGCTAACAATATTAAATGACATTTTATAATAAAAAAGTTTGTAAAAGTACCTAATACAATTAGTAGTATAGTTTGTACTAGAAATTTCATTACGGTTAAAGACGGTGACAAGTGATAAGCGGTCCAGTCATCAACACTTGCGAGCTCACTATTAAGCACGAGTTTTCTCTCAGAATCAAAAACGTTTGGCCATAGTCCATCATGCTGCAAAAGTGCGGATTGGCAGACTTCACATACCTGAAAGAACATTATAAATAAACATTATAACCATGCAGGTTTGCTCAAAATGTTGTTTTCCTTCACCGTTGTGATATTTATTTTCTTAAAACGCAAATATGAGTAACTCCGAAAAGTTTTTGTTTATAGAAAATATTCTTCCAGTGAGTAAAAATTTTTCCCTTCTAAGCATTTTTTAAGTTTAAGCGAAAAATATTTTAAGTTTCCATCCGAAATAAAAACATTATTTCGGATGGAAATTTATTAAATATTTTTATTGCCATAGCATTTTACAGTTGTTACGATTAAAAAATTCTTTCCAAAAAACCGACTTCCAACGCCACTGTCACCACTGTCGTTTTTTGGAAATAATGTTTATTTTTAACTTTTTAGTGTCAGGATTAAGGATTTGGAGTCAGAATTTTTTATGAGACCACCTCGAGAGCTTCCTCTAACGACTGAAAAAAACATTTTTCAAATCGGCTTAGAAACTACGGAGATATGCGGTAACATACATTAAAAAAATATATATGCGCCGAATTGAGAACCTCCTCCTTTTTTGGAAGTCGGTTAAAAAGTGTTGTTTGAGGGTGCGTCGTAAGAACTAGTTTGTCTGGGTTTCTCATTGATCGTGTCTGCTGTGAAGGGGTGCATAATCATTTTGACAAATTTGGAAATTTCTAAAAATTACATGCACGGAAGCGGCAGAACCTTACACTTTATAAACGCTGGCTTACACGTCGTATCATATGGTGCGATGCCTAGGATGGCTCTGAGACATTTTTTTACAAGTTAGTCGTTCACTGCGATCTCACCTGTTGGTAAGTGATGATGCAATCTAAAATGGTAGCGGGCTAACCTGTTAGGGGCATGGCATACCCCTATTCGGTTTCTACACATCATCGTACCGGAACGTCTTTGCAGGTAGAGTGGTAACAACGCTTAATCGCTTAGCGGCACGTCTTTGCCGGTAGGGTGGTAACTAGCCAAATCCGAAGCTCCCACCAGGCTAGACCCAGGGAAAACTCAGCAATTTTGAATTTCCGAATTGACCCTGCCAGGTTTTGAACCCGGGACCCCCGCACGTTAAGACACCACCGCTCAACATTGCGCCACGGAGGTCGTCAAGTTGTTAAGTTAAGGAGGAAGTTGGAGGTGCGTGCCCGAGGATCGAACTCCAACTACCCAAATAGGAGGCCGGGTGTCTAAACCGCTAGGCTATAGCGCTACTGAATTACTATTTAAATGTTATGATCCGCTATAAACGGGCATCAAAGCCAAACTTCCCTTTTGGAACCTCCAAATGGATGTAATTTATTAGATAGTTACCAGCACTTGTTACTTGCTAGCGAGTGGCAGCCGCTTAATACTTGACTAGCTTTTCGCGCAACTTCGCCTGCGAGGATTTAGTTTTTTATATTTCTGAGGTAAATCTTCCTGGATATAAAAAAATTTCAAAAATAAAATAAAAACCGACTTCAAAAACCACAAACACTCAAAAGTAAAAAATAATTTAATTTATTATGTATACAAGAGTTAATGTAGTTCTATAATAACATTTTTTGGAGTCGGTACCAATTAGCCGTCTACCTACTCTTCATTATTGTTGACGTGACTCCACATTGGCACCGACTCCAAAAAATGTTATTATAGAACTACATTAACTCTTGTATACATAATAAATTAAATAATTTTTTACTTTTTAGTGTTTGTGGTTTTTGTTTTTTTTTTGAAAATTTTTTATTTCACAATTTTATTGGCTCCACTATTTTAAAATACAGGGTGTAACCAGAACGCTAGTAAAAACTTAGCGTTATTAAGAATAACGTCGTTTAATCGTTACTCGTCGACTTGTCTAACTTAGACAAGTCAAGTAGGTACAAAGTCCTTTCATATGATACCCTACTTGGTATAGTTATCCTACTTTGAAATTTCAAACCCCTGATTTTCCCCACTTTTTTAATTAAACTAAAAATATTTTTTTTTTTTTTGATTTTCATGATATTGGGCCACTATTATATACAACTATTCCAAATTTCACGTCAATAGCTTTAATAGTTACTGAAATAATCGACTGTGACAGACGGACGGAGAAAGTCGCACTATAAGGGTTCCATTTTTACCATTTGGGTACGGAACCCTAAAAAAAAAAAGATATGCTATGCATGGTTAAAACATACTGTTTACAAAACTATCACACTGATCGCGAGCAATTTACTCTTATCCATTGAGGAGTTCCGTTCTCCATCTCCGGAGATATTCATCAGATCTTCACTAAATTAAAATGGGACCACCTCTGAAGTATGACCTACCAAACAAAAAAAGAATTATCAAAATCGGTTCATAATTCCCGCGGGAACTCTTTAATTTTCCGGCATAAAAAGTAGCATATGTCCTTCCCCGGGTAGGTAACAACTTACCTCTTACCAAATTTCATCAAATTCACCTAATTACCTACTATATAAATCATGCCCAGGACGAGGTTTCGTCTTTGCCCTTGCCCGGGATGCCACCTAGCTTTGACCTAAATCTTGTCATCGGTTAAACAGATGGGCCGTTAAAGCGTAGCAGGCAGACAAACAGACACGCTTTCGCATTTATATTAATATTATATTAATATAATCAAGGATAAATGGAATGCCCTTCCGGCTTCCGCTTTCCCCTCCGCTTTTAATACTGATTGACCGAGCGAAGCGAAGGTCTCTGAGTCTACTTGGGTGAATTAGCACTTGTCCGTCCGTCCGTCCGTCCGTCTGTCAGAGCATTATAACTTCTGAATTACTGAACTCAATTACTTCAGCTTTAGATATAATATGTAAACCAATGGCCTCCCGCCGAATATGGCTTAAAAAATAATAAAAATCTTTATTTCAGGGGGGCTCTCATAGAAGCGAATGCGAAGTAAAATATTTTTTATGAAGTTACATAAGGCTGCAGTATATCATTTTAAAGATAACTAGAAATAGAGTCCAAAAATTTTTTTTTTAATTTTTCCCCCAAAATTGACGAAATGGGCTTTCAAAGTGGAGATTTTCTAACGTCCAAAGATGACCTCTGAACTCTAAATTTTCTGAAAGGATGAGCCTGAAACTTGATCAATTATTTCAATTATATCCTGTACTTGAACAACAAATATTAAAATTAGATAAATATTGTAAGGAAACGGAATTATTTAATTTTTAATGAGCTTCAGTATTTTTAACAGAACTTCACATTTATGTCAATAGATGGCGCCGCGAGGTCTCAGTTCGGGGCGAACCACTAGTATCTTTAAATCGAGACTGGAAAAGCATGATCTAGGCAAGCACGAGCCATCTTAGGCTGCAACAAGAATTGACAACAAGTTTGATTGCACCCAAGCGCTAGTTAAAGTTAGCTAGTTAGTTAGTTAGTTACTAATTTAAAAATATTCCTCCAAGGTAAGAGTGATTACGCATCACCACTACATCCAAACACTACATACATACGTCAAACTGCTGTGCACAGGCCTCCACTCTCATATTAGAGAGGGAATTAGAGCTTAGACCCACCACGCTGCTTCAATGCGGCGGCTTGGAGGTCGGGTGGTGGGCTTTAACGGTATCATGTTAGTGATAATAACCGGGACCGACGGCTTAACGTGCTCTCCGAGGCACGGGGGTAAGATACCGAGTACTAGTATCCGGGACCTGACCCGGGACTCGACCCGGGACCTCGTCGGCTGCAGTCGAAGATGCTATAAACACTAGACCAACGAGGCAGTTGATTAGGCATATTAGAAGACAATATGGCTAAGGCTAAGGCTACCTAGACCTCATAATTGAAGTTTAGAGGGCATGATTTACGTCAAGTGCAATTCTACCTTGTATTAGAAGAAAGTTAAAAACCGGCCAAGTGCGAGTCGGACTCGCGCACCGAGGGATCCGTACAAACCTGTAGGTATATAAGTAAAAGTTATGGTATTTTTATTGCTAAATGAAATCCATAACATTAGTAAGTTTAAAATTATTAAAAATATTTTTATTATAATATGATGTAACTAAAAATTTATGCTTTTCGTAAATTTTCCTTTATCTGTACTATAAGACGTTGCTTCGTACCAAATTTCAAGATTCTGAGTTCACGGGAAGTACCTTGTAGGTTTTGATTCCCTTGCGAGTGTCGAAAATTTGCAGCATAAACGGCTGTATCTTTTGATTGCGTTGGCTTAGAAGTTTGATTCACAGCTCCAAGGGACAATAGACCTGATTATTTGATATGAATTTCAGCTTGATACCTCCATGCGTTCCTGAGAAAAAGGGTCTTGACACACAGACGGACGGACAACAAAGTGATCCTATAAGGGTTCCTAAAAAGCAGGCTGGTGAGCAGTGTAAGCTGATCAAAATAAATGGTCAGTACCTACTTCAAGTTTAATTGAAAAACTGTAGCGCAAATATTAGTCTCTTGTAAACTAGGTCAGACCACGATGCTTTGTCGGTTTAACTTTATATAGCAAAAATGGATGGATTATTTATTGGTTAGAAGGAGGCGTTCCTTTGCGGAAATCCATGACAATGAAAAAACTAGAAGTTTAATTCTCTATAATCCGCCACAGTAGGATGTAAATTGTAGTACAGTGCGTATCTTGCACTTGCAGCCCGCGATATTCACCACACCACAAAAATCTTCAGGAGATGTTGACTCTACAATGCACGATTGTAAAAGATTTATTACTTTGGATTGTAAAAATCAATTATTTACTCAATTTAGGTACACTGTAGGTGTACCTACAGTGTACCTAAATTGAGTAAATTGAGCATATTGACGTCCTGCATTACTTACATAATATAAAACAATTAACAAACATTTAAAAATGACAGTCGTGCATTGTAAAGTCAACAGTCTCCTGAAGGTGCTCCGATATCGGAGTGAAACGTACGTTGAGAGTATTTTGGAAGATTTGTGTGGTCATGTGGTGTGGTGTATATCGCGGGCTGCAAGTGCAAGATAGACTGTACCACATAGATTTACCTACTGTGGCGGATTATAGCGAATTAAACTTCTAGTTTTTTCATTAAATTATGGATTATTATTACAGATGTAAGAGAGTTAGGCCGTTTGACCACCGCTACCGTCACCGGGACGTCTCCGAGAACGCGATGACGGCGCCGAAATAGCGGTAATGTACTAAACCCTATCATAGGTACTAAAATTCTACATCAATGCCTGTCAGTCAATTAGTCCGATGAAACTTGTAGCAGAAAATGAGAGTTAGATATTTTTTCGAAGTGTACTTGGGATAAACTCTGTAGAAAGAATCAAGCCACCTAGAAAAACCAATACCGTTCTAATTTTATGTTGGTTTTTTTTTAGGTTTCAGTTATGATTTTTATTCCATTGCGAAAATTCTACAAGAAAAACTCGTTAAATTTTTATAAAATTATCAAAATTTCCTTACTTCTTACGGCAAAGTAAAGTCTGCCCACATAGTCCAATATTATTTTGTTCGCGCTAATTTTAGAAACCGTAGATTTTCATACTATTTTCACGAATGAATAGGTTTTAACTAATGTTCGTGAAGTTTCAAGTGTTTGATTTATAAAAAAACTAGATGATGCCCGCGACTTTGTCCGCGTGAAATAAGTTTATTTTAATTCCCGCGTGAACTCCTCAATTTTCTGGGATAACAAGTAGCCCATGTCCTTCCCCGGGATACAACCTATCTCTATACCAAATTTCATCAACATCGGTTTAGAAGATGGGCCGTGAAACCGTAGCAAACAGACAGATAGACATACTTTCGCATTTATAATATTAGTACGGAAGTATGGATTGTTTTTTTTTTTTAACCACTACAAGTTAGCCCTTGACTGCGATCTCACCTGATGATAAATGATGATGCAGTCTAAAATGGTAGCGGGCTAACCTGTTGGCATGGCAGTTATATTAAACCCCTATTCGGTTTCTACGCGGCATCGTACCGGAACGCTAAATCGCTTGTGCCGCCAAGCGATTTAGCGTTCCGGTAGGGTGGTAACTAGCCACGGCCGAAGCCTCCCAGGCCAGACCAGGGAAAATCTGAAATTATAAATTCCCAAATTGAGCCTGCCGGGGATCGAACCCGGGACCTCCGCACGTGAAGACAACAGCGCTACACACTGCGGTACGGAGGTAGTCAAAAATAGTTATGGTTTAGTCATAGATAAGAAAGTAAATAAAGGCTTAATAAACCATGGGGCATGGCACGGATACCTATGGATACATAAATATGGATTTTATGGTGCAAGAATATTTTCTCTATTGTAATTAATTATCCATGGAGAAAACAGATGAATATGTTATGTTTGTATTGAGAAACCGCCGTGCCATTTCATCTTAAAACTCTAATTTTCTAGGGTCTAAAGAATTCTTATTTTCCACGTATCAAGCGAGCAAAGGCAGGATAGCTCAAATGACATTTAGCGCCACCATTTTGTAAAAATAGGTACCTATTCTAATTTTACCCCATCGATGAACATCAGTAAGCAATTATCGGAAATTGACTGTGATCGGTAATTGGATTCGAGTTTCCCGCCGACTTGCCTATTTGTGAGATTACTAGAATTTCTAACTCTGACAGACGTCGTCCGTCTAGATCTCTTTTTACACGCTTTTTATTAGCTTCAGACGTATGTAGGTAAGGAATCATGTAAATATTCATGCGAAAGTGTGTTTTTTGGTCCTTCAATCACGCCGCAACGGAGCAACGGATTAACGTGATTTTTGGCATGGGTATAGTTGAGGACCTGGACACTGGAGTGACACTTTTACCCCGGAAAGGTACAATTCCCGTGGTTAAAATGCTTAAATCACGCGGACGAAGTCGGCACGGGCATCAGCTAATTTCTTCTTCTTCTTTTTCTTTCCCTGGGCTTTTCCGCACTTAAGCATCAGCTAATTTATTAAAAGAATAGATAAAATGAAATTATTTATTTATTTCACATAGGACAACTTGTGTCACTTATACGTCAAGACTCTACCACCGGTTCGGAAAGCTGATTCTACTGAGAAGAGCCGGCAAGAAACTCAGCAGTTGCTCTTTTCTCAAAAAAAGAAAGATGTTACAATAATTATACAATACAACACATACGATACGATACAAGTATTACACTGACTTGTGGGTCACTGGATGCGAGGCCGCTTGCTTCCATGCAACTTTGTCGTCAATAAAATCGTCGATTAATTTTAAAACTAGAACGAATTGCTTATTACAACAATTAGATACGTCTTTAGAATGCAAGCATCTTTCTACCATTTTTATACCTATTTCCAAAAAGGAATAGTTTCTCAATTCGCCGACAAATCTTCCAAATTATTCTCAAAGTACGTTTCACTCGCATGCTATACGTCATATCACATAATAATTAAGTATGGGGTTTTTCTGACAAGAAATTCTCAGTACTAACCCGGAGTTAGTAAGTTGGCGGTATTTCACCCCCGTGCCTCGAAGAACACGTCAAGCCGTTGGTCCCGGTTATTATCACTAACATGGTAATAGTCATTAAAATCCGCCAACCCGCATTTGTGCAGTGTGGTGGGTCTAAGCTCTAATTCCCTCTCTCGTAACAGAGTGGAGGCCTGTGCACAGCAGTGGAACGTTATTGGACTGAAGTGGTGGGGGGGAAGTTTCTTGTTCCTTAATTATCATGGAGTTCTGCAAATTAACGGCTGGATCTGTTTTGTGATAGAACCCTAAAAAAAAAAAAAATACAAGAACCGCACACAGAGTAATAAATAAACAGGGGGAGGTTACTACCATCGCTTAAAGCAGGATTACATCAAAATTACAGTTTTATGTCACGTACCTTGACGTCCCTAAAAAAAGGATTATAAAATCTAAAACACGAATGTCATTAATATTAAAACAAAACGGATTTAAGCGATTATAGCATGCCCCCAGGACTCGTAACCCCTGGCAGTAGGGTAGAATTAGTCGAAACGTTTTCTAACAATAAAATAGTGAAGCTCAATGATATACGAGTGGAATTTTGGGTCAACCACACGTAGCAAGTATAAATGATTTATAGTCCTATTATTGTACGAAACTTTACTGGTATTTGCTATTATGGCTACTAGGTAGTACACGTGTCAATTTCACACGGGAAAAGTTTCATTGAATAATTTATACTAGATGATGCCCGCAACTTTGTCCGCGTGGATTAATCCACGCGGACAAAGTGCGGACGCGGGTGATTGGGGTTGTGAAAATTCCGAGGGAACTCTGATTTCTCGTGGTAAAACAAGATTACGTCACTCTCCAGGTTCCCCACTATATCCATGCAAAAAATGACGTCGATTCGTTGCTCAGTTGCCGCTTGATTGAAGGACAACAAAATTAACCAACACAACAAAAATTAACTAGGAAACACACTTTCTTAGTAATCTATACTAATATTATAAAGAAGTAAAGTTTGTGAGTTTGTGACGTTGTAGGGGGTAATCTCTGGATCTACTGAACCGATTTTGAAAATTCTGGTACCAATAGAAAGCCACATTATTTGTGAGTGTCATATATATTAACCAGAAAAATTAGGGAGTTCCCGTGGGGATTTAAAAAACATATTTGACAAAGACGAAGTCGCGGGCATCTGCTAGTTTATAATATAGGCAGTGAAGTAAAAATATACGCGTGGGGAAAACAAAAATATATTTTATGGCTTCATTTTACAGCGTTTACTCGCGACTTTTGGGACGCTTTGTCGATTCAACCAGCCATTGCAATATGAATACACAAGTAGACCGTTCAAAACAAAAAAGTTCAATTATAACGCAACAGCTTTTTACAGTCAGTGCCTTTTGCAGTATGGACAAAATGCCAAAAATAAAACACGTCATTTAACGTACGAGCATGAGAAACTTTTAGCTTTTAACGAACGTCAACGTGGAAAGTGCTTGACACCATAGCTTGACACAATATTGAAAAATTAAAAGTTAAAAACCGGCCACGTGCGTGTATAGCCACGCGCAGTGTGGGGTTAAGTAGTTGCCTGTTAC
The DNA here is from genome assembly GCA_923060345.2 of Erebia aethiops. Lineage (NCBI taxonomy): Eukaryota > Metazoa > Arthropoda > Insecta > Lepidoptera > Nymphalidae > Erebia > Erebia aethiops. The sequence continues at coordinate 20,458,458 of OV281080.1, read as the reverse complement.
ATTAAGCGAACACTTTATAAGTAGGTCGACTATTAGTCGTTAACCTACTTTAAAGCTTTTACTTAGTTGTGACAGTTTCCCTTTTAAGTTCGTTACAATAATATGCCTACTACTGCCTTGAATTTTTATTTGAGCTCGAGTCTCCTCTTGGCGTGAGAAGAGTTTGGCCATAGTTTGGCCATAGTCGACCACGCTGGCCAAGTGCGGATTGTCAGAGTTCTCAGTTCGAGAGCACGAAGAAGAATAGAGTTCTCCATAATTGGCATGCAGGTTACCTTACGATGTTTTCGTTCACGGTTTGAAGCAATTGATATATTTCTTAATCTTAGTTTCTTGCCAGCTCGTCTCAGTTGAAACAGCTTTCCGAACCGGTGATACATTCTTGCCACTTATCATAAGTGGCACATGTTGTCCTACGTGAGATTTCATTTCATTTTCATGAAACTGAAAAGTTAGAGCGCAGCGTTGGCAGACCCCCTACTCCTTGCAAGAGGCCTATGTGCAGCAGTGGACGTCTAACGGTTAAGGATGATGATGATGAACTAGTAATTACTCAACTATTCTAAGTGCAATAGAAAAACAATGTAAGCAGTTCCTAACATAGAGTTACGATACATCTTTACTGTATCTAAGGTGCCTACCAATCAAAAAAGTAGGTACCTAATCTTAAATGAACGGGCTAAGTTCAAAACCAAAGTTACGTGAATTTCAAATTTTTCGTTACCGAATTCTTAATTGAAATTCGGTATCGTTCTCAGAAGGAAAATAAATTTTCCTCAACAGACCTCGTGTTATCGATTCAACTAAATTAACTTTTTCTTTTCAGATTGACTTCGGAACCACGGAGCAATCAAGAAAGTGTTTTTAGTGATTGCGGACAATGTAGTGATTGCAGTGAAATGATGGGTATTGAAGTGAAACAGAAAACATTCACGTTTCTGATGTGTTATAAAAATAAATTGTGTCATTGTGTCTATCTGCCTGATTTATTTGAAATGATCTTGACGGGCACAGAAATTACGAAGTAATATTTAGATAACTAATAATTACGGCGTAATTTCTAAACTGTAACAGAGATAGCTTACATGATGTATCCTGGGAACGGGCATGTACTTTTAATTCCACAAAATAATATGAAATAAAAAAAACCGAGCGTTTTCTCAGAATTAATAAAAAGCACACGGTTAAAGTCGAGTGAAAAATATACCAATGTAGAGCGAAGTGATGCACGGTGAAATATATCTGTAATAGGGATTGCAGTGAAGTGAATGCACAGGGATCGCAGTGGACTGTAAAGACATAAGGGATTGCAGTGAAGCGAAAATGACGTCGTACAGTGATAACTTTAATGATACTGTGGTGATGCAGTACGGGGAGGGGTTCCCACTTCTGATGCCGCGGTGGGGGTACGTGGTGTCGGCGTTTGTGCTGTTCATCATTGGGTTCTTCGGCTTCTTTCTGAATCTCATGGTCATCCTGCTAATGTTCAAGGATCGACAGGTTGGTATTCCACATTTATACTTTTGTATCTTATCGTACACCAGGAATTCAAAAGGACTCGAATCGAATGGAATTGTCGAAAATCAGGAGGCATATTGCCATTGCTTAAATCCATATTGTTTGAATATTGTTGATATTATAGGAACGTCAAGGTACTTGATATAAAACTGTCATTTTGAAATAATATTGCTTTTAAGCGATGGTAGTAATCCGCCAGTGAGGCTATAAAATTGACGCAAATCCTGAAAATATTACTTTACTTTTAACCGGAAGCTCAAATGCCAATTGTCTTTTTTCCAACTTAGAAAATGACGAACTTGCATCCTGGCATAATCGGAAACCAAGAGGCGAAGGCGAAAGTTCCGAAAACACATTTTTCTTGATTTTCAATCAATTGCATAAATTACATGCATCAATAACTTGAAATATTTCATCCCTTATTAAACTTATTTTATGTATATATAATGGCTCTTCCCGCATAGGGATGATGCCTATATCAAAAATAAATTATTTCTAACTGATTATTAAATAGAGGGTTATTCACATCCTCGGTTAGTTTTAAGTTTGATAACCGTTTTAAAATATTTATTTAATTAATTAGAAAATAGTGCGTTGAAATTTTTGACGTCACTACTGTGAATTTCATACAACTTCCATACTAGAATTGCGTTTTTAACTTCGATAAAGAGTTCCTGATTTTATTGTTGTCATCATCCCTATTCGACGCAGCCGTACTAGTAGGTACTATTTATATTAAGGGTTGCGCACTAGATCTAAAAATAATTTATTTCTAGGAGATTAACCCTATTAAGACTTCAGAATGCTCGAGCGAAGAAATACAATAATATATATCTGAAGCAGAGCAAGTAAAGGCTTATAATGCTACTTAAGCATAAGAACCTCCTCCAACATTCAAGATGTTCTTAAATAGGTCAATACTACAGCTATTATACAGCGATTATTATCGTTAAAAGCTTTAAGGTATTGTGTTGAGTAGCTATTATATAATTATTGCCTTCTTGAGAATGTCCTTACAGAACGGAAAGAGGCTTTCCTTATAAAATATAAGAAATATAAAAATATTTCTTAAAACATTAAAAAGTAATGTTTTATGGAACCTCGATTTCGTCCGCGACCCCATGGATTTCGTCACCGTCGTCGCCGTCAACCGATGGACGTCCACTGCTGGACATAGGTCTCTTGTAGGGTCCTCCACAAGCCACGGTCTTGCGCCGCCTGGATCCAGCGACTCCCTGCGACTCTCTTGATGTCGTCCGTCCACCGTGTGGGGGGTCTGCCGACGCTACGCCTTCCAGTGCGAGCTCGCCGGGGTTGGCAGTGGAATCTCTGCCGGAGATTATTTGTACCCCCTGCCCCGCCGTCACCTTAACCGGGGGCCGCCGGGGACTAGGGGACTTGGCCTTGGTTTTGTACCCATATACAAGGATATTGCCCATAATGACCGCGCTGGGCATGCGTGTTGGTCATCGCAGGGTCAGACTATTCGCACCGGTGTCGCTGCTGCCCGACATCGGCCTAAGTCATATAAACAGTCCAGCCAGTTATTGAAATGGTTATACCGCCATTTGTCGGTCGCCAGAGCCTCGTTTGTAGACCAGCAGGGGGCACCATGGGCAGGTGAGGTTGGCTGTTGGAGTGCTAGGTGGAAGCGCACTCCCTTACCCCCGTGGATTAAGGTTTTTTAAAATTTTGCGGCAAACCTTTGATTTTTGAATAGCAAAAGTTCCAAATTCCAATGCATAGTTATGTCACCGTAAAATTGTAAATACCGTTAGATTATAATGTATCTCGCGAGATTGTGAACTGTCGAAAGATTGTGAACCGTTCAATGTTCTTAGTGTCTATTTTTGAAATATTTATGGTATTTACGTTTTCTTGTTCTTCCTCTTTTAGGTTAGGTTAGGATTAGACATAAATATTCAGGTTCTATCGGGTTAATATACCTAATAGAGTATAATCTACTGCTAAAATAAACACCTTAGAATTTTAGAACCTTTTGGGTTTTGCTTAGCAAAGAAAATAACAAAAGCCTAGGTATTTAGTTCTATGTAGGACGTAAGGAACCAAGCAGTTCACGTAAGTACTCGCCACTTTATCGGGGAAATTCTAGAAACAGTGATTTCTATTCTAAAAATTAGAGTATCCCAAAATTTTTGAAAAAATCCTTTTAAATAAAGACTACAAAAAGCCCGTGTTAAAACAAATAAAAACAAAATAAATTCGATTATCCCAAAGTGAAGAATGTTTTCATTTTAAATAAAGATTAGGTAAAACCTGTGTAAAAAGAAAATTGTTTACATGAATAAATAAAGTCAAAGTCAGCTGAAATTAAATTATAAAAAGCTGGCAAACAATTTCAACGCGAATTATAGCTTATTACATTTTTATAACCTTTTGCTACTATATAATATTATTATTAGATGGAACGGGCAGCTGTATGAGATAAGAATTAGCCTATGTATTATTCCAGACTATAATCTTTGTGCCGAATTTCATCCAGATCCGTTCAGCCGTTCTAGCATGATTGAGTAGGTAGGTATTTAACAAACATCATCCATCGAACTTTCGCATTTAAAATATTAATTAATATTTTTAACGAGTTCTAATAAATTTCGCATGAGTAAAATTACTGTCTGAAGTTAAACATATAATTTACTCGTACCATATTCCTACTAGATATAGTCGCTTGACCTCAGTGAAAATGAAAAAATGAAAATGATTTATTTCTATACCTATCCAATATTGACAAGTAATTGTGGCTGAGGCCTTCTGTTAAGCAATATGAATACCTGTGTCAGAAGGCCTAGCTCTTCCAATTTTAACAATAATTACAATTGGTACAACTTTTGATACAAATTATAATCATGCAGGGATGCAAGTGTATGTGTATGTGTGTGTGTGTGTGTGTGTGTGTGTGCGTGTGTGTGTGTGTGTGTGAGTGTATGTGTATGTGTGTGTGAGTATATGAGTGTATTGTATATGAGTGTGCGTATCCATGTAGGTATATTCCAGTTAAAGCCACAGTTACACCTACCGAACAATCTGCAGAAGAGCCTCCGTTTCATCAAAAGTCAGTGTTTTTAGCCAGTTTTTAAGTGTTCTTTTACAGTCATAAATTTTCTTTGGGTAAATGTTCAGGATTTTGTTAACTTTATTATATAAGTAAGTAGATTTATGTCGGTATTGATACCCAGCAAAGGCAGATCTTGTATGGACTAGTTCCACAACAGTATTATTTGTTCTTTTCTTTAAAATATTTGGGTCAAAATATAGTTTTGTGTAACTTAAGGATAGCGAAAAGGACATATAATTGCCTAACTGTGAGTACATTACTTATTGAATACAACATATCAGTATGGTATCGATAAGGCTTAAAATGTAAAAAACGCTGAGCTCTTTCTGCTTCAATGAATCTAGTCTTTGCAGCACCTCCCCAAACTGGTATACAGTATGTAATAATTGATTGGGCAAGAGCTACGTAAATTTTATGTAGTAAGTCAGTTTTTTTTTTTTCTTTTTTTTTTTTTTGTTTATACTATCCCTCTAACATGATTAGAGACTGTGGTTGCTTTCTATGTTTGTCTTCTCTTTCATACTATTTCTCGCTCGTATGCCTCTCGTACTTTTATTCTTCATACTAAATCTTTCATTCATACATCATCTTTCACACTATGGGTGGGTTCCCTTCCTATTTGCTGATTGTTTTTTTTTTTTTGTTTTTTTTTATTGGGGTTTTTTCTACACTTTTATTTATTTTATTTAACTGTGATACATAGCTGTTGTATCTAGTTACCTAAGCATTTTTAGTACTCGAGATTACTAGTTATACATTATTCTTATAGTAGTAAGTCAGTTGGGGCGATGTGTCTCAATTTCTTGAAAATCCAGGTCAGTTTCCTTACCCTACTTGCCACAAATTCTATTTGAGGATACCAGGACAATCTTTGATCTAGGATATAACACCCAGATATTTAGTAGAAGTTACTTTATTTATAGATGAACAAGAGCAAATTTGACTATAGATGTCTCCACAATTATGTACCTATCTTGACAGTTAAATCATTATTTGGTTGCATATTATTATTTTTAATCGAAAAACAAATATAATTAGTTTTAGTTACATTAAGGGTTAATAAATTTGAATTAAGCCAAGCAGATATCTTAGCGAGGCCTTCCTCACTCGTCCTCTGTAGGTACTTCTTCCCAGGAGCTGCCAGAAAACACAATAGCGGTATCGTCAGCATATGAGAAAACCTGACCATTATTTAAAACAAGGTTACATAATCCATTAATGTAGACCAGAAATAGGGTCGGCCCTAGAACACTTAAGAAACAGGGTCGGCCCTAGAACACTTGAACACTTAAAGTCAGTACTTACTTAGAAGATGAAACTTTTTATAAAGAGAGAAGTTTTCTGATAAATTCTTGCCTCAGCAAAACTCGATGAAAATTCCTGATATATTACTTTACTCTGAGGCTTGACTTACAGAATAAGTACTCGTATAATTGAATAAAAAAAGTATAGGTTCTTACACGTAATCTTGTTACACATCTGTAGGTTGGTCGTAACGTTTTGAGAAACTAAACTGGCAATCTGGAATAGCCACTTTGATTTTTTTTTATCCACAACAAGTTAGCTCTTGACTGCGATCTCACTTGATGGTAAGTGATGATGCAGTCTAAGATGGTAGCGGGCTAACTTGTTAGAGGCATGGCATACCCCTATTCGGTATCGTACCGGAACGCTACATCGCTTGGCCGCACGTCTTTTGCCGGTAGGGTGGTAGGTAAATAGCCACGGCCGGACCGGAGAAAATAATAAATTCTCAAATTGACCCTGCCGGGAATCGAACTCGGGACCTCCCACGTTAAGACAACAGCGCTCAACACTGCGCGGGAGAGGTCGTCGAAACTTGACACTTGAAGGTTTATTGTAGACATCCTTGCGTATATTTTTAAACGACTTTCAAAAAGGAGGGGGTTCTACATTCAGCAGGTTTTTTTTAAAAGTAGGTATGTACTTAGACCTACTCCGATTTTTTCGAGATTTCTGAATCGATTTAGAATTTATGGCAAATACTAGCGGATGCTAGCGACTGCTGGCATAAGTTTTTTAATTCCCATAAGGTATTGTAATGTGTGGCACAATGTGAGACTAAATACATAGTTTTCTTTCTTCTCTTTTCTTTCTTTCCCACAGGCACTCCTTAATTTTCCAGGTCCTCAACTATACCCAAGCAAAAAATCACGTTGATCCGTTGCTCTGTTGCGGCGTGATTTAAGGACAAACTCTCTATTTAACATCCTTAGGGATAAAATTTTAAAAAACTGAAACACGTATTTTTTCATTTTCAACCAGTAGCTTATATTATACAAGTTTCATGGATATACTCGTAACTTGAGAAATGACGGACTTTCATACCAACTTTTACTCCTATTTCACCCCCTTAGGGGTTGGAATTTTGAAAAATCCTTCCTTAGTGAGCGCCTACGTCACAAAAGGAATCTACTGTAAAAATTTCAAGTTTCCAACCCCAGCGGTAGGCTGTGTGTTGATCCTTGAACGATTTTTTTTATATTTAAAAATAGAAATAGATAGATTAAACAGTAATCCAAAAGTACTAAGTGCTATTGAATTACTTTATGCCTGTTGGAAAAAAAGGTTACCCGATTGTCTTACCTTTCTATCTGCCGGAAAAGTAAAGAAAGACTGGAATGAACAAGGAAGATTTAAATGTTAACTTCACCGGAAAACACTGTTGACCCCCTTAGACAGCCCTTCACTTAATAATTTGATAATCAGTTAGCCATAATAGTTTTGATAATATAAGTACATTTTATTAAAGCTAAATAAACCACCAGCTTTTAAAATAACCTTTTCAAAATATCGAAGTTATCACAAAAAACATCAATCAAATCATATAGGTACGTAAAGTACAGCTTAGAATAATTTTATCTAATTTTTTATTATTATTTTCGCATCTATCTTTGTCATCAGGTATAAATTAGACATGCCAGACCTAAACGTGGAAATTTTTGACAGAAATTACATGGAATTTCATTATTGTTTTTCTCGCATCTGGCGACGACAGCTTCGATAAAATGAATAATTCAAATAGTGTGATCGGAATGATATATCCGCAATGCGTAGCTACTTGGCTTCTCTTCTCATGCAGTTTCGTCTGGGAACTTACTATGAACGCTTAAAGCAGTATTATTTTTATATTGTAGACGCTCTTGTTTCAGATTATATACCTAATCCTTATTTTAGAGCCAAAATAAATTAAAAATAACATTGCTTTGAGCGGAGGAACTCAATCAGGGTGCTTATTAAACCCCCTGATTACTACGTTATAACTCATGTATTATTGTTCTTCTTCTTCTTTTGGATAATGGCTTTTCGTAGTGCTTTCGCACCAGCACAATGCACTTTGCCAATGTCACATGAGATGTAAGATGTAATAGTGTTATTCCGCGAAGAGTTATCAGTCAGACAGACTTTGAGGAGTTATGTACTCGTACAATAAAAAAAATTTGCAGTCACAGGGACTGCTGATAGAAGTGAAAACGATCATTTAATTATTTCTTTTAATAATGTTTTCTTTCTTATTTAAAAAAAAAAAAATTAAAATATAAACCTAAAAAAGTTTAATTGCGAATGGAGTATATTTAATATTTATATGTTCTGGAGCTGGAGTTTACTCTTTACGAACGATTATAAAATATAATAGATTAGTAAATGAGGGTAAATGAACGCGTGTTTTATATTACTGAAAGCATGCTTGATACAATTATTTATATTAATCATTTAATTTATATTCATCATAATACATTACATAGTCATGGAAACATAAACATGTATTACCAAGGAAACATAAAGTCAACAACGTAACGGAGAAATTTTGATTTTACTCTCCATAAAATTTCATACCCCGGGCTTATATAAATTGATTCTAAAGGAGGTAAACTCCAATTAATTATTTATTTATTAATTCGAACAGTTTGATGCAACATACAGGCATATATTTCGAATTATACATTTGACGAATATTATGCGATTTTCTTAAACAATTGGGGTTTGATCGCAAGTTCGATCGTTATTTTCGGTTCATATTTCGTAATGCTATCAATCTTTTTCGAAACAAATTCAAATTCTATTCGAATCTTTACACCCGTCAATATTTATAATTCGTCGTCGTTTCTTTTGAAATGTCAAAACTCAAATCGGATCAGAAAGCTACAATAATTCGCTTCAATTCCATCGACATTATAGAAATTCTTAGAGGAGACGGGCTGTTAATCTTATCCAAATTAATGTTACAATAGGACAATTTAACAATTTCATTTATTAATCCATCTTGTGTATCTGCTTCGTAATATATAAAAGATCATTGATCTGCGTAGATTTAAATCTCTGGAATATTATATTAAATGTTTCGAGTATAGGCACATTGAACTTCTAAAATTAATACAGGAAATTTCTAAACTTTCGACTAGAGAGAGTTTTAATTGACGTGAATTTTAATCATACTACATATTATGTTTGTTTCTTGGTTAATTTGTTTGTTGGTTTGTCTTTCACGCTGCAACAAAGCAACGGATCGACGTGATTTTTTGCATGGATATATCTGAGGACCTGGAGAGTGACACAGGCTAGGGAACTCTAATTTTCCGCGATAAAAAGTACCCTATGTGTTATTCCAGACTATAATCGATCTCTGCGACCAATTTCATTCAGATCCATCCATTCATTCGCATTTATAATATTACTAGCTGATGCCCGCGACTTCGTCCGCGTGGATTAAGGTTTTTTGGTTCCCGCGAGAACTCCTTAATTTTCCTTGCCAAAAAGTAGCCTGTGCTATTCCAGACTATAAGGAATCTATCTATGTGCCAAATTTTATCCAGATCCGTTCAGCCGGTGGGGCGTGATTGAGTAATAAACATCCATCCATACATCCAAACTTTCGCATTTATAATATTAAGTAAGATTAACAGAAAGACCAAAATCTATAAAATGAGTAGACATGGACTAAAAAACTGTCTACAAAAATTCTTAAATATCTATGAAGATACAGAAATAATTTTAAATACAGATTTAGTTCACAACATTACATAAGTTGCAAACTTGCAATGATAATATGTTTGGTAGCACACACGCCCACCCAAATATGATTAAAGCTTATTTAGGTATGTAACTTTTAAACTTTAATTTATTATCACTGTTAGACTTAATTTAAAAAGTAAAGTAGAAAAAACAAACTTATATTATGGAAGTTTATATTATCTAACAAGTTTATTATATTAGTTTATAGTATGGAAATCGCAACACATTTGGTGCACTAATTACTAGAGCTTAAGCCTATGATATTTTAATCAATGTTTGGGAAGGCCTAGTTTAGGGGTCAGGAATACCTACATTGTTCTGTATTTTTGATGATTACAATAATAAAGATTTCTTCTATTTTTTCTTTCTATAGCCACAGAATAGGTACAACTGTTTTAGCTCAGAATACTTTCAGGTTTTAGTACAATTTCTCAACTGATAAATAATAATATGATTTAAGCATAATTTCCATGCAGTTTCAATCCCGTTGCACCTTCAAAGTTTCGACTTTCGACACATGGCAGGTAAGGTAGTTACCATAGTTTACTATTCCAAAAGAGAACTCGTCGCGAATTTCTAACTCCATTATTATGACAACTTTGCTGTGCAACATCGCAGCAAATTACTATACAAGACTGCACCGCAAAGCAAAGCAAATACCTCTTCACTGGATAGTTACCTACCTACGAAGCTGAAAGTTTTCCCCAAACATTGCTCTGTTGAGGCATGATTGTAGGACAAATCAATAAACCAAGAAACAAACACACATTTTCGTAATTAAATAAATAAATAAATAGAAGTTTATTGACCAAACAAACAAGTTAATTACACTACATTTAAATTATTATATACTACGTATAACACAAATTACAACTACGTTTGGCCAATGGGCCACCTCCTCAGCCCGTGCCACAGCATGAGAGATAGGTATATACCTACCAAACATACTGCAACGCTGATTTTCAGGAGGAGCCCAAGGGTCAACACGTCACGGACCATCTTACACCTAATAAAATTTAAATTAAAAAATAAGTAAATAAAAAATTATTCAACTCAAAATAAGAATAAATAATAACAAAATAATAAGAAGGACTGGAATCCAGAGCCGTTAAACCAGATAAATAAAAAATAAAAAAGTATTGTATTGTAGATTTGTGATTTGCTCAGATTAAAAACCGATTCAGATCAGATTAAAATATAATATTATAGTAAGTATATTAGTATGATGCAAAGGTGTTTGTTTGTTTGTTCTGCAATACTATCTACTTGAAAGAAAATCAACGAATACACGGATCAAAATTTTTGTCATGATAGAGCTATTATATTTTAAACCTTGATTAAACCACATAATCTTAATCAGATGCTACCGTTTGCTACTTGGTATCGTACCAGAACGTTAAATCGCTTGGCGGCACGTATGCCGGTTGGGTTGACCACCAGCCATAAGCAAAGTCTCTCATCAGACCAAAGCAAACATTATCGGTAATTATTAATTTCCGAATTGCCCTTACCGCGAGTGGAACCCGGGACCTCTCACTCATAACATCACAGCGCTCACCAATGCGACAGGGAGGTCGTCTAAATCACACACACAAGTTTTTAAAAGTTTAGCTAACCTTTTTATATAACCTATTATTTTGTATTTTTTAGTGTACAGTCATACAAATATTATAAATGCGAAAGCGTGTTTGTTTGTTGGTTTATTGGTTTGTTGGTTTGTCCTTCAATCACGCCGCAACGGACCAACGGATCAACGTAATTTTTGGCATGGGTATAGTTGAGGACCTGGAGAGTGACATAGGCTACTTTTTATCCCGGAAAGTTAAGGAGTTCCCGCGGGAATCAAAAAAACTTGAACCACGCGGACGAAGTAGCGGGCATCAGCTAGTAATGTATATTTCTGTACTCCCTGGTAAGTGGTAGGTATTGTCTGAAAACAGAGCGCTCTACTTTAGTAGAAACCGCTTAGCGTGATTTTTATAAATTCTGTTATAAATGAAGACGAAAAGCCAGTTCATATTTCATCAGATAAATTCGTAGTTACTGAGTTGTTCAAAAGTTTTAGCGTAAAATAAATAATGACTTCAGAGGCTGGCACTTCAGGACACGGGCGTACCTAATGTTTTTAAAGCAATTTGATCCTATTTTAGTGGCCTTATTTTGTAAAATCAATACGGACAGCACGCCATCATTTTTTTAGATCTTTATCTACTGAAAACAATGCAATAGCTTAAATTAAATTGGGTTAGGTTAGCTAGCTAACCTAACAACCAATATATATACGCACAACGGGCAACCTTGCTTAAGTGCGGAAAAGCCCAGGGAAAGAAGAAGAAGAACCAATATATATATATAAATAAAACCCAATAGGTATATATATAAATCATGCTCGCGTGGAATGGTGGCAAGAATACTGGCTGCATTTCCAGGATCTCTAAACGGCAAAAGGAACAATGTATGTGAAGAGTGTTCTTGTGGATTTAGATTTTTGAAAACCCCGTGAGAGGTCTTTGTTATAACGTTTTCTAAAAAAATAATTACTTCTACTTGCTCGGAAATTGCTTCATTATTTAAAAAAACAATATGATAAATTAGCACCTTTTCAGCCCTGTCATTCAAGTATAAAAAATCACATTATTGCCCGTGTAGCACAAGCAAAAGCGTGAGTTAAGATAAGTCAACGCCATCTATCGTCAATGTAGAAAAGCTTTCTTTTCAAACTCTTCCTCCCAAATTATAGAAAAGCACAGTCTCGGCCGAAACAGCAATTCACGGCTAGCTAGCGCGTCGCCCTTTTAAAATTGCTTTATTTCCGGCCTGGCCTGTAATGTACTATTACTGGCCAGGCCGGAATTATAACTCAATGTTTTGTTTCCAGCTGTGGACTCCGCTGAACATAATCCTGTTCAACCTGGTTTGCTCCGACTTCTCGGTGTCGGTACTGGGCAACCCCCTCACCCTGATATCCGCTCTCTTCCACCGCTGGGTCTTTGGCCACACCATGTGTGTGCTTTACGGGTTCTTCATGGCACTACTTGGTAAGTGATATAATATTATGTAGGTAATGAAAAAACTAGAAGTTTAATTCGCTATAATCTGCCACAGAAGACAGAATGTATAATATTGTAAAATTCAATATTATACAATCGTGCATTGTAGAATTAACACTTCCTGAAGATGCTTCGGTATCGGAGTGAAACGAACGTTGAGGGTATTTTGGAGGGTTTATGTGGTGTGGTGAATATCGCGGGCTGCAAGCTCAAGTTACACACTGTACCACATAGATTTGCCTTCTGTGTCGGATTATAGCGAATTAAACCTCTAGTATATTCATTTCAGCACATAGGTTACTTTTTATCCCGGAAAACTAAAGAGTTCCCGCGGGAACCAAAACAACTTTAAATCCACGCGGCCGAAGACGCGGGCGTCTGCTAGTCATTTAGTATAGATTTCGATTTAGATTTCCATAATGTATGTCGAATTCGAATCCAAAACCTAAACTTTTAAGTTTTAACCACTAAGCAAACCATTAAGCAAAACCATTAACGCGGGCTTACTGCTTATTTCAGTGTAAATATTTTATACTATCGACTTGGTAACGGTTTTAAGTAAGACTTTCCCATCTTAATTGCACGTAAAAAAAATTAATAAAATATTTTTTTTTATTGCTAAAGAGGCTAAAGAGGTAAAAATTAAGGCTCGATAAAACTTAAAGAAGGCGTAGGTAGGTTTTAGTTCCATAGAATATAGTTAGAATAGAATAGAATATTTATTTATTTGCATGATTGTAAGTAGGTAGGTACCTATTACGGTATTATCAAATCAATCAAATAAATATTATAAATGCGAATGTTTGGATGTATGGATGTATGGACGGATGTTTGTTACTCAATCACGCGCCAACCGCTGAACGGATCTGGCTGAAATTTGGCACAGAGGTAGCCAGATAGGTCTGGAATAGCACATAGGCTACTTTTTATCCCGGAAAATTAAAGAGTTCCCGCGGGAACCAAAAAACCTCAAACCACGCAGACGAAGTCGTTTTAAGGTTTCGCCATGGCCATCCATCTGTCCGTCTGTCTTTCTGTCTGCAACTTAGGGCTCAGAAGCCTACTACTACTAGTACTAGAAATCTATATGATTTGGCATGCCGTCAAAGTGGTAAAATAAAATTTGGAAAAAAAAGTTTAAAATACCTCGTTTAAACGTAAAGTGGGGATGAATGGGAAACCATTTTTTGATTTAGGGATCCGTTTGCGAAATAATACTAGGCTTGCTAATTTTTGTTAGAGTCGAGGTGTCTCCTGTGCCAGCTTAATTGTTGTTTTAGGATATGGGAAAAAATTAATTGCAGTATAACGAAATTAAAACTATCACAGCTAAGTTGCCTTTAGTCGAAGCCGACCAACTTATACCTAAAATGTCCACATATTGTGACGGGCACTTACGGAACCCTACACTTCACGTGGCCCGACATGCACTTGGCCAGTTTTTTTTAATACCATCCCCCTCCTAATTTCCAAAGTAAGAATTAATTAATAGATGAAACGTTTCTTTCTAAGATGTCTTCTTCTTGGAGTTTCTTGCCTCTTCTCAGTAGAACTGCTTTCAGAACCGATGGTAGAGTCAAAACAAGACGTATCATAAGAGGACACCTGTATATCCTTTATGTTTGGTAGATTCATTCGACTATTCATAAGCACTTGTAAAAAGTCTATTTCAATAAAAAATATTTGAATTTGAAGATACGGAACCTTCGGTGCACGACTCCGACTCGCACTTGGTCTGTTTTGTATCCTGACCTTGAATTCAGATCACCTCGGCAGGGTCCCACATAAATCATCCCGTTAAGTACCCTTTCGAGCCGACTTTTCGAGCGTCCGAAATAAAAGATAAAGACCCGGTTAAACACTGTGGAATAAGCCCCCAGATTACAGATTTATTAAATCTGAAAAAAAAGAGGCGAAACATTTTGGGGATAAAAAAAAACATTCGCAAACGCTTTACTTTAGAACGAAAACATAATATATTACGGCCAGGTCAAAACGTCCGTGTTACATAGGCAACACATTTCGTCCTGTCCCGGTACTCACTGTCCCATGTGAATCTCTAAATGAAAATGTGCACGCGATTTTTTTTTTAAATCAAAGAATAGGCTTGCGCTTGACGACAATCATATTATGAGGAGGTCTAGGTTGGTGCGCGCTTGCCTAGAAGATACCTTGAAGATACTTCAGTTATACGTGGCAGGGAATACTACACGGGAAAAAGCAGGATTGTCAAAAAAGGATAATTCTGAATAAAGTGGAATCCTAAGTTTTAAAGTCTCTAATTAAAAAACTTCAATATTAACCATATAATTATAAGACTAAAATATAATTTTCTTCCAAATATAATAAGGTAAAGTCATAATTGGACCTTCATAGCCTCTAACCGCGACAGTTAGGTATTGATAATACTTTATAGGGTGACACTTATACTCAAACGCAATTAGATGGAACTGTGAACTCCAATTAGGATTTTACTGACATTCCTTGTTTTTCCCGTGTAGTCTTCACATGCGCTTCCCTCCCTACCCATCCAAGGTATTCCATATAATGGCGGTTCGAATCAGAAACGTAGAACAGATTGTTTCAATTAATTATTGTATTTTATAACACAATACACACAGGCCGTTTTGCACAGCACTGCCTAAACTAATTTTGTTAAATGTGATAAGTGAAGTGATCTTTTACTTTTTAATAAGTGAATTCCGGGATTGACAATATGAAAAGGACGGGTACAAAAAACGCAACGAGTGACCCTGTGCAAGTTGGTCTTTTAAAAAACTAACACTAACAACTAACAACAAGTTGTCGCAAAATCAAGCTTACCATCAACAATACCTAGCGCTGATATTATTCAGTTCAAAAAAATTACCGCCCGACGATTTAGCCATTAATGTGCTTTCACCTTTAAAACGTTTATTTCAAAGGTTTCATTAATTTCAGTGTCCCTGAACGCCTAACCCGCCTGGCGTGCTTTGTTCTTAGAAACGAAACTACGAGTAATAATATTCCTATATTTGCGAAATACCTATCCGGTTTTATATCCACATACTTTATCACTAATATCCACATACTTTAACACTATTTCTCATTTCATAGCTATATTTGGTAACCATAACTCGTCCTTGTGCGGAGATAAGTAGTCATTTGGCCAGCCTCATGCGGGCAGACTGTCACTATTCTCAGCAGAGCAGAGCCCTACCTACACCCGCCAAATACTGAATCAGCCTTCCCAGCGACAGTTACCAAAAGTACGGGTATCTCTTAATCTATTAGGAGATTATAGAGAAGCCGGGGCGGGACCACAGGTCGATAATAAAGCTTCCTCCAAACTGTGCTCCACTTGGGTGTTTGACTACTATTCAAATAAGTAAATTATTTTTTTGTGATTATTAAATAGAGGATCTCCCAAAATTTGTAATATCCACGTCCCCTGATATTTTTATGTTGAATAACCATTTTAACAATAGATTAAAGTAAAAAAGTGCGCTTTTAATAATGAAGTATTAAATTCCGAGCAAGTGGGAGAAAATAATTATTTTATGTACCTACAGAAATCGCCCAGTTCAAGTTTTATTATAATATGTGATGTACAGAATTTAGTTTGTAGGTACGAAATAGTTGAACATCATAATTATCCGTAAACTGGGTACAAGTTGGTGCTAAATAGTTGTTGAACAGTAGTTTACAAAGGGTTTTGTTGTAAGTTGTAACACTGAAGTAAGTTGTAACTTGTTGGAACTGGGGGGTTACTGCCATCGCTTAAAGCAGATTTATTTCGAAATAACAGTTTTATGTCACGTACCTTGACGTCTCTATAACGTCATAATAAGGAATATTTCTAAAATACGAACGTCATCAATATTAAAACAATACTGCGTTAAGCGATGGTAATATGCCCCCTGGTAATTTGATACGTGATACGTCGTCCTCGTCGTTTGTTTGACCTCTCCAGCGCATTGAAGAGCACTGTGATCTTCCATTTGACCGACTCCATGGATACGTTTACGTTATGTACTGGTAACTTGAAAATTTAAGGAATTTCATTTATACTTTGTCCCCTATAGCCCCTTAGTTTTTTTGAAGTGAAACTTCTATTGAATCGTTGTGATTTTAAAATTCGATGAAACGAAAAAGCAAAGAGACGAGCATATTCATAATCAGCTTTAGCCTGCGAGAGATTAAGATAGAATATACAAGTTATATTTGTCTCATTCTCTCGTAGGCTACTTTTCTGAATTTACGCTTCTACCGTGTGTGAATTGCACACACTCACTTTTTTTTTTTAAATATTCTTTCTTATTGAGTGCCTCTCACTTATCAACCGTTTGACGGCTCACTACTGAGCGCAATTAATCCCCTCTCAAAAATGAGAAAGGTTTAGCCACAGTCCATCGCGTTAGCCTAGGAATACTAAATCAATATGTAATTGTAACCCATACAACACAATGTAGTAGTGCGAGTTAAGATATAAGTCAACGCCATTTATCGACAATGTAGAAAAGATTTTTTAATTCAGTTTATTTTTTCCTCGCATATAACAGCAAAGTACTATACAAGTCTCGACTGAAATATTAATTCATGCCCTCGTTTACTCATAAAGGCGTCGGCTAGCGCCTCGTCCTTTTAAAATCACTCTGGGAATCCTTCGCCTCGCCCGGCCAATATTGCTCGGCCGTAAATTGCTTTATTTCCATCCTGAGCAGTAATGTACCTACTTGTTAAACTTAACACCGCAATAATTTACAGCTACTAAGTTACCAAGCTACCAATTTTTTTTATGTCTCGATTACGTATCAGCTCTAAGCTAACATAGTAGACAAATAAATAAATAATGACAAAGTAGATACTAGATCGTAATTAGACAACGCCAAAGCGTCTAACGTCAATAATTAAATTCGTTCAGAGTTCCAGCCAAACAAACTGGAAACGTACTACGATTCCCAAGTAAAACAAAAGTTAGATACCTACATACTCTCCGTTGATAGAGAGGGAGTTTGCGCGAAAATGTGTTTTTTTAATTAAGTAAAAGATAGATAGATGTTGAAATAGAATAACACTTAAAATCAAAAAAGCACATGGGTCTATTTAAAATGCTTAATATTTTGTTTTCTAAATCAAGAGACAGACAGACAGACAAGTAGCAAGCAGACAGGCAGACAGACACACTTTCGCATTTATAATAATATTAGTATGGACTATGGACACATGTTTAAACTCATTGAAACTTTTCACATAAAATATGCTTAAAACAAGGTCATTGTACCAAAGTTTTCTTTTAACGCCCCGAGCATACATACCTACTCGTATTGGAGCACCGCTGACCGCACGGAGAAAACTTTTAACCAACTTTTACGTACGTTATGTTTTTATGAAGTAACAAGATAATGGCCCTAAATTCGTTCGCGTGGAATAAGCTTTTAAAAATCCCGAGTTAAATTTTTAATTTTACCTACATGATAACTTAAAAGTAGTCCATGTAAGCCATAGAAAAAATAAATCTCCCTTTATCTATTCCGTGGTGTAAGCTATCCTTTGCAAAAATCACCTCAATCCGTTGCTCTGTTCAAAGGACAGTCAGACACACTTTCGCATAATTAAATTTGACTAAAACTGAATTATACTGGAGTTAATGGCATGACCTTACACTACTTATTCCTAAGAAATAATTAACTAAGCTTATATTCCCACTCTGTAGACATTCACCCCTAATTGACTACCATACGTCAAGGCATCTAAGGAAAGCCGATTTAGTGTTAGGGTTGTCACATCTATCAGAGTATAATCAAAATAAAATGGGAGTTTCATCAATTATTTTTTGTGATTATTAAATAGGGACTTCCAAAATACGTAAAACCCGCATCCTTTGTTTGTTATAATTTTAACAACAATTTTGTCAACACACTTGCTCATAAAGTGGCTTTAATTTCACCGCACATAGGCACATTATGACACCTATAATCAAACTTTTTCATTACTATTATTCACAAGTGAGTTATATAGAGTTTTTATTTTATTTTATCTACTAAATAAAATTGTTTTTTACTATTATTTTCTTCACAAGTATGTTGAAAAACGTCGTATGATACACGTGTGTATTGATGATTACACACTAGTACCATAATGTACTATAATCTACCGATTAATGTAAAATGTGTAGATTTTTGACATCAGAAATACAGTAATGCGGCCCCGAGTTATTAATTTTGGCAACCTCTATGGCGCAGTGGTGACTGGTGAGTGCTGTAGTCTTACAGTGGGAGGTGGCGGGTTCGATTCCCGGCGGGGTCAATTTGGGAAACCCTATCGCGAAGTCGCGGGCATCATCTAGTAGTTTATAAAAAAAATCATGACATTTTATGAGGAATAATATAATAAGTATAACATTTGTTCGGAATATTGGCCAGTAAATATCTAATGTATTAGCACCAATACGCTTCTTCAATCAATTACCTACTATTACGATTCACATGCCATATTGTTAAGTTGCCTAATAGTATTATGAAATTTTGATGGCTGAGACTTCAATAGCTACACCCTTCATATTACATAACACTCCAGGGACACTGCTAATTGGATGAAATTGGTTCTTTTCGGTTTTAGTAATATTGAAGCTATTTTCCTTATAGAGGAATAACTACTTTGTATTCTGAGTAACTACATTTATTTAGCCGATTTATCTTTTTTCCGTGTGAAACTGATGTTTTATTATATTCTTTTACTGGTGGTAGCCTCACCTGGTAGTAGCCTCACCAAACTTTAATAAGTGCCTGTTTAGCCTTTAAGTGAGTGTAACTATGTTTTTTCACACTGATATATTATGTAGGTATGCAAATATGTTGAATGTATTATACATATTTATTCTAATAAAGAGTTTATAAAAACAAAAAAAAAACAAATCATTAGGATCATTTCACGAGTAAATAAATAAATAATCATTTATTTGAAAGATTGTTCGTGGTGAAATAATCATTAACATTCAACTAAATTAATAGTGTGCAAACTGCAAATATTACAATAAGAGACACTTCACACACACTAGAGTAGGTAAATAAAAAAAATCCAATGTAAAATATTTTGTCCAATATATCAATAGCGTAGGTATTTACCATGTATGAACATCGATAGTCATAGTCATAGTCATAGTCATAGTCATTTATTTATTAAATATAGGTACACTGTAGGTACACTTATTTTCGTCTAAAAATTACATAAGTAGGTACTTAAAAAGCATGATGGTGATAATGGGTAACGGTATCTTAAAACTAAAGCTACGAGGGTTCCAAACGCGCCCTGGTCTGAGAAGAGCCCACAACAAACTCAGCCGGGTTTTTTTTTTATTTTTATTATCACCATCTCACAAATATTCTTACCAAGGAACTATCAGAGACATTAGAGCAAATTATTGCCAGGCTTCCTTGTCGTTTAAGTAGTCCTTAACATGATAATAAGATTTTTCAATGAGTTTACGTTTTACATTAACTTTGAACTTATTCAGAGACATCTTCAACATGTCTTCTGGGAGCTTATTATTTTTTTTAAAATATTGGGATAAATTATATTATGTAGGTACTAGATGTGCCATTTCATTGAAAATAGTTGGGCGTCCGACTTTTAGAGCGCGTTCCTCACCTGTATAGCCCTGTCCTTGTCCCTGCCATAGCGCTGTCCCGCTTTTCAGACTAGATGGGGTTAGGAAATTAAGACAACATTCTTTGTTTGACAGGGCCCGTCTATGTAAATTGACGTCGTTGTGTATGTACTATTGCAATTTGCAACATGAAAAACGTGACATGAGTAGCGTGTGAAAAATCATGAAAAAAAGTGTTTGTGTACAATTCACACATGACAGAAGTAAAACTTCAGAAAAGTAGCCTACGAGGGAATGAGACAAATATAACTTGTATTTTCCATCGATATCTTATATGTGGACCCTTGGATGGACCCTTTCATAGAAAAAAATTGGGCGTCCAACCTTTAGAGCACGCTCCTAACCTGTATAGCCCTGTCCCCGCCATAGCGCTGTCCCGCTTTTCAGACTAGATGGCGTTGCTAAAAATACGTCCACATTCTTTGTTTGACAGGGCCCGTCTATGTAAATTGAGGTCGTTCAAATCAAATCAAATCAAATCAAATATTTTTTATTCAAATAAACTTTTACAAGTACTTTTGAATCGTCAAGTGAATCTACCACTGGTTCGGAATGCCATTCCTACCGAGAAGAACCAGCAAGAAACTCGGTGGTTGCTCTTTTTAAATAATTCATTTACAATTACTATATCAATGTGTACATAAGTAACCGCTGTCCCCAGCATTGCTGGAGCGATCAAATCCATGCTCCTCTATCATTTACATAATCTTCAACAGTATAATAAGCTTTTTTCAGGAGCATACTTTTAATGGATTTCTTAAATTTGTTTATTCAATTCATGTCAAAGACGGGCAGACAGAAAGTAGCCCCATTCCCGCCGGTGGCACCCGTTCACGAGCATGACGCATGATCCAGCCATTACTTCGCTCGACCATATTTGAGGGAACGTAACAACCCGCACCACACGACACCACCACAGAAATGTTTAAAGAGAGCGTGACATACCCAGTCTACCCGTATCAAAGCATCGAATTGAATACTAATATTCAAACACTAATTTATAATAAGTAACCGCTGTCCCCAGCATTGCTGGAGCGATCAAATCCATGCTCCTCTATCATTTACATAATCTTCAACAGTATAATAAGCTTTTTTCAGGAGCATACTTTTAATGGATTTCTTAAATTTATTTATTGGCAAGTCCAAAATAGGTTGTGGAACTTTGTTATAGAAAATAATGTATATTTACAATTGCATTAATCCAAAGATACATAAGTAACAGCAGTCCTGAGCATTGCTGGAGCGAGTCAAATCCATGCGCTTTTATCATTTATATAATCTTCGACAGTATAGTAAGCTTTTTTCAGGAGCATTTTTTTAATGGTTTTCTTAAACTTGTGTAAAGGCAAGTTTATAATAGGCAGTGGAATTTTGTTAAAGAATAGAATGCTCATTCCCACGAACGACCTTCGGACTTTCGTGAGGCGGAGCGATGGAGTCACGAGCCTATGGCGTTGATTCTATCTCATTCTCTCGTAGGCTAAATCGTATTATGAATATGTTTGTCTATTTTTGGTGTCGCTTTTTCGTTTCATCGAATTTTCAAATCACACGATTCTAAAGAAGTTTCACTTAAAAAGTTTTTTCATAGACACTCACACAAATGAGAAGCTCCGCTTAGTTACACCTCGCGTACTGTAACTCGTAAAACTGGCCCCAAGAGATATTAGACAAATTGATAGGGGTTCATAGTGGATTTATTGACATCGCTGATGACATTGAAAGTCAATAAGCTAAACGGGTAGTGGGGGACTTATTATCATAAAACTAAGTAAATATGTTGATTGGAGTTTATTTCAAGCTGACTGAATGGGAAGAAGTTTTTGATTCGATGTGTATAATAGGTATTTTCACGTACGTAACTACCTGTTAAATTGTTTCTTGTAGAATTAGGTCCTATAAATTCCAAATCTAAAAATTCTTGACCCAGTGGGTTGAAGTATACTCTGATATTATGTCTCTCAATCAGTAAATACGGAAGGATATTAACTTTTTAATACCTTGGTATTTCCTCTTATATTTTAATATGATGCTCGTGACTTCAACAGCGTGGATTTAGGTTCGTTAAAAATCTTTAACCTGAAAAATCATTTACACTCTGATTTTCTGGGTTAAAGATTACCTATATCCATTTCCGGGATTCAATCTATACCTAATGGGGGCGTGAAAATGTAGCAGATAAGCAGAAAGACAGAGATATATTATATTATTTGTTAACTATATCCTACACTAAACTGTAGAGTGTACATTTACCTTATTTCTTTCTTCTTGTACCCAAACGTTTGAAATGCAAGTGTTTAATAAGCTTATTCGAAGAATAAAATATATAAATTCAAATACACATACAGACAGATTCACTTTCACAGTAAATAACATCCACACTTACGTGTAACGTATGTCTGTCTGCTACGCTGTAACCGTCCATCTTTTAAACCAGTTTTGTTTAAATTTGGTGTAGAGATAGGTTGCATCCCGGGAGAGGATAAAGGCTATCCCGTAAAATTAAAGAGTTCCCGCGGGAATAAAAAAAAGCTGAATCAACAGGGACGACGTCCTCATCTAATTGTAATATTTAAAAAAAAAAAATATATATATATATATATACGAGTATATATATATATTCTAGCTGATCCCCGCAAATCATCGGAATCGTCCGCGTGGTTTACGTTTTTTGTTATTCCCACGGAAATACCTTAATTTTCCGGGATAAATAGGTAGTAGCCTATGTCACTTTCCAAGTCCTCATATATACCCTTGCCAAAAATCACGTCGATCCGTTGCTCCGTTGCAGCGTAATTCAAGGATAAACCAACATACCAACAAACCAAGAACCCAAAAAGACATACTCTTTCGCATTATAATATTAGTATGAATTATGATAGAAAATCATTGGTGAAGCTGACACAAAAAACAAAATACACAAAAACTGTGGATTTCGGTACTTTATGATTTAGTACCGTTGATTAGGTTACACCTATAATTAAGTGTGATTAACAGGCGATTAGAGAGCACATTTATTACAAAAAATACCTAAGTCCACCTAACTAGTAACTACTACGCTCTGATTAAGCTGTCATGATTTGGAATGGATTACCCACATTAAGCAGCAGCCTGAATCGTTAGCATTTTTTTGGAATTCTACGTGACAATTTTACCAAGTAATTTTTGCCCATTTTGCACATCTGCAAGGTTAGTATAGCCCGCCAGTCCGCATTGGAGCCGCGTGGTGGGTCTAAGCTCTAATCCCTCTCTCTTAAGAGAGTGAAGGTCTGTGCCCAGCTGTGGGACGTTAATGGAATATAGTGGTGGTGAGATTAGTATGAGATTTAACATTTCACCAACGTTGATACTTGATAGAGTTCGAGCCTTTAACATTTTAAGGTGAAAGTGTTAAGTCCTAACATAGATCTTAAAAAGAAACGTGTTGATCTTAAAAGTCACCATTGATGTATAATTTTATGCGACCACTATAAAATTCATATAAACATGCTATGCCTCTATGATTTCCTTTTTTCAATTCATATAAACTAATGCGAAACTGTGTCTGTCTGTCTGTCTATCTGTTTGTCTGCAATGTATATGTAATTTTTAAATATCAATTCTTGGAAATTGTTGCAGGATGTGTTTTATATTAGGCAGCTTTAAGGCATCAGGCACGAAACTAGCGACAGCGACATCGGGGCGATGTGGTCCGAGAGCTGGCGGTGAATTTCGGGAAGGTCCTTTAGGCAAGCTGAAATTGTGAAAAAATATAATTTCGTCAATTGGCAAATCTAGTCCTGCCAGACTGGTAGAGCGTCTGCGGTTTGTTGGTTGTTTATAAAGTATTACCAGACCTATTCAAAAATATTTTATTAAAATTCCCAAAAAATATACTTTTATCAATTTGAAATTTTAATCACGTATTTATTGAGTAATTTCAATAATACCAGTAAATCGCCAGACAAATTTGGCGGTTTTAACCAATTCCCAGATGTGAATAAGGTTTTTAAATGAGTAGGTACGACAAAATTACGGCGAAATTCGTCGCCAGCTCTCCGAAAAATCGCTTCGCCCCGCAGCCGCCGTCGCTCCCCCGTCGCAAATTTCGTGCCCGTACACTAAAAGCTAGAATTAGCTTTCCAAGCGGAAATCTTGCGAAATGAAATTTGTTTGTACGGAATTTATACTTATTATTAAATCAAGGATTTTTATTTTCTTTTACTGTGACGTAATTTTCTTTGATGCTCATGAATTATATTATTAAAGTTAAAGCCGACGCTGATACTAAACCTCCTGATGATACAAACAAAGACACTTCAAGTCCTCGACATCTCATCATAGACCAATGCAATTGTTCAAGTACCTACCTAACTGTAACCATAAATTCTACCTAATAAACCAATTTGAGAATTAACAATTTCTGAATTTTGAAATCTCTTGAAACACTAGTGTGTGACTTAAGCCACAACGAAAATCGTAAAAAATCATTGATCGTAAATTTTCACGACTTAAATTCATGGTAAGTAATAGCGAAACATGATCTTCAAAAATATGGGGTTTGGCTGTGTTATGGACACGGCCGTTTGTTGTATGTGAACACGTCTCGTAACGGGTAATAGTTTATACATGAAATATTATTATTTATTGTATGTCATAATCATAAGAAGTCATCCGGGTTTACACGTAGATATTGACGAGAGTTGACGATTGAAACCTGAATGAACGTCTTAGCTTCACCGAGTCGAAAGTTATACTGAATGGAAAACTCAATACGCAGCAGAATAACCTTCAAGATGGCGGACTTCCCCCTCCATTGTAATCGTAATTGTTGTTTTTTTAAAATTATTTTTACTGTACGTGGTCAGTCCTAGAAACGTTCAGTACCAGGTATTCTTTCATACCCTTAACAGGCTAGCCCGCAACCATATTAAAATAGACTGCATCACGGACGGACGACGTCGGGGGCCAAATCTAGTGAGTCAATATATTTCTAAGATATTCCGTGCGCATTTCCTGTAGATTTGTTCAACCCAAAGCTCTTTCTCGGGTACGAATAATGAATAAAGAATGGGTATTTAACGAAATCATTTTCCTCGAGCATAATAATTTCATACATAAACAAGGAAATGTTTGGGAAATTAAACATTTCATTATTTTTCCCACAGTATGTGTGGTACCTAATTTATTATTTTTTGTCTGTATTTTTTTAATAAAAATTCCACACCTATTACTTATGACATGATAGACGGATAGACATACTTTTACATTTATAATATTACTAGGATAATGCCCGCGACTTCGTCCGCGTGGATTAAAGTTTTTGATTCCCGAGGGAACTCTCCCGGGATTAAAATCTCAAGAAAATAGTTTATGTCCTTCCCCGGGATGTAACCTACCTCTGCACCAAAATTGGTTGTAAAGAAGACAGACACACTTTCGCATTTATATTTCGTATGGATATTAGTAAGTAGGTATACCTAGAGTATGGATTATAGATGTGGTTAGTGATTGTTAGTAGGTAATTAATCAGTTTCTTCGCTGGTTTACACCTGGGTATAACCAAGAATGAATGAATGAATAATTCATCAAATCGCGGCAGATATTCCCACAGTGATGCAAAATTGATAATTTAAATATCGGCGTAAACGTCAGATGGCGATAGGATCGATGAAATTTACACATCAGTAGCTCCTATAATGAAAGATCTACGATAAGATGAGAATCCTATTCAGTATAGCTGAGGTATTATTATATTCTGTGGTAGGGCTGCCGATAACGTCACGCTGGCAGATCAGCTGTAAGCTAAGAAGATAAGCTGTAAAAAATATTTATTCCACTATGTCTATGACTACCGGAGAAAATTCAGAAATTGTTGATTCTCAAATAGATCAAACTGACCCTGACAATTGAAGATCGCACCTGGGACCTCCCATTTCTAAGACCAATGCGCCATGGAGGTTAAACTTTAATATTATCAATGCAAAAGTGTGTCTCACTGCTTGCTACACTTAAACGACCCATCTATTCAACCGATTTCCGGCCATGTCGCTTGGAACAGAGATAGGTGCAAGAGTGGAAGCTCTTGCTTTAAAGTCACAAAATCAGCGTTTGGAGCGCTGGCTGTTAATAAATTAAAGAAATGATGAAATGAGCTCTAAAACTATGCTGAATTAAGGTTCATTTTACTTTAACGCCAATGTGAGTGAAAGCTCAATACGTGAACGTAACAAAACTCAGAGTAAGCGTACTGTATATTCAAAACTCACTCTACGAACTATATACCTAATTTCATACCGAAACAAGATTTGGGTTGAGAATTTCGACTTTTATCGAGTAGATTATATTGCTTGACGTGCCCCGCGCGATTTAGCGTTCCGGTACGATACCGTATAGAAACCGATTAGGGATATGGGTTCAGTACAACTGCCATACCCCTAACAGGTTATCCACTTATCCCGCTATCATCTCTTACCATCAGGTGAGATCGCAGTCAAGGGCTAACTTGTAGTGGATAAGAAAATGGCATTCCATCTAAGACAAGTTTATATTATAAAATAAATAAAGTTCGAATAAATCAAGTTTACTTTGATTTATTCGAACTGAGCTACGTTGATGAAGATAAATGACAATAGTTTGTTTGGATTGCAAACTTTTTGTTCACTTTTCTATTTTTCGTTACAATGACTGATGAGACTAATTATTATTTGTTTATCTTTTACAAACTTAATCTATTGTGAAAGATCTCAACTTGTTATGAAATTGCATCTTCAGATAGGTACCTACTAATTATAGTCATACTAGATGATGCCCGCGACTTCGTCCGCGTGGATTAAGTTTTTTTTTAATATCCGGGGGATATCCTTCATTTTCCGGCATAAACAGGGTAGCGCGTGTCCTTCCTTGGGATTAATCATGTAACCTACCTCTATTTTTTTTAATCCACTACCAGTTAGCCATTGACTGCGATCTCACCAGATGGTAAATGACGATGCATTCTAAGATGGTAGCGAGCTAACCTGTTAGGGGCCTGGCACCCATACCCCTATTCGGTTTCTACATGCTAAATCGCTTCCCGGCACGTCTTTGCCGGTAGGGTGGTAATTAGCCACGGCCGCAGCCTCCAACCAGGCGAACAGAATTTCAACAAAATCGGTTGAAAAAATGGGCCGTTATAGCGCAACAGACAGACAGACAGACAAATATAGCATTTATAATATCTATCAAATAAGCATTTATAATATCTATAAAATATTAGAATGGATCTTTTCGCAAGATTGCGCAAAAAAGAATTGACGCAGTAAATAGCTCGCTGCAAATTGAATCTAGAAATTGCCATGGAACTATCCCACCATACTTAGGCTTTGTCCTAGATCATACCAAACAAAAAAAGAATCATCAAAATTCATTCATAATTGGCCGAATGATCGCGTACCATACATTAAAAAAAACAGTCCAATTGAGTACCTCCTCCTTTTTTGAAGTCGGTTAAAAATAGTTTAGGTATTTTATCCTTCACGTGGCCTGCGTTGTCGCGGAGTAAGTTTCTATTGTCACTCCCGGCTGGGGCAACATGAAATAAGATAATAGCTTTTCTAATTTGGCTTTAGCCTATAGTATAGCCTGTGGCCTTAGCTAGGTTACCAACGTACCAGAAACGTGCCGAAACAATGTTTATACAAAGTTGGTACACAGGACACTTTTTGAAGGTCAATGACACAAAGTATAAAACGTGATGGTGATATAAAGTACGGTATTTTAAAACTAAAGCTACGAGGGTTCCAAACGCGCCCAGGGGTGTTACTACCATCGCTCTAAGCAGTATTATTTCAAAATGACAGTTTTATGTCACGCACCTTGACGTCCCTAAAATAAGTATTATAATTCTTAAACACATACGTCAACAATATTAAAACAATACAGCTTTTAGCGATAGTTGTATGTAATATGTATGCCCCATAGACTTATTATATTTACTTATTGGTGCCCTTTGGTCAGAGAAGAGCCCACATCAAACTCACTTAAATCTGCCTTACCTCTACAAAACTAATCTGCTACGATCTTAGGTAAAGCATGTTTCAACTTTCATCCCTTACTACGTGAAAATAAAAGCGTACTTTTTTGTTTCAGGTATAACTTCCATCACCACTCTAACAGTGATCTCCTTCGAGCGGTACCTGATGGTGACGAGACCGCTTAGCTCAAGACATCTAAGTAGCAGGGGCGCTGCGGTGTCAGTTCTCTTCATTTGGACCTACTCTTTGGCGTTAACTACTCCACCCTTAATGGGGTGGGGTAACTATGTCAATGAAGCAGCTAATATTAGGTGAGTAACATTACCCCACTTGGTAACCGAACTAAAACCATCCATCCAAACTTTCGCATATTTATAGTAAAATATGAATCTTCATAGGAATCTTTCCTCGTGTGTGATTATTATTATAAAATTAATATTAGCAAATATACGTAGTAGGGTTTTAATTGAATTATTGTGAATAAATTAAATTGAATAATTTAATTTATTGCCCACAAATTTGTTAATGAACTCGGAAACAATACATAATTAATGTTATTTATTCCACAGATTTATTCTTAAAATCTCAAGTATTACTTATAATAATTTGTTATTAGGCAGTAACATTCTTGCAAATAAATGATTATTTATTTATTTAAAGTTAAAACTTGGTAATAAGTAATTCGTTTTAACAAAACCCTTCTCATTAAAGTCTCGTGCAAGCAATATTATCCACAAAGTTAAGCCTCCACTCTGTCTTTAATAAATTTCGAGCTTCAAACTTTTATTGCGGCCTTTAATAGATTGCCTACATAATTTTAGGTATTTTTATTAGTCGTAAAATGCTCACCGCATTTTACGGGCACTAATAAGATAAAAAGTTTTAAAAAACTTTAATACCGAACTTAAAAAACCGAAATTATATTATGGTAAAATTGTTTTTCTGTCGCTTAGTATAGTTTAAAAATGTACTATATTCATATTATTATTTCATTTAAGATTTATGAATTTTCTTCATTTGACATCCCATTCGATATAACATAAATTTTTTTTAGATCCCATTTTTTTTGATGTAGTAAGAGTAACACATCCGTCATATCAATTTAATTAGTTTAAAATATGCAGCCTAGAGTATGTTACTAGATACATATACTGCTAAAATCATAACACTTCCTTTTGGCTTTGCCATAGTTGGGTAAACTCATAAACTCATAATTTTTTTATTTAAATAGACTTATTTATTATTAGCAAAGTTAGACAGTTTACCGATATTGAAACGGCTAGGCTTGTCTACTTTGCTTAATTCCACAGTGTTATGTCGTACGGCATTTTATTGTGGGGCAGAGCAGCTGATATCCAATTAATTTTTATATTGCAGAAAAGAGCCATCCGTTCTATTTATAAACTCCCGCATATATTTTTTAATTCTCGCAGTAACTACTTAGGTAATTTTCCGGGATAAAATGTAGCCTATGTCACTCTTCAGGTCCTCAACTGTAACCATGAAAATATCACGTCAATCCGTTGCTCTGCTGCGTGATTAAATACAAACCAACAAACAATCATACATTCGCATTTATAATATTAGTATGTATTAGTAAGTATATATCTAATCGTTTTATTGTATCTAATATATGATGCCCGCGACTTGTTCCGCGTGGATTGTGTTTTTTTGATTCCCGAGGGACCTTTAATTTTCCGGGATAAAAAGTAGTATATGTCCGTCCCCGGGATGTAACCTACCGCTATACCAAATTTCATCAAAATCGGTTGAATAGTTGGGCCGTGAAAGCGTAGCAGACAGACACACAGACACACTTTCGCATTTATAATATTAGTATGGATATGGATATACAAAAGATGATTTTTTGTTCGATAAAAGAGCCCACCTATAATAAATCCAAGATCATTAATTGACGGTTCAGAAGCAATGAAAAATATTACATTATGAATTTTGATACAAATAACTTTTCTAGTTCATTTTTGTATTTCTCCATCCTTCCGTTTCATTGGAAAGCGCTCGGCTTGTTGCTCGATATTACACATCCGGGAAGATCAAAGAGAAATTGCGTAACCATGTTGCAGATTATCTGCCATGAGAGAGTGTACGATACTTCGAGAGAGAATTTGATAGAAGCCATCTCCAAACTCCATTACATTTCCATGCTAAAATATCATATCTTTGACGACCTCCGTGGCGCAGTGTTGAGCGCTGTTGTCTTAACGTGTGGAGGTCCCGGGTTCGATCTCCAGCAGGGTCAATTTGGGAATTTATAATTACTGAATTTTCCCTGGTCTGCCCTGGTGGAAGGCTTCGGCTGTGTCTAATTATCACCCTACCGACAAAGACGTGCGATTTAGCGAGTGTAGAACCGATTAGGGGTATGGGTTTATTATAACTGCTGTACCCCTAACAGTTTAGCCCACTACTATCTTAGACTGCATTATCACTTACCATCAAGTGAGATCGCATTCAAGGGCTAACTTGTAGAGGATAAAAAAAAACTGTCTATCTGTCTGTTACGCTTTCACGGCCCGTCTGTTCAACCGATTTGGACGTTTGGTACTGAGGTCGAGGTTGTAGCAACGCATTGTATGTTTTATTGTAGCGACTAAGCACGAAACGACGAATAGGTAACGGTAGGGTGGTAGCTAGCCATGGTCGAAGCCTGCAACCAGACAAACACTTACGCTGTGGTAACTCTGAATGAATGAATGAATGAATGAATATTTTTATTTCTCAGACCTTCCCAGACCAGGTCGTGTTAGTACCAGACTTATCTTATGTTAGTATCATACCGAACTATGGATACGTCTTTTTAATAAGAATTTTGGTCACTGTCTCCTGCACTATCATATAGGGGATCTCAAAAGCGTCGTAATTTGTTCGCCGTCTATCACTCTTTATTGCTCTTTATAGATCGAATGACAGTAGAGGGTGTGAAAATAACGATTGCATTTGACATTGAAACAACTTCAACTAGCTGATGCCGGCGTCTTCGTCCGCGTGGTTAAAGTTTTTTATACGACTGCCTGAAATAAGGAGTATATTGTTTTCAGGGTTCATGTATGTATGTATGTGAGTTTGTATATTCCACCATAAAATCTATACGCCTAAATCGATTTTGATAAATGAGGTATCGTTAGAATCCCTAGCTTATTCCGGGTGACATAGGCTAGTAAAATTTAAAAAAAAAGCGATGGTGTGACCATGGTCGCACATCAGAATCCCGACCTCTTTGATTTTCGGGGATAAAATATAGTCCATGTCACTCTCCAGGTCCTCAACTATACCCATGCAAAAAATCACGTCGATCAGTTGCTTCGTTGCGGCGAGATTGAAGGACAAACCAACAAACAAACACACTTTCACATTTTTAATATTATGAAGTACTCGTACTAGCAGACGCCCGCTACTTCGTTCGCGTGGCATAAGTTTTTTAATTCCCGCGGGCACTCCTTAATTTTCCGATAAAATGAAGCCTATGTCACTCTCCAGTTGCTCAACTATACCCATGCAAAAAATCACGTAGATCCATTACTCTGTTGTTGCGTGATTGAAGGACAAACTCTCTATTTGACGTTCTTGGGGATAGAAATTTCAAAAACTGTGAAATCCATATTTTATCATTTTAAACCGGAAGCTCAAATACTTAGCAAGTTTCATGGCTATAGTTTGAAAAACGACGGACTTGGGCTTGAAAGTTTGTATGAAACAAACTTTCAAGCCCTATTTAACCCTTTTGGGGGTGAAATTTCGAAAAACCCTTTCTTAGTGGATACCTACTCGTCACAAAGAACACACCCTCTAAATTTTAGGTCTCTAGGACCAGTGGTTTAGGCTGTGCGTTTATATATAAGTCAGTCAGTCAGGACTTTGAATTTTATATATATGTATAGATGATTGTATGAAGTGTGATGACTAAGAATATATCAGAGTCGACGAACAGAAGTTCTAAAAAGTATTTCATTGATTTATTATGCAATATTTTCCAAATTAAGAGGAAATCATCTCGAAATTAATAAAGAAAAAAGCTTCTCAAGTTACTAAATTTATAAATTCTTATAAGCTAGAAACAGTGGGAAAGAGTTTTCGCTATAACCGAAATACTTGTTCGAACAAGATTCGTTGAATTTGTTATCCACGTGTAGATATCATGAGATATGTATTTCGCCAAGGTTAGATACTATTCTATTGTTGTTTTCTTATTCCTGTACAAGTGTTTGTTAGAATCTTAGAAATCTGTTTAAGGAGTTCTTTTAAGTCTTATCCAAACCAAAAAACCGTTCAAGTACGAGTCAACTCGCGCACAAAGGATTCCGTACCACACACACAATGTATATTCTTCAAGAAAGATACGCGCTATTTTTAAAAGTTTCTTCGAGTTTTTCTTAGAAATTTTTAATTAATATGAGCGGTTAACTAATGTGGAATAATAAATTATTAATAGCCACCAAAAATTTCGAAATAAGTATGACCGTGTGAAACCATTTTCAAGATTTCTCCCAAATGCATTGAAAAATATTGTGTGATACACGAGCGTTAAGGTTTTAACAAACTCGTGACGATGGTCAGCCCTGGCCTGGCGTCATCGTGCTGACATGAGTCAACTCGTATGTAAAAAACCTTCTCACCGATTTTATATCACAAACTACTATTGAAGTGAAACTTCTTTAGAATCGTGGTGATTTGAAAATTCGATGAAACGAAAAAGCGACACCAAAAAGAGACACACATATTCAAGATTAGTCTGCGAGAGAATGAGATAGAAATACAAGTTATTATCTCATTCTCTCGTAGGCTACTTTTCTGATTTTTCACTTCTGCCGTGTGTGAATTGCGCACACACACTTTTTTATCAAATTCTATGACGTCTGTTACAGTTGCTCGGTGAACTGGCATGAGCAGTCAAGAAACACGCTCACATACATCCTGTTCCTGTTCGCAATGGGGCAGATAGTGCCGCTCGCTGTCATCACCTTCAGCTACGTCAACATCATCAGGACTATGAAGAGGGTACGTATTTCTTGGTGTACTGACACGAGCAATCATAAAATTAGTTATATAAATCCCGCTCAGGTGCCATACTTAAATCTACCATCGCTTAAAGCAGTATTATTTTAAAATGTCAGATTTATCCATACTAATATTATAAATGCGAAAGTGTGTCTGTCTATCTTTCTGTCTGTATGTCTGCTACGCTTTCATGGCCCATCTATTCAACCGATTTTGATGAAATTTCTTACCCGGGATGTAACCTGTCTCTACAGGTTACATCCCGGGTAAGACGTAGTTTTTATCCCGGAAAATTTAAGAGTTCCCGCGGGAATGTATTAAAAAAACCAATCCACGCGGACGAAGTCGCGGGGTAGTATAATATAAAATAAGGATTATATTTCTGAAACAAAAGCGACAACAATATTGAAATAATACTGCTTTAAGCGATGGTAGTTAGCCCCCAGTTTCATGCTTCATACAGTGGCGCTTCTCATTATCTCTTTTAGCTACACACAGTTCACTAGGAAACTGCATCAGAAGCTTAATTTTGGTGTAATAGGGTCACTTTGGCACCCTTTGGGTATAGGTAGTACGCAACCCTTAAAACGAATAAGTAGGTGATACTTCCCTAATATATTAACTCTAGAAAAGTGTTCGTTACTTATAGTTGCATACATATTGACTAACTAAGCAGAAACAAATAAAAAACAGTGTAAAACTCAATTACAAAAAGCAATCTTTACTTCTAAATTGTGTTTATTTACCTACGTAAAAGATTTATTTATAATGAGTTTCTAGTCGATGTATATCTAAGAGTATGTAATCGAGTTAATTATAGGTGCATATAGAAAGGTACCCTTTTCTTGATTAAGTACATCTGAATATTTCATTGGATTCTTAAGCTCGCTTCACATACGCGTGCAGAGCTCCTGAAACTATTAATTTTGTTCACCGACAAAATAGGGACCCAAAAAAAATTAAGTAGAGGAAAAAATTTAAAAATAGCGTTTAAAAATAAACTAGGAATAGTTAGTAAAATTAAAATTTCAGATATTAATAATAATGAAAATTTCATCAATCAAAAAAATTCGAAAAAATCGTTACAGTTTCCGAATAAAACTAAAAAAAAACTTGGCAGTCATAGGGAGAAGGGACTGCCGATAGAAGTGAAAATGGTTTTTTTGTAATTAAAAAATATAATAATAAAATATTTCAAATATAAACCTTAAAATTAAGGTATTAAAGTTTAATTACGAATGTACTATATTAATATTGAAGACATTTTGTCTTCGTAACAACGCATAGTGTCGGCCACGGTTACACAACATTTATTACAACCTTAAAACTAAGGCTAAAGTTTAATTACAAATGTACTAAATTATTATACTTAAGACCTTTTGTCTTAAGAAGAACGGTGTCGGTCTCGCGTATTCCACATTTTTACCCCCTACCAAAAAGTGGTCCACGCGCCTAAAGAAGTTTTCACTTCAAAAATATGGCCCGTTAAGCGTAGACAGATGACTTCCAAGGGAGTTAGAGACCGTAGCTTAACTGGAGTTACAGAAAAAAATGAGTTAGACAAATATTTGTTAGAAACTTTTCTTAGTTTCTGACGTAAATTCATATCCACCAATATACGGGATGAGTGAAATAAAAAATAAAAACAGTAAAAAAGGACTACAAAGACCTTTTTCACTAGGAACGAATACAAAAAACTTAATTATGGCGTGACCCTGGAATTGATACCAGGACCTCGTGATCTGCAGTCGAACCAATATACCCACCAGCCAGTTTCATAAGTAGCTATCAAAATTCACACGTGAGCATGACCAGAGATAAGATAATACTTGTGTATGACCAACACATGCCACAGTAGCCCAATCTGAACCGACCTTAACTCGCAAATCTAATAAGGCAAAGCGTAAAGCCCCCTTGAGGCGTAATGACCGAGTTAATTCGAAACTGCATCAAATATGCATCAACTCGCTATCCTCAGATGTGTGATTACGAATTCATCACTTGGAGCTAGGTAGGTAAGGTACGTATTTGGGTTGAGAAAACAGCATATAAAATGCAAAGCTTCATTTGTCCATACAATTGTTTAGTTTCGGTCAATATACCTACTAAATATTATAAACTAGCTGATGCCCGCGACGTTCGCGTGAATTGAGGTTCTGTGGTTCCCGTGGGAACTTTTTATTTTTCCGGGATAAAAAGTAGCCCGTATAGTATGTGTTATTCCAGACTATAATCTATCTTTGTTCCAAATTTCATCCAGATCCGTTCAGGCGTGATTGAGTAACAAACATGCATCCATCCATCCAAACTTTCGCATTTATTATTTACTACATGATGCCCGCGACTTCGTCCGCGTGCATCATGTAGTAAATAATAAATGCTTTTTTTATAAGTTTTTTTGATTCCCATGGGAACTGTTTAATTTTCCGGGATTAAAAGTAGCCTATGTCCATCCCCGGGATATAACCTACCCCTGTACCAAATTTCATCAAAATCGGTTGAACGGTTGGGCGGTGAAAGCGTAGCAGACAGACAGACACACTTTCGCATTTATAATATTAGTATGGATGTATTCGTATAGAAGATATGGATATAATATGGATGCTGGACCCTAAACACACTATGCCAATACGTTTAAATCAGTTTGTTTATAAATAGGGGTATTTCTCTAGGTCATAAAAGGTTTAGATCTTTTTAACAAGGCAACTCGTAAAATGAAGCGAACGTGTTTGGAGACAGTTTTGCCGATTTCGCAATTTTATTTACCAACCCTTTCGTCGACGCACGCGACCGAAAGGAATAAAACGAATGTAAATTGTACACAAAATATACTTGGTTATAGAAATGTTGTCGAGTTTTCCGAGACCTAGGGCGTAGGTCAATATATCGGTTCGATTCCTGGCTGCTGGCTTACTACTGGCTTTGGATAGGCATTTAAATTTCAAGTTGGTACTTACAGACATAATTAACGTCTTCAGGAAGGACATAAGCTGATTTTTATACAGGAACATCAAAGAGTCCAAACTGGATTTTTCAAATAACCATGCGGACGAAGTCGCAGGCATCTTTTACCTTACTAATATTATAAATGCGAAAGTTTGGATGTATGGATGTCGGTATGGATGTATGGATGTATGGATGGATGTTTGTTACTCAATCACGCCCCAACGGCTGAACAGATCTGGATGAAATTTGGCACAGAGATAGATTATAGTCTGGAATAACACATAGGCTACTTTTTATCCCGGAAAATTAAAGAGTTCCAGCGGGAACCACAAAACCTCGATCCACGCGTACGAAGTCGCGGGCGTCAGCTAGTTTTCTAATAAATTTATTATAAGTTCTAATATTATAAAATTTATTTCTATCTGTTATTGTTAACATAATGCCATGTAAAATTGTTAGATATGTGGCGTATCGCGTAAAAACAAAAACAATAATGATTTTTATTGACAGACGGTGTTGATAATAATCATAGTTTTATCCTTGAAGTGCGCGAACCCAAGAATAAATCTATGATAATAATATAATTAAACTAGATGATTCCCATGGGCCATGACTTCATCCTCGTAGATTAAGGTTTTCGATTTCCGCGAGAACTGCTTAATTTTCCGAGATAAGAAGAAGCCTATGGCCTTCTCCGGGATGCACCCTACCTAAGTACCTATGTACCGAATTTCATTTATTTATATGTAACGAAAAAATTAAAAATAAAGTTGAAAAGATGGGCGTCGTTTCTATATTATTAGTATGATGGATTAATATGGATTGCCAAAAAATAATAAATTACCAAAAAACAAATTAAGGAAAATTTTAAACGCCAGTAAAACCTTTTTTCTTTTCGTTGACGATTTTAGGTTGGGCCCTTTGATTATGTAAGAATGGGCCTATAGTTTTATCAATTTGATATGTCTCTTTTATCTTGTTTGTCTTTAAAGAGAATCACACATTATATTATTCGTTATGCTCATAGATTTAAGATTGTCCAACCTAATTTGGCCAATCCTAAATCTATATGGTTATGCTTTATAAATAGCCTTTATATCATACTTGCTCAGTAACTAGGGATTACTATGGTGGAAAGTCTCCTTGTAAGTTGGTGTTTGCAATTCAAGGCAACATTACGTCGCACTATGCTTGAATTGTAATGTTCACATTACAGTTCAAGCTATGCAAAACTCCTTGGTAAACAATCTCTTTTCTTATAAAATGGTAAGAAAACTTTTTACTGAAAAAAAAACACTGAACATGGCGGCATTTAATTTCCATACATTTCAAACTATGCAAAACTCCTTGGAACTCAAAGCCGTAAAAAAAAGGAAAACTATTTACGAAAAAAAAATGGAAATGGCGGCATTTCATTTGATCTGAAAGTTTGTGAAGTTTGTTCGTAAAGTGATTTAAGTTATTTACAACAATGTCAAGCACTTCATCAGATGATGAAAAAGGAGGAGAGCCTGATTTTTGTTTGCTTGAAGCAGAACAAATGATGCAAAACCTTTTGCCGGATAAGTCCATTTTCACTAAATTTGCTAATTATTCTAATTAAAATTTCATTTTAAACCAATGTTTTATTTACCTCGCAAGAATGATATAAAGTAGAATGATTACCTCGGTTGCAAGTAGCTATTACACCCTCGAACTATATTCACCCTCGCTCGCTGCGCTCGCTCGTGTGACTAAATATCTCGGGTGCACGCGATCCATTAGCGCCCTATGCGAGCTGCGCTCGCACTGGCGCCAAATTGGATCTTGTTCTGTAATAGCTTACTTACGTCCCTTGTGTAACAATCTACTATTTCAACACACTTGCTCATAAAGTGTCTCTTATTTCACCGCAATTAGGCACATAATTGGGGCTGATTCTGTAGTACACAATCTTTATACTAAACTAAAATTAGAGCATTACAAATATTGCTAACCCTTTCATAATACTTCCTACGGAAAGGGACAGAACTAGATTTAAAGCTGCCATTTTAGTTTAGTTTAGAGATTGTGTTACACAGAATCAGCCCCAATGACACCTATAGTCACACTGTGACTTTTTCATTACTATTATTCACAAGTGAGTTTAAGAGCGTTCATTCCTTGAGCCGCTTCGCAAGTTTAGGTATTTATCTCTGGTAAATCCTTTGTCTCGGATAGTCCTTTGTTCAAACGAGCGAACAGAAGGCGTCGGGTGCAATGTAGTTTGACAAACCGTTTCGATCCTAATCCCATTTTCAAACAGGCTATTATTTTTTCAATATTAAAAAAAATATGTTTTTAATTCACTTTACATACGTTTACACTTTATATAAACTTTTTTTAATATAAAGTGCATTCATATAAAGAGTAGGTTGCATGATTGTTAGTATAGATGTTTTTAAGTAGGTACATCCAAACTAATATTATAAATGCGAAAGTTTGTCTGTCTGTCTGTCTGCTACGCTTACAGGTATGAGGTACATTGTATCTCGGGGAAGGATATAGGCTACTTTATATCCCGAAAAATTAAGGTATTCCCACAGGAGTTTAAAAAAAAACGCGGACGAATTAGAATTTCTCTATTTTATTGCACTCATATAAGACAAGATATAAAGAAAAATGCAGAATAATTCGTATTTATTTACAAAATCACATTTAAACTATGTTTTCCTATAACATAAATTGTCTTTGTTTACTTGTTTTCTGTTAGTTAAAAGATACATTTTGTACAAAAAGAAATAAAAATATTAGCATTATTTTGATTTTTACGTAATGTTATTTACAATATAAAATTATTAGAATTTGTATGGTTCATTTATATACATGTCACTACGTTTCGTCTTAGTTTTCACATTGCAAATTCGATTGATCGTAACCATTCGAACATATTAGCGTTAAAGTAAAATGAATTTTAACAGTAAAGATTTAGAGCTCAATTTCGTGTATGCATTCACAGCCAGCGCTCCAAATGGAAACGTTTGAAATTAAAATCGGTTGGAATTTGTGACTTTAAATCAAGAGCCTTTGGGTCCATATTACTTTGACCCCAATGTGATTGAACGCTCGATTACGATACCCGTAAATGTTGATGTCGTCACCAAAAATCTTCTGAGTTCAAGCCATAGAGCGTTTTCAGCTTTTGAAGCACTTTTTAATTTCCTTGCCTTCGCTAATTGTTCACTACGTAAATATTTTTTTCTTTTAAGTTTGAAAATTGGAGTTTTAGAACCCATATCTGAAAAAAATAACTTATTTACTTTCATGAATCCTAAAGAAAGAAAGAAAACAGTGCAATAAAACTGATAGGCACGTGCAGATGCAGGTGTTTTACCAACGTAGGTTTTTGTTTATCATGATAACAATAGCGATCACGGGTCAATAGTGGTACAATAATAAAAGAAAGATCCGGTTCGGCAAATATAAAACACAATCATCAAGTGCCGCTCTGTAAACGATAACCACTTGTAAAAGATAATAAAACTATATAATCCTGCAGGTGTTGCGCTAGTATACTCAGTTTACCAAAATAACAATAGAAGTTTACTGCGCCTGCGGTAGTAAAAAAATACAGCTTTGCTGCCAATTTTTCAAATAACTTTATGCTGTACTAACGAGTGTATTGTTATTTGTTAGAAATAAATAATTTTGACAGTAAAATAAAAACGCGATCCCAAAAATGCACATAAAAATAACACAAAAAACCTAATTAAATTTTTTCGTGATTGACTGATTGACCGACAACGTACAGCCAAAATCGATAAACCTAAATATTTGATTCATTGAGTAGTCTAGGTGTGAACTGTGAACTGAGGAAGTAGGAAAAGGCTGATAAGTGTACAGTACATTAGACTGTCCGAAAGCACATTGCATATGTTTACTAATGTACAAGCATGTGGCTGCATCCCTGGACTGAATTTCAAGGCATCTGTGGATAAGCCATGCTGGTAATTAATTGACAGGCCGACAGCAATACACTTTCGCATTTATAATTAGTAAGAATTAAAAATTTATAGTAACTTACCTATTTAATATATTATATAACACGATACCCAATAGTGAGCAGTATCAGTCAGTAATTCAAGCTGGAGGTCATCGATCCAAAGGTAAACAATATCCAAATCACAATGCAAATCAAACCAATAAAATCCCAAGTCAATTTCACAATCGAACACAAGATACCGCGCGTATGCCATAAAAGACAATGAACGAGTGACTGAAATTTCAAAACGACAAGGGGATTAGTAGAGATAAGGGGTGGCCTGTCTACGTAGAGATTGCTGGTCAGCCTATAATAATAGTAAATTTAACCACAAGCCCTATAAATGCAATTTTATAACTAATAACTAATAATTGTTTATAACTAATTCTAGTTAATTTTCTGAATAATGTGTAAAGGTTTTTTATAACAGTCTGATAAACATGACCTTGTCTGTATTCTTATTTAAATATTTACCATCAATATAATTTGCCGTTAGTATAACTATAAAGTATAAAATACAAACCCTAAACTCTTTAAAACAAAATAGTTTCATCTATCAATAAGAAAAAGCAGCGAGTATAAAATGCCTACTATTGAGAAGTGACAATCGCACTACAATCTCAGGTATATTCTACGTATTTTATTTTAAGTTGCGGAGACAAAAAGCGTTACGTCCACCCTCGGAGAAGCCTCGGCTACGACTAGTTTTCCTAGTGCTTGATCGCGCAGTTTTGTTGTGTGTTTCAAACTTATTTTTAGAAGTAAACTATTGTTAAAAATATTATTTTTTTGCTTTATATAATTGAAAATATGTCCTACTATTAGGAGTTCTGAATTTTCTTTGCAAATTAAGCTAAATAACCCCCTAAAATGACGGTTTTATGGGTCCTTAATTTTGTCAAATGAAATTTTCTTTGTTTCGAGTTTTATAATACAAAGAATAGCAAATTAATAATTTTTCTCTTCAACTATTGTAGTTCAGGACCTTATACTCAATAAAAGTATCTCTTTTTTTGACCACAATGAGTAAATTATGATGTTCGCTAACGTCAAAGTTTACACAAAATCCAAGATTCAATAACAGCCTCTTGGTATTTTCGCTATAAGGAACAATCTATTAATTAATTTCAAAATGTTGTCAGTCATTGTGGTAGATAAGCGATTTGCCTACAATTTGGTATAAATAAATTTTGAGTTTTAATGCTATGAATAATAAAATATCAGGGGACAAAAGAGCTAAATATTGATCCGAACCGTTACAGCTCGAATGAAGAGTCTTAAGAGTTTTTATTGTATTTTATCTACTAAATAGAATTATTTTTTAGTATTATTATTATTCACAAGTGAGTTAAAGTTTTTCTTTTTATTTTATCTACTAAATAAAATAATTTTTAGTATTATTTTCTTCACAAGTGTTTTGAAAAACGTCATAATATGATTACCCCTCACCTAACGGCTCGGGTCTCAATGGCGCCTCAGCGGTAGTCGCCAACATTACACACTTGTACCATAATGTACTATTACATTCTAATATATTAGTACTTAACTATAAGTTCTATTCCGAGTTATACAGTAGCCGAATACCTCTAGACCAGAGAACTGGGCTGATGCCGTCACTTGAAGATCAAGACCACGTCCCCATCATAATAACTAGGGAAGTAGAAAATGCTATAAGTAGTCTGAAAAATAACAAGTCAGCAGGCCCCGAAGGAATACCAAGTGAACTGTTGAAAATTGGCAGTAACCAGCTGGGTAGAGTTTTAACGGAACTATTTAATGACATTTTAGAGCAAGAAACTATCCCAAGTGAATGGCTTAACTCTATAATAATACTACTTTTTAAAAAAGGGAGCATCAATGACATTAATGATTATCGACCAATTACACTGACCAGTAACATTTACAAAATCTTTGCTAAAGTGTTACTATCCCGCTTAACATCAACCTTGGACGCGCAACAACCGGTTGAACAAGCAGGATTCCGTAAGGGCTATAGTACGTGCGACCACCTGCATACAATGCAACAGCTGGTAGAGAAGGTGCAAGAATACAAACAACCGCTGTTCATCGCTTTTATAGACTTCACCAAAGCTTTTGACTCGATAGAGCACTGCTACCTCTGGCAAGCCCTAGAAAGGGACGGCATATCTCAGAAGTATATTCGAATACTGAGGAAGCTGTACGATAACAGCACAGCCAGAATCCAATTAGACCAGCTAGGAGATCCGTTAAAAATAGAGAGAGGAATAAAACAAGGCGACTGCTTATCACCAAAATTTTTTAACAGCGTACTAGAACATATCTTCCGGCAGTTAAATTGGCATAACAAAGGTATAAAAATAAATGGCAAGTACCTGTCCAATATAAGATTTGCAGACGACATAGCAATATTCAGCAATAACGAGCGAGACCTACAGGAGATGCTAGACCAACTGAATGCGCTCTGTATAAAAGTCGGGTTGTTTATGAATAAAAGTAAAACAAAGATAATGACCAATACTGGCAATCCAACTTCTATAAGTCTAGACAATAATATCTTGGAAACGGTGGACAGTTTTACCTATTTAGGGAAAATTATATCTTTCAAAAGCTCTACACACAGTGAAGAAATAAGTAAAAGAATATGTAATGCATGGAAACGATACTGGAGTCTAAAATATATTTTTAAAAATAAAAAAATTTCAATGACTATTAAAACAAAAGTATTCAACGCATGTATTATACCTATTCTGACCTATGGAGCACAGACATGGGCAATGAATAAGGACGAGGTAAAGAAAATAAAAGTTGCAAGGAAAATCGAAAGAAGCATTCTCGGAGTCAAGCTATCAGACAGAATAAGAAAGAAATATATAAGGGACCAGACGAAAGTGATTGACGCTATTAGGCAAGCGAGGAAGCTAAAATGGAAGTGGGCTGGACACATTATGCGACAACGTGACAACAGGTGGACGTGGGAAAGCACAGTCTGGTGTCCACGATACATAACGCGTCGCCGTGGCCGGCCGCGCACCCGCTGGCGAACTGAACTGGAAGAATTTGATGGTCTCGGCGTACTATGGACACGTCTGGCTGCATGTAGAGACTACTGGATGAAGAGGGGGGAGGCCTTTGCCCACGTTTGGGATGACCTCTAAATTTTAATAAATAAATATAATATGGAAATTTATTTAGGTATTAAAAAAAAAAAAACAAAAAAAAAAAGAATTAAAAAAAAATGTATACATACTTATATAGCTTTAGAGGTAGGCTTTAATAAAGGTAAAATAAATAATAAGTTCTTTACATGTTTCTTCTACATTTATATGTGTCCCTACAGAACTCGAAGCGGCTGGGCCGGGTGAGCCGGGCGGAAGCGCGGGCCACGTCGATGGTTTTCATTATGATCGTCGCTTTCACCGTCGCTTGGACGCCCTACTCGCTCTTCGCTCTCATGGAGCAGTTCGCTACTGAGAGAATCGTATGTACCTGGCATTTATTGTGTTAATTTTCCTTAAGGTAATATACCGTATATATTGAGATGAACACCAACAATATGCAAACAGAATAGTTCCTGCAGTCGGTCCATCTCTTCAACCGATTTGGTTGAAATTTGGTACAAGTCCCGTGGAAGGACAAAGGCTTTTTATCCCGGAAAATTAAGGAGTTCCCGCGGGAATAAAAAAAAGTAAATCCACGCGAACAAAGCCGCGGGCATCATCTAGTCTCCAGTTTATTATAGAAACATACGCACTTACCAATTAATGCTGATTTTATAACTTAAGCCTTGAAGCGAGAGGTGGGGGAGTACCTAGTACCTACCTATTGAGGCAAATTCCGCCCATGATACGGAAAGCGATTCGTTCGCACCCCTTAAACTACCTTGTTAATTTTCTATTCTGAACTCCTCAAAATCAGATCCTCAGAAAGTTATATTATTATACGATATATGAAATAAAGCTATATTGTTCCAGATATCGCCGGGTGCGGGCGTTATACCGGCTCTCGTAGCAAAGAGCTCTATTTGCTACGACCCACTGATATACGTTGGCATG
Source organism: Erebia aethiops (assembly GCA_923060345.2). NCBI lineage: Eukaryota > Metazoa > Arthropoda > Insecta > Lepidoptera > Nymphalidae > Erebia > Erebia aethiops. The sequence goes on along the minus strand of OV281080.1, from coordinate 20,414,142 downwards.
AATACACAGGTAAGGAGGACACGAGGTTTAGGCCTAACGCACACACACCGACATTTGACACCGATAATTGATATGATTTCCTATCAGGCAGTGTGTTTGTGTCCGCTTTGGCAGCCAGCTCTGTACTGCGAGGCAGGCTTTAAATTGGTTTCGGAAAAATAACGTAGAGAATAAGGAATAATAAAAGCGTTCACTCAACCTCCTAACCTTATACGGATAAATTCGTACAAAAAGGATTACCTACCGCACTTTTCACAGACGACGGATAAGTCCATACACAAAGGATTACCTACTGCACTTTTCATAGACGACGGATAAATCCGTACACAAAGGATTACCTACCGCACTTTTCACAGACGACGAATAAAGCCGTACATTAGAGATTACCTATTGCACTTTTCACAGACGACATATTACTACCGGTATTATCTACTAGTTTGTGATGATTTAGTAAAATTTTCTTGCATACCTTCTTTTAAATTACGTATTTTATTTACAAAGACTAGATTCTACTCTCATAAAGACAACGTTATTTTATTGTATTGAATATAACCTACATTATTACAGATAAAGATTTTATCATTACGGACGTAAAGATGCCAATCTCCTTAAATATTTCACAAAGGAACTCGCGCGTTGATCCGAAATGGAATTGTATAAATTGATCGGCTCTCTGTTGAAAAAAAAGGCTGCGTTCATACGCACCAAGGAAACTTTACATTGATTTAGAGCCTGTTCATAACGTGTCTATAATAATATCATACTAATCAAATAAATATAAATAATATCTTATCTTACTAATATTATAAATGCGAAAGTTTGGATGTATGGATGTCTGGATGTATGGATGGATGTTTGTCACTCAATCACGCCCCAACAGCTGAACGGATCTGGATGAAATTTGGCACAGAGATAGATTATAGTCTGGAATAGCACATAGGCTACTTTTTATCCCGGAAAATTAAAGAGTTCCCGCGGGAACCACAAAACCTCGATCCACGCGTACGAAGTCGCGGGCATTCGCTAGTATATTAAAAATGCGAAAGTTTGGATGGATGTACCTATGTATGTATGGATGGATGTTTGTTACTCAATCACGCTCCAACGGCTGAACGGATCTGGATAAAATTTGGCACAGAGATAGATTATAGTCTGGAATAACACATAGACTACTTTTTATCCCGGAAAATTAAAGCCTTCCCGCGGGAACCGAAAATCCTCAATCCACGCGGACGAAGTCGCTGGCATCAGCTAGTAATATAATAAATGCGAAAGTGTGATTGGTTGTTGGTTCGTCCTTCAATCACGCCGCAACAGAGCAACGGATCGACGTCATTGTTTGCATGGGTAGGTATAGTTGAGGTCCTGGAGAGTGACATAGGCTACTTTTTATACCGGAAAATAAAGGAGTTCCCGCGGTAGTTGAGAAAACTTATTCCACGCGGACTAAGTCGCGGGCACTAGCTAGTACATGAACATACATGAACTCTGGCCGCCTACACCTTCAAGTTTGCTAATTATAAATTGAAACATAATTTCCGTTTCAAACCTGACTTTAAACGAACCGAACCGATGCGAACTTTAAGATCGCTAAAACTTGTCCGACACAAAAATGACTTTGTATAAACTTTCATACTTGAATAGATTTCAAAAGATTACTTTGAACAAACTTGTAATGCAAATGTTCATTAGGCAACTCTCCAGTTTTGTCTAGCTTGAATAAACCTAATGAGATACCCTTTCAAAACTTAGTTTACGAACTGAATATTTAATTACTCCAAGAATAAATCAATTTTGATACTTTTAGATAAAAAGATACCTAATTAGGATTTTGAAATACCTACTTATTTATTTATTAATTTGGACAGTTGATACTTGTGGACAGTGTTATGGTAAAAGTACAACCTATTAGTCTATCACCATTATATATAATATACCTTAAAACCATAGCTACACACCCTTACTAACCGTAAAAAAAATATTATGAACTAGCTGATTCCCGCGACTTCGTCCGCGTGTTTTAATTTTTTTTATTCCTGGAGAACTCCTCTTAATTTTCCGTAACAAAAAGTACCCTATGTCACTCTCCAGGTCCTCGGCTATTCCCATGCGAAAAATCACGTCATTCCGTTGCGGCGTGATTCAAGGACAAACGAACAAACCACTTTTACTTTTTTAATATTAAGTATGTCACAATTAATGGAATACAATATTCAAATATTCTCGATAGGAAGGGTAGGTACTTTCGAACCAATGAAAGATTTAAACTTGTAAATGTTTGTATGAATAATTATAAGTATAATCTTTCTGTATTTGTATCAAATTAATTCAATTTTCTCTTTTCTTACAGTTCAGACAGTCCATTAAACGAATATTCGGAATACACTCAAAGAGAGCCAGCTCACCGACTGAAAAATGCTACAACAATACGATGCTGTCACCCGCTCACAAACCATCCACTTTCAACGACTTTGCAGTCCGATACAACTCCGAAACGATGATCTCCAGCACACCGAGAAAAAAAGATAGAAACACACTAACAGAAGATTCAGACAATCAGTCCGTATCAATGTCAGTTAATGAGATCGGAAGAGTCCCAAACAAAAATTGCGACTTGTCCACAATACAAGAAAACAAAACGATTTCAGACGGAGAAAGATCACCAGACACTATGTACGATGACGAAAGTTGTACCAGTACTAAGAAATTAAATCTAGTTTTCGGAGAATCGTGTAAAACTGTTAGAGAACCATCTCCTGTGGTTACAATGTTAGATTCAGATCGATTATTCTTTAGTAGAGAACTAAATAGTGATAAAAAGGAAACATCAGCCGGTGTAAATAATACCAATTTAGAACATAGAGATTCAATACAGAAGGATAAAGCCCTTATTGATTTAATCGAAGTTAAAACAACCAAAATGGCTATAAGGCAAAGTTATTCACTAGATCTAAGCGGTGTTTTAAATGAAGGAAAGAAGAGGAAGTTTTCAATTGAGACCAAACTAGAAACTTTTAGTCCGTCGAAGATTTTTTCTAAGGATGGTGTTGTGTGCAAACTTTTCGATTCAGATTCCAAGCAAAGACATGATAGTGTCAAAAGTTATTTGTGTCGGAACGATAGACGTAGCAGGGATGATGAGGATGACTTGTAGTTAGAAAATATTCGATGGAGGATCAAAACAAATTGTAAAGCTTTAGGAGTAATCAAAGTTTTTGCTCACTATGTAGGAGAGGACGTTGTAGCCTAGAATTAAATAATGTGTTCGCAAATCGTTTAACGATCAATCACTGTTCATTATTTATATATTATTTTCTATTGAGGTATAAAATTTCGGACGTAACACGTTGAAGCTGTTTACTAACGGTTTCTATTATATCAGCTTAAGGCGAAAACACAAGGACAAAATATTTTTTTCGGATAAAAAGTCGGCGTATGTAAATTTATATGTAGTTGCACAGACAACCGCAACTGGACGAAACGTGTTTCCCATGGACTCGGGTGTATATCTCCCCTTCGGGTGCCCTCTTTAAATTGCAATTATTGCAGTAAGTATTTACACGGCTAGGTAAACACTAACATTAAAAGAGAGGCATATACCTAGCATTAAAAAAACGTATCGATCAAATTTCAAAATAAATAAGTATAGTGTACCGCAAGGTTCTATCCTTGGTCCTCTACTATTTTTTGTATACATTAATGACTTTCCAAAACGAACATACTACTACTACATGAAACAAAAGTGCATTTTATTTGCAGACGACACTACTAGCTTTAAATTTTTATTTAAGTATCTATATATCTGCCGCAGTTAGAGTCGCTTAATCATTACCTACTTGAGTAAGATTCGATAAATAATGATTAAGCTACTCTGACTGCGGCAGGAAGTCTTTGTATTTCTTAAAAACAATTCATTAGTTTCTTAGTAGTAATTAATCATTTTAAGCTAAATTAAGATTACTTTTTGTCAATTATCCCTGCATAGTGAGCGCTTAGCTTAAGTTGGTGCTGTATTTTTGAACGAGTCGTATCGTAGGATAAGGAAGAACGCTAACGTCAAGGATCTGTGATAATGTTATCAGTGCCAAGAAAAAGTATATAAAAATATATACAAACTATTTTCGGGAATGATAAATCGAATTTTTAGATTTAATTATGATCAATTATTATATTATTTGTATAAAGGTTTTCCTTAAAGGAAAAATTGAATGTTATAGTGTTAAAAACGTTAGATCTAAATTAGTATCTAAATTGTATATAAGAAATACTAATAAGAAATACATATTATTGTAACCTTAACAATTTTTAATTATTACGTCTTTCAACCATCAATTATGTTAATCTTAAATCATTCATGTCATGTCAAATTATATTTATCTTGTACGGGAGCAGGTGATATGGCTCGACCGTAACAAAGGATGATATCATCCACCCAGCGGGTATTGTGCTCGGGGACCACTGATCCGACCGTTCATTGTTGGAGGTCGTATATAGGCGTAATTCAGAGAACACTTCGTTAGCGTGAGTTAGGCTCTTCGTGCTCATCGTGCGCTACTAGTAATGCCATCTATTGGATTATGTGCGGACTGCGAAGACCGCCAGAATCTCATAGCACCATATAACATAGCAGCATATTAGTTTATTAAGCCCATGCCCTTTGTTCAGATCAAAATATAATAGTTACTCAGTAACCCTTTCACCCTAATTGGTTTCTAGATAATTTTATTACACAATATATTTTGCAAATAAAGATTTTATTTATTATCACCACGAAATCTGACCGTAACATTAATTTGCTTGTGGGTCTGGAGTCACTAGCCACAGCCGAAGACTGTTCATTGTACTCATCGATTTAATTAAGGATCCCAACTAAGGACATTACCTACAAATTAATACTCAAAAAGCGTCTACAATTGCTTATGCAAACACAGCTATAGATAATAATATAGACTGAGACACCAAACGGTTCACAAAAACCAACCATATAGGTAATTTAGAAATTATAAATTCTCAAATTGACTTGACCAGAAGTTCCCGCCAAACTTGGAGGCCTTCCAGTTCATCCCACTTACCTATGTATGAAATAGGAGACGCCAAGAGGTCGTAAAAATTCTTAAATCATCATAAAACAATGTCATCCACAATGTAAGAGGACCTTTTGAATACGAAACTAAGATGACCCGAGCTTTCTTTCAAGGAATAATTCCAAATTCGGCTATTCAATCCTGTAGGGCTCAATTTAGCAAAACGTCCTCTTTGAAAAGGTTATATTTCTAACGGATTTTCTTTTTGGGTGTTTTACATCCGCGTCAAAGTTACGTGGTATCTAAGTCCGCAGAAAAATCTTATTCAAAATACTTTTTGCTACAATAATTTATTCGATAGGTAAGTATGTATATGTCAGCGTAAAATTGTAAATACCATTAGATTATAATCTGTCTAATCTTCGCGAGATTGTAAACTGTCGAAAGATTGTGAACCGTAACATACTGCTTACAAGTTAACGTATTGTTTTTTGGTAGACTAATATTCGGCTAACTACCTGAATATTTATGTCTAACCATAACCTAAATTAAAAGATCAAGAAGAGGAAGAACAAGAAAACGTTAATACAATACATATTTCTAAAATTGACACTCCGAACATTGAACGGTTCACAATCTTTCGACAGTTCACAATCTCGCGAGATAGATTATAATCTAACGGTATTTATACAATTTTACGGTGACATATTATTGCCTGTCCCAGACTTTTATTGCTGTTTGAAAGCTGACCTGATCAAGAGTGTCCTTAGCTATGATTATAAAAAATCTGTTCAGCCGTTTGAAGATCATCACTTCTTTTCTAGTTGATGAAGGGATGTGAATAATTATAATTATTACTTTTTTTAAAGCTTATCTGTGTCGGGGGGTTTTAAATTTGTACGAAATGCAGAGCATATCGTGCCAATTTATTACCATGATTTCCTTAAGAAAATTACTTGTTATCAAACGCACATTTTACCCAACCTAGATTATATACAAAATGGATTGCCATCTGAAGCACGAATTCTGGGCCTATAGATTAGGGTAATTTTCCGACAACCGTTAACGATTGCTATTAATTACGTTGACTGCTGATAATACTGGATCCTGATGGCTTAACGTGGTCCCGAGATAGATTAAAGAGCTCATTAGCCAATTAGCATTAATGGTGCTTAATTTCAACGTGGAATTAAGAAACAGATAAGCAAGGTGCTTGATGCCCATTTTCTACGAATAACAGCATAATAATTGGGCATTCGAAATCTGTTTGATCTATGTCGTAATAATGGTTGCCTAAGTGTAACGATCACATTATCTGAGGTGCAATCATATAAGGATCGCCGATCAAATTCTTAAAGCTCGACTTCAAAGTAAAATAAACCATAATAACATTGAATTAGAGCTCGTTTTAACGTTTAGGGTATCGTACATATCTAAACGTATGAGAATGGATACACGAAATTGAGCTCTAATTCAATGTTGTTATGGTTTATTTTACTTTGAAGCCGAGCTTTAACGATTGGATCGGCAATCCTTACATGATTGCACCTCTGATTGGGTCTCCTTTGCACTCTTGCTATAGACCAAAATTAACTGTCGCAGCAAAATTACTACTAAGAATACCTACTATACCTAATACTAACAATCGAGATAGTACAATGATTGATAGGGCTCCTGGAATAAATACAATTGTCCTTTCCATTTTTTCATTCATGTCAGTACTTATATCAATAGGTAGAGTACATCCATACTAATATTATAAATGCGAAAATTTGTCTGTCTGTTTGCTACGCTTTCACTGCCCGTTTTTTTAACCGATTTTGATGAAATGTAGTATAGAGATAGATTATATCCCGTGGAAGGACAGGCTATTTATCCCTGAAAATTAAGGAGTCCCAGCGGGATTTAAAAATCATAATACACGCGTTCATCGTGTAGTCTTATAATAATTATTAAATTATAATTAGGTACTTAATAATATAAAACATAATTTTAAGAGAAATTGTACTTATCTATATGTTTATCTTAATTATGTTTTATCAATATTACAACTTTATATTAAGTTATACTACTTAGGTTTACAAATTTAACACCAAAATTATTGTAAGTACTACATAATTTTGTAAATTTGAGATGTTAAGGTTTCTAGCTTTAAATTTGTAGTTAGACTATTTTTTTAAAAACGTAATAAATAACTTAAAAATGTAATATGAAATTTTTTGACGCTCTATACATGGAACAATATTTTGCAAATTAGTACTTCATGTACTTTTTTATACTTATATATTTTTTTTTAATTAAAAATAATTATTGTAGGAACCTATAATTTACAATATTGTTTTAAATTTGACCAACCAACTTTACGATGTTTTTCTGTGATTAAAATATGTTTAAGATTTTTTGTACCTAGGATTCAGAAAGTTAGCATAAAGTCAGGCCTAACTTACCTATTTATAGATTTACCCTCTTATAAAAGTTAGTCTATAGGCAATGGGGTGGTCCGTTGTATAGAGACCCCCGCATTAAATCTTCAGTGGAAGAAACTTGGCAGGGTTTTAGTATTGGATGATCCAAAACTTACACAAAAATATCCACCAAAAAAAACATCCGGAAGTTAGGTATTTAAACCTAAAATTTAATATTTATGATTGAATATTTTCTCGATTTCTTTTTAAAATAATAGTAGGTAGTATATTTACACTCCAAACCGAAATATCAAATGAAATAATCATGCAGAACATCGATATTTAAACCGATTTAATGATGAAATTTAAACTGCGTTTACGCGATAATGTACCTTCCTGCTTTGAAAATTGGGTATATAGCATTTTTTAGCGGCTCCCTGCGATTCGTTTGATGACGTCCGTCCACCAGCTAGGGTCTGTGAACGATGCGCCTTCCATTGCTGGGTCACCATGGAAATTGGAACGTAAACGTCTATTGCTTCTTCCAACCAATCTGTTATCAAGCACCACCTTTAAGCACCACCTTTAAACATGCTCTCTGTTCAGAAGTTCGTAATTCGATTTTAAATTAATTCTACTAAAAGTCCTCAAAATGTTGAACACTGTTAATTGAATAAAATCGATAAGTACTTACGAAGTTTTTAATAAGTCTACGAGATTGTTTCTATGTTTACGGTCTAGACGTAAGGCTTTTTAATGTTTTAATGAATAAATTGTGTCTTTTCAACTTTCCGGAATTTTATTTACGAAGTTTGTTGTAAGTACCTATATAATACTGGCTGATGCCCGCGACTTAGCCCGCGTGGAATATTTTTAATCACGTTGCGGCGTGATTGAAAGACAAACCAACAAACACGCGCTCTCTCATCCATACTAATATTATAAATGCGAAAGTGTCTGTCTGTCTGTCTGCTACGCATTCTAGGCCCATCTGTTTAACTGATTTTGATAAAATTTGGTAAATATCGAAAACCCTTTATAGGTGTTAAACTATCGCTAAACGGTTAACGTTTAACGTTTGAAAACGGTGGTAAAGAATCTTCACTCCTGTGCACTAGCGAGTGAAAAAAAACACTGTTTTATTTACTACGGTTTGTTAAACGGTTGACGGTTAGCGGTAGTAAACGATCTTTACTCCTGTGCACTAGTGAGTGAAGATTGTTTACTACCGTTTTCAACCGTTAACCGTTTAACGATAATTTAACACCTGTAATGATAATAATGGTTCGTATGGTATGATGTACCCACCTATAACTATATTCATCTAATAAAATACCTAAAGCTTGGCAGCAGCAAGGCAGTTTTAAATATGTGCATGTGGTAGAGGCGCCAGTGCGCCACTATCTTTTAAAATTAAACTTTTAAGGTGCCAGCGGAGAATGAATTGCCCATACAAACGTAATACCAAAATAATTAATAATTCGAGAACATTTCCACCAAAATGAGAGTTTATTTGGATTCAAATTGTATTTATCTAGTCCCCTGGATTTATATGTTTTCAAAATACTTTCCTAAAATGAAATGTAAATGAATTGCGTTTTGCATATTTTTACGACAAGATGGACATGTTTCCCTCTTATTTGTTTCATATTAAAACCAACGATATCTTACGTATTAATTGGTCAGCAGCATAGCCTATATTTTCAAGTTACAGAATAACAATACGAAGTAAAAAGCACGATAAGTTTTCATTCATCATTTTTGGTATTCACAGAACAAGACTAAATGTATAACAAATTCTGTAAGCTCATATTGCTATCTCGCTTGAACGCGATCATGTGTCATCAGTGAAATAGAGATAGCAATATACCGGCATATTTATATTTGCGGTTCGAATAGAAGTTGCGAGCGGCGCGAACCGGCCTCTTAAGGATCATTTCAAAGTGGATTCTGTTACGAGGATTTTTGCCACTCGCACTAATAAGTAAAGTAAGTAAGTAAAAGCACTTTATTACACACAAATAAATAAATAAACAGAGGTAACACGAATCGTGACAACTTGTTACGATGTATAGGCGGTCTTATCACTATGAGTGATCTATACCAGGCAACCTATAAGAAAGGAGATTGGTTGCATGATGACAGAGTGGTGCACAGTGCACACGTATAAATTTCTAAAAGAATAAGCTTGTGAGTGTACTAGATGAATCTACCAACCATTGATGACAGGCCCGGTATCCACCAGAGCGGAGATGGGCGGAGATGTATTTTATTTAGCTGACCAATCAGATTATTGATACATGACGTGATTATTCTGTCACGTCATCTGTCAATAATGTCATTGGATTGGAAACACATCTTCTATCATGGCAGCTCTTCTCCCCTCTAGTGATTAGTGAATAGGTACCAGGCCTGAGACAGCACGTCTCTGTAAAGTCTAGACTAGGAATCTACGTACCTCCCTCCTACCTCCTCTGATAAGAATACTAGAGTAGGTAAGTACTTAAAACCTAAACAAGCGCTAAGTACCTAGGTAGAGGTGCTAAGTGCTTGATTCTTTTCATCCCAGGAAAACATAAATTTCCTACTTACCATTTTTTTAAATTAAAAAGTAGAAGTCCCGGGCACAAGATACATCATTATTATTTAACAATTACAAATGGAGATGTACCAACCTTATAACACAATATTTTTAAAATGTTTACAGTTTAAATTTTTAATAATTTCTGTAATTTAATCGGAACATAGGCATTTCGCGCTGCCCTCTGATATAAAGTCTGTAACACACATAGGTGCGACTGTATTTACTTAGTAAATTCTGTGATGTAGCGAATATATGTACCTCTGATTTGACAGCATCTTACTGACAAATCTGCATCAATTAGATGACCTCCCTGGCGCAGAGTTGAATGGATGGATGTATGGATGGTGTAACCAACCTGACGGGGTCCCTAATCATCTACACCTCTCTCTACTTATAAAATTCAATATCTCTTTAAATGGCACGTGATACATCTAGCAGTAAGACCCTCACAACATTGCTGTGTCCATAATAAACCATGCCACGTATCACGTGCCATTTTAAAGAGATATTGAATTTTTTAAGTAGAGAGAGGTGTAGATGATTAGGGACCCCGTCAGGTTGGTTACAATGGATGGATGGATGGGTGTTTGTTACTCAATCACGCCAGAACGGCTCAACTGATCTGGATGGACGAAATTTGGCGCCGAGTTATAATAAAGCGCTATAGTCTGGAATAACACAGGATACATTTATCCTGAAAAATTAAAGAGTCAAAATACCTCAATCCACACGTAAGGATAAGGTAAGGAGGGACCACAGAGGACAGGATACGCCAACGGGTACTCTAGTAACAAATTAAATAATTGAAGACACTAGGTATAATTACTAAAATGATATTAATGTCCATATTAGTGTCTTCAATTCCCTCCTCCCCCCATAAGATCACGAAAGAGACTGGAACAACCAACCGGTCAACCTCCTTTGTGTTTTCTCCAAGCAATGTGTCATTGGCGAAGTAAATAGGGATGATGACAACTCAATCAAATCAGCAACTCTTTATCAAACTTAAAAACGCGCTTCTATATTATAGTATGGATGTTATATGAAATTCACAATAGTGACGTCATCAAATTTCAACGCACTTTTTTCCTTTAATCTATATTTTAAAATAGTTAACAAACTTAAAACTTACCGAGGATGTGAATTTTAGGTCTTTTAGAAGACCCTCTATTTAATTATCAATTAGAAATATTTTTTATTTGATATAGGCGTCATCCCTATTGTGCTGTCTTTTCACAAATAAAAGCCAACAAACAAACTACAAATATGAAGAAGAATTTTCGCATTTTCGCGTCGTACTTCGTACTCGGTGTATCCAAGCTTTAGCTTACTTGTTGTGTACCATTAACGCCGGCAACCCGACACTTTGGCTGGGTCGTAACGAAGCTGCCCTCAGGTATCATTATACATACCGCGTTAACAAATGAACTGAAGCGCGCAAAATAATTGCAGACCTTATTAGGGTCGTGTTTTACTTTTTCGTACATTTTGTTTTCGTAGATATCAGGTGTTGTGGTAAGCGTGAATATAAAAAAATAAATCCATTATCTAAGGTGATTATTTTTAGGGCGAAATGCGAATTTAGGCGAAATATTGCTTAACATCAACTTTAACTTCTATTTCAACTTTCATCTCTTTCTAATACCTAGGTACTAGATGAAGCCCGCGGCCACGTCCGCGTAGATCCTAACTTTATTTATTCGAAGAAATTAAAGAAATCTTTTTTTTAAAGAAGCCTACGTCCTTAGTCCTTTCCCGAGGGCTGGAGGCCGCTTCCTAATTTATCGGTGCGGCTCTCTTATTCTCGTTATTATCTGTAGGTACTGATTTTAAAACATTAGATAATATTTTTTAATTATTAAACCTATGTGCTGGTGCCCGCCCCCACTCACTCATTTTAAAACGCTCGTTAAAGCATCCAACCTTGGAGCCTTTACCAATTTATAGTAGATTATACAAAGTCAGCTATAAGAATTTAAACTTGCATTTTACGAATGCGCGTGGCTCATGGTTGTGTTAAATTCCTATCACGTTTGTATACTTGTCAATGTGTGAGTGTACGTGATTGCGCGTACGACTGACCGCTCCGATAGGCACGCACACAAGCTTACGCAATGTGCGTAAAGTTCACGTATACCTGGAAGTTAAGTTCACGCGCGCTCGTGAATAGTAGAATTAGTATTGGTAATAACACGGGAAAAGCTATAGGTACCCTATAAAGCTAAAAATCTGGTAAATACTTAATAATATTAAATAATACAAATGAATACTTTCCTTTCAAGGTTTTTATTTAAATAGTTTCTATTCAAGGTATCATATAATATAATAGGTAAGTATTATAATAAACGCTTAATTAATCCTGAACAAAAAATAAAATTTACAGAATAATATGACAAACTTCTATAGGTATTTAGGGTTGTAATTAAATAAATTAATTTAAAAATCCATCTCATCACGGTAACAGATTGCAACGTAAATTAAAATTAAAGTTGATTAATTTAAATTAATATTTACAGGAAACTAAGAACAAAACTAATAGTATATTGTATAGTCTATAATCTATATCATTAAAACTCGGAGTTCATACAAAGTAATATTATAACTTTAAGGCTAATACACACATAAAGGTCGCACTGTGCGGTACTTTATGGACGCAAAAAAATACAGGTTATACGCAATAGATAGACGGGCCCTGTCAAACAAAGAATGTGGACTTATTTTACTAACGCCATCAATTCTGAAAAGCGGGACAGCGCTAGGCGGGGACAAGGATGGGCTAATAAAGGTGTGGAGCGCGCTCTGCAAGTCGAACGCCCAACTTTTTTTCTATGAAAGGGCCCATCTAGTACCTACATATATATCGATGGTTATACCGATACGTAGGTAGGATACAATTGATTCTATTTTTTTAATCCCTGTATTTATGAGTAAATAGGAAGTAGTAATAATATTCTTAAAGTACCTTAGTACTAGATACCTGCAATGTGTTATACAGGTGAACGCAATAATGCATATCGCAAACAAAATAATATAGCGTAACTAGCTGATGCCCGCGAGTACGTCTGCGTGGTTTAAGGATTTTTGGTTCCCGCGGGAACTCTTTCACCCTTATTAATAAAAAATGCATACTTCAAGCTTAATCGGAAACTAAACTCGGACTAGTTAATCCCAGAGTAATCATGTATTAAATCATGTGTGTTTAATTTTAGCCTATTTGCTATTTCAGACTATAATCTATCTCTGTGCCAAATTTCAGCTAGATCCGTTCAGCCGTTCTGGCGTGATTGAGTAACAAACATCCATCCATCCTGTTGTAAGAATGCAAGGAGTCTGTGTCATAGAGTAAAGTAATTAAAAGTAGCATGTGGTCTGTGTTTTGACAACGTACAAAATGTTTGTTTGGAAATAAAGTTTAATTTTTAAATAATAAATCAGTGATTTAAATACAAACTAAAACACATCCATCCATAATACATCCATCCATCCAAACTTTCGCATTTATAATATTAGTATAGATAGGTATATGCATGATTGCGTTCAACTCCATAATAGAAGGATTTCACCAAGGAATAAAGTAATGCGGTGCAGTGCGACCCGTACAAATGTGCGTTAACCTTAAACTACCCTCTAAATACAAAATCACAAATTATTTAAAATCAGATCGAACGCACTTAGAAAGTATGTAAAATTACAAAATGTAAATTTATCAAAAACCCCCAAATATGGCGTACCTATATATTTAGCTATTACAATAAGGTATAAGTTACAAATATCCAAAATTACACCATACATGTTTAAATTTAGGCATAGAAACAATCAATTCCTAATCTATGATCTGACGCGAGTTACAGAGACAATTCCAAAATCTTGCATCTAATAATTAAATAGGTAAAAAGTTAAGGGTAAATGCATGTACATAATTATAGAATTACACACTTTATACATTTTTATCATCGCAATCGCAATTTAGAACGTACGTACTACATTGCTTTTTAACACTAGAACTAGTGTGCATTTACCCTTATTTTGTATAAAATTATTAGACAATGAATTTAAGCACTGGTTTACTTTAGATTCAAAATAAATCTTTCTGGTAAATAAAATAACGGGGTCCAAAAAGTAAGTCGAAAAAATATTTTGATAAATTGCAAGTATGAATCAGGCTGATATATATGCACTACCCCAAGTCTTTATTGTGTTTCAAGCAAACAAATAAACTATCAGTCAATCAAATCGTTTTAAATTGGTGTTAATTAAAACTATATTTTATTTAATTACTCTATCCCTCTCTCTCTTATATTAATTTTGGTACCCGATTCTTAAACACTCCATAAACAGGTCGTTTGACAAACTAATACGTTTTCCTTACACAATCGGGGGCAGATCTTTGTAAAAGTGTGCGATATGTGAATTTAAAACATTTCAAATCTACAATCACAACAAAACAACTTGATAAATGGAATAATCAATACAGTCTTGCACCTTGCAGTCACATTATCAGTTATTTGAATTAATATATACATTATTTTTTTATTAGAATAAAATCATCTCATTCATCATTAAGTCATTATAATATGGGACACAACCGAACCATTTGTCTATGTCACCGTAAAATTGCAAAAACCGTTAGATTGTAATCTAACGCTTTTTATCTCGATAGATTGAAAACTGTAGAAAGATTGAGAACCGTTCAATGTTCTGAGTGTCAATTTTTGAAATATTCACTGTATTTACGTTTTCTTGTCTCTTTCTTGTAGGTTAGGTTAGGGTTCGACATAAATAATCAGGTAGTGCCGATAAAACCTAGGCCGCAGGGTTAATATACTTAACAGATTACAATCTACCGAAAAATAATGCGTTAAATTGTAATCTGTCGACAGTTTACAATCTCGCTAGTTAGATTACAATCTAACGGTTTTTGCAATTTTACAGTGACATATACAAAAATTGGAACATTTTCAAATAGTTTATCGTTGTCAAATAGTAGCTTAATTGACTATAGTAAAATTATTGTATGATTACTTGTGCGTTAAATTGTAATCTGTCGACAGTTTACAATCTCGCTAGTTAGATTACAATCTAACGGTTTTCGCAATTTTACAGTGACATATACAAAAATTGGAACATTTTCGAATAGTTTATCGTTGTCAAATAGTAGCTTTGACTATAGTAAAATTATTATATGATTACTTGACTATTGGTTACGATATTTTATGAGCTTGAAACTACTTCAAGCTTAAAATTTTGTAACAGAAATCTTCAAATTGATTTTGAAAGTTTGGATGGTGACTCACAACCAAAGCATAATAAAGGTTTTGATAGCTAAATCCAGAGGAAATAGGAAATCAGAAAAGTAAAACAATTCTGAACTTTAAGAAGCAAAATTTTATGACGTCTCAGAAGTTAGCCGCGAGTGTAGATTCGCGCAGGCACTGCCAACTGAAACCGTCCCGCTGATACCTAATATTGTATTCAGCGCATCGAAACGCACGATGTTTCGATAAGTCATAACATTTTTCGTGATGGCGGACTCAGACCTGCTATTCTGTTTTGCAGACATTAATCACACTTCTGTCCGAAAAATATATCTTTTTATATTATTTACACAAAAAGAATCAATTCACAATAATTATAATATTTAAAACCACCCTACCGGCAAACACGTGCCGCCAAGCGATTTAGCGTTCCGGTACGATGCTGTGTAGAAACCGAATAGGGGTATGGGTTTAATATAACTGCCAAGCCCCTAACAGGTTAAGCCGCTACCATTTTAGACTGCATCATCACTTACCATCAGGTGAGATCGCAGTCAAGGGCTAACTTGTAGTGGATAAAAAAAAAGGTATCTTTAAATGGACATCGACCAAAATATAAAATAATAAAAAAAACCCATATTTGGCGCATTTATTCCTATTAAACTATACCTATCATTTTATCTGTGACTATACGTCTACGTCATCGACAAATTAAATTATTTGTGACTCGTTTAGTACAATATCTACACTCAACACTGGTAAATATCACTTGACTTCAAACAAAAAGTTCATCAAATCACATTTTTAATTTAAATCATTCGAAACTCCAAAAATCAATTCCGAATTACCTCAATTCTTCTGTCGTTCTCTGGAATCTTCTCTGCAGACCCCTCGAGGTGGGGAGTCCCTTCCCTTGTGACCTTTGGTGGTTTTTCTTGACCTTTTAAACTTCGCCACGTCATCGCCGAAAACGTCTCCAGTTCTCAAAGCTGATATGAGGTCGTCGAATTCTCCTTTCTGTCCGTTTGTAAGGGTGCCATCCCTTGAGTTGTCGCCCGTACTGTGGCCGTTACAGTCCGAAGACCCGTTGGACTTGCCCAGAGATTTACCCACGGAGCCCAGTAGACTTGAGCCTTGTTTCCTTTCCATTGTTCGCTTTTTCAGCTGTGAGAAAAAAAAATATGTTAATTTTTCTGACACGCACACAGTACCTATGTCAAAAATCTAGCAAATTGTGCTCCAAAATTATCATCAGTTTGGCATACTTTGAATTTTTTCAGTAAGAGAATGTATAAAAGTCCAGTGGCAAAACGCATGTTTTTATCTTGGAATTTACAATCAATCCCTATTATTCTACAAGTAAATAGAATTGAGGAAATTTTGACAAGGGTTGCATAATATGCCTTCTAGTCTGGAAAAGTAGGCCATAAAAAATTTAGCCTCGTATTAGTTTTACTATTAACATCATTAAAAAAAATTAGAACTACTAGATGGCCAAATTTGAACCTCCATATTCGGTCACCCATCCAGTTATTGACTTTGGTCAACGTTGCTTAACAATCGCAACCGACTGATATGCGACAACTAGGTCACTCATCCCTCAACTGCTTTACATTGCTCATTAAAACAATGCATGGAATATCAGGAAATGGGGGGGTAAAAAGGGGTGAAGTTACCTCTTGCTCATGTCGCGTCCGTCTCTCTTCCTCGTCCCGCCGTCTCCTGGCCGCGTCACACTCTGCCCTGGCCTCAGTCAGCTGCGCGAGGAAAGAGTCCAAAGCGCCAAACAGCTGTTCCGGAGACGCGCTTGGCTCCTCACCGAAAGCGTGGGCACAGGCCTCGAGGCGACTCTTCATGTCCTGATTATGACAAGAAGTTATATCTTAGATCACCAGAGTACTGAAGAAGTAATACTCATACCAGTAAAAATCCTCAAAAGATGGTACGGTTTTTAACTGGATTCTTTAACTAGTTTCATTAAAACTTTTCCTTAATTTAATGAAAGTTACAGGATGGATGTGATGCTTGATATTCGGAACTTACAAAGATAACAATAATTAATGTTCATGTAAACTGTATCAGGAGACTCAGTTTTCAGATGGCATGCGTGGCATGGCATGGAGTGGTGAGAGGTGGCATGGGTTGGTGTAGCACTATGTATATGTGAGTTGGAGTCGAGTGGGGTGGGATGCGGTAGTACGGGATTGATCTTATACCATATGGGGTGAGGTGTGGTGGCGTACAAATGTACCTGGAACAGATCCTCGAGCTGCGTGAATGAGCACACGGCGTGCGCATGGAACTCCCGCATGACGGGCACAAACGCGTCGTTGGGTTGCGCCGGCGCGGGCAGGGACGCGTGGTAGTCCAGCTCGCGTGACACCTCACGGAGGCCAGTACGTAAGGCGCCCACGTCCTTCTCTAGCTGGTCGACGCACACTTTAGCGGCCGCGCGCACGTGCGGCAGATCTTCTTCGAGGAGGAGGACGTCTTTGAACTGGAGAAACAAAAAATATTACAACACAAAACAGTCTCACATATGAAAGCCTTATTTCATTAAGATAAGTGACTTAATCTGGTAACCGGATTATTTCCATCCGTAAAAAGAAATTTTACGGATCAAAATCAATAAAATATGACTTTTATACCGCAAAATTCCCGTCCTTTTGACGTTTTAAAAGTTTCCAGGGGATTATTAGACGCACCTGTTCCTGGCATCAATTGATGTCCATTAGTCAGAGGATTATCGTAATCATTTTGACAGCTTAGAATGTGTTACTGGAAATGTATAAGGAGTTCATACATGCTTTTTGACGTGCAGGCATCTATGGACTCCTTAAACAATTCGAATTATCTGTTTGACAAACGATTACGATTTATTTAAATAATCGGCGGGCAGATGGTTGCGGTCACATTAGATTAAACGGGTTTCAAATACCAAACCAGCCGGTAAAGAAAAAAAGTTGGGACAGCAAAAAAGGCAAAGTTACCTGTGTCTCCAGTAACTCGACGAGGTAGTGCAGTAGCGTTGTGTTCCGCGTCACACTGGACTTGGTATCAGCCAGTTTGTTGAGCGACGTCAGTCTGAAGCCCGACGCGTTGCCACGGGCACCGCTAGAGCAATCAGAAGAATTTGAGTAACTATAGACTCATACAGGTATTAAACTAAGTATATATCAAACTAATATTATAACTAATCAAATTACTAAGTAAACCGTTACTACATGGTTTCTAGACCAGCTGAAACCCTGCAGCAACGATTCACATAGCAGCAGTCTAGCCTCATGACCACAGCTTAAACAGATACTAATTCACAGTCAGAAGACAGAAAGTGCAATTCTGCGGGGGATAGGCGCGAAATGAAGGAGCGACCTACCGGAAGACTTCTAAGAAATATTTAGTTAATTTTTTTCCTTAGAATGCAATGCAGTCCTAAGCGGCTCGCCTCTAAAAATCAAGGGCGTCATAACTATTTATGATGAGTGATTACTATCTTCGTTGTTGTCGTTGTCTTCGTCATTGTCGTCGTCATCTCAACCAATTGATAAGTATTACTGCATACGGGGTTTTCAAGAGTAACGTCCTCCGTACGTAAATAAGAAGCTCCTCTCAAAAACTCTTCTCCTTGCTCCTTCCTTTTCTAAAAGCTAAAGGGATCCCTAAAACTTACCGGTTCATATAATTTCCTAGCGCCAATACGATTTCTAGTAAGGCCCTCAGTCGTCTGGAGCGAGTCATGTCACGCGCTGCTCTCAACACTACCGAGGCTCGGCTACTGGCTTCAGCAACAGCTCCCGTGAATTTCTTCTTGAACAGCAGAGTTCTAACGCGTTGCGAGTAATGGGGGATCCTGGAAAATAATATTGAATTTTTATATTGTGTGATTGCGATTCCACCGAAATCTAACTACACTAATGTCTCTACATTAGTAGAGAACAGTGCAGTAACAAATGAATTTGAATAATTCCCCTTTCCCCTAATTGCTCGGAAAAAAAAACAATACGTACGTACATTGACTCTTTACACTGCGTACATAGCCGCACGCCAGCAATTTCTGATAAAAGTCCAGAGGACAATAGTAAGGTGTTTTATAATGTAAATTTCTTTCGTTGAGACCTTCTTAGACTATGATTGAGATATAATGTTAATAAAATTTAACGCGCTCGGCGTGATCTTCAGCAGCTATTCCACCATGTCCAGAGGAAGCTGCTCGCCGCTGTCCATGCGAAGAACTGCTCCGAGCAGTGGGCACAGAAGATGAGCACTCACTTGGAGATCTCATACAGGAAGCGGTCGGCGCGCGCCATGCTGTCCAGCTCGTCCTGGTGCTCCTCCAGCAGCGCTGCCTCCTCCGCGCTCGGCGTGAACTTCAGCAGCTGTTCCACCATGTCCAGAGGCAGCTGCTCGCCGCTGTCCATGCGAAGAATTGCTCTGGAGGAATGAAAATGGGGTTCATTAAAAAGAAATTACTTTGTAAAATTCCAGGACTGATCATCATGATCACCCAACGCCGGCGCACTATCAAACCAGGGTCTCTCCTTTCAACACACATTGAGAACATTACGGAGAACGTTTTTCTATACCGTTATTTATAGCCAGTGATATTAAGTCGCACAGAACAGACAACAAAGAGTTATAGAATGGAACTTCAGACTCCCTGAATAGGAGACCGAGGCAGTATGTACTGATTGGAGGATTGGAAGACCAATCATTACTGAAACTGCCGCCGAAACCAAAACGCCTTAAAGATAGATAGACGCTGTATAGACAGCGCGTGGCTCCGGAGATTTTACCGATGGAAAATCTGATCGAATACACGGCTAGTACCTGGGTTGGAAACTTTTTTATCGCGTTGATTTTCTCATAACAAGAAATAAAAATAGTTGTAGACGAAAACTCACCGACAAATTTCCTCATCAGTCATTTTGAGTTTTGAAAGAAGTATAGTGCAATTCTGCGCGCGTCGTCCGTCGATCACAGACAAAATTTTCGTACGTGGCTTGGATCCCAGCTGACGTAAGTCTTCCACGGATCCTTCATTCTAGAATTAATAATAACAGTTGAACAGAGATGTATTTTATCATTCAAATATGAAAAAATATGATGATACGAGTTTAACTAGCATTTGTTCACTCAGTTATCTAAAAAGTATATTTTAAAAGTATGACGTCGTAGACAGAAAAAGGTGAAGACACATGAGTTTTTTGTTAATATTCGACCAAAATGAAATATTTATCAAAAGGAAAATGAAATATTTAACTAACGGCCACAGAGCGAAGAAATTTTATGAGACGTTTATGCAAGATACACGTGCGATAAAAATCATTTTTCTAAAATCTAGTACATTTTATCTGACTGACCTGTACGCCATTCTTCTGATAAGCACAGAACATCTTGTCAATCGCGTGCAGATCCATCGCATTGTACAATTTCGTATCATCTAACTCCTGCCAAATGGTCCCGTGTAGTTTGGTATCGGGCAGCTTGCTCCAGTTGAAGCTCTTTAGGGGATTCCCCGGAGTGGGGACGTTTTTCTTCGGTCTTGGCGGTGCGGGCGCTAAGGGTACGGGGGGTGCATGAGGTGCGGGTGGGGGTAGAGGTGCGGAGGGTGGCGGGGGGAAGAGTGACGGCGGTGGAGGCGGAGGGGGAGCGCTGCACGTTTCGATCACTGCGCTCTTTAGGTTGCTGACCTATGATAGAACAAATAAAACCTGCGTTATGTATGTGACACATTGACAATTGAACACAAAATCGGTCGTTGCTGAAATTACTTGGAAAATAAAAAATTAAAAGTGTTAGTACCTTTGCGTCATCAGGTATGCTTCCTTCGCTAACCAGTTTTTCGAATCTCGCTCGTTCAGACCGCTCTTGATTTAGCTGAAATGTTTTTTTTGGGAATTAATTTTTATGCTTTGACTTCACCAACACTGATTTATTGAAACTATGATTAATTAAATTTTCTGCTTTCCTAGGTCAGAACTGATGATACAAAAGTATATTCACTAACTACCATTTAATTATTTTCCGGCCATAACTCGGAAGTTCATACGTTCAGTTCTTTGTAAAGTTACTACGTAAATTTCCTCAAACTAACCGAACCAAACTGAACCCCAGTCAATTTTACACTTTTCTAAGCTAACATGTTGCTGATGCGCCCGGCACGCAGAAGCCTAAGAGTTGCTCCGTGCACTCCATATGTACAGCCGTCTCCTTTTCCCGCCGCTCCTATAGCCGGGAGAAGACTCCCTCCAACTCCTACTTCTCTCACCCCTTTCCCCACTATATCAAGCTCACAACCAAATCTATTTCTATCTTTATATAATTTTTTCACTCAGAAACATGAATGCGACCGTGCAGTCAATCAGCGGGGCAAAATGGCGCTCTTAAATGAGCAATCTTCTCCTCGAAAAAACGTAACTAAAACTTGACTGGACTTCTTGAAGGATCTCGAGCATACGTTCGTTGGTCACATGCGGCTCCTCCTATCTCTAACCTAAACTGAATATACTTGGAGGTATTTAAAAACACTTTGCCAGTCCCTCTCCCCCTTACCTGTTGCTCAAGCTGATGCGCCCGGCACGCGGATGCACGCGCCCTCTCCGTGCACTCCATATGTGCGGCCGTCTCTCTCTCCAGCCGCTCCTTCAGCCGGGAGAGCACTCCCTCCAACTCCTCCTTCTCTTGCGTGCTTTGGTCCACTTGCTTCTCCTGTTAGTTGTTAGCACATGCAATGTGTTGGTAAATGTGTGGATATTATGTATGGCCGAGTACCGTGGTGATACTGTGAGCGAGGTATGGACAAAATTCGTAAATCAAACACAACGGGAAGTACTTAACATTTCTGTCACAAAAGTAATCGTCAAGGATAAGGGGAGGGGAGAAAGTTGGAAAGAAAGTTACAGAAGTTACAAAAAGTTACAATTATACAAAAATGGAAAGAAGTTATTTTGGATAATGGACAGTCTTGTTTTTGCGGTTTCCCTCGCTCACAGTTCCAAAAAAAAAAACAAGTAAAAATAATAATAAAAAATGATAATTTCTCCAAATGTCTCGTTTTTGGAGTTCAGTGGTAAGTATGGCATAAAAAACTGTTAGTAATGTCTTAAATTCTATATGCAGTTACTGTAAGGATAAAAAATGAATTGATTGAGTTGGGATTGGTTGCTAACCGACCAACTCCCAGGCTTTAATATTATAAGCCAATGGGATAGTATTATTTTTGTTATAAATGAGTTATTACTAAATGGTGATATTTTGGAATTGCGTGACTTTTCATTCAATCACCGCTACCCAAAGTTATAATGCAAAGGACGATTCAATTAAGTATTTAGGAAAATGGTCCAACAAATAAACCCTTTAGCCTTTTCGACGAAAAATGATTTTGGCACACAAAATTACGCTTTCAGTGATTATATCTGATTTGGTCCAAGTATTTGTTTAGCTGTTTTGTCCAAGTTTAACAAAGATGCTTTGCCGTATAGAAAAAAAACGTTTTGAAGTGTGCTATTAATCCTAATTGACTTTTAATAAGATGTGTGTTTGATTTGAGATTTAAGCTGCGGAAAGTATTGCAAAGGATTGGAAAGGATGGCATTAGTTCCTTCATACAAAAATTGAAATTGAAAATCCGGAAAATGAAAGATTTCCCACCGGATTAAAAAAAATAACACGCGGACAATATCAGCATCAATACTTAATGAAATCAGCGTTTTATACTTTATTGAATCGTACAAAGCACGTAGCGTTAGATATGAACGTGTTAAAGTTTCACCTTTTTGGCCAACTCCGTGGCCAAATCAACATTTTCTCTCTCCAGATTCTCCGCCTTGGTCCTGGCGGCGACTAGTTCCTCTTCCTTAGCCAGCAGGTGTACGATCTCCCCTACGTTGATTTCCAAGGGAGCGACGTCTGGGTCGTAAACCTGTGAGAAAGTTAAAGTATTTCTTAGTTCTTTTATACTCTACACAGGGTCTGTTTAAAAATCATAATGACTTCAGGCAACGTCTAAAAAAAACGTAGATTTTCATTAGAAAATCTTTTGTTCTAACAACTTAACATACTTAATACACCAAACAAAATTAAAACATTTCGCTGTACACTTTAGACAGTTCTTTATTAATTAGGTGGTAATCGATCGATAACCGTAAAGAGTAGGGCCGTTTTTTAGCAGCCATTTTTAATAACTTTACTTTTCGTAATTATCTTTACCCGTACTGTACCCTTAAGAGGTCATTAGTATTTTTAAATATAACCTATAAGTATTAACTGCATCACTCGGTCCAGCAGCAACCAGTGCTGGGGGGTTGTGCGCAGTACAGTGGGGGTTGTGTTCCACTGTACTGCGGCTCTATCTAGCTGTGGACAGTGGCAGTGACTCACTTTGATGTGGTCGGAGCCGTTGTCAGTGGTGGTGCTGTCGCGGTCGCTTTCAGCGCGGCTGCCGCCCGGCGGCTGCTGCAGCACCACTTGCTGCACCACTCGGTCCGAGTTTCTTGCTGGTTCTTCTCGGTAGGAATGGCATTCCGAACCAGTGGTAGATTCACTTGACGATTCAAAAGTACTTGTAAAAGTTTATTTGAATAAAAAACATTTGATTTTGATTTTTTGATTTTGTCTAGCTGTGGACAGTGGTGGTGACTACTTTGATGTGGTCGTAGCCGTTGTCGGTGATGGTGCTGTCGCGGTCGCTGTTGGCGCGGCTGCCGGCCGGCGGCTGCTGCAGCACCACTTGCTGCACCACTCGGTCCAGCAGCAACCAGTGCTGGGCATGGGGATTGTGATTTTTTGATTTTGTCTAGCTGTGGACAGTGGTGGTGACTTACTTTGATGTGGTCGGAGCCGTTGTCGGTTGTGGTGCTGTCGCGGTCGCTGTTGGCGCGGCTGCCGGCCGGCGGCTGCTGCAGCACCACTTGCTGCACCACTCGGTCCAGCAGCAACCAGTGCTGGGCATGGGGATTGTGGTCACTGTACTGTGTCTATCTGTGGACAGTGGTGGTGACTTACTTTGATGTGGTCGGAGCCGTTGTCGGTGATGGTGCTGTCGCGGTCGCTGTTGGCGCGGCTGCCGGCCGGCGGCTGCTGCAGCACCACTTGCTGCACCACTCGGTCCAGCAGCAACCAGTGCTGGGCATGGGGATTGTGGTCACTGTACTGTGTCTATCTGTGGACAGTGGTGGTGACTTACTTTGATGTGGTCGGAGCCGTTGTCGGTGGTGGTGCTGTCGCGGTCGCTGTTGGCGCGGCTGCCGGCCGGCGGCTGCTGCAGCACCACTTGCTGCACCATTCGGTCCAGCAGCAACCAGTGCTAGGCATGGGGATTGTGGTCACTGTACTGTGTCTAGCTGTGGACAGTGGTGGTGACTTACTTTGATGTGGTCGGAGCCGTTGTCGGTGGTGGTGCTGTCGCGGTCGCTGTTGGCGCGGCTGCCGGCCGGCGGCTGCTGCAACACCACTTGCTGCACCACTCGGTCCAGCAGCAACCAATGCTGGGCGTGGGGGTTGTATTCCACTGGAAATAAACAACACTTTTATTAATTTTAACGTTTAAATAGCCACATCTCAACTCCCCTTCACATCGAGCGTTACGGCAAGCAGTATTTCCGCCGTATAAGCCGTATTTCGCGAACTGGCTCATGGATAAGGGCTCTGGACGGGTTCGAAGCTAGTCGGAAAATTTCCAACAAAATAAGTGAGTAACAACCGGTGACATATTATTATAATATAGTACTTTTATTAATTTCTGCCGCTGGTATATTATGCGAGCAACAAAAAAAGAGAATATCCTTCATAAATATCGAAATATATCATGCAGATACTTCGTCGAGAAAGAGTTGAGGTTTGTTGGTTGCAACGCTTTTTGGTGATGGAACACTCAAGGGCTCATCGAGCGTCTAGTGAAAAAGTGCACCAAATTGTGCGTGTACTTATTTACAGAAGATTAAAACAAGAATTCCATCAAGACTTTAATTCTCAACTCCAAACTTGCCATAAGCCTCACTTACCTGTAAACGATCTAACCTCAATTTTAACTTTAAACCTGCTGGCAATCCTTTTGTCCTCGCTACAATTATTTTAAACCGACTTCACAACTCTGGATTCGCCTTTTTTATCCTCATCGTTTTTCATCATCCCAAATAATTCTAGAACCTAGGCCTCGCTACAAATTTTTAAAACCGACTTCAAGGCTCTGGATTCAAATCATTTTTATTCTTGTTGTTTTTCATCATCCCAAATAATTCTAGAACCTACTTAACCTTTGTGCGGTTCTCTTGCACAATGAAATGTATGAAAGCGGACTGTATGTATGGAATGTAAGTATGTATGGTATGGAATAACGAAGGGGTTTCAAACTCTTGCCCAGTGGTTCGATGGGTAGTAAAATAGTTGCACTGACCTTGTATTCGCCCTTGTATGGAATGATGACCACGCACGGCGCAGTTTCCCAGGACAAGTTGGCACAACACACTCCACAGAAGCACAGCAGTTCAAGAGTTGAATTTACTTGACGACACTGATGATGCACGGCATCCACGTGGAGCTAATTCACAATATCGAAAGTATTTATGTCTGCTTAGTTCGACGTTAGCGACGCAAGTGAAGATGTCGCTGAAGGTGGCGCTGTCCGCGCCCGCGCCTGCCCCGGCGCGTTGTAGGTACAAACCAATACGTTGACTGATACATAGATATGTACAACCATTTTCTTATAGCCTACCCATCAATACAAAGGCAAAAGATCGAACAACCTTAAAAACTCCTTTTCACTTTTTATCCATGGCACTCTCTTACCCCTAAAAGATCTAACACCAAGTTTACATACCTGAAAGCCCAGAAGAAAAAAATTGAACTCACATGGCAGTAACAGCCAGTTTTACAATAGCGAAGGCAGGTGTGGATACGCCGCCGCTGTTGCAACACTTGCTGCCGCCGCTCAGCTTCCGCCTCAGCAACTCGAACATGGCGGCCGCGCTCTTCGTGTCCACGTGAGGCTTGTCGAATCTCCTCGCGAGCTCCCTTTCATGCTCGTTGCTTTTTAAACTGAATTCAGCTCTGAGTTCAAGCCCTTTTGATCCCTATCGTTTTGCACGATCTCAAAGAATTCTTGAAACTACCTAGCCGTAAAAAACTCTTATTCGTTTTTCAGTGTAGCCCAGCTCAATTCCAGCCTTGCCATATCCCCATCCACTCATATACGACCCAACACCACATTTAAACTCCAAGAAAAACTGAACGGTGGTAAATCTCTAGCCTTCCAACGGAACCTCTTACTCCGAATCGATCTGACACCAAGTTTACACTACACGTCTGGAAATCCCAAAAAAAAAGTTACTCACATGGCAATAACAACAAGTGCTGCAGCAGCGACAACAGATGTGGATACGCCGCCGTGTGACTCAGCTTCCGCCTCAGCAGTTCAAACATGGCGGCCGCACTCTTGGTGTCCACGTGCGGCTTGTCGAATCTCCTCGCGAGCTCCCTTTCGTCCTCGTTTCGAACCATCTCGAAGAATTCGATGTGCCGGTCGAGAGTTTCGTTCTCGTACTTTCGTAGTTTTTCGATGACTGGAAATGAAAATCTTCATTACTAGAATACAAGAATCCAAGCACGATCATTACTAGAATATTATAGTTTTCTTGTGGCATAAATTACTTGCATAAATACGCAATTTAGCAATAATATCTCGAATTGTATTCAATGAAAATGAAAAGAACTAAAGAAAACTCACACTATGTCTTCTTAAGTTATAAAGAAACATATTAAAATAAGGTAACTTTAAAAGAATGCTGAAATAAAATTAACTCTTCCAAAACTATTTTACTGAAGTGAAATACTGCCATCTATGTGTGACGAAAAGCCAAGAATTGTTCATTAGAGTAGCAAGAAGATACTTACCAGGTTGTATACCCAGCATCAGCAGCTCATACCGCAGATGCAGCCTGAACTCCAGGCTCTCTTCCCCGGGCCCATAGTTGAGCACTGCGTTGACGAAGGACATAATAGCAGTCTTCAGCCCCAGGTCATCTCTGTAGGCGCCCGTGCTTCTGTCCAGCTCGTTGACTATGCCCTGAAACCTCGCACGCTCGCTCGCATACTTTTGGAAGTGGACCATGGCTTCTAGCACCTATAAACAAGAAGTATAGAGGTTAATAAAGTTGATACAAAGAAATAAAATAATAATCCCGTATTTCTATTATAAGAGGTCGCTTCTCAGCAATAGCCTTATTCTTAAAGCTTCTAAATTGTAATTTCTAAATTGCTTCCGTTAATGAATGTTGTTTTTATATTCTGCTGTTTGGTGGATTGGAATGGATCGCCGCGTTTTTTTGCATGGTTTTAGTTGCAGACCTGGATATAAGTTGTTTTATCCCGGAAAATCAGAATCCCCACGAGATTTTTAAAATCTAAATCCTTAAGCACCTACCTATATTTATCATCTTAGTAAATTATAAACGAACCCAATGAAGCACCCAAAAAATGTCTCCAAACGTTTGTTTTGAGACTTTTAATAAGAATTTTCTTATTCTGTATTTCTGTAATGCCAAAAGTGAGTTTTCGTATTGACCTCATGGCTGTAAATGCGTCGAGTTTTTTGGCGCAGAAATAGGAATCTGCTAATTACTATTTTTGGTGTCACAGCTCAGTAAAATAATCTCACACAGTTCTATATTGCACATGATATATTATGGAGATGGCCATAGAGATCTCAGGCCCACGGATAAATGGGAAATCGAAATTCGCAAGTAAAAACTTATATTAAAACAATTACCTTTTTGTGTCCTCCCGGTACTAAGCACACAGCACCAAGGATCTCCAATGCCGCAACTTTGGTTTTAACATTCTCCGTGTCCATCGATTGAGCAATAAGATCTATACTGGTTGGGTGAGCCAGCACATGCGCTCGACCCGTCTGGAAAAATAATGTTAAGTTAATCTTTGTATTATACTTTAATCCTACATTCCAATCTTACATCCTACATTCCAAGTAGGTATTGCTTATCATACATATTATATCATCTAATGATGAGTGAGTATTCTAGCTGAGTACTTTGTTTTTTTTTTTTTTTATCCACTACAAGCTAGCCCTTATATTAAACCCATAGCCCGTCGGTTTCTACACGGCATCGTACCGGAACGCTAAATCGCTTGGCGGCACGTCTTTGCCGGTAGGGTGGTTGAGCCTGCCGGGGATCGAACCCAGGACCTCCGCACGTTAAGGCAACAGCGCTACACACTGCGCCACGGAGGTCGTCAAACCTTGACCTTACTAGAGCATTCCTGGTTCACTTATAATTTAGGTACCTTCACTTTGGTATAGAATAGCTTCTATATTAATTATATCAAGCCATGTGTTTTGGCCTCTTATAATAAGTGATGTTTTCAATTTTGGCGGTAAAATCCAACGTCAGACTAAAAAACTTACAGAATTATTCATCAAGGCTTTGATCCCAGCGATCAGGTTATGCCTTGTGACAGCATCGTCCCGTGGCGCCCTCTGCAACGCTTCCAGCAAGGCAGCAAGACCACCTTGCTTGATGAAGCGGATGACGAAGCTGTGCGCTCGGGTCCGCAACGCTGTCTTCAACCCGTCGACTAGTGCGCACGCTTCTGTTGGGGTGACGCCTTCGCTTGCAGATGATGCAAAAGCCTGGAAGCAGAAAAAGTTAGGAGTTAGTATTAGAACTGCTTTCGGGTTAACGCCTCCATAATAGTGCTTGGAGTAAGTATTCAAATTGTGATACCTCCCTGGTTTACGCTTCCAAAGTGTTCACATCACAGCAAATTGTTTCGTCACTTAAATCTTGCACATGACTTCGTATACTATATTAAAGTATTAAACAGTCTAGAGTTTCTTGTAAATATTTCTTGGTATTAGGTAACTACCAAAAAATGGACGACCAAATATGGACAAACTTCAAGGGCCTATTAGGACCGTAAGAAATAAGAGAAATGGAAATAGAAAGAACATCTCAGTACGAAGCACCTACTTAATTCAATATAGTTTCGTGCTGACCCCTTGAGGTTAATTGAATAAAAAAAGGACATACCTATATTGTCAATCATGCTTCAAAGAATAATCCCAAATAAGCTGCATATGAATTTTATGATCCTGCCAAAAATAAACTTTAATCACCTCACTAGCTCAAAAAGGACGCCTTCGCTGCTTAAAACCAGTAAGCAAAAGTCTTTTTCGCTCACTCAGTGAGAAAAGCTATTTTTGCTCATTGGTTACTACTGGATACAATATTTTTCTCACATCTTGTATTTCCTCGCTAATGAGATGAAAATCTATCTCCTATCTTGTTGAACAAATAACTATTGATAAGCCAGAAGTGTTTTCAACTCACGTCAGCGATTTCATTCAGAGCCTTGATATAGTCCTCGACTTGTGGAGCGGTGGCTAGCGGCGGCTGCTGCCCCGGCGGCGGTCGCCTGCTGCAGTAGATCTGCCACTTCTTCGCCGCGGGGAGTTCCATCATGGCCGCCTTGTTCACCGCTGTTAGGTCCAACTCTTCCTGCAAACGAGGAAACGATTTGAAATTATGAAAGGCTTAACAGAATATGTTGCGATTTATATTTCACGTATACAGATTTCACCTTCTCCTACCTATTTCGGATCAAACCAGCGCTTTTTTTTTAAATTACATTTATTTAATTAAATTAGGCAACTACACTTAGGATTGGTTACACTTAAGTGTGTACACCTCCATAATATGATTTCTAGTGTTACAGAATGATGGTGAGAAAAAATTCGCGCGAATGTTTTTCGCAGTGCGAACGTACCTAACCCTACTAATTTAAGTAATTTCTTTCGATTTAATTTCTTAATCGATAGTAATTTAGTGCTGCAAGAGCTCGGAGTCAACAAAAACGTACGGTAGGTACACCTCACATTCCCTACAAGCTGTTTCAAAGGAACGTCGTTGGCTAATTTGCCAAACAGCTGGTGTTTCGGTGTAAAAACTATGTTTTTATCCAAACGCCAAATTAATGATTGCGTATTTAGCATGTTGATTTGGACAGGTACCTAGCTAGTCAAATCACAAGTTTAAAACTCTAAAGCCTAAAGCTGAGTCCCAATAATATTACGAGTTTCTTGCTCTTCTCATTAGAATCATCTTACCGAACCGGTGGTACAGTCTTACATGACATAAGTGGCACAAGCTGTTGTTCCGTGGAATAAATTTTTATCATTTATACTGGTTATTCATTCTCTGGTCTGGTCTGATGGAAATATTCGGCCGTTGCTAGTTTCCACACGATTTAGCGTTCTGGTGCGATGCCACGTACAAACCAGTAAAGAACTTATGAGTAGGTACCTCTGTCTCTACTCATGGTAGCCCTCTATCATCTTAGACAACTATCACTACCAGATTAAGGAGCACTATTGCATAACAATAATAAATAGCCTGACCAGAAAAAAAAATAACCTCGCCATGTTGCGGGAAATGGAACTAATTGTTATGTGACTAGGTATAGGTACTTAGTGTAACAATTATGCATTAGTGGCACCCCCGAGCAACTTTTTTATTTTCTTCTGGTCTAGCTATAACTTATTCATCAAACCTGTCCCTCTAGTCTCAACGTGAGGACCCGGCCTAATGTGAAATACCACAATCCTAATCCGTGAGACCGGATCTGAGGAACTCGCAACCTTAGCACGGATTCGTCGAAGTTGAAAGGAAATGTGGCACAAAAAGGGTCAAATTAAGTGCATTAGGCGTATTTAAAAATACCATCGCGAATTTTAAGATATGGTATGACACGCACTAATACCTACGTTTATACCTTTATAAAAAAGGAATAGTATTTACGATACTTTTAATACTTAGTCATTATTATCATCAACAACCTGACCCACTACTGAGCAAGGATCTCCTCTCGCTTAAGGCCCTGTGTAGTGTAAAAGGGGGTTTTTAAAAGCAGTGTATCCATCAAACGGTGACATAATAATTATTCAAGACCTTTAAGCAGACATTGACGCATCCCAAAACACAATTGCATTGAAATTTATTTTAAAAATACCTCTTAGTTTACCTTTTAAAGCAATTTTTCTCCTTAATGAAACCAATAATTTGCTCAAGAAATATAAGATAAAATTATATTTCTGAATCAAACACATTGTCCGATTAATTTGTATTTAAAAGTAAATATTTATTTAATTACAAAAGATTTCTTGCATTTTTTGCGAGATGCGCTTGCTCCATTTCACCCCCGCGCGCCTGTGGAAGAGGTCCCGGGTTCGATTCTCATTCGCGGCAGGGTTATTTGGGAATTTATAATTTCTGAATTTTCTCTGGTCTGGTCTGGTGTGAGGCTTCAGCCCTGGCTAGTTACCACCCTACCGGCAAAGACGTACAACCAAGCGAATAAACGTTCCGATACGATGCCGTGTAGAAACCGATTAGGGTATGGGTTTAATATAACTACCATACTCCTAACAGGTTAGCCCGCCACCATTTTAGACTGCATCATCACTTACCATCAGGTAACATCGCAGTCAAGGGCTGACTTGTAGTGTATAAAAAAAAACAATTATGAAAGCCTTATTACCACACAAAATACAACTCTCTGTTAACTATTAACTAGTTAAAGTTAGTTACTATTAACTTAATAGTAACTAGCTTTAGCTTGTTAATAATATAATAGGCATAAAGCAAGTAGCACTCAAATTAATTGGTAGGCCCAAATAAATCTCCAACTTTCTAGCGGAGCACGTCCATTCAGAAAATTAACCATAATATTATAGGCTTTTATACACACGCTTTACTGAATTAATGTTGCAGATTACACAATAATCACAAGAAATGTCGTAATCGAAGGCAAAAAAGGTAGAACTAAACATGATTGATGGGAATGCAAGCACTCTCGACAAGTAGAGAGTAATAATTGTCATGAATTGTACAAGCCATCGCATTAATCCGAGGTTCCCAGTGACATAACGGACAGTTAGTTGACGAAGCGCTTTATTATTAGATAATCAATCGTTACATAGATTTATTGATATTAATTAAATTATATAACAGGCAATTTTCCTTGTTCTTAGTATCATAAAATCAAGATAGCGCAACGCCTGGGGCCTGTTTCACACCTAAACAAGGAAACCTTAACTGACAAAGAAAACTACATCTCTCAAAAAATCCGTCAGTTGAACTTTACTCTGAGATGAGAAACAAGCCCTTAGTAAAATATTATAACGCTACAAAATTCAAGCAAGCAAGCGCAAAAATTCTTGTAACAAAGTATTGCTCCCAAAATAGGTGTTATAAACCTACTTTGGGAGAAAAAATTGTCCTGATTTGAGGTATTAAAAAACCCCAAAAAAAGCTAAATCTTCGGGTCGTCCAAGAAATCGTTAGCTATAGACGTTGACATTTTCGTTCTTACTGCTAAAAGAATAATATCACTCCCTCTCTCTTCTCTCTTTTTTTGGTCTGTAAAATCTAAATTCACTAATAATAATATGTCCTCCGGAGTCCGATACTCGCAAAACAAATCTTAGAAACTAACTATGTATTTAATTTAGTAATCATACTTTCCATAATATTAATATTTAAATAATTTAATATTAGATAATAATAATTTTAATAATTACTTGGAGACACCATCACGTACTTATTATGACCTGAATAGTCCAGTAGTGCGCAACGACCCGTAAAATATGAGATGACGGGAGACTTCTAATTACGCTCGTTATTATAAACATGTCCTAAACGCTGCCCCGGCACGCTAATTAGATATAATTCACATGTCGGCCCCAACTGTTAGAGCATTCTCCACGAGGTAAATTCGAGCTTATAAAAAAACTAGCTGATTCCCGCGACTTCGTCCGCGTGCAGGAATGAGCTTTTCGTAAGAAACGTTTTTGTTCGACCGTTTTTTCTCCGTCTTACATTGCAAATCCGACATAAAATAATATTGCGGCTATAAATTAAGATGTAAGCTATCCTATCTTTCAAGTTGGATCAAACTGCACACGGTGTGCAAATTTAATTTAAAATCGGTTAAGTAGTTTAGGAATCCATCGCGGACAAACAACGTGACACGTGATTTATATATATTTAGAAGATTACATGATGCAGTTATAAAGTAAGATATTTAATTATATATTCTCTCTTGCTGTATTTATAAGTACCTACTTACAGCACTTTTGAAAATCAGTGAGAAGGTTAAATTGCCAAAAATCCTGTGGGTTATGAATTTAACCGGAAGCTTCAACACATAACAACTCTCTAACTTTTAATTTGAAAAATGATGGAATATCATAATTATAAGCTTTCCTTTATTTTAAGCAACTAGTATCTATTCAAATCTCTCGGAGATGATTTCCAAAATTCAATATATTTTGTTTTTATTTGAAAGCCAATTCTTTTCCAATTTTCATAACGGATAAAGAAAACTTGAATATTAACGGAGTTTCACATAAGTAGCTACACTTTCATCCCCTATCCTCTTTAGGGGGAATTTCTAAATATCCTTTCTTGCATGCCTGCATTTTTTTGTATCTTAAAAGGATACTATGCCTATACTTCAAAAATTTCAAAAGGTTCTATTTCTAACGGATTAGGCGATACGTTGATAGTTCTGAGTCAGTCAATCAGGACATACGCTTTCAATGAATAGATTGTGTGTGGGTGACAGGAACGGTCTGCGAAGTGCGGACAATGAATTCAGATCGTGTCGAGTCTTCACGCTGTGTCAAGGTTGGCTGACTTAATTCATTCAAGATAGCATTATTAAATTATTTAGTAAGGCCTTTTTTACATTGCACTAGCTTTTGTCCGCGTGTAATTAGGTTATTAAAAATCCCATACAAACTTTCATTCCCTATTTAACACCACTATTTAACTGGGCGTTGAATTTTCAAAAATTGTGAAACACGTATTTCTTCATTTTTAACCAAAAACCCACTTACTTTCATAAACATAACCATACCCTGAAAAATAACGGACTTTCATACAAACTTTCACGCCCTATGTATCCCCCTCGGCCTTTGGGGGTGGAATTTCGAAAAATCCTTCCTTAGTACACGTTTGGGGTGCTCAAGGAATATTCTCTCAATATTTAAATTTCTACGTTCAGCCGTTTGGGCTGTAGGTTGCCTGTAAGTCACTCAGGTCAAAGCCATTTATAGTTAGGAAAATCTCGTCATCATCATAACCAAACCAATTATTACTAACCCACTACTGGATCTCTCAGATTGAGAAATGGATTAGCTTAGGTAATGCATATATTTATACTAGCTGATTCCCGCGACTTCGTCCGCGTGGAATGCGCTTTTCGTAAGAAACGTTTTCGTTCGACCGTTTTTTCTCCGTCTTACATTGCAAATCCGACATAAGATAATATTGCGGCTATAAATTAAGATGTAAGCTATCCTATCTTTCAAGTTGGATCAAACTGCACACGGTGTGCAAATTTAATTAAAATCGGTTAAGAAGTTTAGGAGTCCATCGCGGACAAACAACGTGACACGTGATTTATATATATTTAGATGACCATGCTAGCCATGTGCTGATTGGCAGACTACGTTTTTGAAAGTCATGTCAAAAGTAATGAGTAATGACATATTATGTACTGATTCTGTTGTACACAATCTCTAAACTAAAATGAAATAACAGCATTAAATAAATAAAATAAGTAAATAAATCTTTATTTAGGATTTCACACAACACAGAAAAAACAACAAAACAATTTACAAAAATAAATAAAACTTATAGACTAACAATCCGTGTAGTAGAAAATCCCAAAAAGAGTATACTTTCATACTACTCTCTGCAGTAAGAGACAGAATTAGATTTAGAGGTATCATTTTAGTTTCGTTTAGAGATTGTTATACAGAATTGCAGCCACAATGACGAACTAAATCGTAAATCGTTCATAAGCGATACAGAAAAGAGGAATTGTTTGGTGAATAAATACAGTCACAGAGCAAGGAGCAGCTTAAAGTACCTACAGTGGTACAATTATACATAGATCCTTGTCTTTTAATGCTAAGCAACTGTTTAATGATTTCAAAGGCAAACGAGATCTTTACTTAGGTACAATTATGTAGTTAGAAATACATAAATCATAGATTTGGTTTCTAAGAAAAGTTATCGTCTAAACGTACCTATACCTAATGTAGATTTTCTATGGAAATAAAAATTCTTAAGCAAAATATTACCTTGTGGAATTCTCCATTTCATTAAAGCCGTATGAAGTAAGAGGCTTCTGGTTTTTATATCTATTAATAAAATAAATCCCTGATTTATGTAGGTATTCTATTATTATATTAATTATAATTACAAAAGTGAAATACCTGAATCCACGGTGACTGAAGTAGGTAATAACAAACATAGAAAGAGATAAAATAAACAAAATGTGTTCCTTGAACTCTGGCCATCCTTATCAGTTTGAGTGTCGAAGGTACAGCAATAGCTGACACGAAGAGAGAAAGTTCGAGACGACTGTCGGTTTACGTGCCTTCCGAGAACCTGATCTGAAACCTGGGCTGAAACTTCCTAAAACCGGGCTCGTAGCTACTAAGAATTTCTCGACAGTAAAACCCAATACTAATTTTTGTCCCAACCCGAGAACTGAACCCAAGACCTCTAAGTTTGAACATGCAAATCTTTTGAACAGTGAGACAGTTAAATATTATTTATTAGATAGAAGCAGGCGTTACTTTGCGGAAGTCCATGATAATGAACGTACTAGAAATAGCGAATTAAATTTCTAGTTCCTTCATTAGTTAAATATTTCTTAGCAGTGAGACTGAGATAAGAACATCAGAAAATCTAGCTATTTGGTAGATACATGGCACAAATTGAGTGATAACATTCCTGTGGTTCCCTCAGCGCTGCGGTAATCTGAGCTCTGTTACCGCACACGTCAAACTGCGGTTTCGCGGCTGCCGTCAGCCAGTCAATTAACTGTAGAACAATTTTATCTAATGATATAAAATTTCTAAATTTTATCTAATGAAATAAAAGGAAATTTCTATGTCATGTAGGACAAGTTGTGCCAGTTAAAGTCTGGGGAAGTGGACCCTAACAGTAATTCTTCTGGCGATGAAACTTTACAGTATGACGATGTTAAATATCCAAAAAAAATTGGCAGTCATGGACTGCCGATAGAAGAGAAAACAATTTTTTTATTTTATTATTAAAATATAAACCTTAACACTGCATTAAAGTCTAATTTCGAATGTAGTAAATTTATATATTCGCGAGCATGTCGGTCACGCGAATCTACATTTTTACCCCCTACCAAAAAGTGCTTAACGCGCCTAAAGAAGTTTTCGCTTCAAAAATTACGCAGTTTAGTAGAAGGCAAACTTCTCACATCTTTCAGAACATTATAAATGTAAATCTCAGACAAAAATTGTGCTTTCAGCTTTGGGTTTGGGCTTGGTCGTGTCAGTCAGTGAGTGTGTGAGTCGGACTTTTCTCTTTAAGTAGAGATTTCAACCTTTTTGCACCTGTTCAATTTAATCCTTAGTTAGGTTTCATGTATTATCGTGGCTACTTATGTTATTCATTCAATGAACAGCTTTCAAATAGTTATGAAATTCAAAATTATTTATATCGATACAAACATTTAAAATGCTATAGGAAACAATTATTTAGCGGAAGATTGGTTTCTAGCTATTAATCTCGTGCCTAAACTTTACAATCTCACTTTCTAATTATATGGTCCTGAGCGATTTTGTTAGCCAGTAGGTAATCGGTATGCATTGTTTTTTTACTAGGACACTTATCATAATTCTGTGATATTATTTTTACACTTACTTACAGCACTGAACGCGTTTATAAAATTAAATGATCCAATTTAGTTTTCGGACGCATATATAGTTATAGTAATTAGTAACTAGATGATACCCGCGACTTCGTCGGCTTTTTGATTGTCGCGGGAATTCTTTGAATTTCGGGGTAGCCTCTGTCCTTTTCCGTGATGCAACCTACCACTGAACCAAATTTAGTAAAAATCTGTTGAAAAGATGGGCCGTGAAAGCATAGCAGACAGTCAAACAGAACAATTTATTATAAATGCGAAAGTGTGATTGTTTGCAAGTTGGTTGGTAATTTGGTATATGCTTCGATCACGCCGCAACGGAACAACGGATCGACGTGATTTTTGTACATATATGGTTAAAGACCTGGAAAGTGAAATAGGCTACTTTTTATACCAATGTTCTATTTATTAAACTTGTAAGTACCTATATGAAAATGGGCTGTGATGGGTAGCATACGGACAGGTCACACTTTCGCATTTGTAATATTAGTGTGGAAAGGATTATTAGTAGATATTAGATAATTATGTGAAAGTAACTACTGATTTAATTAAACTAGCTGATGCCCCCGACTTCGTCCGCGTGTAATAAGTTTTTCCCATTCCCACCGGAACTTCTTAATTCTCCGGGATAACCTCTGTCTGCACTCTCGGTCCTCAACTACATACCCATGCCAAAAAACACGTCGATCCGTTGCTCCGTTGCGGCGTAATTAAATGACAAACCAACAAACAAACACACTTCCGCATTTATAATATTAGAATAATTGGCAAACGGGAAACATAGATTCAAGTATACTGCCGTGATTAGAAGTGAATAAAGGTTTAGATAACGACCTTAACGATACCTTGCGATTTAATTAAGAATAACCATGAATAAGTCCAATTGGCAACTCCAGACAACCAATCATGGTATATTCCAAGGAATAGGTGAAAGCTACAATCGGCATTCGTGAAGCGGCTGAATTAGATAATCCCTTTGCAATAACAAACTTTATTGCGTAAGTATAGAGTCGCAAATGCGACCGGTTTAATTTCAAACGTTTCAAACGGTAGCGGAATTAAATAACTGTGATTGACTGGAACATGGCACGTGTGAATTACACTTTAGAAATTGGGAAGCCGTAAAATGTTACACTTCATTGGATGCTACAATAAATAGAAATATTAGCTACATTCTTTGGCAGTTATTAATGATTTTTAAGGCCATTTGACTACACCTATCGTCAGCCCACTGGTGAAAACGGATATCCTTTAGGATCAAGTCACTCACTATTTTCGTCATATTCGGCCAAATTGAAAAAGACATTAATGCTACAAGATGACAATTACACTCAAAGCGCAAAATTGAACCCCTGAGCCGCAGGAGAAGGTTATACAGCGCTGATGCCTGTGGCCTGAAAGTTTAATTTACCATGCGCACGCAAATCATACGTTTTTTAATAGGTACATTAGCGAGTGTAAACAGTAAAAAATTATAAATTACCATTTTCTAATGAAATAACTAACAATACTACCTAATAACTGTGCAGTTATATTTTAATCGCCCAAGGGTGGTTATTCGTCTTTACTTGTAGTATTAATTGCGTCGATATAATATGTCTGTAAGAGGACAGTGCAATAGTTGAATATTTAGGTATATTTATCAGATCGAAATATTCTTGCAATTTATAACACTATAATATATCTAGACCATTATAGGTATTAATTTTAAACATCGTTTGAGGCCTCCTTTGTTTGCTTTCAGATTTAATTTTACAATTTATCCATACTTCCATACTAATATTATAAATGCGAAAGTGTTTCTGTCTGTCTGTTCATCTGTCTGTCTGCTACACGCTTTCACGGCCCATCTGTTCAACCGATTTTGATGAAATTTGGTATAGGGATAGTACGTATCCCGGGGAAGGACATAGGCTACTTTTTATCCCGGAAAATAAATGAGTTCCCGCGGGAATTAAAAACCTTAATCCACGCGGACGAAGTCGCGGGCATCATCTAGTAATGAATATTTATCAAATCGAAATATTCTTGCATATGTATTATATAGCCTTCCTATAATATAGACATTATACTCATTTTAAACATACCTTGAGGCTTCCTTTATTTGCTTTCAGATTAAATATGTTACAATTTATATAATATTATATGTACTACTATAATTGCATACACAACAAAACGACCTCCAACATAAATTATATTTATTAGCTATTGTTAAAAAGAAAGTGCTGTCTATGCCGGGCAAATTAGCGGATTGATGCGATTGACGAGTCGACCGATTAAGTACTATGTGGATACCGTGCGATAAGTCGATCATTATGTAATGATTGCATGCCACTTTCACTGGCAGTCGTGATTATGATGGATTGACGGTGATTAGTGCTGGCATGATCTGTTTTGTTCGATACGGGCACATAAGATAGATAGATATCTATATAAAACTATTGCATAAAACAAAGACAATAAATAAAAAGTTTAAAGCTCAAAACACACAGTGACAACCACCACGCGCCCGACCCGCGCCCACGTTCTGTGTGATGTCGTCCATATAAATACGAGGAATTCAACCCGCCACGCACCCTACCCAACCCGTGCCCGACCCGCGCCCGATCCGCGCCCACTCCTTGTGTCTTTTGCCCTTAAGTTTATCAAAATTAAGGTATTGCGTTCGTCTTATTTATGCCACCTAATACCTAATGATAATACCTAGTAACTACATTGAACTTTCCTCTTACTACGTCAAATTATCATACAGCTTTTTACTTACGACTTCCTTGGCGCAGTGGTGGGCACTGTGGTCTTTAATCGGGAGGTCACGAGTTCGAGGCACGGTGAATTTAAAATTTTTTTCTGAGTTTTTTTCTGGTTTGGTCTGGTAAGAGACTTCGGCCGGGGCTAGTTCCCTACCGGCAAAAACGCGCCGTCAAGCGATCCAGCTATCCGGTACGATGCCGTGTAAAATCCGATCCCTGTATGGATTTACATACATCTGCCAGGTTAGCCCGCTACCATCTTAGTCGGCATCATTAGCATCACAGTAAGATACACCACCAGGTGAGATAGCAGTAAAGAGGTAGGTAAGGTAGTGGAATTTAAAAAAAATTGTATTTCAGCCATGGCCAATTTAACACAATCTCTAAACTAAAATGACAGCTCTAAATCTAGTGCTACCCCTTTACGCAGGGAGTATTCTGAAAGGGATAGCAATATAAATAGAGTTGTCATTTTAGTTTATTTTAGAGATGGTGTACAACAGGCTTCACAAGCTACGTAATCCGTTGCTGAAGATTTCACCCACCTCCTCCTCAATGGAAAGTCTTAGGACTATCCAATTAGTCTAGAACCTAGGTCTATCTACCTACTTCAATTTATTTGGCGCCATAACTAAGCAAACGCGATACAAGTTTTCCTTTGCGAGAGAAATTTCATTTACGATAGCCGTCATTAGGGTGGGCGCACACGTGCTGGCTACTTTTATAAAAAGAACGCTGAGTTGTAGGAACCAAATTCAAAAATTTAAGTCGATATTAAGGTAATTTCATCAAGAATTGTATGAAGGCTTGTGATTAAATTAGGTGATGCGTTTAATTTTCTATCTATCCTCTACTGATCAATCAGTAGAGGTCCAATCTAAGTTGTTGATTGATTTAATCAATGTTAGACCAACGCCTTCAACTTGTATGTACATACTAATATTACAAATGCGAAAGTGTGTTTGTCTGTCTGTCTGCTACGCTTGCACCGTGCACGGCCCAGCTGTTAAACCGATTTTGATTGATTGATACCGAAATTTGGTACAGGGATAGTTTGTATCTCGGGGAAGGACATAGGCTACTTTTTATCCAGGAAAATTCAAGAGTTCTTTTTTTTTATTGTGAGATAGGCTTGCGCTTGACGACAATCATGCTTAGTGCAAAGCAATGATGAGGTCTAGGTTGGAACGCGCTTGCCTAGAAGATGCCTATTCACTCTTGCTTTGAAGGTACCTAAGTTATATGTGGCAGGAAACACGTGCGCTGGGAGGGTGTTCCACACCCTAGCGGTTCGGATCAGAAACGTCGAGCAAAAACATTTCGTGCGGGCAGATTGGACATGAACCACATAAGGATGCCAACGCAGACGGTTTCTCGCTGTTCTGTGGTAGAACGGGGAAGGAAGAACAGGGTTCTGAAGTTCCTGAGCACACTCTCCATGGTATATCAGATAAAAAACCGATAAGCAGGCGACATTGCGTCAGTGTTTTATACTGAGCAATTTCGCCTGCGTAAGTGATTGATCGCCAATCATCCTTCGGGCCCGGCGATTTATCGAGTCTAATGTATCGAGTTGATACTTGGCAGATCCATCCCAAAGGTGGCAGCAATACTCCATGCCAGATCTGACTTGTGCCTGATAGAGAACGAGGCGCTGTTTTGGCGTGAAGTATCGCTTCACCTTGTTCAGGAAGCCAAGTTTTTTGGCAGCTGTTTTGGCCTTTGACTCGATACATTTCCCGAAATTGAGGTCGGGAGAGATGTCGATTCCCAAGAGCTCAATGTGATCACTTATCGGTACGGATATACCCTGGAAAGTAGGAGCCAAGGTGAAAGGGCTCCTGTTAGCGGTGAAAAAACACGCTTGTGTTTTGGTGGCGTTAAACTGGACTAGATTGGCGTCACCCCAATCGGACACCTCCTTAAGAGTCAAGTTAACGCGATCCACCATGGCCTCTCTTTGCTCAAGTGTCTCAGAAGCACTGGCTCTAGAGCTGGACATGTATTTTTCCACAACAGTGCTGTCATCAGCGTACCCAAATATGCCGGGTTTGAGAAGATCGTTGATGTGCAGCAGGAAGAGTGTTGCGGAAAAAAAAGACCCCTGAGGGATACCGGCATTAATAGCCATTAGGTCAGAAGAGCAGCCGTCAACGACCACCCGAAATGACCTGTCACTCAGAAAGTCAGATATCCAGCTACAAAAACCAGTGCGTATCCCGTATGCCGGGAGCTTACTGAGCTTTGAGTTCTGTATGAATTTAATAATTCTGATTTACTAAAACAAAGTAGCGTATTTGGAACGCCTTACTTACTTACCAAACTACTCAACGTGGGAGAAACTGAAGCGAAGACAATAGTTGCAAGTGTGGGCGCGCCCTTAATGCCATGGAGTCTATTTTATCGATACAAGTACATGTTAATTTGCATGTCGTACAACCCTAATTACCATGTTTAAATAAAGCAAAGTATTAAACTTGTACACATCAATCAAAGTTCTGATCGTGCAAAAATTGGCAGTTATAAAAAAATAATAGTCATGCATTAAGTATAAAACCCGTAACGCTTTGATTGCAGAGTGAGTTTTTTGGCCGACTTTTTAAACGCATTGAAATGCGAATGACTAAATTTATACAAAATATTTGCATAGTCGTAACAATTTTTACATATGTCATCAAAGTAGATCTCTGACTTACCTAAAACTTAAGTTTTTTTTTTTTGTGAAAGAACATTTTTCAAAATAACACAGCTAACTTGTAATGGGATGATAACTGACGATGTCCGAACCTATTATAGAACCAGGAGCCTGGAAGTATTTTATTCCAGTATATCTTCAGACTAAAGAAGTACAGTGATATAAAATATATAAATAAACATACATAACCTATTTACCACATTTTTAAACTAGGCATCTCTATTAGATTAATACTGGAAAATAATAATAGCTGTCTTTTATTGGCATAATAAAAACCATCGCGTGCTAAAAGCCCATCATGCATAAGCCCTTACAAGGAATTTCAGCTGTTAAACACTGTTGATGTTGATTTACTAACATTAATCGTTAACTGTATCATCCGTTTCAAAAATAAAGTCACATTGTACTTTTATAGGTTGCCCGTACCCAAAAAGCAAAACGGAGCTCTATACATATAATATCACACTGCTGCTTATCTGTCTGTCTATATCACACTGGTCTCTAACTCGTAGGCAAGATGAATCAGATATCTAAAATTGGGATCTATTTTGGTTAAGTCCATAACATAATACTTTGAAA
Source organism: Erebia aethiops (assembly GCA_923060345.2). Classification (NCBI taxonomy): domain Eukaryota; kingdom Metazoa; phylum Arthropoda; class Insecta; order Lepidoptera; family Nymphalidae; genus Erebia; species Erebia aethiops. The sequence goes on along the minus strand of OV281080.1, from coordinate 20,371,079 downwards.
GGTATTTATGGGTTTTTATGAAAATCTCTTATGAAATTTAAAAAAAAAAGATACGCGCCGAATTGAGAACATCCTTCTTTTTTGGAAGTCGGTTAAAAAGGAAAGATATTTTCCAGGATGCAAGCTTATTCTGAACCAAATTTCATTAAAATCAAAACATTCGACAGACTTAAAGATACACTATCGTATTAATTATATAAGTTTTGATAGATACTAAGCTACAATGAAAATGAATATGGATATCAAAATACAAATAATAATAGGTACTTGGTGAAGCTAATAAAGCGTGGAAAAAACATGTCACAGTCCCAAGTATGTTAATACACTTACCTGGAATCTATCAAACTTTAATTTATAACTAATTAATTATCGTACGAATAAGTAATAAATTTTATATAATATTTACGTAAATAAATTTAACATTTTATTAACTGTTAACATAATATCGCACGCCCGGATATGAAAGTCACGATTCCTACAAATTCGATACAATTTTAATTAATATGTAATTGAACCAACTTGTAATGCAAATAATGTTATTTAGTGCCCGCGTAACTCCTAAACGTCTGTAATAAAACCAGTAATTTATTACGTGTCGTGTTCCAGCACTGTGTGAGCTTGCCTTAAGTCGGAAGTTTATAATTTTTATTGACAGTTAACGATGTATTACAAATTTAGTTATCTAACTGTTGTGTGTTTTATCTTATGAACAAATCTTCGAATCAAAACACCTTCTAATTGTCGTATCGAATTAAAACTTTAGAAATGTATCTATTACCGATGACAGTAGAATTATTTAGTTAGAGCTGATTTGATGATGGAACCAGGAGGTGGATATAAACTCCTTGACTTTTGACTCAATTTGATGGAATCGTTAAATAGCAGTATGCAGGTATATAAGCGGCCGGGCTTATACCTGCATACTGGAGGGTTACAACAATCGCCTTATTTTTCAAAATGACAGTTTTATGTCACGTACATTGATATCACTAAAATAAGGATTATAATTTAAAAATACAAGCTTCATTATTATTAAAACAATACGGTTTTAAGCGATGGTAGTATGACCCCTCTGCATATAGGTATGTATAATGTGCGTTTAAAATTAAAACAGTGGTGATGTAGGCATGGACCACAGACCATACGCTATACTACTCGGTGGCATGGACGAATAACTTATTTTTTAACACACTTGCTCATAAAGTGGCTCTAATTTCACCGCAATTAGGCACATAATGACCTTTAATCAAACTGTGACTTTTTCATTACTATTATCCACAAGTGAGTTATAGAGTTTTTATTTTATCTACTAAATAAAATTATTTTTTTGTATTATTTTCTTCACAAGTGTGTTGAAAAACGTCGTATGATATACGTGTGTATTGATGAATACCGTCCTCGGCTATCTTAAGATAGCGCTCTCAATGGCGCCTCAGCGGTAATCACCAACATTACACACTTGTACCATAATGTACTATTATTCATGTAATCATGTCACAGAAGTCCACGGATGTGGGATGGAGACGTGAATGGTAGGTACTCAGTACTCACCACTAGCTCAGCAAACTTGGCGTCCAACTCGTCCTGTGGCGGCATGGGGTGCGTGGGGGTGACGGCCTGCAGCGCCAGCCCCCCGCCGCCCTCGCCCACCACGCAGTATGTGATCTCGGGGGGCTCGTCATTCTAGAACAAAAATATTCCGTTCAAACTATCTTGCATTTTTGAATATTTAAATATTCCTGTAGTGAGAATATTGTAATGTATAACAATTTACTTGGCCTCGTAGGTTCATTAATTAAAAAGCTAAATTAACGCATTTACTTATTAGTGTTCTCGCCATCTTTGCGTCAATAAACCACGGTAGGTATCTTAAAACTAAAGCTACGAGGGCTACAAACGCGCCCTGGTCTGAGAAGAGCCCACAACAAACTCAGCTGGGTTTTTTTTACTATCACCATCTCACAATATATCGTAAATTAATTAGATTTATAACTATAACAATTACATTAATTAGCCGCTGGAACAATTCGTACTCATGCTTTTTTATCGTTTAAATAATCCTTTACAACCGAATAAGATCCATTAGCTTGTAAGTTGTAAGCTATGAAAATCAAGCCTCTCCAACGAGAGCCACATAATATATCGCCCACATACATCCGACCGGACTAGCAAGAATGTAGACCGATTGTGATAGCTGCCTACTGGCTTTCGCCCACTGTCTAGACTATAATATGTCTATTTATTGGTGGGTTTCATAAACCCTGTCTTTTCCACGCCTTGCCCAGCATCCATAAACCCACAGACCACGAAATAAACCTCATATTTTTGACTAGATGATGCCCGCGACTCGCCACTTTGTCCGCGTGTGTTAAGGCTCTTAATTTCGCTTTATCATATGTCCTTCCCCGGTATAGAACCCCACCTTTATACCAAATTTCATCAAAAGCGGTTGAAAAGATGGGCCGGGAAAGCGTAGCAGACAGACAGACACACTTTCGTAGTATGGATTCCTATATACCTAAAAGATATACTTCTTCAGACGCTAAAGAGTAGGACAAATTCAAAGTTTATGAACTCGCGAGATATAGAACAGCTGTTTTGGGGCAGCCATCACGGATCAATGATTTACCAAACGAAGTTTCAAATGAAAAATCCTTCGTCAGTTTAAAAAAAAAATTACTGAAGCATTTTCAGAGTGAAGTGTAATAATAAGATTAGTATATAGGTCACCTTGTTACTTTATGCATTAATTTTTAAGTTTATTATATATTAGTTGTAATTTTCTCATATAAGTGAACTTTGTTCTTTTTTTGAGGAAAATAAAACATCTTTAAACCTATAATGTGGTAACGACCTAGATTATAAGTTCTTTTCTTCTGCCTGCACTGATTTATTTTTAATTTTTAATCATAATGTCTTTCGCAACGTCAAAGAAGATCAATTAAGATTAAAAGTTTGTATTTTTTTTAAAAGTTAGCTTCACTTTATACCTATCTTCTAGTAATGACAATTAAATTGCAATAAAACATTTCGATGCCCTTATAAATAAAAATGAACTAGGTATAGACCTCTCAGACGGACTTGACGAAAAGTTTCAGTTTCTCATTAGGATAAAAACATTATTAGGATTCGTAGAAAGAGTATAAAAACCCTAAAAAAGAAAAAGTGTTGTATGAAATTTAGTTTGCGTAGCAAAACTCTCTCCTTAGGTAAGCTGTACGTGTCGATGTCCTTAGATATACTTTTCATTGTATTTTATGCGAATACTTAAATACATAAAGAAATTGTCTCTCGAATCTGTCAACACCGAAATATTTTCAATATTATTGTGAAAGAGGAAATAAAAGTAAACTAATTGGCAATAAATTCGCACCTTAGTCACACCCATACGCAATTTAAGCCTCGTATACATATCTGACGATACGAGATATTTCAAAAATCCCGTGGAAACTCTTAACTTTTCCGGGATAAAAAGCTACGTTTCCAAGTCCTCAACTTTACCCGTGCAAAAAATCATTTCGATCTGTTGCTCAGTTTGCGGCACGGTGTAAGGAAAAACCATAAAAAAACACTTCGCAAATATTATGTTCTAGTAGGACAGTTTCGACTCGTAGTTCTACCGTAAATAACAAGTTAAATGGACTGTGGTAGGTAACAGATAGCCTGCCAAAATTTCGCATTAATATTCTCATTTTCGTGTTAATATGTAGTTACGTCTAAAATACTCAGCTAAGATTATGGCATTAGACTATCACTGCAAAACTGGTGAGTAACTATCATCGTGTAAATGAGGCTTTAAAGTAAAATCAGCAAAAAAACCGCCAAGTGCGTGTCGGGCCACGCGCAATGTAGGGTTCCGTAGTTGCCCGCCACAATTAGTGGACATAAATTGGTCGACTATTACTTGTTAACTTGTAAAATCTACTTGGATGTAATAGTTTTCCTTTTAACGTCGTTATATTATATACTGCTACCATGCTTAATATTTTGCTTATCCGGGCTGAGTCGAAAAAAAAATTTCCCACACCCACCATACTTTTGAACGATCTATTCGCACGGCGGCACCCCACACTATGGGATAGACGATAACCCTTAAAACTTTATTTTTCAAAAAATTATTTTAATACTTTTTTGGCGTGATAAATATGTTACATACCCATGCCAAATTACAGATTTGTAGTATTAAAGAAGGGACTATGAGCTAAGCCGCGGATATACAGGCATACAGACGGACATGGCAAAACTATAAGGGTTCCTTCTTGACTATGGAACCCCAAAAGTACCGTCTGTCGTCGCGTCGTAAGAAAGCAACAAAAAATGTTGATGGTATAATTAAATGATAATTAATTTCCAATTTGGGCGCTTAGTTCCACTGACGGCTATACACGAGTGTTAAGGGCCGGATAAGTACACCCACGGTAACTTTGTAAACGCATTATTACCCGGCGACGCTTGCCTCTGTTATTATTTTAAGTAGGCTTTATTTACATTACAATAGCGGACTGATCTGTAGTTAACATTGTGGAAACAAAAACTATAATATTTTATTCAAATCTATACTTAGGTATATTATAAATGCAAAAGTGTGCCTGTCGGTCTGCTTCGCTTTCCCGGCCCTTATTTTCAACCGATTTTGACGAAATTTGATATCCCGGGGAAGGACATGAGCTACTTTTTATCCCGGAATATAAAGGGGCTCCCGCGGGAACCGAAAAAACCATAATCCACGCGGACGAAGTCGCGGGCGTCATCTAGTAGGTAATTATCATTAGCGAAAAAATCCTATGTCTATGGTAATTATATAATATATTGTGTACTTTTTTCTCAACATGTACCGACAACTTGATCTAGATCGGGAAGTCTCATCTGATTGATTTATGAAAGCGGTGATAGCCTAGTGGTTAAGACACCCGACCTCCTGTAGGTACGGGGTCGCGGGTTTGATCCCTTCCAACTTATATGCGTTTTAAGAAATCAAATATATTATTACTTGCTTGAAATATCTATTGCTCCGAACGGTGAAGCAAAACATCGTGAGGAAACCTGCACGTCCGAGAGTTAATCCTAATGTTATCGAAGGTGTGTGAAGTCTGCCAATTTGCATTGGCCAGCGTGATGGGCTATGGCCAAACCCATCTCATACCGAGAGGAGACTCGTGCTAAGTAGTGAACCGGCAATGGGTTGATAAGAGAGAGAGAGAGCGAGTATATCCATACAAAATAATAAATGCGAAAGTGTGTCTGTCTGTCTGTCTGTCTGCTACACTTTCACATCTGCTCAAGCGAATTTGATGAAATTTGGTATAGGGCTAGGTTTTATGATGTATCCCGGGGAAGAACATAGGCATACTTTTTATCCCGGAAAATTAAAGAATTCCCACGAGAATCAAAAAATTTTATTCACCCGGATGAAGTCGCGGGAATTATCTAGTTATACATAAGTAAATATATGCAAGACTTAAATTCTGAAAAATATATATTTTTCTGCGCCTTAACATCAGGCTGTCTGGCTGTCAGTCTGTTTCCGTATTGGCCGGGCCGTCCGAACACCGTTAAAGGAAGACATTCAATGTTATCAACACTGGTACTTACGTATTTCTTTTCCAAGTTTTGCAATTTAAATTTAAATCCTTTCACCGCATCATATGACCAATTGCTTTTTACGTGCATTTTGGGATACTGAGCCGGGGCTACAAACAATTTTATTGGAATTTTGACGACTTCCCTGGCGCAGTGGAAGGTCCCGGGTTCGATTCCCGGTAGGCTCAGTTTGGGAATTTATAATTTCAGAATGTTCGTTGGTCTGGTCTGGTAGGAGGCATCGACCGTGGCTAGTTACCGCACCCTACCGGCAAAGACGTACCGCCAAGCGATTTAACGTTCCGATACGAAGCCGTATAGAAACTAACAGGTTAGCCCGCTACCATCTCAGATTGCATCATCACTTACCATCTGGTGAGATCGCAGTCAAGGACCAACTTGTAGTGATTACTTGAACTATCTTGCTACACTGGAATGGATTCCAGAATGGTCCAGCAAGTAAGTAGGTAGGTACTTGTGGTACTGGTAAGCATTACTGACACTACGCATTAATTATATTGGTAAGCTAATCCTTAATATAATTATTAACTACTACTACTACAGCCCATTAACGTCCCACTTCTGGGCACAGGCCTCCACTCTCATAGGAGAGAGGGAATTAGAGCTTAGACCCACCACGCTGCTCCAATGTAGGTTGGCGGGCTTATCATGTTAGTGATAATAACCGGGACCGACGGCTTAACGTGTTCTCCGAGGCACGGGGTTGGAACACCGCCAACTTCCTAACTCCGGGCTAGTACTGAGAGTTTATAGTCAGAAAAACCCAACATTTAATTATGGCCCGACCCGGGACTCGAACCCGGGACCTCGTCGGCCGCAGTTGATCATGCGAACCAATAGACCAACGAGGCAGTCAATATAATATAATTATAATTATATAATTATAATTATATTAATATAATTATTAACGCTAGGCATTAACAGTTATTTACCTATCTGCCTGATTGTTCATCACTTGGATAGAAATCCATTCTCGCACGGTTCATCAGATTCAGTTGAAGCTTTGTATGCTAGTTGTTTTCGGCACTTGCGTGTCAGTTTCTTGCATACCTAGTACATTATGGGTTAGGTACTGCCAGAGCGAGTGAATACTCGGAAGTACTGCAACGCTGTAGGTAATTAGGTATATGTTATTATGAATGAGGAAGATTTAGGTCCGCGCCACGTCTCCGCCACATATCATGTCATGTCTGTTACCTAATTAGTATTTTCAACGAATCCTAAACTTATAATCAATGTAGCCACGTACGCAAAGAATACGATGGGAGGGACAAATCGAGTAGAAATTTTTCACGCGTTTTACCGCTCGCGACTCCCCTTGAGTTGTCCCTGAATCAGATGAGCTTTAGTCGGTAGTCGGCACTGGGTGCAGTAAATCAGCCCTCATTACGAAGTGCAATGAGCAAGGAACATTTTTACGGCCATGAGTCAGCAATAAGCTGAATCAGAGCACAATCGGGGTGGCGCCCGCAACGCATCTCTGCATCTACCTAAGTACCGCGAGTCACGCGATTGTCTCGCAAATTCATTGACGATTATTAGGGTTGACGAATTCCATTTGCTTCTAAAATTTACATAGATTTGTGGTAGGGGAGCCCAAGAGGGGATTTTTGGATTTACTCCAGCGCGGCAGATTAATATAAAGGGGGATTCTTTGGAGCCTGTAGAGTACCTTCACCATATATGGGCCCTGAAGATTTGCAGCATTATCTAAAGAACAAACTCGGCAATAACTACAACTTTATTTTTTATTTTTTATCCACTACAAGCTAGCCCTTGACTGCGATCTCACCTGATGGTAAGTGATGATGCAGTCTAAGATGGTAGCGGACTAGTGGGCTAACCTGTTAGGGGCATAGCAGTTATATTAAACCCATACATACCCCTTCGGTTTCTACACGGCATCGTACCGGAACGCTAAATCGCTTGGCGGCACGTTTTTGCCCGTAACTAGCCACGGCCGAAGCCTCCCACCAGGCCAGACCAGGGAAAATCCAGAAATTATAAATTCCCAGATTGACCCTGCCGGGGATCGAACCTGGGACCTCCGCACATTAAGGCAACAGCGCTACACACTGCGCCACGGAGGTCGTCAAAACTTGCAGAAGTTATTCTGCAAAGAAATAGCAGAAGCTCCCTTCCAATGGAATAACGTCTTGCTAAAATTGCCGCTTCTTGCTGTAAATGCAAAATTTATTGCTAGCGGATGATAGGCATTTCAAAAAGAAATCGCGCTCGCTTCGCTGTCCCTTGCGATATTATTTTGAGCAAACCGATTAATGCTAAATAAAAATTATTTCATAAGGAATATAAAACCTTTTAAGTAAGTATAGCATAAATATGAGTTGTAATTAATAATTTATTTTAATAATTTTCCGTGACAAAGTTGACTGATGACTCAAATTGAAGTACCTATACCTACACATAATTATCTACGTCTTAAAATGTTTTCCAATGTGAGACACATTGTAATATTTACCTACTGGACCGATAAGATGTACTTAACTTGCACGGAAAAGTAATGAATAACGACTTAAGATAAAAAATCTAAGACAAAGCTATCCGTTATACGCCAAAGAATACTTAATAATACCTACCTTCCAAGTTCTAGAGCTATACTCTGAATTCCAAAATTACTTATTAATAATAATTATTATTAGTAGAAGAAGTTTGATCACTTTTTAATTAACTAGTTAATAAACTCAAAAATTTTAGTTTTTATAAGGAATAATTTATGAGAAACTAAATCATAATGTCATGCTAGAACAGCAGAGCACACTTCTAGAACAATACGATGATAATGTTGAATAGCACATTGTAATTTGCAATGGCTTTACAGGCTGTTATTGCCACGAAATATCGCTTTTCTGAGAGATAAGGGTCTCTAATAATTCGCGTCTCATACGTTCTAAGCTATGTTCTTATTATAATAATAAAAGGATTTTAGATTCTTCTAAATAAAATCCACGCTGAAATTGTATTAACTATTGTTTAAAATGACCAACATAGCTCTGCGGATTAGCAAGCTGAAGTGGCAGTGGGCAGGTCAAATCTGTCGCAGAACCTATGGCCGTTGGGGCAGACGTGTTCTGTGGAGACCGCGTACCGGTAAGCGCAGCTTAGGACGACCTCCAGCTCGCTGGTCCGATGACCTAAAGAAGGTTGCGGGAAGCGGGTGGATGAGGAAGGCGGAGGACCGTGTTTGGTAGCGCGCTCTCGAAAAGGCCTATTTCCAGCAGTGGATGCATGCAGGCTGATGGATGGATTGTTTAAAAAAACCTCTGGACCCAATATACGATGGAATTAAAGAATGAAACACAAAAACGTTACTATGCAAGTGATATAAACAGAGCAAATTAAACGTATTGTGATAGTGTGAAATGCAAATACAATAATCATATTATTGCAACGAACAATAACGGATAATGTTTGAGCAAAGAACAATGGAATATTTTATTGAGACTTAATGAAAGATCAAACATAATATGTGGTACATACTTGAACTAAATAAAACACATTATCATCATTTGGAACGAATAATATTATTTTCCTTCCACGATACAAGGATAATACCTATTAATACTAAGTCCAGTATTAAGTATGTAAAACCTGCATCAATCATTGTTCCTGTTTCAATAATTGTTGTGAATGGCGGTATTTATGGTAATCTTGTTGCGACAATGAATTTTGGCCAATAGCGAAAGAGTGACTGTAAATCAATGTGAATGTAAATGCGATCGTTACATTATAGCAATATTTTTTACGCGATAAGGCCTCCTAGTCCTACATGAGGAAGAGTGATTATAAGCATTAGAACTTGTGAGGTAATTAATACCAGAACGACCTTCATGATTAAAAAATAAAATAAAAACTTAGGTATCGGAAACCAAAAATACAAAGATTTAATTAAAAGCTAAAGCAGTATAAAATTTATTTTTGTCAAAAAGATAAAAGAACCCCTCGTTAACATAATTAATGTCAACCCTGTTATTCAAATTTACCGCAGGATTATTGATATTATACCTATTATAAATACAGATACGGAATTCAATATGAGACAATGACAGAATTTTCAAAGTAAATTTTTGGCAAAAATTGAAATTAATCCATGAATAATTCTTCATTATGAGTTCTTAACTTATGAACATATTATGATGTTGAGATGTGTATTAGTGATCATTTAGGTACCTTCTTCGCACAAAATTATTATATTTTAGCAGTTGTTTTATCATACTTCTAACACAGTTCTGTAATATAGTGTAAAAAACAGCTCAACGTTTCTCTTACAGATAATAATTCAATCTGCAGGATTGCATAAATTCTTGCACATCGAATTTAAGCACAATATGAATTGCTTAAACAGTATGAATTAACCGTTTGATAAACGTAACCAAATTATTACTATTTTTACAAAATTGAACCTACGAGTGTCGACGTGACGTTTCATACATCATTTGAGAATGACACATATTATTTAAACAATCCATAATTATTTTGTTGCAATCTTGTTCCATAGCCCTTGCGTGTACATCTTTGTTCTTGTATATCAATGACAACAAGGAGTCTGGTATTTTGGTCGATGATTTCACCGAGGATGTCCCGTGCGAGAATAAATTTATTTACGACTTCGGGCAAGTTTATTATTGTCATCTTTAACATTTACGATCTTCGTAACTTTTAATTTCCGCGAAAGAGAAAGAAATGTTCGATAGAGGTAGGTACTTACTCATATATCTGTTCATTTGGTATGATGACTCAAGCTTTATAAGCCGTTTTTTTTTTAAATTTTGCTGCAAGGTCCATAAACGTATAACTCAACGTATAACTGTTAATCAATCCGTAGGTACATAAAACTGTAGTGCGATTTAAGTGTTTTTGTTTGTTTTTTGGCTTGTCCCTCAATCACGTCGCAACAGAGCCACGGATTGACGTGATTATTGAAGTGAAACTTTTTAGAAGGATTTTTGAATTGAAAATTCGATGAAACCCACCACCACCACTACAGCCCCCTAACGTCCCACTGCTGGGCACAGGCCTCCACTCTCATAGGTGAGAGGGAATTAGAGCTTAGACCCACCACGCTGCTCCAATGCGGGTTGGCGGGCTTTAACGACTATTACCATGGTCATGATAATAACCGGGACCGACTGCTTAACGTGCTCTCCGAGGCACGGGGGTGGAACACCATCAACTTCTTAACTCCGGGCTAGTACCTACTGAGAATTTCTCGTCAGAAAAACCCAATACTCAAAACAAGGGGAAAATAACTGGGGAAAATTCGATGAAACATTCGGTGAATGTGAATTGCACACACACACACACACTTTGTTCATAGTTAGTGTTGAGAAACTGGAGAGTGCAGATAATATAAGCTCCATTTTATCCTGGGAAATCAAAGATTTCCCCCTGGATTTATAATACCCACACTCCCGCGAATTATGTCATGAGCATCGTCGAGTACAATTTTAATTTATCATACTAATATTATAAATGTGAAAGTGTGTTTGTTTGCTGGTTTGTACTTCAATCATGCCGCAACTGATCGACGTGATTTTTATCATGGGTATAGTTGAGGACCTGGAGAGTGACATAGGCTACTTTTTATCCCGGAAAATTAAGGAAATCCCGCGGGAATAAAAAATAAACTTGAACCACGCGGACGAAGTCGCGGGCATCAGGTAGTAATTAATAGATATGAATCGATGGTTAATTAGAAAATACCTACTGCAAGCCAAATTGCAACACGCATATTTCGGCCGGATTCCTAAAAATTACGTTGAAGATCTTAATTAAAATATTTGTCTGAGTAATATTTGTACATTAGGTGTAGGCTCTTTCCAAAATAGTAATTCTCAGAGATACCCTTTGGCTTAATTCACAAAACACATGCTTCCAAATACTTAAATGAATCTTCTTAGAAAAGCTATTTAACATATAATTTTGTTTACTCAGGAACATACTTTCATAGAAATTGTTGCTCAAGAAGTTATCAAAACTTACTTCCAGTTATATTATTACTTTTTTAAACAGTTTTAGTGGATCATTCCAAATTTTAGTGAATTTTAAAAAGGCATATAAAATAAAAAAGTTTATGCAAAACTAAGTAATAGAAAGTTATAATCAGCCAACTAGCACTTTCATATTTTAGTTAGTACCGATTTTGACGAAATCTGCCAAGAACTAGTTAGCTACATTTTAATATCCCAAATAATTTTAAACAGTTCCATGGGATTTCAATGGTAAAATCAAAGTCCACGTGCACGAAGTCACGGACATCATCTAGTAATTGGGATTTTGACTAAGTCTGTCAAACATATATTATTTTTATTTGTGATTAATTGATTATTAAATAGAGTATCTCCTAAAATACTTAAAATACCAACGTCTCCTATTAGTTTATTAAAAAGTGCGTCGAGTTTTTATGACGTCACAAGCAAGTATTTTTTTTAAATCCATACTTGACGCGCGTTCTGACATTTGAAAAAAGGTTGCTGATTTGACTAGTTGTCAAATACCCAATAATTAGTTACTGATCAATAAACCGAAACTTACGCTTGGCTTCATTGAGCATTTCCTCTTCAAAGTCGCCAAATGCTTGCTTTTTCTTTTTGTCGTGAACATTTTCACTTGCACCCTTCACTCTTTACTTTTTGTTTCAAAGTATCATCAACTTTGCATTTACCATTCTATTCAAAGTGAACTGAACACATTACAATACTATCATCACAGATCTACCTATTTTAGGTACTTTAAACGCAGAAACCGTGTAATTTTTTAAATGACCAAATTCTTATAAAGCGTCAATAGCGTCATCTTTTTTTTTAATTTTTAATAGTCGAGACATTACCCTAAAGAGGTTTTTAATTGCAATAGAACGTATAGGTATTCCTGACCACACAATAAACTTAATTTTAAGCATTAGTTAGATCGGATAATTTATATTTTAACTTCTTTTTTTAATTTAAAAAAAAGTAGGTAGGTAACCAAAGTGATGCAACAAAAATTTTACTTTCCATCTAGCTTTTCACTAATAAACTGTCACTTTTTACTGTTAAAAAATTAACAAAAAAAATAGGTGAAAAAAGGTGATGTCACAAAGATTTCAGTTTTCACTATAAAAATGTCTCGAAAATATCACTTTTCACTTCAATATCGCCACAGAAACTCGATACTGGCTTCACGTGCGACACCCGCCGTATGTATCACAATTATGTCGTGCGTCTGTCTGTTGTACGTAGTAATTACTTCCTCAAGCAGAATGTACTGTCGCGCTCTAATTCGATTAACAATTAAATGCTCATTAATTGTTGAACTGTTGGAGCTTTTGAATTTGTTTTGACAGTCTATGCCTGATTGCGCTACGGTGATTGATGCTCGAGTTATAATAATTATTCAAACGCATCTAAAATAAACTAAAAATAAATTATTTTTTTCTGGGGCCCTATTACGGTAATAGCCTAGTGATTTAGACGCCCGGCTTTCTATTCGGGGGGGGTACGATTCCCAGACACGCACCCCAGACTTTTAAATAGGCATTGGGGCTGATTCTGTATAACACAATCTCTAAACTAAACTAAAATGGCAGCTTTAAATCTAGTTCTGTCCCTTTCCGTAGGAAGTATTATGAAAGGGTTAGCAATGTTTGTAATGCTCTAATTTTAGTTTAGTTTAGAGATTGTGCACTACAGAATCAGCCCCATTATTTTGCTTTCAACGATGAAGGAAAACATCGTAATGAAACCATAACCGAGTGTCAAGCATAAAATTCTCAAATTCTCAACGTCCGCACTTGGCCTTGGTGGACTTCTCTCATTCAGAGAGTGAGAAGACATAAGACATGAGACATTCGAACCGCTAGGATATGGAACGCCCTTCCGGCTTCTGTTGTCCCCTCCTCTTTTAATCAAGAGTGAATAGGCATCTTCTAGGCAAACGCGCTCCACTGCATCACCACTTGCAAGCAGGTCTGATTGCAGCCAAGCGCTAGCCATATAGGTATTTAAATAAAAACACACTCGTGCTCAGTACCTAGTGAGCCGGCAATGGGTTGAAGTGAGTGAGTTTGACTACAGTAAAGCGATTGCGACAGTGTTAAAATCGCATGGAGGCAAAACGGGGTTATAAGCTATTAAGTCCATTTTTCCCGCGGCTGTGAGCGAGCGCGATGTATAGGCACATGAGTAAAGAAACGGAATGCCCTGCAGCAGAATACAGTCTTAAGATTTAGCATCTCTGCAGAAGATTAAATTTTAAAAATAGTAATAAAAGGAGGCGTTAATGATAAGTTCCAGGAGGTCTGAGAGGAGTTTAAAAGCAAAAAAAGGAATGAGCAGAAATGAAAAGTAAAAGCCTTTGGAACAACCTAAGTGATAATATATATTATGATGCAGTATATTTGATGGAATGCGTTAACCTGGCGATAAATAGAGGGTAGCAGCACACCTTTGGCCCTAATTGGCATTTACACGGCATCATAAGTCGCAAAAGAAAGGCTAAAGGGTTAACACCCTGCTGAGCTGCGTGTTACCTTGGGCCTCTTGTTACATTGAGGACAGAACCGAGACGCCTAGACCTGTTTCCTAATATCGGTTGACAAGATGGCCCATTAAAGCGTAGGAGACAGTCAGACAGACACTTTCACATTTATAATATTAGTATGGATTTAAAACTTGCGTCCTCCGTCATTTCATGTTGGACAGCCCTGCATTGAAACGATGTCGCGGTTCCTAATTGGAGGTAATGAAGATCAAGTACCGATCTCGTGCGCCTTGGGAGGTCACGGCTGTTATCCGTGCATAGAGGCCACTGTCTTTTATTATTACCTTTGATACTTTCTCGACTTAACGTTTCCTTAAGTATCACAAAATATATTTTTTTAAATCCTAATTTAATACAGAAAAGATGCGAAGCATTACCGACACTGTTGTTTTATTTAATACAACTTAGCCCTTGACCGCGATCTCATCTGATGGTAAGTGATGATGCAGTCTCTAAGGTGGTAGCAGGCTAACCTGTTAGGGGCATTGCAGTTATATTAAGCCCATACATACCTACCCCGATTCGGTTTCTACACGGCATTGTACCGGAACGCTAAATCGCTTGGCGGCACGTATTTGGCGGTAGGGTGGTAACTAGTCACTGTCGAAGCCTCCCACCAGGACAGATCAGGGAAATTCATAAATTATAAATTCCCAAATTGACCCTGCCTTTGTTAAAGCAAGTGATATTTTTAATTTCTTAAAACAAACATACCTAGCTCCGAAAAGTTAGGAGTGTGCGCCCGGGAATCGGGTCCCTGGCCACTTGAATAAAAGGCCGATCGCTTAAGTAGTAGTGACTAGGCTAATAACTTACATAGTAGTAACTAAAATGGATGTAGCTGTCAATGATTACGATTTGCTTAGACGATTGGACCTCAGATGAACCATACTAATGGAAACAAGCGATCTTGAGCTTGTCAATCAGCCTGCGTAACAAAAGTTCCACTAGCATTACCGATTTCAAAAGCACTAACTAGATAGGAGACCCCATAAACAAGCACTTGTCTAGAACTCTCTCAATCCCTTGATACTTGATAGATAGTGTCGAAATAAACATACGGCTTGAACGGAGCTGTCTGTTAGGCTGAGCGCACATTCGCTAGTAATATACTAATTATGTTCCGTCCCACGGCACTCTTCAAAGACTAGCCCAATTACACAGTAGATGGTATAATCAGTCGCTTGTTGATATGAAAAATAAAATTTAAAAACAGGCATAAAAATTAGTTCCAATTTTGGCCACGGGGTCAGATAAGTTTGACGGGCTGTACACATATAAATGACGGATCTGACTGCCATGACAGTTGTAGCAGTACTGTCACTTTATCATTATGGTTGAGAAAGTGGGAAACAAATTTGACATTATAGTAATTATATACAAGGGGTAGGAATTTAGGAAACTGAATAATAATGTCAAAACTTCTGCTAGTTTTCTTCGTCACGTCGCGCGTTCGTAGACGTCTGGGCAGCGTTGCTCTATCTAGACGCCTCCGTCGAATGACTGGTAGGCAAGAACATATCTCCTTAAACTGGTGTAAATTTGTGTACAAAGTGCAGTCTTTATTCCCTCACTCTCATAATCCGATGGGACGCAACCCGACACGAGCGTAGAGATTAGATGCAGACTCAGTCCATTATAGCTTCGAAAATTTACAGGTTTAAATTTTTTAACTTTTTAAATTTTGAACCCAAGAATTCGAACTTCTAACCCCCGATATAGGTCAGAGACTGAAGCCTTGACCACTAGACTATCATCGCTCTATATAGCGGCTATGAAAAATGCTCAAACGCACGGCTATCGCATCACCACACATCAATCGTTTAGATGAAAAACCAAAGCTGCTAAAATTCAGACTCTCCTAGCGGCTGAAAAGAATGAATCTCTCAGGCGAAAGTAGCTAATATAAGGAGCGACCAGCCTAAGGATTGGAAAGCCGGCAGTGTCGATCAGCGGGTCCGATATACGTATTTATTAGCAATAGCCGAGTGATAGCCCGATTGTTACTGTTAATAATAGCATGCGCCGGCGCATGTTTTTCGTATAATCACTGCGCATACCTACCTAGAATTACAACGCAGCGTTATTATTCTAAGCAGTAGGTGTAACTATTGGATTGGTCTAATAAACTGCCTTGAAATATTTTTTTTTCCAAAATTAGTCTTTCGGATTATATTTGAACTTTAAAGTAGTTATTAGTTCTTCTCTGATGAAGGTTGGGTGAAAAGGATTACAAGAAATATATTTTTAGATTGAAATGGACCGACAACAAAACCAACGAATATTTTTGATAATAAAAAAAAACTTACATTCACTCACAAGTATAATGTAATGTCTCATAATATGTTAAAAGGTTTTAAGTTTCACTTATTTTTCAAATGTTTATCTTGTTTATTTATTAGGGCTTGGAATTAGAATTAAGGACCCAAAAAGGGAAAACATTTGGACCACAACATTTGAAACATTAGCCATAAATCGCCTTAGTATAATATTTATACTAAGGTGTATAGCCCAGTATTTTTATAGGTAAAATAAATTATTCAAATTAAGAGTAATTGATATATTTTTAGGTTGTTTAATGATATAGGTACTAAATCCCACCGCACCAACTCATTAAACAAATAAAACCTTTTTTATGGTCATGTTTGTGTAATTTTATCTGTAAAAATTTTGTAAGTAAACATTTTTTTTTGTAAAGATTTAGTTAAATTACCTATGTATATTATTGTTATGTTTAATTTGTAATTGTGTTGTAGTTTTAGGCGGTATTTTTGTAGCCAGGGGAGACGAATTGGGCAACAGTAAAGTCTTCCCTGGCATGTTTATAAAATAATAAAGAATAAATCGATATATCTTGTAGGTAGTTTACCTTTAACTTTACTTTCATCATATTGTTTTTTTTAAGCTTTTGGGACGTTGTAGGACATTAATTATAAGGACTATAAAATCGTAGTTCTACTTAAAAATACTTTTTAATCGGTGTCCAAATAAACTTGCGTTAGTTTCAGGACATGAAACTTTCTTTTTCTTTAAAGCTAAATCATTATAGTAAAAGAATTAATCGTAACAAAAAATTAAGTACTACAAAATGGTTGGTAAAAAACAATAGCACGTGTTCTGCAAAAACGCCTTCAGACCATTACACCAAATAATTACAACTTGTTACCAAGCCGCACGCCTAGGAGAAGTCATGCGACATGACCCTCTCGCATGGTAAAACTTTACTCACAAATAGGGTTGCCATCTCTAAAATCTGGCAACCAGGATAAGAAGCGGGAAGCCTCGGTATTTTGGAGCTTAGAACCCGGACATGTCAACAGTATGTTTTTTAAGTTACTTAGTAAAATTAAAAATTGTATTAAATCAACATTTTTTCGCACGGGCCACCCGGTGGTGGCCAGTGGTGATTTGAGAACTTTTAAACCCGGGCTACAAATGAAAAACCACCTGGAAATCCGGGGAAATCCGGACGGATCCAGACGGCAGCCCTACTCACTAACGATATGGCATTAAAACTCAAAACGGAAATTTGAGAAATTAAAGTCAGTATATAAAACGGAATCATCAAAATAATACAATACCGTAAGTAGCAGTCAGACAACACTCAGTCTTTAAATTTGAGTTTAATTTGGGAGATTTTTTTTAAGATATTCCACCGATATACTTAACAAAGATAAACTCGTGGGAATACTTTTATAATATAAGCGCAGTGTCGCGTCAACTTGTCTAGCTCTCTTCTCTGCGCTAATCTGACGGTTATAACTACATAGGTGATAAGAAAGAATTCGTATAGGTACGAGTACATCATAATGTTACTAAATTTTGGCGCACCTTTCGACAAAAATATCCATCCACATTATCATTGACCATGTGGTCTAGTTCTTTGGCAGTGGTGTAAACGTTGCGTACAGTCTCTCCCCTGGCTAGTTTTGTATTCTTTCAAGCCTCACGCGATGAAACAATTGTACCGTACGCTCGAGATATCTCGCCGATAGCGCGCTATTATGAGCCATTTAAAATACCTGTTAAATAACTATGTAGTTAAATATACGTGCCAAATGCCAATGGTCGGTTAAGATGAAAGACATGTAGATAGATTTTTGAAGCCTTTACACATACATCTGCCCCCCGAATGTGTAAAGGGCAAAACACACAGGGAGCGGGCGCGGGCCGGGTCGGGTGCGCGGCGGGTTGAATTCCTTGTATTTATATGGACGACATCACACAGCGTCACCCGCCACGCACCCGACCAGCGGCCGCGTTCTGTGTGTTCTGGGTTTAGTTCCCAGCAAGTGGGAATTTCTAACTTGGCTTTCTAAGAAGCCTCTAAGCAGTTGGGTTTTATGTACTTAAATGGTGCTAATTTTGCTTAAACCAATTGGACTGACTCTGATTTGAACCCAAGTCATTTCATTTGTGACTCACAAGCCTAAAGTCAAGCTCAAAATTTTATGTTAAAAGTCTCTAATAGAATTTTCAGTTCAATTTAACTGAGAGTAGAAGGTAAATTCCTTTCACGAACTTACTTAAATTTTGTGCCTACCTACTCACTAAATAATTTTAAAACTTAAAAAAAAAAACTAGATAGATAGGTACATTCTTTATTGCCACACGTAACATAGAACTAAATTATAAACAGATAACGCGTGCGCAAGGGCGGTCTCATCAAGGATTAAAAAAAAAAATTGAAAAATTTTCATGATAATTTGAGTGATATCAAATTTTCTATTTGTAATGGCCATAATTTAATTTGTATCTAGTAATAATCTAGAAGCGCGGTGAAAGTGGCACATGAATCGAACCTGCGACCCGATGGAACCCGATACCCGCTAGGTCACATGATATTCTAGACTAGACCAGACCACTGAATTCTAAATCAGGTAATAGAAATAGTCGCTAACAACAAGACAATTTTCAACAATTCCCTCATTATATATATCAGACATCGGTACTTCAAAAGCACGGTCATATCTAAAATCTAAAGCAACGTAAATACTGTTAACAATTTAACGCTCGTCAACTATAGAAAGCTTAGGCCCTCAGGGTACCCAGCGGGCAATGGAAAGGGTTATGCCCGGACTGCTCGGAGTATCTTTACTTGATCATATACTCGTAGTTCCATGCAGGAGACGTTTATCCTCTATCGGAGAAGACTAAAAATAACGTCAAATAATGTCTATTTTGGCATTTCTACACGCAAATAATTCTATGACAGACATATTACACATTCCGCATTAAGTAATACATACTGAATGACTGTATAAAATATACTTATAATTTACTATAGCAAATTGATGATAGGTGTCAATAGTAAATTATCCTAATACATATTACTATAATATTACTACGAGTATGTGGGTAAAAAGTAGTTTAGTGCGTAATCAGTCTCCATTAGGCGATTTTTTTTGCCAAACAATAGCTGCTGTAGTCATAATAATTGTAACTACGCTAGACGCATAGTAAAAGGACTGGACATAGGTAACTTAGTAAATAATTATCTAATTTTAGTATTTGTTGTTCAAGTACAGGATATAATTGAAATAATTGATCAAGTTTCAGGCTCATCCTTTCAGAAAATTTAGAGTTCTGAGGTCATCTTTGGACGTTAGAAAATCACCACTTTGAAAGCCCCCCATTTCGTCAATTTTGGGGGAAAAATTAAAAAAAAATATTTTTGGACTCTATTCTTAATTATCTTTAAAATGATATACCGCAACACTATGTAACTTTATAAAAAATATTTTACTTCGCATTCGCTTCTATGAGAGCCCCCCTGAAATAAAGATTTTTATTATTTTTTAAGCCATATTCGGCGGGAGGCCATTGGTTTACATATTATATTTAAAGCTGAAGTAATTGCGTTCAGTAATTCAGAAGTTATAATGCTCTGACAGACGGACGGACGGACGGACGGACGGACGGACAAGTGCCAATTCACCCAAGTAGACTCAGAGACCTTCGCTTCGCTCGGTCAATAAAATGACAATATTGTAAGGAAACGGAATTATTTAATTTTTAATGAGCTTTAGTATTTTTAACAGAACTTCACATTTATGTCAACAGATGGCGCCGCGAGGCCTTAGTTCGGGGCGAACCACTAGTTACATTATAGTTTTAACTTTAAATTTCATTTAATTATGACGTATCGCACCGTAAGATTGCCAAAACTGGATTGTAATCTAACTAGCGAAATTATAAACTGACAGATTGTGAACCGTTCAATGTTCTGAGTGTCAATTTTTGAAACATTCATTGTATTTACGTTTTCTTGTCTCTATCTTCTAGGTTAGGTTAGGGTTCGACATAAATAATCAGGTAGTGCCAGGTTAGGTTTATGGGGTTAATATACCTAACAGATTACAATCTACCGAAAATTAATGCGTTAAATTGTAATCTGTCGACAGTTTACAATTTCGCTAGTTAGATTACAATCTATCGGTTTTTGCAATCTTACGGTGACATATACATACATACATAGGTACGACTTACGTACGTACGAATTGTAGCTGAGAAATATGGCGAAATGCCACAACAAATGGCAAACCAGCGCAACAAAACAACGATTTATGGCTTTATATCATTTAAATAAAGCTCGACTGACAGCCATCTTAAAATCGTATTCGAGTTCGAGCGTGCATTCAAATCGATTTATTATCGATTTACATATCGATTGATAAGAAGGATAACATGTTATGAATTTTCTATGCAATTGTGTCATGTTTAAAAGTTAAACCTAGCAGTAACGCTACTCGCTTGGCGGACTGTCTTTGGTGATAGGACGGTAACTAGTCACGGCCGAAGCCTCCCACCAGACCAGAATGGGACTATTCCTTCATAAAAAATCAGTTAGTATAAGGCAATATTACTCAAAATGACAGTTTGATGTCACGTACCTTGACGTTCCTAAATTTTTTTGTGTATTTGTGAGGACCCCGGGATGGTTTATATTCACATCTGGACCCGGTAGGGGGCGCTGCAATCGGGTCCTAGGTACAGGGCAAGACAAAGTCTGCTGGGCCCGCTAGTAATTGATATTATAGCAACAATGGGTGCCGCAGACCATAATATACTCGGTGATGGGTGCAGTCCTTCCGCAACACGTGATACCAGCTTAGCTGTTATTTTCAAATATCAATTGGGAGAATGCCTATATCAAAAATAAATTATTTCTAGCTGACTATTTAATAGAGTCTTCCAAAAAACCTAAAATTCACATCCTCGGTTAGTTTTAAGTTGGATAACCTTTTTAAAATATAGATTAAGAAAAAAAGTGCGTTGTAATTTTATGACGTCATACTAGAAGTGCGTTCTCAAGTTTGATAAAGAGTTGCTGATATGATTGAGTTGTCATCATCCCTATTGTCGCTACAGAAGTGTAGTAGTACTCACTTGTAGGCAGGGGCACATGGGCCAGCGCCGGCGCAGCGCGTGCGGCATCTTCTTGCGCGGCGGCTCGGCCTCGGGCGCGTCGCCGCACGCCCAGCGCACCAGCCGCGCGCGCGCCGCCTCCGCCGCCTCCAGCCCGCGCGACCAGTCGGGGAGACCCTGGGGGCAACAACACTGTATTAAGTCTAAATTTATACTAGTCCAAATGTTTCGTATTAATGTTTAATTATTAGTATCATGTTGAACGGCAACCCTAAACGTCAAATGTCGTATTCTGACAGATGACGTTGTCTGTCATTGCATTGATTCCGCTTGCATCTTTCGATTGGTATACACACATACACACACAAAGTGAAGTGCAAACTCGACAAGAAGAATCGGGCCTGTCACCGTAAGATTGTAAAAACCGTTAGATTATAATCGTTTTTTATCTCGATAGATTATAAACTTTCGACAGATTGTGAACCGTAACATACTGCTTACAATTTAACGCGTTATTTTTCAGTAAATTGTAATATATTAGGTATATTAACCCGATAGAACCTAAGTGCCCGGCCTGCGGCCGGGCACTACCTACATATTCATGTGAATCCCTAACCTAACCTATAGTTCGCGCGCGAGTTGAATGCAGAGTAAATGTATGGTGACACTTACATTTACTCTGCATTCAACTCGCGCGCGAACTGTACAAGAAAGAGACAAGAAAGAGACAAGAAAACGTAAAAACAATAAATATTCCATAAATTAATACTCAGAACATTGAACGGTTCACAATCTTTCGAAAGTTTATAATCTAGCGGGATCGAAACCGTTAGATTATAATCTAACGGATTTTACAATCTTACGGTGACAGGCCCGATACACCGACGAGGACAAGGTAACATTTCCCTTCCCATACATTTTATATTGTTCGTCAGATTAGGGCTTTGATTATATATAATATTAGCTCCGCGAACTTGTGGACGTAACTCCAAACTTCACAATCCATACTTATGTTATCCTTACTAGTTATAAATACGAAAGTGTGTGTGTCTGTCTGCTACGCTTTCACGACCCATCTATTCCACCGATTTTGATGAAATTTGGTACAGTATATTTAAAGGTAGGTATATTTATTCAATTTAGGTACACTATATAGAGGTAAGTTACACCCCGGGAAAGAATATGCTACATTTTATCTAGGAAAATTAAAGAGTTCCCGCGCGAATCATAAAACCTTAATCGACGCGAATGAAGTCGCGGGCATCATCTAGTTAGTATAAATTAAACTTGACTCTATTTGGAGTTTCTATTCCATAAAAATGTCGGGATCAGAGGCGCTAGGTACACAGGTTCCCTAGGAAAGCGATGCCGCCATGTTGCGGCAAAGCTTGTAGAAACCTCTAGTTAGAAACCAGATGAATATCGGCGATCAGAATTCATTAATCCATCATAATATTATAATGACTATCAAAAATAAATTGATTCATGGATGCAGTGGCATGTACGAATACGATATACTTATTTACAAAAGTTCAATACACAATTTCCATCATTCCTTGCCTGAAAGTAGGTAGGTATCACGTAACCAATGCCTACCCGGGCTTCGAATACTGTGCACAACAAAACACTGCATGGATACATCTAATCCCTAAATACAATACGCTCTGGAATCTCCTAAGAACTCACCGTATCTTCGCAGTATACCCAGACCTTAACCAGGTGGTCAATATTTCTCGAATCACCCTTGCAACATTATAAACTTTCAGTTATAGAATTAAGGACACCAAATATAACGCAAGCCTAATAGCAGCTACACTAAGCACACTACCGATACACCGGGAAAATGTTAAGGTCAAAGATCCACGAAATTTCGACACATTCATTGCACGAATGAAGACATAAATAACAATTATTTATTAGATTCAGAGCACGCATATATTTCGTTGCATTATGCCAATTTGCATAGTAACGCTATTCCAATAGCTTGATGTGTAATGGAAATGATGACTGGGTATTTTGAGTTACCAAACAAAGTTTGTAATTTGTTTCACACATGATTGGATATTAATTGGGAATATTATATTGGTGGTTTTCTATGTTTGCAATTTGTAGTGAGCCTAAATTATAGAATAGACATTAAAAATTTATAGTATATCAATATTGTAATCTAAATTGCAGACCATGCTCCAAACCAACACATTGTTTACCCCACGGGTTTACCCCAAGCTTCGTTTACCTCCGTGGCGCAGTGTTGAGCGCTGTTGTCTTAACGTGTGAGGTTCCGGGTTCGATACCCAGCAGGGTTATTTGGGAATTTATAATTTGTGAATTTTCTCTGGTATGGTCTGGTGGGAGGCTTCGGCCTTGGCTAGTTACAACTCTACCGGCAATGACGTACCGCCAAGCGATTTAGCGTTCCGGTACGATGCCGTGTAGAAACCGACTAGGGGTATGGATTTAATATAACTGCCATACACCTGACAGGTTAGCCTGCTTCCATCTTAAGGGCAAAACACACAGGGAGCGGGCGCGGGTCGGGTGCGGGTCGGGTCGGGTGCGAGGCGGGTTGAATTCCTTGTATTATTATGTACCATCCATTATGTAACCATCAGGTTAGATCGCAGTCAAGAGCTAACTTGTAGTGGAATACAAAAAACAAAAAGGCTGCATACTAATTTTGTGCTAAAATAATATAATTTTTAACCTAATAGAGTACCTAACTAGTTTTAAAGCCAAAACTTATCAGATATAATATGTTCTCTCAACATTTCTATTGGATTGCATTGCAAAAAGTACCTAATACGCAAATACATGAATTTGTTGTGAGACTATAAATGTATAGGATATTATGCGAGTGAGCTAAGCAGTTATGCCTATATGCGAGCTAAACTGCAAATCGTCTTAAAATACCGGAATTCATGCATACGAAAACAACAATTTCTCCTACTTCTAATCCCATACATAATTTAGAAAATGGATTTGTAAGTCGGGCGTTATAACTAATACAAACATCATAAACATACGAAGAGGCAAAGCGAAAAAGAATCAACTTTCTTCTGACGCAATCGGTTGAAAGGAAGTGTTATATAGCTACGATAAATGGCTATAATAACCGTTGGGTTATTAGAGCGAAGTTAATGGTCCAAGTTCAGAATATTTCAGATTTTCATTTTTATAGTAGAAAACGTTTAAGTTGTAACACTAATTTTTTTTATCAAAATCCCACCCACCCAAAACACACCCAGCTGGTGCCCCCGGAAGTAAAAGTAAAATCATATATTTTATACAGAAGAGAAATTAAAATAATGTAATAATGTAAGTTACAGACGACAAATAGATAAACTTTAAGGCCCACTTGCACAAGGCCTCTTAAATTGATTTAGTTAAATATTTTGATGCTGTCCCGTTTTGGCATGTACAATATGCATTTGCCAAAAAGGGACAGCGTTACAAAATTTAACTAAATCAGTTGAAATGTCCTTTTAGAAGCGGCCGTGAGAGAATAAATAATTCTGTTTCAGCTTAGTTTTGAAGAAAGGAAGCCATTGAGATAGTCTAATCCCAGGAGATAGAATTCCAAAGCCGTATAGCAGAAACAAAAGATTTTTTTGTATTGAAGGAAGAAGAGTGTCTAGGAATTCATTTCTTAAATTTCCCTGGCAATTGGCAACTATTTGATTTTATGGGCTAAAAGTATCCATATATTATGTCCGCTTCCAATATACAAACGGATAGCATTTTTACATCAAGATATTTCGTAAATTTTGGAGTGATTCCTGAGTTCCCTGGTGGTGATCCCTGATTTGTAGTATCAGTGTTTGGGCAATTTTCCTATCAATTGCGATTTCTTCTCTACTAGCGACAGGATAAATGGGACATTCCAGATCAAAGCATTAAATTGTAGGCATCATGCTACAGTATAGTTTTGCATCACCACCGTCTCAACCTGTTACCAATAACAAATTATTACAAATCTCTAATTTGTATAACATAAACACTCCATGTTCCAGCCAGCCGTATTCGGTTGACCTTTTTTCAAACTAATGAATTAATCATTATGCATATCACCTATTTTAAATAATGCATATGATTTACAGTGTCTACGGAACGTTCAACATAATTATGCTATTACATTAGGTGCCAAAATATGGTAATTTGATAGAATTATACCTTCATCTTCGTGTAAACTAATAAATACCGTACTATCTTCTTTATAAATATTTACATGCTGTTTTTGGTGACAGCAAATTGTTGATTACTGTCTCAATTAATGATAAGTAATGATACTGATAAACGGAAAAGTGAAGAATGGAAAGTCTCACCAATATGGACCAACCAATTCAAAACCCGAGCCTTACTATGAAAGTTGACATTTCTACGTTTCTATTTTCACGTCTCACTTAGACGAGGAGTGTAAAATCTGCCAATTGGTTCTTTACCAGCGAGTTAGACTACGGCCTAGACAGTTCTCGTTTTGAGAGGAAACCTATGCTCAATAGTGGCACAGATTACTAACTATTACTATTAGTAGTGAACTGGCGATGGGATAATGATAATTTATGTTCTTAAAAAAGTTGTTTTTAAACCTTAAAGATATTACGAAACCTAAATCAAACTGTGACTTACAATCATTTTAATTTAATGAAAGTTGTGTTTAAGCCTTAAAGATAATATTACGAAACCTAAATCAAACTGTGACTCACAATTCTCTTAATTTAATTAAAGTTGTTTTTAAACATTAAGATAATATTACGAAAACGAACTCAAACTGCGACTCACAATCCTTTTAATTTAATGTTTTAAATGGGAGGGTTCAGAGTAATAAAATGCTCTTTGACAGTTATTTCCTGACACCGTTTAATGGTTGCATAGTTCACGGTCAGAGAAAAGGTCATCGACACTATTGTTCGATTCGATTCGCCTTGTTTGCATTTTGTAACACTTGCCTCGTGATCTGCTATCGATATGGGTGTTTTGGTATGTCGCGTGATGAAGAAATTGACAGAAATAGCTCGCGCTTTTGTCACCGTTGATATACTTACTTATACCCCCATTTGAAAAGTATCCTATGCAGGATGCATGCATACAGATTAAATATCACGGGAACAACCATATAAGTGCCTTATTTTATCGGATTCCCATTCCGGGTTTAGAAACAAAACCATCATACTAATATCATAAATGCGAAAGTTTGTTTGTATGCTGGTTTGTCATTTAATCACGCCACAACTGAGCAACGGATCGACATGATTTTGCAAGAGTATCGTTGAGGACCTTTTTTTTTTTAATCCACTACAAGTTAGCCCTTGACTGCGATCTCGCCTGATGGTAAGTGATGATGCAGTCTAAGATGGTAGCGGGCTAACCTTTTTAGGGCCATGGCAGTTATATTAAACCCATACCCCTTCGGTTTCCACACGGCATCGTACCGGAACGCTAAATCGCTTGGCGGCACGTCTTTGCCGGTAGGGTGGTAACTAGCCACGGCCGAAGCCTCCCACCAGGCCAGACCAGGGAAAATTCAGAAATTATAAATTCCCAAATTGACCCTGCCGGGGATCGAACCCGGGACCTCCGCACGTTAAGGCAACAGCGCTACACACTGCGCCACGGAGGTCGTCAAAAAACTGGAGAGTAACATGGGCTACTTTTTAACCGACTTCCAAAAAAGGAGGAGGTTCTCAATTCGGCGCGTATGTTTTTTTTTTTTTTTTGTATGTTTGTTACGCGATTTCTCCGCCAATTATGAACCGATTTTGATAATTCTTTTTTTGTTTGGTAGGTCATACTTCAGAGGTGGTCCCATTTTAATTTGGTGAAGATCTGATGAATATCTCCGGAGATGGAGAACGGAACTCCTCAATGAATAAGAGTAAATTGCTCGCGATCAGTGTGATAGTTTTGTAAACAGTATGTTTTAACCATGCATAGCATATCTTTTTTTTTTTAGGGTTCCGTAGGCTGAGTGGTCTGTGGTTCCGTACCAAAATGGTAAAAATGGAACCCTTATTACTTTCTCTTTCCGTCTGTCACAGTCGATTATTTCAGTAACTATTAAAGCTATTGACATGAAATTTGGAATAGTTATTATATACAACTATGTGGCCCAATATCATGGAAATCAAAAAAATTGAAAATTATTTTTAGTTTAATTAAAAAAGTGGGGAAAATCAGGGATTTGAAATTTCAAAGTAGGATAACTATACCAAGTGGGGTATCATATGGACTTTGTACTTGACTTGTCTAAGTTAGACAAATCGACGAGTAACGATTAAACGACGTTATTCTTAATAACGCTAAGTTTTTACTAGCTTTCTGGTTACATCCTGTATTTTAAAACAGTGGGGCTACTAAAAATTGTGAAATAAAAAATTTTCAAAAAAAAAATAAAAACCGACTTCAAAAACCACAAACACTAAAAAGTAAAAAATAATTTAATTTATTATGTATACAAGAGTTAATGTAGTTCTATAATAACATTTTTTGGAGTCGGTGCCAATGTGGAGTCACGTCAACAATAATGAAGAGTAGGTAGACGGTTCATGCGGCTAATTGGTACCGACTCCAAAAAATGTTATTATAGAACTACATTAACTCTTGTATACATAATAAATTAAATTATTTTTTACTTTTTAGTGTTTGTGGTTTTTGAAGTCGGTTTTTATTTTTTTTTTGAAAATTTTTTTATCACAGATATTTAAATTAAGGAGTTCCTGTGGAAATTAAAAAAACTTATTCAGCGCGGACGAAGGCGCTAGTTATGAAATATTTCAAAATTAGCAATGCAAACTTATTTTCATTCCCAAAATGACATTATCAATTCAAATGTTTAACAATCGTTACCTTCGCTGGATAGCATCACGTTTGTAACATCGATCACACCTGACACGCAAGTCAAGCGCGTTTTACACACTTCACAAGATTTCCACACAACAAACCCGCATTTCAAGTAAACGGCTACAGGTGGAAGCTTCATTGGTATACTGCAATCATCTGTTCCGATCTACCGCAATCGCTAAATGCCGATGTAAAGTTCAAGCGAACAATAGAGAACTAAACCAATGAGATTATGTTGAAATCACTCCAGTGCGGTGAACCGTGTCTTTATGGAGGAATTGGGGCGGGAATCTGAAGGTCAGGTCGCCTAAGATGAACTTGGTTAAGGACACGTTTCTGATTAACGAAAACTACAATCCAAGGACGCACTGACATAGAAGATATAAGTGCATTCGGATGCTAAAGTCTAATCGAACGAGGATAAGTCGAAAAAGAAGGTTAATGATACCAATTTGAACTAAAATATAATACAAACGTTAAACTTTAGTTGTGCCGCATCAACACATCATCATGTGACACCTGTCACATATAGACTATATTATATATAGACTGTATAGATTGTACATTTACCAGTGTATGTAACTTGTATTTAGTTTTTAAGTATTTTTCACAGACTTCTAAAAAAGGAGGAGGTTCTCAATTCGGCGCGTATATATTTTTTTCAATGTATAAATTTCTTGGTTGTCCTAATAAATATAATATAATATAAAACGATGCACTTGGCCGATATGATATGGAATATAATAATATTAAGAGCCTATAAAGTGTACTATTAGTATAACAAAATCAAAACATTATCTTGATCACATTAGCAAAAAGAAGGATTTTGTTCTATGAAGTATAATCTTGGATGAAACAAACATTAAAATCCCAAACAGTAACCTTCGATAGGGTCAGCAGTAATAGAACCGAATTCACTTTCACCCAGTGCGTATCAGCTCATCTCATAAACCACAGACTAGGTACGTGACGCCCATAGCAAGGCCGACCCCCTAACACACTAGCGAGTTTTGACTGTTGGACCATCGTTCACGGCCAGAAGAAAGTGGTCATTCTGTCCCATTGTTCCTACTTTGGCGAAATTCGCGCTTTCCATGCTCAATATGCTTTGATCATAATAATTATATCTTATTGTTGATTGTTTCATCAGTTCTACACGTCTTTGTGGTTTGTTAACTTTTTGTAATGTATGTTTTTTCTTTCTAATCGTTATATTGTATTGATATGTCATCATCTGCGAACATTTACACATCATAATATGAAAACATTTTTTTATATACCAGAGAATAGTGTTGTATGGGTGGATGGATAGCTGATAGAATTTTATTGAATAGGCTGACTGCGCACTATATTTTTTTAATCATAGAGTGGCCAATTCTGGATAACACGATCTACACACTAAAATGACTGCTCTAAATCTAGTTTTGTTTCTTTCTCGGCACTATATCATAATGCTGTCATTTTAGTTTAATTAAGAAATTATGTACAACATAATTAGCCTCAATGAGACAGTATCGGGACATAAAATCCTCTGTATATTATTATTTATCTTTGTCAAAACTGCTATAGAGAAAGAGATAGCAGTTTATTCGATACTATAAAAAAAACTACCAATGGAGTAAAGATCGAAACCGAAACCATCCATTTGAACAGAAACAATATTTTCTTTCCCATTGTATGAATAGATGAATAGATAATTTAATTAGTTACGGCGGCGACATCGTTAAAACTGAATAGTGTGTCATTAGGTCATTATCACTATGCGCATCACGACGACGCGACCACTAAGGCCCGGCTGGCCACTTTAGACGATGACCATTTGAGTGAAAGTGAACTTGGAAGTACTTATAGTTTGTGAAATTCTTTTGAAAACCTCTCAAGCGTTGTGGCACGATGTCAAAGCAAAAAGTACTGAGTTATATATACTTCCAGAAGAAATACGTTTTCTAACAGACCCACAAACTTATCTGACCCGGTGCCAGCATCGCTAGTATATATGGAAAATAAAATAATAACAAAAACTAAACAGGCAAAAGCTTTAGTTCCAATTTTAACCACCGGGCCAGATAAGTTTGTGGAACTATAATTGGTTTCATCTGGTCTGTTTTCTGGTCTTGTAATTTATCTAACTTCTAAAGGACAATTTATTTAAAATAAGAACCTGCGATCTTTTGATATTTTTCTCTGCGATCACCTTTGAGATAGATAATAATCAAAGAGATGACTGCGGCCCCCTGCAACTATTGAGAGAGAAGTGGAGACAGATAGTCCAGCTTACCACAACACTACAGTGATAAAGATAATATACTAGTTACTACAAAACAGTAATCATTAACAAAAACGTGAAATAATTTAAACCTTAAAGGGCTTAATACTTTAATGTTTGCTACAGTATATGAAAACCTTGACACTATTGAAGTCTGCATACCAAAATTAATTAAATACACTATAGTATAATTTGAGACCTGAATAAGGACTTTGATAATGATAATAATTTATCAAACATCGATTCATTATAGTGGACAGAAAATTATCGTTTGCATAATGGTAAGTAATTATATATTTTAAAATATTCACTTGTGAGTTAATTTTAGTGATTTTAATGCAAATTTAAAAGGACACAAAATCCTGTTAAATTGTATAATTAGAATATAAATAAATAGAACGGCATGCGAGCAAAACAAAGCAATGAGATTTCTTGTTCTGTTTAAATGTTGGTTGCATGTTTTTACATGCAACCAACATTTAAACAGAAGTATTCCAGTAGAAGTTAAAGACTTTGTTAGTTGTATTTTCTTAAATTATTGCAATCTAACTACTGAGTCGATTGGAGAGTAAGTGCGTCTAAATATGAATAAAGATTTATTTTGGGTAAAGATCTAAGAGCCTTTCCTAAATATTCGGATACTCTCCATAGATTCCAATAAAGCCTCTCATTATCATCACCGCGTGCCTTCTTCGAAACGATGTTAGGCGATCATCATGTGAAAATCTTCTCTATTTTGAGCTGCTTCTTTTAGCCTTGGATAGCTCAGCCCTGTCCACCCCCTTATATCGTCTTTGCTACTGCAACTGAATTTGTTACATTATTGAGAACATTATGGCGGTAAAAATTTTGGGACGATTCACCAACAAATCACTCAAGTAGTTCAAGATTGGAATCTACACGAATCCGGTTGGGTTCAAAGACTACCTACATGCATTGAATTGAATCAAAGACACGCAAACAAGTGACAAATTGACGAGCACTACATTGAAAGTAAACGGCGACCGAAACCATTGTATTATTCATGATACATCAAGACAGAGAAGGAAATGTTAATAGAATAGATGAAAATGCTGATCTTGGAATGAGAAAAGGTCTAATCATTATTGTAATAAAGACTAAATTACTAAAATGGTACCTATAGTGATTGATAGAACCATTATGATTGATAGAAAAATAGAGAATTGCAGAGACGAAATGTCAATTCATATAGATTGAAAATCATATTTAAATCCTTAGAGCCAGGATAAGTTTTATCTCGGTTAAGTAATTACTTACTGGCTAGCTAATTTGCGATTCTTAGCTCTTGACTACAATCTCATCTGGCGGTAAGTGATGATGCCGTTTAAGGTGATAGGTGTTGAAATAGCCTCCAGCTTTATCATTTTGAACATAAGATAACTGCACAATAGGCGTTTTTATTTTATAATTAATAAAGAAGACGATTGCATTATTTACAAAAAGCTTGGCTACTTGTAAAGCGAGAAAACAGATTAGGTAAGTAATTCGAAAGTAATCAAAACAAACAATCTCAAAGTAGATCAGTACAACATAGACGCCAGCGTACAATCTAAAGCTGATAAGTAAATATAATATTTAGGGCGCGTGCCCACAATCAATTAAAGCAGGAACGATCACAAAACATTACGTGTAAAGCGGAAACGAAAAACCGGATCTAAAGAGTCTATGGACAGTTACATCACCTTACGCTGACGGCTGACCCCAATTATTATACTAATTGACAATTTTCTTGTTACATTGGCCCGCTTGCAACGCCGAGTTAAGTTTAACCCAGGAATCAATTTGAAATTTTGACGGAAGTTGTACATTAATTCTATCAAAGTAGCAGCTTTTAGATCACTTTTAGTGATAAGACCGCCCTTGCGCACGCGTTGTTTTCATTTTTTCAGTGGATTAGAAGGATAACCCGCCGTTTCTGCAAGTGGATCTAAGGGGACGGGTCTATTTTCTCTCGCCTCGTTTCACTCTATGAGTTAAGATTTGACAACCTCCCTCGCGCAGTAGTGAGTGGAGTCAGTATGTGGGTGGACCCGGGTTCGTTCCGGCAGAGTCAATTTAGGAATTCATAATTTCTGAATTTTCTCTCTCTGGTCTGGTCTGGTGTGTAGCATCAAAATAAAACGTGCCGCCAAGGGGTACGGCAGATAAATTAAAACTATTCGGCTAACGAACAGGTTAACCCGCTAACTTCTTAGGCTCCATCATCAGAGATCATCACTTACCACCAGGTGAGACTGCAGTTAAGGGCTAATTAATTGTAGTGGAATAAAAAAAAATAATGACTAGCTCTTAAAAATTGATCTGCTAGGAAGGGCTGCTGGCGGTGATTAATCACACTCAATTTCAAATAAAACGTTCAATTTGAAACGCCTTATTCAAATATAAATATGATTTGTGTTCCTTGTTCGGAACTTAAAAGATATTTATCCATACTTAATATTATAAATGCGAAAGTGTGTCTGTCTGCTACGCTTTCACGACCCATCTATTCAACCGATTTTGATGAAATTTGGTATAGTAGTAGGTTACATCTCGGAGAAGGTCATAGGCTTTTCATTCCGGAAAATTAAGGAGTTCCCCCGGGAATCAAAAAACTTATACCACGCGGACAAAGTTGCGGACATCATCTAGAAAGTCATAAGTCATAAAATTTGTGTGTTAGGTAATACTGAAATTATGGCTATGAAGGAAATAATAATAATTAAAATATTTCCAACAAATAACCTAATACAAAAATCTATAACATTTATATTAACAAATGAAACTTATAAATATGTGTGTTATATCGTGTGTTACTTAAAAATTATTTCGTTACATTCTTTAGGTAAGTACTCATATTAAGGTCAAGTAAGAAATAACATATTTTTGCAAGTAACCATCGCAAGTCATCATAAATTCTTGAATCATTGCAAATATTACCACACGAGCAACAGTTAAAGACGAAAGAGTAACATTAAAAGTAAATGAGAATCTTGAAAACATACAACCTCTTTATTAACAGAAAGCGTTGACCACACTAGCAAATTATAGTGAACTAGCTGATGACCGTGGCTTCGTCCACGTTGATTTTCCAATCCCACGGGTACACTTTGTCTGGGATAAAAAATAGCCTATATAAATTCTACAAGATGCAATATTTCATCAAGATCAAATCATTGGGCCGTTTTAACAAGGCAAAGCATGCAGACTGACAGACAAAATACAAACTTTCGTCTATTTTGTGTTTGGTGTTTCTTCGTGTGTGTTCTCATATTTCACAAGTATCTCCTTGGAATGTGCTATGAAAGCAAACTCTAATGAACTAAATGTTTTTTTTCTACATGATACGCTGTGATGGAAAAGTGCTGTGGTGCTGATGCCCGTGACTACATACGCGTGGATTAAGGTGTTTTTATCCCGCGGGAACTCTTTAATTTTCCGGGATAAAAAGTAGCTTATGTGTTATTCTAGACTATAATCTATCTCTGTGCCAAACATCCAGATCCGTTCAGCCGTTCTGGCGTGATTGAGTAACAATCTTCCATCCATCCATCCAAATTTCGCATTTATACAATGACCTTCTGCATTTTTAATATAATATTAGTATAGATTTAGTATGAATGTGCCTCGGGATCGTTCGGGCGGACAAACGTTGCGTCGGCTTACAAAAAAAAAAATAAGCGGATTCCAATTTCTATGATCGGCCGGACAACTCTGTGGTACGTAAGTCCATACAAACCAACAGGGCGACCGCGTAACTTCTGCATCAATCATTGTTACAGTATCAATTGTTGTGATTGGCTGAATTTATAGTGTTCTTGCTGCGTCAATGGATTTTGTCCAATAGTGGAAGTGTTAACCAATCAGAGGTAGATAGATAGATAGATAGATAAACTCTTTATTGCTACACAGGACATAAAAATACAAAGAAAAGAAAACATAACAAAACAAAGTGCGCAAGGGCGGTCTTATCACTAAAAGTGATCTCCTCCAGACAACCCATTAATTAAAAACCTTTATGATAGGAGCGGGATAGTGCAACAATATAGACAGCCATACAATATACTACATAAACCTTACATACTAATAATACATAAATAATTTTAAAAATACATATAAACATAAATATATATACCTATAAACCTACATATACAATACTTAAATATTCTATAGCATACTAGCATTAGTTAGGTAATAATCCTTTAAACGATTCTTGAACATATGTAAAGATTTTTAGATTGAGGTAATTGCGATTGAGCTGTCATTTTAAGCCGGTTGCCCTGCAGGTCTCCGCACGAGCCCGTGACTTTGATGTGGACATGGAAAAATATTGATATGACTTTTGCTTTCATACCAAGTCATATTAAAGTTGGCATTTATATGTAAATTAAAAATTTCACTTTCGATTGTAGGTAAGTATATGGCAACCATTCCACCGAGCGAAATATTTACAATGCAGTGAAAATAATGAGTAATTAAGTGAGGTGCCCAAATGGAAAAATTGTTTGAACATAATAGGGTTTTCGAAGTGAAAACTTCTTTAGGCGCGTTGAGCACTTTTTGGTAGGGGGTAAAAATGTGGAACGGTGTCGGTCATATGACACCAGTCTTCAGCAATTTTTTTTAATCTACACTACATTAATTTTTCCGTATTTTATATGCAAGAAAAATGTGTGAGATACTTTTTTAAACTAAATAATTTACATAGGTTATTTTCACTTGTCTTTTGAAGCAGTTGGCCCAGTTCGATGTAGCACAAATAATATGCTCTCATTATTTAAATTCTGCTTGAATTTAGGTGTATTCCGTAGTTTTATAATATTTTCCTAAATAAAAAGCCTATGTCAGTCTCCGGGATTCTATTCCTATTTCTGTGCCATTTTTTTCGATAATATGGCCTTTGTACCGTCAATAGGTAATTTTCATACATACAGACGGGCAGACAGATAGGTACGTTATTAGTAGTATGGACATGAGTAATATGTGTAGACAAGGACTAGAAAATCATATCATACTTTCATACTAATATTATAAATGCGAAAGTGTGTTTGTTTGTTGGTTTGTTGGTTTGTCCTTCAGTCACGCCGCAACGGAGCAACGGATCGGCGTGATTTTTGGAATGGGTATAGTTGAGGACCTGGAGAGTGACATAAGCTACTTTTTATCCCGGAAAATTAAGGAGTTCCCGCGGGAATAAAAAAAACTTAAACCACGCGGATGAAGTTGCGGGCATCAGCTAGTTCTAAATAGGTACGTCTTTTCCTAGTAGGTCCTGTTGGTCAAATGACCTAGAAACAAGTAAATGCGCGCTGAATATTTAAATAAGGGCCCAAACTATAGTTCGACCTTCGTTTAGGAAAAGTACTCGTAGAATTGATTAAGAAATTCCAAAGTAGGTCTGTCAACAAAATCTAATATCGTTAATCGATAGAGATAAGATAATATTATAATGATCTAGAATTGTCTTGATACTTGAAAATAATCAACAAAGGAATTGGCGTTTTCTTATCAAGTATTGATATAATTTGATTTTTTAAAGTGTGTGTGTGCAATTCACACACGGCAGAAGTGAAACTTCAGAAAGAATGAGATAAATATCACTTGTAGGTATTCTATCTCTATATCTCGCAGGCTAAATCCTATTATGAATGTGTTTGTCTCTTTTTGGTGTCGCCTTTTCGTTTCATCGAATTTTCAAATCACAACGATTCTAAAGAAGTTTCACTTCAAAAAATCAAGTTCTTCAATTTCAAAGAGTTCGAGTGCAACTTAGCAAGTTAGCAGTTAAGTCGAACAAAAACTCACGATTTCCACACTTTTTCTCCACAACGGATGCTTTCATCAGAATCAGTCATTAAGATAATTATTTTAGAAAAAAACTTGACAGTTAATTGAATGGAAGAAAATGGCATTTTTTATATATTGCACAATACTGACTTTCTCTGTCGCTTATGAGTTATGGCGAGTTACCAGTTGAGAATTTTACCTCAATTAGATCTCAAAGGTCACACAAAACTCACATTTCTCTTCGCAACGGATGCATTTCGGTTTTGTAACAATAATGAGATAGATAAGAGACTCTTCACACGCACATTTACGTAAGACAACTCTCGGTTTCTGTAACAATGTGAAAATTGTTGCTAATCAAACAAAATGTAAGTGGCGATTTTCTCACGTTGGTTATACGCTTTCTGGTCTCTGAGGATCGTAATAAACGTAAAGTTTCAATGAATCCATACTAATAGTAATAATACAAATGCAAAAGTGTCTGACTGTCTGTCCGTCTGTCCATCTGTCTGTCTGCTAAAAATCACAAATTGAACCAGCCAGGGACCGTAATGCTCATCAATGTGTCAGGGATGATAAAAGCCCCACTAAGAACATAGATAGATAGATAGATAGATAAATTCTTTATTGCCACACATAACAAAGAGAAAACTTAATTATAAACAAAAAGCAGAAAACAACGCGTGCGCAAGGGCGGTCTTATCACTAAAAGTGATCTCCTCCAGACAACCCATTTCTTAAGGAACTTTTAAAACGGAGCGGGAAAGTGCAACAATAATAATAAACATGCAACAATACAATACTACATAAACTATATATACTAATGATACATAAATAACTAAATATAAGTAAATATAAACATATAGCAGTACATAAACCTACATACAAACGAAAATACTTAAACATTCTATAGCATATTAGAAAGGTAATATTCCTTTACACGACTCTTAAATATGTTTAAAGACTTTGACTGCCTAATGTCGCTTGGCAATTCATTCCAAAGCAGTACAGCCTTAACTGTGAATGAATTACCATATGCCCCTTTATGACTAGGAGGGATCTTTAACTTATTGTCATTTCTCGACCGCAAACAAAAAGGTACATCATAGCTGCCAAGAAAGTTGAATCGCTCTTTTAGATAAGGTGGCGTCTGAGGATAATATAAAATGGAGTACAAGAGAGAAAGAGCGTGTAAATTTCTTCGAGAACGAATTGGCAGCCATTTCAACTGAGCACGAAATTCGGACACATGATCATATTTCCGTAAACCATATATGAAACGTATACATAAATTTTGCAATCTATCAAGCTTGTTGAGCACAATGACTAAGGAATATGTATTCACAATGGACATGCCCTAAGCTATGTCAAAACGTGTCCAATTTATCAGCTGATTATGAACATAAAATGGCTGCCTGTTCTTAAATGTTCATAAATAATTATAACATAAACAAACTTTTGACAGCAAACCTACCACCAAGAGTGAACAGAAAATGGCGAACCGTTCCACATTTCGTTCATTCATATTTGTATAAACGCTAGTATGTATAGAATGTAAGGGCCTCTCCATATATATTATCTCTATGGTTGAGCATGGTCTCTGACAAATCCAGGAAACATCAGCGTAATCTTAAATAGGTAACAGCAAAGTATTAGCCAAAAGGATTTTAGTTTTACAGGTAAAAAATGCTTCCACCGTCTTAATCACCCAACAGCAGCAAAAATCTTACGACTCAACTCCGATATTTGAGGAACCCAGGACATAGTATTATCAAGGATGAGACCAAGATCTTTGACTGCACTACTCAGGGGAATAACTGTACCATCCAAGAGAACTGGTGGTATAGAATAATTTGAAAGTAAAGAAATGTAATAATTGCTATGTATAATAGTCACCTGGGACTTACCTGGATTTATCGAGAGACCATACGACCGGCACCAAGCACTAATTTTATTTAAATCATTTTTTGACGACCTCCGTGGCGCAGTGTGTAGCGCTGTTGCCTTAACGTGCGGAGGTCCTGGGTTCGATCCCCGGCAGGGTCAATTTGGGAATTTATAATTTCTGAATTTTCCCTGGTCTGGCCTGGTGGGAGGCTTCGGCCGCGGCTAGTTACCACCCTACCCGCAAAGACGTGCCGCTAAGCGATTTAGCGTTCCGGTACGATGCCGTGTAGAAACCGAAGGGGTATGGGTTGAATATAACTGCCAAGCCCCTAACAGGTTAGCCCGCTACCATCTTAGACTGCATCATCACTTACCATCAGGTGAGATCGTAGTCAAGGGCTAGCTTGTAGTGGATAAAAAAAAAAAAAACAGCATTGAGGGAATCAATAGCAACAACAAGGTCACTAATGGCTGCAGAAGCATAGATGTTCATCTTAGCATACAAATGGTAAGATGAAGAAATTATTGAGGAAATATAATTAATGTAACATACTACATACATAGGTCCTAACTACCTTTTCCTTTTGTCTGCATATAAAGATACCAATAAACATTAGGTATACCCATTGTTTGTAAACATGCCATCAGCAGACAAACATTAATTGTTTCACCGGAAGCAACTAGTTTTCATTTCCTTCGAATGCTTTACAAGTAAAAACGCTAAGTGTTCCATTTAATTTCTTTAACTCCATAGAGTAAATATAGGATGTAAAACTGGATATAGGTACGTAGATCTACTCAACTTTTATTAGATAAGCCTCCCGATATTTCTAAAATGTTGTTAATAGCTTTTATTTCAGTTTTAATAAGTTATTTAGGGTTTTCGAATAAAATCCCACTAAATAAGGAGTGAATTTTCAATAGCATTTATTTCGACTTTTCGAACAAAATTACGACTCATTTTGTTAGCATTAGACGTTAATGGGCTGTGGTGGTGGTAACGGTAAATGACATAAAAACCAAATTAAGTTATTAGTTACCTTTAATTACTTAATAGGTACTAGGTATAATATAGGATGAAGGATAAGATTTTTTACTTTATCACAACCACAGATAGAATAAAATATTTAACCCTGTATTATTTGCTAAAGGAAACGCGGAAAAGAAACACTACATTCTCATCCGAAGGTAACTAGAACTAACTACCTTTCCATAACTAGAGTGATAATTAACATTATATCAATCAGTCGGCTAAGCAAGTAAGCACCACTTAATGTAAAAGCCTGAATTATATACCCATTGCTACTAATGGTCACGGATTTAAGCTAAAAGCAATCACGAACTTATTACAAAAACTACACGAATGACATTTATGAGAGTTAGAGTCGGATATGTGTTTAAACCTTTAGATCATACACTAGCTAATGCCCGCGACTTCGTCCGCGTGAATTGAGGTTTATCGGTTCCCGCGGGAACTCTTTAATTTTCCGGGATAAAAGCCTATGTGCTATTCCAGACTATAATCTATCTCTGTGCCAAATTTCAGCCAGATCCGTTCAGCCGTTGGCGCGTGATTGAGTAGGTAACAAACATCCATACATCCATCCAAACTTTCACATTTATAATATTAGTAAGTTGGAATACTTATTCGTAATTTATGAATATAGATATACAATCAAGACTATTTCTTAGTTTTCCAAACATCTCCGATCACGTACAAACTTTGATAATTTTAAACACTTCGTGTTTAAACTTTTCAAAGTTTGTTATAATAAGTGAGATATTCTAATAATGACATCAATGATTTATCAATGACAAATGACTTCACTTCTCATTGCGGTGGTATATAAAATAAAAAATAAAGAGGAGATAGAGTAGAAAAAGTGTGTTATGATCGCATAAATAACTAAGTTGATTTTTATAGTAGACTATGATATAATAGCTATTAATTTACTGCTTATAATTTCTTACGCAATTAAAATACTAAGATTAATCTATGCAAAGATGATAATGTGCATATTATATCTAGTATTATTTAACTATCAGATGCCTACTCTAATTTTTAATGCTAATTATATTATGAAATTTTGTTTCCGGTCAACTTATGTTGCCACCATTGACATCAGTATTAAATCATTCATCCTACAAACAGAATACAGAAGGATGTATCACATCCCAGATAAAACTTGCATTTTATTACCTAAGCGTATACCAAAAAAATTGTACGCTTAGGTAATTAAATGTGTAATGACTATCACGATATATTAGACTGTCAACTGAAAATCCGACGATGCCATGGAGTTCGATTTCAATAAAACAACCACGAATCACGATAATAATTGACAACGAAAGAGTTCGATGGAAATAAATATTCCGTTCGAAGCTGAAACCTTACTTGACCAAAACTTTCGGCAATGGATAATATAGAACTGAACATAGAGCAAGAATATAAAGTTCGTAACGAAAAATTTGCCAACCAATGTGCAATATATCAGAGCTCACATAAACGCATGGTAAGATTTCACATTTGAGAAAACTTTTAATACAAACTACACAAGTGAGTGAAAGATAAATTTCTATGCACCCCAATTCCCCTCTACCCTGGCATACAAAGAGGACAGATATAATGGAAAAGTCTTTGTTGAGGGTATGCCTAAAATTTGCCCCGAGATAAAGGAAAAAAGAAATAAAAGAGACAGCGGTTTGCGTACCTCACAAAAGGACGAATGTACGTAAATGTATAATAGACAGACTGAATTGTATTGTTTATTCCGTACATGAGGTATCCGTTATCCGTATGAGGTATCCGGAAAAGGTCGATCGAATCAAGAGGAATTAGATGGATTAGCAAATAAATTATGAAGAGCATTTCTCTTTCTTTGATCTCAAAATAGTAATTTAATTTTACATAGCAGGAATGGTCTACCTCTAACAGGCATATCTTACGAATATTATAATTGCGAAAATTTGGATGGATGTATGGATGTGTGTTACTCAATCACGCCCCAACGGCTGAACGGATCTGGCTGAAATTTGGCACAGAGATAGATTATAGTCTGGAATAGCACATAGGCTACTTTTTATCTCGAAAAATTAAAGAGTTCGCGCGGGAACCACCAAACTTCAATTCACGCGTACGAAGTCACGGGCATCAGCTAGTACGTTAATACCTATATTAAGCTGCTTAGCGATAAGACCGCCTTATTGTACCTATATTTTAAGTTTCCTTGTATCTTGTTTTTTTTTTGTGTTTTGTGGTGTACAAAAAAGTATATACATAAGCTTAGAGCAGTTAAATTAACATTTAAATGTCACGTAACATTTGGACCAGCAGTCCCTATTCTCTTACTCGGTGTTTTTATTTTTTGATAG
Source organism: Erebia aethiops (assembly GCA_923060345.2). Taxonomy (NCBI): domain Eukaryota; kingdom Metazoa; phylum Arthropoda; class Insecta; order Lepidoptera; family Nymphalidae; genus Erebia; species Erebia aethiops. Next base: position 20,329,423 of record OV281080.1, on the reverse strand, counting down.
CCACTGAGTTAGAAAAAAGGGGGGCTGAAAGGATCGTATAAGTAGTACTTAATATAACTTTTAGACATAAGTCATAAACATCGGCTGATCGTATAATCTGTAGTTATACTTGGAGGCAATATAGCCAGCCTCTAACAGCTAACAGAATTAGCCACAACATATATCGCTATATATTGTGGCTAATTCTGTTATACCCAATGCAAAATAAATAATAACAAAATCTATACTAATTTGATGAGTCTAAGTATTGATGAAAGTAATGGCAATACATTAATTAGACATTTCAGAACAGTTTAGTTTAGAAATATTGTACAACAGTTGATAAATGATTACTCTGAATTCGCACCCACGGCTATAAAAATTGCAGTGTCGCTTTTGTCATTTAAAGCAATCAAGTGAGGAACATTAAAAAAACACCACATGACACAAATAATTATTGGTTTGTACACCTTTACTTTTTACCTTGTTATTAACGTCTTGTAAATAACTAGGTAAAATTTGTAACAAGTTATAAAAAATTACCTTATTATTTACGTCTTGTAAATAGCTAGGTAAAATTGCATAAAAAGCTACATAACTGCAGAAAATATTATGTTAATTTACATCATAAATCATAAACAGTTCATTGACACAATAAGTGAGCGACAGATGCGGTAGATCTATGCAATCTACGTAATTCACGTAATTACGGCCTTTGACATCGTAATGCGTTAGGTAATATTCGCCTTCTATGTCAATATGCATATTGGTTGGTGCAAATGCAAATTACACTTCATTAGGAGACAAGCAAATTGCTACGTACTCATAATGGGACTGTAATACAAAAGCTACGATTAGTTTGACGACCTAGAACGGTTACCTACTTACCTACAATGTTTTTTTACAATTTACATAATATTTTTACATCTATTGAAAGTCAAAATTTAAGACAAATTATCATAGACCAAAGTCAAAATTTAAGACAAATTATCATAGACCATAGGCCCAATTGTCTAAGCAAATCGTAATCATTTGACAGCTTAAAACGTATTACTCGAACTGTTTAAGGAGTTCATACATGCTTTTTGACGTGCAGGTATCTATGAACTCCTTAAACAGGTCGAGTTATACGATTGACATGCGATTCCTTACACAATCGGGGGGCTGATTCCACATAATGTGATTCCTTTAAAAAAAATTTGAATATGACCCGATGGAGGAGGTAGTTCAGCTCATTGGGAAACGTGGGATTTTCAGATTGATAGCATCGTGTTTTTTTCTAGAGAGACTGATAACAGACAGTTAAGATATCACGTTTTTTCAATCCATACATTATCTTTTCCCGGAAGATTCAAAAGAACTGAACTATGTCCTTGCATTTGCCATGCATGGTGGACCATACCCATTTGCGTATCATTGATACCAGTTACTAGATATTCACTCACGTATTCTCGTCCAGCGTCCATCGCCTATCTCTAAAAGCTTGGACAGATATAAAGCGTGACGTCAATAATGACAGTAACATGAGAGGATGCATGTATGTTTTGTATTACAAGAAACTGTATGATGCATGTCGCACTACCAAGTGCGATGAGGACTACGGTGACATCAACTTTCTAAGTATTGGTTTCGTTGTCGGTCCCTGTTAATGTGGACTCACATTGATAGTCCTATTTCTTATCTTTCCTATTTTGTCCGAAAATCATTCCATCAGACGTCGAAGATTTCCATCTCGTCATCCTCTCCGTCACGCGTTATCTCTATCCAAGCCCTGAGTCTACAGTGGTGACGCGTGTGTACTGTGTGACACTCGAACGGTTGGGCCCACTCCACTTGGTCCGTTTCCGCATGCTTTAGAACAGCTATGTCATACTTCGAGACACTGGCTTCATTGACAATTGCTTCATGACGATCGCAATTGATCAGACGACCGCTCCGTGTGAGGAGACAACTCGTTTGTTCCCACATAACTTGAATACATTAATTCTGTTTGGTTATTGGTAGCTTGTTTCTTTATTAGATTAACATGTAGATTTCTTCATACTTTTAACTTTTAGCTGTCTGTCATTTTAATCGATGAGTAATGCATTTGCTTTCTGATTGTAATTTGACCACTCTCATAATCATCTTTTTTCATATTTTTTAAATCTTTATTTTAAGAGCTCGGTCGCTTATGCGACTACGATACTCTGTTAAGGTCACAACAACCTTTTTTTTTATTATCTACTAGATACGGCAGATATACTTACATGTATAACAATCTATCAATTTTTTTTAATTAAATAAGACTTTAATTGTCCTTGAACAGATATAATGATGCAGTTTATGGTTTCTCTGATTGTTTGTTATTTCTTCTTTATTACCTTAAGCTTAAGCTAAGTATCAACATGTAGAATACCTTTAAGTATTATTACCATCTTTGTCAACTACATAGGTATGATTGGGTTTTTATTCAATGCAAAATAGAAGAATAGCACATTAATAAATGGAATCATTACATTTACAGTGATGAAACTGTTTACAGTTGTAAAAGATAGTTACAATAATAGTAGGCACATATAAAAGGTACTACTTATTACATTAATGGTACAATCAACCTATACTAGAATATAACTAAATTTATTTCAAAACAAAACCGTATGCCGTACTACCGGTAAGCTACAAGCTAATAAAGCCATATATGCACAGAAAGATGCAGTTTCTACGAAAGAATGCTCGAACAACACAAATAAAGCGAGTGATAAAACAACGCAATAGCACATGACCGTCAGAAAAAGATAAATGATATCTTTTATCTGAATACGAAATTTTCCGGTGATTCATCGTGCTAACATCCTTTTATTATATTCACTGACAGAGCGAGAGTCAGTTTTAAAATGATTAAGTTTAAAACTAGAACCAATTTAACAATTTAGTTTCAATATATTATAAAGAAAAAAATGACAAAAGTAACAGTGTTGGAAATCTTTTAACTGAACGGAGACAAAAATACGATGACAAATTCAAAAAAACCTTTACAAATACTGTAAAAATGCTATAACTACTTTTAGTACCTTATGTAAAGTATGCTGAATAGAGGAATTTATAGTAACTGCATAAAATTGATTTAAATAATAAAAAACGACGCGGTCTTAATATGATGATTTGATTGTGATTGAGTTAGTTATTTTATCATAAAATAAGTTTGAAGACAGAAGATACTGAACCGGTAGTGTTCTATGTTCTCCTGTCATTGGCTACTAAAAATATGTCTCTACGAGAGTTCCATTCTTTTGACTGTAGTTATTATAGGATTGCAATGATGTGAACCGGGAATTATAACATAACATGGACAACGAATGTGCAAAGAGACAAAGACATGCAATCAAAAACAACTTCCGTAAACAAAATAATGCCTACCATTGTCTTTAAAAAGAAACCATCTTACGCAACGTTGAACTCATCAAAGTAAAACAATCAAGTGGCATGACCACATGTTTATGAAGTTATGACAACTCTCAGCCGATCTCTGATGGTACATCAGAAATTTCTGTACGAAAGAAATCAGTCTCGCTCACTTTACGAACATCAGATATTCTGTAACTACTAACGATTGCGAATTGCAATCACCTCTGATCGGTTAATTATTTTCCACTATTGGCCAGAACCTACCATCGCAGCAAGATTTCCAAAAATTCTGCCAATCACAAAAATTGAGGCACTAGCAATGATTGATGTAGGTTTTACATAGGTGCCTAATAGGGCTACTGATCCAGCAAAGATGCAGTGTTTACTGGGTCTAATACAATAGCGAGGTGCCTCCCCGGCAGCGGCACGAGTCCAAATTTTTCTATGTATTAGAAAAATTTGGACTCTGGAATTCTGTTAATATGCGGCCAGGCTTATTAATCTTAATGAGGCGTGTAAAAACAAAGTAAAAGTTGTTATTGAGACGGCAGATTTGATTTCACTGTTGACTGATGAAGACTGCTTTTTGAATTACTTCCGCCGAGCGACGTGATGATATGGGGAGATGAAGTCAACAATCGTCGATCTCCAACGTGGCTACCACAGAAATCAGAATAAGTATAGAGGTGAAACAGAATCGTGAGATCATTGCCGTATTATTAAACTTCATTGCGCGTTAAATAAAAGTACTACACTCAATTACATAGACAGAATCTATAAATATTATGTTCTTTCAAATTATTCGAAACTAGCTGATGCCCGCGACTTCGTCCGCGTGGAATAAGTTTTTTGGATTCTCAACTCAAATCAATTTACCGGGATGAAAAGTAAGCTATGTCACTCTCCAGGTCCTCAACTATGCCAAAAATCACGTCAATCCGTTGCTCGATTGCAGCGTGATTGAAGGACAAACCAACAAATCAACAAACAAACTAACTTTCGCATTTATAATATTAGTAGGATATTAGCTCGGCACTAAATTATTGCCGAGCTCCCTATAATTTGGAAGACGGTTCTAATTAGTTTAGGATTGTTAGATGGTGACACTGAAAAAAGGCCGCCTGAGTTTGTTGTGGGCGAGTGCGTTTGGAACCTCGTAGTTCAGTTTTTAGATTCCTTATTTGATGTTAATAAACATTGAATTGAATTGAATTATTTTTGTACGAGTGAGTGGTTCAATATCGGTGACACCTGGTGGCATTCCTTATATTAAAGACAGCAAAGACTATTTCTATTAACTTATTTATAGTTCTGTAGTTGTATGTCAATGTGATTACACATTGAACTGACCATATTCGTCGTAAATAATTAAAAACTTAACCTTTCAAAAGCTTTTTATTTTTAGTTGTCGGCAGCTTTTGTGAACTTTCAAGGGAAATATAATTTTGGAAGTTAAATCAAAATTTAATTTAAGACCAGAACATAGAGCATCCTAGTAAAGGATTTAAAAAAGATAAAGGCTAGAACAACAAGGTAAGTAAGTACAAACCTGTAGGAAAGTGAAAATAGAGTTTTTAACAGAAAGTTACTCTAAGAATCAAAACTAATTCTACAATACACTTTGAAAATTGCTTAGAGAAGTAGAAAATCGTGAAAGTAATAGAATTTAATCAAAATTTTGAAACAAACATAGAAGATATTGCACCTTTTAACATGATCAAGTACTTCTTGAACTTGATCTATTACAGAATACAAGTATTGCAACAGAAACACTCAACTATTTCATTCAAAGTTAATTAGTCTTGTCTTCTCAGTTAATACATTAACGATGTTGAGACACGATATACACGAATGTATTAAGTATTACAAAACATAATAATTATAAAAACTAATTTAATATAAATAACCAATTTCGAAAATACTAATCGATGATTGCGAAAATGTAAACACACCACGACCACATTAATAAAGCAAAACGACTGCATTATTCAGATATATATTGGGAAACATAATTAATATATTAATTGAAACATTTGCAATGCCACCTCCACCACTACAGCCCATTAACGTCCCACTGCTGGGCACAGGCCTCCACTCTTGTAGGAGAGAGGGAATTAGAGCTTAGACCCACCATGCTGCTCCAATGCGGGTTGGCAATGCAATTTAGCTACAAGTACAAAAAGCTTCTTTGCAGGATTAAAATAAACAGCTATTTTGTGATTTATGGAAAGGGGTCACTACCCACAGCAATGAGACATGCAACGCAGAGAGAGAGAGAGAGAGAATAATGAAAATGACTCGACAACAATTATAGTATTTTAACAGATAAATAAGAAGGATTAAAACACATTTAAAGCGTGTATTTAACTATTTGTAATTTATATATGTCACCGTAAAATTGTAAAAACCTTTAGATTGTATTTTGTAATTTAACGCTTTTTATTTCGATAAATTGTAAACTGTCGAAAGCAAAGCTAAGGCTAAGTGCCTAAAAGGCTAACTTGCCAAACCTTAATATACCTAACAGATTACAATCTACCGAAAAATAATGCGTCAAATTGTAATCTTTCGACAGTTTACAATCTTGCGAGATAGACTATAATCTAACGGTTTTTACATTTACAGTGACATAGGTATACCCACTTAAAACACAAGTGCTACTCTGGGCCCATACTATCTTGTTTAATTATTGTTGACTTTGTGTTTTAGAATTATAATACTTATTTTAGGAACGTCAAGGTACGTGGGATCAACCTGTCATTTTAAATTAATATTGTTTTAGTATTATTTTAAGCGCTGGCAGTATGGCCCCTATAGCGCAACGTACCTACTATTAATAAATGATCTTACTAAGTAGTTCTAGTTAAATCTTAGCTTAAAAACTTACCACATTGATCTTCCCTAGGATGTGAGTGATCTGATCTTTGCTGCACATTTTTATCGATGTTTTTGTTCACTCGTTCACTATCACGATTTACTTCATCGGTCACTTCACTTTATCGATATCGACATTCTCCAGTCATTTAGTAAACATATCGATACTTCTCCGGGGTCGAGATTTTGTTGAGTTCTAAATTTGCCTACAGATCTTAGTTTTATAAAACTCTAATAAAAGGACAGACCCAAACCTAATTCCATCAACAAAACTAAATTAGTAAAGTAGGAGATAAAAATGACAAACTGTTTAAGTTGTTTTACTGTTTTGCAGTACCTACCTACTGCACTCAAATAAGTAGAATACGTATATACATATATAATATTATTTGAACCTAATTACAAATTATTTTGGTGATTGATAGCCGAATTTTAAAAACAAATTACTTAGTTCGCATCCAACGCCCTCAATTGCATATTATCAACCAATTATCATATACTAATATTTTAAATGCGAAAGTGTTTGTTTGTTGGTTTGTCCTTCAATCACGCCGCAACAGAGCAACGGATCGACGTGATTTACATCGGTATAGTTGAGGACCTAGAGAGTGACAAAGGCTACTTTTTATTACGGAAAATTCTTAATTAAGAAGTCCCCGTGGGAATTAAAAAACCTTATTCACCGCCTACGAAGTCGCGGGCATCAGCTAGTAAATTATAATACATACCGTTATCAAATTAAATTGTTGCTGATAGTAAAAACGGTTTTAATTGTTCGCGTAATGAGCATTGCGAAATTGTTTTGGAATGTTGGCGTCATGGTGTGGGCCACTTCTCACATAGGTTCACCATGCTGATTAAGTTATATGGACAATTACAATACCAATCATAACTAAAGGACAGCTCAGCATGATAACACGACGTTGTCCTATCTCGTTTTTAATATTCTCTGCGAAATTGAATAGCACTTTTAAAACTGGCAAATAAATTTAGATTGAGGATTAAGTACGTAAGAATAAACTAATTAGAAGTAGATTTTCCATGATAACGAATCATAGGTTTCCACTTTTTTTTTATTCATTATAGGCTTACGCTTGGCCACGATCACACCTGATGGGAAGTGAATATGTGGCCTAAGATGGGACGCGCTTGCCTAGAAGATGCCTATTCACTCTTGATTTAAAGCCGGATTGTAATTGGTTGGAAACACAGTTTTTGGTAGAGTGTTCCAGACCCTAGCCATGCGAATAAGGAATGAAGACGCAAAGCGCTTCGTAAGTGTGGATAGAACGTTGACGACATAGGGGTGGAAACTCGCACGGCGGCTTGCGGTACGATGGTAGAAAAGTGAAGGAGGTATAAGATCGAAAAGCTTGACCCTAACCTTGTTCCTCCTTCTCCATTCTACCACAGAACAGCGAGAAACCGTGAGCGTTGGCACCCTTATGTGGTTGACGTCCAATTTGCTCGCACGAAGCGTTTTTGCTCGACGTTTCTGATACGAACCGCTAGGGTGTGGAACACCCTCCCAGCGCACGTGTTTCCTGCCACTTATAACTTAAGTACCTTCAAGGCAAGAGTGAATAGGCATCTTCTAGGCAAGCGCGTTCCAACCTAGACCTCATCATTGCTTTGCACTAAGCATGATTGTCGTCAAGCGCAAGCCTATCACGCAATAAAAAAAAAAAAAAAAAGCTCCTGAGCGCACTCACCGAAATATATCCTATAGAATACCGATAGGCCGGCTACCTTTCGGCGGTGATCCAATGTTTGGAGTTTCGCCAGAAGAAGTGACTTTCTATCTCCGGAATACAAGCTAACTCTCAACAAAGTCGTGCAGTCTCTCTTTAGTAAAAATCGGCTTAAGTCACTGACAGAGAGATACGGGTGAGTACTTAGTGCTTATGATACTACCTGTCTATATATAAAAAGTAGCCTATCCAGATTCCAGACTATAATCTATCTCTGTGCCAAATTTCAGCCAGATCCGTTCAGCCGTTGGGGCGTGATTGAGTAACAAACATCCATACATCCATCCATACATCAATCCAAACTTTCGCATTTATATAACATTAGTAAGATGCCTATCCGAGACATTTCTACCACGAAAATGGTAACCCTAACAAGTGTTATCAGCAACTCATTTTAAATTTAAATTGTTCTATTACCACTATCATGTTTCGACAGTCAAACTATTGAATGCTAAATTAAAAGCCTCAATACCAAACCAACAAAATCTACAAGAGACATAAGTGTAACCTATAATTGGTCATACCAAGATCAGGCAAAAGGTCAAAAGGTATACATTTTTTGACGTGATATTATCTTCTATCATGCAAGAATCATGGTGAAGTAAGTCACAACCTTTTCCATAGAAAGATGAAACTTTCGCAGTAGCATGTTTTCATGATATTATCTTCTTTAAATGACTACTTCATATTATAAAAGCGAAAGTGTTTCACTGTAATGATTTGTCCTTTAATTACGGCGCAATGAAAAAACTGATCGAAATGATATTATGAAAACACATGTAGTTAAAGACCTTGAGAATGACAGAGGCTATATTTCATTCCTGAAAAGCAATGGATTCCCCCCACGGAATCTTGTAAAAAGACGCAAACCCATGCGAGTGAAATCTACAGGTGAGATCGCAGTCAAGGGTTTACCATATAGAGAAATAAAATATCTAAGTGAAATTTTTGGCTTTGTAATATCTAAATATATAAGAGGAAAAGGTGACTGACTGATCTATTAACGCACAGCTCAAACCACTGGACGGATCGGGATGGCCATACATGACGTAGTTTTATGACGTAGGGAACCGCTAAGAAAGAATTTTGTAAAATAGGTCTTTGAAATTTGTATGAAAATCGAACCAAACGTGAGCGAAGCAAAAGCCAGTTACCTAATTGATAATTTTTAACTTGTGTAAGACTGTCAGATGGACAGACCGTGTGAATTTTTACGAGTAGACTAGAAGAAATTGCATCGAAATCCAAGGTAAATTAAGGCGCTGTCAGCTCTTAAAATCAAAACACAAATCGAGAGGTTGGCTCTCCTCAGTCGTCACCCCTCACGTCAGTTATGCCCACTTCGGCCGGGTGGCGCTCCCGTCGCGGTTTTCATTATTTTCGCGCGCTTGTCATAGCATGTCACGGATGCCCTCGGATGACAAAACACGGTAACTCAAAATTTGTGAAATTGATAGAATAACGTAAGTGAGTAAATCACGTACCTACCAAAGTCTCTTACATGAGTAGGTAATTGACAAAATACCTATTGTAAATCGCATATCGTGTGCAAATCCATTTTAATACTTAATATTATAAATGCGAAAGTGTGATTGTTAATTGAATTGCCCGTCAATCACGCCGCAACGGAGCAATGGTTCGACGTTATTTTTGGCGTGGGTATAGTTGAGGGAGAGTGACTTTTTATCCCGAAAAATTAAGGAGTTCCCGCGGGAATAAAAAAAACTTCAACCACGCGGACGAAGTCGCGGGCATTAGCTAGCCCAGCATACTAATATCCATACAAAATATAATAAATGCGAAAGTGTGTCTGTCTGTCTGCTACGCTTGCACGGCCCAACTACTCAACCGATTTTGATGAAATTTGGTACAAAGATAGATTACATCCCGGAGAAGGACATAGGCTACCCGGAACCATTATCCTGGAAAATTAAACAGTTACCGCGGGAGTCAGAAAATCTTAATCCATGTGGACGAAGTCGAGGGCATCATCTAGAGTTACATAAGTATCTTATTTACATAAACTACTTACGTGAGTTAATTACAAGTATAATTGTGGCATAAATCAATATCATACGCATATACAATGTACTTACCGACTAAGAGTCTGATATTCATTTTTTGTCAGAAACAAGAAATACAGATGTTATTTCAAAAATTTAAATAGCAAAAAGATGTTGGAAATTGATCATTGAAATCAATTTCTAGTCTTTTGCAGACACATAGTATTATTTACAGTGTTTGAAAAATACTCAAAAATAAAAAACGAAGAAAATCATACAATTTTGGTGTCATGATTACAATTTTTTATCTTTACATACAGAATTATCTATATGGTAGAACGTCGTAAGAGCCAAAACCGCAAATTAGCCAATTTATGTAAAATTTCAAATTTGTACGTTGTTTCCGTACTCTAAAATTATAAGTTTGATTGACAATATTATGTCCGAAGCAAAACCTATTATATTAATTAACTGGACTTAGGTTGGGTGAAACTAAACAAATTAACTTTTTAAAAATCCCACTCAATCAAAATTAAAAATAAATCTCGGGAACGGCAAATTTTCAACTCAAGTAAACGGGAATATAATTGGCCGATTCCCGGGAATTCCCGAGAATCGGGATTTTTTTAAAAATAGGTATTGCTACTTTTATGTACCTTATATCCAGTTTTTTTTTAAAATTAAATACAAGTTAGCCCTTGACTGCGATCTCACCTGATGGTAAGTGATGATGCAGTCTAAGATGGTAGCGGGCTAACCTGTTTGGGGTATGGCAGTTATATTAAACCCTAGTCCATATCCCTAATCGGTTTCTACACGACATCCTACCGGAACGCTAAATAGCTTGGCTGCACGTCTTTGGCGGTAGGGTGGTAATTGGTAACTAGCCACGGCTGAAGCCTCCTACCAGGCCAGACCAGAGAAAATTCAGAATATTTAAATTCTTGAAATACAATGCAAGAAAATATTGTTGCCGTGAATTCATTACGGTCCTTTAAGTAACTCTTTCGAAATTGTCAGTCAATTGAACAAATTGGTACTCAATGGATTTCTAAAGGTTTGTACACGGTTAAGCTTTTACGGCCCCGAGTTTTGCATTGGAAACGAGTATTATATATATTAAATTATTCAGGTGTAACAATGGCGCTGACATCTGGTGAAATAACAAGGCGGCATATAGAGAAATTAAAGAGGGACTCTTAAAAGTTCAAACAATAATATATAAGAAAATAACACTTGGAGCTCGTAAAATCTAGAACAAGAAAAATATCCGAGGAGAGACAAAATATCAGAAAGGGAGAATCGAAGAAGACAAAACGCAAAAAAAAATTGTTACTTATAATCATTCTTACAATGTGATTTAACATACTATACATTGGTTGGAAGTTCTACTTATATTTTATAGACGACATTTTACATAATTTAAGTACAAAATAAAGAATAAAGAGTTTAAAATACTCAAAAGTACCTACTACGACTATTATAGTTTTACGGTAAGAAAGTACAATAATTCTTAACATTGTGATCAGTGCCCTTACTTTTCCTTTGAGTAATTGTCAAGGTTCCACTGACAAATTGTCCTCTCAAAAAATCCTCCAAAAAGTTTGGACAGATGGATGTATGGATGTATGAATGGATGTATGGATGTTTGTTACTCAATCACGCCCCAACGGCTGAACGGATCTGGCCGAAATTTGGCACAGATATAGATTATAGTCTGGAATCGCACATAGGCTACTTTTTATCCCGAAAAATTAAAGAGTTCTCGCGGGAACCACAAAACTTTGATCCACGCGTACGAAGTCGCGGGCATCGGCTAATATTGCATAAATGCTTATAATATTGACAATTTATCATTAATATAAGTTATTGTTATGTTATATTGAAATGTATATTTTTTATCGTAACTTGCAAAAACAAAAATAAAAAGCATTGTCTATTTCAGAAGTTATATAATAAATTATGACATAAATTTGCCTTTACGTTAGTCAAAAGAACTAAAATTATCAAATTTTGATAGTGTTTCTGTTATTTTATGTTTGCTGTCCTATTTTTGTGATTGGCATGATTGGTAAGACTAGTAAAACACTTCTGTGAATCTTATCTAAAGTTGTTTTTTAAGTGCCTTTTGTGAGATAAAGTTTAGTTACTCAATGGAATAATTCTCCGTCACTTAATTTTAAAATGATTGTTTTTACTATAATTTAACATAATATTTGTAAACAGTGCTACTGCTCATAAAGATAAATAACTAAGAAACACAAATTTATCAATAAAATAACAAAAGATGATGAAAAAAAAATATCGATTTTATTTCATGTACAATTTTACAAAAATACGCCCAATTCCCAAATTCACTTTGCTGGGGATTAAACCCGGTACATCCCACGTTAAGACAATAGTGCTCAGCACTGTGCGAGTGAGGTACCTAGTCAATAGGGCATGCTCCCGATAATTCCTGGTACCAAAAATTCCCGGTACTTCTGAATAATTTTCAGTCCCGGTTCTCCACACCATAAAACCGGTACTTTTGATACTTTTGAGACTCGAAGTACATACATTCTGTCGATTCTTCTCTAATTAAGTGTGGATATTTCTGCATGTAACAATAATTTAATTCACTATACTGTATTTTATGCTCACAAATTCGAGGTATTAGTTTAAAACCCCCTATTTTTACTTTGGCTATAACGATTATTTTACTGCCACTTCGTACAGTTTCGTATGTTAGTCTTTCTGGTAAGTATTATTTACCAGCAGAGAAGAGCTTTTTTGAAGATCAATGAATTGATGGATCTGTCACTGGAATAAAATTTGTTCAGCCATAATAAATTACAGTAGATTATGCTATATTCTGTTAATTATATCGTTACTTTCATAAATTTCACATGAAGATTGACAGGAAAATATAGATAGACTGTAATATAAAATATACCTCATAAGCCCGAGGCTACTAAATTTTGATTTTTGACTCCACTGTCAATTATACCAATAGCAGAGGGAAAGAAAATATGGATATCCGTATCCATAATTCCCTAAGATGCTCAGGAGTTCTCCATACAATTTTATGTAAAAACCAAGACTGTGAACAGTCCAATCTTTATGTATGGATGTGAATCCTGGACAGTAACGCAGCAGTAACGAGGCTCTTTATGGCTGATAGGAAACGTCTTTACAAAATCCTAGGGTCCTCGATCCTAGGATCCTCCATACGTACGGGGAGGACGGTGAATGGATACCAAAAATACTAAGAGGTACCATATCCAATATAATTGTAGAGACCAAATCAGCGTGCGGCAAAACCAAAAAACGGCACAGAATAGGAGAGAGACGTAACATCTTCACGAGATTCTCTTGGGAATACTGAGTATGGGTTGGAAAATATTGTTGATTTAGATTAACATTTGTAATTCTTTGAGGTGAGGTTACTACGTACGCCTGTCTATAAAAAAAGACCCGTAAAGGATCACTTTGTTGTCCGTGTATCCAAGCCTCAAGGCTTGTTTCTCATAAACTGCTTGATGTAGTAAATTTATATTTGCACTGGCTTCTAATTGCTATAAAAGTAGTTACATATGAGCGTATCACAATAAAAAAAATTTCAACTTTTCAAAGTGTATTTTCATACAAGACGCAATCTCTGTAAACCTATGAACTACAATAAAACTTTGAAATTTGTAACGAAGCGAGTTATGGTACAAGTACATAAAAAAATCATGAATTTACAGTCCTGTGTGAAATATTATGCGATAAATTTTTGTATAATGCCTAATGAATAGTAATATTCAGTATATTCCTGTGTGAAATTTTATGCGATAAATTTTTGTATAACGCCTAATGAACAGTAATATTTGGTCTATTTCATACTTTCTGTAATGTCTTAGCCGTGTTTTTGTGATAATTTAAGGTAGTATCGAAAGTATCGAAAGTCCCGGGAATTCCCGGTTCCGTGCCAATATCGGTCCAAAATTTCCCGGTACTCAAACACAGCACCGAATGCATGCCCTAGTAGTCAGGGAGAATTATAATAAACAAGTTAAGAGATCAACTTGTTCTCAAATATTTCTCAAGAGATAAGTTAAAAAAATACTCTGTACACAAAAACGGGAAATCACAAAAAAAACCAACGACGTATTTCCCGGAAATTTCTAACTCCCGGGTCCCAGAAACGAAACCCTAAGGGTATCTAATATCCAATCAATTAGTAATAAAACTTGCAATAGGCACTTATTTGAAGTATTTGAGACACTACTAGGTCCTTACTCCGCAAGCTTTCGATATAATAATATTATCTGGTCGGTCTGGTCCAATGAGAGCGGACGAGTAGGCAGTAGCAAGCTGAAGTGGCAATGCTTGATTTTCAGTTTTCCTTTCTGTCTTACCACTGTTTTGTTATTTTCCATTCATATCAAAAATTGCACTGGAGGCATACTACTATCGCTTAAATCCGTATTGTTTTAATATAGTTGACGTTCGTGTTTTTAGAATTATAATCCTTATTTTAGGACCTTCAAGGTACGTGACATAAAACTGACATTTTTAAGTAATACTGCTTTAAGCGATGGCAGTGAACCCTCTGACAGTAATTGGATGTTTGACAACTTACCTACTTCTTGGAAATATTAAAAGACGTCATTGTTACAACCAGCAGGAGTTTTTTTTTTAAATAGTGAAGCGACGTGCCTTTTTATGCGATATTTCGCAACTCGTATGTCAATCTAGTAATTACTAGTACGATTTTAATTTTGAAAATAGTTTTCAAAATAATTACGAAGCTGCAACACAAGCTCACTTGATTGTCATTTAAGTAGCGTCATCTTTGGCGTTGGATGGTTTCTATGACCTGCCTTATTGATGTTGCCAAATAATAAAATATACATTTACAGCATTGCTTCACCAAAAATATTTATTTTAATACATAAAAAAGACATTTAGACGCCTGGGTATGTTTATAAAACAATACAAAAAGTTGTAATATCAATGTGTCAAATCGATTAAAACTTCTTCGTAAATGAAGTCGATTGTTGTCAAAAATCGAATGGATAGCGCATTACGGCATCATTATTTCGAGCTGTCAAAAGTTTGGTCAGAGAACACATATTCATACTTTATTTGATTATGTATTTTTAGTTATATAAAAGAAGATAGCTCACGAAAGTTGTAATATCCACGTCTTCTGTCAATTCATGTTGAATAAACATTAGTCTTATTCATGTTATGTTTGAAAACCATTTTAAAATATCGATTTAAACGCTGGAGCAAAGGAGCACAGATCCATCGTCTGTGAAGTTCTTTCGAACACTGGCGGAGGTGAAAATGAGCTAGCGCTTCTCGAAAAACCGGAATACAATGGAAAACAGAAAATATGTGTACATTTTAATAAATATTAATAAATCAATGGATGTCATTTAGAATTTGGAATTTAATGATATATTTTTCAAGTAAATTGAGGTTTTCAATTTGGAGATGTGTTGATTTGAAAATTGAAATAAGAGGTATGTTTGAATTTATTTTTTATGCAGCGAAGTTGTTTAAATCGTGTTTTGGGATAAAACAATATCTGAGTTAAGGTCTTGAAAACATCATATATTTTTTTCAATCTTCCATATGCCACCATTTAATGGATACACTGCTTTGGAGACCCCCCCCCTGACCACACACAGCGCCTTAAAGGACTTATAGCAGACCTACTGCCCTTCTTAACGTTCAATCCACCACCATGAAAAGACAATGACTGCCGTAAAATTCAAGTATAATTGTTTTGTACTTAACCCAGTTTGGATCGGATTGAATAAACTATACATTAAAGCGGCACTACGCGTACCGAGTACCGAACACACTAATTGAAATTTTATATCATAGAAATAATTGATGTAGATATCAAGAATAACTTTAATTTGCAAACAATAAAATTAATTAAGCAACACACAAGATTATTGATATCTGGCGCCAACTCCGACATAACCTTCAAAACGACATGAATTTTTATATAATAGAAATAATTGATGTAGAAATCAACAAAAACTTGTTAAGTAAGTCAATTATTAATTTACAAACAATAAAATTAATTAAGCAAAACACGAGATTATTAATAATATCAGGCGCCAACTCCGACATAACCATAAAAACGAAATTTTTATATTATATTTCGTATAATTAATAGATTATTTTAAGGTTTTTGAAGATATGAACTAAAATAACATAATAAAGCTGTATATAAAAAGTAGAAGTTAAAGTCACTTGCCCTGAAACAGAGGGCATGGAAAACAAAGAAAATAAATTTACTATAAAAATTTAGGTTGTCTATATCATGCACTCGTAATAAATATTTTTGCGGTAAAAAGCCAGCATACCTAATATAGACAAACATGTTACTTCGATAATTATTTTGATAACCGTGGACAGTTCGGGACAGAAAATGGTCAGACAATGACCGTATGTCCTAATTCTTGCCAAAATCATCCCTGCCTATGGAATCATTTTTCATCATTTTCAACCCGTTACCTGCTCAGTACAGAGCACGAGTTTTCTTACCGCTAGGCTCTTATGCGTTTAAAGCCAGTGATATTTAATTTCATAAAACGCACATAACTCCAAAGCGCTTCAATCTAAACGTGTCCTAAAAAATAGACCTTAACATGTTACTTTTTAGAATTTGCATAATTTCTTGCATCAATACCTCATAAATAATTTTAATTCCCGCTGACACAACTTTAATCGGCGCCATATTTCTGTCTATACTAATTTCGACTTCGATTTCGTCCAACTGGTTAGACAAAGTCGCTCTACGCAAGTTGTGGTTACACAGCATAGCTTGTGTACAACGACTTCGTCTAACCAATACTAGCTACCCAATAAGCCATTGTAATATTTAACCATGTCGACCTGTACAAACGCGGCTTTAACCAAGGTGTTAGTACACTGTACAAGTGGAAGGCAACTGGCGACGTACAGTCGCCCTTCAAAGCGACAGCGGATGAATATTGATGAAAGGTCCGGGGGTCAAGAGAAAAGCGCGCGTCTATGCACGCACAGACGCCGCGTCGTAAAACCCGTACACTTTCGATTCGCACATGGTTTTCTAGCATTAGTCCACCATGATAGCACCGCGAGCAGTTAATTCGAAGAAAATATAAATTCTTGATTAATGGGAAAATGAAAGCAGTGGTGTTTAATGAGTGTCTTTTAAGTTTGTTTATATTTATGTACTTTCATATTTTAACTGCATTTCTAATTATAAAGCAAGATAATGGGGTCAATTCTGTTTAGCATAATCTCTGGACTAAACTAAAATGACACCTCCAAATCTTGTTCAGTCCCTTTCTGGACAGAGTATTATGGAAGGATGAGCAATATTTTTAATGCTGTCATTTTAGCTTAGTTTACAGAAGCAGTCCCATTGTCTGATAGTCAGGAATACATAGTATCTATGTATATTTATTAGTGCCAAAGTACTGATTTTCTGTGATCGAAGACCTATTCAATCTCTTTTTAGGTAGCTGCCAATATTATGGCTATTGAGGAAAACGGACGGAATGGGGCTTTCAGGCTTGTTTAATTGTTTGTTTTTTAACGTAGGTATTACGTACGATAGTATAAATAGCATAATATCTAAAAATCAATAACGGCGTAACGTTTCCTGAGACAAACTATAATGTTAAGTATGATAATATAAACGTTATTTTTTGTGAAAGCGCTCACTTTTATTAATTTAACACAGCCCAAAAGGCATGAAATTGCATGCCATAACTTTAAAAAAATCTTTTCAATACACAGAATAGCTGATACGTGAATTAGCATTGTTAATTTGGAGCCTTATTCTTATGCAAATACGGGTGATAATGACCGACATTATATCGCTAGACGTTAGACTTGACCACTCTCGTTTTCTTTGGAATGTGAACAAGACGATGAAAGTTAGGCGTCAATTATGATGGTTTTAAAGTTTAAAAATTTATTTATTTTTAATAATTGCGATTATTATACTTCACCACAAAAAAATATTTACCCAGCAATTAAGTAATATAGAAAGGTACTGCGTGAAAAAAACTACATTATTTACCGCTATCACTGTGTTTCGGTTTGTACCTAACCTTTTCACCGCCCATCCGCAACCTATTTTTACGTAAGTTGCATCCCAGCCTAGAGAGAGGGACCTTAATACCTTTTCTATAGAAAATATAAATAACAAAACCCTTCCTGCAATCAAGAGCCTACGTTTAAGGCGAGTCACCTCAGCTCAGCGGTGAAAACTGGTTTGCTAGATCAAATTTTTTCGGTATTTACTATTAAATAACGGTCTTACAAAAAATATCCGATACACTTAAAGATATTGTCTAAAGAATGTACTAATTTGTTACACGATAGGATGTACTTTACTCGATCAAAAAAAATCTTGAAACAGGCTAAATTAAAAGTTTAAAACGAATTTTTTATTAATAAAATTTTCGACTTTGCTCATCATTTTTGTATGGATAAATTCCTCTTGAAGTATTAATGAGAACCTGCTAAAATTTATTTCAAACTGAAGTCCTATATCTATTTAATTCAAATTAATCCCAGAATTTGAACGTTGCCAAGCGGTTTCAGAATATACCGCGCTGCCCGCTTCCCCGCCAGTCTCTACGAGAAATGTACCGCGAGACGCGCGGGCGGCACCCCACACCTCACCTCCTAAAATCTTGCAGGTGACTCGCCTTAATTCAGTAAAAGCAAGCGCTAACGAAGACATTCAGCTTTCCACGGTTTTCTAGGCTTTGAGCCATCTTTGAACTGTCTTATTTAAATCATTTATCTATCTATCTTATAATTTTCCACATAAGACTAACGAAGCCGAACTATACTCAACTTCCCGAGTGTGAAATTCCTGCAACACTCTACTACAAAAATATAATAATAAATTGCTCAAGAACAATGGCAAGATGGTGCAACAATTTTCTTATGACCAAATCGGAGTTGCACCGCCTAGACTCTTGGTCTTGGGTTACACCACGACAAGGATTAGCACACTAAGCCGCACTTGAGCAAAAGACATGCTTTACCACAAATATCCATTAAATTATATATCCAAATTGCAAAAAAATAATCTATAACTTTAAGCTATAATCTTAATTTCCGTTAGATACAACACCTTTTCATTAATTTCAATGAATTACGGGTACTATGACTACATAAACAATCCGGAATTTAAGTTAAGTACTTTTGATATTTTATGAATAGCCGAAAACCAAAAACGAAAAAACCAATTCGGTGCAACATGTCCCTCTGTGACACTTTACTTAATTCAAAATAATATACTTACATAAAAAATACTAAATCAGGTAAAACCATATTAGTTCTCATTTTATGTGAGCGATAGGGAACTAAGTGATAGCTAAGAGTAAATATATGATTTTATCTTAAAATTGTTAAAGATTAAAGCTACAAATTTAAATGCACTAATGTGGCCAATTCTGTTGTACATCATAACTAAACTAAACGCTAACAAAACTTTCTATATTTTTATTGCTATCCCTTTCAGAACAATTTCAGCGGAAAGGGGCAGCATCAGATTTAAAGCTGTCATTTTAGTTTAGTTCAGAGATTGTGTTAAACAGAATTGGCCACAAAGTAAACAAAATCAAAGTTGCAAAACTAAAGAGCAACAACTTTGAACCTTTGACATTAAAGTTGCACACAGATCATAAAGTAAACTAATGGCTCAATTTGACATAGCGCACTATACTCGCTGTAGTAAATTGTAGCATAATATAGGAACTGACGTGCAAATGACGAGCTAAATTGCGGTAACCGTTGCACGCATAGCATGACGCGGTGCCGCAATCCGAACATATCGTGGAAATGACGAATTTTAGTAGGTAACGGAACCAAATTTAGTGTGGATTAATTTTTTTTACTACTTTATAGGTATTTGTACAATTTAGTTAGGTACAATTATTGTAAATTTTATGTTTATCACGCACCGCACGATGGTATGCCACAATCCAAACAAATTATGGGGAAATGGAGTAGTAGTAAACTAATAGTAGTCGAAAATTGAACGAATTTTAGTTAGGAATTTTGAGTTGGCTATGGATTTTTAAAACTTCTTAATCTATGTTATATGTATATTATAGAAATATAAAAATGAGACAGTGATTCTCTGACATTAATAATTAGTCGGAATTTAAATCACAGGGTCATGTAAACTAGATATTTTACTAATATAAGGTAAAATTATGGATTTTCAGAAATATAGCACGAACTTTCTATAAATATATATTTATATAAATATTATAATGACTCGTTGGTCTAGTGGTTAGTGTATTCGACTGCGGCTGACGAGCTCCCGGGTTCATATTCCGGGTCGGGCCATAATTAAGCATTGGATTTTTCTGACAAAAAATTCTCAGTACTAGCCTGGAGTTGGAAAGTTGGCGGTGTTTCACCCATGTGACGTAAGCCGTTGGTCTTGCGCCTGATCTCTCTCCGGTCGTGTCGGATTTTCCGTCCCAACGGGCTATGAGAGTAAAGGACCAGAGAGCGCACCTGTGTATGCGCACTCACTTGTGCACTATAATATTATATCCCGCGGCTAATCTGTCTGAAGATAGGCCGCCGTGGCCGAAATTCGGTCGGGAGGACATTATAAATATTATAAATGAAAAGTCTGCCTGCTACATTTCACTTGATACCCCGATCTGTCGCATTCAGCCAAAGGCTATTACTTTTTATCCCGGAAAATCAAACAGTTCCCTATGACCTGCCAAGGCGCAGGAATCATCTAGTCCATACAAAATTCAAAACAGTAGTTAGGTTTGGGCTATTTGAACTTTAATTCCAAGTCACCGATAAAAATAAATAATTTGTATATTTAAAGATATAATGCCGTTGCTCAGTTCTGGTTTACCATCATTATTCATTGTTTTAAAATTTCCTATTTTTAATTGGCATACAAAATGGATTATCGTTTTAAGTACCAAGGTAGATTATAGATACGGTTTAGCTTAGAACATAACCACATTTTTACTTCCTTATGATTTAGATTTTAGACCTATGGACCTATATTTTATTTATTTATTATGAATAGTATGTATCGGAAAACACTCATCTAGTTTATATGAATATAACGTACGTATAGTTTAGAAAATTAAAAGAATGCAAACTTGACGGTAAGCCGGTAATCAGTAGATTAAAAGTGGTGTTACCTTACACGGTGACATTGAAGTAGAAACAAGTCAGTAAATAGTGCTTTGCTAAGCAATCTACGTTGACACACCTAAAAGCCATTAACTAATAAAATATAGGAAGAAAAATAGTTTACGAGTCACGCTCCAAGCTAAACCTCATCATTGAGCATGATTGTCGTTAAGCGCAAGTTTACCTTGAAAATTGTATTAAAAATCACTAATCAATAAAATAAAGCACCACCTAATATTATTTTGCCGCCCCGACAATTTTAAACTTTAGTGATAAGTAAATAATATTATTTAAGTACCAAAACCTTTTTCAAATTGATTATAATATTTATTTCAAAAAAATACGCGTAACGAGACACAAGTTATTTGTAACTAAGAATTTCTAAAGCAATAAGTACCACGTGGCGAACTTTTCCAACTCTTCGTTATTAACACTGAGATATTTTCTTACGGTTTGCAACGCAATTTAATTCACTAAATTTATTGGATTCCACATATTACCTATATTAAAATAAAATCCTCGTGGATAGAATCCTTACATAATTTTATATTGGGTAGGTAAAATATACACGAATCTATAATCAAGCGATACATACCATAACCTTTCCTCATATAGGTTACCCAGGTCACGAAATCTAACACAATACACTATCTAATATTATTTTATAACTCAAAAAGACTAACTAATATATTTATTAAAAAATGTTAATTAATTATTGTAAATAACAGCACCGATCGATCACCCTACCACATTGCCAAAGCGACAATTTTTCTTATCTGTCTTTGTCTTGTCATATTTTTAATGTATGAGGGTAGTAAAATAAAACGTAGAGCACAAGTTTCACTTTCTAAAAACTAAATTGGGCAGCGGCTCTGGACGCTAGCTTTTTGGTTCCGTTTTTATTTTTACAAACATATAGAAAAATATTCGGCCAGAGCTAATGTGCATGCATACGCTAGGTATGTTGGATTATAAAAAATGCAAAACTATACTTTCGAGTCGTGCAAAATTATACTTTAATTTAATCAAAACGCTTTTCTTATTTGTTGGAAAGGTCGAAACATTGAAACTTATTTTTTTATTCTAGGTTAACGTCTTTTAATGTTTATATAATTACATAATGTACATTTGACTATTATTTGAAATATTTTTATATTTTATACCTTTATTAGGTATACAAGAAATATGATTATTGTTAAATGTTTGTTTTTAAGCACGATAAGTAGGTATTGTTTGATTTTTAAATGTTTTGTTACATTTATATTACGTAAACATATATTTTATTTCACACTTTCAAAAATTTACAGTTGTATTTTAATCTAGTAAATTTAATTTTTTATCTTTATAAAGATTGTTTTTCTCCATCCCGATAAGCTGTCATGATGCCAGTATTATTCATAATATAATATGTATGTACTATCATATGTTTGTTATTTATCAGTAGATAGGTAGTTAATAACACAGATTGGAATAAACCTACTTAGTGGAAATGTGTTGTCTATAAAGTTCCAAACGATATTATACACTAAGTAGTTCTGTATAGTAAATAATAATATATTGAATACAATTATTATAATTACTTAATTAGTATTAATCATACATTAGCGCGAGCAGACTACAGTATTAATATTCATTTATAGGTATGTTTATTTATAGGTAACAAAACGTATATTATTTAAATTGGTCAATATTGTATCTAGATTGTAGGTATATAATATTATAGTGTTTATAATTTTAGTATAATATTACTAATTACTATAGCAAAAACTAGGAATTTCCTCACGATTTTCGCTCTTCTATATATACTATTACTTACATACTAAATAAATACATTTCCCTGCAAAGGATAGCATAAGGGAAAACTAATTTCCTTAATACTATTTAAATATTCACACTAAAGTATTTAAAATAGCATTTACTAACATGTAGCTTAAAAACTTGGCCAAAGAGTCGAGAGGTTCATAAGTTCATACTCATTAAAACAATATGTTATAATAGAAGAAAACAAAGTAGTTCATTAAATAAACAAACCTGTACATCCAAAAAAAATAGATTCAACTAAAATCAAGACCCCAAAAAAAATTTTTTTTTCGTCACAAGCACAAATTTTGTCACGTCACAATTTCGCGGGTAAAAGCGATGCTAAAAAGGCATAAAGTTCGGTGCAAATAGATCGTAATAGATATTCGAACATTCCGCGGGTGTATAGCGGGCGATACTCGGCAGGTGACTGGGCCTTGAGGCTTCGCGGCTGAGGCGACTGAGCGATCGGCGCCTTGCCTGCAGTTCGATAGTAGGGTTACCATTTCACTTGCAAGTTGCAATGCCAGTTTCAGTTTGAACAGAGCTCTCATTGATTTTAAGCAGGAATTAGAGCATTTTACTACAGAAACCCGTGGTGTAACCAAAGGACTATTATTAGAAGGTTACCTAGGTTCTAGTCGAGTCGAGTGTGGACTTACTTCGCGCAGATAATAACGGTTTTTAAAATTGCCGTGGAAACTATTTGATTTTCCGGAAACGGTCTAAATAGACAAAATGACAGATATACTTTCACGTATATAATATTATATGATTCTCTTTTCAATAAGTATATATAGGTTAACATTTTTAGGTTTTTGAGCGAAGAATTTCATGTTATTGTATGCTTACGAATAAATATTCTGTGGATCTGCTGGCTCATAAACATGGCTCATTATACAATATACTACTAAGTATTTCAACCCTACTTGCAATTTATTTACACTGTAATTCATTATTTTCATCTTGTCTGATACAACTATCTGATGCACAATAACAATATTTGTAATATGTTTTGTTACACATACCTACTTACTGTTACGTATTTATCTAACTATTAATTACGCTTTATTCTATACTAGATGCCCGCGACTTCGTTTGCGTGGATTAAGGTCTTTTTGATTCCCGCAGGAACTTTATTTTTCAGGATAAAATTATCCTATGTTTTTCCCCCGGATTTATCATGTAACCTTCCTCTGTAGTCTGTACGAAATTTCGTCAAAATAGGTTAAAAAAATTCGCCGGTAAAGCGTAGCAGACAGAAAGACAGATAGGTTCACTTTTGCATTTATAATATTAGTATGATTGACTTATATACTTCAGTAAATTGTTCAGTAACGTTTGTTCTATATGTATATAGCAGGAAAACGCAGGGCCCTGGGCTGGAAAACATTTACGTCACAGAAAAGGTTGGTCTCTCACTCTGTGGTAGCCCTAGCCGAAAGTAGGTAGCCAGTAGGTAGCAATGTCACGACGCAAAGATAAGAGAAAAGTTAGAAAACAATCACTCGGCTCACCCCGATGCTCGTCTCCGATCGTTCGTTTTTATTGGACATGCCTCTTGAATGTTAAATTACCTGTAACAAAAAACGTTGCTATAAAACGGTCGTCAATCGAGTTATTTTGCATAGATTAGGGTTTTGTACATCTGACTAGCGTCCGACGAAAATTTCAAAAATTGTGAAAAACATAAAATTCTTCATTTTTCACCGAAAGCACAAACACTTACCAAGTTTAACCAAGTAAAACCGGAATTTTCCACCTCCTTGGGGGTGGAATTTCGAAAATTCCTTCCTAAGTACACCTCTAGGGTGCTCAAGGAATATTCTCTCAAAATTTCTAATTTCGACTTCAGTCGTTTGGGCTGTAGGTTGTCTGTCAGTCACTCAGGACATAGCCTTTTATTGTTAATGATTAGAATTCTGTAGCAAAATAAGAAACCCGTAAAGGTATATTGTCCAGGCCATATGCGCGTCTGTCATCTTTTAAAAATTAACTTTTAGGAGCTGCTATTGTGTTGCTATATATCAGCAGGTTACTATTACCCAAGGAAAGATCTAGAAAAAATATATAACTTTTATATCAGAATTTTAAACAAAATCAAATAATCCGATAATGCGATTTTATTCAATTAAATTTTCAAGTATTTCATATAGTTAAACTGGCCAAGATATCTCCCCTTGTTCGTCCTTTCGCACAAAATATTACAGCTGTAGTGTAAGTTAGATACCCTAATACGACAAATAAACAAAAAAATTTTTACTAGTTAGGCTCATTATATAATGTAGTGAATAAGCAACTAGGTATAGTTGCCTATATGGAGCGACAAATACATAAGGGACGCAGTCTTCGCGACGATTAAGGTATAATCCTTCTTAACGTGCGCTTTTGTAGATAATCTGGATTGATGTAGCTAAAGCACTTTTAATCTCAGAGCAAACAAAGAAAACCTAACAAGTGCATAATCCTTTTAAACTCCATTCGTCTTAATAAAAATAACTTAATAGCTACTATTTTCATTGATTTTGATAAAATACTTTGATAAATGATAAATAATTTATTTATTTATTTTTTTTTTTTTTTTTATCCACTACAAGTTAGCCCTTGACTGCGATCTCACCTGATGGTAAGTGATGATGCAGTCTAAGATGGTAGCGGGCTAACCTGTTATAGGGGCATGGCAGTTATATTAAACCCATACCCCTTCGGTTTCTACACGGCGTCGTACCGGAACGCTAAATCGCTTGGCGGCACGTCTTTGCCGGTAGGGTGGTACTAGCCACGGCCGAAGCCTCCCACCAGACCAGACCAGGGAAAATTCAGAAATTATAAATTCCCAAATTGACCCTGCCGGGGATCGAACCCAGGACCTCCGCACGTTAAGGCAACAGCGCTACACACTGCGCCACGGAGGTCGTCAAATTCACATAGGATCTGTTTAAATGTAGATACAAGACCTTTTGGGTTTGTTTGCAAGATAAGCCTCGTAGACCTAGATGGATAACCTATCTACGAGTAGGTTTCATAATATATAAACGGAACATCCCGTGGGAACTCTTCAATTTTCCGGAATGTAACCTATCTCTGTACCAAATTTCATCAAAATCTGTTGAGTAGTTGGGCCGTGAAAGCGAAGCAGACAGACAAACAGATACTTTCGCATTTATAATATGGATGCATATGGAATGATGAAAAAGTAGAGGAAGGCCAAAGAAAAGTTGGATGAAATGTAAAAAGAGTGGATAATGAGTTGCCGAATAACAGAAGCGAGTTGCAGAAAAAGACATGTTATACCGACCCCAAATAGCGGGAGGCAAGGGTCAAGGACAATAAGAAAAAGAAAAAAAATAAACAGAAATCAATGTATTGGTGTTGCATATTATGAACATAATAATGTAACTAACGACATCATTATTTCTTTACACGTTCAGAAGTTTGTTTATTTTGGATAACGCCAACCAGATAAGGTGACGTTCAATCTAGATAAATGGAAAACACGAGTCGACCACTGATAACTACGCTAATATTACTTGTTCGTCCAAATAATATTACCTACAGTAAACATAATTAGGTACTATCAACGAGCTGATGCCTGCACGTTCCTCGTTCGCATGGCTTTCGGTTTATTAAAAACTCGTGAAAAGTGAAAACCTATTGGAAACTCTTTAATTTTGAGACCTCATAGGTACACGTCTCCCAGGACGCATTAAAAATATTAATGTACTTATAATCTACGTTAAAAAGATATTTCCCTTGGTCACGCCATAACTTGAGAACGACTTTATCTACCGATATCATTCATCTTTATCTTTATGTTTTCTAATACGTTGTAGAAGGTTCTTACGGAAAGAAAAATTAAGAAAATTGCGCAAAAAATTGGAAAATTTTGACAGTTCGCGTGTTTGATGAATGTGAATTTATAATTTGCAATCATCGAAATATAATAAGTTAATATAATTCTACATCAATGTTTACAATGTAAATACTTAGACTAAGCGTACTTGGGAGTGACATAGGCTAATTTTTATCCCAGAAAATGAAGAAGATCCCGCGGGAATTAAAAAAAACTTAAAACACGCGGGGGAAGTCGCGGAATAGAATTGCGCTCCCCGCTGTCAATGTTTTATAAATGGTAATTTAAGAGGTTGATACAACAAATTAATATATTTTGCAAATAAAAACCAATTAAATAGGCACATTTTTATGAAAGCATCACTCCTGAATATTATCATTACACTAATTAAGCACGTAAATGTAAACAATAACGTACGCGGCGCTAATTAATTATTTAATCTATAAACGGAGCCTAATGAAGGAATTGGTTTGCATTGCAAAACTGCCTACAGTAATGCGCTATGCGAATCGTTAATGTAGACGAGTCGAAGTCGAAATGCTTTGTTGAAACTGTTTAAATTATTGTTCTTATGCACTTTTTATCTGAGGCACTGTGGATTCCCGCGGGAACTCGATAATTTTGCGGGATAAAAAATATAGCCTATGTCCTTCCCCAGGATACAATCCAGCTCTATACCAAATTTCATCAAAATTCAGTTGAAGAGATGGGCCGTTAAAGCGTAGCAGACAGACAGACATACTTTCGCATTTAAAATATTAATAAGGATAAATGCGAAAGAGTGTTTGTTTGTTGGTTTTTCCTTTAATCACGCTGCCACAGAGCAACGGATCGACGTGATTTTTGGTATGGGTATAACTAGTTGAGGACCTGGAGGGTGACATAAGCTACCCGGAGATTTTTCACGGAAAATTAAAGATTTCACGGGGGCATTGTAAAAAATTATTCCAAGCGGACGAAGTCGCTGGCATCAGCTAGTACAGTGTACATCTATCGGAATTTTTCATACTTTTCGGTGCTATCTGCGTTATACCACAAAATAGGTACTTATAGTAGTTATACTTTAAAAATTCTATATCACCTGCCTGTGAAGGAAAATATCGAGAAGAAACCTGTATACCTCCTGTAAGAGTTCTTCATATTGTTCTCAAAGATGTGAGAAATATGCCACCGCACTGGGCCAGCATGGTAGACAATAACCCAAACCGTTCTTATTCTAAGGCCGCGTTTCCATCTGCAAGCAAACTCGCGAAAGTCTTGCAGAAGTTTCTTGATATACCGTTTACATTTTCCTGCAATTTATTTCTGCAATCATTGTCGTGCGAGAAGCTCGCGGTTCATACTGTCGCAACTTATCGTACAGGTATTTACACACGAAAGCTCACGTGTGTCGCTATCAGAACTATCGCAATTTATTCTATTCTGTACTCTGAGGCATGACGTCAAGACGCGTACGTGTAGCAGCTGCGTAACTATTTTGTTGTTGAAAAATAAAAAAAGATCAATTTGGGTTCGAGAATGGATTTCTAGGAGACGAGAAGCTGGTGTTTACCATAATTTACTACGCGAAATACAACTGGAAGATGGACAGCAGTATTTTAATTTTATTCGTATGACCGCAGTCGATTTAGAAGCGTTATTAGTTAAAGTTGGTCACGCTATAAAAAAACAAGACACACGTTTCAGAGATTCGATATCACCGAAGGAAAGACTCGTCTTAACGCTGCGATTTTTAGCATCTGGTAAATATAAATAATTTAATAATATTACATGCGATTTATAATATTACTAGTTACAAACAAACAAACAAATCTTTCTTCTTTATAATATTAGTGTGATGTAGTAGGTGGACTTTTTAATGAACATTTCTGTTTCTTTTTCAGGAGACTCATACCATTCATTGATGTATTTATTTAGGATTCCTGTATGTACTATATCAAAAATTGTTCCGGAAGTTTGCAAGGCGTTATACGATACTCTACATGAGGAATATTTAAAAGTAAGTACATTAAATATTACTGAAAACTAATTTATTATTAATAATAAATAAAATTAAAAATTGCTGCTTAAATTAAAAGGTTGGACTTCGACAGCATAAGTTTGTTCAGCGGTGTTTTCTTGATTGGCACTGATGACTACGTCATTTTCAGAAAGTGTAGACACCGGAGAATAAATTGGAAGGGTTAAATAAGTCGACTGATTTGAACTTTCACGTGAGGATATACCGTCCTCCTCATCTTGAATATCAACAATAGCTCTTTGTATGATTCGGCGAAGTTTTTTATTGCCTGCACTACTGAAGCTCCTAAGCACTGAGCTAACATATTCGCCGAATATCTGGTCATCGTCATTTGGTTCTAATAAAATTTTGTTGCATTTACGCAAAATATCCTCGTCCTTTCTTTTCTTTGCCGCTCGATTTGGCCTTGGAAATTCAATATTTTCCTTGTCATTATCTTGTGCTACACTTGGTTGTTGTGATCCTGTTGTATCACTGCTACAGCTAGCCGCAGAATTATCCTGTAATAAGATAAATTTGTTTCAGGTCCCATCAACTGAATCGGAATGGTCGCACATAGCTGAGATTTACAATAAAAGATGGAATTTTCCGCATTGCATTGGATCGTTGGATGGCAAACATGTGGTTTTTAAGGTACCAGACAACAGTGGAAGTTTCTATTTTAACTATAAAGGTTCACATAGTATTGTACTGATGATAGTGGCAGACCCATGTTATAAAATTATTTATATGAACGTGGGATGCAATGGAAGAGTTTCTGATGGAGGAGTTTTTTTTCAATCATCATTATTTTCAGCACTGGAAAATAATTCGATGAACATTCCAAGACCATGTCCATTGCCGGGAAGTTCAGTACCGATTCCATTTGTTATTGTAGCTGATGATGCATTTGCACTAAAGCCATACTTAATGAAACCATTCCCATTTAGAAACCAACCCGCACCTAATAGAGTTTACAACTATCGGCTGTCAAGGGCAAGGAGAATGGTAGAAAGCGTCTTTGGTATTATTGCTAGTAAATTCCGTATATTTCGAAGGGCAATTGAACTCAACCCCGAAAAAACAAAGTATGTGACTATGGCTGCCTGTGCATTACATAATTTTATAATATCTCGAAGTGAGTCGACACGTCAGCGATACATTGAAAATACAAATGACAGCGAAAGTTTACCTGAACATAATTTGATAAACTTGGAAAGAGGCCCTAATAATAACTCAGGAAATGTAGCCCAGCAAATTCGTGAAGCATTCAAGGATTATTTTGTTTCTCCGGAAGGTGAAGTACCATGGCAATATCAGCATATTTAATTATTATTATGTAAAACTTAAATTATTAATTAAAAGTAAATATACGAATCAGTGTATATAGTATTGTTTCATTTAGAATATTAAATAAATACCCATATCTATAGGTAGGTACTTACCAAGGCATCAGTACTGGGTGCGCTGCCCACATCCAAAAACTTAAGGGCCTCGAAATAACCCCAATTAGATTTATAAAGATCATCTTGGCCACTTCCACTTTTCTTGATCTTTAATTTCTTTAATTCATTCTGCCACTGACTTCTTAAATTATGCAGTTTTCGGGATATTTCATTCTCAGTTGTAGAGAATTCTTGTGCGATGGAATTGAGTACAGAGCTTTTTTTTA
This sequence comes from Erebia aethiops, assembly GCA_923060345.2. Taxonomy (NCBI): domain Eukaryota; kingdom Metazoa; phylum Arthropoda; class Insecta; order Lepidoptera; family Nymphalidae; genus Erebia; species Erebia aethiops. The sequence goes on along the minus strand of OV281080.1, from coordinate 20,298,927 downwards.
TTCGGTTTTTATAATCCGCATGCCGATTGTCCTACAAACAAGGATTACATTCATAAAATCCTATTAACTGTATAGTTTCTTCACGCGACCATTCACGACGTCTTTGACTCATTCTTCTCAATTTCACAGATAACGCCCCTAAAATGCCAATTTTCATGCAACTGTATTAAAAAAATATTTGCCGTGCGTGCGATACTTGCTGCGAGATATACGAAACTAGACCGATAAGCAGCGAGATCTGTCGCGAGTCGACGCGTACATGTTTAGACTTGCTTTCGCAAGTACTCGCAGGAAGCGCTTGACAAACTGTCGCGACAGCACTTGCTACAGGGTTTACACTTGCAAGCTGCTGTCAGACAGACTGTCGGACATTTCTCGCGGAAGTTATCTTGGAGGTGGAAACGCGGCCTAAGAGGAGACTCGTGTTTAATTGAGCCGGTAAAGTGTTAAATTAATGATGATAAGAAAAGATGTAGGTAATTAATTACCTAAGTATACCTACACATAGTACAATATAACTCTAACTCTAATCGTATCTTTATTCTCTACATAAACATTTTCCGAGTTCACTTTCACCTATCACGATCACCAATCTCCTCCATTGATTGCAATCCAGCTAACCTTTCGATCAATCAATTAATGTGCACACCTGGTCTGCGCAACAAACTAGTTAATGCCTGTGGTTTTAACCGCAGTCCTTCAATCAATCGCAACTTGCAAGCAATGGTTTCGGTAATAATCATGCCCATGAAGGTTTCATAGTTGATAGTCACTAAGGGCCGCTTTCACATGGACATTTAAACTGATTTAGTTAAATTTTGTAATACTGTCCCTTTTTGGCAAATGCATATTGTAGTTGCCAAAAAGGGTCATTAAAATATGTAACTAAATCTACCTGATTACCGATTTTATACCTTACCTGATGGTAAGTGATGATGCAGTCTAAGATGGTAGCGGGCTAACCTGTAGAGTTTTGTAACCTAAGGGGCATGGCAGTTATATTAAACCCATACCCCTTCGGTTTCTACACGGCATCGTACCGGAATGCTAAATCGCTTGGCGGCACGTCTTTGCCGGTAGGGTGGTAGGGTTAGCCACGGCCGAAGCCTCCCACCAGGCCAGACCAGCGAAAATTCAGAAATTATAATTTCCCAAATTGACCCTGCCGGGTATCGAACCCAGGACCTCCGCACGTTAAGGCAACAGCGCTACACACTGCGCCACGGAGGTCGTCAAATCAATTTAAGAGTCCTTAAGAAAGAAAGAATTATTTATTTGTGAATATGTGAAAATGAGATTTTTGTTGATGAATATGGTAAGCCGCAACATATCCAGTCAGGTAACCCTGACGTACAAATGTATATATATATTTTTTGAGTTTCACAATTATTTAAAAATTACACAAAAACATTTTAGTTAACCAATGAAGAATGCTTGATAAATCAAATACAACATTCAAAGTCCTACCCGCTTTTTACATATATGTTTTTTTTATCGACTTATGGTTATGGTCCAGTATTGCATCGAACGTCAAATTTAAACAAGTGGGCCTTTAAATTAAGAATACAAGATGATAATTAAGTCGTGATCTGTGGTCAACATCACATACAAATCTGAGTTTTTATGTGATGGTGACCTATAACTGTTGACTATACCTACCTAGATACAAATTAATCAAACGACAAGCTCAAAACCTATAATTTCATCAATGTGGCCAATTATTTTGTATACGACATCTAAACTAGGCAACTCAAGATAGTTTTGGGCTACCTTTCTAAGGTAAGGCTTAGTAACAGAGGGTGGCAGAGCTAAGGAAGGTCACATCTATCGCGGTAAGGTAGCTATAATATCCATCAAAAGCCCAAAAACGCATAGCAACTGGCAGCGTCAATTTATTTTAACACGCTCCATGAATCTCCACTCCACTGTCCATTACACCAAGAATCATTAAACTTACTTTAAAAAAATATTTAACGTACAAATGTAATTTCTCTCCAATTTCATTATAGTTATCAAAAAACCAAGACGTAACTAGGTATCTTTATTCTGTATTGTCCAAGAGTATTTCCTCTGGAAACGGAGCAAAAACCTGAAACGTAAAAGGCGCTTTTAGCATCAAACGATTCGATATCGTGTATGAGTAACAAAATTTTCCCATATCCCATTAATTTTTCTCGACTTTTAGGTGGTTATTGTACCGCAAGTACAGTGTTTTATACCTAGGTAACTTTTCTAATTCACTTCCTTGCTTGCTTCATTAAATTGGGAGGTACGCTCCGCTTTAGGCTTCATCATCACCATACTATTTGGATTTTGGAGCGTATTCAGCATAATCAAGCGCGCAAGGAACGGAAGCTTAAATATATGGTTACAAAAATGTTCTATAGTTATTGGTTTAGGCTGGATATAGTCTATTTACACTGCACCGCAAAACATCTTCCATAATATCCAGCTACCATCTTCATTTTCGATCCATCTTGCACACGGACCAACCACCTAACCGCCACTGGTCTTCATCTAGGCATAGGTACATTGTCTAACAAGTTTGCCGCTCGTTGACTGAAACTGAGTAATTATTGGACGTGAAATATCGTAAGAGCGACTAAAATCGTATCGTAAGCTGTCAAGAGCTCTAAAGGTTGGGCAGACAAAACGAGTCTATTAAATAAAAAGCTAAAAGTTTCGCATTCACAAATAATGCGAAAGTTGTAGAAAATGGCCGGGTCAAAGACTTTCCAGTTGGAGTGCGTTCACACTGAGGGTGGTTAGGGAGATTGACCTGGATTTTAGTACAGTAAATAATGGATTTGATGCTAAATGTTGGCAGATATCGTTGGTGCAAATGTTTGTCAGCATTTTTAGTACAAAACTTGTCGCTGCCAAATTGCAATGGTCTTTGACTCTGATAAAACTTGTATCATATTAATTCTGGAATAGCTATTAAGTCTTCTTGGTATTATCTATTAAGTCAGAGAACATACCTACCGCTACCACCACTACAGCCCATTAATGTCTCTGACTCTCATAGGAGAGAAGGAATTGGTGCTTAGACCCACCACGCTGCTCCAATGCGGGCTGGCGGGCTTTAACGATTATTATCATGTTAGTGATAATAACCGGGACCGACGGCTTAACGTGCTCTCCGAGGCACGGGGGTGACTCACCGCCAACTTCCAACTCCGGGCTGGTACTGAGAATTTCTTAACTGAAAAACTCAATACCTAACAATTTTTATTCCCGACCGGGAATCAAACCCAGGACGTCGTGATCCGCAGTCGACCATACTAACTTACCTACCGAGAACAACCTATCTAGTAAAAATTCTTGGCATTTTCATATAAATGACGATCGTTTTTCTAGTCTATGAGGTCAATTCACGTTCATTGCCAGAAATTGGAGTCGTATCGCCCATCGACCGTGATGATTTTCGTGACTTCGGCATTATGTGTCGATTATGCTCGGTCCCACGCTCGATACCGAGATCGATCTCGAAAAACCTGTAGTATTTTATTTGCATTAAAAACTCTTGTTTTGGCACGCCTCGTAGTAATTGGAGTTAATTTCGAATCACGGAAATTATTATCATGCCGTTTGCATCAAGCTAGAATTTAGAATTTGTTTTGTTGCAATTAGGTATTTGACAACTAGTCAAATCAACTTTTTTCAAACGACAAAACGCGTGCATATAGGTATAATATGGGATTTTTTATGAACAATTGAATAGTGACGTCATCAAAGTGTGACGCACTTTTTTACTTTAATCGATAGTTTAATGAAAGGACATGGATATGGCGACTTTTGGGAGATCCTCTATTTAATAATCGCAAAAAAATAATTTATTTGAATAATTCTCCAATATTTACACACATTGTGCACTACACGTATGTACACACATTGTGCAAATAAAGAATATTCTATTCTATTCTAACTCGAGGCTGGACGACTCGGCGCCACTGACGGAAAAAATACGTAAAAGCCATAAAAGCGGAAAAACGAGGTAAGTATAAAAAATACCAGCGTAATTCGTTCGCCATATTATAGACAAACATCAACGGAGTGTAAAACCATGTTGTAATCAATCAATGTCATATAGTCATATGCAGCTTCCTCCTTTTTCTTGCTCTACTTAGATGGATTTTATTTAAAAAAAATATTATGTATTGATAGCTAATTATGTTTACTGCATTCATTTAATTGTTTCAGAACTGAACACTTGATTTTTGAAAAAATAATTAGTAAGTATATTTATTTACACATAATAATAAAGTTTGCCTGGTGGGAGGCTTCGGCCGCGGCTAGTTACCACCCTACCGGCAAAGACGTGCCGCCAAGCGATTTAGCGTTCCGGTACGATGCCGTGTAGAAACCGAAGGGGTATGGGTTTAATATAACTACCATGCCACTAACAGGTTAGCCCGCTACCATCTTAGACTGCATCATTACTTACCATCAGGTGAGATCGCTGTCAAGGGCTAGCTTGTAGTGGATAAAAAAAAAAAAAAGTAAACGAAATTAATTTCAGGTATTAGGTTAGGTATGTTTTTTTGGCTGCACTCTCGCTTGGAGATAAAGTTTTAAGATAGAAGTGGGTCAAGTGGGCATTCAGAAGAGGTACGGTCACGAAAGGAGTTTCCTTATTATTCCTATCGAGGCAGCGTAGTCGCATGATTATGCATTTAATGTTTGTAAAACGTATTTTAGTTCTACTTTTACTTATTTCGTGACACGGAGTAGAGCAGATCCATCAATCTTATAATTTATATGCCTAACTATTGTTTTTCTACGTCGTCTCCCAACGCTAAATCACTTGGCGAAGTCAAAAATTACCTCTGACATGTATCGAGCCACGAACCACCCATTTATAAAACCACAACGCCCACCACTGCGCTAGGGAAATCGTTAAATATACTTTTCAAAAAATCGACTTCCAAAGCCACTGTAAAATAAAAAATAATAACCACTGAAAAAAAAATTAAGTCAGTTCAGAAACCTCGGAGAAATCGGTGTACATACATTCAAAAACAAACATATATAGACTGATGAACACATAACCCTGTGCGTTCCGCAGTCGGGTAAAAAAAAAGATACGCGCCGAATTGAGAACCTCCTCAATTTCTGGAAGTCGTCAAAACCACGCGCGATTCAAGCGACCAGCCTAGTGTCTAGTCGTTGGAATGTAGTCTGTTACGTATAATTGTTTCCTTCCACAGATCACGGAAACAACCGTGATCTGTGTTTCCTTCCTTAGATAATCGTTTAGCGGTTATTCGAATGTTAGAAAATTTTCAATTAAGTAAATATACCTACTTACCTCTTCATTAAATACCAGTTTCGCTGAATGAATCCACATAGGTTGTAGGTACTAAAATAATAATTATTGTAAAAATTTAGTTAAGTAAACATTTTTTTTTGTAAAGATTTAGTTTCAGTACCTAATTACCTATGTATGTTATTGTTATATTTAATTTGTAATTGTTGTTGTAGTTGTAGGTATTTTTGTAGCCAGGGGAGACGAATTGGACAACTGTAAAGTCTTCCCTGGCATGTTATAAATAATAAAATTGCGTAGGTACATGTAGCTGACGGGATCTCGATGAAAAGTGTGAAAATAAGCGAATGCTAGAAGGGAAGAATTTCCCTTCTAGCATTCTCTGCATTAAACTCGCGCGCGAACTATACATAATTAAGACCGATGTAACAGCCCTACGTGAAAAACAAATAGCATTTGTAAGTAATTCGGTCTCTCTCGCGTCTTCCGCGAGCTATTTCCGTCGCGGCGTAAATAAGGAATGGAGTTTTTCAATTCGGAGACAGATGGTAGCTCGTCGGTAAACACGGCTACCGCTGCGTAAACAGTCGGCTTTGGCCGCGGTATTTAACATTTCGTGTACAGAAACGTCTTACGGAATTACTACTGGCTTGTGTAATAGGCCCACTTACTTTGATAGCGAAACGTTGAATGGTAGTGAGCGCAGACTTAAAAGAAAAACACTTTTTGTTTTAAAAAAATTCTTGTTTATTTAACATATTTCATTAAAGAATATCAGGGATTCATCTACGTATATTAATGAGGGATATTTTTAACAGTCTTCAAAAAAAGATGTTAACTCTTAACAATTCATTTGGTTGCCATTTCATTTCATTGCCAAATTTTAGATCTCAAGTAGGTATTTGGGCTTGGGCCTCCGACCAGTCACAAAAATGCTCAACAGCTCTACATTTCTATTAAGGTGGATGACAAGGGTCTGCCCGCGAAATTCAAATTTAATTTGGTTTTTCACAATTTGTAAACTAATACGACAAAGTAGGCTTATGGCATTCAAATTGCGAGCCTAGGAATATCATCTTCACAGGTTTATATAAAAGTCTTTACTTGAAAGTGTCCAGTTTAAGAAATTGTCAAAATAATGAGTTTGACGTGAGTTACTCACAAATTAGTTATTTTGACTAATTTCTTAAACTGGGCACTTTCAAGTAAAGATTTTTATATAAACCTGTGAAGATGATATTCCTAGGCTCGCAATTTGAATGCCATAAGCCTACTTTGTCCTATTAGTTTACAAATTGTGAAAAACCAAATTAAATTTGAATTTCGCGGGCAGACCCTTGTCATGCACCTTAAGTATCTCCCTAGTCTGGGAAGTATAGATACCTAAGTAGCAGGGAAATTCATAATATTATGCGCGATGACTGTGTTACAACAGAAAATACAGACATTATTAATTGTATCGATTTAATTTGACGACCTCCCTCCCTGGCGCAGTTATGTGCTCTGTGGTCTTACAAATTGGAGGTCCGGGTTTCATTTTATTTTATTTTTATTTTATTTTATTTAATGGTTTGCCAACAGGTAATACACAATAACAATATAAAAATAACAAAATACATAAAAAACATTTTTGAGTGTACACCCAATTACTGGCAAGCCAGCATGCATTTAGCTGATCTTGCAAGTGCGGGGTTAACAGCTAACAAATAGCGTTAAACTTAAAAAACACAAACAACATTACAAAAATAAAGCACTCAGCTAGAAATATTATTAGTCTATGACGCTGCATCAATGAACTGATGCAGCATCCTTTTGTACTGCTGTAAAGAGAGTGAATGAGGATCCGTGGTAATTTTAGCAGTTTTGAAGAGGTTATTGTACTCACGACATATTCTAAGCAACACATTATTTTGTCCTAAGTTAGTTCTGCATCCCTTAATAATAAACGGTTTGTAATTTGTAATCCGCGAGTTTTTTCTTGGCACAGAAAACTTTATTTTAGATAAAATACTTGGGCAGTCAACTTCGTTATTTAAAATTTTGAAAAGAAAAACTTGGTCGGCTACCCAGCGACGGTTTTCAAGTGAAGCTATTTTAAAAAAGTTTATTCTTTGTCTGTAAGAATTTAATACCCTCTTTTTATTTTGATGCGCTGTCAGCAGAAAGAGAAAACGTTTTTGAACTCTTTCGATTCTCTTCACTGGATCTTTATAAGATGGGTTCCAGATGCTCGAACCATATTCTAATGTACTACGAATCAAGGCAGAATAAACAATTTTAAGAGCCGAACACGACTTGAATGATTTGCAATTACGCCAGATGAAACCAAGCAGCCTGAGGCATTTTCTCACTATGCTGTCTATGTGCGTATTGAATGATAGTTTCCTATCGATAATAATTCCTAGGTCTCTGATCTTCTCGACCTCATCCAGTAAAAGACTGTTGAGAGCATATGAAGTCTGAAGTGGCATACGTTTTTTAGTAAATTTTATGTGCTGGCATTTTTTAATATTAAGCGGCAGTTTATTCTTAACGGACCAGTCAGAGATGGAATCCAAATCGCTTTGCAGAGCTAAAGCGTCTGATGGAGTTCTGATAGTTTTATAAATCTTTAAGTCGTCAGCAAACAGTGAGAACTTTGATAACCTTACTTGGTCACACAAATCGTTGACAAATACAAGAAAAAGAACAGGGCCCAGATGAGACCCCTGAGGGACGCCAGATGGGACCTTAAATGAAGCAGATTCATATCCGCATACTACTACCTTTTGATGTCTATCAGTCAAGTATGACCTGAACCAGGAGAGTAAATTCCCCTGAATCCCAGCCCAATATAGCTTATTTATTAGAATGCGATGGTCAACTCGATCAAAAGCTTTACTTACGTCCAAGTATATAGCGTCCACTTGATGTCCTTTGTCAACTTCGTCAATAATTTGAGTTGTGAATTCAGCCAAATTGGATACTGTTGACATTTTATTACGGAAACCATGTTGTTGAGGGACGAGAATAGATCTAAAGTGAAATGATATAAACGGACAGATCATAGCTTCGAAAACCTTACCAAAAATAGATAGAAGGGAAATTGGCCTATAATTTAGTATGTCATTTGCTTTTCCACTTTTTGGAATTGGCACTATATTGGCAGATTTCCACTTTTCTGGAAAAATTCCGGTAGCCAATGAACGATTAAAAATACAATATAATGGATAAGAAAGAGTTTCAGCGCAATTTTTAATAAAAACAGCTGGCAAATGATCAGGTCCTGCTCCTTTATATTTATCCAGTTTTTTGAGGGCAACTCCAACTGATTTAACATCTAGAGAAATTTTAAACATAATATTATTTCCTGAAGACATATTAAGATATATCATCGGATCATCAAGCGACCAGGAGCTTGTATCGTTGTGAACCGGTTGCGTATAAACAGAAGAGAAATGTTCAGCGAAAGCGCCACAAATTGATAGGGGAGTTTTCGATATTAGGCAGGATTAATTTAGTAAAAAACGCCGTATAAATACCGTTTAGAGGTATAGGTTTAACAACAGCTATATCCCCTGACAGATTAGCCCACTGCCATCTCAGACTGCATCAAGTGCTAACTTGTAGTAGAATACAAAAATAAGGGTGGTTTGAGTACCTTCAAGTAAAGATTTTCTGAAATAATACATAAAGTCAGAAGTTATAAGGTTACTACTTAGTTACTTTTTAGGTAGGTATGCATATTTATGTGTGGCACAATTTGGAAATAAACGCATTTTCTTTATTTCTTTTCTTTATTAAACTTATCCAAGAGTCGTGACTCGTGATACTATTTCTATGGCCATAAATAGATAAAACATTCCAAGACAAAGTGAGGAGTCCCCAATTCGGGAGCTATAATGGGGCCGACGACATACAAAGCTATCCATTTGAATGACACGAGAGTCGTTATGTCTGTTATCGTGTGTTGAGAGGAAGACAAATACGCAATTGCTTTTTAGTTGCTTTTTAGGATGTGCTTATGACGTGTGGGTGGTAACATATACCTACAGGAAAAAAGTGTGTGTGTGCAATTTACACACGGCACAAGAGAAACTTCAGAAAAGTAGCCTACGAGATAATGAGATATTGATATTATAACTTGTATTCTATCTCATTCTCTCGCAGACTAAATCCTATTATGAATATGTTTGTCTCTTTTTGGTGTTGCTTTTTCGTTTCGTTTTACGTTTTATCAACCAGAGGCGGATTAAATAAAACATAAAAAGCAATTAACAAATCAGACTTTCCACTGCTACATTTAAACAAGCAATCAAACAGAAAATTACAAAAATGGAACGCTTTAAGTATACCTATACACGTTCATCCGGTGGCGCCACTTGTACCGTGACGACAACATCCGTTTCATCGAATTTTCAAATCACAACGATTCTAAAGAAGTTTCACTTCAAAAACTGACTTCAAGATCGTCTGCTATAGATCCACAAACTGGCCAAAATTGGAACTAATTTTTATACCTGTTTAGTCTTTGTTTTTATTTTTATTTTATTTTTCATAGACACTAGCGACGCTGTCACAGGAGGTAGAAGGAGGTTTGAGGTGGTTTTGGGGATTTCTGTGGTGCGGTGAACATCGCGGGCTATAGGTGCGAGATACACACTGTACCTACCACATAGATTTTCCTATTGTCGCGGATTATAGCGCATTAAAATTTAAACTTCTAGTTACTTCATTATGATGGACTTCCGCAAAGTAACGCCTGCTTCTATCCAATATTTGGACCCCAAAAACTTCCGTGCTGAGCCCATTGGGTCTTAGGACACTTACTCTATCGGCTTATTAGCTGTATTTTGTGCAGTCTATTTATTATTATTAAAATCTAAACAAATCTTACTACTATGTTTGTTACTCAATCACGCCAGAACGGATGAACGGATTTGGATGAAATTTGGCACAGAGTTAGATTTTAGCCTAGAATAACACATAGGCTACTTTTTTTTCCGGAAAATTAAAGTTCCCACGGGCACCAAAAAACCTCAAACCACGCGGACGAAGTCGCTGGCATCAGCTAGTGTGTTATAAAAATACGAATTTTAATTCGATGACTCAGGCATTATACAAACAAAAGTAATAATAATTATAATGGCTTAATTGATTTTGATCGCACTTTCACCGTTACACAACATTGTGATCGTGACAAAAATCAAACTTACCGGTTATACCGAATGGAGCGGCAGTAACGTGATTGATTTCTATCACTGATTATTATAACTAGATGATGCCCGTGACTTCGTCCGCGTGGATTAAGTTTTTTTAATTCCCGAAGGAACTCCGTAATCATCATATGTCCTTCTCCGGGATGGGATAAAAAGACTAATCAATGTAGCTGTTTAGGATTTTTTTTTTATAATGTTTTATAGTGAGAATCAAAAAACCTTAAACTACGCGGACGACGAAGTCGCGGGCATCATCTAGTAAAAAATATCTTTTAAGTACAACCTACGCGCGCGAGTTGAATGCAGAGGTGACACCTGTAATCCAGATTACCAAATCTGTTAAATGCACGATGCACCAGACAGCTATTGCACAGCAGCTCTCAGTACAAATGGTTGCAAATATAATTAACTATATAGGTATATTCCGTGGGAATCTAAGATGCTCCGTCTTTGCAATTATGTTGCATAAAACAACAATGGTACCTAGGTATTTAGGTATGCATACCAAGTTACTGTTAAGATCATTATTAGCGTATAAGGATATATAGAGCAGAGCTTCAGATGTGACATATTAAGCCATATAAGACAAGAATGACAAGAAAAAGCAACTGAAAAATGGCACTGATTCCATCAACTTCGTTATAACGGTCTTGAATGATGCCAAACAGCAAAATTTTATGAAACTAACTAGATGATGCCCTAAACTTAGGAATAGGTTTTTTATTCCCGCGGCGACTCATTTCCGGGATAAAAAGTAGCCTATGTTTCTGGTGGGAGGCGTCGGCCGTCGCTAGTTACAACCCTTCTGGCAAAGACGTGCCGCCAAGCGATTTAGCGTTCCGGTACGATGCCGTGTAGAAACCGATTAGGGGTATGGGTTTAATATACTTAAATGCCCCTAACAGGTTAGCCGACTACCTTTTTAGACTGCATCATCACTTACCATTAAATGAAATCGCAGTCAAGGGCTAACTTGTACTGGATAAAAAAATGTCCTTCCCCAGGATCTAAACTATCCATCCCTATATTAAATTTCATTAAAATCGCTTGAACAGATGGGCCGTGAAAGCGTAGCAGACAGACAGACAGACAGACACACTTTAGGCATTTATAATATTAGTATTTAGTATGGATTAAGTGCACTAAATAGAGAATGAACACCTCCTACTTTTTGGAAGTCCGTTTTAGAAAAAACCTGCTACATATTCTTTTTTAACGGATTTTGATGCTAATAATGAAACTTTATTAAAACGCTAGATATAATAAATAAAAGATGACTTATATTATTTAAATTTGTGAGTATTTATTTGCTTACAAAAACAACTTATTTTTCGTTCAAATACCTACTTATGTAATGGAAGATTTTTCAATGAACACGGTCCTTTCAAAGGTAAGTACCTAAATCGCATATGAATTTACTCTATGGAATATAAAAAGTTTATAGCCTCCATAAAGATCCGACAAAACTGTGCGACAAATATACATGCGGAAAGGCCTTATGCTTTTGCATTATTTAATATTTTAAGAAAAAATAACATGGGTTCTGAAATGCGGTATCTATCATCTCATTGAATACAATAGTGAGTTTTATTTTTGAGAAAAAATACGGAATGTAAGCGCATTCTGAACGCATTCGATTAAACAAAGTTTTACATCTGTATTCCTGTTCATATGCACAGTGTATTTGATATTTTAATAATCTTCATACTAGCTATTACAAATTATTTATGACTAAAATATAACAGGAAATCTGAGAACATATTAACATCACTGGGAGAAACACATTTTGAAATGTTTTCTTTTTATGACGAAGCTTTTAAGTAAGTAATACATTTATATTATTACATAAAACACTACAGGTAAATAAACTTTCATTTTCAGCTGTAAAACACCTATAATAAAACAACAATAAAACAAGAGCAACCGGACTCGGGAGGTTCAAAGGGCAGTCTTTAAATTTTGAAATCACAAAATCACACAACAACGCTAATTGATTGCATATAAAATCGGGTAGTAAAATAATAATATAATACGTACGTTTCATTTTTAATATCTTTTGCATACCTCTATAGTCTACCTATACATACTTCTTCCCTTTGTCGGCAACAGTAGGTGGGAATAAAACCTGCCTGAGTTTGTTGTGGGCTCTTCTCAGACCAGGGCGCGTTAGGAACTCCGTAGCTTTAGATTTAAGTTACCTACCGTAATTGATTATCGCCATCATGTTTCATAAGTTTCGGACGTCAATAAGTGTACAATGTACCTACTCGTACCTAAATTGAATAAATAAATATTATTGAATATTGAAAATTTAAAAAAAAATCAGGGGATAACCCAAAATCTTTTAGTATTCGGAGAATTTAGCTTGGTGCACCATTTTTATTATTTAGAACATCCCGAGTCGATGTTATTTTTTATAAATAAGCTACTTTAGAAGTAATGCAGCACAGAGAAGAAACGTCTTTTGGTCCGGAAGGTCACTTTATGAGTCGTAAAGTGGCTGGAGTAGTATACCTTGCTTTGGAGGTCTGCGTAATATTAAGTTTTAATTCACAACGATCTATACGTACTACTTAATGGATTTGTTATTACAACAAAATGCGGGCTGCAAATTGCTTGTGCTAATAATCACACCCAGTGAGTGTTACAACTGTCAAACTATTTGACAGCCTCCACGATTTTTTTTTGAATTGTTTGTATGGATTTTAAATCTTTTTACTCCTCTTTTGAAGTTAGTATTTTGTATAGTAGATCCACCTCATAAATAAATAATATTATAAAATTAGAAAGTGTCTGTCTGTCTGTCTGCTACGCTTTCAAGGCCCATCTCATCAACTGATTTTGATGGGTATAGGGGTACGTTACATCCAGGTGAAGGACAAAGACAGGATAAAGTCTCATCTCGCCATTTTTTCTTCTTATAAAGTCTGTTTTTTGTCTTGTATCCCTGAATAAAGATTTCTTTCTTTCTTCTTTCTAAAGGCTACTTTTTATCCCAGATAATTGCAGTTCCCGCGGAAATAAAAAAAACCTTAATCTACGTGGACGAATTAAATAAGAGTAATAACTTTGCCAAAAGTCGCCAGAAAATTCAATTTAATAGCATTAATTAGTACCTACGTAAGTAATCGACAATCGAATCCTACTGTTTATAATCGGGCTATTAGGGCATATTCAGTCATCACACTCAAAACTTTCTACACTTACTTGTATGAACTCGTACCTACTTGCTTGCCCAGTGAAGAGACATCGTGGGTGTCCGACCGTCTACATTCATCACTCATCGTTTAGTGTAAATTGCTTGCCTTTTATTGAAGCGTATTCATTAAGCTTTTCTTCTACCGTATTCGTTTACTTAATGGCACTTTTAACTACCACTTATCTTTATTGTGTTTTGTCGTGATCGTGTCATGTTACTTTATTGCTAAACGACTCATCATAATAATATGAATTCTAATTTATTGATAAATCCACTCCCCTTGTAACAATACATCAGTATTCTCAAATACATAAAATAAAGGCATTTTAAAACAAAGTATAGAAACTGGAAGGTTCTATAAAGGAAAATGAGATTTTTTTTTCTCAAATAGTGGAAAATAACATATTACTTTGTTACTGAATACTTAGTGACCATAATATCAGTTCAATAATATGTACACCTATAAAATTTGTTTCATATACTGTAATGCTGAGATCTATAGAGCGTACTTTGACTGGCTCAGACTTTACTCAGAGATAAAACGAGATGGACTTATGTGAGTAACATAAATCTGTCTCGTTTTAACCATATCTTAAGTCTGAGCAAAGTCAAAGTTCGCTCTATAGATCTCAGACTAAGTGTATTCACAATAAGTACTTAACTCAACGTTTTACTTATGCCCAATTTCCTTGCAAACAATTATTGTAATGTACTGAAGCATATTACGTAAATTAGTGCTATAATTAATTTGTCGAAACAATTTGTAATCAGAGACCGATAGGATTTCATCGAATCAATGGAGTGAACACATCAGTATTATCTTTTATCATTATTTTATCGACATATCAATGTTCTAAAACCCTACTTCGATACGATAGTTATTGCTAATAACTTTTTAGGTACTTGATTGATTGATTTTATTATTTTTCTTTTAACAAACTGTATTGGGCGCTACTTGCTAGAAAATATTTTAATTTAAAGTTAGTAATATTAATAACTTTTGATACAAGTAGTTCATTATATGATAATTAAACGTTTACCATACTTATCAAAATGCAAATTAACACTTTAAAAAGCAATACAGGAGGTAGACCATTTTTCTTCTTTCTGTGACACTATAATCCTTGGTCCTTACAATTTTCATCCATCACAGTGGTCTCCGACTCTATTTCTAACTACATAATAATATAAATTCATGAAGTTGTCGATTTAATTTAATTTTAATAGGCTATGTTAAACTCTAACATAATAATTTCAATTATTGCATTAAAGTACTACATTTACAAGGAAACCCACGCATTACAAAGCTAGAGCTTACCTAAACGTGCAGAATGAATTTTGTTGACAGCCCGTCCTAAATTATTTAGTTAGTTACCTTTATCAAGATTAGAGCCTCAGAGTTACATAAAATGGTATTCTTGGAACAGTGGCTATTGCATTTCAAACTTTGTACGTAAATCTCAAAAACAATTGATATTTACGTTCAAAGATTGAAATGTTTAATTTTTAGTTAGGTACACTACGTAGTGATATTATATCATTTCAATTTAATTCAATTTACTAACAAATTTATAAATGGCAATAAAACTAAAAAAAAACGTTAATATGAATATTATTTTCACTTTACTGATCCATCCGTCCATCCATCCATCAGCCTGTATGCATCCACTGCTTGACATAGGCCTTTTCGAGAGCGCGCCACCAAACACGGTCCTACTTTTATTATTTATATTAAGTTTATTGATCCACTTTAATCAAATTCTTATATTATATTCAACCGTGATAATAGGATGACAATCCTTACTCAATAACATAAATGCAAATGTGAGTTTGTTATTATACCGGAAAATTAAGGTTTTCCCGTGGGAAATTAAAAAAACTTAAACCACGCGGACTTCAGCTAGTATCGTAATATAATTTTACCTAACAAAGGCATAAAATTGATTCAAAATATTCTTTGCCACAAAGTCTATAACTTTTTTCGTAAAGCTATAACTTTCACAAACTGTGCGAGCATCGTAAAATAACCTGTTGTATTGGGTAATCAATTGTCGTAGTTATTTATAATATTTTTAAGTATTGCTCTTCGCTCGAGATGCAATCGATTTAATTTAGTGCTTAGTCAAACTGGTCTCGTCCAGAGTATAAAAACGTCACACGTTCTTGCCATATTTGATATTAATTTCGAATGATTTTACTTCCCTGCTTATATGTATTTTACCTCTTCATCAGCTAACATAATAAAAATATGAGTAATAAACACATTTTTAATAAATCATACAAGAATAATAATATTAATGTGCGCAGAAATAAAAAAAAATCTTATAGTTTTTTTACTCAATCAAGTTATAGTTATTACTTAATAATACATACTAATATATCCAGATTTTTTTGCCTGTTAAGTTGTCTTTTAATTCTATCACACATACTATCGACGCTGTCACCGGGTCAGTTATGTTTGTGGGACTATATATTTCGACTTACACGTATCCAGAGTATCTGTTTGCAGTCGTCTTTTGTAAATACCTGGAAGAAAATTAGTAAAAAATTATATTAGTTTTTTTTAAATAGCCAGATCTTTTTCATAAACATCAACAGCTATAATAAGCTGTATCAGGAAAGTGTCTGGATAAGGATAGCTTTGGATCCGACAACCTTTTTCCATATCATCAGTGGATATTCACAGGCCATCAATTTACCAACTATTGGTATTGGGCAAGTCAATGTCACAGGCTGAAAAAGGTTATGATAATTCAGATGTCCCTAAAAACTTAGGCTTATGACCACTCTGTAATTTGCAATGGTAATTGAAACCAACACTATTAATTATTTATCAAGTAGGTACATTTCGTTTGTCAACAATTTATGCTATCTGCTCTACATAAAGATGTTGGGATACTTTCCCAATATGACGCACGATTAAATAATGAATGCACGTTACAACTCACATTCATCAACATTATAAATGCGAACTGCGATGTCTGTCTGTTAACTTTTCAGGGCCTGATTTCGATTTCGACGAAGTATGTTACAGATATACCTACCTACTTGCATCCTCTGGACATAGGTCTTGAGTCAGTATCAATCTAATATGTTCTCAAACTTTAAAAACGCATTCCTACGCATATTCCGTGTCACCAACCTCGAAATGAACAACCAAGCAGTTGCGGTTTTCGAAACTACAAAAGCAATTAGTTCACTCTTTCAGTAGTATCTACTTGCGTGAGTAAATGGAGCAACAAGCAAACGAATGCAAATACGTTTGCAAATAGGACGAGTACCATACGGAATCCCTTCCGCTCGCAGGAAGGCCGGTCCTAATGATGCGTATCGCGCGTAACTAATATAAACAAACAGTAACCTTAATGACTTCTACATGACGACTGGCAGGCTTTGACTGTAATCTAGGCTAAGTTAATTAATATGTCTAACAGGCGTGAATAGTGTGCAGGAAGCCTGAAAACCTATTGATATTAACTGGTATTTAGTTTAAGGTCTCTACAGCTGTTAGTACATTTTAAAAACAAGCTTTCGACCATAAATGACTGTTCTTAAAACCAGAGTTGGGAAATTTTCGTGGCCCTTTTGACTGCACAATCTGTGTCTAGGTCATGATACTAATGGGTTTAGGTGTTGTCAATGTCATGAAACCAAGACCTGTCGACATCTGTCACACCGAGGACGAGCCCAAACATGACTGGCCTTCATCCTACCGTTGCGTGTTGCCTGTATCAACATTACTGCCCGGGCCGGGAATAAAGCAATTTACGGCCGAGTAATATTGGAAGGACTCACGCTATAACATTGTGTTGTACGGGTTATATAATTTGATATGATCTGATTTCCTATTTGACTATTAGCGTCCAGAAAAGAGCCCATTGCCTATTTTTTTAATAATGAAACAATTTCCGAGCAAGTAGGGGGTAATTTATTTGTGCATTTATTCGTTGTTTGCTTTAAATCACGCCACAACCACAGGATACTAACTATTACTTTCGTAAATGAGTAACGAACTGCTTGGATTCTGGAGTGAGCTCGGCTGGCTGGAGTGATCCAGCGGGGAATCGCACCAGTGGTTTCACGCACAGCGGACGCCTACGTCCAAGTGCGGAAAATAATCCCAGGACACAAAGAAGAAGAAGAGAACCGCAGGATACTAACTAGGTATTACTTTCGTAAATGAGTAACGGATGGACCTATTTTTGTTTGGATATTTAAAGTACGAGTAGGTATTTCTGAAGGGCGACGTTTAAGCTACTTTTTATCCCGGAAATACAGCTAAAATTTTGACCTTAAACAAGTCAAAAACATTAGCTAGTTTTGTACCAAGTGACCGAGTGTTGAGTCCATTTCAAGGATAGCACAGAAAATACATGCCATTCCACGCTGGTAGACAGTTCTCGCATAAGTAGGTACTCGTATATCTATTGACACCAAAGTGCACTTAACAAAGTGGCATTGCCTGTAAGCCTTTCCGAAGCATTCACAGATGTATATTGAACTGCTCGGAAAGGATGCCGACCGTAGAAAGTAGGGCTTACAAGGCCAAGGAAGCTCGATTGTATTTCCTATGGTCATTAGAGTGACATATTTCTGTGAGTAGTGTGTGAAAGCGAAATGTATTTGAGCTTGCCTGAGACACTCATGAGATCCGATATGATTGCGATTGTCACATTGAAGTATTCAAATTTCAATGCTAGGGCAACATGTCTCTTAGGTTTTAATCAGTAATTAATTGATTAGTAACGGCATTGAATCATAAATTACTATTAGACTATACATTTGGCAAATAACTAAAAAATACATTTACTTAACACATTTTTTAATAGTCCACAACTGATACTACTTAATACATAAGTATAAAATTTAACATACGTAGTTAAGCACTTAAAATACATAATTGTAATTTGGTAATTAATATTTATTATGCAACAAACTTATTGTGGTAACTGGTAGAAATACAGACTTTTTTTATCGTCCTCACTAGTTAATGAGCTTAGTTAGCTTAGAGTTACTCAAAGACGATAGAGAGAGACAATCTTGCAAAAATGAGAGATGCGAAGAATAACCTGCAGAGTAGCTGACATGTAGCTTCATAATGCATAAGCTGAAATGGTAATAGATGAGCATTCTAGCACACATAGCAAGATAGCTTCTAGCTAATTAATAGTGACACTACAGAAAACACAGCTTCAGGTGACCCCCCAGGCATGTAAAATGACGATCTGAAGCAAATTGCTGAAAGCCACTCTACAGTCTACATCTTCAAGCATCATGGTTTTCGGTATAAAAGTAAGAGATTAAAGAACAGCTGATGTACGTCGACTGAAATGACATACATTCACATTTTCTCGACGACGACCATTATTCCAATAGTAATTATGTACGTGCCAAATTAAAGAAAAACGTAGAAAAAAAAAAACAAAAACAAAGCTCACGGAAGCGCCAAAACTAACAGCGTGTCGGCATTGGAAAATATTAAATTATCGTTTTAGGAACGCCCGTAGTTAACTTTTAAATAGCAGTTCCATTGACTAATTGATTTTGGTTTAAATACCACATTCACAGATGCCAATGATAACAATCGCTTTTAAATGGGGCAAAAAATAGCGCAAAGGTATTCAATGTATAGGTCAATATGTAAAGTGAATCAGCTTCAGACTCTATGGAATTTATCTATACTCGGGCATTCGCTAGTTCTATTTATATTTTGTAACTTCTGTTTTAGGTATTTAGATATAGTAAGTACCTATAACTATATCAATCTGTGGACTTGCCTTAATAATATGCTAATGAATAATATAAATAGGGTGTATTTAGTGATGAATCGGGGGTCCTCTCTTAAGTTTGAGATAACGATATAAATAAAGAAATGATTTATTCACCAAAAAAACGTTTACATAATCTAAAGCTTAATTAGCAAAGTAAAAAGTTTGAGAGCCTGATAACTAAACAGTGTGGATACTCGCATGATAGTTAAATCAGTGCACTCCCCGATATCATATTACTCTGGGAGTCTGGGCTCATTCGTTTTGCTGCTGTCGCTACGAAAACTCTACGTTAAGTTCGTCGTTCCAAGTTCCAACAACGTGTTGTCAAGCGTTATTATTACAAGCACCACTTGCTATTCTGCAATAAAATAAAACTTGGGTATAGCTTATTTATCATCTTATTTAGTTCAAGTGTAAGGCGTAGCGGATTTCCTCCTTTTAACGAAAAACAGGATATAACAGGGCAATACTATATACGTCCTATATAGTATATCTCTATATACTAGAGAGAAGACCTATCATGAACCTGTGCTTAAGTGCGGAAAAGCCCAGTGAGAGAAGAAGAAGAAGACCTATCATCATCGTCAGTCTCGGGACTTCCCGAGACTGACGATGATGATAGGTGGACATAAGCCTTTTCTAATAAGCGCCACAAAACTCCTAGCCCTCTGCCTTCCTCATCCAGCTACTTCACACCACCCTTTTTATCGCTCCTTGGACCTGCATGGCCTGCCCATTACCACTTCAACTTCCAAATGGTTTGGGTAGAAGACTATACTGACTAATATTTCTAGAATTTAATTTAATTTCTGAACGTGTTTCTCATATGAAAAACTAGCTGATGCCCGCGACTTCGTCCGCGTGGATTGAGGTGTTTTTGGTTCCTTCGGGATAATAAGTAGTATAGATAAAGAAAAAAGAAGTATTTCATAATGTGGTGGTTTTATTTTTAGTTCTGTATTCATTCAATATTCATAGCAATAACAACAAATGGGTTAACCAGATAAAAGCAAGGTAAAGGTAAATACACTCCTTCAAAGCTTGCGTCATTGGAAAACTGAACCACACCTCGCC
Organism: Erebia aethiops; assembly: GCA_923060345.2. Classification (NCBI taxonomy): domain Eukaryota; kingdom Metazoa; phylum Arthropoda; class Insecta; order Lepidoptera; family Nymphalidae; genus Erebia; species Erebia aethiops. The sequence goes on along the minus strand of OV281080.1, from coordinate 20,278,416 downwards.
AGTTGCTTACCGACATTATGAAGATAAAGTATTTGTAAATGACATGAGTTATTACTGGACTTGCACCATAGACAACTCATAAGGTTATGTGAACTGTGACTGTGAATCAGATTGTTCGAAGCCCTAGCAAAAAACTTTGATGCAATCAATGATAGATAATAGCCATCTATTGGATTGGGCGACACTATTTCAGGATTTGCTTAAGCGCACTGTTCTATCAAATAACGGAAAAGTACCATGAATCAATCATAATTAAATTGTTGTTCTCAATGGATGGAATAACAATGTTGGTGCTAACCGGCAACTTGTGTTTGCCAAATTGAATTGAAGCTTTGAAATCATTGGTTGCCGTCAGAGGTCTAACACAGATAGATTTAGAGTCTGGCTTGGAAAAAACCTCGCACCAAAAAATACATCATTACCCACTTTCTTCTTTCACTTACACTTAACTCACTTTAGTCTTTTGCACTTTTCGTTTGCAAAAGTGCAAATGAATCCAGGTCATTAGGAATCAGCGGTAAATTCACTTGGCGAACTAAAAGCTTCCATCATCATCCATCCATACTTAATAATAAATGCGAAAGTGTGTCTGTCTCCTACATAGACATAGAATTTTCTCGCTAATGGTCTCCTACGTGGTGGTTCAGTGGTAGATTCACTTGACGATTCAAAAATACTTGTAAAAGTTTATTTGAATAAAAAACATGTGATTTGATTTGATTTGATTTGATTTCAAACGATTTTGACAAAATTTTGTATATATAAGTAGCATCCCGGAAAAATCCATACTAATATTATAAATGCGAAAGTGTGTTTATCTGTCTGTCTATCTGTCTGTCTGCTACGCTTTCGCGGCCCATGAGTTCAATCGATTTTGATGAAATTTGGTACAGGGATAGGTAGTATGAATCCCGGGGAAGGACATAAGCTACTTTTTATCCCGGAAAACTCGAGAGTTCCCGCGGGAATCAAAAAACAGAAAACAAAAAACAACACGCGGACGAAGTCGCGGGAATCATCTAGTACAGGAATAAAAGAAACTTAATCCACTAGTTGCTGGCATCATCTAGTTATTTGAAAAATCTTTTCTATTTAAAAGGCCACTGGATGTAATCTGTGCGAGACCATGTATTTGGAATACCCCTGCAAAAGCCTTCCTCATCTTCTGCATTTGACGTCTGATGACGAAGTCAACAAACGTGATCCACATATCAATATTCCTCTCATGTAGGCTGTGTGACTTCAGTAAATAATTTATGTTAATGGCGGCCGGTTTCAAGTTGCCCCGCGTGCCGCAGCGGGAAACAATGGCTGATTGAGCATTTGAGCGTGTTGCCGTCTTGTGTTGCGACTTCAAGCAAGGTCAGGTATTGATTCGCAACACCCACTGCTCTTTATTGTGATTGCAAGGCACGAAAGGCAGCGAGTTAATCTTCATACCCACACCGACCTCAATTTACATAGACGGGCCCTGTCAAACAAAGAATGTGGACTTATTTTACTAACGCCATCTAGTCTGAAAAGCGGGAAAGCGCTATGGCGGGGACAAGCACAGGGTTATACAAGTGAGGGGCATGAACTACAAGTCGGACGCCCAACTTTTTTCTATGAAAGGGCCCATCTAGTACCTACATATATAATGGATGAATACCCATCACTAACTAATTGTACTTCACACTAGTTCAACTGATTAGTTCAACCGTTGAACTAGTGTGATTTTTCCCCAGTAGATCTGCAAATAGATCATTCTAACAGTTGAAATACAAGGAATAAATACCTAGTTGAACTCATCGAAACTAGAAAGGTGGTAGAAATATGACGAAACATGTGTGGACTACTTTTGAACTGTCATCATAATTGTTACAATGTTTCAAGCAAATAAACGATTGATTGATTGATTGAATCACCATCATCATAATCACCAACTCAGCATATCACTACTAAACTGACTTATATAGGGATAAGGATTTATCCGATGCTTAGTGTCCACTTGCAATAAAACTTGAGTTCTGCTGACATTGTCAAGTAACTTGGCAGAGCCGACTTCTGCAAGTTTAATTGCAGAAAATTTGAACTTTTGCGTGGCTCAGAGCATGTTATGAATTATTATTTTTAAATGCCGAAAGTTAAAAGAACTTGCAGTGATACGTGTCTCAATTCAAAATTTAAAAAAACTGCTTATTACAAACCGCCTCCGCTTATGACATGTAGAATGGACGCAGTAACAAAAGTCACTGTATTCGTTCCGCCCTCTGCCCGCTCTTATTATAACCGTGAACCATACCGATATGAACAAATTGTAGTCGAGCCAAAACAAGAACGAAAAACGCAAAACTAGTCTGGAATTGGAAGCAAAGAAAAGAAATGTAAAAATTGTGCCGTCGTGTTTAAAGGAAATGAAACCCGAGGGGATGTCTTGGCAAAGGATTATTGTAGAGTGTACTAGATAGACTTACGTCTATAGGAAGGCTATGTTCCTACATATTACTGTGTAGTAGGTAACAGTAGTAATAAGGATCAGGGAAAACGCTGTCTGGATTATATAAAGCTTAAAGTTTTGGTAATAAATAACTCTGATTAGTTTACCACTAAAGCCCATTAACGTCCCACTGCTGGGCACGGGCCTCCACTCTCATAGGAGAGAGGGAATTAGAGCTTAGACCCACCACGCTGCTCCAATGCGGGTTGGTGGGCTTTGACGACTATTATCATGTTAGTGATAATAACCGGGACCGACGGCTTAACGTGCTCTCGGGGGTGGAACACCGCCAACTTCCTAACTCCAGACTAGTACCTACTGAGAATTTCTAGTCAGAAAAACCCAATACTTAATTATACTGATTATTTAGTTTATCTACTGAAGAAAAATGATGTCCACTTGTACCTATTTCTTAATTATGCATTTAACATCTCTCCGTTAGCTCATCATCGACTAAAGTAGTCTCGCCTCGGCTCTATACTCATATTGTACTTACTTACATATTGTAGTTGATTTGATACCTACCCTACATAAAACTTTAAACTAATGAAAAAGATTTTTTTCTTTCTTTCTTCTTTCTGAAGACTTGTAAAACCACTAATAGCGTTTTTCTCCAGTAGAGCTTAGACGTAAAGACAGGAAATATCTTCAATGCCTGTGCATACTGGCAATTAGTAAGAAGATTTTTTCGAAGTAGAAAGTTAACACATGACTTCCGCATCGTTGACCATTCCTGCAACCATATAGCAGATACTATAGTAACGGTAACTATAGTATCAGTTACCAGTAGTTATAGTGGCTAATATGTACCTCGTATGCTAATACAAAGGGCCCTCTTAACCAGACTGCACGTCTCATTGTCAGTCTGAGCACGTTTGAAGGCCTCATGTAGGACGGGAGAAGAGGTACGTGAGAATCATCTGAGCCTTGTAAGTTTTTAAGTAAGCAAACGCGTCACAGGGGATTTTTTTTTATTTTAATAATTGTTCATAATCATAATTATAATCATTTATTGAAATCATTTATTTGAATGTTTGGAAACTTCAATTGAAGGTTTGAATTTGTGTTTTTACCGCAAAAAAGGAGGGAAAGAAATAAAATAAACGAATTATTTATTAAGGGAAGTTTTTTCGCGCGTCATATTTTAAAGGTATTCTCCATAATGTTCTTAAAACTGTGTGAAGTTATATGCACTTGGCCAGTGTGATGGACTATATGCCCTTGCGAAAGTGTCGAAGATCGATTGGGAAAGTAAGAACACATTAGCAGACTACAGTGAACTACCCAAGGCAGGCAAGGATAGAACTTAAGACTGTCTTTTGCTCAGGCACATCCTATGCCTGAGCAAAAGACAGTCTTAAGGTCCACTGGAGCTCAATTGGCCTGCCCTACAAATAAAATTGTTTCTTCTCACGTAAAACATTCTAGCAAAATATTGTTCGCAGACAGCACCTTTTATTCCAAAGCTTTCCAAAATCCTTTTCAGACAGAAATGATTAGTAAGCTAAGCATTGTTGTGGTTGGAGGCCCTCTTTCGTACACTTGCACTCATAGTCTGAACACGTTTGTTTTAGGACTTAGGGCGTTACAGAGTGACAAGGTTACAGTGGTTTTGGCGTCGAAAATCGCACTGTGGAAACTCGAGAATCACTCTATAGCGATTCTTGAGTTTTCACAGTGCGATTCAGTATAGACATGGTAACTTTGAGAAGACTCGACAATCACTTGAGCAGAACAGTAAAATAAAAGCTGGTTCCAGACGACCAACGGGCAATTCATCGGAATTTCAATTATACTGAGCGAACTTAAAACGGCATAAATCTAGACATAATAATAATGACCCGAGACAGAAAAACGTAGAAAAATATGATATGGTTAGGAAAGCCGACCCCAATTAACACGTGATGCGGATGAGTCTTTAAATAGGTACTTACTTATTATTAGTGTGTTTTTAAGAGTGCAACCGTAACTATCCAAGCGCAATCTAACGAAAAGCAAAAGCATGATATCCCAAAACAACACAAAAGTAGCCTTGAAAGCATTCAGAATCAACATTTGCAATGTCAAACATGCTCTTGTCGCGCCAGGGTGTAATTAGCGAGTGAGCATTAGCGAAGCGCTTTCTTTGCTCCCCTGCCTCCTCTAGTGCCCTATCCACTTACTCATTCTTGTGTTTTGCTACAAACACAATATAGCCTACTCAGTAGCATCTGTCTACATTCACAAAGTTGGTGTGAGACTTCCACTTAGCAGACACATATGTATCATACTAATATTATAAATGCGAAAGTGTGTTTGTTTGTTGGATTGTCCTTCCATCACGCTGCTACAGAACAACGGATCTGGTTGAGGACCAGGAGAGTGACATAGGCTACTTTTATCCCGGAAAATTAACGAGTTCCCGTGGGAATTAAAAAACTTATTCCACGTGGACGAAGTCGCGGGCATCAACTAGTCATAAATAAAGTTATGATAATATGTATAAATGGCTCCTAGTCCCTACTTTTGCCCAGCGTCATCGCCAGCGAAGACTACGTATTTCCTCGATGTGGAATGACGCCATGGCTTGGGGCGTACGGACTAGTTAAGTCCAACCAAGTGTTCCCAACTTCATCCTCAACACAGGTTCAAATTGCACAGGAGGCGTCTTTAGGAAGATAAGTTGTTTGAGCCCTAAGGAACGATTATATCGGGAGGTGAGATAACTTTGAACTAGCCCCAGTCAATAAAAAATAATATAGTCTCTAACGGAAAAGCCACAGAAGTACTACCCAGCCGGGTACCAAATACGGGACCTCTTGGTGCAACCAACGGTGATAGCTCCAGGGCGGTCATCAAGACACTTGGCTGTGACTACACGAGTAGAAATAAAATACAAGCAAGTTCGTAAAAATATTCAGTCATTGTGTGTAATGGTGATATCACAAAAAAAATATGTGGTTGCATTCAAAATTACCTACCAATGCGTTACATAACAATCGAAGTCGATACAATAGCTAATTGAGCGATTCATAATATTATATTCAAATCCGGTACGCCTCGGGTGACGGAAATGTATAGAGATTATATTTTAGACAAGGCTTCACGTAATAAGTGTGTATTATATCGATAGCCAATACGAGCTTTTAGATTGGAATATTGATCAAGAGAAAGAAGTAAATCTTTTTTTTTTAAGCGAAGCAAAGTGCCGCACAGGTGATAGGTAACTATGAAGAGATGACTAGAACTCTCTAGAGAGACGTCTTGAACCACAACGTTTTGACTGAAAACCTGCTACAGTCTGCTGCAGAATGATGATGAGATGGAAACCTGTATTATATATGGTGGTATAGTATCTGTATTGTGTATGGTGGTCACATATTATCACTATATCTACTTTATAATTAGTCTAAAACTCCATGTAATGATCAAATAAAAACATTTTCTTTCTTTCTTCAAACCAAGTTCTTGATCATGAATCTAATGACACGGCTCGTACACGATAGATTAACAAAATGCTGAAATGTCAAAATCGCACGGCACTTAAGTCTCTGCACAGTGCACACTCGGGACACAGGTAGTTGCAAAATGAAAATACCTAAAACAAACCCTGCATGCTTATTCTCCAGTGACAAGCTGTAGATGTTCATCGGTCTAGTACCTACAATCCCATTAGAGCTTCACTACTTCTACGCGTCTCCGGCATCCGTCACATAACTTGAGCAACTTCAAGGCATGTTACATCTTACAATGATAGAAATCTTATAGATAGACAAATGCGCTCCTAACTCATCAAATGGTTATAGCAAATAAGCATGCTTATCTTGCATAAATAAACCTCTTACTTTGACTGCTACTATCGTTACAATATACTCCCTATCCTATCGATGTACACAGCTATCGGAACCCACATTCGACACATCCGCATGGCTGGTGACCCTCATTCGATAGGCACGTAGCTGCCGGCCTTCAGACTTGTTTGCATCTTGTGCATTCGATGCGTGGCCGCGTTTAATGTCATCTATTAGTGATGTGCCAGAATCCCTATCGAACTAACCTTTATGATTTAAACAGCTGAGGTATGGAATGCCCTTCCGGCGTCCGTATTTCCTGCCATGTCTTGTTTCATGCGTAACCTAAATACCTTCAAGGCAAAAATGAATAGACATCTTCTAAGCAAGCGCGCTCAAACCTAGACCTCATTGCTTTTCATCAGGTATATCATTGATGTAGAATTTTAGTACCTATATATATATTATATATGATTATCATCATGCGTAAGCCTATCTTGCTACGAAAAAAACTTATTATCAGTCGTGCCAGCTTGTCGGTCACGATTATACATACACACATAGGTAATATAATTGGTTGGTCGGCCCGACAGAAGTCTAAACAATAATTATTTAACCAATCAAGATATGATGAGCAAACCAATTTAAACGATCATTCAAGCAAAGCGTTGAAAACCAGATTTATAATTATTATGATTTAGAGATAGTAAAATATATGTACTTACTTGAATTTGTCAAAAAGAAACTCTAAAACATTAATATCTGTCAGCCTAACAAATTTTATGGAGGATCAAATTCAAAAATTTCTAAGATTCTAAGATTCTTCAAGAGGTATTAAGATTATCAAAAGATACTTAAATAGTACAATAAAACTACGCCATACTAGGTAAATAGTTATTCCAATATGTTCTTATATTATTTTAACATTTCCTCATTTGCCATTTCACGTCGCAAAAGCCCATTAAAAAGGTTAAAACATCTGATTTGCATAACATTCTCATTTTTTAACACACTCCATAAGCGTAAGGTGAAATATAGCTGATTCTGCATACCAATGCTGTAATACCCTACAATAACAAACTTTCACTAGACGTGCAAGTTAATAAACTCATATCTTATCTGAGATTACGTTAATACGACGTGTGTCATGTTTCAGTGATCGATAATTCGATAAACCGTGCAGTTTACTGACCGCACTAGTGCTCTAGCATGAGTAGGGCTACCACATTGTGAGTTGAAAAACGGTCAAACAAAATAAACATCGATGGACAATAACTATTATTGTGATGTAGGTACCTGTATGGAAAATTAAAGGTTTTAAGTTACTTATATTAGGGAGAATTGAGAAAGGGGTAATTAATTTAATGGAAAGAATATTTAAATAATATCAAAATAACATCTAAAACAAAACCCAACGTGCCTACCTCAAAACTCAACTCAGTCTAGAAATATGCCTCTAGGTTTTCAATACAATGAAGGCCTTCATTTTTGAGCAATGATCTTTAAAAATTAAAGAATTAAGCGTAACAGGGATGATGCCTATATCAAAAATAAATTATTTCTAAATGATTATCAAATAGAGGGTCTTCCAAAAGACCTAAAATTTACATCCTCTGTTAGTTTTAAGTTTGATAACTATTTAAAAAAATAGATTAAAGAAAAAACGTGCGTTGAAATTTGATGACGTCACAACTGTGAATTCCATACAACTTCCATGCTAGAAGCACGATTTAAGTTTGATAAAGAGTTGCTGATTTGATTGAGTTGTCATCATCCCTATTATTATTGTTATTGTTCATAACCCATTTCATAGCAGGTCAAAAAAAACATTAGAGAATATCCCTGAAAAGTTAAAACAGTGGTATTCCTAGCATATAGCATCACTTGAGGATGTCAAACTAATTGTTATTCCATACTCACGCCATCGGTCCCCTTTCTCCAAATTATGTTGCTGCATCAAACAAATAACAATAAAACGCATTTCTAAAGGTTCTGCCGGATTTCTCTTTTGATTGCTTGAAATGGGCAAACAAATAAGGTCAGTGATTTTGATTTTCAAGAATGGAACTGACCTAAATCTAAAATCTGAATCTAATCTAAAAACTGGGAAATCTAAATTATCCTCTTCTAATCAGTAGAATTCTACCTAATCAGAATGTGATCATAGAATTCATACTAATACTTATTATAAATGCTAAGGTGTGTTTGTTTGTCCGTTTATTGGTTTTTTGGGTTGTCATTCAATCACGCTGCAACGGAGCAATGAGTCGACGTGATTTTTGGCATGGGTATCTAGGACCTGGAGAGTGACATAGGCTTCTTTTTATCCCGAAAAATTAGGGAGTTCCCGCGGGAATCAAAAACACTTAAACCACGGGGACGAAGTCGCGGGCATCAGCTAGTACAAAAAAAGTAATATTTCCGCCGTAGCTTGTCGTTTTGGCCGAACTCAAATTATAGTACCTACGTACCATATAATATTTGCCTTAATTACTAATTTTTCAGTTCAGGTTTAGTAACCTGGATTTGTCAGAGACTCAATATGCATTAAATTATTATGATTTTATGAAGCCAAAGTCACCCTATCACTAATAATTTAGCAAAACTTGCGTGAGATTCAACAAGAAAATAACCTTTAGACTTCTAAAATTACAACTGTTCTGTAGTCGAATAATCGCGGGTAGAGGATGAAATGTGAAGGGTTACAGGGTTGAGGATATAGAGATTTGGGTTTCTTATAAAAAGCGTAGATACGATTGAGATATAATATTGTAACTCTATGGTAGATACACTACGTTAAAGATAAAAGTACTTAGCAAAGACTGCAAAACTTAAGATCGTCTATCGTAAATGCGCAGGCGCACAACAGAAGCCGAACAGCTAACTGGCTAGTGGCTACACAAGTCACGGATGTTTTATCGTACAACTTACGTTATAAATATAATATTAAGGAAAAGGAACTCTCAGGAAGATTCTTTCGCTGTATTAATAAATAATTTGTTATGATCGCAAACCACAACTTGCGTGCTAATAAATAGTCTCAATTGATAATTATTCCTGAGCTGCTCCTTCATAGATTTATTTTTTCGAGATGTGGTGCTGGAGGAGAATGCTTCAGATTCTTTATAGTACGACCAACGCGACGCATTGATCCTGAAACAACTGAACATCACGAAAAGGCTCTCAACCACCTATCTCCATAGGATCCTTGATTGATCGGGTACGTTGCTAGAAGGGAAAGACGCAACCTTGGAAAGATTTTCATGACTGGCAAAGTGGACGGAAAGGACTAAAGGAGTAAAGACGGAATCTGCACCGCTCTTGAAGCCCTGCATGGCACAAAAAACCGAACCACATGGCGAGACATCATCCATAAAAAGATTATAGGTGAAAGGGGTCACGACCCTAGTAATGAAGAATACAACGCAGAGCGAGAAAGAGAGAAAAATTTATTTACCAAAAGGGGTGATGACAACTAAGTCAAATCAACTATACTTTATCAAACTTATTTTGAAGGAAGTTTGTATGAAATACCTACATATTATATTGTGACTTGTGACGTCATTAAACAACGCACTTTTTTCTTTAATCTAGTTTAAAAAATGGTTATCAAACTTAAAACCAACCGCGGATGTGAATTTTAGGTCTTTTGGAAGACCTATTTATTAAACATTAAAAAATAATTATTTATTTTTGACATAGGCATCGTCCCTATTGAATAGTCATAAAAATCTTAAATTATAGGCGGATCAGCCCCCCAATTTGTAAGTAAATCGTAATCGTAATCGATTGTCAAACGTATACGACCTGCAGGGCGACCACGTATCTTCTGCATCAATCATTGTTACAGTATCAATTGTTGTGATTGGCTGAATTTATGGTATTCTTGCTGCGTCAATGGATTTTGTCCAATAGTGGAAGTGTTATCCAATCAGAGGTGATTGCGATGTATCAATGATTGATGCAAAAGACACGCGGTCGCCCTGCTGTATAAGGAGTTCATAGATGCCTGCACGCCAAAAAGCACATGTAACAACTCTTAAAACAGTTCGAGTAATACGTCAAATGATTACGATTTGAGACAATTGGGCCTCAGATCAGTAGTTTCACTGTTTTAGCCCGCAGCAATGATCGCGAGAGCGAGAGTTTTATCACATTTAAGTTAACGCCGCACGCAGGCGCTTCCGCCGGTACAAAAACACCGCCAGCTGCGTGAATCACACAGCTGTTCGCAACCCGAATGCTCTTTTTTTTGTACTGCGTGGTGTATTGTTTCGTTGAGATTTGTTGTGAGCAACACTCATGGCGATTCATCAGCAGAGCTCTCAATCGACTCAAAACTCAGACACTTGTATTTTACACCCACAGAATTGAGTATTTGACTAGTTAAATCAGCAACTTTTTTCAAACGTCAAATCGCGTGTTTAGTATGGGATTTTGTATGAAATATTGAATAGTGACGTCATAAAAGTGCGACGCACTTTTTAACTTTAATCAATAGTTTAAAATAAAACAATTATCAAATAGTTTAAAATAAAATAAATAATTCAACATAAAACTATCAGGGGGCGTGGATTTTACGACTTTTGGGAGATCCTCTATTTAGTTAATCGTGACTAAAAATAATTTATTTGAATACCTAGTTGTCAAATACCCAATCCTCAAACCTCCTTTTACATTCTTTCTCTATGTTCATAACCTTTGACGAACGCTTGACTTTTTATAAGCTCTACAGTCTACTTGTCCTAAGACTGTGATGATATTCATACATTTAACTTTACCTTATTACAATTACCATAAATTAAAGTCATAATAAATCTTTATTTAAACTAACATTTTTTACACAATATAATATTCAATCAGCAATATTTTGTCTTCTTCCGTACGTATATCAGTCTCAGTAAACATTGACGCTATTATGCCTGACTAATCTACAAACACAGGAGATTATGCATCCAAAAAGTTGTAACATCCCAACATTATGTTAGAAACACGTTAGCCCGCTACCATCTTAGACTGCATCGTCACTTACCTACCATCAGGTGAAATCGCAGTCAAGGGATAAAAAAAGGATTTGATTACTTACTAAAAGCTGTGCGTAATAAAACTTATTTTAAACTCCGCTAAGTTCCATCTGTCACAATTTTCATTAAGCAAATCCTAATCGCGTAATCCCACATTTCCCCTTTGCTAAAGCGAATTGCATGTGATTCATGCGCGTGCGCTGCTCCCCAACATACTACGAGTCACGAGCTATTCTAGACTCTAGTACACTGACGACGGGACTCGGACGCGGAGCTATCGATCGTTTTATTGCCCTTGTTATCCCAGTTCACCCCAATGAAAGAAACTAAACAAAACCATTACTGCCTATTTAGCTACTTCCTCATCCCGTCTCTTGTCTTTGTTCCCTATTTCTGTCAGAATCTGGTACGTAATATTAAAGTAGGATTTATAACTTAATATAACTTAACTAGCTGTTGCCCGTGTAGCTGTCATCTTTGTGGATTGAGGATTTTTGGTTCCCACGGAAACTGTTTAATTTTCCGGGATAAAAAGTAGCCTATGTGTTATTGTAGACTTGTCAAATTTCAGTGCCAAATTTCATCTAGATCCGTTCAGCCGTTCTGGAGGGATTGAGTAACAAACATCCATACAAACTTTCGCATTTATAATACATATTAGTATAAATCTGTGATCTGGTAATTATTTGCTACTGCTTGAGGCAATGCATGGGGCACAGGTTCAGTCATTTTCTAGGAGTTCTCCCATAAATTCTCCAAGTTATGTGAAGCTTCGTCCATCCGTACCTACTTCGCCAATGTAGTGTGGCGGACTGAAGACGAATTTCCTCTTTTTACACGCTTTTTATATTAGCTTCAGATGTATGTATGTTAGTATGTAACGGATTCTTTGAACATGATTTTGACCCCCTTTAAAACGTCGGATTAACTCGAAATTTGGCATACTTATTAAGGACCGATGACAATTCAATATTTTAAACAGTTTAACCCGTTATCCTTACTAGGATAATCAGGATTAGCGATTTTTTGTTTTCCTGAGACCCGGAGTGTCTGCGTCAAAAGCGTGTTTTTAGTTTTTTTTAACTATTATTTTTTATTTATTAAAAGGAGACACGAGCTCAGTATTTGGCCGGCGATTAACCGATGTTGGTGACGATTTGATGAATGATGATCAACCATAGAGTTGATGGCAAAATATTATGTTGGCACTATATTGCTCTAGTGCCAACATAATATTTTGTTGGTCACGTTGTTATCTGTATTAATAGGGCAGCCGAAATACCGTCAATAGAAATAGACGTATCTAGTTCAAGAAAGCCACTAAGTTGAAAAAGATAGACAACAATGATTTTAAGTTAAATGCTAACATTATTAATATATTCAATACATAAAGAATTATAAACGAACAACTTAAGTAATAAGAAAATAAATATTCTTACTATACTTAGTAGATGTACTCATCTAAGTATATATTATGTAACTATAATTTGACGAAGTTGTAAGTAATATCAAAGATGATCTAGTATTAGTGAGTAACTAAAGCTATCAGAAGCATAGAAGCGTAAAGAAATAAAAAAGACACCTTATATTATAAGCTTCTACAAATTACGATAAACAACTTTTTTCGTTCCGGTGGCGCCAGAGATCACAATCCGGAAAGCTTGGAACAATTTAATAAAGTTCAGTTTCCTTTGTTTATTTTATCAGAAAAAGGGGCAAGATAATAGGGAAAATGCAAGCGATAATATACGTTATGGTATAGGATGTTAGAACTAAACTATGTTTGTTTGGAGGTATTGATTAAAGTCTAGTTTCCTTTGCTGCTTTGGTATTGAGTCTACACAATTAGAAGTAAGGCACAACAAACTTGAGCAAGATCAAGCTAAAATAGACGTTAGGATGTAGGTTTTAAGTACTTAATAAATTATGTCGAACTTCCTCCACGTGCGGGGAAAGAAGGATATTACATTCGCAGACACGAGTCACAACACCTGGACGACGATGACTGTGATATTTCGAGTCACACTTTTGAATTTAAGTAAGTAGGTAACATTGATGTAGAATTTTTTTAGTACCTATTTCTATTTCAATGGTAGGTAAGTACCTAATTCAAATTAGGAATAGAAACAAAAACTAAACAGGCATAAAAATTAGTTCCAATTTTGGCCACTGGGCTAGATAAGTTGGTGGACTGTATGTTATTATATTACTCGTACGAAGAGCATTTTATAAGTAGATAAGTAGGTAACTGGCATCAAAATATAAGTTCATAGACTTGAATGAAAAAATGGCGTTAAACATTCTTCAGTTAATTATTTATCTTTCTGAAGATGAGGACAAAATCCAATTATATTAAAAAAAATCAAATTAAACTATCCATTTGGGACCTCTACGTCGACTTCTTAAAAAGCCAAAGTTATCAAAATACTTTACCGATATTAAGGCAGGCCCACAAACCACAACTGATACAGTTTTATAACTCGTAACGTTCAAAATAAACATAATTATAGTTAAGTACGTATCTAACCAGCAGCGTAGAAGATATACCTACGCAAAACCGAAATAATTACACATAATATACTATACATATAATTACATATAAGTAGGTACATTGCATATAACAAAAATGTATTTTCGAGAACACGTCGAGCTAGGTACACCATGTCGAACAATGTAAAAACACTCATAGTAGGTACTTAGTTATACAGAAAGTAAAGTTACAGATTTCCTGCTAGTTCCCGCAGATATAACACGTCCGTAACGCAATTAGCACGGGCTCTCGGATTCATGGAAGGATTAACTGGATTTCAACAGCGCCCGTGCTTGTTTCGCTTGTTTGGTTAACTGAGGGTTAAACTAATATAAGGCTCGTTGAGAAAATGTTTGACAAACATTAATGAAACGATGTATAGCGCAGACGGTAAGATCAAGCACTGATTTCAAAAGAAAGGAAGTTAATGAATACCAACCATAGTTCATAGCTCTTAAATTAAATAACGATGACTTCAGACATAAAAATTAATGGAGAACCTAATGTACGTTTTATTTGTTAAACGAATGGTTCTCAACAAATAGATCGAAACACCTCGCAACACCATTTAGTAGAGTGAAGCATTTAGATTTTTTTGTAATTTTATCGTTATTTTTTTTTAAAGAGCTAATGGGGATACTAGTGAATTCGATAAAACTCGAAACGTACATTCACCCCAACTTTGTATCAAAAAATTACATACAAAGCGCCTATTTAACGCACAAATGGACATCCAAATAAATTTGTCAGCGGATATGATAACGGATGCGCCTAAATTATACTGACTACATACTGTATGTACCTATTAAGTGTTAGTAATTCATTTCAATAGCGTGCAAAAAGTAACTGGTGATCAGTCAATGATAGCGTCTTTAAATAGCGTCGTGATTATTGACTGAATCAAACGCGATGAAGGAGCCACTCAGGGGGTTTTTCATAATAATGTGCTTCTCTATTGTTGCTGAAGATCAACAAGTTTAAAAAACTCAATAAACTGTATTTATTTTCAAAATGTAGGACATACAGGTGTCTCTTATGTTACGTCATGTGTTGCCTCTACCACTGGGTCGGAAAGAAGTTCTGTTGAGAAGAGCCGGCAAGAAACTCAGAAGTTGCTGTTTTTTTTAATAGTTTCAAGTCCTTCTATTTTGTCGCCATTTCCCCATTAGCAGCATATATTATGAGTACTATACTTACGTTACGAGTAGGTGCGAGGTACCAATCCATACTTACTAACATAAATGAGACAGTGTGTCTGTCTGTTACCTTCGCAATTGTCGCGTTCATCCTTTTAACTAGCTTTTAATCAATTTGACAATTTGCACAGGGATAGTTATCATGCATTCCGGGGACGGATAGCTTCCACCCGGAGTTCCCATAGCATTTTAAAAACCTAAATCCACGAAGACCACTCTCACTACTTTAGGCACAGAGATAACTTGCTTCCTGAAACTGACGTAGGTTAGTCGGAAGAGAAAACTAATTGTGGAAGAAGTCGCGGGCAAAATGCTGTGCTAAATAATAGTAAATAGAGCTTGTATAAACGAGCACACTTAACTCACGAGGAATGAAAATCGATACGTAAGACGTAATGAAATACTGTATATCTATACGCGGTACGCCTGTGAGACCGTCGTTTCCTATTACCTTACCATATGGGGAGACAATATGACACTTCAAATTCCTTTAAGGTTTCTGCATGTTATTAAGACCACCTAAGTACCTACTAAGCTCAATTTTCTTGAAGACGAAATTATTTTTGAGGTACACAATTTGTTACAATAACAGACTGTTCTCGGGAATACTTATAGTGCTACTGAACTAAGTAGGTGTGAAATATAATGTCTATTACTTATTTATCGCTTGGGTAATAGTTTATATGCGACGACCTAACAAATATTTTGTACTAGATGATGCCCGCGACTTCATCCGCGTGGATTGGTTTTTATTTATTCCCGCGGGAACTCTTCAATTTTCCGGGATAAAAAGTAACCTATGTCCTTTCCCGAGATGTAACCTGTTTCTGTACCAAATTTCATCAAGATCGGTTGAGTAGTTGGGCCGTGAAAGCGTAGCAGACAGACAGAAACACTTTCGCATTTATAATATTAGTATGGAAACGTAGGTCACTAGGTCCTATATTTTATTTACGGGACTCGGGCATTGTAAGCATTTTTGAGGTTAGTAAGTATAGTTTATGCACGAGTTGAATGCAAAGCAAAGGTTTGGGGACACATTTACTCTGCATTCAACTCGCGCGCGAACTGTAGGTAGGTTAATAGGTACTTACTTTGTCATTCCAAGAATATGCTCGAAATTAAATTTCACCAATTAGGTGCTTATAGTTTATCCCTACTAACATTGAAGGATCAACGATTTGCAGAAGTATCTAAAGACAAAAACAAACAACAATTTATTACCGTCCTTATAAAAGAACGCCCAAAGTTACCTTCCAGACTCCAGTCCCAACCAAAGCAGTCTCTATTCGAATCACGATTGCAAGAGAAATTGCAGAGGCAGTAGAATTACAAAAAGTCAAGCCAGATCATCTTCAGGGTACAATGAAACAAGAACTATAATTCTCTAATAAAAACTAGTCTTGACAATCGAGTATCGAGTTCGAGTCGAGTAATACCTTGCAATAGTTGGGGAGCCGATCGCAGTATACATATAACCTAGTAATAGTTATATTACCAGATGGTAGAATTACTTAAATAAAATTAAGAAAATACCATTTCCATATCACGCAGTTAAAAAACAACTTTTCACTATTGTATAACAAATAACTATTATCCTATTGACGAATAAAACGATAATATTATTTGCGTTTTCACTCCTTTGTATGTAATTGTAATCCTTAGGTATAGATCATATATAGCTTTTTCTGACTGACATAAGCCAGTTGATAGATGAGGGTTCCGCATTCGGGGAACAGGCGGAAAATTATAATGCAAATTTTTCAAGAGACGGACAAATTGTGGCAGTTTCCGTGATGTAATGCCTGACAAACACACAGTCCCTTATACCGATACAACCAGCACCTATTGAGAACCTTAGAACCGTGTTAGCAGTATTGTCAAAAATTATATCCGAGCGAATGAGCGAACCCGCAATGAATTAGCTATTATCAAATGGTTTAGGATGAAGATTGTAGAACGATGAAATCATTACCTATTACAAACCTAACCACCCGCACCAGCTCCCCAGCTACACAGGCAGAACGCGTGATTTATATTCCAGACTAAATCTTTTTGTTCGGCCTCTTTGTCTTGCTCGTTAAATTATTTATGCCATTCATAGAGTCGTTATATGGCTCTTGAAAACAAAAAGGTAATTGATACATTCAACCACAGAACAAACGACAGATTCCTATTTATATGCATGTACAACACTTGCTAATGTACGTAGATAGGGGGCAATCCATGCTAAGCGTTCACAATTATAGAATCTACTAGCGAAAGCCCGGGACTTCGTCTGCGTGGTTTGAGGTTTTTTGGTTCCCGCGGGAACTCTTAAATTTTCCGGGATAAAAAGTAGCGTATGTGCTATTCCAGACTATAATCTATCTCTGTGCCAAATTTCAGCCAGATCCGTTCAGCCGTTGGCGCGTGATTGAGTAACAAACATCCATACATCCATACATCCATCCATACATCCATCCAAACTTTCACATTTATAATCTAAATATATATAAATCACGTGTCACGTTGTTTGTCCGCGATGGACTCCTAAACTACTTAACCGATTTTAAATTAAATTTGCACACCGTATGCAGTTTGATCCAACTTGAAAGATAGGATAGCTTACATCTTAATTTATAGACGCAACATTATTTTACGTCGGATTTGCAATGTAAGACGGAGAAAAAACGGTCGAACGAAAACGTTTCTTACGAAAAGCTCATTACACGCGGACGAAGTCGCGGGAATCAGCTAGTATTAAGTAAGATGATGATGTTGGAAATATAAAGGGAAATATTGCCGACTTGAATAGAATAGAGCGGAGGATCAGTTACAGATTCAATGCTGAATGAATAATTGATCTTCTGATTGAAACTTATCTTTTTGATAAACCGATCGCACGCACCAAACCAATCGCAAGCAAAATCAATTTTCAGCACTGAAAATATGAATCATGACATTAACATACAACCACAGATACAACTAAAAATGCCTTGCTCGCTAATGACAATATCATGATCATGATCTCTCCCTTTGAGTCGTATTCCTCATTGAAATCCACCAATGAAAAACTGGTAACAAATGCAGTAAGTACATAAACTAAATTAAGTATCTAGTTTTTATCAAAATCTCTCTATCTGTATCAAGCTCTTCCTTACTGACGGTCATTAATCATCTAAAACTTGGTATACTGCGGTTGGTCCCCAGATGTAATCAATGCATCCCTTCCAGATACTTCCAATTGTGAAAATCAACTTAACAACGTTTCAAATAGATTCTTGTTCGTTTAACGTTTCCTAAGGTGTATCGTCGTACTCTAGGTTTTATGTCGCACATCGTCCCAAATTGGTCTGAACGTGCAGTTCTAAATATAGTCAGCTCGAACAGTGGAGGGGAATTTGGTGGTTCAAGGACCTCGCGAACCGGCCTCTGTCTCAGCGATGTAGGCATTAATTTAGACCAGACAGGTTTAGGGATTACAATCGATCGCTAATATGTTACCACACTTGTTGAGTCATGGTGTAAGCCGTGGTGAAGATGTGTGGTATTTTTTTGCATTATGTGCTCTCAAAGGGCTCATTGAGTCATCTTTCGGACATTATTTTAATGATGGAGGTGAAGAAGATATAGCTACTAACATTTGAGTTATCTAGAAAATGAGGAGGCGCTTGCCCAGGATTCATAACACCTCATGATTTTACCAAGGCAATAACAACTTATAAACTCAAGCTATTTTATGTTTTTCATTAAAAAGACCGTAGGCGCCAGATAATTCCTTACAATCAGGTAATTAAACGTTTTAATTTCCAAGTGGATACTTATTTGCTTAGCTAATGTATTATGAGCTTGTTATCCTGCGGTTTATATTCGAAGCCATACTTCAATGTCATTGGATATTATGTAAGTGCGTCTCGTTGGCAGGCGCCCAAGTTTATTAATGTCATCAACGGCTTAAACCTTTTAATGCACTATGCAGCATCCTTTGTAGTTTGCAATAAGCCGTGACTAGGAGTATGACTCAGTTCTATTACGAACGATACTTACGATAGCTAAGTCAATTTCATGTAGGTACATTTCGTACAATCAGTAGAACCAATTCTGATACAAAACATTCCTCTAACTTGTATTTAACCTCCAGAAGCAAAAATCACATCACTGCACTTACACAAAATATTACAGCAAAAACTTGCTTAATGCTTATTCCATTTCCATTAGACCAATCGTATTTCCAAGTTTTTAAGTACCTAATTTATTTTTGGCAACACCTTTCACCCTAATACTTAGTACACTATGTAAGTAGTTGTACTATAAGTTTGTTTTACGTAGGTACAATAATCAAATATACGAACGTTATAATGAATTTGGCAGCGCTTTGTCACAAAGCTCTCTGGGAGGCATTTTTTCTAGGGCACTCAACTTTTTGCGCAAGAATATAGGAATCCTCATTAAAATAGCTTTTGTCGGCACTGCTCCTTGAATCTTTAGATTTTCTCTTCTTCTGCTGTTTCTTTTCTGTGTCCATAAATATACCAATAATACTTTTGTCAGTAAAATGTACGTAACCACGACTAGAAAATCCGCATGATTTTAAATTCCCTCTTTAAGTACTTGCTCAAGTTAAATAACAAAACACTTCACCGTAAAAACTTTCACATTACATTCGTAAGGCAAGATTTACAATCAAACATCAATGAAGCAAAACATCAATTATTAACAATGCATGTTGGCTGAACACTGATGTTGCGGTTGATTTATACTTTTTTTTATACATTGTACCTATTGACCAAAATGGCGTGCGTCTTTATACCTAAACATGGTAACTCCTGAAATGTGCACAATGAAAAGTAAAATTTATATTTGACATCAATAAAGGAACGATTTCCTGAACCTAAATTGGTCTTTTTTTTGAGTTCCTGTAAAACACCTCGGATCATCGGAGAAAAGAGACCTACCCTGTACGTAGCCTGAGTCGTAATAAGACGTCACCAATAGTTCTGTTCTGTTCTCGAAGAAGTTTGAAAGTTGAGAGAACAAGTGAAGTAGAAGATTTAGATTTAAGTCAACAGTCATAGGTGGAAACCATAGAAAGTGGAAACAGATCTTACCTAAATATTTTCCGTGAAAAAAATGAATTTCATTTCCTTTCCGATGACAAAATGTATGGAATTGTCTCAAAATGCTATGCGTCAGAGAAAACACAATATAATATGACTCTAGTCTCGACTCTAGATAGTGACCAAAATTACCCAAAATATCTTAGATACCTAGATAGTGCTGAATTTACAAAGGATTAGTTACACACCTATAATATGGAATACTACGAACTAGTGATTCAAGTGTTACTCATGGTAAACACTAACAACTAGAACGAATTACAACACTTTTTCACCAAGCCAATGACTTTCTTACCAAGTACTTCCTCGTAAGTAGGTACTCACTAAGCTAAGGATCGATTCATTGTGATTCAAGTAAAGCTCATAGCTCATCATACTGTAAAACACCTGGATACTTACACTGACGATAGTATAGCAGATAGCGGATCTCAATGCGCTTAGATCTCTTTATTTAATTGATAGGCTTACGCGTGGCCTCAATCAGACCTACCTACTAGAAAACTGAAGCATTTTAACTGGTCATTACTTATTTTTCCCAAATAGTCTTCAATTGGTTCTCTTCCTTCTCAGTAAAATAGACACGCTGGTTTTCTATTCTAAATATTAAACCTGATAAGTGCCCAAGTAACTACTTCAAGTACTTGCGTGAAGTAAGACTCAATTTTAGAAATTAGAGTTCAATGCTTTTCGGCGCTTTCCCACAGTATGCTATCCCCGAGATTTTAAGATGTCGTTTTGGCTTCTTACTCGTAACTTAAACCCTATATAATAAACTAAATAATATATTTCTTATGGTTTCTCGCAAGGTACTTTATATCGTACGTAACAACGTAACGTGCAAATTGCAATAGTTATACAATAGCCCTATTCCATAAAAGATGCATCAAACATTGTTACAATCTACATAATTGTTGTGATTGAGTGAATTCGTCATTCTTGGTGCAAAAATGGATTTTGTCCAATAGCGAAAGAGTTGATCGCGATCCTGACACAGTAGCAATCAAATTATCCGTAATAGGGCCCTAGGTTATGTAAGTGTCGCCAACATTATAGCTGTTACCTGGATATAACAATACAAATCAGCATCAGTGATTTTACTTAGGTTCGTTGCGTGTCGTCTGCATTCCGAATGTAGGAATATTGAATAATTAACATTATTTTGCTAAAAAAAATATGTGCGAATGACCTCAGACATGAGGCAATCGAATTCTTATTTCGTACGTGTTTCAAATAGTTACTGAATTAAATAGGAGTTAGAGTTAATAATTGTTATAACAGCGATGCAATGCAGTTTTGCGCCATAGATACATACGTAACTATATTATATTATGCGGCGGTTTCCTCATTATTTTCCCATATTTGCAGCATAATAGTAGGTATATTAACTAGGTATAACTAATATTTTGAGAACACATTAATATTATATTATATATACTTACCCAATAAGTACAGATAAACGTAACGTAAATCCTACTTTCCATTCAAAGTCTTGCTATTTAGAGTCGTCTCTCTACTGCTGGGGGTGTTCTCTTTTTTCGTAGGCAGTCTGGCATTAGGTACTCTGTGTCACGTTCTTTGTAAAGGTTCTGATTCTGCTATTTTTTGCATTTTTTTATTAAATTCCACAAAAACATTACTTTGCCTGTTTTTTTTAATAGGTGCCTAACTAGGTATTATAGGTAACTACACCTTGCCAACCCTAACTATTCCCATCTAGCTTAAATAAATCTTTGCGGACCAATTCGCGGACAAATTCAGAGGGTCAGTTTATTTTAGACAATAGGTAGGGGCGTTAGGGGCTTTTCGAATTATATTTCGGTAGACTAGGGGTAGCGAAAATGTATCCCAATACGAGTAGAGCAAGCAGAAGCTATTTTAATTTATAATATGAGTATAATAATTACTGATACAAATATTACATTGATGGTTGATACAGATTACAGATATATCACTGGAATCAGTATTGGAACGTCGGAAATTAAATTAATCTAGGGAAGGTTAACTTTCGCAAGAGTCTTTACTTACGAGTGTCTAAGGTAACTTTAATTAATAGATACCTACATGGAGGTGGGTACCTTTTCCCGAAGCCGAAGTGTAAGACCAGAGTAAAAAAGCTCTTAGCTCTTTGCTAGTTCTAAATACAATTAGGTACATATTTGCTTATTTATCTGAAAAAATTTACCTTTGGTTTTCCACAACTCTAATACCTAATTGGTAGGTGCATCGAGGTGCAGCTTCCGCTTCAGCTTGTAATAAATTAATTTGTATAACGCCACCGTAATAAATTAATAATATTATTATCTCACCTTATGTAAACAGTGGAGCTTACGCCGGGCCCTGACGCACACCGGTATTCCAAACAAGAAACACAGCACTGAAAAGCACCCACTCAAATAATAAACCGCACTTTGAAAAACAGCTGTTTTTTGGTTAGGATTTTGTGGGGATATTAGTAACGTCCTTGAAGGACGCGGCGCGCCATGTTGTTTTGGGCACGGGCGCGTGGCGACTGCGCGCGACCGCCCCTGCCGCGGCGCGTGCGTGCGTCACCCCCGGGCCCTTGTATCGCCCGCGCTCCCGAGCGCTTCCTTCCGTGTTCCTGTCTTCCTGGTACATAAGCTACAGAAACAGGCGGATTCCCAATTCTGTTATTGGGTCTACTTCTACTTCTTGGAGAGTTGGCTATGCAGGACTGCTGGAGACCGTTGCTGATCCCCATCATCTATAGTTCCTGGCCAATACCATTTGCAGCCAAGAATAGCAGTAGCTTCTTGGTCGCGATCCGTGATCTGTGGTCGCGATATTCTTAACCTCCTCCGCGTGTGCCAAACTACACTTGGGGGAGGCGTTTGTTCACTAGTGCACAGGGCAGTACTTACAGATGATGTGTAAAGGCGTTTCCGCAGCCTCATACATCTGTGATATTGAGCTTAATTAATTATAATTTATGATCTACGTGACTAAAAATGAGAGGATCCGCGAAGCCAGAATAACCAACACAGCTCGAAGAGTCTCTAAACTGAAGTAGAAACAGGCAATGGACGGGGCACATTATTATTTCGAGGAACCGATAGGCGTTGGGGTCCCAACCTTAGAGTTATTATATTTACTACCGTGGCCCAGCCCACAAGGTGCTTGATTAAATGGCAGCCGCTCGCCGGAAAGCGCATCGACGGGCGACCCTCCACCGTCGACGAAGCGAGTATTTGGGAGCCGCTTTAAAACGCTGGAAGCAACGCCACAAGACCGTGTCCCGTCATCCATGTTTTGTTCCTCCATTCACCATCCATTAATGTTTCCTATTAATTCAACAGTGGACGTTCAGTAATGACGACAATGTTATGTATATGACACCATTGCTTTGTAAGTTTGTTGGTCTAATGGTATGTATGCGCGATTGCAGCGACGAGGTCCTGAGTCCTGACGAAGTTCGGAGTACCTTGGAAGTGCAATTTCCGAAAATCCTGAAACATGTCTGAAAGCCCAAATAGGTACCTACCTATTAATTTTCAAGGATGTCACAGGTCGCTTGAAAAACGGACTTTCATCTAAACTTTCACCCCACTCAGCCCTATTTAAAGTCCTTGGAATTGGAATACCCAAAAATCGAGAAATGCGTAATAACTTTTTTTATGGGAACTTAAGCCTGTGTACTTTTAAGTCTGTATAGAGACAGGTTCAGACCATCCCCATTAATTGGTTATATCTTAGATACGAGTACTTTTTATCCCGGAAAATCAAAGTTCCAAACAAAAGAATACCAGTCTATTCCATCGGAAAATCCCGGAAAATGGGTTTTTGATTAAAACATAAATCTACGCGCTCAAAGCCGCGGCCCGCGGGCATCATTATAGTTACCTATATGTATATATAGTGAGTTGATTTGTCGTCTGTAAGACTGTGTTCACCTCCATTAATTAGGAGGTCCTGTTTTTTATTGTTTTTATCGTAAACTACAATGAAGCACTCTACCACTTATTACGTAACTACTTTAGGATCTCATGGAATAAGAAACTACATGTACCTGTCCATTACCGATTACGTTTGTTAATATATTTTCTGGAATGCATGATCAACAAGCAATGTATGTTGTATAAGTAACTATGGCGATATGAGTACAGCTTATGTTTTTTTAATCTACGCGTGGGATGCGATCATAAAGGAGCGATTCGGACACATTCGGGATTCTGGGAAGCCTACGTACACCTATTGTATTATTTTATCATTTTTATGGTAAATTGAATCCTTGGAGTACGCTTATATGCTATGTGTGATAATATTAATATGTTACTTAACTTAATCTACATAGTTATCTAAACGGATTTGGTCTTGTTTTTAACACGGAATAATAGGGCGAGGGTGGAAAGTTATGACTAGAACTTTTCGAGGTAATTACCGTTTTTGGATTATTACGTATACCTACCTACTGCAGTTGACCGCAGTGGTTTAACTTACATACTTTCGGCTCTGAAGGTCTCTGACTATGGGCATTGAAGACGTACTGACATGGGTCTGATAAGAAGGCTCAGGTTCACTCAGCGGGCGATGGAGAGGGCTATGCTCAGAGTGCCTCTAAACTATTTATGCGATCAAATTAAAAATGAGGAGATTCGTTTACGAGCTAGAGTAGGTAATCAACGTTAGTACCTTTAGTAAAACTCACTGTACAAAGGTACATAGCTTAATAGAAGTGTATTAAATACAAGCTCAACACAAGTGGCAGTACAATATTAAACTCCTTTTCTAATTTTTCTAAGGTCTGTGATCACAACGGAATCTCCAGGAAGCACAGTGACAGAATCCACCGTAACCACGAAGATGAGGTCGATAGAAACGGGTGATCTGAAGATGGCTGAGCCATAGAAATAGTATTTATATTCATACAACTGCCATGCCCCTTACAGGTTACCATCTTAAACTGCATCATCACTTACCATCAGGTGAGATCACAGTCAAGGGCTAACTTGTATAGTGGATAAAAAAAGGTAAAGTTATTATGTGACTATGAATATACATACTATTTCTATGGGCTGAGCAAAAGAACCAGTTCTCTGGCGAGTGGCTACTCTATTACCTACCAGTGGAACACGTGAATCAGTCATGTCAGGGCATGTCATCGAACCTCGAGGGCTGCTGCCAGCGAGATTACACGGCACTGGATTACGGCCTTTTGACATTTTCCACTTACCACATGATAACAAATCGCAACTAGCTTTAACAAAGCTCGAACCAAGAGAAGAACCGATAGGCGTTGGGGTCCCAAGTTACTTGAATGGTAACCTCGCACCGGAAAACGTTGGACGACCCCCAACTAGGTGAACGGACGGTCTCAAGCGAGTAGGTAACTACCTATGTGTAATCTATTTAAAACTAATAAAGTACTTACCTACCCAATTTGTGAAATTAGGCTTATTCTATCGCTTAGGTGACCCTGTAAGGATAGAATTAAATTTGGGTGAATTAAATAATAAAATAATAATAAAAATATTTTTTCTATTAGAGCTTCTTCTTCTTATTTTGTTATAGTGCCATGCTTGAGCCTAGAGCTTGAAAAGACGTACAAAAAAATCGTGTCAATGTCTTCTTCTTTTCTTGGTTTTTGGCTTTCAGTAGTGCCAAAACAGCACAGTGCACTTTGCCCACAGAACACTTATACTCCTAGGAACACTTATACTCCTAGCTTATACTCCTACTTTGCCAATGTCGAGTAACTTTAGGGAGGCAATGTCATTTACATTGTCAATATATTATGACATTGACATATCCTGTAGGTTACTTGCAAACTTGTCTCTGAGACTCTGCAGGGCGACCGCGTATCTTTTGCATCAATCATTGATACATCGCAATCACCTCTGATTGGTTAACACTCTTCCACTATTGGACGAAATCCATTGACGCAGCAAGAATATCATAAATTCAGCCAATCAGAGGTGATTGCGATGTATCAATGATTGATGCAAAAGATACGCGGTCGCCCTGCTGGTCTCTGATTGACATTGAAAACGTAAGCATGCTTCTCTGCCTGTGAGGCCTAATGTGTTCTGTGGGCCTAATATGCAAAAAGCCTGTGGACAAAAGTGCTTTACTCGCCCTATATACTTGAAACATAATTATTTTACTTTCAATTTAGAATAGCTAGGTATAATTATAGGAAAGTCATTTTCATAAATTTTGAAAAGCAGTTTTAAAAGTATTAGACAGACACGTGAAGAAAATGCCAGAAGACACGAAGAAAAATCAGTGAGTACCTACTCAAAGTTAAAACAGCTGTGAATCTTTGTAAATAATGATAAATATTTATATTTTGTTGATTTAAAATCTTCAGGCAAAAGGGTAAAAATGAGCCCAAGGATCAGAGAAAACGTCGAGGCAGGCAACAAGCTGCTCCCCTCGAAAAGAAAGTTGAGAAGGAACCAGAAACGACTAAAGGTAAGTTTACTAAATTTCTCAAAAAAAATATTTTAATACACAGTAGTTACTCCTATGTTCATACTAATACCAGCCGATGCCCGCGACTGCGTTCGCGAGGAATAAGTATATTTAATTCCCATGGAAATTCCTTGATTTTCTGGGATAAAAAATAGGCTAGGTATATATCGCTCTCCAGGTCCTCAAATATACCCATGCAAAATATCACATTGACCTGTTGCTCAGTTGCAGCGTGATTGAACGACAAACAAACACACTTTCTCATTTACAATATTAGTATGATTATAAACTACATAGCACACTATGCCCGCAATGACTTAATGTACAGACAAGGATGGACGGACTAGACACTTGAGGATTAATAATATTATGCAAATAATTGACTTGGGCATTAATAGTATATGGCGAAGGAATACATTGCAAGGAAACCTGTAACTATGCCTGAGAATTTTCTACATATAATTGGCCAGCATGATGGACTGTAGCCTGAATCCTACTTCAGTACTTCAAATACCTCAGTACATCTCTTTTTCAATTTTTTTTTTTTTAAATAGTTACAGTCCCAGAAAAGCCAGCCTACGAACCTCCCCCACCAGAGTTCTACAAGAGCTTGAAGAGAGAAACCGATGAGATTCTCAAAATTACTGAAGAAGCCAACAGTAAATACAAGAAGAAGGAAATACAAAGCAACTGGGCAAAGTATGACATGCCGATTGAGAGCTATGAGGAAATTGATGAACAGGATAACTTGGGAGCTGATTATGAGGTAATCATTATTTGTCCTTATTTTTCTACAGTTACTTTACTTGTACTTACTGTGAACCAATTGAAAATCCAGCTTAGGGTAGGTGGCAAATCAAAAAATTCTGTTCTAGGGCTGAGGGCTTAAATTAAGTCTATTAATTAAGTAAGACTTAAGGTTTAAGTCCGTTATTTTCAGTCAACTTATTCATATTGGGTATAGGTATTATTTTATGATGAAAAAGAGTGGTACATGCCATTAGCTGGGTAAAATGATCTTGAGACCATTTCTTAGACTTTCTTCTTCTTTGAAAGCCTTTTTTCTTCCATTATTGAACATAGGCACCCCACCCTTCCCGATGTTGGGCAAGCCTCCTCCAAGTTTTTCTAGACTACTTTCAGCCAAATATTACATTACCCAAATATTCCATCTACTATTTTAAGTAATGACAGAAATCATCATTTACAGGCTCTCAGTCAAGCCCCTCTGACAGTAGGGGCACATTTTCAGTTTAAACATGAGAAGTCTTGGGACATCACCACTGGACCCTCGCCATATGACAAATATTTTGATATTAACATGGATAACTTATCAATTGCTTTCTCTACCATACCATTTTACAAACGAAATAGCATTGAGATGTCATTCTTTAATGAGAGTGATATCCAAACTATGAACCATAGAGCGGCTAAGTACAAATATAAATATTATAACAATGATAAAAAGTTTACCACACCTGAAATAGAAGCTCAGGACAAAATTTTGAATAGTTTTAAATCAGATAATGTTAAATTAATAGAAAACAGTGAAAGTAATGAATCTATAGAAGCGAATGAAGATAAAAATAACAAAATATTAAATCAATTTAAAGATATTAAATTAGAGGATTGTGAAGAACCTGAGCAAACTTTAAGTGAAGAATTAATAAATGAAGATAAAATATTAGATCAGAGTATAGAAAAACTAAGTAAAAATATTGACACACTAGAACCTAAAAAATTAACCACTGACAAATTGTTAACAGAAATTTCAATATCAGAACCTAAAGATTGTTCTTACGTTACCAAAGATCCAAATAAGACATTAAAGAAATCAGAAAATTTTCAAGTGTCTAATACTGCTATTGAAACTAAAATTATTGATAAAAATACATTAATAGGCAATGATTTCAATGATTTTGTACAAAATGAAGTTGTGAAAAGTAAAGAAGAAAAAAAGATGGAAAAGAAACATGAAATGTTGAAACCAGTTGATATTGTGCCAAATGAAAAGGAACCTTCCAAAGGTATGTTGAAAAGTAATTTGGCAAGTAGTGTATAACTTAAAAAAATATAATATTTGGCCCTGAGAAATTTATAGAAATCAATTTCTGTTTGTTCTTTACCTACAGTTCGCGCGCGAATTGATTGCAGAGTAAATGTATGTGTCACCATACATTTACTCAGCATTCAACTCACGCGCGAACTATATGTGTACGCGCGTAGTTCATCAAATTAAGTTGAAACTTTGTACAGTTGTTGTACCTTAAGTGAAAATTCCTGACACAGTATCGTCAACGTGTACGCTCCCTCAAACTTATCTGGCCCGGTGGCCAAGATTTGAACTAATTTTTATGTCTGTTTATTTTTGGTTTTTATTTTATTTTTCATAGATAAACTAGCAACGCTGTCACCGGGTCAGACAAGTTTGTCGAACTATAATGGATACGACACCATAGGTACCGATATATCCAGAGGCGTCTTTACCTATGGTGCAGGGTGTACGTTGCACACGGGCGCAGCGGTCCTAGGGGGCGCCGAGCGTGCCGCTTGCTACGGAGCCTTACTCGGCGCGCGCGTTGGCCGGCCGTGGCACTTTCATGACCAACGTAATAAGAGCTGCGCATTGCATACATTTTGTGTAGCATCTGGAGCTCTTCTTATATTTGCCGAAATCTAAATACAGTCAACAGCACATCATGATACCCAAAACCGACAAACTTCTTCAAATTTAATCTCCAAACAATACAGTTTATTATCCATTGGGGAAATTTTACAGTTTGTGGTAACTTGATGTGCTGTTACTTGTACCCATTCCATTTTGACCCCGCGCTTCCTAGGGGGCGCTAGGGTAATGTTTGCACACGGGCGCTACATGGACTAGAGACGCCTCTGGATATATCGATCGGTTCCGACACGAGGAACATAACATACATTATTTATCAGCGACGGTATTATATCAGTGCCGTGTTGGTCTGTGAAAAAACATCATAGGTATTATCAGGCCTGTGTCACTCCGCGTGTAGGTATTAAAAACATACCTACAGGCGGCGGCCCTTGCGCAAGGGCCAATCTAGTAGGCTGCCGCAAGCGAAAAAGACACGCGCGCGCGCTTGTTGTTCGACCACGTTCAACTTTCTCGATAATTGCAAGATGGACACAAACCGAAAAAAAGCAAAAAGATACTGTACAGTATTTAATTGTTTAAATACGGATCGTGATCGAAATTTAACTTTTTTTGGATGCCTAAAGACGCTGACAGGTAAAATCTACTTTGATTGGATTACATTATGTTCCTATTTGAACCCTTTCTCCCCTTGTTGAACAAAGTACTATAGTACCTAGGAGTAAACGCTCGTGCTGTGCGCTAGATGGCGTAAGTAGTTTCTCGAAGTAAGCAACCCTAGTCCGCGGCTCTTTCAATACGTATAACCACGTATAACTTATTATGAACCGTAGTCCAGTGAATTAAGGCCCATATTCCCTCAAAAAAAATTGTGTGCATCAAAATGACTGCCCAAAGTGATGGATCGGCTTAAAATTTCGCCAGCATTTAGTACCTATTTAGTACTATTTTGTACCTTTGTTTAAATATTTAGTACCTAATTATTTACGAAGAAATATAATTTTTTAAGTGGGCAGTCATTCTGACGTCAAGATGGCTGCCCACATTTTAATTTCCGCATAAAGGTTCCGTATTGTCAGCAAGACCGTCATTGCTAACCTCAGATCCGACCACTGCGGGCAAATGATATCTGTTCCTAGCTCTAAACAAAATACAACTAAAGTAATAAAGTATAGGCCAGTTACCACTAAAAAAGTACAACTATTTAAACAAAATATCTTAAATACTTTACCTACCCTTGACCTTACACAGGGTGGTCCGGATGAACACTACAATACCTTCTTTGATCTGTTAAATTCTCAGTATAGTTCCATTTTTAAAATAGTAGAAAAAAAATTGTTTAAAAATCTCAAATTTAGCGACTGGGCTACTGTTGGCATTTATAAAAGCAGGAATAAGTTGTTTGATCTGTATGCTGAAAAACAGTATAATTACACTCCTACATTTGTTCAATATGTAAGAAATTATTCAAAATTATTTAGAAATGTATGCATGCAAGCAAAATCACTTTATATAAAACAAAAAATTATTAATTCAGATAATAAAATAAAAGCAGTTTGGGAAATAATCACAGATGAAATTGGGAAACATAAAGTGGAAAAGCCTAAATTGGAGCTTAAAGTTAATGACCGTATTATTAACTGCGATACTGAAATTGCAAATACATTTGAAAATTTTTTCAAAAATATTCCTGTTACCACTACTAGCTCCCTTCCTCGCCAATAGAAGCCCTTAAGCTTCTCAAGGGTAATGTCACCGAGTGCAGTGTGTTGTTTAAGTTTAAACATGTGACCCCATATGATATTATTAAAATATTTAAATCTTTGCAGTGCAAAAAAACCGGGGATCTATGGGGAATATCAGTAAAAATAATCAGCAATGTTATTGATATAATTGCACCATATCTTGCTTTAATATTTAATGAGTCTGTAGATTCAGGATCCTTTCCAGATCTTATGAAATACAGTAAATTGATTCCACTTTTTAAATCTGGTAGTAGAAGTGACCCTAATAATTATAGACCAATTTCTATATTACCAGCACTCAGCAAGATATTTGAGAAAATTATGCTCAACCAACTGCTTCTGCACTTTAACTCAAATAAACTACTACACTCAGAGCAGTATGGTTTTACTAAAGGCCGATCAACAACCGATGCGGGAGCTATGCTGTTAAAGCATATATTCGATGCGTGGGAGAAATCACAGAATGCTATTGGTATTTTCTGTGATTTGTCTAAGGCATTCGATTGCGTTGAGCATGAGACGCTTTTAGTTAAGTTGAACCATTATGGAATCAAAGACACTGCACTTGGCCTCATTGCATCTTATCTCAGTGACCGCATTCAAACGGTATGTGTCAACGATGTGAAGTCGTCCGGATCAGCCTCACTTATGGGTGTTCCTCAAGGCTCTATTCTGGGTCCCTTCATGTTCTTGGTCTATATAAATGATTTACCATACTACGTCCAAAATACTTGCGATATTGTGCTATTTGCTGACGACACGTCCTTGATTTTTAAAGTCAATAGAAACAAGGACAATTATGAAGACGTAAATAATGCAATTTCTCAAGTCACTAACTGGTTTACTGTAAACAATTTACTTTTAAACGCAAAGAAAACTAAGTGCATTGAATTCGCATTGCCGAATACCAAGTCCGCAGGAAACATAAATTTAACTGTAAATAATGATATTTTAAAAATAGAAGAGACCACTGTGTTCCTGGGGGTGACCTTAGATTCAAAGCTTCAATGGGGCACTCATATATCAACTCTGGCTGGCAAACTCAGCTCTGCTGCTTACGCTGTCAGAAAGATTCGACAGTTTACTGACGTTGAAACTGCAAAAATTGTATATTTTGCTTACTTTCATAGTATTATGTCTTACGGAATTTTACTATGGGGTAAAGCAGCAGATATTCAAAAAATTTTTGTATTACAAAAAAGGGCAATACGTGCAATTTATAATTTAAAACCGCGCGAATCCCTTAGAGAGAAATTTAAGGAAATAGGTATTCTCACAGTAGCCTCGCAATATATTTATAGTAATTTAATCTTCGTAAAACAGCACATTCATAATTACAAAAAAATATGCGATCTGCATGATAGGCAAACTAGAGGCCGCCATAAGCTCGTGACTCCATCGCTCCGCCTCAAGAAGGTCCGAAGGTCGTTTGTGGGAATGAGCATTCTATTTTATAACAAAATTCCACAACCTATCTTAAACTTGCCTTTACACAAGTTTAAGAAGTCCATTAAAATTACGCTCCTGAAAAAGGCTTATTATACTGTTGAAGATTATGTAAATGATAGAGGAGCATGGATTTGATCGCTCCAGCAATGCTGGGGACAGCGGTTACTTATTATAAATTAGTGTTTGAATATTAGTATTCAATTCGATGCTTTGATACGGGTAGACTGGGTATGTCACGCTCTCTTTAAACATTTCTGTGGTGGTGTCGTGTGGTGCGGGTTGTTACGTTCCCTCAAATATGGTCGAGCGAAGCAATGGCTGGATCATGCGTCATGCTCGTGAACGGGTGCCACCGGCGGGAATGGGGCTACTTTCTGTCTGCACGTCTTTGACATGAATTGAATAAACAAATTGAAGAAATCCATTAAAAGTAATAATAATAATAATAATAATAAGCCTTTTTATTTCTAATCTCATGATATTTACAATTGTATATAACTACTTTTTAGATGAAATAAGTGTTAGTTGTGTTAGTGTTTGTCTTATTCTAGTTAGTATTGTTATTTGTTGCAGTATTTGTTGGTTTAAAAGTATGCTCCTGAAAAAAGCTTATTATACTGTTGAAGATTATGTAAATGATAGAGGAGCATGGATTTGATCGCTCCAGCAATGCTGGGGACAGCGGTTACTTATGTACACATTGATATAATAATTGTAAATGAATTATTTAAAAAAAGCAACCACCGAGTTTCTTGCTGGTTCTTCTCGGTAGGAATGGCATTCCGAACCAGTGGTAGATTCACTTGACGATTCATAAGTACTTGTAAAAGTTTATTTGAATAAAGAATAATTTGATTTGATTTGATTTGATATTTTGCATTTGTCTCTGCACCATAATTTAGTACCTAATTAGTACCTACACATATATTTTTTCTAGATTTTTTAGGCGAAATATAAAGATTTTATAACAATCTGAATATTCAAGAAGTCCAGTCCCGAACACTCGCTCACAGACTAATCAACGCCCAGCCCAAACCCTTGGACCTAGAGAGCTGAAATTTTGCACAGAGGTTCCCTTTGTGATGTAGACAAAGAATAATCAAGGGTTATTCCCACGGGATCGGGAATATAGAGGATTTATCTGTTTGATTTAAAGGTTACAATTTCCAGAACTATTATCATGAGAATCTTCAAATTTGGCATGCAAGTCGGTAATTCTTTTTTTTTTTTTTTCTTACGGTAATTTTAATCGTTAATTTTACTTTTTTCAGGATTTTTTGAAGTTTCCACGGGATAAGGAATATAGAGAATTTCTTTTTGCTGAGAAAACGACTTATTTCCGTTTGTTTGCATGAATATAAAACCTGTAGAGCGATATATAAGGCTACTTCTTATCCCGGAAAATCGGAGTTCCCGCGGAAAACCCAAATACGCGGGCGGAGTCACGGGCATCATCTGATATACCATACGACGTTTTTACAATACATTTCTGAGTAAAATTCGTAAAGAAAACTGGAAATGTAACGTGAGTTTCCATTGATGTAAGAAACATGTTGAAAACTCTGTTTCTCTCTCGCTCTTCAATAACTACCTACAATATAAGTTTTCACCTCTCATTGCGTCATGCTCTAAATAAAAAAGTAATTTAAAAAAAAACAAAAAACCCGACTGCGCTTGGATACCAAAAAGTATAAAACAAGATGTGAATTTCATTATTATCAATTTACATAGTATAATACTTTTAATGAAAAAAATAGTTATAGAAATTATAACCTTTAAATCAAACAGATAAATCCTCTATATTCCCGATCCCGTGGGAATAACCCTTGATTAATATTCTTTGTCTACATCACAAAGGGAACCTCTGTGCAAAATTTCAGCTCTCTAGGTCCAAGGGATTGGGCTGGGCGTTGATTAGTATGTGAGCGAGTGTTCGGGACTCGACTTCTTGAATGTTCAGATTGTTATAAAATCTTTATATTTCGCCTAAAAAATCTAGAAAAAATATATGTGTAGGTACTAATTAGGTACTAAATTATTGTGCAGAGACAAATGCAAAATACGGAACCTTTATGCGGAAATTAAAATGTGGGCAGCCATCTTGACGTCAGAATGACTGCCCACTTAAAAAATTATATTTCTTCGTAAATAATTAGGTACTAAATATTTAAACAAAGGTACAAAATAGTACTAAATAGGTACTAAATGCTAGCGAAATTTTAAGCCGATCCATCACTTTGGGCAGTCATTCTGATGCACACAAAAAAATTTGGTAGGTATGTAAATGGTGCTCGACTGGAACGCGAGCTTAATTAAATTATATTGTTTATCAGATTGAGTACATATTTCTTTGAAAACCATTGCGAAGTAAAGCTTCTGTACCTAGTACTAGTTATTATTCTGTGGTATTATCATACATTTCAGTGCCCCGATATCGGCCAATGAAACGAAACGTAAGTTACACTTTCAAATTTTACTTGTAAAATTTGAAAGTGTAACAGCGACTTAAGGCCTTAGCTTTTTAGAGTCTGCTGTTGTCATAAATCATTACTAGCGAAAGCCCGTGACTTCGTCTACGTGGTTTGAAGATTTTTGGTTCCCGCCTTAATTTTCCAGGATATAAAGCCTATGTGCTATTCCAGACTATAATCTATCTCTGTGCCAAATTTCAGCCAGATCCGTTCAGCCGTTGGGGCGTGATTGAGTAACAAACATCCATACATCCATCCAAACTTTCGCATTTATAATATTAGTAAGATTATTAAGTGCCGCGCCTTACGTGAATATTTTTATTTCAGCGCCTAGTCCCACAAAGAATCCTATAATCGAATCTCCTGAAGATCTAGAAAAATGGCTCGACGATTTCTTGGACGGTTGAAGCAGATGTAGTTACTCCTCTGATATTGTTTATGTGTACATGCAATAAGTTGATATCATCTCTGTAACTAGGTCAATATACAGGTATAAATTAAACAATATTTAAATCAGTGTATATTTTATTACGTAATTAAATAATTATTAGGTGCATTTAGGTATATTTTCTTATAAAATTGAGAAAGTAAGACAAGTTCCTATCACAAAAAAAATGAACGAGCTCATGAATGACATATACATACTTACTGAATCGAATAAGTATGCACTTAGAATAAGAGCTGATTAGATTGCTGGCAGGTGTAAAGACATTTATATCAGGCCGCTTTCAAAAATTCCATCCACTTCGGCTTCCTATTTGGGGGTTAGCTCTCAGTTAAATACTTAATCAGTTAAACTGTTACATAGGGATAATGTGAGAAATATGCATCCCCGAGAGTTTTCGAAGATGTTGTGTGAAGTCTGTCAATACGCATTTTACCGATGTAGTGGCCTATGGCCTTAAACCAGTCGAGACGAGAAAAAAACTACAGACTTTACTCACCACAAAGGAATTGATGATGACGCATTGAGACAACCCGCAAGATGTAAATTCGCCAAATACGTGATACAGCTGATTCAGTCCCAAGAAATGAAGCTCAATAAACATAATCTCTCTCATAATACAAGGAGATAGATCGCGCCATGTCTCCCTGTATTTGAGTAGCTGACTGGATCAAAAAATTATCTGAAAATATAAGTAATTCACCAACTTTTCATATTACTTTACATATTTTTCATAATTTTTATTTGAAAATTATACTCACCTACGCCTCGCCACTTATGAATTCGTTTCACATTGGATTTTCTCCTAATTCATCCAGACATGGCATAGCTGTGCACAAATCTTTCGATTTGGAGCACTAGGTATATCGAACCATCTTTCTTAGGGACGGACCCAAGTGGCGTCGCGCAAGGGAGGCTCCGATTGCGTTCATATGAGATCTCGGAGCTTCCCAGTAGGTATGTAATACATAATTTTGGCGCTTAGGATGGCCACCGAGGGGGTTATAGTGGGTAAAAATCTCACATAACCTGACTTTCACCCCAAGAAGCCAAGTATCTTATGAAGATTCCTCCCGTAAACAAAAAAAGATATATCGAACTACACATTAATTGCCTACCATTGTTATATTATGTACACACCCGTTACCGATATTTTTATAATCAAGAATGTAGATTTTTTACGCTTGTAGGTCATTAGGGATGAAAAATTTTCAAAAGCTGTTGGGTCTGTTTGACTTTCATCCAATGAATATGAAAATATGTAACATGGTTCGTCGTTACTCTCGAAATTCAATTATATGCTTTTGAATCGTCAAGTGAACCACTGCACTGGTTCAAATTACCATTAGCTACTACCGAGAAAAATAAGAAACTCGGTGGTTGCTCTTTTTCAATAACCCTGTGCGTCCCGCAGTAGGGTAAAACTGTAAACTTGTGAATCTCTCAGATTTGTTGATCAGAGTTCGTTACGACGACAGTCTGTCGCTTGCACCCTTGTGGACTCATTCCACATCCCTTCAACATTATTTTCATTGGTTAGTTTCATCATGACGTAACTAGTTATTTAGTTTCTTAGAATCCCAAACCGATAATCTAATAAAAAAGCCATCTTTTTAAGTGTTTTTCAACTCTGAGTAGCAAGGGTGAAATAAAAGCCAGTATTAGTAGTTTCCATGTATTTATTTATCTAAAGCACAAGTAAACATTGAGAATACAAATATCTATCACTTTGGAGCGCACGCCACAAAAGTTGAAAACTTGCAGAACTTAGAACGAGATGGATGGCATGATACCTGCAAGATCATTTGACCCGTGCAGTCTTGGACATCACAGGTTTTATTTAAAATCGATTACTGCGTAGGTCTAACTTTTGTGACGTAAGCTAAGACAGTCAAGATTCCAGTTTGAGGATTGATGATATATTCTTCCAGAATGCTCTTCTTTGTGCAAACGTTGTCGTTCAGCGTTGCAGAACAGGTTGTTTAGAAGATGACTTTCTAGCTGGACGATAGATCACTATGCTGGTCTTTCTGGTTCACTTGTGCTGGGCCGTAGAGTGAAGTCTGTTCAGTCCTGTATGCGCCAGGCCGTGAAGTAAGGTCCATTTTGAATCAGCAGTTGCTGTGTAGTAGAAAGGTTGGTTTTTGTCCTGGCCGTGAAGTACCGGGTCCGTTTCTGAATCTGCACCACTGGCAGGATCGAAGACGAGTTGATTTTTTGTCCTGGCCTTGAAGTAGGGTCCATTTCTGATCCTGCATAACAAGGGCTGTTGGATTTTTGATTGGAAGTCAAAAATGCAACAAATTCTTTACAATGATGATACTTTTTTCACAAAATTATCAATATGTTTAGTATATCCATAAGCACTCCTACAAGTCGCACCAAACTTTTTGAGCCACTCAGTGGTTGGAACATTTGACATGGTACCTACTACCTAAATGCGTGTACAAATATTCCATCCTACTGATGTGGTATATTTCGCAACTTCTTCAGCTTTCACTGCTGATCTTTGTTTCGTGCGATAGGTAACAATGGCCAGGCAGGCAGAGTGGAGCCGAGCTTTTATGTACTTCGAAATACCGCTGAATTGGTATTACTGAAATCAATTGGCATTACAAAACACGGAGGACGCGCCCCACTGCCAAAGTAAATAAAGCTTAGTTTCTAATCAAGAAATGCGCTCTACTTGTGTGCCTTGCGCACAAACAATACAAAAGATACAAATTACAAATCTAAGTTTAGTACATTTCATTTCGCTTAGCCTGCTCTTTCGGACTGTGTACAGTACAGCACAGCAATAATTATTAGTTTTGGAGGAACACTTCCACTAGTTTTGAAGCCTCAGCAAAAAAATGATTTTTGGAATGTTACATCTTGTACTTTATGAATATTACAAGAATGAACCAACCTCCAATTCAAATATAAGTATTTAGTTAATCTAACATCTTGTATGAATGTACATGAAGTTTTGTCTTGAGAATTTTTCCAAAACAAAACTACATTTTCTTAACTAACAAAGTTTTAAAATAAGCTAACAGAAATCTTATTTGATACTAAACTAAAATATAAGTTATAATCCAAAATATACCCTATTTGAAAATCAATACTTTTAACAACATCTTTGCAGAGTTATGCATTAAAATTATTTACAAAACTTTAAAAAATCTCTTCTTACATGAAAAAAAATTCTAATTAGGTAATCTTATTTTGAAACTAAAATGCAATTTAACTTTAAGTTCCTATGACAAAATAACTGGAATAGGTTCAAATTTTATAATGTAACAGACCAAAGTCCTTTAATATTACAATTTACGGCTTGATTACCGCTTACTACAATTACAATAATGTACCGAAAAATTAAAAAAATCAAGTGTCTGTTAAAAATATTGATACATTATTGTTACATTATTATAATATTTAATATCTATAGTTATTATAGTCATTCCCGTGGTATTGACCGCCGCCACTACGGCCATCGTAGTCGTAGTTGTGAGGATTCCGGTACTGGTTGGAAGCCGAAGAGTCAGTCTGCTTGAGGGTCTTCGCTCGAGCTGCAAGCTGCGACACCAGTTGCGCTGGAGTCATATGAGCTATGGAGATAGGAGCACCATCTGCAATACTGCCACTAGGGTTAAACACTGCCTTAGAACTAAACAGATCTTGCTCGACCACCTGAGTGTGAACTGTGGAAAAAATTTGTTCACGATCAATAGATGTCCCTATATCGTTCAATTTTGTAGACTCACGAATTTCACACACATCACAGAACGGCTTCGTTGTCTGAGTTTCAGCATCCTTTGTGTTTTTTTGTGGTCTCTTCTTTGTCTTCCCAACCACATTCTCAAGTTGTAACGCACGTGTGATGAGCTCAACAATTTCCTTGTTCCGTTTCCTGACAGTTGCAGCATCCGACTTAGTAAAGTTAAACTCCATTGTTGTTTGACGTTTCAGCGGAGAACAGAACTTTGGAGGCGCATCCTTCTTTTCAGGTCCAGCAGTGATCATGTTGTTAATGACTATACACCGGGCTGGCACTGTTAGACTACCTAATCTTGATAACGCACTGTTGATGCGATGCAAAACTGAAAAAAATAATTAAACATTGATTTCAAATTGTGCCAGAACTATAGTCTCCATGCACAGAACTGTTAAAATTAAATATGAGGTTCTACTTCCAACTCTACAAAAAGAATTTTTTTCTACTTTCCACTCTATAAAAAATTTAAAAAAAAAACTTCAAAAAAGTGTCACTGAAGAAGTCACATTCTTCTCTAAAAACTAGAAAACTAGTGTGAAATAAAATATACACACAAGTATAAACCCCTAAATCAAACACTATTAGATAGTCATTATATTATTATTGTTGAATTTCTGAACAACCCTAGGACTTGAAATCACATACACATTTACTGTAACAAAGCAGAAGTTGTGTATAAAATTACCAAATATTTTTGCTATACAAAAAAATGAAAAACATCTACCTTCCACCCTCGCTGGAGTATCCATAACATGGCTAACACCTGTAAATAATAAGACAAAAATTTCAAGTCAGATAATATTTTTATCATAAACATATATTATTATGTCTAGTCTAATTTATAAATAAAAGCAAAATTCATTCTTCACCTTTGTTCGGTGCCAGTTTCAGATAATCTTCATGTGACAATATTCCATCTGCTACTAACTGTAATTTAGAAAGAAGATTAAAACAAAATTTTATCATGAATTAATTATTACGAGTCCCACATAATAGCAATAAAAAATTGATGTAATTACTTTTGCCAAGGCATCGGCTGGTGATGTGTTTACATGTTCTGGCATCCGAGGAGTTAACGCTTGGCTGGGTATCATTGGTTGAGGGGCTGGCACCATGGTAGGGGGTGGTATACCAGAAGTCATATCTGGAGCTGGTATGAGTGGGGGAAGAATCGGTGCAGGAACTGGCTGGGGAGCTGGCATCACCATGGGTGCAGCAAGTGGTGCTGGGTACTCATACGGAGGTGCATAACCACCATATGGCACACCTTGTGGATAAGGATAACCTGGAGGCACCCCTCCCGGATATTCCACAATCATTGGTTCAGTGTATGGAGGTATAGGGGGGCCCTGATATGGGATTTCTGGTTTGACTGTGACAAATTCAGGCGGATAGTAATCTTTAGGATAAAGGAAATCATCTTCATCGGGCTTGCGATTTCGGGACCGTGACCTCGAAAGACGACGGCTTTCGCGATCTCTGAAATTCGGTGAACGTGAACGTGATCGTGACCGCCGGTATGTGTGCTTGATCGGCGACCTGGACTTGAGGCGCCGGCGAAATTCAGGACTCGATCTATGTGGACTGTTGCGCTGGTTTCTGCGGAAGTTCCTGTTTGGACTGAAGCGCCGCGGACTGGCGCGGCGAGGACTGAAGCGACGCAGAGTCCGCTGCTGCGAGCTGCGTCGTGGACTTCTACGCGGACTGTGTGCCACGGCTTGCGGACGTCTTGGACTCCAATGCCGTCGTGGGGGGGGCTCCCTTGCAACCTCCCTTCGCTTCATAGGTGATTCTCGACGAGTTTTCGTCGCACGTTGTTTG
This sequence comes from Erebia aethiops, assembly GCA_923060345.2. Lineage (NCBI taxonomy): Eukaryota > Metazoa > Arthropoda > Insecta > Lepidoptera > Nymphalidae > Erebia > Erebia aethiops. Next base: position 20,237,575 of record OV281080.1, on the reverse strand, counting down.
GGTACCACCACGACTTCAGCTTTAGAAGATTGTTTTTTAGATTCAGCTTTTTTTGCTTCGAAGAAATCGTCCAATTCCGTTCCAGGTGGACGTATCTCATCGCTCGATTCTAAATGCTTGGCCAAGTACTCTTTAACTTTCTCTTCTTTGTCCTTCTTAATGGCTTGGTTAGTTTTGCTGGGGTCCCGGCGGCTGCCGGGCTTGATGTAGCTGTCCATACGGCTGATGCTGCCTGACCGACGTTGTTCAGTTGTACTCGTACTGTGAGACTGCGCATCAACTCGCCTCCAATGAAACCTATCCTTCAAGATATTCTCATCTTGTTTGTCTCGCGCTATGAGATCACGCAGATCATCAACTTTGTTCAGATCCTCCGCGTTGATTCGTGGACGTGTAGTACGCAACTTCTTATCGGTGTCATCCCAACTGTCGACAACACTGAGACCTTCAATGAACTCCTCTTTAGAAAAATCATCAAAAAAATCACTAGGAATATCCTCCCCATCGGACGAACCCTTTTGGTTCTCCATTTGGTTAGGACTATCAAAGTTAAAAACAGTGCATTTTATTTAGTATTTAGCAACAAACCTTAGTTATTGTTCGATAAAGAATCATCGAAATAATAACAAAATTAAATGTTACATTATTATTTATTGAGCAGTAAGCTCATTCGGCGTCATCATAACCCCAAACCTCGTACTGTCCGTACAGGCGACTACAGCAGAATCAATTTTTAAGTTATTTGAGGTCACACAAATTAAAATACCATTTAACACAGGTTTAGAGGATTACTTCAACCAATTTATCAATTATTTTAAGTTTTCTGTTTTGTTAAATTTATGATATTCAATTTGGCCCAAACTAGGCTTGTCGAAAAAATATCGATATTTTTTGGCGATATCCATTATTTCGATGAATCCAGAGGATGAATCGATTCGAGATTTAAGAATCGAAAATGTATCAAATTCTATATATTTTCAATAGCAACACCATTGTCGACTAAAAACCGCTGGAATTCAGAGCCGTCAAAACCAGTTTTTTTGATTGTCTATTTACAACATTCAAGTACCTGAGAAACCTATGTATGAAAAATATAAATAGAAAAGACTAGCAGCCCAATTCATCAAGACGTGTTATATGCTCCAAGCATTTTACAACTGATTTAATAGAACGTAGTGTGTTCCGTTCTACTCTATCTCCTGGTGCCATATCGACCAGTTTCAAATAAGATAGTGTGTCGTAGAATAAAGATTGGTTTGTTGTTTTTTTTTTTACTTTAATATGTTTTATGCAGCAACGAGGTGCGGCCCTGAGTTTTGTCTATGTGTGCGTAATCTTTCCGTGTGTTTGAAATTGCCACGCTATTTTGTTCATTATATTGAATCTGCTCCCCTTTATATATCTGTGAGTACACATAAGGAGGGTAGAGGTAAGGAGTAACATCTCTTCATATAAAAAGTGTCCGTCGAAATGCATTAAATTGGGGGCGCCACATTAGCATCACGGTAAATTTAAAAGGAAGCGCCAAATATTATTAGAGTAGGTTTGAAAAATAAACAAGGAAAGAAAACATTCATCATTATTTTTTACATCGTAAGTTGTTGAAATTTTTAATAAACAACTACTTTAGTCGATAATTTTATTAAATTTTTTAACTCGGATAACCTCACTTCATCTACAATTGCTATATTCATACCATACCAGCCAGCGCCATGGTGGAAGGTTTGTGAACTATTATTTATAGCAATCACTGGACACTTTTTCAACTTTTCTCCCTTATCCCCCGTGAGATGTTACTCTTTACCTCTACCCTCCATAAGTACACCTTCTGAACGTCACGTTTTATACAAAGTATAAGACCATTACCAGGTTGTATGGTCTATGATCTTTGCCTGTCCCGAAGCGGATGAATCGAACTATTACTATTGTTTATGACTAACATAGAATAATTATTAAACCTCTAGAATCAATGCTAGCGTGTAACCGAAAGGGATAGGTAATAATGAGTAAAACGAACAAACAAAAAGTAAAAACAAACAATAATAGCTATTCAAATAATAGTAATAATAATATTCAAATAATAATAATATTTTTTATAATATATATTTAGCCGTTCAGAAGAGGAAAATATAAAAAAATAAGATCAAGACAATTAAATCTAATTTACTTCAATATTAACATTAAATAATCAATCAAAGTAAACATCACAAACAATTGTTAATAATTTGAAACAAACAAAGAAAAATAACAAAGAATAGTATCAAACAAACTTACTGCGAATAATGCCGGTACCACAACCTTTGCGTTCGACGGATGAGCAACGAATTACCCGAGCTTGGCTGGATGCTCGCTTTTATAGGTTTTGGTCGGGTACCTACACTACTCACAATAATTTTGCCAACTCGGCCTATCCTGATTGTGCGCCGCCCTCGGCAGCACCGGAAACAGTTTCATCAGAAGCGTTTGCAGGAAGGGCTGGTGTGCGTATGCCATCTTCATTAGCTCTCCTTTTGCGGTGTCTCCTGAACTAGTGAGGGCACCCAAAGATTCACCCGCATTATTACAGTTACTGTCATCAGAACCTGCATAAGACACAAATGGTTGATTATTTATGACGATGCACACTATTGCCTATTCTGACATTCATCACGCATACAAGGCCCTCATTCAAAATAACAACTTTCGCTACACAAAATAAAACGCTTCACATTCAAAAGTATGCATACTTCTCCAGACATTACATCTCAGTTAATCTCATACCTGAACTTGCAAGTTCACACACACACCACGTTAAAAACGTGCCAGGACAGAGCCTGATGCGCATTCAGAGAACGCGACTTCCCAGGACAAAACCTGCCAGGACACAGCCTGATGCGCATTCAGAGAACGCGACTTCCCAGGACACAGCCTGATGCGCATCTAAGAGACGCGACTTTCGAAGCCAGCCACTCTAGGTCGCCAGCCTCGGAACCACGCTACATCTGGGCAACACCAGTCATACAGCTCGACCAGCAAGGCGCCACACACCCAAATACATCAAACGTGCTACTGTAATCATAAGAAAACATTAAAAATGTTCGGTTGAATCTTACTTTCAAAAAATGCAGCGCAACTCTCAAAATAAATAATAAAAAAAAGAACAAGAAAAGGGCAGGGCTTCCATTTAGTTAATTAATTAATTAAGCAATGGTCATCTTCTAGTAATTTTATCTTTCAAACTTCTCAAAGTCCTATCAAAATAATAAAAAAAATGATAGGGCAAATCCTTCAAATTACTCAAAGCCTAGAAAGATAGGGCTAGGCCCTGTTACGAAAACTCCTCGGTGTCTGCAACCCTCCAGTGCGCCGTATAGCGCACAGCTGTCTCGTCGCCGCCAGCGCCGTCAGCGCCGCCAATGCGCCACTTATGCGCTGCGAATGCGCCACTAGCGCTGCGAATGCGCCACTAGCGCTGCCAATGCGCCACTAGCGCTGCCAATGCGCCACTAGTGCGCCACTAGCGCTGCCAATGCGCCACTAGCGCTGCCAATGCGCCACTAGCGCTGCCAATGCGCCACTAGCGCTGCCAATGCGCCACTAGTGCGCCACTAGCGCTGCCAATGCGCAACTAGCGCTGCCAATGCGCCACTAGTGCTGCCAATGCGCCACTAGCGCTGCCAATGCGCCACTAGCGCTGCCAATGCGCCACTAGCGCTGCCAATGCGCCAATAGCGCGCCGCCAGTGCACCACCAGCGTGCCGCCCATGGACCGCCATACGGTCATGCATCCATGTCAGTAGATGGACCGCCATACGGCCTTGCGTCCAAAATAGTCAGATGGACAGATACGACCAGGCATCCATCAGACTCGTCTAACAGGGTCTAAACTAACCTCTACAGTCTTTAATTTAACTTGTGACCTAACGATTGACCCAACTTTACTAGAGAAAGCATGTAACTAAATTGGATAAGCAATTCGAAATAAGAGTTAGTCTAGTCTAAGTAGACATGTACATAAACCATTTAGTTTTATGGGGTGTCCCTATCACCTAGAGGATAATAGAGGTGATCACAATAGATCCTAATGTATCTTTTATGGAACTGTTATGAGGGTAGGGCGAAGATCTACTCCGATGCTGACACGAGCGAGCTACTCGAGACTTAGACCTATTGCGTGAACCAGAACTACCCGCACAATATGAGTGATGTTTATTATGACGTGAATGTGATCGACTCTTATCGCGATGTGATCTCGAGCGACTTCTATCATAACGCGAACGTGGACGAGTTCTAATATACGAACGTGAACGCGATCGTGAACGAGTTATATTACGTGGACGAATATTACACGAACGAGTTCTATCACGCGAACGAGTTCTACCGCGTGAACGAGTTCTATTACGCGAACGCGAAGGTCGTTGGCACGGCATCATGAACGAAAATTAACAGTTGTTTGTGAGGGTGTTAAAGAAAAACGTGAGCACAGGCCTATCCCGCTTCTGAATTTAGCCGTTCAGAAGAGGAAAATATAAAAAAATAAGATCAAGACAATTAAATCTAATTTACTTCAATATTAACATTAAATAATCAATCAAAGTAAACATCACAAACAATTGTTAATAATTTGAAACAAACAAAGAAAAATAACAAAGAATAGTATCAAACAAACTTACTGCGAATAATGCCGGTACCACAACCTTTGCGTTCGACGGATGAGCAACGAATTACCCGAGCTTGGCTGGATGCTCGCTTTTATAGGTTTTGGTCGGGTACCTACACTACTCACAATAATTTTGCCAACTATATTATATAAAAAAAATCGATATATCGAAATCTATATCAATATTTTAAAAAATATCGATACTTTTTGGCACTTTATCATCCCTAGCCCAAACCACACCAAACAAAACCATGGATTTCTCAGATGTATTTGATGATCAGAGACTATACTTACTCCTATGGAGTAAGTATAGTCTCTGATCATCAAATCCATAGATTATAAGAAAGTAATTCAAACAAAACACTAAATAGTTAGGTATAGCACAGATGTAAGTACATCTGTGCTAAATAGAGTTAACTGCTAATATTCTTCGCATAAAGCGAATTGTTTTTATTACGCTAAATAATTATTCTGTTCAAATAAATGGATAAAATCGCCAATATACAATGGAGTTAACGCAACGTCTCGAGTGTACACAAGAACTTTATTCAAATAACTGTGAAAAAACATATCCAGAGCAGGTTAATAGGCTAGCAGATTGTTTATAAACTTTTTACGCTTACAATTTGAAATGTTTTAAAGCAGTGTGTATTTTCAGATTGGGTTTCTGGGTATTTGTGGCACCAAATATCCACTTAAAAAGGGTCCTAATAAAATAGGAAGAGATCCAGAAACATGCAATATCGTTCTCAATTTAAATGTAAGTAAACTAAAGCGATCCTCTTTTATGGTTCCGTAGTGAAGCTATAATCTATCTCTGTGCCAAATTTCATCCAGATCCGTTCAGCCATTGGGGCGTGATTGAGTAACAAACATCCATCCATACATCCAGACATCCATACATCCAAACTTTCGCATTTATAATATTAGTATAGATATAATTTTTATTGACCATGTTTAATTTTCAGTCAATATCAAGGCAGCATGCTGTTATAAACATATTAAACAGCCGAGACTTTATGCTTATGGATTTAGACTCTGCAAACAAGACAAAATTATCAGATGTAAGTAAATAAAAATAACTATGGGTATGTTCCAATATACACTGCGAACACTAAGGTGTGACATCAATTTAGTATACTGCAAAGCTGTTCCTTTATAGTTAGCTATACTGGTTACTGTTTAAAATGGAATGCAGTCAGCACCTTACCTCGAAAACGCCAGTGCTCACAGTACAAAAATGGCGACAATTCATGATATCATAATATATTTCCCTAGGATACTGCGGCAGTAAACTGTCAGTCCATAATGGAACAAATTTATCCCCAGTAAGAGCACTAAACAGTGCTTGTGTTTATCGGAACATACCCTAAATAACTGGTTATAAAGTGAACAAGCAGTAAAGCAGCTGTCAATTAGACACAAAGTTTGAGTTTTTCTTTGTGGATCCCTATTTCAAAAAAGCTCCCTCAATTGCTGCTACAATCTCAAATGTTGTTTGGCTTAAATAATGCTATTCTTGCTGGAATGGTAGATTTTGCCCAGTAGCGAAACTGTAGAGCCCCAAGCAAAGTTTTCAAAGCACCACTTAACTGCCACCAACATTGTTTTATGAATTTAAAAAATGTCTGTGATAAAAATATTAAGGCCTCGGATACACAGACAACTTGAAGCAGTCAGAATGGACTGCTTCAAGCATAGCATAGTGCATAGTGAATTACAGTCTTCTACGTACACACATACATGGAGCCGCTCGAGCAGTTGAGACTGCTTCGGGCGGTTGGAAGCAGTTATCAATGGTAGCTTCAAGCTGTTGACTATGACTGCAAGAGCGGTTGGTGTATGTTGATCACTGGTTTACTGCTCGAGCAGTCCGTGTATGGCTGGCCTTAGTGTGATAAAACAATTTCATCTTTATTTTATAGAAAACATTACTGCCGTACATACCTCATCCATTGAGAAATGGAGACATGATTCAATTTGGAGAGATTTTTGGAGTCTTCAGGCTGCTTCAGGAAGAGAATGATTTGCCAATGACACAGGCTATGGATATTATTGATACACCCGTGCAAAACCGACATGTCTCTAAGCTTAATGTACATGCAACAACCATACCTGAATCACCAGAAGTTAGCGACAAGGTAAGAAAAATGACAGTACTTTCTGAACAGTACAATTAGGCTGTCTCTATCTATTAGTAAGTATCTATCTGACTAGTCTATAGGTACCTCTTTGATGTAAGTGTGTGAACTATCCTATCGAGATACTACGAGGTTAATACCTTTTGGAATTGAGCGACCTTAGTAGATCTTTACTACTACCATAAATTACTTTATACTTGGATTTTTAATTGCGTGGAATTCTGACGTTTGTGACGTTCAGAAGTCACAAACATTTTTGTATTTTTGTTTTGATCACATGCACCTATTACCTGAAATAAATAATTTATCATTTGTCACTAGCAAAATCCAAATAAGTACATATTACTTACTTACTAAATAATGAAATAGTCCTTTATTAGAATTAATAACTTTGCTAAGAAAGGATAAAAGATAAAAAAAAGAAACAAAAATCAATAATGATAATCTTTAGCCATTGTTACTAATATTAGATTTACAAACTAGATTCCGCGCGGATTAAGGATTTTTGATTCTCGCGGGAACTTTTTTTTTTTCGGAACCGGGAAATTTTCCGGGATAGTGCCTGTCCTTTTCCGGGATACAACCTACCTCAATACCAAATTTCGTCAAAATCGGTTGAAGAGGGGCCGGGAAAGCGTAGCAGACAGACAGACAGACACACTTTGGCATTGATAATATTAGTATGGATCCTTTTTTTAAGGCAATGAAAAAAATCTTATTTCACACGGACGAAGCCGCGAGTATCAGCTAGTTATAAATAATTAATTTTGTAGAAGTAAAAGAAACGTCAATGATACGTCGATGAAACGATACGATACGATACGAACGAAATGATAATATGTGAATGATGAAGATGATGTATAGTACAATACATACGAGTTACTATCATTCAGACGTAATCTAGCTAAATCCTAGATTCCCTAGCCTTAGACGTGAGAGTAGACTGCAGTGGCTATCGTGCTCCGGAGCCTAGACTCGACTGTATTGGTGACTGCAGCAGCGGCTTTCTACTAGTACGGTCGTTAACTAGATAATGGAATGAATATCTTCGTCGCGCTCGGGCTTATATATGGCTCCGCCGCTTCGTTCTTCGCAGAGACACGTTGGTCGGAGCGCACCGAGCGCGATGGTTAGTCGATGTGTGAGCAGGAATGTATTCTATCCGAGCCTCGCGTGCAATGCTTGTTACAGTATTAAGTAAACTTATCATCATCATCATCGTTGTCGTCGTCATCCTTATCATCCTCGTCATCTAAAGACACATATTCTTCAATTACATGTTATATGCACTTTAGCCATCTGTTTAAGGTGACGTTAGCTCCCTCAACCAAAAGCTCTTTCACTTCCGCCATCTTGTTTTTTGCAACATCCAAATTGCAATCCAAGTTTCAGCCCAAACCAACTCAATTGGATTAAGCTCACAATGGTAAGGGGGCAATAATAATTGGAGTACCTACAGTAATCCCTTATTCTGCTGCCAACTCGTCCACGACATTTTTATTATAAGTATTTATGTTTTTCTTTAGCTATGTCCAATAAATTTACCTTCAACTGCAAATTGATTTAAAACTTAATCGACATAAAAATGTCGAAAATAATAATTTCTAATTTTCAGTTAAAAAGGTTTGTTACTCATGCGTGGTGTGACCAGTTGTTTTGCTTTGTTTTCCCACATTAATTGTTTCAATATTGATATTTAATAACATTTAACGGTTCAGCCTAGCAATCGAAAGAGGTAATAGCTTGTTTACTAAAAAAACAAAAAAAAAATTTCTAAGCGTCTGTCGGCCGTCATCCTGATGATCATATTGTCATTTGACTTACAGCTTGAATGTTCAAGTTCTTGTTACTTGCTATTGCCACTCACGAAAAGTTGAACGAATACTAACAACTGGCTGGAAAAAGAATGATATTCAAGCATGGTTAACGTTAAAGAATTTAATTTATGATGAAACTATGTTGAAGGTAAACTTATTGGACATACATAGCAAAGAAAAGCATAAATATAATAAATAATGTTATGGACGAGATGGCAGCGGAACGAGGGATCACTGTGCTCCGATTACCCGCTTACCATTGTGAGCTCAATCCGATTGAGTTGGTTTGGGCTCAAGCTTAGGGGCATGTGGCAAAAAACAATAAAACTTATAAAATGGCGGAAGTGAAAGAGCTTTTAGTCAAAGGACTGAATAATGTCACCCCAAACAAATGGCAAGAGTGTATATAACATGTTATTAAAGAAGAGGACAAACTATGCTGTATTGACCATTAAATTGACAGGTGTCTGTGACACTTTCATTATAAATGTCGGTGACGATGTCAAGGACGATGAAAACGATGACGATGATGATAACAATTCATTATTTACAATAAAGTTTAGTATTATTTTAGTTAGATTTTTCTTTATCCTTTCTAATTACTTAAGGACTCTTTCAGTCTTCAGTCGGTAATAAGTATTTGGATCCTGCTTAAGCATGTTATTTACATGTATGCACATTACGTATGCAAATATAAAATGTTCGTAACGTTTGTCACTTGAAATTAAAATAGTGCTCTATTAATTAATTAACAATTTAATTTAAACTAACACTGTTATAAATTTAGTCTTTAGAATCCATAGCATTACTTATAATTTATTAGAATTTTTACCCTATTTTGTGGGAATTGTTTTAACTATGGTATCAACCAAGAAACGTCAGAATTCCACGCAATTATTAATCCAAGTATAGTAGTTAGTAGGAAGGTAATTAGGAAAGTAACTATACATATTATCAATAATATATATAACCTACTTATAATATTATGCAAAAGTGTGTTTGTTTGTTGGTGTATCATTCAATCACACCAAGAGAATCAATGGATTGATGTGATTTAGTGGATTGATACTTATCCTCTCCACCCTCTTCATTCATAAAAAATTATGATCAAAAAAACTTACCTGTAAGTGAAGTTCTGTTATTAATAAGAGAGATGGTTGAATTTGGAGATCCACATTTATATTAAGTATCTTATTTATGGCATGTTGTATGTCTTGAGTATTTATATTTGTATAGTATTTTCACTAATATATTACTTAGCATTGCTTTCTCTTAACTTGCAGGAGGATTCTTTCATTGCAGCATCACAACAAAAACCAAAAAATGTATTCAAAAGCCCAAACAATAATTTTTTGAAATCGTCTGGCAAAACAATATCAATTAAACCTATTGGTACAAATAAAATAGATAATGTGTATTGGAGTTCCTCTAAAAAGTCAGAGTCTTTTAGTATGCAGTCAAATATCTCTGGTAATCTTGATGATTCAGTTATATCGCTACAAAAGTCTCGTACCAATGTTAATGAACAAAGTATTCATGAAATAGATACACAAATTCCACATGTACATGACAATGTAGCTAAAAACATACATAAGCTAGATACACAAGTACCAAATGTAAACCAAAACGAAAGTATAGATTCTATCTATAATGCTAATACTCAAATTGTAGATAGTTCAGATTCCCCTAACATTCATGAAATGGAAACACAATTGTCTGCTTTAGATAATTTGCCAGAAGTATGCAAAATAGAAGAGCAAGAAAACCTACATATTAATTTTAGTACTGATAATAAGGAAAATGAGAATAACATTTACAATGCTGAAACGCAAATATCATTTGATGCTAAATCTGTATTATTAAATGATAATAATATACACAATGCAGAAACGCAAATAGTATCAAGTTTAAAAACTGTATCCTCAAGCTTGGACGAAAAAGTGAATATTAAACCTAAGTTATCTAGTTCTAGTAATGTCTCAGATGACATAATACTGTTTGACGAAATCGATAATGAACCACTGCAAGATGAATTTGAATCTCAACAATTGCTTTCACCTAAATTAAATGTGGATGACCAAGCAGAATCCAATGAGAATAATGCAGACTCTCAAGATATTCACTTTGTTCCAAAAGCGCGAGGTAATAGGATCGAATCTGACAGTTCAACTGACTGTGAAGATATAAATATTGCACCTACACAGATAATATCTGAAATAAAGAATAATGACGACTTAACTGATTGTGAAGATGAACCGAATATTATCTCGAAAGCAAATCGAAGGAAATCACCCGACATTGATGAGGATGTTACTGATTGTGAAGATAATTTAATCGATGATGACATAATTCGGCCAAATAAAGTGGTGGAAAATATAGAAGATTTACCGACGCAAATTTTAGATGATGTGACAATTGATGAAGAAATCACAAAAATTGCCAACAAAGATGATAGTTTTAAAAATTTGCCTACTCAATTAATCATTGAAGAGAACACAAGTACTATAAGTACCAGTAAACAAAAATCTGATTATATATCGGATTTACCTACGCAAGTTTTAGTCCCTGAGCCTCAAAACGCCACTTGTTTTGAAGAAGCTCTGACTCAACAAATTTATTCTGAAGAAGTTGTAAAATTTAAAGTTCCTTTTCAATCACCCGTTAAAAAGAAGAAGAACATTGATACAAATGTCAAACTTAATAAAAGTAGCGCTGTTATTGAAATAGTTGATGACGATGATGAAAAATATTATACAGCTACACAAGAGCTATTTGATGACTTATGTTCACAAAGAGCACTCTCTCCAGAAGTCAAAGTCGTAAATGTTGACGAATACCGACGATCTGATTCGTCTGAAAGTATTGATGCTGAAGAGAAAATCAATAAATTTGTTTCTAATTTAACATGTTCACAAATACAAGATGTAGTTGGCGTACAAAAAGAAGTTACTGTTCTGAAAAAGATGCACAGTGATGGCTCAGACGTTGTAGCTACTCCAAAAAAGATAGATTGTCTTTCAGTATTAGAACTTGATTTGCCAAACACACAAGAAATTAAAACTGGGATAACGCTTTTCGCTAATTCAGACACTGAATCATTAAAGGGCGATCTTAGCGAATCAGACATTAATTCGGAGAAAAGTACTCCGATAAAATTGAAACATAAACACAAAATAACAAACAGAATCAGGATTAACCTCTCAGATAAGTTTGATCCTGAATCTATACCTGTAAGGAGTAGTTCACGAGTGCGAAAACCAACGTCGAAAATACAAAACTGTGATGAAGCTTTTAAAGATATAGCTGAAAAAATACTAAAGCCTTCTTCAAATAAGGCGCAAAAAATTAAAGTTGACAGGCGATCTTTAAATGAAAAAAATTATAATCATAACAAGGAGAAATCAAGTATAAGTGTAATTGAAAATCATGATCTATCTCATAAAGGCAGTAATAGTAGCTCAAAGAATCAGCATAATGTTAAAAGTAATAACTCTACAAGAGTAGAGACAGAGAAGCCTAAGAAACATGAATCTAAAAGAGGCAGAAAGCCTAAACAAAAAGATGAAAAGATTGACCAGGTTAAATCTAATACCAAAAAAAATACCTCAGATGAGAACACTGAAAATATTCATTCAAATAATACAGATAGAAGTACACGAAGCAAAGAAAAAGAAGAAGAGAAAAGACGAAACGAATCAAATTCTAGCCACCAAAAATGCAAATCACCAGAAAAAGAAAGATCAAGGCCTGACACCAGAAATAAAAGCAATAGGAAAACTAATGAAGAAAGATCGAAATCTTCAGAAATAAAAAGAATAAGGACAATTACTAAAGAAAAATCTAGGTCTCCAGAGTTAGAAATAAGGAAAAAACCTCGTAAAGAAAGATCAAAGTCCCCTGAAATTGTAATAAAGAAGAGACCTGCAACAGAAAGATCTAGATCCTTAGAGAAAGAAAAGAAAAGAAAACCTGCAAAAGAAAGATCTAAATCCCCAGAAAGAATGGAAAAAAGAAAAACTAGTAAAGAAAGTGAGAAATCTGTTCAAAATTGTGAAGAAACAGAAGTAAGGCGCAGTAAAAGAAACAGGGCTAAGAAATCAGAAGAACCAATCAAAACAATATCACCAACACACGAACATAGTACTGTATATAGTACCATCAGTTTGTCTTCAGATCAAGATACAAGTAATGATTCACCACTTAAACTCAAAAGACCTGCAAATACTGAACTTGAGATGCCTCATGCAAAGAAACCTAGAAGTGTGAATAATAAATCTATACTTAGAGCTACACCGGCAAGGAAAAATAAAACGCAATATGTCTTATTCACCGCTCTCGCTTCTGAAGAAATGAAAAATAAATTGGAGAAATTGGGTATGTACTTTTTAAAATTCCATTACAAGTTTCCATATGAGTACGATTATAATTCACTAGTATTATAAGAGATAGCTGCACTTTTTGACGATAGTGAAATTCTAACCGCATGCTGATGGGCACTAGATATGGCCGATCAAAAACGTGATATGGTTACCAAAAATGAACCATAATTAGAAAAGCTGATTCTTGTACAGTATTAAAGTATGCACAGTACCTATGTAAACAGTACAAAAACTGACGCTCTTCGTCGGGCCTTTCACTTTATATCACCTCTCAAAGACGTTATAAACTTACAAACTATAAAAAATTATTAGCAATTATAATGTCATGTTGATTGCTATTAAAAATTATGAAGGCGCCTTCATAATTTTTGCTAATAAAAATTGCCGACATACCTACGTATTACTGAATCAGCTTTTCAAGCGATAGTTACAAAAAGTGCAGCTATCTCTTAAGCCCAAAACACACAGGGAACGGGTGCGGGTCGGGTCGGGTGTCACTGTCAGGCGGGTTGAATTCCTTGTTTTTATATGGACGACATCACACAGCGTCATCTGCCACACGCCCGACCCGCGCCCACTCCCTGTGTGTTTTGCCCTTTAGTCTACAGCTCTTGCCCACGTGGATTGAGGTTTTTAGGTTCCCGCGTTTTCTGGGATAAAAAGTAGCCTATTTGTTATTCCAGTCTGTAATCTATCTCTGTGCCAAACATCCAGAACCGTTCAGCCGTTCTGGCGTGATTGAGTAACAAACTTTCGAATTTATAATATTAGTATACATAGAGTATAGATTTTATTTTCAACCAGCGACCACCCACTGCATCTCTCATACAGTGGGAATTTCGAAAATTATGTATTTTAATTCTATCTACTCTACATGATAAAATAAACCTCTGTGAACCGCTTTCTAGGTCCAAGAGTTTGGGATGAGTCAGTCGACGAGTGGAATGTCTTTTTTGTATAAAAGATGATCATTTTTTTTTAACTCCAAGGTGCCGTAGTAGTATCAGATGTACTGACCTGCACAGTAGTGCTGACGCTGCAAATCAAGAGGACGTTCAAGCTCCTTTGCGCAGTTGGCCTCGGCAAGCCAATCGTTGGCCCCAACTGGGTCCAAGCGTGTGCTGACACCAACATGATTGTTGGTAAGTATTCATTAGTACTTGCATATTGGTATTGGTATAATATTATAAATGCGAAAGTGTGTTTGTTTGTTGGTTTGTCCTTCGATCACGCCGCAACGGAGCAACGGCAATCCTTTGCTCCGTTGCGGCAATTGACATGATTTTTGGCAAGCGTATAGTTGAAGACCTGAGGTGCAATTATGTAAGGATTGCCGATCAAATCGTCAAAGTTCGGCTTCAAAGTAAAATAAACCATGACAGCATTGAATTAGAGCTCAATTACGTGTAGGTATCCATTCTCATACGTTTAGGTATGTACGGTGCCCTACCGAAAGCCGGTGTACACGAAATTGAGCTCTAATATCACAAATTTTTTTTTGACTTAAGCAACATCCCAATTACCTATACGACTAACTTATCTTGCCTGGTTATGCCTGTTTAGTTTTATTTTTATTTTTAACTAGCCCTTGCTCGCGACTTCGTCCGCGTGTACGACAGAATTTTCAAACCCCTATTACACCCCCCTCAGTAGATTTTCCAAAAATCCTTTCTTAGCGGATGCCTATACCATAATAAAATTTCAGCCCGATTCGTCCAGTGTTTTAAGCTGTGATAGAGCAGTAAATATTTAAACGAAAAAGATGACTCCTTTTATATATATTTAGATCAGCCTTAAAAACCCTAATCTTATTACTAGATCCCTGGCTGTACCTGTTAAAAGACGAAGCGACCGAGAGGAGGTTTAAATTCAACTTGCAACAGACCCTGGTCAGCAAACGGGAGTTCCTAAAGGGATACAACGTTTCCTCCACACCCAGTGTTATGCCCAGTGCAGCTGAGATGAAATGTAAGTAGTGTGAAACTTAGATAACACGACTCTTCAAAAAAAAAATTCGTTCTTTGTCCTTGAGTTTATTTTATGATTTTTCGGTTAATTATGCACAAAAACGAAAATAAAATACCTTGTTTTAGTATAAAGTTTGCTTTTGTGATAGTTATAGTAATAAAACTAATTATTGAATTTAATTTTATTGAATACATTCAAAAATACCGCGCGATCAGGGTTTTTACGTTCACATAGTGCCACTAGATGACACTCGAGTGATAAAAAACGATCAGGTTTTTTCGTCTAAAATTACGAACAAAATATCGAAATTTTATGCCTTAAAGTCAGTCAAATTTTGTGTTGACCCGTGTAATATCAATTTCATTTCATTATTATATTTATTAATTACTAGCTGATGCCCATGACATTGTACAGTCCGATGCAAACTTTATGTCCCGCGGAAGTTAGCCGCGAGTGAAGTTCGCGCTGGTACAGTCAACTAAAGAACGATTTGGCTACTTTTCTTTTTTGAAAGTATGTAATGATAAAAATAGGAAGTTCTATTATATTACTTATTATTTTTATATTTTTTAGGTTTTGGAAAATTCGTTTAAAGGCTGAATCGTATGTATGGTCATAGTTTAAACACATGTTTTGTTATAATTATTTCATAATAGTGTTACATGGGGCTAAATTTATATTTTGTACCTCGAGGGCGTTACTTTGAATCCTGAGCGAAGCGAGGAATTCAATATATTTATTGTCGCCCGAGTAAAATATTTTCGCCCCTCGAAAACAAGCTATGAGTTACTACTACAATAAACACGTACATATTAATTATATTGAAAGTTTAAATAAAACACAAAACTCGTATATGTATCAAATTACCGGCCAGATTAGCTTCATCCTATATCATCATATAAAAAACATCGCGTTCGACCTCTTTCGTTAACTAATAATAAACAGTAAATACTAATGAAAACTTAACCAATAATTAATAACAACAAAAACTTAATAATGATCAGCAAATTAAGAGAACGACTGTACTTTGAAGTGTCGCGCGCGTGTATTGCAGTATACGGACGTAACTCACACAGACGTTCAAGACGAGTGCGTGTGGAAGGCGGGCGGCGGGGGGACGCGCGGGGTAACGCCCCGCCTCCGCATGCCTCACCGCGTCCCGCTGATACCTAAAATTGTACTTTGCGCATGGACACGCACGAACTTCGCGAGGACATAAAGTTTGAATCGTGCTGTACCAGTGCATTAAGAATTTTTGGTTCCCGCGGGAACATTTGAATTTTCCGGGATAAAAAGTAGCCTATGTGCTACTCCAGTCTATACTCAAACCCATATTTTATTATTCAAATAAACTTATTACAAATGCTTTTGAATCGTCGAGTGAATCTATCTCTGTGCCAAATTTCATCCAGATCCGTTCAGCCGTTCTAGCGTGATTGAGTGAACAAACATCCATCCATCCATCCATCCATCCATTCAAACTTTCGAATTTATAATATTTGTATAGATTTAGAATAGCATGCCGAACGAACGGTCAATTCACTTGACAATTCAGTAACATTTGTACGAGTTTATTTGATCTAATCATTAAAACAAATAGTTTTTTACCATTAAAGTACTTATAGTCCACAAACTAATCTGACCCGGTGGCCAAAATAGGAACTAATTTTAAGCCTGTTTAGTTTTATTTTTCATTTAAACTAGCGACGCTGTCACCGGGTCAGGGATAAGTTTCTGGGTTATTCGTTCGATTCGATATATTCGTTCTAATTATCGGCTCCGGATTCTAGCAGTTTGAATGTTGTTTGTACTTATCGCCCATATTTTGCACGAAAACATGGCGGCGAATTCTCGCGTCGACATTGGTAGTTAAATAGGTCCTAACTCCTAACGTGATTCACGAGTGCGCGTTTTCTTTGCGAGGGGGAATGAATTTTGGCGCCGTTAATATAGGTTAAAACTTAAAACTTCTAGTACTGCGTTTCATAAACGACCGTGTCACGAAAGAATTCCCCTAGGGCGGCGCTAGTTAGTATTACATAAACATATGACTACTAGATGATGCCCGCGACTTCGTCCGCGTGGATTAAGGTTTTTTGATTCCCGCGGAAACTTTCATTTTCCGGGATAAAAAGTAGCCTATGCCCTTCCCCGGGATACAAACTATCCCTATACCAAATTTCATCAAAATCGGTTGAAAAGATGGGCCGGGAAAGCTTAGCAGACAGACAGACACACTTGCGCATTTATAATATTAGTATGGATTTGTATGGAAAATGTATTAGTTCCACTAATTATTGTCGCAGGACTTATTTCGTGACACAGACTATAATATGTACTTTTTAAAGTTTAATTTATGTATTTTCAGTGATAGTGGAGTGTTCGGGCGGCAGATGGCGGGAGGATGAACCCAACTGGGTTTGTGTGTCGACGTTGGCAGATCGCGCGCTGTGGGCCGGCCTCAGGCGACGCGGGGCAGTCGTCGTCAGCTCAGAGTTCATACTGGCCGGCGTGCTCACGCAGAGGCTGGATATCGAGGGGAACCTGTTGTAATCACTTGTGCATTGTAATTTGGACTT
Organism: Erebia aethiops; assembly: GCA_923060345.2. Taxonomy (NCBI): domain Eukaryota; kingdom Metazoa; phylum Arthropoda; class Insecta; order Lepidoptera; family Nymphalidae; genus Erebia; species Erebia aethiops. The sequence continues at coordinate 20,220,052 of OV281080.1, read as the reverse complement.
AATTTGGATTTTAATAGTAGGGGTCTGTTGTAGGTACTTTGGACTTATGTCTGAGTCAATAAAGCTGAATTTAAGATTTTTCCATGTTAATAGTGCGGCGGTAGATGGGCCCAACTCGGCGTATGTCGTTGTGCACACCTGCACATCGCAATTTCAACCGTATGTTAGAGTAAACAAAGCTGAGAAAAACAGCATATACTACTACTGTAAAACTGAACTATAAACTATATGCCATTTCTACTACCTTATTTAGAATGTTGTGGTTCAGCATTATTTGGAATATTTTGTAAATAAACTGTCTAATATTAAGTCCATGTAACATAAAAACCACCATAGTACAAAAATCTCTGTGAGCAGTGTAATTATACATAGGAAAACCTACTTTTAAAATTATTGTAATACCAATTTACATAATCAATAGTATAATATTAATGCTTTCTTTTTATGATTTTAATGGCAGATTAAGGCCTTGGCGGAGGTTGAATTGCCCATTCAAACGTAATGCCAAAATAATTTGTAATTCGAGAATATTTCCACCATATTATGCGATTATTTAGATTGAACTTGTTTTTATTTAGGTCCCTGGATAATTATGTTTTTCAAAATACTTTCCCAAAATTAAATGTAAACGCATTGCGTTTTGCATATTTTTACGACATAAATGACATGTTTTCTCCTCATTTGTTTCATATTAAAACCAACGATACTAATTGATCAGGAACATAGCCTATATTGTCAAGTTACATAATAACAACACGAAGTGAAAAACACCTCTAGTTTTAGTTCATCATTTTTGGTATTTACAAATCAAGACAAATTGTGAACGATAATGCTATCGCGCTTGTACGTCATCATGTGTCATCTGCCAAATAGAGAAAGCAATATACCGGCAGATTTATTGTGAACGATAATATTGCTATCGCGCTTGCACGCGATCATGTGTCATCAGCCAAATAGAGAAAGCAATATACCGGCAGATTTATTGTGAACGATAATATTGCTATCGCGCTTGCACGCGATCATGTGTCATCAGCCAAATAGAGAAAGCAATACAATATACCGGCAGATTTTTCTTCGCGCCTTGAATAGAAGTTGCGAGCCTCGATCGCCAGCCTCTAATTATGATGCCCAGTGACATATTAGTTTGTTGGTGCATCCACACCACAGTTACCTTTTTGTGGAGCAAAGTAACTGTGGTGTGGATTCACCTTAACCTACCTACCTGACCTAATTTAACGTATATAATATTATGCCAGCGTAAAGTTGTAATAACCGTTAGATTATAAGAATATGCAATTTCGAAAAGGGCACATGTCTAAATATTTAAACATTTCAGCGAACGAAAAAAACTTATTATTATCTAAAGAAGTATAATAATTTAAAAAAATATTATTGAGTTGCATTTTTGGGCCAATTAGCATCCTGAAGCTATAGAAATCTTTTGATTTTAACGTTATTATGTACCTATGTACTTATATTAAGATATTTTAAATTTATGAGATATGACCTTTTCGAAATTTAAGGTATTGAATATACATAATTTAAAGGAGGAAATCATATAAATTTGACGAAACATTTATTTTTGGTATCTGAAATGTCTTCTGGAAAATCTGGAGGCTCTCTTTCGTTTGTACCTAGTTGGCCATTGCAGTATTTCGTCATTTCAAATTCTGTAAATGGTTTCACTTTTGCCATAGATGCAATTTTCAGATGATTGATAGGTACTTTTCCATTATAAGCTCGATTAGCTTGGCTTGGTAAGTTACTGCAAGTGCCTTATACTCTAGACAGAACGAAAATTTCCTGAAAGATGTCATTTTCTATATAATTTTTGTTGAGTTGTGACTGTATGTACGCTATGACGTCGACAGTAGAACGAATGCCGGATTGTAAACTGTCGAAAGATTGTGAACCGTTCAATGTTCTGAGTATTAATTTTTGAAATATTTATTGTATTTACGTTTTCTTGGACAGTTCGCGCGCAAGTTGAATGCAGAGTAAACGTATGTGTAACCAAACATTTACTCTGCATTCAATTCGCGAGTAAACGTATGTGTAACCAAACATTTACTCTGCATTCAATTCGCGCGCGAATTATAGGTTAGGTTAGAGTTTGACATAAATATTCAGGTTACAGTATATTCAGTAGGTTCTATCGGGTTAATATACCTAATAAATTACAATTTAGCGAAAAATAATGCGTTAAATTGTAAGCAGTAAGTTACAATTCAGTTCACAATCTTTCGACAGTTTACAATCTCGCGAAATAGGTTTTTACAATTTTACGATGACATATATATTTATTATTAAAACTACATTTAAAAAATAACATTGAATCTTTTAATGTCTGTAGAATAAATAATTCACTTTATAAGTGCATTACGAAGTTGCGAATCTTTTTGATTGTAATTAATAATTATTATAGTTAGATTTTTTTTAAATTTATAATTTGATTAATATGATTTGATGATCATCATCACAATGATTGCAACCAATTATTTGATTTATATCTTGTGACATTTTACTTAGTTTTATTGAATTGTTCAATGTTGTTAAATTGTATTATAATTATTAAAAATATGTGTGCGTCAGAATGACTGCCCAAAATGATGGATCGGCGTAAAATTTCGCCAGCTTTTAGTACCTATTTAGTACTATTTAGTACCTTTGTTTAAATAATTAGTACCTAATTATTTACGAAGAAATATAATTTTTTAAGTGGGCAGCCATTCTGACGTCAAGATGGCTGCCCACATTTTAATTTCCGCATAAGGGTTCCGTATTTTGCATTTGTCTCTGCACGTTAATTTAGTACCTATTTAGTACCTACACATATATTTTTTCTAGAATTTTTAGGCGAAATAAAGAGATTTTTTATCAATCTGAATATTCAAGGAGCCGAGTCCCGAACACTGGCTCAGTGACTAATCATCGCCCAGCCCCAAATCTTTAGACCTAGAGAGCTGAAATTTTGCACAGAGGTTCCCTTTGTGATGTAGATAAAGAATGATCAAGGTTTATTCCCGCGGGATCGGGAATAAACAGGATTTATCTATTCCGGCACTATAATCAAGAGAGACTACAAAATTGGCATACAAGTCGGTAATTCTAAATTCTAATCACTAATTTAATTACTGTTTTCAGGATCTATCGATTTTTTAAAATTAATTATTCATTTACGGACTTATTTGGACAATAACCATTAATTTGGCGCACGCCGCCTTCAATAACTAGTTACCTACAATATAAGTCAATATATATCACCTCTCAATGTCTCATGCTCTAAAAAAATATAATTAAAGCTTAGCTTAGGCGGACTGAAGTTTAGCCTCTAAGTATTTTTTTTTAATAATTGTGGTCTTTATTGAGTCTCCATAGTAAATGGGGGAGTAAAAATTTAGTCTATGGTTATTATCAACTGTCCTTACTAATGTCACAGACACAGTTTAAGGAGAAACGTTCTTTCCTACCAGTCGTTCAACGGAGGCATCTAGACAAAGCAAAGCTGCGGGGTGACAGGAGCGTGACGAAGGAAACTAGGAGATTTTTATAATACAAAATTATATCACTCTAATGTCTTTTATGCAGTACCGTACATCTAGGACAGTAGTAGTAGTAGTAGTAGGTAGTCAGGTCTGTCATTTGTATGAACGTCGACCCACTGTATGAAATGAATAAATAGTTACACTATGTTATTACGATCCACACAGAATCTATAATATATATACTTTCCTATGTTCCATTTTTGAAATAATTTGTTGGAAAAATTTAAAGAAACTTTTTTTATAAGTAATTTGAATTTATTTTTAAAAATACAACTGAAAACGACCTATACACTGCTGAGACTTATTGTCGTCATTATTAAATAGTGTCGTTGGCTTCACGCAATCCTTGGTGGAATGACATAGCGCTGCAGGTTACCCATCGTTACCTACAGCTCTATGTCTATGGCACTTACTTTTTTTTTAATTTAAAATGTCCAGAGACAAGTAGGTATAATAATCACGGCTCGATACATAGAGAGAAACAAGAAAAAACAGAGTTTTCAACATGTTTGTTGCGTCAATGGAAACTTACGTTACATTTCCAGTTTTCTTTACGATTTTACTCACAAATGTATTGTAAAAACATCGTATGGTATACCAGATGTGATGCCCGCGATTCCGCCCGCGTAGATTTGGGTTTTTAAAACTCCCGCGGGAACTCTTTGATTTTCCGGGATAAGAAGTAGCCTACAAGTTTTATATCCATGCAAATAAACGGAAATAAGTCATTTTCTCAGCAAAAAGAATTTTTTTTTATTTCTTATCCCGTGGAAATTTCGAAAAATCCTGAAAACAGTAATTAAATGATAATAGTTCTGGAAATTATAACCTTTAAATCAAACAGACCAATCCTGTTTATTCCCGATCCCGCGGGAATAACCCTTGATTATTCTTTATCTACATCATAAAGGGAACCTCTGTGCAAAATTTCAGCTTTCTAGGTCCAAGGGTTTGACGCTGGGCGTTGATTAGTCTGTGAGCGAGTTTTCGGGACTCGACTCCTTGAATATTCAGATTGATAAAAAATCTCTTTATTTCGCCTAAAAATTCTAGAAAAAATACATGTGTAGGTACTAAATAGGTACTAAATTATTGTGCAGAGACAAATGCAAAATACGGAACCCTTATGCGGAAATTAAAATGTGGGCAGCCATCTTGACGTCAGAATGGCTGCCCACTTAAAAAATTATATTTCTTCGTAAATAATTACGTACTAATTATTTAAACAAAGGTACTAAATAGTACTAAATAGGTACTAAATGCTGGCGAAGTTTTACGTCGATCCATCATTTTGGGCAGTCATTCTGACGCACACAAAAATATAATTTTTTATAACGAGTTTTATTCCACCAGCTGATGCCCGCACCTTCGTTTGCGTGGATTGAGTTTTTTCGGTTCCCACGGGAACTGTTTAATTTTCCGGGATAAATCTATTTCTCTGTGCCAAATATCATCCAGATACGGTCAGCCGTTATGAGGTGATTGAGTAAGAAACATCGATCCATCCAAACCTTCGCATTTATAGTAGTTTTTTTATCCATTACAAGTGGATAAAAAAGTGTAGCCCTTGACTGCGATCTCACCTGATGGTAAGTGATGTTACAGTCTAAGATGGTAGAGGGTGGTAAGCAAGAAGTAAGATTTGTAAACAGAAATAACATTTACATGATTATCTTGAGACAATAATATATCAACTCTTCCTGTTAAACTCAGCTCTGTTGCTTACGCTGTCAGAAAGATTCGGCAGTTTACTGAAGTTAAAACTGCAAAAAATTTATATTTTGCTTACTTTTATAGTATTATGTCTTACTGTGGGGTAAAGCAGATATTTAAAAAAAATTGTATTATAAAGAAGTGCAATACGTGCAATTTATAATTTAAAACCGCGTGAATTCCTTATAGAGAAATTCAAGGAAATAGGTATTCTTACAGTAGCCTCGCAATATATTTACAGTAATTTAATCTTCGTAAAACAATTACAAAAAATATGCGATCTGCATGATAGACAAACTAGAGGCCGCAATAAGCTCGTGACTCCATCGCTCCGCCTCAGTAAAGTCCGAAGGTCGTTCGTGGGAATGAGCATTCTATTCTATATCAAAATTCCACAACCTATTTTAAACTTGCCTTTACACAAGTTTAAAAAATCCATTAAAAGTATGCATTACATTGTTGAAGATTACATAAACAACAAAGAACCTCGTTGATGCTTTTACATAAAACAGCTACAGAGCACTGATCATCCAGACTGTTAGTGACCACATGACAAAAGTCATATGTTTACATTCAGGGTATAGGTTAATTTCTTACTGCTATTACTTATATAGATATGGTATTTATAAATACTAATAACTTCACTAATAATTCGAAAGCACTTGTAACTTTATATTTTGAATATTTCTATATTATAACTTATTTTAAATGCACACATAATACAATTTTTGTGCTCATGTTCGCATATTTGCAATATTGTATTTATATTGACTCGATTGTGCTCACTGTAAACTATATTATCAATTTAATCAGAATTATATTTCATATCACCAACATTAGAATTGAAGGTTCGATAAATAAAAACAACATTGTAAAAGGTAGGTAAACATAAACTCTTATGTTACATAAAACATAAACTCTAAAATGATTTAAAAAAAAACAATACCACCCATTTTAATTTAGCAAGGTTTCCGCTTGGAGCGTTGGCTTTAGATGTACACACAAACTTGAGCTTTAAAACAAGGTAAATAAGGATCAATAAATGTTAACCCTAAAATGTTTCGACGCTCGAAATCGTTCCACATTGGTGAGATGTAAAATCTTACACTAATTAGATATTTTGTACAACGAAATTAAGACCATTTTTTTAAAAAGTAATTGTAATAATGTTCTTTGGAAATAATATTACTCATAAAAGATAATTAATACTCTAGCACCACCACAACAGCCATTTGTAATATCGGAATGTATTTTTAAATACAAAAATAAAAATGGCGCCTCATATACCTAAAACGAGACAGAGCGAAGAGAAGGAAGCCAAATAAAGTGTAGCCGAGTCTTCTAGTGTAGCCTATAGACCTTTATGCTTAGATCTATAGAGCGTACTTTAACTTGGCTCCGACTTTACCCAGAGTTAAAACGAGATGGACTTATGTGAGTAACATAAATCTGCCTTGTTTTAACCATGTCTTAAGTATAAGCAAAGTCAAAGTTTGGTCTATAGATCTCAGCATTAGAGTTAGTGGGGCCTGGGGGCCTATTATTTCCTACACCGATTCATTAGCGCAATAGGGATGATGACAACTCAATCATATCAGCAACTCTTTATCAAACTTAAAAACGCGGTTCTATTATCCCTTCCACTGGGGAGCAACATTTAGAATGTAGAATTTTTTGACCGATTATCTGCGCCGCAACATTTAGAATGTTGATTCGCGCGACGCGTGTACGGAGAAAAAGTAGACCCGCAGTTTTGGAATTATTTTGAAGCAGTTTAGTATGCGATCCCTTTCAAACTTGGCTAAAACCGAATATGATAGACAAGGATGCAGTAGGAATTTTTCTATGGCCCTACTCCATGAAATAAATCTATGGGAAGAAATTTCGTAAACATGACGACATTTCGTGACATGTACTTAATTTTTTTTTTTTTTTTTGGTTTTTGTTCTTGAGTGAGAAATATTGAAAAGAGTCTTTGTTTCGTGTCTATATACTATAAATTGATGCTCAGGACTGGAATCCAGAGCCGTTAAACCAGTTAAATAAAAATAAAAAACTATAAATTGACTAACCATAGAGCTATTCACCAAATAAAAACCAAAGATATTGGATAAATTGTTTTGTTTTTTTTTAATTGTTATCATACTTAAGATGTGATATATAGAGCTTAAATAAACAAAGTGATCTATTGTGCCGGCCGTTTCCCCTCGCTTGCTAGCTGGACGCTGAGGCGATCGGACGTGTCACAGGGATACACCAAAGATAATAACTAGTGTTTTATTTAACATCTATAATTAATCAAACACCAAATCCAGTGGCATCCAGAAGCTGGACGCCACATAAACTAACCAAGAATGTGAATTTTAGGTCTCTATTTTATCACCAGTAAGAAATAATTTATTTATAACTATGTTGGAAATAGTATTTAATCTCATTACATCAAGACTGGAAACAGGCTGGAGAGAAAAAGTAATAAAATTGAAAATTTTAAAAATCCCACGACGAACTGCAGAGCTCCATCTAGGTACAAAGTGCTTGTTAAGACAAATCAAAAGAGTCCAAACACGACGGGTTTACGATGAGAATTTAAGGAGTTCCCATGATCGCCTCCTGAATCCATCATGAGACCCTGGACAGCATCTAGGTATAAAGTGCTAGTCAAGACAAATGAAAAGAGTCCAAACGACGGGTTTACGATGCGAACTTAAGGGGTTCCTATGACCACCACCTGGCTCCATCATGAGACCCTGGGCAGCATCTAGGTACAAGCTGAATATATCTAATGCAAAAAACCGCATTTCAATCAGCCCAGTACTTTTTGTGAAAAATGGTAACATATTGAAAAATTAAAATCATAGACTACAGCTCAGCTTGGTTGTCTATGCTCGTAAAATATATCTAAGAACCTTCTCATAAGCTATACGTTTCTAATGCAAAAAACGGCATCTCAATCGGCCCAGAACTTTTTGTGATAAATGGTAACATATTGAAAAATTCAAAAAGTTAATGTTCGCTTTTTTGTATTGATGTTTCTGGTTGACTCTGTAAAAAATTGTAGAGCAAAATGGTTGTTTTACATAAATATTAAATAAATATTTTACTTAATTGGGTTATCAGTGGCTTTTTGATTGAACTATAGGCATCATCCCTATTCACTAAAATACTGGTAGCAGAATAGTACTAGATTGCTATTATTTTTTTCGACGCCATCTTTTAATGGGCTTCCTCCTCTCACTAACACTGTCTACACTTGCGGCCTTTTCTTCACGAACATTGTGTTCTACGCTTGCGGGTTTTTCTTCATGAGCTGAAGGTCAGCTTCCATCATATCTTTGACGAGCTGGTCAAACGTCACGCGCGGGGTCCAGCCAAGCTTCTGCTTCGCCTTTGAAGGATCTCCGAGTAGTAGGTCCTACAATACAAAAAAATTCAAAAGACTATTTTATATTTGTTTAAAAACGAGTGTGCTTTAGAACACACGACTGAAGTAAAACTTCTTTATGGTATGAGAAATAAGATACATAACTGAAACATATAATATATACGAAACGTAACTGGCTATGAGAGAAAGAGAGAAAGAAAATGTGTGCTCGCACCTCTCTCTCTTGCCTCTACAGTAATATGCGAAACGTAGCTCTCTCTCTTTCTGTCTTCACTAACATATATCTCCCTCTCAACTTTTGTTCGCCTCGCCCGATCACACTTTTCGTAACGCTCTCGTCACGCATTCACCAGCTTACTCCCCAAGTCAAGCGTGGGTAAAGAAGTTTTACTTCAAAAGTCTATTTGCGCAGTGGAGGATTCTAGTTTCCTTCCTTCTAATGTTGCACCGGACAGCCAAAAATATGATCATAACTGTCGGGCAATTTACAGCAAGATGCAATTTATTCCGCAATTTGCAATTTAACTCACCACTAAGTTTAAGTCGGAAGTACGTACTTTGACAGTGTTTGGCAATATTGCCCAGCAATTTTTCCGTAAACTGCAATTTTTAGAACCCTATTTAAGTTCGTCGTTCGTTCGCAGTGATAGCTTTCCGTGTATCTAGCCGGGCAATATTTCCGAGCAACTTTTTCTGCAACTTGCAATTTTTACTCACCACTTCAGTAGGTCGGAAGTACTTAGGGTTGACGGTGACCAGCAAGTCATCCGTGTCAGCGTCATGTCCTGTCTCGTCCACGCCGCTCCCCTTCCAGACCACTTGTCTGCCGACGTACGCGAACGCTTTCTCCACAAACTCTCTCACGCTGTGCGCTTCACCCGTTGCGACCACGAAGTCCTCGGCTACATCTTGTTGAAGCATTAGCCACATTGCCTGAAAGAATATAAGCCAAACAAATATTAGCAAAGTAGAAATTTCCAATAATTTTCGCGAGATTTGATTATAAAAATGTCTCCGCCTAAAGCTCGACATTGAGGGTAAGTCCTTTAACTTAAGTCACGATAAGCCAAACTTTAACTTGTGAGTGTAAAATCTGTAAACCTAACTTTGGCGCGATGTCAACCCACGGAAATTCCATACTTACCATAATCCACAGACACAAGTAATTTCACAATTCGTACGCTATTGCATTAAGCCGTGAGCACCGTAATTGGGCGAACTATTTTGGAAGGTCCCGTCGTTCGAGGAATGAAGTAATATTGAGTAAGAATTGAAGCCGTGAGTGGGCAAAAATTTCGTCCATCCATTTGACTAAGTCTATTATCTTCCTCTAAATTGGTATAATATCTCACTTCAATATAGTCTTTGGCGTGTCCCCAGTCCCTTTTGCTGTCCAGATTCCCCAGTTCCAGAGCCCTCATGAGGCCTAGCTGTATTTGGCCAACACGTGATCTTCCTCTAAAGTTGTATATCTCCCCTTAACACATTCTTTGGCGTGTCCCCAGTCTCTCTTATTAGCCAAATTCTTCATGAGCCTTAGCTGTATCTTTGCTACACAAAATCTTCCTCTAAGTATAAAGAGTACTTAGAAAGATAGTGAGATATATCTCACCTCAACATAGTCTTTGGCGTGTCCCCAGTCTCTCTTGCTGTCCAAATTCCCTAGTGCCAGAGTCTTCAAGAGGCCCAGCTGTATTTTGGCGACGCCCCGAGTGATCTTCCTCGTGACGAAGTTCTCCCCTCGACGCGGGCTCTCATGGTTGAAAAGGAGGCCGTTACATGCGAACATACCGTATGCTTCTCGGTAGTTTACTACTATCCAATAACCATATAGCTTCGCACAGGCTGTGGAATAAAATTTTCTTCATTAAGTCTGAAACTATTTTTACTCGAAATCTTTAAAAATAAGTTTAAGAAAATTTACAAAAACTTACTATATGTTTACAGATTGCCTATTTAGGCTTTTTGCAACGTAATCTGCTGTAGTGATAAACCAATAATTTATCCGCTCAAAAGCTAGCGCGCCATGAGCCTTGACCATGATTTGATAGCCACTAAGTAAGAGAATAGGCCGGCAGGTGAGATCAGTCAAGGGCTAACTTGCAGTGGATGAAAAAAAAGTGTAAAAACTACCAATTGGTTTATAATAAAAGTAAGACCCTGGACATTAATCAGTCAGGTGTGTAAATTCCTAACAATAATGAATGTCATCACATTGTTCTCTAGCGTCATTTGTTTGTTTCACTTGTTATGGATTCCAATGTCATGTCAGTTACGAGTAGGTGCTAGGCAGAGCTAGTAAGCTATAAAAGGACCTACTTATGTAAAGAGAAACCATTCCACACACATGCCAAAAATGAGATACAGAAAGCTTTTAAAATCCACCTTCTATCGACCCTGTAAAAATCAAGTGTGTGGATTGGTTCCTGTTTACATAAGTAGGTCATTTATTTAAAGATTATGGACATGAGTAATTATTATTATTAAAATTACGATTGAGTTATAGATAATACTAATTCAAGTTTTAATGCCAATGTAGGCCGCATCGTATCGTACTGGCAATGCAAAAAATCTGTTTTACTGTCTCACCGTAAGGCGATCGGGGGTAAAACGGCGTCTTTTCAGTCTGCGGAACTTCCACCACCTTTCCATAAAGCTCAGAGGTAGATGCCTGGTATATCCTAGTCTCTTTTTCCAGCCCGGCCGTTCTGACTGCTTCTAACAGTCGTAGAGTGCCCAAAGCATCCACTTGTGCAGTATACTCGCTTAGTTCGAAGGACACTTTTACATGTGATTGTGCTCCTAGGTTGTATATCTCTTTGGGTCTTATCTAGAATTATAAGAAATATTATTATTTCACGTAGGACAACTTGTGTCAGACATTGAATGTCAGGACTCTACCTGTTCAGAAAAAAATATTTTCTAAGAGCCGGCAAGACACTCAGCAGTTGCTCTTTTAAGATAAGATTTCAGATAAGAAACCATTAATTTAAGGACAGTAACGTAACAAATCGCAAAGGCTCGGGGCGAAGTGGCATAGTTGGATCTTGGAAGAACCGATACTGATTACTGACAAAGTTCTCATTATAAGGAAGCAAATAGCGTGCAACTACGCCTCGCAGTGTCCCACAAGATAGTAGGTACAATAACTTGCATTGCCGGATACCTACATAATGTAAAAAAATCATAATTATTGAAAAGAGCAACTGTTGAGTTTTTTTTAATCTTCTTTCCGAGCCGGTAGTAAAGTCAATACCGACACGTATGTGCTCTATCACAGTAATATTATGCGAAAGTGTATTTGCTTTTTGGTTTTTTGGTTTGTCCTTCGCAAAATTGTACGACGTGATTTTTTGCATGGGTATAGTTCAGGACCTGGAGAGTGACATAAGCATGCTTTATCTCGGAAAATTAAGGAGTTCCCGTAGGAATTAAAAATCTTATTCCACGCAGACGAAGTCGCGGGCATCAGCCAGTATGAAAAAAAAATATTTTCTTATATTTGGTTTGGCGATAAGTTTGCTCTACTAAATCGTTTTCAAAAACATAGGTAGGTATGTCTTGGATAACCAGATTTGCCGACAATCAAAAGATAAGGCAACATACCTATCAACAATTACAGGGAAAAGATTTTTATTACACATTATCGTAACAACATTTTCATTGATCATCGAAAATCTTTTACATGTTCTAATCATGTTTTAATGCATTTTACATAGAAAATCCGTTGCAACCTTGTACCTTAACCTACTTTAATGCATTACCAACGCATTAAAGTATGTTAAGGCACTTACCATGGCTTAACAATTAACTGGAGTGTTAAGAAGGTCGTGTTATGCTCAATAAAATCATTTGAATTACACGAACATAACTCTAACAAGTTAGAAATGCGTGGCTGTGGATCGATCGTCACTGTTCAGACCACAATAGAAGGCTGACGTCTAAACCACTGGGCAATTACTGCTGATAGGTGATACTAATATTATAAATGCGAAAGTGAGTATGTTTGTCTTTCAGTCGTGCTGCAACAGAACAACCCATCGACGTGATTTTTTGCATGGGTATAGTTAAGAACTTGGGCTACGTTTCAACCCAGAACATTAAAGAGTTCTCGCGGAATTAGAAAAAAAACTGTGTGCAATTCACACACGGCAGAAGTGAAACTTCAGAAAAGTAGCCTACGAAAGAATGAGATAAATATAACTTGTATTCTATCTCATTCTCTCGCAGGCTAAATCCTATTATGAATATGTTGATCTCTTTTTGGTGTCGCTTTTTCGTATCATTGAATTTTTAAATCACAACAATTCTACAAAAGTTTCACTTCAAAAAAACTCTAACACAAGTTGCAGGCATCAGCTAGTGAATCTAGCTAATTAATAAATGCTTTCCTATTCTATTCTAGGGCATCAAGAAGAGTGTTTGCTCACCTTAGTGACAATGCTAATAAGGCAGGTGGTGTCAGTGAGGTCTCCATAGTGTAAATGCATCTGCCCACCAGTGTGGCACGCTGGCTGTCCATATAAATGCTGAATTCGACCTGGTCACACCAGACTGCATTTTTTAACATCCATACCAATATTATTAATGCGAAAGTGTGTCTGTCTGTCTGCCTGCTACGCTTTAATAGTCCATCTTTTCAACAAAATTTGATGAAATTTGTGGTGACAGAAGTTGGTGGTTGGGATAGGTTACAACCTATAACCAAAGCCAAAGCCATTATATAAGTATAACCTAAACTATTTATTATCAAAATCCTTAACCCTTTATAAAAAAAGCTTTTTGCTAAAACTGCTAGCTGGGGCAGAATTTTTGAGTCTTTTCTTGCTGGAGCATTCTCAGACTGGATTTTGTAAAATAGTATTTACAAAATTGCAGGGTTAACTTAAAAACACTAATCTCTTCAGGGTAACTTCTCTACATAACAATGAAAAACTTTTGTTATACAGCTTTATAAACATATAAAGAACCTAATAAAATATATCAATAGGTAATACTTAATACCAAATACATAATTAAAAGATTTTGATATACAGCTCAAACAACTGTGTTTTTGTAGGCACTAGTGACAGATGGCTGGGGGCTGACTACCATAAAATAAAGCAGTAATCTTTAAATATTGTTGACAGTCTTGTATCAGAACTATTATCCTCGATTTGGGGAAGTCAAGGTATGCCATGTACAACTGCAATTTTAAATTAATACTGCTTTAAGTTATGGTAGTAAGCCCTTTGTCCATCACATAGAATCATGCCATTTTAGAGCAGTCAATCGAAATTTTTTTTTAGAACTTTGAGGATAGCTCACCTGTATTAAAAGAAGATGATCTTCTGAGTATTCCATGAACTTCATAACCCTTCTCTATCAAGAACTCTGCAAGATATGATCCATCCTGAAAGAAATCCATAAGTATCTATTACTAAAAAATAAATAAAAGATAAATGCTTTTATATTTTTATTACAGTGCTTCATACACTAGGAGAGTTTCTGCAATTTTTGATATGTATTTCAGTAAGTATAAAAATAAATGTTTTATTTTACTAACTAAACAAGTAAATATAAACCAAACTAGTGTAAGCAATTGCTGCATGGCTTCAATGTCAGCTGAATCCATGCAGCTCAGAGGTTCAAATGATATAATATTGTAAACGCAAAACTCTAAAATGTGTCTGTCTTCTGCCTTTTATAGGCCATCCGTATTAATAATTTTGACAGAATTTGGTACAGAGATAAGTTGCATAGTGATGATAGACATTTCATTTCAGAATTTTCCAAGATTAGAGTTCCTGGAGGATTATTAAAAAAGCTAAATCCACGCGGACGTAAACACGGCCGTCAGCTGGTGTGTAATAAGTTTTTATGTACTTATATTCATTAGTTTTTTAATCTTAATTTAATACTCTTTACGTGTCATGCCAGCGAAGCATAGTTGATGAGCAGATGAAGGCTATCTATTATACTAGAGAAAACTAATAGAACCGATGACTGAAACTATTATAAAAATATTACCTGTCCAGTTATACCAGTGATTAAAGCCACTTTCCTGTTTCCGTTCATGCTTGAACTCTCGCCGGACATAGTGTTTATATTTATTTATTTGATATTACACAAAACACGTCCGCGTTTAGCAAGCCGGCGATGTTTTATAGGTGCTCCGTGCTGATAAGCTTATCAAAAACACTCCTGTGCATACTCAACCATCAAATTGTACAAAAAATACAAGTACGACAACTTTTATATCGCTTATATTTACAACACTTAGCTAATGGATGTCTGATAAAACAATAATAACTGATAATAATTATTAAGAATTTATCGTAAGAAATTGAAGTTGAAGTTATTAAAATAAACAAAACTGAAAACCTTGATCACAGATCACTCATATCCGTCACTGACTCATATACTACCATGGAACTAATAAGTACTACGTTAGTACTTATTAGTTCCATGTATACTACTTACTAGTAACTAGTCCCTGATCAAGGCCTGATCAAGGCATGACAAAATGTCACAATTTCTGAACGATAAAAGTTGTTGTTTTTATTTTTTGTTAGAGCTGTAGAAGTCGAATGAAAATTCGACTTGCAGAATTCCTGAACGATAACGACTAATGTGATTATGATAGACACAGACGAACAACATAAATAAACTAAATAAGGCATAGAATAATTAAACCAAGGATTAGAGATCACTCTCTGTGTGAATGTGGTTTGGATGAAGGGTCGGCATCTCATATCCTCTTTTCCTGCCCAAAACTTTTACATAAACTTTATGATGTCCTCCCTCCTAAGATTCCTAGGCCCATAAGTGTGGAATGTCTTTTAATGTTAGTGTTTAGTCCCTATGTTAAATTTTTGTGTAGGTAAATATGTTAAATATAACAAAATAAAATTATAATCCTAATATTTTAGTTTATCTTATAAGTAGACTTGTAAATATTACAGTATTATCTATAAAATGTATTATATGTAATTCTTCCCTTTTGTGTTGTTGTAGATACTAAAAATAGGTAATAATAGGTAAAACGCTGCAATGCACCAAGCACAATAAGTGCTTTATGAACAAAACAAACTAAACCCGTGACACGCGGAAAGGGATAGAATAAATATATTTTTTTCTCATTCTATCTTGTGTAACATCCCAACACTGCCTCTCTTTCATGTGGGAGTGAAAAGGAGTATGGCTTGGTCTATATACCTCTCTCTGTCTACGAAATCAGGTGTCTGTGGTTGGTGATATGTGAGGCTCGGAAGGGCCCATAGCCGTAAAGCCAGATAGTAAAAAAAAGAACTGCAGATGAGTGAGAAAAAGATATCTCTAAAAAAGTTATTGACAAGTGTTGACATTTGACAATGACTTTAAGTCAAAAGTTAGAGGTTAGGGTCGGTGGTTAGGGTCAAGTTTTGCAGTTTTTATATATGTACTCAGTTTTAAAAACCTTTAAAAAAGTAACATTTGTATTGTGTGTATTATTTGAGCTCTTTACTTTGATTTGTGTTTTAATTCAAATAATGATCATGCTTGCAATACATGTACTTGTAAAATAGAACTAAGTGCCTGTTTACTACGCAGCGACATAAGATTACTTTCTATACAAAGGTAATAGTAAGAAAAGCGTATCGTTATGCCGGAAATTAAGATAACTCCACTAGGCGCTGGCCAAGATGTCGGGAGAAGTTGTATTTTGCTATCCATGGGAGGTAAAAACATTATGCTTGATTGTGGGATGCATATGGGTTATAATGACGAGAGAAGGTTCCCAGACTTCTCTTACATCGTTCCAGAGGGTCCTATCACCAGTCAGATCGACTGCGTTATCATATCGCATTTTCACTTGGATCACTGTGGTGCGCTCCCTTACATGTCAGAAATGGTTGGCTACACTGGCCCTATATACATGACCCATCCAACGAAAGCAATAGCACCCATTTTACTAGAAGACATGAGGAAAGTCGCAGTAGAAAGGAAAGGAGAATCAAACTTCTTCACCTCACAAATGATTAAAGATTGCATCAAGAAAGTTACAGCAGTGACATTGCACCAATCAGTCATGGTTGATAATGAGTTGGAAATCAAAGCTTACTACGCGGGCCATGTGCTAGGTGCTGCCATGTTTTGGATCCGAGTTGGGTCCCAATCTGTTGTGTACACTGGAGACTACAATATGACTCCGGATAGACACTTAGGTGCAGCTTGGATTGATAAATGTAGACCAGACTTGTTAATATCAGAGTCTACATATGCAACTACCATAAGAGATTCAAAGCGTTGTCGTGAAAGAGATTTCTTGAAAAAAGTTCATGAATGTGTTGAAAAAGGAGGCAAAGTTCTTATACCAGTGTTTGCTTTAGGTAGAGCACAAGAATTGTGCATCTTATTGGAGACATATTGGGAACGTATGAACTTAAAATATCCAGTCTACTTTGCTTTGGGGCTAACTGAGAAAGCCAACAATTACTACAAAATGTTCATCACATGGACCAATCAGAAGATTCGAAAGACCTTTGTACAGAGGAATATGTTTGATTTTAAACACATCAAGCCTTTTGATAAGTCATACATTGATAACCCTGGTGCTATGGTGGTGTTTGCTACACCAGGCATGTTGCATGCAGGTTTATCTTTGAATATATTTAAGAAATGGGCACCTTATGAGCAAAATATGTTGATTATGCCTGGGTTCTGTGTCCAAGGCACTGTCGGACACAAAATTTTGAATGGCGCTAAAAAAGTTGAATTTGAAAACCGACAAGTTGTGGAAGTCAAAATGGCCGTGGAATACATGTCTTTCTCAGCGCATGCTGATGCTAAAGGCATTATGCAGTTGATTCAATACTGTGAACCAAAGAATGTGTTATTGGTGCATGGAGAAGCGCAGAAGATGGAGTTTTTGAAAGATAAAATTGAGAAAGAGTTCAAGATAAGCTGTTACATGCCAGCTAATGGAGAAACGACAACTATTACTACTCCAACCAAAATTCCTATTGATGTATCTTTACGGCTACTAAAAGCTGAGGCAGTAAGGTACAATGCTCAGCCCCCAGACCCTAAACGAAGGAGAGTAGTCCACGGAGTTCTATGTGTCAGAGACAATAGACTCTCCTTACTAGATTTAGATGAAATCTGTGATGAAATAGGTATAAACCGACATGTTATTAGATTCACAACAACAGTAAGATTTGATGACCCTGGCCCATCTGTCAAAACTGCTGAAAAACTCAAAACTTTATTAGCAGAGAAGTTACAAGGGTGGTCGATTACCATATCAGATGGCAACATATCGGTAGAGTCTGTCCTTATAAAGGTAGAAGGTGATGATGATAGTACTAAAAGCATTTATGTCTCATGGACAAATCAGGACGAAGATTTGGGAAGTTACATTCTAGGATTACTACAATCAATGGTTCAGTGATAGATACCTCTTACCTCTTTCCTAAGGCGGAAAAATTGGTTTTCAGTCTAGATATGCTTGGTCACGTTAGATGCAACCTTAGTAACAACCAAACTTATAGTCTATCAACGGACCTGGTGTCAGAGTTGCTAGTATAATATGTATATATCTATACTAATATTATAAAGAGGTAAAGTTTGTGACGAAAGGGGTAATCTCTGGATCTACTGAACCAATTTTGAAAATTCTGGTTACTGGTACCAATAGAAGGCCACATTATTTGTGAGTGTCATAGGCTATAATAATATACTAACCCGAAAAATTAAAGAGTTCCTGTGGGAATTTAAAATTTCACGCGGACGAAGTCACGGGCATCTGCTACTGAAAAATAAAAAAAAAACAAAAAACTAAACAGGCATAAAAATTAGTTCCAATTTTGGCCACCGGGTCAGATTAGTTTGTTCGACTGTAAGTACAAACCCAATAAGTAAATAACTAAATATAAACTTATATATTTATTAAAATATAACTTAATAAACATTGATATTGTGTAATAACATCATATTATTATCAGAATATTGAAATCTTGTTATTCATTAAATGTATTCTTTTACATTTAATGATTAATAATAATAATTATGTATTATTTTCATTGTATGTGTTCTTTTACTATTGAAGGTTGCCACATAAATGTTAGTGTGCCAAAGCAAATGGTTGCATCAGGGTTGAAAACTGTTATTTCCAGTGTAATGACGAGCATTAGTGTTAAGAAATACATTGTTTCCAAAGTAATATGTTTAATAAATAATTTAATAACATTTTTGTATCATTCTATGCACACCACGTGATGTCCGTGTTACATTTGCCTTGATACCATAGATACTGCAATCCGTTGGTTTGTGTTAAATTCATTTTCTTGTTGATATACTGATTTGGTTGCTGAAATGAGTAACATAGAGTGGTTAATATTATTGTTTGGCTGTTGGCTTAAGGGTAGGGTTATCCATACTTATATAACAGTCTAAGGGGATACGTTTTTTCCTACCAGTCAATAGTCATCTTATGGAGATCTCAAGAGTTCAAGACAACAGTGCTACAGGGTGACAAAGGCAAGACGGGGGAGATACATTCATCTCCAAATTTATTTAGTAACTAGCTGACCCGGCGAACTTCGTACCGCCTTAGTATGCAAAATTAAATGTATATTTTTCAATATTTCTGAGAGATTTTCTTAATATTTTTTTCCGTAAGAACCTTCTCCTAATAATAACAAGTACAACAAAAAAAGAATTAGTGAAATCGGTCCAGCCATTCACGCGTGATGCCGTGACCAAGGAAAACGGGTTTCATTTTTATATATATAGATAAGTAATTTGGAGGTGTATGCGAAGGTAATTTGTAAATAAAAAAATTGATCTTCGCTATTGGAACAGACTACGTACCATGGCAGGCGGAAATAATCTTCTAAAATCTCCCTTGCCTAGATTCTCTCTATAGGCCATCAATAGGCTACTTCTCAGTCTAGGGCTTAGGCAATGTCTGCACAGACCGCAGACGTCGGAAACTTCGCAACTGTCCTTGCAGATGTTACTACATTCATTACTATACACCGCTATGTTTTTCTGCGAAGATATCATGTTTTTGGTTCCTGGATCCTCCCTGGAAAATAAAATAAAAAACTTGTAAAACGGCAGACTGGTAATGGATCCCATCGTAACTGCGACTTTTTAGGTTTATATATGTCACCGTAAGATTGTAAAATCCGTTAGATTATAATCTAACGGTTTCTATCCCGCGAGATTATAAACTGTCGAAAGATTGTGAACCGTTCAATGTTCTGAGTATTAATTTATGAAATATTTATTGTCTTTACGTTTTCTTGTCTCTTTCTTGTACAGTTCGCGCGCGAGTTGAATGCAGAGTAAATGTACCTAAGTGTCACCATACATTTACTCTGCATTCAACTCGCGCGCGAACTATAGGTTAGGTCAGGGTTTGACATGAATATTCAGGTAGTGCACTTAGGTTCTATCGGGTTAATATACCTAATATATTACAATTTACCAAAAAATAACGCGTTAATTGTAAGCAGTATGTTACGGTTCACAATCCGTCGACAGTTTACAATCTATCGAGATAAAAAACGTTAGGTATATTATATTCTAACGGTGTTTACAATCTTACGGTGACATATATAGCTGAATATAAAGGTACCTACTATTTTTTATGGGTAGGTATACATGACAAACTACTATTATATGCTGACATTGGTATAGATTTAACGACCACTACAGATGCTTGCCCGTATCCCTAGTGCCAGTTCCGTTACAATGTAAAATCTACAGAAAAGAAAGGACAGTTTATAGAGCAAGTCTGTCTCGGAACTACGGCAGTTACAATGTACATAGGTACTGCGTATAAAATATACAGGATCGTATTGTAAGTTTTTTTACCTCATGGGTGATTCTGCTATATGGAACCCAAAGGCTTTTTTGCCTTTTTGGTGCTAACCGAGAGAGAAGCGCCTGCCTGTTTTTTCGCAGTTAACTAGTAGTTAGTAGTTACTAGACACTTATCACCGATATACTTGACTACTTGCGTGAGCCTGACGTTCCTTCCGACTTTTTTAGGACCAAAGTCCAAAACATTTGACCAAAAGGAAGTATTTTCTCTCTACGGCAGGGAATTCGCAACTTTCCGAATCGAAGTAGGTAGGTACCTAACTATAGGATAGGAAAACTGCTTTATTCGCTAGGAAAAGTAATTATTCAAGTACCTACTTATTTTTAAGACCGCGGTCTTAACCATAGATTGACCGATACCTACTTGAGAAGTTGAGAACCTGTTTTTAGCTGATGTCGGTTTATTAAATAGAGGCTTTAGTTCGGGGCGGACTAGGTACTAATATAAAGTAGGTACTTACCTATCTAATACGATACTCACTTGCCACCATTCAAATACATAGCTAGTCCAACCAAAGAGAACAAGTTGTATAAAACCTGTTCATACAGCAGTTGGTTGGGCGGGTAGTGCGCTGAGCTCAAGTTGGGAGACATGTTGGCTTCCAGCAGGTACACCCGGAAGTCCTCGTCCACCACTAGATCGAAACGCATCATCTCGAAGAAGTTGTCTTGCGAGGGGTAATTTGCAAGCTGAAAATATATGAACACAACCACTAGTAAAAGCGGGGATAGACTCTATAATACTTACCTACATATAGTGTAGGTATAGTATGTCACTGTAAAATTGTGAAAAACCGACCGGTTCACCCACAGATGTAGTTTCACCATCTTTCAACAGTTTACTATCTATGGAGATAAAAAGTGTTAGTTAGATTATTTATAATCTAAAGGTTTTTACAATTTTACGGTGACATAGGTGGGTATATATGAAGTAACAGAGAGTGCACTGTACCTAATACCTATGTGTTTGGCTCTTTCGTATTAGGTATTATTTATTGTTGCTTCAGAGAAGTTTTTCCCAAAGAGAAAGTTTTTCCTATGAGGAGCGAGTCAGCTTAAGGACTTAAAATTAAGGTCAAAATTAAAAATGAAAATGTAGTGTGTGACTCAAAACAGCGAAATTCAATGTCCCCTTCTAAAAATTGCCATTTCTGCGCTCTTTGTTAATTAGGTACCTACAGAAAAATTTAAAAACCCTACTTATGTTTATTACAAAGGTATCTAAGAGATCAAAATGACGCCCGACGCCCGGTCGGTATACTAAACAAGAGAATTAAAAGAAATTAAGTACCTACTCAATAAAACACTTTGAATTTGTTTTTACGGTTTCTTCTAAAAGCTTAAAAAAAGT
Organism: Erebia aethiops; assembly: GCA_923060345.2. NCBI lineage: Eukaryota > Metazoa > Arthropoda > Insecta > Lepidoptera > Nymphalidae > Erebia > Erebia aethiops. The sequence goes on along the minus strand of OV281080.1, from coordinate 20,198,208 downwards.
AAGTAGGTACATCGTGCGTTATCACATTGGCCTTGTCGTAATCAGTCAAGGCGACCGCGACAAAACGGTGCCGCCGCGTACAACCAAATCTGGGACCCAATTAATGTAGTAAGCTTACTTTTTTTAATCACTATAAAACTTCTACAAAGCCTACACTACAAAGCCTCCCATATTATGTCTTATTTAAAATGTAACACTTACTGCACTGATAATGTGGTGTTCCTTTTTGATAAAAACTTCAGTTATCGCTTCCTGCACGTCTTCCCACATTTTGGTTGTGTTCTTTCCCTGTAAACGATGACAAAGAAAACATGAAACGATTGTGTAAATGTCATGACTCGATCATGGTATACGACATCTTTAAATCTAGGGTTGAAGGCTTGATTCAATCAGCCCAAACCTTGACAAATCCTTTATTTAAATGTCCCCTACATTTCTTTTCTCAAGGTTTGGTTTAGGAGGCCGGATCGTCCCTCAGCCTGCGAACTCAGACAGACCACCGCCAATGATTCCAGTCCCGTCCAGTCAAGTCTAGTCAGTCACTAACTCTGAGGTCCGTATTACCAAAATCAGTTAAGAACACGTTCTCAAGTCTCAGTCAATAAATAATAATATCTTGCAAAAAAACCCCCTTTTTTCACTCACCCCCGAGGTGAGGTTAGTAGGTACCTAACTATGGCGTAGGTTAGATTATTAGGATAAGATGTATCTCAGAATTCTCAGATCGTAAGTGATTAGTAATAAAAGGTATTCAGCAATGAGCAGTCGTTTGCCATAACATCTCAACTTCCCCTCACTACACTTATGACAGGTCAAGTCGCATTAGATTGACCCAGACTTGAACACCCTGTTCCATGAAGTTCCAATACAAACAGGGCACCGTCGAACGGTGGTGGGTTGATAAGTCTGAAACTCAGAATACCTACTGAGTTTAAGTGAGTTACAGAGTTAGCTGAGTAAGTTCGTAGGTAATATTAGATAGAAAATAAAATTATCACCTAATGCCCGTTTTCACTAACAGTTCCTGAAGTTTAGCGATTAGGTGACAACTATTGTACCTATCTACGTGAAATGCAATCACCTGTTTTAGGTACCTATTCCCAAAAATTTAGGCTTGTTGGTGAAACTGAGCATTAGTCTGTGACTAATGCTCAGTTTCACCTACTGACTGTCTAACTACTACAATCCTTAGGGACTATTTAAGACTTAACAAGTCCCAGCTGTGGGACAAAGCCGCGCTAATCACATTTTGTAAACAAGGTCTAACTTCTAAGACCAATGCTAATCGCGACAAGGTAACCCGACCGGGCGAATGGCAATCGATACCTACAGGAAACAAGTAGGTTCTATAGCCTGTAGGGTAGGTAAAGGCTTATATTCATTACCATAGCGTTCGTGTCGCTGGGGTGATTGACGTATTAACCTGTCGCGGCTAAACGTGGCGCCAACTGTTAATCGCATAAAGGGCACTACAAACCTAGATGGTTTTTGTAGGAAAAAAAACGCTCAGGGAGCATTCTACCATCGCATAAAGCAATATCAGTTTTATATGACGAACCTTGAAGTCCCTAAAATAAGGTTTATAATTTTGAAACAAAAGTGTCAACACTTGCTTTATGCGATGGTTCATGGTAGTATGCCCCTTCGGCCTTCGCTATGGTTTTTCGTTTTCGCTCTTGTTTTTAAACACTCTTGTTCTTATAATTACTGAGTAAGTACCTACTTAATGTTTAATTTTTACTTCATGTGGGCTTCAAATTTCAATCACCGAATATGCACCGAATATGATACTTGTATTGTGTGTTGTATTTCCGCCACGCAATACGAAGTACGATATCTTTCCTGAATTTGAGCTGAGGCCGTTAGCCTTTGATTTTTAAGAAACATTGTTCTAGATCACATCTAGGCTAGATAAACCAAAATAAAGTTTTGGGACAGCACACAAGAGAGTCCTTTCCAACAATGAACAGTGTATAAAATTAATTTCCAAAAAGGCGCGTATTTTAATGATGCCATAGCACCTGGGTCATACTTGGGCAGTTTTGATTGTAAATAATTAAATTATACCTACCTATGGTAACGTAGTCCTTTGTATTCCAACGTATCCTATTTATTAGCTGATTCTTACAAATAAATCTTACAAATTAACGCTAAGTGTACGAAAAGCCTTATTTTCACCCCTTTAAAAAGTGCGTACGGTATCAGCTGTCGCGTTATTTATCGTCTACCGAACGGATTTACATGGCAAGTGCCAGTTAGTACACCTCAGCCTGTAGCTCGTTATCGTGGAAAAAGGAAATGACTTCATATATTAAGCCCGTTCTACACTTCGCACCGCAACAGACCGCGAACGTCGCGAAACATGTGTGACCGAACGGATTAACACGGCAAGTGCATTAGTACACCTCAGGCGTGGAAAAACCTACCTTTCGCTATTGTTCATTGTCGTACGAAGTATATTCAACCTATCACAGCAATTGAGATTGCAGTAAAGAAGTAACTTTGGTGTTTATTGATGCTTGTTATTGATTGAATGTGTCATTGTGGAGTTTACCTCCTTTACAATCGATTTTCATATATAAGTCCGGGGTATGACAATTTATGGGAGTAAATCAAGTTTGATTTTACTCCCATAAATTCCGTATTAATGTATTTTTTAAATATAAATTAATTTATATAAATGTATCAAGCATGCTTTCAGTAATATAAAAAATGCGTTCATTTACCCTCATTTACTAGTAATCATAGATTTAGCACTGGTCTTTAAGACCAATCCTAAATCTATGCTAGTAATCTATATATTTTATAATCGTTTGTAAAGAGTAAAATCTAGTCGTGCGTCGGGCACACATTTTTATTTTATTTTAGTTTTTTTGCATGAAAGCAATCGGCTTTGCATCCACAATCCCACAAGATTTAATAATTTGTTTCGTTGACATAATTCTGCATTTCAATACTGTATGCTTTTTAGGAAGAGTCACTGCTAAGTTTCTAGTATTTTTAACCGACTTCCGAAAAAGGAGGAGGTTCTGCGTATATATATATATATATATTTTAAATGTAGGTTACCGCATATCTCCGTGGTTTCTGAACCGATTTGAAATATTTTTCTGTCGTTAGAGGAAGCTCTCGAGGTGGTCCCATAAAAAATTCTGACTCCAAATCTTCAGCCCTAAACACTAAAAAGGTAAAAATAAAAATTCTTCCCAAAAATCCCACTTCCAACGCCACTGTAAAGTAAAAAATAATTTTTATTTCTACCCACTAAGCAAAGTTGACGTATCAGGCTCGCCCGACTTCAACATAGTGGGTAGAAATAAAAAATATTTTTTACTTTACAGTGGCGTTGGAAGTCGGTTTTTTGGAAATAATTTTTTCTCCGAAGATTCTGCTTTCCAAACTGTGTTAGAGTCATAACATAGCCTTCGTGAAATAAAGTTGGGTTTGAGGTTAATTCGCGAACCAAGTTTACCGCTGCGAATGACGGTGAAGTGTGGAGCGGGCTTTAGAATAAGTTGTGAGTTCATATTGCGATATTAGTTAGCTTATTTTTAATCCTACAACTTCCTAAAGCTACCTCCTTCCTTCCTAGTGACCATTACGGAAATAAATTCAGGAAAAACTTTTTTTAGTGAGCCTGTCAAGGTTACGAATTTTTTTTTGTCACTTGGATTCTAGCTCGGATTTGATTTTTTGTTAGGAACATTCATGTTCGACGGAAATTCTTTTAAAGTTTTATGGGAAATCATAGGTTTAAGGAATTTCCATACTAAAAATTACTCAGACAATATGCTACCCGGCTAGTAGGAGCGATGACATCCGCAAAAATCCGGATGCGAAAATATTAGGTAACGTTGGTTGGCTCTAACTAAATGATCCATTTTTCCAACAGTGAACATTGATGCCTAAGTATCTACTGATCGTGGATGATGATGATGATTAATTTGCTCGTACTCGTATCGTTGCTCGACTCGTATAATATCTCCATGTGAAGTGCTAGGTGTTGTTACTTGTTAGTGTTGAAACATTCTTATCAACAATTTTTGGTGGTTAAAACCACAAAACGCATTTCTCATAGGTATTAATCACATATTAAGCTCCTTACACAAAACAAGCTATAATTAATTTAAAAAATTAAAAGCACGACAGCCCTGCCTAAAAGTTTTTTTTTTCAATAAATTTAATAGCCAGTGTCACTCGGGATGATGTAAGGATTTTAACGATACCCCACCCACACGTCCAAATCTGTTCAGGCATGTTTAGAAGTTATGGTGGAAAAAAGGAACTCAAATACATTCATACATACACGAACCCTGAAAATATTACGTCCTTTTTTGGGCAGTCGTGTAATTATAGTCCAACAGCTGATGGAATTTGAAGTCATCATTCGACTTTCGGTATTAATGCAATCGTCACTGGATTGCATGAATTACCTTGCAATTTTTAAATTATATTTTTTTGTGAATCACTGGATATTGAACTATAGTCAATATAGTGTTATATATTTTTTGGAATCTACTCTTCATATAGTTAATCTTATTTTCGAATATTTTTTTTCAACTTTAGTCTTTAATGCGGGACCATGGTCACCCCATCATTTTTTTTTTAAATTTTACTAGCCTATGTCATGATACCTCATTTATCAAAATCGGTTCAGGCGTATACAAGTTATGGTGGAATATACAAACTCACATACATACATACATTTACATACCTATATGAACCCTGAAAACAATATATAAAACTTTGTTTTCAGGGTTATTCTATTTCATACCTTGGAGGTAGCGTAATGGTCGAAAGCCTCCTTCATGCTGAATCCTAGCGAAGTGTACGGATGTGCGAGCGAGGGCACCTCCCATGTGGGCAGGTAGTCATCACCCACTACATACTTGTCCAGGTTCTTTGGTTCGAATGGGTAATACTTTGCTGGGCAGTATCTGGAATTGAATAGTCTTTATTTGTATACGTAGGTATGTATTTATAAATGTACTTATATATCTTATATTATAAATGCGAAAGTTTGGATGGATGTATGAATGTTTGTTACTCTATCACGCCTCAACGGCTGAACGGATTTGGCTGAAATTTGGCACAGCGATAGATTATAGTCTGGAATACATAGGCTACTTTTTATCCCGGAAAATTAAGGAACTAAAAAACCTCAAACCACGCAGACGAAGTCGCGGGCATTCGCTAGTTTTAGACGAGTAAAATTATGTCTACCGATAACAAATGCGAAAGTTTGGATGGATGTATGAATGTTTGTTACTCTATCACGCCTCAACGGCTGAACGGATCTGGCTGAAATTTGGCACAGCGATAGATTATAGTCTGGAATACATAGGCTACTTTTTATCCCGGAAAATTAAGGAACTAAAAAACCTCAAACCACGCAGACGAAGTCGCGGGCATTCGCTAGTTTTAGACGAGTAAAATTATGTCTACCCGATAACTATCTCTGTCTACCGAGCTAACATGGTTACTTGTCTCGTTACGTCAAAAGTAGAGATAAAAGTAGTATTTTTCTCTACGAACCTTTACATGTCGACAACATGTAAAGGTCAGGTATTTTTTTCTTGTAATATACCGCGTATTTTGTGCATGTTAGGATAAATGAAAAATTAGCCGGCAACGACAACATCTCTCTCTCTCGTCGCGAAATAATCTCGTTGTGCGCATGCTAAGCACACAGGATGAGGTTTTACCTATAGTTAAGTGTTGCTAAAAGTGAAACTTGAAAAGAAGTAGATAGGTAGGGGAATTAAACTGCGCCGACTTATCGACCTCTATCGCAATTTGAGAGAGAGTAAATAAGTACTAAATAGCCTCAATTATACAAACGATGCTGGGTATATGTAGTTATGTACAGTCCATAAAAACCATTATTATAAATGCGAGAGTGTGTCTGTCTGCCTATCTCCAATTTTTTAAGCGTACGATAATATTTTTATGACAAGACTAGACGATGCCCGCCGCGGCTTCATCTGCGTGGATTGGTGTTTTAATTCCCGCGGGAACTCTTCAATTTTCCGGGATAAAAAGTAGCCTGTCCTTCCCCTAGCTTACATCCGTAAACTATCTCCGTAATTTCATCAAAATCGGTTGAGTAGTTGGGCCGTGAAAGCGTAGCAGACTGACAGACAGACAGACACACTTTCGCATTTTAATATTAGTATGGATTTTATGAAGACTGTAATGAATTTATGTCTTTTTTTTATTCATTATAGGCTTACGCTTGACCACAATCACACCTGATGGGAAGTGATGATGCGGCCTAAGATGGAACGCGCTTGTCTAGAAGATGCCTATTCACTCTTGATTTAAAGATACCCGGACTGTAATTGGTGGGTAACACAGTTTTTGTCTATCCGTCTGTTACTTTTCCATGGCCCCCATCTTTAACCGATTTTGACGTTTGTTAGTTGGTAGTGGTACAGGGGCCATACTGCCAAAGCTTAAAGCCATATTGTTGAATTTCGTGTTTTAGAATTATAATCCTTATTTTAGGAACGCCAAGGTACGTGACATCAAACTGTCATTTTGAGTGTCTTTAAGCGTTAACAGTTTGGCCACAGATATAGGTTGCTTCCCGGGAACGGGCTTATGCCCGTTCCCGGGAAGGGTTCCCGGGTTCCGTCCTATAAAGGTTACTTTATATCCCGGAAAGTCAAAGAATTCCCACGGGAACTTCAAACGGATGTCGAGGGCATCTAGTCATAAATAAATCGTTGTTACAAATCATATTAATATTATAAATACGAAAGTGTGTTTGTTTGTTGGTTTGTTCTTCAATCACGCCGCAACGGAGCAACGGGTCGACGTGATTTTTGACATGGTTATAGTTGAGGAACTGGAGAGTGACATAGGCTACTTCTTATACCGGAAAATTAAGGACTTAACCACGCGGACGAAGTCGCGGGCATCAGCTAGTTCAAGATAAATGATTCATATAAGAAAAGTGAAAGTTACAATCTACTATGCATCTTGCCTTTTAGCAGCCTTAGCACACACAATAGGCGCAGAACCTTGCCAAACGTAATTTCTATTTCTCCCAACTCTTTAGATAAGTATTCTCACCTGAATAAAACGTCTCCTTTATACCAGTACACTCTCAAAGGATTAACGGAGGTGAGCGCAACGTACACTCCAATATCAAACTTATGACCGTCCACTAAGAACGGTTTTTGCACGTACTCCTGGACGAAACTTTCGCCACTTGACAAATCAATTGCAGTCACGTTCTTTAAGTACACACCTCTATGTTGATTGTGCTTTTCCAAAAACACTGCATTTCTATTTTTCGCCGCGTATTCCAAAAACTCCTTTTTATTTTCGGGTATTTTGAACGCACGAGGGATAAATTTGGATTCGGATGTCGCTAAATCCACTTTGTTGGTAATGAATCCCGTGCCTGGGAAATGGTTGACCCTCTGATGGGTTTTTAATCTATGCAAGTTTGGGTATAACGCTCTGAAAGGATAATCGTGAGACCATAGTAATGTCCAAGGAGTTTCGTTCGTACTCTTCTCATATCCGAGACGGTCTAACACCAAATGCACGTGTTTTAACAACCCATTTCGGTTCTCAACGTCACTGTAGGCAGAATACAACCAGTATGACCTTCTGTTCTCTAGATTATCTTTGCAAATACTCCTGTTTCTGTTCTGTACGTTTATTATTTCCAATAATATAGCTAAAGATACACCAATTATACAAATTATAAGAAATATGTTTATGTTTGTGTCATTCCTAATAGATTGGTTATTTATTTTCGTGATGTTTTCCTCGTCGCTATTTTTTTCCGAAGCGTTTTCGTTCCTATCGAGTAATTGTTTGGTCTAAAAATAAATATAATGTGATTAAATTAAGTACCCACAAAATATTAAGGTTGAAATACACGACGAACTCCCTGGCGCTGTAGTGAGCGCTGGCTATTTATAATTTCTATAACTAACGAATATTATATAAATGCGAAAGTTTGGATGGATGGATATTATATTTTAAACAATTTATATTTTGATTTATATGTTTATTATGGGTTTATATGTATGAGTACCTATGTAGTTATTTAAATGTAGGTATATTATAAATATCACCTCTGCAGTCTATTTTCCTTTATTTTCTCCTTTTCCTAAGGTTGCCTGGTAGAGATCACTACCTAAGCGATAATTAAGGCCGCCTTTTGTATCCTACTACTGTCTATGTTTATTTTATTTCCAATTCTCGTTTTTGTTATTTTTACTTGTTGCGTTGGTAGATAGTTTGGTACAAAATAAAGTGTATAATAATAATAGAGGATCTGCATGAAATTTGGCACAGAGATAGACTATAGTCTGGATTATAGAGAGTCGCGGGCATCTACAGCTAGTAATTTCTAAATTGTCTTTGGTCTGGTCTGGTCTGCTGATGGGCTACTAACCCTACCGGCCTAATTAGCATTCCAATGATGCCGTGTAGGATTATAATCCTCTAGGGGTGTCATACCTACCGCTACGGTTAGCCCGCTACCATTTTAGACTGCATAATTAGTAAACGCTTAGTAAGTTAGTAGGTACATAACATCTAGGGACCGATATTGCAGTCAAGGACTAACATGTAGCAGAAAATTAAACATGTCTTTCCGGGGTTTTTTTTCTGTCAACATTCATTTGTTTAATTACTTACTTAGGATTAACATTTTCTAGGCCTAGTGATACCAAGTTAAATGTTGATACAAATTAATTTAATAATTATTCCTCAGCCCATAGTTCATAAGTTAATTAAGCCAAAAGAGAATTCAAACTGAAATAATAATTACTATTTAATCAATCATCAAGATTAAGCTATGAAATTCTAAATCCTTAACTAAATCAACTTAGAGTAGGTATGCTTAATTTCAGGTACTGGTAGGTACCTACTAGAGGTATTACCTACCTACTTGACATAAATATTAATTTTAAATTAAGTTGAACTATATTTTGTTTATTTAGTTGTATAAATGAAGCCCGTACTAACACTAGGTATGGAATTTGTGAAAAAAACTTGAAAATCTTAAAATAAAATGTCAGATCTTACGTCCTTATTGGTGGTCGAATTATGATCCCTTTTCATCTTTCTCACTTCCATTTAAAAAACAAAACAATGTATCAAAAAATTCACTAGACTAGATGTTTTTAATTTTTTTTCTTTTACGTAAACAAACGCACGCGCAAAGTTCTGCACACACATGGTGTGAATGAACGGTTTGAAGATGAAAAGAGAAGGGAAGTCTTAGTTAGGTCTTAGTTGGAAAAGGACAAAAACCACTTTCTAAAAACATAGTGCCGGCTTTTTAAGGTCATATCGATGGGAAAAGCACTATGAATGTGATGCTCTGAATTCTAATACCTAAATAGTATTTTATTACTCACTTGACACTTACAAGAATGTACGTAAGTAAGTGAATTAAAAGTTAGTATAATATACATAATATTATATTAACTTTTAATCCACTACAAATTAGCCCTTGACTAGATATATTATCTGCACCATGTCAAGTGATGATGCTGTCTAAGATGGCAGCGGGCTAACCTACAGTCATATTAAACGGTCTACATGGAACCTTATCGCTTGGCGGCACGTGTTTACCGGCAGAGTGGTAACTAGCCTCCCAAGCCCCACCAGACAAACACATCGATTATTAAATATTTCTTACATTAGCAAAAACCCGATACTCGCCTAGTTAGTGAGAGATCCGGGTTCTATTTCCGGTTGTTCCTATAAATCTTTATGGCACAGTTTTAAGTTTGCCATTCAGACTCGGCGTCCCAGGTTCGATATCCTATTGAGGATATAATTATTCAACTAACTATTCTCTGCAGGATTATTTTGAGTTCTGGTGTTTTGAAAATTGGGACAGTTTTTGGGTAACCTTACCTTTATTACACTTCACGTGATTTAACCCATGGCTAAACTAAAACTGTGGCTAAAACTAAGTATGTAGTTTTAAATATCTCAACGATTTCAGGCATGGCATGTGATACTAGGTATTTACTGATAGGTATTCATGGTTAGACTGGTCGCTCAGGAGATTGCGGTTTCATTTGAGTGACCATAGTAAACTGCAGTTGCATTCCTTGTGGTACCTATCTATGAGGTTATAAGTATAATTCAGATCATTTGCACCATACCTAGGTATATAATTAATCTATTTATAAGTGTTACTTGCAATTATCTTTTATACTTACGTACATGTCATTGTAAGTTGCAAATTTGAAAAAAAAATACGAGTAAAACTTACTTTAAGTATTGGGATAGGTAGGTAGGTTATTTTTCATTTTATTCCTTTCTTGTTATAATTTGAAGAATAGTAAAGGCTTTTTATTTTAGGTACTTACCTACTTTAATATATAACTACCTTATATACCTATACCTACCTCATCGGGAATCCGATTTCTTACTGCAAATCATGAATAATTTAAGGTAAGTAGGTAGGTATTGTAAGCCCACATATCATTTCTGTATCAAATATTATTAAAGTTTTCATTATTAATATTTTATTACAAAAATAAGTTCGTATAAACTGTATAATATTTTGAATTTGGCGCCAACAAGTTACTGATTAAAATCTATGCGAATATAGACCAATCAGAGGGGAGAGATCGTCTTTTGTTTTTTGTCGTTTGAATGATGGTAATTGGTAATGGCGAACGACGTATGACTCGTAAGAATTGTAAAATTGGTGTAAAAATATAAAAAGTGTTGTTGTATTGCTGATTTTTACTTAAAATTCCCGTTATCCTGAGCTGTGGCCACAGTATATACCATTTAAGAATGTTTGAAAAGTTTCCTAAGCTACATACATCATTCACCATTTAAAACCTTAGGTACTTATTTATAATTTTTTGAATTTTTCATTCAATAGCTGATGATAACGAAGATACATATCAAGATGATTCTGAGTCAGAAAGGCGATAAAATCAATACGAAAACCATAAAACCGACCATTAATATAAACGAGCAATCAAAGTGATGCTGCGGCAGATCTGTCAGTGCATTATCTTACTGTGTTTACACTCACGCGGCGGTAGGCAGACCGGCGGGCGCCGCTGCCTGCCCGCCCCATGGTATGTTACTGTCTGAGGAGCTAGGCTCTGGCAACCAGAACATAAAATACATTAACATAAACGACCAATGAAACTGACGCTGCATTATCTCAATGAGTGTTTACACGTGGCGGATAGACTAGCGGGTGCGGTAGCCTGCCAGCGCCATGGTATTTTACTGTCTGAGGAGCTAGCTCTGGCAGCCAGAACATAAAATACATGCAATGAAACTGACGCTACATGATCTCAATGAGTGTTTACACGTGGCGAATAGACCAGCGGGCGCAGTAGCCTGCCAGCACCATGGTATATTACTGTCTGAGGAGTTAGCTCTGGCAGCCAGAACATAAAATACATTAACATAAACGAGCAATCAAACTAACGCTACGTTATCTCTTTAGAAGGGTTTACACGTGGCGGATAGACCAGCGGGCGCAGTAGCCTGCCAGCCCCATGGTATGTTACTGTCTGAGGAGCTAGCTCTGGCAGCCAGAATATAACAAACATTGACATACCTAAACGAGCAATGAAACTAAGTTTACATTATCTAAATGAGCGTAATATACGTGGCGGAGAGACTAGCAGGCGCCGCAGCCCGCCAGCCCCATGGTATGTTACTGCCTGAGGTGTTAGCTGTGGTAACCAGAACATAAAATACATTAACATAAACAAGCAATGAAACTAACGCTACATGATCTCAATGAGTGTAATACACGTGGCGGATAGACCAGCAGGCGCAGTAGCCTGCCAGCACCATGGTATGTTACTGTCTGAGGAGCTAGCTCTGGCAGCCAGAATATAACAAACATTGACATACCTAAACGAGCAATGAAACTAACTTTACATTATCTAAATGAGCGTAATACACATGGCGGATAGACTAGCAGGCGCAGTAGCCTCCCAGCTTCATGGTATGTTACTGTCTGAGGAGCTAGCTCTGGCAGCCAGAACATAAAACAGATAACTAATAACGAGCAATCAAAGCGATGCTGAGGTAGATCTGTCAATGCATTATCTGAGACAGACCAACGGGCGCCGCAGCCTGCCAGCCCCATATTTATAGCCAATTAAATAGCCAGAATATAAAACACATTAATAAACGAGCAATAAAACTGACGCTGCATTATCTTACTGAGTGTTTACACGCGGCGGCAGACAGACCGCGGCGCGCGGCTGGCGCCGAAACCTGCCAGCCCCGCGTTATGTTATAGCCTGAGGAGCTAGAGCTTTATTAGAAGTTTGAAAAGCCAGATTTCATGACCTCTACTTACAATTATGCGTCTGGAGCATGGAATACAGTAACAAGTAAAGGACGCGACTGGCGTCGCCGCGTCTGCCTGTCGCAGATATGTGGACATCGATCGCACGCAGCCGAAATGCACGCGACGAACCGGCGCCAGCTCTCAGATAACAAACAACATTAACAATAGTCCCGACTTTGTGGGAGAAGTCGCTTCCAATACGGTAGCTTCACATTGGCAGCGAATCGATACAATTTTACATCTATAATAGCACATTATATTAACTAGCTGAAATATCTATTGAAGTTTTTGGGTTCCCGCGGAAACCCTTTGATTTTCCGGGATATAAAGTAGTCCAGTGAAAGTGTTATTCCACTCTAAAATCTATCTCTGTGCCAAATTTCATCCAGTTCCGATCGGCCGTACAGGCGTGATTGATTTACATACATCCATTTTTCCATCCATCCATCCATCCAAACTTTCGCTTTTATAATATTAGTACTTATAGATTATTAATGAGTTCACGGGAAGTACCCTGACGGTTTTGATTCCCTTGCGAGTGTCGAAAATTCGCAGCATAAGCGGCTGTATCTTTTGATTGCGTTAGCTTAGAAGTTTAATTTTTTTCACAGCTCCAAGGGACAGTAGACTTGAGTACCTATTTGATATGAATTTCAGCTTGATACCTGTATGCGTTCCTGAGAAAAAGGGTCTTGACAGACAGACGGACGAACAACAAAGTGATCCAATAAGGGTTCCGTTTTTTCCTTTTGAGGTACGGAACCCTAAAAATAAAAATATGAACTACTAGCTGATGCCCGTGACTTCGTCCGCGTGGTTTAAGTTTTTTGATTCCTGCGGGAACTCCTTAATTTTCCGGGATAAAAAGTAGCCTATGTCACTCCCCAGGTCCTCAACTATATCCATGCCAAAAATCACGTCGATCTATTGCTCCGTTGCGGCGTGATTGAAGGACAAACCAACAAATAAACTAACAAACCAACAAACAAACACACTTTCGCATTTATAATATTAGTATGAAGTATGATGATAGAAAGCTCACAGATTTTTAGTCAGGTATAAGCATTTATAAAAGCTTATATAGATACATATCAATTTTATTTTAACTCGCACGTAATTCGAAATTACTTTGAAATAACTTTAAGTTACCGCCCAAATTACTTATCTACCTCGATTATGTTTTATTAAAGTCATAAGGTCACGCGTGGGCGACTCATTTTCAAACCCACTAGTTTCGTGAAACGCACCTACAGACCTAATTCCGGACGAACTCTGTTTTCATGATAATACCTAAACGTGTATGTAGAATATTAAGTCAATTCTGAGATATATGCCTTAATAGTTTAAGGATAATATAAGAGCTTATTTTAACAAGTCTTAGACCTACTTACCTGAAAAATTAAAAAATTGTGCCAATGCTAATACGATATTCTATATATAGGTAACAGATGTTGACTGATGGAGATCATTGATTTTCCTATTTATACATAGAGCCCAGGCAGACAAAGAGTTCAGCCGTTCTGAGTTCTTCTGCGTTTATTTACTTTATAGCGGTCTGACTGCCTGCAGTCTGTTACGAACTCAAATTCTGTGCTCAAAGTAAGAATACTTACTCTGACGTTACGAACGTTACAAAGAACGCAGACAGCAGAACTCAGAACTGTTGAACTAATTCTGTCTGCACCGGTTCTTACGGTTCGAATCTTTAAAGTTTGCACTTACATGATTTTAATGTGTTGTAGATAAGTATGAGTCGTAGGGTATACAAATAAAAGAGGTAGTAATAATTATGAAAAAGTTGATTTATTATTTTATTATTATAATTATAATAATTATTATAATACAGTTTACAATAATTACAAGCGATCACCAAACGGGGTGAAAGAAAACGGCGTATTAAATTATTTAGGCCGCCTGCGCAAGTTTCGCGCGGTGACGTTGCGGCGCGCGGGTCGCAGTCGCAACTCGCCGCACGCGCGGTCGCGAGGAAATTTGGCAGGTCGCACACCTTACGGTCTCGCAACAGGTTTAGCAAACGCGCGTGCGACGCGTCGCGCTGGGTTCTTTCAAATGTCTTATAGTCGCGGCGCCGTCACAACGCGAATCGAACGCAGCCGATTTGTTTTTATTAGGATATAGTCTTTCGAACGCGAGGAACAAAATTACACAAGTCGAGAATATTATTTATAATCGATTCGGATTAAATCGGATTCGAGCGGCGTAAGCGGGGAAGGCGGGGCTCGGCGGGCGCGGGGCGAGGGACTATGTACACTCAAGGGCAGTCGCACTCCTCGACCACCATCTCGGGCAGGTCGCGTTTGATGATGTTGGAGTCTGCGCCGAAGTAGATGAGCGAGAGTGCGGAGAAGCGCACCGGCGCGCAACACGCGGCGCGCTCCATTCTTGCCGCCTCCACCACCTGGGGACAGCCGGAAATTAAACACTCAACATTTTGGAGTTTTGACAAGTACGATCACGTAATTGCACTTGAATTGTTGGTAAAAACTTTGGTTGCCTAATTAATGGGTTTAAATGCTACTCTGCAGTAAAAAACTTCTAAGTTGAATAGCTAAGGATTTTTATACGCGGTGACATTTTCACGTGCAATTTTTATTTCACGTGAATAAAATATGTATTTGCTTTCTTTCTTTCAATTAAAGCGCTTCAGATGCAAATAAAACTCAATGTTAGCACATTTCTTTGCACTTCAAGTTTGCAACGCTGTCGACGTGCTTTCGTAAAATGCGTACCATTCACTAATGACTACGCGTGAATAGCGCTATTCGAAATTAGCAATTTTTTTGTTTAAATTTTACTAAAGCTTCTGGAATCACACTTATTTATAAGTTTATAGCCCAATACAATCTTAATAACTGTACCTGCGAGTGATAATTCAGGTAGGGCTCGCACACGCCATGGCAGTAGTTAGCATAGTAGCCCTCAGGCGCGACGATCCAGTCATCCCAGCCGAGCGTGCGGAAGCTGACGTAGTAGCTCTCGCGGCAGCAGCGACCGCGTGCTGCGGCGTCGCAATCCAGCGACCTGCGGCGACGCGGCGCGCGTGCGGCCGCCCGCAACCGCAGCAAGGGCCGCGCCGCCGCCGCACCGCCCAGCCGCAGCCGCACGCGGCCTGCGCAGCCGCTGCAGTCGACTAGCAACCGCAGAGGTTCGCGCGCGCCCGCCGCGGCCCAGCGCCGAGCCGCACGCGTTACGTCCACGCGTTGCCATCCTCGACCGCCGTTTCTACCTCCTTTTCAAAGAAAAAAAGAGATTTAAAAAAATTAATATACTACCGGCGTCATCAAGAAAAGTTTTTTTTTTCATTTATGAAGTTTTAAATTGGTACAGAAATAGGTTGCATACTGAAGTCGGCTAATTAATCCTGGAAAATCAAAGATTTCTCACGGGATTAAAAAAAAACGCAGATGCGGTCATCGTCGTGTAGAGTCTATTTAAAAGTAGGTACCTCCTGCCTCCGTAGCTCCGGCCAGTTCACCAACGCTCGCGTTTCCATGAACTGTAAACGCCCATAGGGTGTACCGGAGGCGCCTGGATGCGCGAGGAGTGGCCTCCGCGCGGACCATCAACTCCGCTGCGGCTATAGTTAAGCCGTGGTCCGACTCCACCTCATGGCCTAGTCGGAACTCGATCAGACGCTGGCCATTCAACGTCTCACCTGAGAACAAAGGCCTTTCTATAGACTTCGTTCTGATATCGTTTTAGACTTGTCATTGGACAATCATTGAAAATTATTATCCTTGGTACATTTACCATAATTTTAGCATTAGCATTTGCAATCATACAGTTAGGGCTAGGTCTTTAATCACGGATGGATTAACCGAGTGGTAATAATTTAGTATGACTATACTCGCGGTCGAGTCTGTCCTGCAACTTGCGCCACCAGTAACCGTCACAAAAGTTGAAAACATAAGCTTTCAATGCGAGGTTTTAATGCTAATAAAACAGCTAAATACATCTCAAGTTGACCTAAAGATCATATTGAAAATTCGACTACAAATCGTTTAACTTTGGTGATGTAAACTGGAAGTTGTTAGGACACAACCCGTTACCTTCTCCTTAAATATTCGCTTCCACACTGTACGATTACTAAGCTCTGGTATTTTTTCAAGTTTCCTAAAGTTTCCCTACCTATGAAATGGCTCATCACTTAAATAGCGGCTGTATACATCGCAGGATGGGATGGGAAGGTTAGGCTGGGTCCACACGTTGGTCGCCCATGGCTGTAGGCTACGCTTGTTCGGTCACTATGGGTCCTCGATCAAATTAGCTCGAAAACACATAGAGATTCGAATTTGCGCTACCGTGTGTACACCAGCTTTATTTTTAACATTTTGATAGCCTATATAGGATATTAAAGAGGAATTATTAAAAAATCAACTTTCCATTAATCGATGTAGAGCAACCGTCATCCCTATAAAATATTCATTGATTATATATATTTTTATCAAATAGAAAGTTTTGGACTACGCAATTTCCAGCGGCGGTAGCCGATGATTCATGCCAGTCCAGTTTTGTACCGTCGAAACATCTGGAAAGAGAAAAATTACTTTCAGCCCGAAGTCGTCTCCACTCTCCACAGTCAATTTTTTCTTAAATGATTAAGTTTTAATACCTATTAAGTCAAAACTACCTATTTGCTCCGCATTCAGCACTCGATACGCGATGCTTATTGATATGGAAACTCTTTGACTTTAAACCAACTTCTAAAATAGAGGAGTTTCTCAATTTGGTGCATAATATTATAGTTTTCATTACGTCGTATGTTTGATTAAGTCAGATTTTTTTTTTTCACATATTTCATTCGTAACTTCCAAAAAAGAATATCAAGTGTGCTCGTCTTGGCGGAGGCACTGCCGTGGCCCGATAATTTTTAGTTCGATTTTTATTCGAAAATAAATAAACTAGACCTAAGAGTACCTACGTAAGAGTTTTTTTTAAACAATTTTTTAAGAATTACCAGTGATAGGAATTTAAATTGTGGTTACGTAATAGCATTTGAGCAATAAATTCAAACTAAATTACGTTTAAACAAAGGTAAGTAGCCCACTGCAGGCACCGCGAAACACACTATAACTGAATTAAATCCCATGAACTCATTGCATTCAATGTCGCATGGTGTACCACAGACTACAACAAAGATATAGACATAACCTAAATGAGACGCCTACGAAGAAGCCTACCATCTTATAAACAACCTGCCATGCTCTCGCTGTAAGTACATGTAGGTAGGTCGATTTACGTCAATGTATGTAATTAATGCGATTTAACCATTTTACCTCTAATCTATAGCTTTAGTTCGTAACGATTTGAATGACGTAGTGTGTTTACGTAGTTTTTATACAAGTATTAGGAGATATGAATTTTTGAGCGGCGCGGAACCGCCTGTGGGCCGGAAATTCGACACCCGTCGCGTGACCGTTCGCAGATGCTCCGCGCCATCGATAATGGCCGCGCCAATGAAAGGGATAAGAACTCTTATTATTTTTCAGTCAATTTATTTTACCGGCAAAATATACTTATTCCACATGGCTATTAATTATACATTTACTAAGTTATTTGAAGAATCAGTAACACCTAACAATAATTTAAGTCAATAATAACAACTATAGCGAATAATATAATAACAATAATACCAAAGCACTATATTTGGATTACTTCTGAGTAATTTACAAGCCGGATGCAAGCCTTTTCCAAGTTAAGCTTATTTTTTCGTAATTAGTTCAGGTGGGCCTTTAAATGATAAAAGATAGACACATTTTTGCATTTACATTAGACTAGCTTCGTCCGCGTGGAAGGAGCTTTTCGTAAGAAACGTTTTCGTTCGACCGTTTTTTCTCCGACTTACTTTGCAGATACGACTACCACGAAAAAGTCTTTTCATTTTCACAACCTCACAAACTCACAAACCTTACCTCTTTATAATATTAAGTATAGATAGGTATGGGCTTATATTGCTATCCCGTCTAGATTATTTCGTTGAGTCAATGGGGTACCATAGCGAAGGCGGTCAATCGGGCAGTTAATTTTAACCATGGTATGGTTCAGGGGGTGAATAATTCAAGGCGTATCGGATCGAACGCGTCGCCTTCTGCAGTCGTGTTATGCAACAATGGTATATTGATTGCTAGTTAGTGCTTTCTTGGAAAACTTCCTTGACCTAGACTTAAAACGTATTATCGTTTTTCTACTTTTTTTTTCATGCCAGTCATGCTTAATTTATAAGTTCCAACTAGCTTATGCCCACGGCTTCGTCCGCGAGGATTGAGGTTATTCGGTTCCCGCGGAAACTCTTTAATTTTCTGGGATAAAAAACAACCTATGTTTTATTCCAGACTATTATCTATCTCTGAGCCAAATTTCATCCAGATCCGTTAAGCCGTTCTGGCGTGATTGAGCAACAAACATCAATCCATCCATCCATCCATCCATCCATCCATACATACATCCATCCATCCATCTAAACTTTCGCATTTGTAATATTATGTATAGAAGTATAGATAAATGTTTCCTTCATCATCATTTGGACCCATTTTCAACTCACTACTAAGCAAGACCCTCCTCTCAGATTGAGAAGGGTTTGGCCATAGTCCACCGCGATGGTCAAGTGCGGATTGGCAGACTTTGCTCACCTTTGAGACCTTTTAGGAAGAACTGTAGGGCCCGCAAGTTTACTCACGATGGTTTCCTTCACAGTTGAAGCAAGTGATATTAAATCGCTCACAACATAAAAATGTTTCCCGAGGATCGAACCCGCGCCGACCGCCCGATAAGGAAGCCGAATATCTCAGTCACTAGGCTATCCACAACTACAGCCATTTATTTAGATAGATAGCATGTACATGCCTTAGGTACTTGCTAATACATAATATGAATTATTAAGTACATGTAACGTCCGACGTCATTGATATAGTAATTGTAAATGAATTATTTAAAAAGAGCAACCACCGAGTTTCTTGCTGGTTCTTCTCGGTAGGAATGGCATTCCGAACCAGTGGTAGATTCACTTGACGATTCAAAAGTACTTGTAAAAGTTTATTTGAATAAAAAATATTTGATTTGATTTGATTTGACTAGCGTTCCACTGCTGGGCACAGTCCTCCACTCTCAAAGGAGAGAGGGAATTAGAGCTAAGACCCAATCACGCTGCTCCTATGCGGGTTGGCGTCACTGCTCTCTTTTTTATTTTTCCTTAGCAGGCCTAAAATTCAAACTTCCCCCATTCTTGTGAACCTAACAATAGAGTTTGGAACCTCGTGTTAATACCTTATTTTATTTAGAATTTGTAATTTGATGTACTTAATGTGTTTAGAGCAAATTATTAGTTTTAATGAGGAGAAAAATTAATTGCTTTAAAAGGTTATATGTATAATACTTAGGTAGGTAGGATGTTTAAAGATTTATTTTCTATGCAGAGATTTTTTTACATTCAATGGCTGCTAAGTCTTGAAAACAATAAATAATTGTTTCAAGCGTACATAATATCATGTTAGTGATAATAACCGGGAACGACGACTTAACGTGCTCTCCGAGGCACGTGGGTGAGACACCGCCAACTTCCAACTCCGGGCTGGCACTGAGAATTTCTGAATTGAAAAACCCAATACCAATTTTTTTGCCCGACCGGGAATCGAACCCAGGACCTCGTGACCCGCAGTTGACTATGCTAACCGCTAGACCAACGAGGCAGCACGCTACGACAGAGCCAGTGTAATAGAAACGCAATATTATAATTCAATTGATTTAATAAATAACCATAATTATGTTAATCTAGTTATGCCATAGTAATGTCGTTCTAATTGGATCTAACAATAAATAATACTATCGAGTAAACTGCAACTAAGAAAAAATTGGCCAGGCAATGTTAACTTTTAACCACTTTCATATCGATATTTGTTTTAAACATTGCGGCCATGTTATTTACTAGCTAATGCCCGCGACTTCGTCCACATGGTATGAGGTTTTCTGGTTCCTGCGGGAACTCTTTAATTTTCCGGGATAAAAAGTAGCTTATGTGCTATCCAGACTATAACCTATCCCTGTGCCAAATCCGTTCAGTTGTTGTGGCGTGATTGAGTAACAAACATCCATCCATCCATTCATCCATTATCCATCCAAAATTTCACAGTATAGAAGTAGGTATACATTATAGTAAAGTATAGTAGGTACTTATAGCATATTTGGAGGCCTTAGGACGTTTTTAGTACGAAAACAAATTCGTATTTTCGTTACAAAATGTAAGCTTTCTATTCTTTATCTAGATTTTAGGCCAAGGCTGAAATAATATGCGGAGTATTGAAACTTATTTTTGGTAAAATATTTATATTGAATTTGTTATTGCTTGTATAGTGAATTTGTTGAAGGACTACAGTCCTCGACATAAATATTCAAAGCTATAAAGAGACTAGCTAACTACGTACCTTAGTAGTAGTATTTTTACAAGCTTTTATTTATCTTGCTATGTTTATGTTTACTGGTTTGTTTAGGTCAAATCTTGCAACTGAGTTTTAAAACGTAAGTTGTGTAATCCTCAACACATTGAGCTGAAATTTTGCATACACGTTTAGTTTTTTATGTGACGTCATTCTAAACCCAATATGGCGGCTCCCAAAGGTAGCGGGCTAGTTATTTAAACTAGCCCGCTACCTTATACAAAAGTAAAAAAAACACCCCCATGATATTACCCATGAATATGGCACGGCATTTCGAACCAGTATTAGTGGTAGATTCACTCGACGATTCAAAAGCACTTTTACTATGTTTGTTTGAATAAAAAAGTATAATGTAATAGTATAATGCGGATTATGTGGACGTCTCTATTCGTCCGTCAGTTTGTCTGCTACCTTTTCACGGATGTCTTCTTATCCGATTTTGACGAATTTTTTTTTGTTTTTGTGAAAGTTACGGGTCCATGGAATGGATACCTACGGCTACCTAAGGCATCCATTTTCATCCCCGTATTCCCGCAATTAAGCATTCCCGCGGAATTAAATCACCTAAATCCACGCGGACGAAATCGCGGTTATCACCTAGTGGATACAATAGACACACTCAATAATGTCGTAGCAGTTTAAGCCACACAATACATTTAATTTTGGCTGTTCTCCAGGATACCTTGGTCTTAATACACTTAGAACTCACTCACTAAAATATCACGTTTGGACAGTACTGAGAAGACAGGAAGTAATATTTTATTTCATTGTATAAACTGCTTTCTCAGATTTAACCTAATTTGATTTTCGAAATAAAAAGGAACCGGTACTTAGAGTGGGTTGTAAAATAAAAATAGGAGTGGGTTGTAAAATATAATGAAACTGTGAGTAAAACTTGAGATACTTTTTAATACGACCTTGGCTTTGCTCGTGTACATAATTGCTGAAATTTAAGTTTTCTTTTAAAAAATTGATGTCAAGAGCACTTATTTCTTCGTGCGTAGTGTGCCAGAACCAATATATATAGTGGGCGAGTACTTAGGTAGTAGATAATAATAGAGTAGAATTCTTGAACTTATAGGTAATTAATTGTTTCTTAATTTCCATAGTTTTGTTTATTTATGAAAATATATCTAATTGTATAGGATCCCTGTGTGATGGTTGACCCTGATCTAATGTGTTGACTAAAAAATTCAGTCCATATTCCAATCCTGCAGCATATTCTATAGGCCTTATACTTTCGATTGGTATGGAATTTGTCTATTAAACAAAGCAGTGAAATGTTGTTTTTTTTTTTTAAATTGTTGCAGTCATATTCTGGACTGAATTTTTTAGTCAACCGGTAAAGGTTAGCTAGCTAGTTAGCTCGGTAAAGGTTGTTCTACACAGGAGTCTTAGGCTATAAGGCTACATTATAATGACCTAAAATTCAGTACACAAGTAAGGAATTCCTAGATTGAATTTCAATTTCCAATATTCACCCTAACACGTTTTGATATATATATTCTGAAGTTAGGTCACATAATATTAGTTGATTAGGTATCTTTTTAGTTGTACCTAGTATCATCCTGTTTTCACATTTCAAGTTTTCAAGACATAAATACATTGACTTACTTACGTTTTTGGAAAGTTTCTAATGTAAGTAATGTTTTCATATAAATTAATATTATAAAGAGGAAAGATTTGTTTGTTTGTTTGTAATGGATAAACACAAAAACTACTCAACCGATTTTAAATTCTTTCGATTATAGAAAGCTTTATTTTGAAAAAAAAATTAGAGAAAGCTTCGATTGTGAGAATGAATTAGAGATGGCTTTGAGCCGATTGAGCGAAGCCGGGCAGACCGCTAGTAAATAATTTGTATAATAAAAATAGCTTTCATACCTAAGTGATTGTATTGTAAGAAACCGAAATGTCTAATATTTTTTAACTCTACGAGTATCTGTGTGACTTACCTTCATGTCGGAAAATTTTGATCGTTCGTGCAACGTAAAAAGTTTTCCATCGGCGCGAAGAGCAACCGCCCCTACCCTGTTAAGCGAGTGACTGAGGACTTCTGGGGAAACCCTTGCCTTTTATACCCGGGGGGTGGTGAATCATGGCAAGTTTTGAAGGGGTGGGGTTTTCTTTTAATGTTTAGCAATTTATTAAGGTTGACATCTTGCCAAAAATGGCCGATGAATAGACTTGACCTTTTAGGGTAAAGAAACGAATTAGCCGCATTAGTACATCATTTATCTAGTTACTTTACTAAGAAATAAAACCGGCCAAGTGCGAGTTGGACTCGCGCACCGACGGTTCCGTACAAACCAGTAGGTATATATAAGTAAAAGTTATGATATTTTTATTGCTAAATGAAATCCATAACATAAGTAAGTTTAAAATTATTAAAAATATTTTTATTATATGATGTAACTAAAAATTTATGCTTTTCGCAATGTTTCCTTTATCTGTGCTATAAGAAGTTGCTTCGTACCAAATTTCAAGATTCTGAGTTCACGGGAATTGGTTACCCTTTAGGTTTTGATTCCAGGTTGCGAGTGTCGAAAATTTGCAGCATAAACGGCTGTATCTTTTGACTGCGTTGACTTAGAAGTTTCAGCTTTTCACAGCTCCACGGGACAGTAGATCTAAGTATTTGATATTAATTTCAACTTGATACCTCGACGCGTTCCCGAGAAAAAGGTGGTTGACAGACAGACGGACACAACGATGTCATCCTGTAAGGGTTCTTTTTTTCCACATAAGATACGGAACCCTAAAAAGTAAGTAGAGAGTCCATTATTGGATAACAATATATTGGGGTTTTTATTGTTATTTTCCGCTCCTATTTTTAACTGTAGTGTAGGTAGTAGGTCCCACAAACTTTCAGTGACAGCGTCGCTAGTAGGTATATATGAAAAATGGAATAAAAACATAAACTAAACAGGCACAAAGGTCAGATCAGTTTGACGGACTGTATAGTTATTAACCGAATTTCTAAAAAGGAGGAGGTTCTCAATTCAGCGCGTAGGGCTTTTTTAATTTTTTTATTAGTGAAGCTTAAATCAATATCT
This sequence comes from Erebia aethiops, assembly GCA_923060345.2. Classification (NCBI taxonomy): domain Eukaryota; kingdom Metazoa; phylum Arthropoda; class Insecta; order Lepidoptera; family Nymphalidae; genus Erebia; species Erebia aethiops. The sequence goes on along the minus strand of OV281080.1, from coordinate 20,174,377 downwards.
TAACTTTATCTACACCGCGCCGATTGCTAGAATTCTATGTGAATTTTATGAAACATTATGGGGAAATCTCAGGTAAGTATGCAGGAATCTTCTCGTTGTTTTCCTTAATTTGCACATAGTAATTCCAAAAAATTCAAAGTGGGATTTGAACCCCGAACTCTTTGAATAAGAGACCGAAGTCTTAACCACTTGGCTATGGAACTTTATGAAATTAATAACCTTTCTTTAGCTTTAAACAGTCAACTTATTATTTATGACTATATGATGCGCACGATTTCGTTCGCGTAGATGTATGTTTTTTGAAAACTCTTTCATTTTCCAGGATAAAAAGTTGTCTAAATTTGCGTTTAACAGCAACAAGCAAGCCGGGAAGCAACCTATCATTGTACCAAATTTCGTCCCAAATCGGTTAACATAGCACTCGTAAAACGTAGCAGACAGACACACGTTCGCATTTTTATAATACTATAGCTGATAACCGCGAGTTCGTCCCCGTAGATTGAGGTTTTTTGTTTCGTGGGAACTCTTTATTTTTCCAGGATAAAAGTAGCCTACGTATTCCAGGTTATAATCTATCTCTGTGCCAAACTTCATCCATATCTGTTCTGGGGTGATTAAGTACAAACATCAAACCATACATCCATCCATCCATCCAAACTTTCGCATTTATAATATTAGTATAGATTATAATCATTGAACCGGAATCATATTATCACTTATTAATATAAAGACAATAAAGTTCCATTGATATAATTTATTATCATCTGCACGGATTAATTTCTTGTACAAATACAATCAGCTACGCCGTAGCCGTAGCCGTAGCCTTGCTACGACGCTTCACGCTACGACTGATGTTAATTAGCACAGACAAATATTTTTCTTTTTATTTAAATCACAGTTATAAGCAGATTCCTATATCTGTGATTAAAATGCTAGAAAACGAGCACTAGTACTTCTTTACAGATAAAAATCTAGAGTACCTACCTAATATTAATTAGGAAATGTAGGTTTTTTACTTTTTAGTCACTAAAAGTTCACCCTTGACTGCGATCTCACTTGGGTAAGCGATGATGCAGTCTATGATGGTAGCGGGCTAACTTTCTAACATAAACCCTAATTGTTTTTTTATACGGCATCGTACTAGGCGGCACGTCTTTACCAATAGGGTGGCAACTAGCCACGGCTCAAGCCTCCAGGCTAGACCAGAGAAAATTCAGAAATTATAAATTGATGACCTTGCCGGGGATTGAACCCAGAATCTCCCACGTTAAGATAACAGAATTCACCACTGCGCCATCCCGGTCGAGAGAAAGTTTCCTCGCAAATTAGGAAAAGTAATATACTAGTCTCGGCTGAAATAGCAATTCACGGCCTCATTTACTTAAAAAGGCCTCGGCTGGCGCCTCGCCTATATTATTTAAGACAACAGCCACACCACTGCTCCAGGAAGGTCGTCAAAACACTAGGGTTTTTTTATCCACTACAAAGTTAGCCCTTGACTGCGATCTTACCTGGTAAGTGAAGATGCAGTCTAAGATGGTAGCGGACCAGCCTGTTAGGGGCATGGCAGTTATATTTAACCCAAACCCCTATTCGGTGTACCGGAACGCTGAATCGCTTGGCGGCACGTCTTTGCCGGTAGGGTGGTAACTAGCCACGGCTGAAGCCTCCCACCGGGCAGGTTATCACCGCTTCAAGGATTTTTTATGGGTTTTTCTTTCTAGAGGCCTGAATAGACGTAAGACGACCACGCAAAGGCGTCACGTAGTCTAGATCGTTTCAATCAATTGTTGGCAGGCTCCCAGCCATTTGTGCGACTGGCCGGCGCCCGCGGTTACGGCGACCCCACACTCGGTTGACGATGAGGACTCTACAAATCAAATCAAATTTATTTATTTGTGAATACAGTAAGTAGGTATGATGTTATTTTTACAAAAGGTGTCATGTATTCATGTATTCACAGTGTGGTGTACAAATCTTTTAGCTTAATTACAAATTACAAATTTCGAGCATATCATAATAAAGCGTATCTCGCAGAGTGCTAATCTAGTAGGTAATTACTATTATCTTATGTTATTAAAACACCATGCAATGCAAACCCATGACACATTCTTAATGGCGCCTTTACGTCCAAAATTATAATACATATTATAACTTAAATAATAAATATAAACAAAAATACAAATATTATCAAAAATAATGTCAACATTTATGAAGTTCAAGTTACAGACATTCTGGGTGCAAAATATACGCTAAAAATCGTTAACAAACAAACATAGATATAATATGTAACATATTATATACATACATCTCTCTTTCTCTGCGTCGTATTCCCCATTGCTGAGGGTCGGGACCCGTTTCCATTAATCACATTATAGGCAGGGGTTTTCTTGGGATAGGTAATAATGCGGTGGGTTCCCAGGTCCTTCCGCAATCGACTCGACAAAGAGTACCTACTATTTGTACTCTTAGATTTCTCACGATTATTGTCAGAAGTTAGTGATAATAACCGGGACCGACGACTTAACGTGATTTCCAAGGCATGGAGGAAACGAAATGGCCCAAATTCGGACTACCAAATTCGGTCACCCATCCAGTTACCGACTTGGGTCAATGTTGCTTAACCATCGCAATCAATTGATATGCGTTGTCGCAACTAGACCACTCGTTCCACATACATATACATACATACGGTATAAGTATACATAAATACAGAACATTCTTTTGAAATCTGTTAAAAAGTAACAAAGTTTGCTTTGTTACTTTTTAACAGATTTCAACGTAGGTACGTTCGTTCAACACGTTTCTGACGTAGGTAAGTCGCGTAAGCAATTTTTTGAAGTGAAAACTTCTTTAGGCGAGTTGAGCACTTTTTGGTAATTATTTATATTGAAGTGTAAAACTTTTCAGGCGCGTTAAGCACTTTTAAAAATAAATTTATTTAAAAAAAATCGTTTTCACTTCTATCGGCAGTCCAGTCCCTATGACTACTAATTTAAAATTATAGCTATTAGTAAAATTTCAACATCGCGTAAGTTACATTACAACACTTATTTTGAATCTTTTTATAGCACACAAACACGATAAAAACAACAATACTTAACTAATTATTCTTTTTTCCACAGAAAAGTTCTGTATGTTTTGATATAAGTTGGCTTTAGGATCTACATATATGGTCTTTAAGTAGGTCAGTCTAGATTCTAGAAGAAAAGTCTGGAAAGAATAGTATGTATGAACAGGGATCTGCTTATTAGTAAGCATTCATTATATTCCATTGTAGGTATAACTAGGTAGTGTATTGAGCCAATGCTAAATAGGCTAATTTTTATCTCAGAAAGTTAGAGTTCCCGCGGAATTACCGTAAATAATGCGGACGAAGTGGCGGGCATCATCTAGCTTAGAATATTAATAGGATAAACAAAAATTTATGATATCTAATATGTATAAGAATTGTAAATATAATACGTCAGTGTAAATAAATAAGAGAATCTTAGAATTACCATCAATTATTTTGTAATTATCACTACTAATTTAGCCATATAATTATTTCTAACTTTTTCTTGTCTTTCATCATAAGTCATAACTATCAAGTAAAGAGTTTAGTACGTGTAACGAACATTTTACTGATAGGAGAAGTTTAATTGATAGTATTATGTGGGCTGATCAAGAGAATCTTAGAATTACCATCAATTATTTTGTAATTATGAAAAAGATTGATGCCGAATTAACCCTGGCGTCGTTGAGGGTCTACGCAACCGACGCGCCACAAGATCCTATTTACGAAGTCTGTTAAAAACTAATTTAGCATTCTAAACTAATATCTTTCATTATTTTCAGGAGAAGATTAAATTAAACTTCTCCTAAAAGTAATGTTGCCGCCGGGTAACACCTTACTTTCGGGACTATGTAGGTTTATTTTTATAATGTGGGCCGATCCCGACGGCACTGCAATGCCGGGCCGACCCGTGACGGGAGTGGAGCGAGCCCCTAACATCCCGTCGAGTTACAGAAATCAGTTTAATATACTGGTCCCACAGTGTGGGAACTTTCAGATATTAAGCTGAAAAGAACAGATACTACACTTTGATCTTAGCCAAAAGGCCGAGAAGCGATGCCTGTCACAGCGATACAGGGGCAGGTCATTCAGTTAGCCCGAATCTAGAAAGCGCCATGTTAAAACTTGCATGAATTGCACAGTGACATCTAGCGGTGAGCTGTTGTACTTTCAGGAAGTACATAATATGTTTGGTGTAAGTACCTTACCTTACCAACCATATTATACCAACCAGCTAATTTACGTCACCGACCACTTTAATTTCTGAATTTAAGTACAGACTCTGAAACTTAGAGTCAAAAGGGTCTAAGTATATTTTTCAACAAATTAAGACACGTGAGGCATATTAGGCATGCTTTTTCTTCTTGATCGTAATGTTCTTATGACAACATGAACATTATTCCTATAGTTTTCACTAACAACAACAGTAATTTACTAATAATTATATTAAAGTTATGATACCAGCTGTTATCAAAAATTATAAAAACTGTTTTTCCTAAAAATATCTGATTCAGGGCTGATTTTTAACCACCCTGTAATAAAAAAATAAGTAATTTTAAAGTTTTGACAGTTCTCGTGTTAGAAATCTGATAATATGTCATAATAATTCTTCAATTAAATTTAATCTCAGAAAAAATAATGGCATCGTAATAATGTCGAGCAACTCATGTGGTATCTATAGCGACATCTTACGCCAGTCACCCAAAGTATTAAACCCCGAGGGGAGAGAGGGCGCTGTATGTAATGTGTCGTTAACTTTCTCATAATGATTTTCTTCGCAAATGAACAAAAGGAGTTCAAAATAAAACTCAAATGCTGTATTTTATGCCTTTTATATTTGTTAAATACGGGTTTTCAACAAATCCTACATCAAACTTCTAATAGAAATAGATTTTGGCTACAGTAGTGTATATTTTAAATATCCGTACAAATATTACCAATAACCCGTAGTTCAAGACTTTAAAGAACAATTATTACACACATTCTAAAGGTTATAAACATTGTAAACAGTCTACAAAATGTTTTTCTATATATATATTATGTATAATATCTTACCATAGAAAGTACATGTACACTTAATATAAAAGCAATGGTTTTGTGTTTATATAGTCATACATTAACATATAAAATATATAGAAAAAGAAAGAAAGTATCTTATCTAAGATACCTATCAACATTTCTTCATCAGATTCAATTACTATATAAATGTAAGTAGTCCTAACATTTAATATTTTGAGACATTGAGACAATAATGTGCATTCAAATATCATTTTTGTGCTTGCATTCACATTTAACACCTTTAGGCCTTTGTTACATAAAATATTTAACTAAAACGAGTTTATATGAAAGAAAAACTTAAAAAATTCATGTACAGACTACGTACATAATTTTTAAATTTTTTCTCATATTAATTTAAAAGAAATATTCATTCATAAATATCTTGTGTACTTATTAAGTACCTACTTATCAAGTTTTTTCAGTTATTTAATTCAGTTATTAAATAATTTATTCAGTTTATTTCATGTAAAAAAAACATTACAAGATATAATTTTAGACAGGACGTTTGTTGCTATCGGTCGGATAATCACACAAATTTTGGACACAAGTCGTCAAATAGAAAAAAACCTAACCAAATTTTGGCCACGTGACAACCATTTCGTTTTTTATTAAAACATTCTATCAAGATTATTATGAATTATCCAAATTTCATTATCAATATAAATACAATACGGTGTGACTCATGTTTTTTTTTTAAGTATGGCCGTTTCGTTTCAAAACCAGTCCGGCGTCCTCTTTCGTGAGCCTTTTCAAGCGACGGCAGCGTCCCAACGCAAAACTGTCTAGAAACCTGTCCGTTGAAGGAGTGGTTTTTTTTATTTTTATTAAATTGGTTTAACGGCTCTGGATTCTAGTCCTTCTGAGCCTGAAGTTACAATACATTCACTGTGTCATAGATCGTACTATATTTGTGCGTTACGACATCAAAAATAAGAAATGTCTACGCATCGCATTGTAGGGTAACAACCCCGTCGGTACATTGCAGATTTCAACGTTGCGGCGTTGCCGTGATGCGTTTTGCGTTGTTCGCAGGTGTTTGAACGGCGGCCTCGCAGCGGATAGAGTAGCCTTGGACGACATCCTACTAGGTGGACGGACAATCTCAAGCGTGTCCTGCGATAAGCAAGCAGCTTAAGATAGTTTTAGCGGAGATCAATGCAGGAGACTTCCAGCAGTGGACAGCTATAGGTGAAATGACGTCACACAGTGTTGGGTATAGGGTTTGAATTGCGTTTGGTGCATGTCTACGGTATTTCAAGCGCCATGACGGCGAGCGAGTCGTGTGGTGGTGGCACGTTGAACACGGGCGTGCCGGTATCGTCACAATACTCTGCATAACGCACCGTCGTCAGCACACGCAGCCCCAGACTGCTGCAAATACGTTGCGAATACGCGCCCGTTGCGTCCACCTTGAACAACTGATCACAAACAATAGTTATATATAAGTATACTTAGTTCTACTGAAGTCGCTATATTTAAGTGAAATAAGCACCAGTTACACAATATCAGACAGTTATAGTAACGTTACGCCTATGATTAACCTTCTTTTTCCTGCACCGATTTACCATTGAACTGCGAGAATGCAATATAAAAATACATCTTCTTCTTCTTTCAGTGCCTCTTCTTTTTTCTTTTCGACACTGCAGCTCTAAATAAAGATCGGATGCTCTTATTGAACCACTGGCGTAAGTTCTTTAGCCAGGATGTCCTTCTCCGTCCCACGCCTCTTTTGATTTGTATCTTGCCCTGGATAATTAATATTAGTACGTCATACTTAGGACCACGAAGTATATGACCCAGGTACTCCAGTTTCCTCTTAAATAAAGTTCGAGTAAAACGATTACAATTTTCTAAGACATTTGGGCCTCTAGTCCCTGACTTGTACTATAGTCCCACAAACTTAACTTACCCGGTGACCGCGTCGCTAGTATCTATGAAAAATAAAATAAATTTAACCCGGCTGAGTTTGTTGTGGGCTCTTCTCAGGCCAGGGCGCGTTTGGAACCCTCGTAGCTTTAGTTTTAAGATACCATTACCCATTATCACCATCATGCTTTTTAAGTAATTTTTAGATGAAAATAAGTGTACCTACAGTGTACCTATATTTAATAAATAAATGACTAAGTATGACTAAACACAAAAATTAAACAGCCATAAAAATTAGTTCCAATTTTAGCCACCGGAGCAGTAAGTTCGACGGACTATACGTGGAAACGTCTAGTATTTCTTATTGGCAGTTACTTTGAATCCCTTGTCCATGGCAGTTTCGATGCTCCTCTTCATCAGCTCGCGCGCCAGGCCCTTGCCGCGCGCCTGCTGCGACACGGATATGATGCGGCACTCGAGGATGCGGTCAACTTGGAACGTGTTGAATAAGTCTAAATCGCGACTGACGGTATACAGGATCGTGAAAATCTGAAATAAAATTGAAAAAATTGAAAATTTGGGTTGCGCCACTTTTAGTACAGTTATCGATCATTAAAATAGAATAATTTATTAGTCTTTCGCTTTGGTCGTTAACGTAAATAAATTTTTGATGACATGTCTTTGATTTTATGAAAGAACAGTTGAACAGGCTTCTTGGGATCAATTGTTACTTGTTATACAATAGTTTGTTATTATATCATACGTTGTTACCAATACTTTTTTTTTAAATAGACTAGAGCGTGGCCGCAATCAGACTTGCTGGCAAGTGGTAATGCAGCCTAAGGCAGAGCGCGCTTGCTAGAATATGCCTTTTCACTCTTGTTTTGAAGATATTAAACAGCGGAGGGGAAAACGGAAGCGGGAAAGGCATTCCATATTCTAACAGTTATAATTAGAAACGAGGAAGCAATGGAGGGATTGCTTAGTCCCAGATGGATCATTTATATTTAAGATAATACTCTGAAAGTTCCCTCCATGCATACGGTACCTACCTTATTAAACTTAGCATCGGTGGAGTGCTGGATTTTCTCAATGGATTGATCGATATCCCCGGGTCACAATATCCCATTCAGCGCCACCCCTAGTACCTATAGGTAAACATATTATTATTTCACTTTTAACTTTATATATTTAACACAAAATATACAAATCACAAGATGTGGAGGCTGGAGGCTATCGGATGCCAAATACTCTTTTTCGTTGGTAGCTAAAAGTTATTTTATTTTATAATCTGTGCATAAGGGACCAGTATATTTTTGCGAAAGATATTATACCCAAAATGTAAGAAATTGGGCGAGAATTTTGAAGAAAGGAAAGAAAGGGTGAAGAAATTTATTGACTTCGACCCGATTGACCCGTGATTCAAAAAACTTCGTATTTTACCGTGTCTTGGTCGAGAGCCGCGATGGACAGTCCATCTGCCATGGTAGCGGCACACAGTCGTTCAAGCGCGCCGTGGGGTTGTCCTCTTTGGCAGAGCTGGACTGCTTTGTTGAGAGGTTCGTCTGCGAAGAAGCTGTCGCGAAGGTGGCGTAGCACCGCCTCGCTCATCTCAGGCGTTATTGTCGTGTAGTGCACCATGGCTGAAATTAATAATTGTTATCAAGATTTATAGTTTATACTTAGTTTTATAAAATTGTATCATGATTGCTAATATCTGTTTGAGGGTGTTAGATAGAGCCTCACAACAACAACAACAACAAGACGACTCACGACACCGATATCTTAATATCTTTATATGTTTATACTTGTAATACTGAACAACTTTTCTTAGAATACGGAGCATAGTATTAGTGACTACGGCCTAAAGGCTTGAAGTTTGTTTGAGAAGATCAGTAGGTATTTTTTAACTTAAGTCTGTAAATGAGCTGCTAACTCTGTATGTTGTCTGATTTATGAATTCACTAAGATCGTTCTTTGTTGGCCTAAAAACCGTAGATTTAAAAAGGAATAGATGCTGGAATGAAACGATATCTAATAATATTTAATTATTATGGAAAGTTCCGCAATGATTTTGATAATTCAAACTCTTCAGTCCTTGTGATACTGCGGGTAATGAGGCTTTCAACCATTAGTTAAAATCATTGGGATTCTACCGTCTATTACTCTATAGTAACTAACAAATTATACCTAATGTCATCGTTAAACTGAAAATTTAAGACAATTTCCTCAAAACAATAAAAATGAAAGGATAAATTTCTTAGGGCGGGAAGAATTTCAATTCAGGGACATTATAGAGGTAGCTCGGGTAGTAGGGGGGAGGGGGGTTTAATAAAGCGGTGTGTTGGGTCAAGGCCTATCGAACTGGGCCGGCGGGATCGACTCCTTTAGAGAAATATTGAGGATGAAATTTATTGCTGGGTTTGATTTTTTTTTTTTATCCACTACAAGCTAGCCCTTGACTGCGATCACTCCTGATGGTAAGTGATGATGCAGTCTAAGATGGTAGCGGGCTAGCCTGTTAGGGGCATGGCAGTTATATTAAACCCACACCTTCTTCGATTTCTACATGGCATCGTACCGGAACGCTAAATCGCTTGGCGGCACGTCTTTGCCGGTAGGGTGGTAACTAGCCACGGCCGAAGCCTCCCACCAGGCCGAATAATTGTTTTCCAGTTTGATAATAATTATTGACTATGTTTTATGTCGGTCATACTCAAGTGGCTGTAAAATTTCTTTTGTTACGTGAAAGATGAGATGATGCCTCTCTCGAGAGGCTAGTTTTTATTCCAGAAAATCAAAAAGTTTCCATGCCTTTTGAAAAAATAACACGCGGACTAAGCATCACGAGCATCTACAGTTCGTGCGCGAGTTGAATGCAGAGTAGGTAAATGTGTGTGTCACCATACATTTACTCTGCATTCAACTCGCGCGCGAACTATACTTAGTCATCGATAAAATACATGTAGGTAGATATTTTGCTAGGTACCTATGTCGTAACAAAAAGTTGATAGCTAAAAGCTTTCATTATGCACAAGTCTACGAGTTAGTACTTAGTAACTTATCGTCATGTTCCCTTGAAGTTTGTTCGCGTTCACTCACATTGTATTAAAGGCTTTATGAAGCTACTATCCACTTAGTTCATTTTTTATCAAGCAATCTCGTATCCCCTAACATTGTTAGGCGACCATCCATCGATTAAATTACAGGGAGCATACTACCGTCGTGTTTTGATATTGTTGACGTTCGTGTTTTCGAATTATGATCCTTATTTTAAGGGAGTCAAGGTATATGACATAAAACTGTCATTTTGAAGTAATACGTTGCTACTTGCTACAGGTATCACGTCATAACAAAAAGTTGATAGCTAAAAGGTTTCATTATGCACTTGCGTTATAGCTAAGTAACTTTCCGTCGTGTTCCCTCGAAGTTTCCTCGCTCACATTGTGTAAAGGCTTTATGAAGCTACTATCCACTTAGTTCATTTTATAACAAGCAATCTTGTTTGTTGTAACAGTGTTATCTTGTTTGTGTTAGAGAACATATTATTAATATTGAAGCGGTGATAGCCTAGTGGGTTAGACACCTGGCTTCAAATCGGGTCATCGTGGTTTCGAATCCTGGTTGAAGCAAGTACACATTCTTCAAAGTTCTAATGTCTGGATATTTAATTTCTTAAATGCCCATAGCTCCGAAGAGATAAAGACGCGTGCCCGGGGATCGAACTCGCGACCCCGTGAAATCGGGAGCCGATTCTAGTTAGTACTTCGTCATCATCATTTCAACCCAATGGCCGGCTCACTACTACTGGGGGCCTATAAATATGAGGGAGTTTTTTTAACTTATTCAAACGATTTAATATATATTATATGAAACTTTCAAACGCTTGATTACTGAAGACAGCTGGCGCTCGATATATCTATACTAATAGTGAGGTAAAGTTTGTGACGTTGCAGGTAATCTCTGGATCTACTGAACCGATTTTGAAAATTCTGGTACCAACAGAAAGCCACATTATTTGTGATTTTCATAGGCTATATATTGACCCGGCAAATTAGGGAGCTCCCGTGGGAATTTATAAAACTTATTTCACGCGGACGAAGTCGCGGGTATCTGCTAGTATTCCATCTAAATGGTAGTTAGGTATATTGAATACGTAAAAAAACTCCGTAAAAATAGAGGTGCCTGCGCGGGGATCTATTTTCGTCGTGGTCTAAAAATCGAATCCAGGACCTCTTGTCATCTACGAGTACAATCGAGCATGCTCACCACTAGGCAAAATAGGTAACTAGTTTTATAATACAATGGCCGTCAGGCGTCCCCGAGCAACAGAGCCGTAATTAATTAGGTACTTTCAGCACCGGATCGTTGGCTTCTGAATACTAGAGGACATAGATTGTCCTCTGTAACTTTACACAAAGTACAATAAAGTGGAAGCGGCACAAAGAGATTAAAAATTTGATAAATAATCTGATCATTTTCTGATTTACTAGACCGTATTAAAAAAGAAAGAATAGGTAAGTTACGAAAAGTCATCAAAGATTTTCGCAAATATTAATCATAGGTACTATATTATAATATGTTATTTTGTATAATATTATAAATGCGAAAGTGTGTTTGTTTGTTGGTTTACTGGTTTTGTCGGTTTGTCCTTTAATCATACCGCAACGGATCGACGTGATTTTTGGCATGGGTATAGTTGAGGACCTGGAGAGTGTCATGGGCTACTTTTTATCTCGGAAGAATAAGGACTTCCCGCGGGAATCAAAAGACTTAAACCACGCGGATGAAGTCGCGGGCATCAGCTGGTATAGTTCAGTATAGTTCAGTTATTATTTCAGTCTCCGTAAACCGTTTTAAGTGAAAAATCTTTAGCTTACTGTATAAATTCTAATGTTTTGGATTAATTCTAAGATAAAAATTATACCTAGTTGTCGAGTTCGTAGCTCGGTGTAATGGGACAAGAGCTTGGGCTTCGGGGCTCTGGAATGGCACGCTATATAATTAATGTTTTTGATGAGCTCGAGAACAGTAAGTAAGTAAGTAAAGTAAAGATGCATAAAAAATAAAAATGGTCCCTAACCTATCCCCATAACTAAATTATAACTGACGAATGTGCTGCTCTCTCTTTCTGCGTTGTATTCTTCATTACTGAGGGTCGTGACCGCTTTCGATTAATTAAATAATGGTAGGAGTTTTCTCGAGATAATAATGCGGTGAGTACCTACCCACGTCCTTCCGCATACGACTCGACTAAAAATGAACTGCATGACACTGTGTTGTCTAAACATCCACCACGTTATATCTAACTTGACGTATTTACCTACTTTCGTTAAAAAAAACTTTATAAGTTAAATTATAAAGATATGGTTCTGAGTTCTGACTGTACTTAGTGCGATGGAGCCTCGAAGAGAATAAGCAGGGATAAAATATTTCAAGCGTCCAGACGCTTAATATTCCTAGCGCATAATTAACTGAATGTCGTTAGCATCATTAGTGTGTAGGGGGCTTTAGGTTATAAACCTTGGTAGGTACTATGTAGATACCTAATGCATAATTATTAGGTACTTAATACGAGAACTATCTCTACGGGGCACAGGCTTCTGTAACGACAGTGACCTCTTGAGTGCAGTGGTGCAGTCTTGGATTCAATTTCCAGTGGGTTCAATTTAGAAAAACAAATTTTCACAGGCATATTATTATCTAAAAGACGGAAATATGGGGATGACAATATGAGTGTTTTAATGGGATTGAATATGGTTCATCGATCGTGCAAAAGGAGTTTACGCAACTGAGTCATAGCGGTTATTATTGACCGAGCGAAGCGAAGGTCTCTGAGTCTACTTGAGTGAATTGGCACTTGTCCGTCCGTCCGTCCGTCTGTCAGAGCATTATAACTTCTGAATTACTGAACGTAATTACTTCAGCATTCAATATAATATGTAAACTAATGGCCTCCAGCCGAATATGACTTAAAAAGTTATAAAAATCTTTATTTCAGGGGGGCTCTCATAGAAGCGAATGCGAAGTAAAATAATTTTTATAGCGTTACATAAAGTTGCGGTATATCATTTTAAAGATAATTAGAAATAGATTCCAAAAATATATTTTTTTTAATTTTTCCCCTAAAATTGGCTTTCAAAGTGGAGATTTTCTAACGTCCAAAGTTGACCTCAGAACTCTAAATTTTCTGAAAGGCTGAGCCTGAAACTTGATCAATTATTTGAATTATATCCTGTACTTGAACAACAAATACTAAAATTAGATAAATACTGTAAGGAAACGAAATTATTTAATTTTTAATGAGCTTCAGTATTTTTAACAGAACTTCACATTGATGTCAATAGATGGCGCCGCGAGGTCTTAGTTCGTTCATTGTTCGGGGCGAACCACTAGTCTAGACAATTAATAGTAATAACAGCCCTAACGGTGTATCAGCAATAGTGAGTTAATAATTATCATCATACCTAAGTATGAAGGTACCTAATACCTATTCTTACTAGAATGCCTGTTGTAAAAACAACAGTATATAAACGTCATTAGGTACTCATTTTATCATAGACAATTTATTTATCTTTATCTCTTGATCATCGGACATAATAATGTAATGGACAACGGACTTTTTTGACTCCATAAAATCTTGCGAAGAAAGAAGTAGAACCAGTGCCTAGTACCCTGCAGTCCAGCTCAGAGGTACCTACCTAAACCTAAACAATGCTATAATATAAAAATAAATATGTTATAATTTATAGTCTACGAAGGTATGTAGGTACCTAACGGTAGACTAGATAGAAGTTGGAGAAAATAGGGAAAATACGCTATATGAATCTAGGTACTTTTACCTAGGTACACTAATAACCTATACGTTTGATTATATCAACCAATTCGAAGGTATTCGAAGGTACCTCTGAGTATTATTATCTTGTCTATAAAATCGTCATATTCTGCAATAAATAATTCGATAACAAACTAAATCCGCCCAACCCACCTACTTAAAACCAACAAGCGCAAAAACATTTTATCAAAACATCAAACAATCAAAATCGAATCACCATATTACCGAGGCAATCGTTCGATAAGATAAAAATCTTCCGACCATAAAATATACACGACGAAGACAAAACAACAATAAAAAATATACAACACATACAACATTGAATATAGGCATTTTAAAATAAACCTTTAAATGAAAATACCTAATTTACTAGTAAAACATATTGTTATTGGATATTTTTTTTAATTTAATAGGTAAAAGTGGTTTTAATGTCTAGTTTTGTGATCTTACCTCGTGCGACGCCGCCGACTGATCCCTGCGCACTGTGCTCCTGTTCTGCCTTCGCGTAGTGATAACAGACCCGCCCGCCCTAAGCTCCCGCCCGCCCAAGTCTCATCAATTATAATGGGAACAGAGCTAGCATGTGATAAATGTAAGATTTATATGAATAGTTTTTTTGCCGAGTAATTTCTTGGCTATGAGACATTCTGTTGTAAAGTTAAGTCTGTGGTAAAGTTGTATTTATCGGCACTCTAAGGAGCAAATTTAAATTGTAGTAATTCATTTGTGAACTGTCCGCGTGGATTTGAGATATTTTTTTTCGATATGAAAAGCTTGTGTCCTTCCCCGGGAATCGGAATGCAACTTATCTCTATACCAAATTTCATCAAAATCGGTTGAAAAGATACTTTTCCTTTCACTTTATAATATTAGTATGGATTAATACTATAGATTAGTAGGTACTGAAGAAGATAGCATACAGGTTACAGAATAAGCGAGTAGGACGCTATGATTTAAGTTTTTCGAAAGTCCCGTTGAAACTCTTCGATTTTATTTTATTTATATAGTCTGATAAACATAGGTAGACACTTTCCCATTTTTAATATAGGTACTAGATGATGCCCGCGACTTCGTCCGCGTGGATTAAGTTTTTTTGATTCCCGTGGGAACGTAGGAACTTTTTAATTTTCCGGGATTAAGTAGCCGTGATGTAACCTACCCCTATAACAAATTTCATCAAAATCGGTTGAAAAGATGGGCCGTTATAGTGTAGCAGACAGACAGACACACTTTCGCATTTATAATATTATAGTATGACTTATATAGATACAATATTGATGGATACAGGATAACCATAGGTGGTTTTACCCAAGTACTTGCCAAAGAAAAAGATTGTACCTATGGGCTGACAGGCAGGCACAACCCAATTTAAACCGTATTATTTTATTCTTTTAGGTGTCATTCTCGAAGCGCAAATTCCGTTTCATCACAAATAATGGCAGCTAATTCCTTGCATTCCTTCTGAGTCACGTCTATGCATTATTGATACATGAAGCTCTCTGTCTATAGAAAATAAAGTTATAATTGCTGATATTCAATACTCTTTTTATTTATTACATGTTGGACATACCTACCTAAGTGTCTCATAAATGTTACAGGCTATGTGCAGTGGCGTGCAGTTCATAGAGGCATAAAAGCACCGCTTACCCAAATGGAAATACGTCAATGCTTTTATTTAATCAAAACAGCTAGTTAATAGGTATTCTGACTAACTAATGCCTATCTAGCTTCAATACCTGTGTACGCCACTGTGCTACGTGTATGGTGATAGTAAAAAAAAATTATAAATTAGTGGGCACAGCAGACGTTGTCCTGCCCTGAACCTAAAACGCGATTGCAGCGCCCCCTGCCGGGTCCAATAACTGTAAATATTAACCATCCCGGGAGCCAATCAAACACACACACAAATTCCATCAGAATCGGTCCAGCCGTACTGAAGTGATGCGAGAATATACAATAATACACAATAATAATATAATATAACACTTCGGCAATTGATTTTTATTTATTTAGAACAAACAAACGAACATACAAACGCACAACCTCTTAGGGCAAACACATACCTATACCTACCGTCTCCGTTCTGTGTGGTTCTGTCCTTATCTGACCCGGTGACAGCGTCGCTAGTTTATACTCGTATGAAAAATAAAATAAAAACAAAAATTTTACAGGCATAAAAAGCTCGATTGTAGCATGTGACTTTAAAATCGAGCATAGATAGTCCTGAAAAAAATGAATTGTTCATCAAGGGACTTTAAATAGGTAAGCCATTTCATACGAGATATTGAGCTTACCGAGCGTAGCGGGGTATGCTATAGAATCGAGTAGAATGGCTTTTTAGTCCCGCGGTAAACACTCTACTTTTCACTTCGATTGCGAGAAAATAAAATAAATAACGATTTTTAATTATTTCTTTGCCTTTCTGTTACATTTTCATTTATGGAGTAAGATCTTTATTTTCACTTGATGATAATAACAAATAAATATTCATATTCACTTTACCTTGTACTAACGTATCGTACATCGAATTTCGAAATATATTAATTATCATCCTAATAGGTACATCCACTTAGATAAATTTAATAATTACAACTAAAAAATCGATATTTCGCGGCTAAATGCAATACCAACATTATTTTTCTCCGTATTTCTCCTATCCAGGAAGGAATTAAAAAAATACCTACAGCTAGTTCCATAGACATACTATGTAGCTGTGCTATGTAGATTGGATCTGTAGGATAATGGTAGGATACGATGACGTTCAACCAATGACTAAGGAGTTCAACTAAGCGACATGATTGACATTTTGGCTGTTGATAGTAACCATAGACTAAACATTTTGGTTAACCCAATGACCTTCTATACAAAAAGCTATAATGACATCTTTATAGAGCATGAGAGGTGAAAATTATCTTGTAATATATCTTATCTTGTTTGGTCTAATACCATTGGTCCATTGCAACTAAATTTCTTTTAAGACATTACTCCTATGACTCTTTGTAATGTAATGCGCAAAAACTCTTTCTTGTAATGCGCAAAAGGCCTAATTTATTGACTGCTAGTTGAGTGGGTTGCTTTGAAAATAAAACACCATTTGCAAAATAAACGTCAAATAATTTATTTACATTATCAAATGCATATTATAATAAACATTTTAGTTTAACAAAGAGAGCTCTCTATAAGGCATTTTATCACTGTCTATACCTAATAGACACGAGTGCACACTCATATACATAAAGTCGTTCTATCAACCAATAGACGTACCGTTGGACATAGGCTCTAAGCAAGGATCTCCACAGAATACTAGTAGACTAAGAGATAGCTGCACTTTTGGTAACTATCGCCAGGAAGGCTGATTCAGTATTAGGTGGGTTTAGGGCTCTCCACTGATGACGATAGTGAAGGTCTGCCCGCATGCGGATGGGCGTTTATATGGACCATAACTAGGAAGGCTGATTCTTGTACAGTATTAAAGTATGCGCAGTACCTATGTAAACAGTATAAAAACTGACGCTATTCATGGTTCATTTTTGGTAACCATAACACGTCTTTGAGCGGCCATATCTAGTGAAAAGCCCACCCGCATGCGGGCAGATCTTCACTATCGTCATGAGTGGAGAGCCTTACACCCACCTAATACTAAATCAGCCTTCCTGGCGATAGTTACCAAAAGTGCAGCTATCTCTCATAATATAGTCTTGTGCCGCTAGCTTCCAGCGGTTCCCAGCTACTCGCTTGAGATCGTCCATCCACTAGTCTAGTTATGCTTGGAGTATAGAAGACGTAAACATATCGCAGAAACCTAAACGAAACGCGTAAGCGAAAATGAAAATTATTACAATAATAAATTCATTTCCGATTCTAAATTAAAATATTTTAAATTACTTACCTACTTTAAAATAAATAGCAGCAAATTCTTGGAAAATATCAATGCTAGCGCACCAAAATTAAAATTAAGTGCAGAAAGAAATATAATTTCTAAACTAAAAAGGGTCTAATATTATTTCCATCATTTTCACATGTTCATTATTACTAAGAGTTCATTATGAGGTTCATGACAGAACTTTTAACTGTTTTAACAGTTTAGAGATCTGTGTCAAAAGAAACCCCAATACATCAAAATACCTAATATTTAATTTAATAGTCATATTTAGAAAACCATTAAAGATTAACATAATATTACTCATATATTAATTTCATATTATTTAAATTAAGTATTAAATAATAATAATTAAAATTAATATATTTAGTGTTTCTTGGTTTTGGTCCATAGCTTGCTTATGTAATAAGTAGGTTATACATTACCTGTCTATATTAAAAGTTAACATAAGAACTTATATACAAGGAACATTATCATACTTCATCATATTATAAATGCAAGTGTGTTTGATTGTTGGTTTATTGGTTTGTCCTTCAATCACGCCGCAACGGAGCAACGGATCGACGTGATTTTAGGCATGGGAATAGTTGAGGACCTGGAGAGTGACATAGGCTAATTTATATCCCGGAAAATTGAGGAGTTCCCGCGGGAATCCAAAAAAACTTATTCCACGCGGACGAAGTCGCGGGCATCATCTAGTTTTTGTATAAGTTTTGGTTCATACCATACTACAACCCTGCCAACCGAACCGCCCCGTTTCCTAGACTGATACAGTAAGATTTTAGCGTGAGTTAAGATAAGTCAACGCCATGTATCGGCAATTTAGAAAAGCTTTCTTAACAATTTTTCCTCGCAAATTAGAGAAAAGTACTAGTCTCAGCCGAAAAAGCAATTCACGGCCTCGTTTACTTAGAAAGGCCTCGGCCTACCGCCTTGTACTTTTAAAATTACGTCGGAAGAATTTTACTCAGCCGTTAATTGCTTTATTTCTGGCCTGGGCAGTAATGTACATTAAATGTATATGTCACCGTAAAATTGCAAAAACCGTCAGATTGCAATCTAACGCTTTTTATCTCGATAGATTGTAAACTGTCGACAGATTGTTAACCGTTCAATGTTCCGAGTGTTAATTTTTTAAATATTCATTGTATTTACGTTTTCTTGTCTTTTTCTTGTAGGTTAAAGGTTAGGATTCGACATAAATAATCAGGCACTTAGGTTCTATCCGGTTAATATACCTAACATATTACAATCTACCGAAAAATAATGCGTTAAATTGTAATCTTTCGACAGTTTACAATTTCGCCAGATAGATTACAATCTAACGGTTTCTACAATCTTACGGTGACATATATAGAAGATTAATTACTAATCTTCCCCGGTTCTATATTAATAGTGATGTCACCGATACTATTTTTGTCTAAGACATTACTGTTAAACGTAATCGTTATTTGTCCGTCTGACGGTATGTTATTAAGGTTATCAGGGATGTCCTGGTCGGAGCACCCCTTGAGTATAACAAGGGGCGATTCGGTTGCCTGCGCAGGGGTGGGTTCCGCCCCGTTGATGTAGTGTATAGGGTAGTGGCGTTTTAGTTCCCTCATAAGGCGGAATTTCGCTTGGCATACTGTGCACCTGAAAATTAAAAAAAAGTAATATAAATATAGCAATGTTTTTTTATTAATTCTAACTGTAATAGAAAAGAAAGTATCGCTTGTGGTAATGTGTAAATTTTATAAAAAAAGAAAATTGCAAAAACTGTTAGGATTGTAGGATTGTAGTCTAACTAGCGAAATTGTAAACTGTCGACAGATTACAATTTAACGCATTATTTTTCGGTAGATTGTAATCTGATAGGTATATTAACCCGACAAAACCTAAGTGCCCAGCTTGCGGCCGGGCACTACCTGATTTTTTATGTCGAACCCTAACCTAACCTACAAGAAAGAAACAAGACAACGTAAATACAATGAATATTTCAAAAATTAACACTCAGAACATTTAACGGTTCACAATCTGTCGACAGTTTACAATTTCGCTAGTTAGACTACAATCTAACGGTTTTTGCAATCTTACAGTGACATATACTTATTTGGGCGATTTAAACGCCGTCATTTTGGCGCACTTTGACGTGAAGTTACTATACACCAAAGCATAACGTTTTGTCGTTTTAAATTTCCCGATCATTTATTCACCTTTTATTGATTATATTCTTAATTAAGAAGCTATTAAATAAAAAAAATTGTAGTGTAAGTATAATTTTACAATAATAAAGATCGTAAATAAAAATATTTGACGTATTCAATATAGACATGTATTTTCCTATGTTGATATTTATCACGAAGGTAGGCCGTGTACACTTACTGGTAGATATTCTGTCCTAGATGCGTGCGAACATGCTTGACCAAGTCGTTGCTCTGAGTGAAGGCGCGCGAGCAGTGCGGACAGTGGTAGGGTTTCTCTCCCGTGTGTATACGCTGGTGACGTTTGAGGTGATCTTTTGATGAGAACCTATAACAAATATATTAATTGACGACCTCCCTAGTGCAGTGTTGAGCGCTGTTGTCTTAACGTGGGAGTTCCCGCGTTCGATTCCCGGCAGGGACAATTTGGGAATTTATAATTTCTGAATTTTTTTCGGCCGTGGCTAGTTACCAGTTACCACCGTACCGGCAAAGACGTACCGTCAAGCGATTTAGCGTTCCGGTACGTTGCCGGGGTATGACCGTATGGACATTGGTAAACCGACTAGGGATATGGGTTTTTAATATAACTGCCATACATACCCCTAGGGAACAGGTCAGCCCGCTACCATCTTAGACTGCATCATCATTTACCATCAGGTGAGATTGCAGTGAAGGGCTAACTTGTAGTGGAATAAAAAATAAAATAATGTTTCCATATTTAAGTCAATAGTGATGTGATGTGATTCAGTTACCTCAACTTAAGGAAACAAAATCTGTCTAATCTTTACCATTTCACAGCTCATCTGTTTAAACGTTTGACAAAATTTTGTTCAAAAATAGCTTGCATCCCTGAGGCGGACATGAGTGCTTTTTATTAAAGAAAATCTTTTTTGATCTCAATCATTAGAAGAAACTCTTGTATGAGAGTTCTGACAAGATTATTAAAATTCTTATATCCATGCCGATGCAGGTATCATCTAATATTGTCGTAAAATGTCTATGCTTACCTCAGGTTGCAATTGTCACACGCAAATGGTTTGATTCCGAGGTGTATCATAGAATGTTTCTTCAAGGAGTTTGGTTTGGTGAAGGCCGCCCCACACTCGTGGCATTTGTATGGATGTACACCTGTGTGTGTGTCCATGTGGGATTTCATCTGACCTGAAAGTGATAGTGATACGAATGGTGAAGGAATATCGAATGAATTATGAACGAATATAGAATGAATGATGGACAAATATAGAATGAATGATGGACGAATATAGAAAGAATGATGGACGAATGACGAATATGAATGAATGAATGAATGAACATATCGAATTAAGGCGACATTTTTGGATAGAAAAAAATTGGCGAAAAAAACTAGTATTCTTCCTCACCAATTTTCTTTATCAAAACCCAAGTAAAAATGATAAAATTACATACATTTTAGACTTATTTTATTTTGATATATATAATACTACTGTATTTTAATATATATGACATAGTGTCTAGCTTGGCGACCCTCTTCTTTTGCTATCTCTAATAGCTAGTATAATACTTATACAAAAGTATCTTTAGATAGCAAAAGATACTATTTTATAGATATTATTATAATATTGATACTGAAAAAAATACAGATTTAAACAAAATACTGTACCTTTAGTACAAAAACTCTTAGGACATAGGTTACAGGTGAACGGCTTAACCCCCGTATGACGTCGTACGTGCTGTCTCAGGTTAGAATTGTTGCTGAATCCTTTCCCACACTCGGAGCAAAGGAAAGGAGTTTCTCCAGTATGAGTCCTCTTGTGGTCTTTTAGACTGCAGAGCTGGGTGAATGCTGAAATTTATGAAATAGGTTAGGTAATTTCATACACAAGTTTCACATAGGCAAGCGATACAAAGACTTAAAACAATTTAGGGTTCCATTGTAAAACCAGGAAAAAGAAGCACACATTTTTGTTTTCAAGCAGAAAAAAAGCATAGTATGATCTTTAGATATCTGAATTTAGTTTCTTTTTATTTGTTGTAAATTATAACCAATTTACATTATAACCCAGTAATTTGGTGCTCAAAAAGGGGGTTACCTGGAAAGTCTCTTGGGAGTTTTGAAAATTGGTGTATTTGTGTATTTTATAGATTTCGACGTGCTCTTTCCGAATTTCCACTTTGCCACCTACGCTCGCGCCGCCATATTGTAAAAATGGCGCCCAAAAGCAGTTTTTGACAATAACTCTTTTCCAACTAATTTTATGATGAATATAGTCATGTAATAAATTAAACTAGAGAAAATTTCCTACAATTTATGAAGTAACCTTTTTTTTTGTAAAACCAATAGCTTCATTGTACGAGAGCCCCAAACCAAAACCTAAATTCACCTTTCAGTTTAAATAAATTTGGGTGTTTTACAAGTTCTTTAAACCAAATTACTACGTAAAAGTACTACTTTTACTAGTTAGTAAAAACAACTTTACCGTGTAGTACTTTTGTGGCAAATATTTTTGATAGGAAGTTGGCCTTAGAATTTCACATTATAATAATTTTCTGGGATATAATTAAGTTCCTTTATACAAAACATACCTTTATTACAAGTAGTGCAAACATATCTCCTCGTACCATTATGTTTACTTAAATGCATAGCCAATTGGTCCTGACGTGTATAACTTTTAGAACACTGAGTGCAATTGAATGGACGGTCCATGGAATGTAACTTCATATGTCTCCTTAGCAGTGTCTTTTGCGCAAACCCTTTATTGCAATCTCCACAATAATATGTGCTATTAATTTCCAAACCCTTAGTTTTATGCTTTTTCAAATGCGATGCTAACGACCTTTGTTTATCAAAAATAACATGGCATTCCGGGCATTCGTAATTCTCGTTCTCAGTTTTTACTTGTACCGATTCATTGTCTAATTTACTTTTCCCATTATGAGTTGCCATATGTTTTATTAACCGCTGTTCTGTTGTATAACTTTTTGAACATTGGACACATCTGTATTCTTCCATGTCTATATAAATATTTTGATGCTTTTTAGAGTGAAGTAATAGAGATTCATGGTTCTCAAATGCTAGATTGCATTCAGAGCATCTATATTGGTCATTTAAATTTTCTTCTTTAACTATTGTTTGTAAATCTGCTACCATATTCTCTAATAGATTATTATCACAACTAGACTTAGTATTAGTGGTTTCCTCAACATGCTTTTTTAAATGCCTTTTTAAAGTTGACTGTCTATGAAATCTTTTGTCACAAACTGGACAACATATTTGTGAAGCCTCATGATTTGATAAGTGTTTCATAAGCCTCTTACGTTTCGTGAACTTTTTATTGCATATATTGCAAATAAATGTTGATAAATCATTACTGGCTTCAACCTTTGGAGAAGGATTATCAAATATAAAGTCGTCATACGAATGTTCAAGATATTCCAGCTCATTTTCATATTTCATTAAACCACATTGAGTTTCATTTTTTATAACTGTGTTTTGTGAGATTATTTTTCTTAGTTCATTTTCACATTTGAGTGCTTGGTTGCGAAAAGTGTACATGTTTTGAAGACTTTTTACACATTCATCACACAAGTTTTGGGGTAGGCCATCTCCTTCAGTTATCTGAAAAATAGAAATGACATTTTTACAATTTATTTTTGTTTATTTTATCACTTTAAGTACCTACCTTTAAGTTACCTTTTATTTTACAGGAATCAAAGTAACAATACCGAGGCTACTTTTGTGGACCTGGAGGCTAAATATTATGTAGCCTCCAGGTACTTAACTGTACCCAAGCAAAAAATCACATCCGTTGCTCTGTTGTGGCCTAATTAAAGGATAAACAAACATACTTACCTACAAATTTTATGGTATATTAGTTTTGATAAGTAGGGACGGATACTTAAAATCTGAGTCCACTCAAATCTAGTAGTGTAATAATAATGCAGCTTAAGCAAAAAAAGAAACTTAGCAGTGCTGTGACATCATTTAGGATTAAAGAGATATTTATTTTCCCAAAAAAGACCCAAAAGGTCACTTACATGAGAAAATTTACAAAAAAACTATGGTTAAACATAATTTTATGTACTGTGTAACCTTAAATAAAAACTACAAACTTGCAAACCAATTAAAATAAGTAAAATTCATTTAGAAAATGCTTTATTTAAATATAAGTATACAGCAGCGCTTCCTTTACTATACTATATTTAGTATTTACTAAAGTTTCAAACTATTTATTTGAACCATAAGTTTTAGTCCTAGCTTTTGATAATTTTAATTTAAGTTTGTCAGTTGACATTATTATTGCAATTAGTCAGCTATTCAATAATTTGATTCCATTACCTGCAATGTGATCGTTTCCTTTACCAAGTCTGCTAGTTTTAATGACCAATTATCCTCGATTTTCAACGGACCAAATAAGTTTATCAGAGCAACATCACTTTTTGTTTTCATGCATGTCCGGCATATTCTCTCAAAATCAATCATTTTGTAGTATATAACCTACCGCTCTTGAACTAATACATACTTATTGATCTCTAATAGCCAGTTACACAAACGTTGATAGTCAATTGATGATAGAAAATGGAAAGTAATTTTTTATTTACATTATACACAAGTCACAACAGTCAGCATCAGTAAATACGTACAAGTCATCAAGTCATAATATGTCTTTTACTTGAGTTGTTACCTCCATGTTTATTGCTTTTACTCTTTACTTGTCTCTGGTATTATAGTCTATGACAACAATCAAAACTCGACAGGAAGTTTGAGCATTGAGCAATGAATAAAGAAATCATGGAACTAATAAGTACTACGTTTGTACGTAGTACTTATTAGTTCCATGAAAGAAATATAGTTTGAGCATTTGTGTAATATTACGTTAGTACTAAGAAGTACATAGACCAAGTCGTCTATGGCCAAACGCCAATGAAAGTCGATTCGCGATCGATTCTATGATGCATATTCTCTATTACACAAAAAAAAAGCTATAAAAATGTGCAAAACTTGCATCAATCATTGTTACAGTCGTGATTGTTGTGATTGGCTGAATTTATAGTATTCTTGCTGCATCAAAAGATTTTTTCCAATAGCGGAAGAGTATTAACCATTCAGAGGTGATGGCGATCGTCACATTGTAGCTGTAATTTTTGCATAAATAAGCCTAAGCTGCGATCGACATCACAGATAACAGATTACTACGTCTACCTATTGACCAACGAGGTCATTGATCTGAGTCACTGTCATACTTAAATCAAAGTCAGGCTCAGAAAGACTAGAATCCAGAGCCGTTAAACCAGTTAATTAAAAAAAAAAAATTAAAGTCAAAGCTCTCGTGCACTCAACAATTAATATTTATTTTATGATTTAGGCCATCAGTCTTTGGCTTGCGGTTTTTCCGCATTGGGAAATGGGAAAAGTTTAAGATAGTGGTATTCTAGCAAAATCTATTTTTAAAACTGTTTCTTATTGTTATTTATATTTATTCTCTATCTCCACGTTAACTCTAGATACCCGAGTTGTTAACTTCGATTTACTCTAAGTCTTTATCAAGATTAAAGAAGAGCTTTTGTGCACAAGAAATGGAAGATATTGTGTTTATTGGTGATTGGATAAAAGACAGACTTTTGGGTTCGGGAAGTTTTGGTACAGTTGTATTGTGGAGGCATAAAACTAATGACCAGAAACTCGCTATTAAAACTTGCAAATGGGGCGATGAACTTACTGCGAAACACAGAGAACGATGGACCAAGGAGGTGGAAATGCTACAAAACTGCAACCATCCGAATATAGTAGGCACAAAAGAGTTACCACCAGAATTCATAACAGGCTTAGCGCGTGCCAATCCATCAAAGTTACCCATATTATGCATGGAATATTGCAGTGGAGGAGATTTGAGGCAGTTACTAAACAAGCCCGACTCATGTGGTGGACTCAAAGAGATACAAGTGCGGAAGATACTCAATGATTTAGGCAGTGCAATGCGATTTCTTCATAGCAACAAAATTACTCACCGTGATCTCAAGCCTGAAAACATTGTGATGTGTGTCTCGGACCCTAATAGTGAACAAAGTAAAGTTACATACAAAATAATTGATCTTGGATATGCGAAAGAGATTGATTCACACTCAATTTGTGCTAGTTTTGTGGGCACATTACAGTATTTGGCACCAGAATTATTTTACAGTAAAACCTACAGCAATTCTGTTGATTTTTGGTCATTTGGATTGATTGCATTTGAAATTATATGTGGCACAAGACCGTTCCTGCCAAATAAAGCCCCGGTAGAATGGATGCCTGTTGTTAAAAAGAAGTCTCATGATGATATTTGCGTGTATGAAACATTTCACAATGACATCAGTTATTCCAAGGAAATTTTCTCTGAAAATCATATTTCTAAGCCATTCAAGGCTTTGATTGAAGAATGGTTAAAGGTAGCACTAGAGTATGATCCCAAATTGAGAGGCAGAGATGCTCCATCAAAAGTCACATTTGCTATCCCATCAGAAGACAAAGCAAACACTGTAAGTAACGTCATAATATTCAGCCTTCTTGAAAATGTTTTATCCAAGAAAATAATCAAAGTTTTTTCTGTCAGTACCTTAACTCATACAGCTTATGAAATTAATGATGCGACTACTATTCTTACATTGAAATCCTGGATTCATAAAGACACTAACATTGCTACTGATGATCAAATCTTAATTTCCCAAATGTCGTTAATTGAAATTGGAAATGAAGAACTGGTTGCAAAATACTGGAATGAAACCAGCGCAGTAATGTTGTTTGTTTATAACAAAAAGCAAATGATAGATGATAATTCAGCCCCCATCGTACCCAAAGCGATCCAAAGATGCCTTGAACTTCACAAGGCTTTGTACAACTTTAGGAACAGTCAAACTTTGTACAGAAATGCTTTCTATTTTGTAATAACACAAATGGATATTTATGATGCTCTCATCAATGGTATTTACTCTAGAGCTGAATCTTTGAAGCAGGAGAGCAAACAGTTACTTGTGAAGCACAATACAACAGATAAAAATTTGGGCAAGCTACTTGCTAAAGTTGAAATTGTGACAAAAATGACTGAACTAGGCAAAAATCACATACAGAGTTTAAAAGAAAATGGTGTTGGGACAAATGTCTTAGGTGGATTTGGAAAAACTTTCAAAAATTCCGATGATATAGTAGAAAAGACCCATAAGCTCCAAACTGCATGGTCACAATTATCAGTAAGACTACAATCAGCAGCAAGGCGCAGTAATGAAGGGATATCTAATGAGCTCAACAACTTTGTAGCTAAGTATAACTATCAGAACATGTTTACAAATGCATACAAGATATTTACATCTCACAAGAAATCTGATTTCTATAATGAAAATAGAGAAAGGGAGAGACCATGCCCGGAAATAGTGAAGTTGTGCTATGATTGTTTAAAGCTGAGGAGTAAAATTTTACAAGAATTGCAGCACCAACAATTTGTATTGAAGCTCAAAGATTTGAGTACTGAATTTTCTAAAATCACTGATATCATTTCAAAGGCAACAGATAATACTGACAGATTAAGTAATGATCTTTCTTCATTAATAGATGAATTTAATAATTGTGTTTGGTCTACCATCAGTATTGTAGTAAGAGATGCAGATAATGTTGCTGATCTACCTTACAGTGTGGTATCTTTCCAAAAAAGAGACTTCAAAATTGGGGAGTCTGTTTCAAACCATTGTATTCCTGTATCAAATACCGTTAGAGATGATTCTATAAAATCGCTCATATCTGAAAGCTTGATATTAAGACAGAATCACAGTAATCTTTGTGATAAATTGGACAGCCAAAAGAAATTGCTCCAACAATCAATATTTGATTTTAGTTTTCTAAGTGATGCTTAAATAAAAACTAAGTTGTTATGTTTGAAACCTAATGAAAATAATATTACCTATATTATATACTGAGGAAGCTTAAAGGATATCATTTTTATTAGCTTCTTTTGCTTTCCTTTGGTTAGGTATTTTAAGAGTGCCTTATTTTGTACCTATAGATAGATTAAAATAATTATATTCATCATAATAGAATCAACAAAATATATCTAAAAAGTATTTGGGCTAAGTGTTATTTACTAAAATATTAACAGTAGTTAAAATGGAGTTAATATTGATTAAATAAATTACTAACTGCAGTTGAATTTTCGGTCTAGTCAATATTATATTAAATTTGTATATTTATTATTTTAAAAACAAAGTGCAATTATCTCTTTTTATATACAAATGTATTTTTAATAAAAATAAAATTGTTTCCTTTTAAATTGTAGTTATTTAATTCACTAGCAAACATATTATTATATATATATTCTAGGTTCTAGATTATTTCTTTAAACTTATTCAATATTTACTATTCATTTAACAATACGACAACCGGTAAAGTGTTCTAGCCATTCTTCAAAGTTTTTGATAACGATACTTAAGTTCTCTATATCGTCAGGTGTTTCGAGATACTCTTCAGGAGCAAATCTTGGTTCTTGCATACCACTTAAGTGTAACCAAATGGCAAAAACCGCGTCGTCGATATTCGCAACAGAGCGACGGCATAGTCTAGCGGACACAGCACATATTGTGACTAAAGATTCCATGTTTCCAATCGAAACAGCTTTATTTCGCTCCCTACGAGCCACCAGAAAATAATTACTCAAGAGATTTTGAGTGTCTTTATCTATAGAAACTGTTATACCTGCTACTAAATCTATGTAAACTGATATATCATTTAAACATTGTTTCTCTTCAGCGGTGCTTTTTGGTGGTTCTATTGCTTGTTGCAAGATGAAGTCGGCTAACTCGTCTGTATATTGTCCATAATCACCGCGACAAACGGTGCCGAAAACTCTAGCTATATCGTACAGAACTATTTTCTTGAAGTCCATTCCTTGCGCCCACACTGCACAGTTCAATTTAACCTTGTTAGTGTCGTGTTGAAATTCACCCGTTTCAATGGCTGATACAATGGAATGTATTTGCTTTTGGCTGTAAACTTGTAATGGTAAAGGCATAACGCATATGCCTCTGGATGCTCCAATCAGAGTTGTTGCAACGCAAGAATTAGAATTGGATAATTTAACGTTCGAATCCACTAACTGACACGTTTGCCTCATTAGTTCTGCGACGTAACCAGTATCATGGCCTGCAGCTAAACAATGCAAAACAGCTGAACCGCATTGGTTACTAGCTTTAATGCTCGCTAAACTTAGCAGAAGATGTATTTTAACATTCATGAAACAGCTCCGAGGGCAACCTTTTACACCAATCCAGGACGCAAGACAGTAGATGAACTTCCATGGCTTTTCATTACACGCGGCAAATAATTCTTTGATTTTTGGGGGGCTTGGTGAAGTAATCGGTGCTGGATGTGGCAAAGCCTCCTCTAAACTCCATACAGCAGTAGCCTTTTTCAAAATCACAGCTTCAATAAAATAAATTGCGCCCAATTTCAACTTTTGAATTAGATCGTCGGTTATGGTGAACTTCTTTGGCAACCTATCGTTTTTGAATTTAAAAGAAGCTTCCACCTGGTCACCGCATCTTCTCAAGCCGCTGTTTTCAAAGAGAGTGCTTCTGCACATATGACATTTTGGGGGAGATTTTGGTATATATTGTAATATTACTTCATTCCCATCACATTGTTCTGGGCACGACCACACCGTGTGGTAAACGTAGTTCTTTGGTTTCGATATATTTACGAGTAATCCTTTAAAAGAATTTATTCCTGCATACTGTCTCAGTTTTGGATTGCTAACAACACGAGGAAAATACTTCAATCTAATATTAACGGCGACTTGTGATAATCGTACGTGATGATTCATTTCATTGTCTGAGGATTTAAGGCATGAATACAGAATATCGTTACAGGATCGTTGCCATTTTAGCGGTTCTTTCATCAAATGTGCCCCAACATCGGGGAATAACTCTAACAAATGCATGACGTCGACTTCAAGTAAATATCTGAATGGTGGGAATTTACTTACGGTTTTCTCGTTCAATTGGTCTAGGAAAGCATCACAATTGTTTTTCATGTCGAATAATATTCGTATTTTGTCTAAATATACCAATAATTTAAAATCTAAATCCATCTTAGTAAAGTAATTAAAGAAAATTAAAATCAGTGAATATTTTTGTAGCAGTAATTTTCCCGCCAGATGATAAACCTGCTGATACCGACTTCCAAAAAAGGAGGAGGTTCTCAATTCGGCGCGTATCTTTTTTTTTAGTAAAACGTATGTAGGCACGATATTATATTTTTAATTTAAATCAAAGAAGTATTAAAGATAGACCACGAAGAACCACGTGTTCCGAAAGATAGATTCGAAATTCGAATTGCAGGGGCCTGATCAAAATATTTTAAATTCAAAATTTTTTTTAATGAGTAGGTAGGTAATTATAATACATGGTCTTGGCATGGGTCTTGATTCTTGATCCCTCAGGAGAAAATTAGAAGGAGTAGTTAATCTGAGTAGGTATCTATGAAGTACCTACCCTAAAATCAAAATAGATTTTATGCTGCAGTAAATCGCGTTTAAACTTTATCCTCAGTTAAAAACCAATTTAAACAAGCGACACGAGACATCGTTTTGCACCTACGCTAGGCATAATAACCACTCAGCCTTTGCCTACGCATTGTTTTTGAATGTGTAATCTTCCAAGGTCAAGTGATACTACCTAATTAGCTAACTCTAGACTTGGCTTAGAGCGGAAATGCCGAAACCAATAATATGCAAATGGAATCAAACTATCAGTAGGTACCATGCCCTAGCGCCTTGTTGTTCATTCATTGAGACCGAGTACTGTCGCGCACTTCAATGAAATACTTTCTTGCTGTGGTTGACATGAGCTTTGCTATAATATTTTACGAGTAAAAAAATACAGTAACTAGCCACGACCGCCCTCGACGTGCTTCTCCCTTATAAGAGTACCTACCAAACCACCAGTGAGGTAATATGAGCCCTAAGTAACTAATAGGTCTAGTATTAGTTTATTGTATTACAAATCGTACACGGTTACGCGCGCATTTATTCGGTGACACCCTGCAATGAAATTACTGCTGCGCTCACTATTCTTGATTTTTTAACTGACATGTGTCAGTCTAAGTCAACGACATATACCTCTACTAAAAAATCAAGATGCAAAATCTTAAATTAAGTAATTTATTTTTTTAAATAGGTCGTGTAGCATGTAGGTACCTATCTATAAGATCTTCCAGTAACGTTAAGATTAACCTAGATTTGTTTTTATAAACACCTTTATCTGTAGAGTTAAGGTAGGCACGGTCAAAAAATGTAAACACTATGTTCTATCCAAAACCGTTACCCAAGATCGGCTTATCTCCGAAAATCCTGAATGCCTGAATTTCACTATCACGTATCAACACACCATAAACTAAATTTCTTGAGATAAACTGCGAGATACTGTAATCTGAGAAAATTCAAACATTACAAAATCTTTCTAAACGTATCAAGTTACAAAGGTTCATTTTATGTCCTAGTACCTACATAACTACAATGCCCTAGGTAAGAACTAGGAACGTAATAATATTTAATTATCAAAGCTCCGCCGAAGGAATAATAGGTAGGTACTACATAGGTATTACAGCTTCGGAAAAGTGGAAAATTAAGCGGTCATTTGGTTCGCCAAGCAAAAAAAAGTACCTAGTTGGTACCAAATACCAATTTGCAAATTTGGTTATAAATTAGGTAGGTAAGTAACTCCAATTGGAGTTTATTCTTCACCGCACTTTGTAAAAAAACACCACTATCTTTAGACCTGTCAAGTTATTTTATACCTAAGTAATAGGCTAGATGACGCCCATGACTTCGTCTGCGTGAATTTATATTTTCAAAAATCCCGTGGAAAATGAGTTTTCGGGGAAAAAGAACCCTAGGTATGTCCTACCCCGGGAAGCAACCTACATAGGTGCCAAACGTCAAAATCGGTTGAACAGCCTGTGGGCCGTGAAAGTGTAGCAGGCGAGCAGACATACACTTTCGCATGTGTATTATTATTTTTAGTAAGTTAGTATAGGTGCTTAGGTACTAATATTATATTACATATGTACCTATAGGTAGCTTTAAATTTTTTACCCTGCGAAATTATATTTTGTATCTGCAAGACCGACGGACGACGGTTTAAAGCTCTAATAAGAATGGATTATATTCACTAGTGTTTTGTTATACTACCTGATCAGAAACTTAACTCAGGGCTAAAACGGCCTAATTTCCAAAACTAGCTAGGACCGTAGGTTTCTATAGATTATAATGATACTTGCTAGGCAATTGGCCCAAGATTATCTAAGTGCCTACTTACTGTACCTACGTTGCAAATTTACTTCGCAGCATGCGCCACGCACAATATTAATTTAAATCCACTGACCTCTATATTATAGTTATTTATATGTACTTATAGGTAAGTCTGACGATGTTATCATCTTTGGCTAAGGTCGTGGCTAGACATACAGACAGACAAGAGTCTTTTACATGTTAGGCGATTACCACAGCTATTTATCAGAATACTAACTATACCTACTATTGTACTTACCTATAGTTAATATACTTAAATGGTTTCTATGTTAAAAAATTTATAAGTATTCTTAATTTACCTACTCTTAGGCATAGATTGACTATAAGATAAACTGTTATTAGCTAATGTCGGTTTATAAATACGGGCCTTCAAAAAAGGTTATACCTACTTATCTACTTACTTAACATTATTTTCTGGAGATGTTTTAGACCCATAGAATAGTAGGTAGGTAATAAGTAGGTTCCCTGTTCCGTGGTTAGGTTCATCAGAAAATAGGTTTGAACAGGGTTTGCACCATTTAACTGTCCGACTCCAGTCCCCATAAAGTAGTATTTCAATTTGCCCCACCAAGTTGATAATATTGAAGCTTAATCTTACATAATATAATAAATGTGAAATTTTTGATGTTTTTTACTCCTTCAGGCCACTGCATTGACTGAAATGACTTGACTGTGGGATCGAAATAGCTCACTATATTCTGAATTAACACGGCTACATTTCATCCCAGAAAATTATACAGTTTATATGTGGGAAAAAACCTTGGTATTCGAGGACGAAGTCGCGGGCTTCATCTAGTAATAATTAATTATGCGACTTACATACCACATTTTGCCTTATTAGTCGGGACTTTAGACGTGGCCTTAGGAATCTGCACAGCAAACACGCCGCTTACGACAAAAATAAAGTTCTATGAGTCATTAAATTAATTCACTTGCGTTACAAAGGACATTATAAATAGCAGAAAACTCGAGATAATAAGTACCTACCAAGTACCATCATCAATTCGAAAAATATTAACTCTAACTAACTGTACTTTAATGCTTTCCTACACCTTTTACTCAAGTAATAATAAAATGTACCTAGGTTATTACACATATCGTAGATAGTGTTAGAATACCTAGCCTAGGCTCTAGGCAACTGTTTCTTTTGTCAATTCAAACAAACAAAAGACATTCCATTATAAAACAAGTTGGTACTGAATTAACGATTTATGTACGGACAGTTACGGTTCTCGATCGGGGATTATAATATAATCCAGTTAATCTACAGTTTTCGCCGCGACTATACATGAACGGAGCGGGGCATGTGGGCGGAGTGAGCGTATTTTTTAAGCGGAATCTGTGCGCAGGCGTCGCGTGGGGCTTCCACGGTCCTCGGACTCACCAGCTATAACCACACTCCACAGCCACTCGATGCCGGATCACGACAAGTATCAGTTGCGTCCGCGCGCCGCGCGCTCCCGAGAGCCGCGCGCGCGCCGCACGCCGCAACCCTTGAGCAAGTACAGGAGAAAAACCGCGAACGCACGCGAAAGAAGTCGGATGAGGGAAATTAACCGAGCGTTCGAAACCCTGAGACGCGCTGTGCCCGCTTCCGAAATCACAGGCACCCCAGTTCCATGCGAGAAGTTGACCAAGATTACTACGTTACGGCTAGCGATGAAGTACATCACAGCACTATCTGCTGCTTTGAGAGACACGAGTCCAGAGCCTGGGTCCGGATCTCGTCCGGAGCGCTGGTCTTCTCCGATCTGCTCGGAATTATCAGAATTCTCAACAGAACAAGAGACAACCTCGGAATTCGCAGAAGACTCCTTATCACCCTTCGATTCCTTCTTCGCGGAATTCGACTGTGATTACATAGACAGGACATTTACGTGATAGTGCAGTGTTTCTGGACCAAGTATTTCGGATTATTTAAATTAAGGATTCCTCAATTTCTCGCATTGCCATATTAATTATATTAATTAATTTTATTTTATGAATGTTTTCGTAAAAATAGTCTATCGAGTGAGGTTTTGAGATTTTATTTATTTGTGTTGTGTAATTATTATGATTGCTTAATTAATAAATTGTTTTTGTTACGTTAGAGAGTTTATGATTTAATTTTGTGGAAAGTGAAAAGTTTATTAACCTTACAGGTAGGCAGTTTTCAATTTCCAAAGCCTTAATAATTTATTGTTGGTAAATTGAATTGAGGGATACTTTCGGGAAGACGTCAGTTTTCCGATAAATTTTGACAGGTTTACCTACGTTAAAAGACTAATTAACTTAATTAGAAAAATTAAGACCAAGCGATTTAGCGTTCCGGTACTAAGCCGTGTAGAAACCGAATAAGAGCCCACTACCATCTTAGACTGCATCATCACTTACCATCAGGTGAGATTGCAGTCAAGGGCGAACTTGTAGTGGAATAAAATTTAAAAAAAATATTTTTTAAGATAAGTCTGCCTCGCGCAGTGGTGAGCGCTGTGTCTTAAGCTTGATGCCAGGCGGAGGCAATTTGGGGACTAATTTCTAAATTATTGTAGCTGGCTGCTGGTGTGATGTGGTATGCCTACCTAAATAGCGAAGCAGCTTTGCGGCTACAGCCACGAATCACGATTTAGCTTTCCGGTAAGATCCCACGTTAAACCTGATTAGCATGCCTATACTTATGTACACCGATGTTAGCATGGGATGGGTTTCATAAAAAATACCAAGGAAGTAAATAGGTATTATATTTTAATCTGTGACCAAGCCTGGTAGGTAGGTACATACTTTCAGGTTATCTCGCTTCTAAGTTCTCTGCATCATCACATGGGTAGGTACCTCGAGTTGAGATCGCAATAATAGGGCTTACCTCATATTATTTATCATCATTGGCTCACCTATTATTAAATGTTTTTTTAATCTGTGACCAAGAATTTTTAATCCTTGAAAATGTTTGGATGACTATAGTCCGACAAACTTATCTGAGGGTGACAGCGTCGTCAGTATATATGAAAAAAAAACTAATCGGGCATAAAAATTAGTTCCAGCTTTACTTACACTCCTTACACACACTCCTTAAATCCTGTAATATGTAGTCAGTATTTAGAAGACTCAATCCTTTTTATAACAATTTTAGCGGTCCAATTCCACCTTTCCGCACCTATACCATATACCGCATTCTGTGCCTATACTGTCATCAAGGCAATGTTAAAACAACAAATTATTGACCGAGCGAAGCGAAGGTCTCTGAGTCTACTTGGGTGAATTGGCACTTGTCCGTCCGTCCGTCTGTCCGTCCGTCTGTCAGAGCATTATAACTTCTGAATTACTGAACGCAATTACTTCAGCTTTAAATATAATATGTAAACGAATGGCCTCCCGCCGAATATGGCTTAAAAAATAATTAAAATCTTTATTTCAGGGGGGCTCTCATAAAAGCGAATGCGAAGTAAAATATTTTTTATAAAGTTACATAGGGTTGCGGTATATCATTTTAAAGATAATTAGGAATAGAGTCCAAAAATATTTTTTTTTTAATTTTTCCCCCAAAATTGACGAAATGGGGGGCTTTCAAAGTGGTGATTTTCTAACGTCCAAAGATGACCTCAGAACTCTAAATTTTCTGAAAGGATGAGCCTGAAACTTGATCAATTATTTCAATTATATCCTGTACTTGAACAACAAATACTAAAATTAGATAAATATTGTAAGTAAACGGAATTATTTAATTTTTAATGAGCTTCAGTATTTTTAACAGAACTTCACATTTATGTCAATAGATGGCGCCGCGAGGTCTTAGTTCGGGGCGAACCACTAGTAATAATAGTTCAGAATAATCTTAGCAGTGATTCAAATCTAGAAACTTTGTAGGTAAATGAAGAAGCGTGGGTTATGACTTTATGACGTACTACTACTCAGTCACATCGACGAGTCCCACCTGGAAACTGTAGGTTTACTACCATCGCATAAAGTAGCATTATTTTAATATTGTTGACGCTCCTGTTTCCGAATTATACTCCTTACTATTGAATAGAATTGAGTTTTTTATTCCCGCGGGAATTCCTTAATTTTAAGGAATAAAAAGCACCTCTCACATTTCATGAAAATCGGGTGAAAAGATGGGCTGTTAAAGCATAGCAGACAGACACTTTCGCATTTATAATGTTAGGGTAGGTATATGGAATTATGGATTTTAGGGACGTTAACGTACATCATATAAAACTGCAATATTTAAATAATACTGCTTTAACCTATCATCTTGGTAGTAAGCCCCCTAGAATAACAAAATTTGAAATCTCCGACGTTGAGCATAATATTCCAGCGTGTGTAAATTGGACCCAACCATCCTTGATTTAAATTCCAGATTCAGAACTCCGATTCGATCCGAACAAATTCAGAACCACCGATTTTACGATCCCGTATCCCCTTGGGAGTACTGACCGTGAACTTGATCTCTAACTCAAGGATTTTAAGGTTCATTTTACTTTCATGTTAGTGTTTCGACGTTCGAACCCGGTGGTCGACATGGTTTGACTAGCTAATGCCAGCGACTTCGTCCGCGTGGTTCAAGTTTTTTTGATTCCCGCGGGAATTCCTTAATTTTCCGGTATAAAAAGTAGCCTATGTCACTCTCCAGGTCCTCAACTATACCCATGCCAAAAATCACGTCAATCCGTTGCTGCGTTGCGGCGTGATTGAAGGACAAACCAACAAACAAACACACTTTCGCATTTATAATAATAAATTATGATATCTGGTGGTAAGAAAACAGGCGTCACGGAAGATGAGGTATGTCGTAATGAGGGGCCCACGCGCCTGTCTCTGTGTTCATTGTTCCGTCGACTATGCGAAGATTAATGCAATGGCTGCCTTTTTATTGTAATTTGTCTATTGTATCGATTCTAGGACATGTCTGTACCAGGTACCTACGTGATACCTACACGCGTTTTCTCTCCTTTGGCACGAGTTTTCACGTCGCCAACGGTAGATTTTTTTAATCCACTACAAGTTAGCCCTTGACTGCGATCTCACCTGATGGTAAGTGATGATGCAGTTTAAAATGGGAGTGGGCTAACCTGTTAGGGGCATTGCTGTTATATTCAACTCATACCCCTATTCGGTTTCTAGTTTCTACACGGCATCATACCGGAACGCTAAATCGCTTGGCGGCACCTCTTTGTCGGTAGGGTGGCAACTAGCCACGGCCGAACCCTCCCACCAGGTAAGAACAGGGAAAATTCAGAATTTCTAAATTCCCAAATTGATCCTGTCGTGGATCGAACCCGGGACCTCCGCACGTTTTAAGACAACTGCGCTCAACACTGCGCCACGGCCCACGGAGGTCGTCAATTGCTATATCCTAAAATTTTAGAACAGAGCTGAGAAGTACTTAGATATCTAAATTTTTTTTTTGCACAAAAGATCGGATGTGGAGTGTACTGTGTACCTAAGTATGTTTATATTTGTTTGGACTTTGAGTTATGAAAGGAAAGAAAGAAAATATGGGCATTACAATTATTATAATAGCTAGCAGTGGAGAGTTGAGACATAAGGTGGGATATCTTTTACCGTTTTCCTACAAAACCAGTGGACCGATTTTGATTAATAGTTCAACATGTTAATATATTGGTGATACGCGCGTGTTCAAACGCCTATACCTAGCTTTTGTCTTTCCCCGGATAGCGCTCCATTTCCGCACCAAAATTTCTTCGTAATAGGTTTTCTTCTGATTCACTCGACTATTTAAAAGCACTTGTTAAAAGTCTACGTACTTTAATAAAAATTATTTGATTTTGATTTTGTCTAAACTCAAAAGGTACCCGATAGACAGACATATAATATAGGTAGGTACATACTTTCGCATGAAAAATAAGATTCATCAAGAATTAAGATTTCATCACGTGTTTTTCTCCGCAATTTAATTAATTTGCCCAACAGAAGTTAAATAAATCTGTGACAATTATTAAAATCCCGTGTTGCGAATTAAGATAGAATCAACACAACACACCTCCTGGCAGAAAAAATGCAAATCTTATGCAATGATTGTATCTGATCGTATCATGCAATAAAGATCGAGTACCCCGGCTTACCAGTTAAGGTTTAAGCGGATTGCTTTCCCGCCAAATACGGCCGCCATGACAGTTCATTGAATTATGTGATTAAATGACGACACGATCACACGACCGAATAGCAACGTGGCCTCATTGCCTCATCCCGTAAAAAATATGCTACATGCGACATATATCTCTGTCAAAGTGTGAGACCACTGGGTCTTAAACTATATATGAGAATACCTAACTGCTGAGCTTCTTGTAGGTTTCATCTCGCTGCACCGCAAATTCATCCTTCTTTCATTTCTACTTCTACAAGTAGAATAATTTATGTCAATACAATAGCGTAAATGAAAAAATATACCTACTATCCAATCGTGGGTTCATATTTTCACGGAAACATTTACGTCTGTGAGATCTTTCTTGTACCTAACTAAGTAACTACTTAAAATATTTATCAAATTATTCCAGATACAGTCAACTAGTGAGATTTAGACCCGACCACCCACGCAAATGGCCAAATTATTACGTTGAGTTTTCTAGTAAGTAAGTATTTAATAATTTATATTTGTGTGGTTAACAATGTCTTAACATTGTTAAAACGAGATAGATTTATGTTACTCACATAAGTCCATCTCGTTTTAACTCTAAGTAAAGTCTGAGCAAAGTCAAAGTACGCTCTATAGATCTCAGCCTTAGTCTTCTCGTAGGCGTGTCGCTTTAATTGTTACAGACGTATGAGATGGGGCTGCGAAACTTTATTTTTGGACATGTACAGTTATGCATGAAGCTGTCCATCATATCTCAATGGCTCCTTGATGATGCATTACAAGTTACAACTGAGAGCCTAATTTGATGGGTCCAACTTACTTATAAGGAGCTCTGTCTTGAAGACATATAAGTTGGGCTAACAAATCACTATAATAATTTGATGACCTCCCTGGCGCAGTGTTGAGCACTTTTGTCTTAACGTATGGAGGTCCCAAGTTCGATCCCCGACTGGGTCAATTTGGGAATTCATAATTTCTGAATTATCCTGTTGGGAGGCTTCGGCCATGGCTAGTTACCACTCTACCGGCAAAGACGTGCCACCAAGTGTAATAGCGTTCCGGCACGATGCCGTGTAGAAACCGAGTAGGGTTATCAAGTATAGGTTTAATATTATAACTGCAATGCTAACAGGTTAGCCCGCTACCATCTTAGACTGCATCATCACTTACTATCAGGTGAGATCGCAGTTAAGGGCTAACTTGTAGTTGAAAAATAAATCATACCTACTCAACAGTTAAAAAACCATCATTTCAGTGCTAGTCTGATATTCGCGACTATCACAGCTTACCACGGACTCAATGTGCACGTGGATTAAGGTTCCCGTGGGAACTCTTTAATTTTCCGGGATAAAATGGAGCCTAAGTATAGGTATAATATGTCAATTCACTAGATAGGTATCCATATCCATTCCCAGCCAAATAACATTCACATTTAGATTCAGATTATTATCCTACTTTTGGTAGGTAGAACATTATAAATGCAAAAGTGTGTTTGTTTGTTAGTTTTCCTTCAATCACGCCAACAAAATCAACAGAAATCCACGCGGACAAAGTCATGGGTACATCTTTGTATTATGTTAGTAGTATAAAACAATTTCGTCTTCAGAAAAGCTGTTAACTTGATAAAGTCGCGGTCTTAAAGTTCGCTACTTTAAATAAAACATAAAATCAACATAATTTACGGCACGCATTCACATTTATTTGGCATTCTGATTGCAGCAAGAAGTAATGGGCTCGTGTTTGCATGGCGCGTGGGCGAACCGCCTCGTCAACGAGAGTACAACATTTTTATAAGGATAAAGAAGGGTTAGGTATCTCTTACCTTTTTACCTACCGGTCGCATACTACCATCGCGTAAAGCCGTAAATAATTGTTTTAATATTGTTGACGTTCTTGTTGTAGAATTAAAATCCTTTTTTGAAGTGAAAACTTCTTTAGGCGCGTTGAGAACTTTTTGGTAGGCGGTAAAAATGTGGAAACGCAAGAACGACACCGTTCTTCTTAAGACAAAAGGTCTAAATTGCGCGAAAAACCTGCGAGCTGTCATGTTTGCTCTTATCGACAGTGACCTCCGCTCCCGCTCAATATCTGCATCATCCTTGAGGTCGGTGGTGATTATGTGCCCCAGGTACTTAAACTGCTCCACCGTGACTAGAGGAACCCCAGACAGCAGCACAGGTGGTGCATTCTGAGGAGTTTTTGTACCACCAGCCTCAAAGACCATGCATTGACTTTTTGCCACATTGTATTTCAAGCCATGACGACCAGCGTATTCTTCACATATCTGCACAAGCCTCCTCATTCCACAAATCGACGCACTCAACAGTACCATATCGTCTGCGTTACTCAAATTATTGACGCAAACGCCGTGAAGATGGCAACCAACATGCTGGCTGCTGAGCACGACGATCAACTCATCCATGTAGAGGTTGAACAAAGTCGGAGAGGTTAACTATATTTGAAATATTTTTATTGTTAGATATTTTTTTTAATTAGAAAAAAAGAATAGCTTCGTAACGTTTTCACTTCTATCGGGAGTCCCTAATCCATATGACTGCCAATTTTTTTATTTTAAGGGAGCGTCAAGGTACGTGATATCAAGCTTCCCCGTAAAGCGCAGCGTTGGCAGAACCCACAAACATTGGATGGACGAAAAAAACGAGTCGCAGGGGAGTCGCTGGACCCAGGCGCCGCGCGCGGTGCAAGACCGCGGTCGTATGTGTACCATCGTGTATCTTTTATGGAGATAACCACTGAACTAGAAGCAATAGGTACTTATGTCGTCTCCGATACACGTCCACTGCTGGAAGGTCTCCTGCATGAATCTCAACAGAACAATTAATGTGGTTTTCCAATGGGGATTTCTTGTGAGGGAATTAATTATTTAAGGCATCTTTGATATGGATAAAATTTATTTTCTATTTAGATGTTTACATCAATTGACACACCATTAATCGAATTACAAATTCAACGACTGATTGACGACGCAGCTGTGTCAACTCTTAAACAGCCAGCTCTATGTAGGTGGCCAGTTCTCACACTCCTCTTCACAGCTAGTGGTCATCAGGACAGTCCTAAGCTGCTCCGAAGTTTGAACAGCCGTGGACCAGCTAAAGCTTTTGTCAATAGATCTGCTTCCATTTCTCCAGTTTGCAGATACTTGACCTCTATTACTCCCTCTTGAACACAATTCCGAATGAAGTGCATTTTTAAGTCAATATGCTTTGACTTTGAAGTAACCATTTCATTTTGGCTTAATTTGAGGGCAGCTTGATTGTCATTCAATACAACTATGCGATCATAGCTGGCCCCTAGGTCTTTATAGAGACTCTTTAGGTGGATGGCTTCCTTTGCAGCTTCTGTTAGGGCGACATACTCCGCTTCGGCGGTCGATAAGGCGACACTTCTTTGCTTTTTCGACATCCAGCTTACAGCCGTTCCAGAGAATTTAAAACAATAGCCCGAAAAAGACTTTCGGTCGAGCTTACATGAGCCCCAATCTGCATCTGCCATGCCATATAATTCTTGGCCAGTCTTTTTGAAAATAAGGCCGACGCTCATCGTTCCTTTTAGGTAACGTAGTACTCTTTTTGCGCATTTAAAATGAATATCTCCATAACAATCATTAAATTGAGAGAGATAGCTAATGGCGAACATTATGTCAGGACGAGTTCCTACTGCCAGGTACATGAGAGTACCAATTAAGTTTTTATAAGGAAGATCTTTTCTTTCATCTTTTCCTACTTTTTGTAGTATAAGACCTGGTTCTATGGGTGTAGACGTAGGCTTGCAATCTTCCATTTTGAACTTTTTGAGAGTATCCTTAATAAACTTCTCTTGGTTCAGTTTGATTTCATCCTTTGTATATGTAACTTCTATTCCAATTAGCCGTTTTGGAGTTCCTAAGTCTTTTAACTCAAATTTAGTATTTAGTAGATCTATTACTTCTTGGAGTTTGGTTGGACACGAATAGGCAATTAATAAATCATCGACATAGATCACTATTATGACTTTAACTCCTCTTTTCTCTAGTATGTATACACATGGGTCAGCTCCTGATGCTTTAAAACCTATGTTCTTAAGTTCTGTGTCGAGTTTTTTATACCATTGCCTCCCTGCCTGTTTGAGTCCATATAAAGCTTTTATAAGATGACAGACTTTGTCTTTGGGATTATTTTTTATGTCTTTTAGCATACTTATTGTCTTATTATACAAAGTCAAGTCTTCTTGTTTACTTTCTTCGCTCATGATTTCTATTAGATAATCTTCTAAAAAGTTAGGGTATTTCATTACTATTTTTTCTTCTAGTTCACCATTTAGATACGCCGTTGTCACGTCCATCTGGTGTAATTTCAACCCTTCTTCCATGGCGATTCCAATAACAGATCTTATTGAACTCAATTTAGCGACAGGAGCGTATGTTTCATTGTAGTCGACACCTGGTCGCTGTGTGAAACCTCGTGCCACAAGTCTAGCTTTCTTTGTAATGTTGTTGTCTGGTCCTAGTTTATTTCTT
Organism: Erebia aethiops; assembly: GCA_923060345.2. NCBI lineage: Eukaryota > Metazoa > Arthropoda > Insecta > Lepidoptera > Nymphalidae > Erebia > Erebia aethiops. Next base: position 20,131,600 of record OV281080.1, on the reverse strand, counting down.
AAGACCATTTTGTAATCCACTTCTTTCATGTCTTTTGTTTTCTTTCCTATTTTCCAAGTTCCATTTTTGACATGAGCTTTTATTTCGGCTTTTATTGCATCATGCCAGTATTCATTTTCTTCATTTTCATCAGAAAAGTAAGACATATCCGACAAACAATTTTCTTCGGTTGCATTTAATACAAAATCTTTGGTCCACGTTGGCGGATGCCTTTCTCTTTGTGGCCTCCCACTTTCTGTTATTTCTACAATCTCCGATGCATCATCGTAAGACTCTACTGAAGAAGCATCTTCTTGATCGTTCTGATCTGGCAATGTGTTTTCATTTTTACTTTGAATTATTTCAATTTCTATCGGTTGTATTTTGTTTGTTTTATTATTACCTTTAATCATGTTTTCTTTTTCAGGCATTTGCGAAAGTTCGCTTTCATTTATAAGTTTGTCATAGCTGTTCTGACCTTCTTCTTTAAAATACATTTTGTCTGTTACCTTGATGTCTCTGCTTGTCACTACGTCATCATCTTCTGGAATGTATACTCGATAACTCTTTGAGATCATTGAGTACCCCATGAATACGCCCTCTTTTGCATTTTGGGTCAACTTTCCTCGTTTTTTCTTTTTCAAAACAAACGTCTTTCTACCATAGACGTGAAGATGATGTGCACATGGCTTCCGGCCTACCCATTTTTCAAATGGTGTTTCGCCATCCAATGCTTTAGAAGGGCTACGATTAATAAGGTAGTTTGCGGTCGCTACCGCTTCCGCCCAAAGCTTCTTAGGTGCATTGGCTTCGATCAGCAGACATCTGGCTTTTTCTAATAAGGATCTATTCTTTCTCTCGCTAATCCCATTTTGTTGGGGTGTATAAATAGTGGTCAACCTTCTTTGGATGCCATGCGATTTGAGGAAATCATCAAACTCCTTATTTCGGTATTCCGTACCATTATCCGTCTGTAAATATTTTATTCTTTTACTGTGGGATGTCTCGACTTCATTTTTATATTCTTTAAAAACATTGAATACGTCACTCTTTCTTTTAATAAAATAGACGTAACAGTAACGTGTATAATCGTCTATAAATGTGACGTAATATCTTGAGCCTGCCAGTGTCTCACACTCAAAAGGTCCACAGACGTCACTATGAATTATTTCTAGCTTGTCCGATGAATAGAGGTCATCATGTCTAGTGAATGGTAATCTTGACAGTTTGCCTTTAATGCAGGTCTCACAAATTTCCAACTTTTCATCAGTTAAATTTAAACCATACATAAGGCCATCTTTAGCCATCTTCTTTAAATCTTTTTCATTTATGTGGCCAAGTTTGCGATGCCATTCCATGATGTCACTATCTCTTTTTGGTGTGTAGTGTGCAGTCTCATTTCTTTTACATTCAAGGTAGTAGAGTCCATTTTTCCTTTTCGCTGTCAGTGATACCTCGCCGTCCTTTTCTATGACGTAGGCTTTATTTTGTTCGAAAATAACTTTATGTCCTCTATCCGTTATTTTTGCAACAGACAACAGGTTGACTGACACTTCGGGAACATAAAGGGTATCATTGAAGCTATAGCCTTGTTTGTCTATACTAACTGTAACTTTTCCCTTACCTTGAATTTTAGTCGTATATTTATTTGATGCCAACTTTAGGCTACCAGTTTCAGGAGTCATGGTAGAAAACATAGATTCATCGCCGCACATATGAGATGAGCAGCCGCTATCTAAACACCATAAATTTTCATTATTATCTGAATTTTCAGTGGTGCTCAAACAAACGTTAAAGTTTTTATCCTTGTTTCCGTTTCCTTTCTCACTTTCTGCGTTTTTCTTTTTGTGCCAGCATTTCTCGATTGAATGGCCTTTCTTTTTGCAGCCCTTGCAGAATAATCTTTGCTTGTTTTTCTTTGTGTAATAAGCTTCTGAGCTTTCAGGCTGTTCGTTACCAATTCTGGCCTGGAACTCTTCCAGAATTTTAACTTTTAATTCTTCAGGTCCAGGTAATGTATCTCGAGACTCAATGGCTATTCTAAAATTTTCAAATGTAGTTGGCAAACTATAGAGAAGCATTATACTTAATAATTCTGGTGGTATTTTTATTTCCATATCTGCGAGTTTATCTACAATATCCATGAAATTGTTTAAATGATCACGAATATCTTCTTCTGTGGTCATTCGCTTTAAAACCAGCTGCTTTAGTAAAGTTGCTTTTCTTGCAGGCCCAGTGCTTTGATAAGTAGCTTTCAATTTTTCCCACATAGATTTAGATGTCGTGCAGGTCTTTATTTGTTTTAATTCAGAAGGCGATATCAAAAGCAGGATATCAGCTCTTGCCTTCATATCCTCTTTGTTGAAAGCCAACTTCGCTGCCGCATCCGCATCTGATGGTAAAATTTTCTCGCCGCTTACGATGTCCCAATAATCATTTTTAATTAGGACTGCTTGCGCTTGCAGACACCAAGTATCGTAATTTGACTTGGTCAATGGTTCTATGTTGCGAAATGTTGTACTCGTAGATGCCATTTTCGTGATTATTAAATTAAATTAATCAACCACGCTCTGCTACCAATTTGTGAGGGAATTAATTATTTAAGGCATCTTTGATATGGATAAAATTTATTTTCTATTTAGATGTTTACATCAATTGACACACCATTAATCGAATTACAAATTCAACGACTGATTGACGACGCAGCTGTGTCAACTCTTAAACAGCCAGCTCTATGTAGGTGGCCAGTTCTCACATTTCTCCTCACACTGTACCTAGGTACTTCTTTTATGTTATGTGATATTATTGTCATAAGATGGAAGAAATGCATTATGCTCTTAGTAATGGATATTGGATATACCTAACTATAGGAGGAAGATTTGAGGAAAACGAGTTGCAATACGCAGTGATACCCATGCAACCTACTTAATACATTTATATCGTTTTAATGTAAACAAGTTTGGTGATTAATAAATAATTAGCAGTAAGACGGGTCCAAAATTACTTCTGTTTATGTACCTATCGGTAGGATGAAATCATTACAAGAAAACCTATTTGCCGTCTTTCAAGAATAAAGGGATCTTCCATTCCACGTGGACGAAGTCAAAGGCTAACTTGTAGTATCTAAGTAAATAAAAGCCAAAGTGCATTATACTGGTTGGTTGGTCACTACTCGAAGCCATAAAGCAACATAAGAAGAAGATCAAAAACAACTCGTTTACAGTCTCTGATGTTGACGACGTCCCTGTTTCCTGCAGGCGCATTGGTGAGCGCTGTGATATTCAGTGAGAGGGCTCGGGTTTTATTCTCAACTTGGGAATTTATTATTTCATAATTTTCTCTGGTCTGGTCTGGTGGGAGACTTCGGCCGTGGCTATAGTTACCACACAATAATGTACTTACGATGAAGTGTAAAAACCGATTAGAGGTTTGATATAACTGCCATTTAAATATACCTTGGTACCCATAAAAGGTTAGCCCGCTCTATTATAATATATTCTGTGCCTCTAATTTCCTGGACTACATCAAGGACTAACTTGTCTTCTTCTCGTGCCTCTTCACTTATTGAGGGTTGTCCGTTAACTCATCATAACTTGTAGTGGAATAAAAATAAACATAATTATTAAACCAGTAGAGATCGCAGTCAATTTAGAGAGATTGCACACACTTAAAACAAAAATATACAAAAAGGTTAAAAGATAAAACAGAAAGTTGCAAAGGTGGTCATAACTTATTTTTCACTGAATTTAAAAGTCATCTTTGTGCTGTTTGCAAGTTGCGACAGCCGAAGAAAGCACCATCAACAACCAACCCCCACTTGCAACTTGCCTACAATTAAATTGTGGCCCAGTTGCACAGTATAGCTTAAATTGTGTTTTTTAAGGATTTTGGCATTTAACCACAGAATATGTAATAGTTGATTTAACGACGAGGCTTCTGACTTATAGGTACCACCGTACATACGTTTTTGATAACGATATAATTTGTATAATTACACACTTTATTTTTGTACAAATAGGTAGACTTTTGTCTGGCTAGTTGCCTTAGATTTAACTTTGACTAAATAGGTTGGTCGGGCTATTTAGTCAAACCTTACCTAGACCTACCTTAGATTTTAACTATGACTAAGATGGTCTTTTACGCGCTTTGGTATGGCATATATTTTTATAATTATTATTGTAAGTTCTCATTTTAGTGAACTTTTTTGTTCTTTTTAGAAATAAATATCTTTGAACCTAACTTATATCTTACTTACTAATATGTACTACAATATACTAAGTTACGCACTATATGGCAATACAACAATACAAATCACACTCTGTGAAAATTTCAACTGTCTGGATATATGCGTATATTGCCCGCTGACAGATACGGACGGACGGACAGACAGCTGAGGCTTAGAAATAGGGTCACTGGCGGAGCGGGGCGTTGTCTTCTAGATTTCCTTTGCAATATCTAGACTTATCGGTTGATATTAACTTATTTTTAATGGACTGTAAATTTGTTGGCAGAATGACTCGATTTTCCATAGGTTATTGATATTAGGTAATAGGTAAATTAGGGATGCACTGACCTTTTGCTTGTCGGCGAGAATGATCTTTAATGTCTGATGCACTCAACACTTATTTCACTTGTTTGTGGCCACAATCACTGTTTAGCGTCACTAATAAGCGGTAATTTAAATGGTAGAATTCGGGAAACTGTCCTTATGATAAATATGTATGATTTGAACGGAACGGCAGCGGAGCGGTGTTACACGTTGTATGGTTTTTCGCAAAAAACGGGTGATGCGTGCTGCACAGGTAGCCATTGAGGACTAACTTCGTGTTGTCTTCGTGCGTTCTCGGTAGCATACTGATTCGTGATTGGTCAGTTTAAAGGAAGATGGGACATTCATAAAGGAAGCTAGGATTATGGTTTTATACGAGTCATTCTATCTTAAATATAAAAGAAATGCGCATATGGCGCAACCATGCTCCCGGGCTTTGAAGGAATCTTCAAAAATTGTAATGAATAATATGCGAAAAGTATTTATAATGAGACATACACGAAGACTCTAGCGTAATATTTATAAAATATAAATTACTCTAACTTAAATAGCGGTTTTGCGTTAACTAATTATATTAATAAGGTAAGCGAAAGACGCGATCTACTGGGCGCAGATGCCCTTAGCAGTTGCAGCGCGGATAACGCGTGTAAACTGTAAAACTAAATACTATCCTAATATTATGAATAAGTACTAAGCTATGCGTTATACTACCTATAGAACTAATAATATTCAACTAAACAAAGTTATTGTTGCGCAAACGCGTTATAACTTGCGCTGTACCGGCAATACTGTTTGCTAGGCAATATCTTGGTGTCGATACCAAGTGGACAACGTAAGAGTGGTGCGTTTTCTATAGGTAAGTAAAAGACAGTTCTTTCCTTGACTGGACGCGAAGCGATGTGAAACCTTTTACGAACTTGCAAAATGTGCTTCGACTCAAAACGTATCCAGAAGAACTGAACTATAGCGTATAATAATAAAAATCTACACAATATCTGCGGATATAATAACGCATCCAGGTAGCCCTTAGTTAAAATTAAAACGTATATTACGTTTTTTCTATAGTTTAACAATGATGAAAACCTGTTACTTAAGACAAGTGTCAGATTTTCTTGAAATTCGTGAGCGGTGTGAGTTGAAGTTTTCCGTCTCAACAAGGCAGAGTTATCCAAGAGTAATGCTCTTTGACTAGGAGGTTCATCGTTAGGTAACGATGACCGCGAAGGACTAGTAAGCCAATAGTAATGGTAAGATAATTGCAACGGTAAGAGCACGCGAGAAAAGTAATCAGCGGGAATTTTACCGTCGGGGATGTTATTTAAACAGACAGACGATAAAAAGGATTGAGACGGCGAATTACTATGATTAGTGATATAGGTGCCGCAGCCGTATGTACCATCGCTGGCTTCAGAGGACGTGAGAAAGGAAACCTTCGATCTCTCTTCTACACCGGGGTGACGTAAACTTCGAAACTCCGATAGAAGCGGTAACTCAAAAATAAAATTCCAAGTCTCAATGACGTACGCGGGAATTTTTTCATTCCTTAATAATTCTTTGACATAAATAACGCAAAGAATTACGAGACCTACAAGATCGAAAACATTATAAAATCGCACAGTTGCGGGCAGAAAAAAGCGGTTTGTCAATTTTAGCGGCGTTTGAGACATAAACAAGATTAAAATACGCGCGGTATGAAAGGATATACCTTGAGATTGTCGATGCGCTTGCGGTATATTATTGCGTCTCAGCTCAGGCGAGTTGCTAGTCAAATTGACCAAATTAAACTCTCCTGGCTTGATCGTTTGAACTACTGGGTCTGCTGTCACAACTGTTTCCCTACTAGTGGTAGCAGAGGAAGCAATATCGTTCATATAGATGTTCCTTTCGCGAATCGCGACCACCGGAGGCCATTTCTCTCTCTCTTGCTTAACGACTTCACGCAATTTGTGAAGTGCTAAGAGGGAAGAGTAGTGCGACTCGAAACTGATGCGATTAAATATATAGGTATAAAACGGGTTGTTGAATCTATAGAATATTATTTTGTATTTGCGGTGCGGAGACTGCAAATCAATGCAAAAATATATGTGCGTTACATTGGCGAGGAAAGCGATATTGAAATATCTATTATTCAGCAGAATATTATAAATATCAGTATGCGGGTAGTAATCTGAATCAACGGTTTTAACAATAGTGGTTGGTTGATCGTTACGTTTGACAGAATGATACGAAAGGTAAGGACCTAGTGAGATGCATTCGTCAGCATAAATCCTTGAGAGGCCTTTCATACAAGGACGATCGACAGATAAGTTATCGACAGGGTCGTTAATTGTCACTGTGTGTGTACTGTCAAACTCATGCTCAACGGAATTTAAATTTTCTATTTTAGGTATTTCTGCTACGGCCGGAATATTTTCTAAATTATGAAGCGGTTCGCGCTGTATACATGAACAGAACGCAGCGGTACGCGGGAGCTGTGGGACGACTGGAGCGTCACCCATAATAATATAACCAAGAGTGGTTTCTATAGCGGAAGGCGAGTTGTCACAACCTGTTAACTTATTGAAGAGTAAAATTTCACAATAAAGATTTACTCCTAATAATAAATCGATAGATCCTGGCTCCGAGAATTCATCGTCTGCGAGGGGAATATTCCGTATCAGAGCATTCATGGCTGCAACGTCGACGCGTGCATCGGGCAGCTGTGACGTAATCCGCTCAACAACCAGCGGGCGAATGGAATATTCCTTAATCTCATCGAAGCGAGACTTAAATTTGAAATCGGTGTCACCTAAGATCTTTTGTGAAGATCCACCTATACCCTGTACTTCAGCGAAACGAGTTTGCGAGCTAATAGGTAGTGATAAGCGGTTGCAACAGGCTACACTAATGTAGTCCTGCTGGGACCCTGGGTCCACAAGACAGCGTAAAAAGTGAGGGCGGTTATACTTATCGTATATTTTAATTTTAGCGGTACCTAACAAGGTTGTAATAGCGGTGCGGTGGTGATGATCACGAGATATAGTACATATAGATGTGGGAATATTATGAGCGGGAGAACCATTGAGCGATACAGAGTTATTTATTTTAGCGGGTTGATTATTAGCGGGTGAATTATGAGATGAATAATTAGCGGTTGAATAAGCGGGTGAATTATTGGATGAATTAGCGGGTGAATAAGCGGGTTGATTATTAGCGGGTGAATTATCAGTTGAATTAGCGGTTGAATAAGCGGGTTGATTATTAGCGGATGAATTATCAGATGAATTAGCGGGTGAATAAGCGGCTTGATTATTAGCGGGTGAATTATCACATGAATTAGCGGGTGAATAAGCGGCTTGATTATTAGCGGGTGAATTATCACATGAATTAGCGGGTGAATAAGCGGATGAATAAGCGGGTTGAATTAAACTAGGCTCAGAATGATTGCTTGACACAGTGCGAGACATATCATTTGAGTAAGCGGGAGGTGTACAGGTGTGCGGACAACTATGTATCGATGGCGCATTGACCACGACACTGCAGTTCGATTTACTAGATCTAGAAAAACACAAATTTGAGTGGTGACGCAATGAGCAGTTTGAGCAGTTCCTGCTGCTGGAGCAAGCAGAATTCTTATGAGAAGTACTTAAGCAGTTCGTACAGTAGGAGTGCTTCTTAACAATTTCGAACTTCTCCTTAGGGGGCAACTTCATAAACTCAGAACACTTGTATAAGTGGTCATGCCAATCATTTTTACACACGACGCACTTATTACCTTCATTCAAGCTACTAGAGTCATCTATACTCACAAAAGATTTAGTAGACTTAGTAGACTTCGTGGCAGGTGCAGTTACATTTTTAGAGCGCGACTTATTATTTGACGGTGCACCAAGGGAACTTGTTTTGCTGCCCCTAGACAACACCTTACTCTGTTCTTTCACGAAATCAATTAGACTTTTGTAAGATGGAATTTGTTTTTTGCGGTTAATTAGTTCAAACATCTTAACTGTATCTGAGTCTAACGTAAGTATAGCCAAATGAAAGAATATAAAATCAGTTAAGTCTATTTTTAATTGTTTAAGCGCTTCTACCGAAGAATCGAAGGTGTTTATGAAATTATCCAAAGCGTTATCATTATTATTAGTGAGCGGTTTAAATTGCAACACTTGATTTAAATAAGCGGAAGCGAGCGAGCGTTGGTCGTCGTACTTCTGTATCAGAGCGTCCCAAATAATTGAATAATTTTCAGCGGTTGCTGGCAACCCTGCACATACGGCGGCAGCCCTATCGGTTAATTTTCCGACAAGGTAAAATACTCTTTCACTATTATTTAAGTTCGGGTTATCATGTATCATACTCTTAAACTGCTGGTAGAACAACGGCCATTTCGTTATATCACCATCAAAAGAAATTAAATTAATTGGCGGGAGGTGAGACTTTAATTTGGGGAACCTTGACAAGGAGCTCTGTCTTATAGTCTCAGATTCTTTATCACTACTGTTAATGGCTAATATTTGCTTAACATAGCAGAAAAGTTCCTCAAAAGAAGTCCATGATTGATAGCTAATTGGAATTTTAGGATTTAATCTTAACTGAGTAGCGTTATATAAATCTAATGTTTGTTCGAATTCCTTTCGCAAGGTATCTAGATTAACAACTTGACTCAAAAGACTAGGCAATTTACTTTCATCTGTTTCTACTTGCAAGGCGGTATCATAAATTCGTTGCATTCGAGCAAACATTACATCACGTTTAGATTCCAATAATAACATTTGACATTCGTCATTAGTGCGTAATAGACTAGATTCACCTTTAGTACTCATTTTGAGAAGTTAAATATATTATATTATCTAATAAATCGAACACAATTAATATATATAAGCGTAAATACTATATAGCCAAATGCGTTATTATAATGCGTAAAATATTAATGACTATAAAATGCGCAATAATATATAAGCGAAAACACACAACTCTTATTTATATTAGCGGGCGGTTAAATATGCGAGCGTTATAAACTATACGAGTTAAAACCATTCCGTCGAGACAATAATTTATACCTATTCAGATGCAACTGCAGTGAAAGGCCGACCGTGACCTTCGGATCACATTGAAACGTATTCAATTTGCTTCAAAACTACGAGTGCCTACTGCCTAATCAGTTATTATCTACCTATATAGTACTGTATTTAGCCCTTTTTATACTAACAGATCTACAATTAATAGGTAGTATAACGTAAATTAAGGCGCAAAATAGGTATCACTCGCGGTAATAATGATCGATCACGATTACGATTACGATTCAAAATCCGGATCGATTGGACCAAAAATGGCGGAGCGGGGCGTTGTCTTCTAGATTTCCTTTGCAATATCTAGACTTATCGGTTGATATTAACTTATTTTTAATGGACTGTAAATTTGTTGGCAGAATGACTCGATTTTCCATAGGTTATTGATATTAGGTAATAGGTAAATTAGGGATGCACTGACCTTTTGCTTGTCGGCGAGAATGATCTTTAATGTCTGATGCACTCAACACTTATTTCACTTGTTTGTGGCCACAATCACTGTTTAGCGTCACTAATAAGCGGTAATTTAAATGGTAGAATTCGGGAAACTGTCCTTATGATAAATATGTATGATTTGAACGGAACGGCAGCGGAGCGGTGTTACACGTTGTATGGTTTTTCGCAAAAAACGGGTGATGCGTGCTGCACAGGTAGCCATTGAGGACTAACTTCGTGTTGTCTTCGTGCGTTCTCGGTAGCATACTGATTCGTGATTGGTCAGTTTAAAGGAAGATGGGACATTCATAAAGGAAGCTAGGATTATGGTTTTATACGAGTCATTCTATCTTAAATATAAAAGAAATGCGCATATGGCGCAACCAGTCACTTTGGGTACTGAAACCTAAAAATGAATGTTTTCTAAGAAAACACATTACATCATTTAATTTTAAAGCTAAACTTTTACACGCCTCTCAGAACTGTGGTGACTCACTGTATTATTAACAAGTACATAAGCAACTAATAAATAAATAATGTGAAATAACGATTACATTAAGGACAAGTCCGAGTTTAATGTTAGCAATTAATCTCATATTATCAAGTTGTGTATAAACCGGGCCTTTTAAATGACAAAAACGAGTAGGACGTACGTCCAAATACCAACTTATTGCAAGGCCGTGTGACATCACAGTGCACCAACGACATTTTTTCACCCAGATTGTGCAAAGTGCGGATGACTTGAAGCACGTAAAAGCTTTAAGTAATAATAATTAATCATTAGGTCCTCCCGACCGAATTTCGGCCACGGTGCGGCCAATCTCCAGAGAGATCAGCCATCAGCCATCACGACCGTAGAGAGATCAGGCGCTGGACCGACGGCTTAACGTGCTCTCCGAGGCACGGGGGTGCCAACACAGCCAACTCCCTTATTCCGGGCTAGTAACTATTGAGAATTTCTTCTAAGAAAACCCAAAACTTGTTATGGCCCGACCCGAGACTCGAACCCGAGACCTTGTCGGCCACAATCGAACATGCTAAGCACTAGACCAACCTGGCAGTTTTAAAAAGCTTAAAGATCGTAATCACATGTTTACTGTTACCTATTGTTTTACTATTACCGTAAAACATTGCTCGTCCAGTGTTACAATCGCAATCATCGGTGATTGGCTACCACTCATTCGCTATTGGCCAAAATCTATTTATAGAATAAGTACCATAAATTCAGCCAATCACGACAATTGAGATTGTCACAATGATTGATGCAGCACTTACGTAACAGGCTACAGGGACGGCCTATTCATGTGCTAGATTAGTAACGCCCGCTTGCAGAGCCCGCCCGCCGAGTTATCCTTTTAACCCAGAGTTAGCTACTCTAACAGAATTCGTATAAAAAAACTTCCTTCAAACCTCAAATTTATTAAACCTCAAATAAATTCTCTGCAAGCGGGCCTTAGACCCTGTAAATAAACAGTCATGATAGTGTTGACTGGTCTTATCCTCTCGCTTGTCCTTAAAAATCTTCTACGATAATTCCATGTCTGTTTGTCTGTAACCTTCTCACGGCTAGGCAGCAAGCTCAAAACGATTTAGCCTGATAAATTGCTTCTTCGGGAATCGTACCCGGGACTCCAAGTCCCGCTTGCTCAGCGCTTATTACTACGCCTGGGATTTCAGCCACCAAAAAGATTGCAAAGGAATTGCCTCTACCCAAACCCTGTCCCTGGGATCGAACCTGATAACTCCTACTCATAAGACCTCAGCGCTCAGCACTGAGTCAGGGAGGTCAAAAACAAGTTATCACTTACTCGCGAACTAACCGCAATATTATATTATTCTGTGCCGCAATCAGCTACTTATCTCTACAAAGGAAATGCATTAAAACTTTGTTACAACCATAAAACGCGATAAGGGTACGGACTACGGACGCATGAATCCTATCTCCAATAGTCTGAGTTCTGCCACAGAATACATAATTTTGACCATCGCGTCGCGTCGTTGTTGCGGTCACCTTAATACCTGTAAGATAAATATACCTACGCAATTTACAAAGTTTCATGTGTGTTTGTCAACGAATTGCCGTTGCTTGTAGTGAGTAGTGACGTAAAAAAAAGAGGGATTTATCCACACGGTTATCCGCACTACCCATAAATAAAATCTTCCACAATTCCGCATACATTTTTACGCTTCATTTGTCCCTGGCCTTATTTTGGAGTTCGCTGCTCGATTGCCATTAAGAGTAAGACACAAAAGTAAAAAAAGAGTAACTTTTCGGGTGTAGGTACTCTTTGTGTCGTAAAAGGCTTGCAGCGCATTGTTTCAGTGCATCGCTTCGCATGATATTAAACGATGGTTTTTCACGAGTTCGCCGGAATGGGCACGGAATAGATAAAGGGAGATGGGCCTCGTGGCCCGTGGGAGCAGAACTGATTTCGAAGATTGTAGACCTGTCACATCCACTTCGTCCGCATGGAGGAAGGTTTTGATTCCCGCGGGAACTCTTATCATATACTAATTACTAATATTATAATATACTAATATTATAAATGCGAAAGTGTGTACTTGTTTGTTGGGTTGTCCTTCAATCACGCCGCAACGGAGCAACGCATTGACGTGATTTTTGGCATGGGTAGGTAATAGGTATAGTTGAGGACCGAGATTGACATTTTATATGGGAAAATTAAGGAGTTCCCGCGGGAATAACTAAAACTTAAACCACGCGGACGAAGTCACGGGCATCAGCTAGTTGTAAATAAAAGACGATATGAGAACCTATTTTTCAGCCAGTCTCGACTGAAGTGCCTACTACCTACTGCCTAGGTGAGTAGGTAGATGTACAGGGGGGGTCGGTGGTAGATCTTACATTTGCCACCCCCACAATTGCTAACAGAGTAATCAACTGGAGAGTGGAAGAAGGGGTAGAAACTCTCTGGGATCACAACTATATCCGGTTTGAGATCTCCACGCTTTCAGGTTTGACGAATCCCTTAAGAAGCCTGAGTCAGTTCCCACGCTGGAGTCTGAGTCTACTAGATCGTGAGTTGGCCAAAGAGGCTGCCATAGTACAGCGGTGGTCCTCTTCCAGCAGCAATGGCGATGCGAGCGTAGACGAACTTGCCTGTCGGTGGGGTAATGCTCTGAAAGATGTCTGTGACGCAGCCATGCCACGGACCCGCCGTCGGGCCCCCCGCCGTTGCGTGTATTGGTGGTCCCCTGAAATCGCGAACCTTCTTCGGGCAATCTGCAACAGAGCTCGCAGGCTGTATGTTCGGAGCCGCAGGCGGAACGGACTTGATCCAGGTCTAGAGGAACAGCTCAGGATGGCCTATCGCCAGACGAAGAAGCGGCTGCAGCTTGCCATAAGGGAAGCTAAGGTATCTGCCCGTAAAGAGATGCTAGAGGCGCTAAACAGAGACCCTTGGGGACGCCCGTATCGTGTGGCGCGAAATAAACTCTGTACTCAGGGCGCCCCAATCACTGAAACCTTGCAGCCGGATATTCTGCTACGAGTAGTAGGGGAACTGTTTCCCGAACCCCAGACTCACGCTCCTCCAGCAATGACATCACCTTTTGAGAGAGATGCTGCTGACGACATCCCTCTCATCACAGAGCAAGAGATGGACCTTGCCCTAGATCGTTTAAGGGCCAGGAAGACGGCACCTGGGCCCGATGGTGTTCCGGGTAAAGTTGTGTATATTGCTTTGAAATATCTAAGGGAGAGTTTTCGGGATCTGTTCAACGTTTGCCTCCGCACAGGGCAGTTTCCAAAATCTTGGAAAGACGGAAAGTTATGCCTGTTACGCAAAGAAGGTCGCCCTTTGGACTGCCCCTCAGCATATAGACCAATAGTTCTCCTTAATGAGACGGGCAAGCTCTTTGAAAAGATTATTGCCACCCGTCTCACTGAACATCTTGAGACGGTGGGTCCGGGTCTATCCGAAGCACAGTATGGATTCAGGGTGGGCCGATCGACCCTGGATGCCCTGGACGCTCTTAAGAGCTTGACTGTGGAGGCGGTGGACAGAGGTGACGTGGTCCTTGCCGTATCGCTCGATGTTGCAAACGCCTTCAACAGTCTTCCTTTTGAGACTTTGTTGGAGGCGCTTTGCTATCATGGTGTGCCGCCCTGCCTCCGTAGATTGCTTGAGTCCTACCTACAGAACAGGGAAGTCATGTGGGAGGGAGGCAACGGGCAAATGTTCCGACGCCGTGTCTGCAGCGGAGTCCCGCAGGGTTCAGTTCTGGGCCCTGTGCTTTGGAACATTGGATTTGACTGGCTCTTGCGGGCCCCATTGCTTCCTGGGATGAGCATCCTTTGTTATGCGGATGACACCCTCGTGACGGCTCGTGGGAAAACTTATGAGGAGGTGGCCCGCCTGGCGGAGATTGGCATATCGCTGGTAGTGGATAGGATACGGATGCTAGGCCTGAGGGTCTCCATATCGAAAACCGAGGCACTGCTTTTCCATGGCCCCCGTAGAGGTCCACCCCGAGGCGCGCACATCAATGTCGAGGGAACAAGGGTAGCGGTCAAAGCCCACTTAAAATATCTGGGCCTTATCCTGGACGGGCGATGGCGGTTTAAAACACATTTCGAGCAACTGGGCCCAACTGCCGCTGCCGCTTTGGGCAGACTCCTGCCTAATATTGGAGGGCCAGAATCTACATGCAGGCGACTTTACGCAGGAATTGTACGAAGCATGGCATTGTATGGGGCCCCCATATGGATGGACACAATGACTCCATACAACAAAATCCTTTTGCGGAGACCGCAAAGGATCATTGCAGTGCGAACAATCCGAGGTTACCGTACGGTGTCCTGGACTGCTGCAACACTCCTGGCGGGCGATCCTCCGTGGGAACTCCAGGCCGAGGTACTCACCGAAATGTACCGCTACCGAGCGGACGTGAGAACCCAAGGAGAGCGAGTGGGGGCTGAGGAGATCGACAGAAGGAGAGCCCTGGCCAACGCAGCACTAGTCCGTAGATGGAAGGCGGATCTGGAGTCCCCCGCCGCTGGTACCTGGACGGTGGAGGCAATTCGACCTCATCTTGAGCAATGGCTTGAAAGACGGCATGGAGCACTTACGTACAGGCTGGTGCAGGTGCTTACGGGACATGGCTGCTTTGGTAAGTACCTGCATCAGATTGCGAGACGAGAGGAAACACCAGCCTGCCATGAGTGCGGTGCTACTGAAGATACAGTGCATCACACCTTGATGGAGTGTGCGGCGTGGGGACCTCAACGACACATTTTGTCGTCTGCGCCAAGTGGGAGCCTCTCGTTGTCAAGCATAATCCACGATATGATTGACAGCGAGACGTTCTGGACTTTAATGACATCCTTCTGTGAAAGCGTCATCGCACTGAAGGAGACTGCGGAGCGGGAACGTGAGCTGGACGCTAATGCTCCACCGATCCGTAGAAGAAGACTGGGTGGAAGAAGGCGACGATATGCTCGCCTTCTCCCGCCATAGTGTAGGTGTTAGGTGTCAACGACACTATGCCGGTTAACGTCGAGTCGTCTCAGTCGTATCCAAGATTTGGGACCCTGAGACGGTTCATTCTAGACGCGGACTGAGCCGCTGGTTTTTTAGTGGGTATTCCGGAGTGAGTACAAAACCGCTCGTGAGTCCTACATAACCGCTTAGTGCGGTAAAAGCATTTTTCCAGCGATACAAAAAAAAAAAAAAAAGGTGAGTAGGTAGATGTAATGTAATGTCAGCAAACGTTAATAAAAACACAGCCTTATCTCGCAGCGGGTGACGCGGGCGCCTTGCGGGGCGCCTATTACTCTGAGAGCCCGTGGGAACTTGTAGTTGTCGCCAATACGAAGACAGATTGTTATTACGCTACTAGAACTACGAAAAATCTAGTCCTACCTATATTCCACAACCTACATCGCGATTACGCGAAGTTTTCTCCGCTTTTGATATTCTAAGCTTCCAACATGCAGCGGTTGCCCCAACTGAGTCCCCAAGGCACAATAATTCACGCTACGCTCACGCATTTTTAATGCTACGGTCGAGCTTCCTTGCCCTCGTAGCTACTAGATTTTTAGGACACTGCTTGCTAAAAGATGTGTTTATTTGTTTCTCTATATTTCTAGAGTCAATAGTCATAGACCAGTTTTCTTTTACCGTCAGGTGAGATCGCGGTCAAGGGTTAAAACATACGACGAAGAAGACGACAACAAAGTCACATCTTCAATTCTTTAAATCTTCTTATGGACTCTCGGTCCATATATTCTAGTGTGAGAAAAATATCCTAGCCCTCACCTAGATTCTAGCGCTTCGTGTGAGCTATGACCCTATATGTAAACCCGTGTCAATCCGGTATGATCTACTGCACAAGTGATTACCAAGTCCACTACATTCCAAACTACCAACGCCAAACCTAAAGTTTGTAACCCGATTTTTCAATCAAGGATTTATTTTTAAATTCCAGCAATCTATACTCATACTAAGTATCTAAAAAGATTATTATACTGTTGAAGATTACGTAAATGACAAAGGAGCATGGATTTGACTCGCTCGGAAGCTGTTACTTATGTATTCTACAAATTAATGAAATTGTAATATTTTTTTTCAAAAGGGCAACCGCCGAGTTTTTTGCTGGTTCTTCTCTGTAGGAATGGCATTCCGAACCAGTGGTAGATTCACTCGACGATTCCAAAGTAAAAGTTTAAATTTGAATAAAAACCATTAGAATTTTGTTTTTTTTGAATAATATGTAATACTTGTAGTTTTGTCACTCTATTCATAGGAGGACATTTCCTCCTGCACAGCACAGCACAGGGTATCCTAAATTAGGCAGCGCAGAGACAGACCATACCATGTATCATTTAGACGGTTAGACCTAAGTCTTACTTTTGTAAATTATACCATGGATATAAAACAATTATTTATTTAAAAAATACATACAAAATGCGAAAGTTTGGATGGATGGATCGATGTCTGTTACTCAATCACGCCAGAACGGCTGAACGGATCTGTATGAAAATATTTGGCACCAAAAAAAACTCTTGAAGTCGCTAGTGATTGATACAGCCTTTACATAATAGAGCTACCAGTCAGGAGTAATTGCGATCGGTACCAATAGGTAATAAGGCCTTAGCATCACCGATCTCGTAATAATATATTCGCGCACGAGTTGAATGCAGAGCAAATGTATGGTGACAGTTGACACATACATTTACTCTGCATTCAAATCGTAGGTACTGTAGGTTAGGTACCTTTTAGTAGGGCAAGTCGCTAACCACTCGCTAACATTCTCACGAGTAACGCCTACTTCTACTTCTCTCAGCTTTAAAGTTACGTGCGTAGGACTTATTACGATATAGATTGAGCTATCGTTGAAACTAAATCTTTAGGTAATCTGTGGATAGAATCTATAACGACGAGTTTTTGACTTTCAGATTGAATGAGTAGGTAAGTATAAGATAAATAGAAATTAGAAAAACGAACTTTTACAATGCGCTTTCTTTGTCGAAAGTGATTCTATCACTGATATAGCCCTACGAAAAAGCTGCATCAATCATCTCTACAGTCTCAATTTGGCGTGACAGTGGATTGTGGCCCTTATGGCAAATATGCCTGTTTAGTTTTTGTTTTTATTTTATTTTGCATAGATACTAGCGACGCTGTCACAGATAAGTTTGTCGGAATATAAGTACAAATAATTTTGTGAATGCCCTTCCAACAAGGACCTTGGTTTAAAGGTCCTTGCCTTCCAAGTTCCAACCGAGTAACGAGGGCGCTTGTTCTTTTTAAACACCGAGTAATTTGGTTGGTACCTATGATCTGTGTTTTTAAATGATTTGTAGGTACATACAATATGTACAGATTGCACGTTCGAGCGAAGCGAGCGCGTAAATTTTTCCTGTCTTTAGTCCTGTACGTAATACAATTTCTTATTCCGGGAACTTTTTTGCCGGCCAATGTGTTATGTGACCATCTATACGTAAATATATTATATTTTTATCATCATAGGTATATTGATACCTACCTACTCATCCATAAGCTTTCATTCTGTACATGGCTCAATTTCTAATTCAAAAAGCACGTACCTCTATAGCCTAATTGTCAATACACACACAGTTATGGTCATGCAATAATTTTTGTGATCATTTATAAAGAAATACAATATGCTATGCGATCGTGAGCTTTTAACACACGAGTGGTAAGGCTAGCTTAGCTTTACCACCCTCAAAGATTTTAACAATCTTTAAACAAATAATATAAGGTTGTAATTCGTTTGGCATTTATTATTCTATTACCATAATTAAGGTTGTAGTACATAGGGCATGTCCACCTGACATGGACGTATTAGGAATGGTGAACGTGATTGAGAAAGGCCTAGACCTGTGATCTCATGAATTGTCATAGGTATATCTATTCGTTTACAAGAATGGCCGGTCAATGGCATTGGCGATTCCTTTGGTAACTGACACGCTATTTATTTACCTACTTGATGCATGTAAGTCAATAAAGAATCGGTTTATATAGCGAGCTTTTACAAATATGTCGCAAATAACTTTAAAGTAGGTCTGAAAAAGTTATCATAACTTATGCTACATTACAAGAACGAATACTTGTTAGGAGGTAACTTATGGTATGTTTTCTGCGAAATTGAGAGATCCGCAGGCGAACGCGATGACCAACATAATTAGTACTTAGGCAATTTGGAGAAGCAGGCCTTATAAGTAGGTGGGTAGGCCTTGCTAGTCATAGGAGCGATGGCCGCTGGAGCTTCTAAATTAGAGATGTAAGCGTTGTATGGGGTGTCCTCAAAAAAGTTGGACCACCCTCTTTATGTGTCTTAGCTTTATACTATAAAGAAGGTCTTTATAATATAAGGGCGGAAGGCAGGAAGTTGCTGGCAGGTCATATTATGTTCAGCTGTGGATTCCGTAGGATGAAATGATGATGGTCTTATTACATCGATGAGAAGTAGTTACCTGAAAACAGCATGATTCGGGATTCGGGAATTTTGGTTGCAATGCTTTAATTGGTAGCTTGCCAATTATACTGGTCTCAGTAATAATTCCAATGACATATTTTGTTGTTAGGCACCATCATACATAAATAAAATAAAATAAAAAAATAAAAATAGCCTTTATTTCCGAAAACATGTGATTAAATAAACATTACATTAATAAATAAATAAATACATTTTTACGTCATACAGAATACAGAATCCACCATACATAGGTACATTTTAATTCCTTCCAGTCCTAAGTACTAAAACTACCTGTTAAGAGTCGATATTTTGTAGAAAATTGCAGGATCATGTCTGATCGATAAATAAACAAAATCCAGATTCTAATGTAATTAGTTAATGTAGGTAACTAGTAACTAGTTACATACAACTTGCGATTATGTTAGTAAGTAGGTAATGTAGAAAAGTAAAACCACAAGTACCTAACTATTACACTGCCTGGGAGGGAAATTCACCAAATTCATCGACGCTGCTAGTCGATAAAGCCATTGCCAAAGCCACGGAGTCGTGATCATTGGACTAAGAGCAATTCCTGTGGTGGAATTTTAGATTTTTTTTGTTTAACTCTAGACAAAACCTGCACGCATAGCATACACACAACGAGATAATATCTAGCGACGAGAGATAGAGATGTTGTCGATGTCGACTAATTTCTCGTTTGACTAATTTCTCGTTTCGTTCGTGGTGAAGTCAAGCATAACGTATCATAAGTGACACAAGTTGTCCTACAATAGAAGGTCATTGCCACAGATCACGGAAACCATTGCCTACATGAAATAAATAAATCATTCATTCATTCATGACAGACAAATTAGAGATGACGCGAGAAAATTGTTACACAAAATTTTCTCGTGCGCATGCTAGCCTACTTCGATTCATTCCCCAACTAAAACATTAGATAACCTTTACCTACCTATCAAGGTTATTAAAATGAAAATTATACGTTATAGTCAGAATCTATTTATATTCAGCCATTCGAAGTTACAATAGCGTGATTCAGAATATATCCTTAATAGAACAGAATAGGTACAAGATGATGTCGCGGTTGAATCAGACGCTAGTAGGCAGTTGCTAATTAATTCTCGGTTTTATTGATGCTTGCCAATTTGGCAATGATCACAAGTTATGGCAAGGTATTTGTATAGTGTAGGAAACGATGACGGTTTCGATGGTTTATAAGTTCGATCCCCGGCAGGGTCAATTTGGGAACTAATTTCTGAATTACCTACTGGCATTGAGAGACTTCGGCCGGACTTTGGCTATTTAGTTACCATTACGCCGGCACGTATTTGCTGAAAGGGACCAGCAAATACGTGCCGTCAATTATAGTGTTCCGGTACGATGCCCTGAAGAAATCCCTAACAGTTTAGCCTACTACCATATTAGAGTGCATCATCATTTGCCACGTGAGTTTGCAGCTAAGGGGAATTAAAAAACAAGATACTTATGTGAGAAAACAAGACGAAAATCCTCGGTTTATGGGACGGAAAATCCTGACATAATATACTTACTTACTTATTTTTTTTATCCAAGTTAGCCCTTGACTACCTCTCACTTGATGGTAACTCAAGATGCAGTCTGAAATGGTAGCCACCACCACCACCACTACAGCCTATTAACACTGCTGGGCACCTAGGCCTCCACTCTGATAGGGGATAGGGAATTAGAGCTTAGACCACCACGCTGCTCCAATGCGGGTTGGCGGGCTTTAACGAGTATTATCATGGTGCTCTCCCTCTCCGAGGCACGGGGGTGAAATACCGCCAACTTCCAACTCCGGGCTGGCACTGAGAATTTCTGAATTGATAAACCCAATACCAATTTTTTTGCCCTACCGGGAATCGAACCCATGACCTCGTGATCCGCAGTCGACTATGCTAACCGCTAGACCAACGAGGCATTTGAGGAAATGGTAGCGGTAATCATCAATCCTATATTATATTATCATACCTACTAGGTAATATTATAAATGCGAAAGTGTTTGATTGTTGGTTTGTCGTTCAATCAGGCCGCAGCAGAGCAACATAATAACGTGATATTTTGTTTAGGTATAGTTGCGGATCTGGAGAGTGTCATAGGTTATTCCGGAAATCCCGGAAAATTAAGGAGTTTTCGTGGGAATTAAAAAAACTTATTCCACTCGGATGAAGTCGCGGGCAGTCGTGGAAAACTGTAGTTAGCCTACAGTTTTTGATAATTACACAGTAGGATCTTTAAAACCTCAGTAGACCTAAATAACTTTATCTAGGTCCAAAACATTTTTAAAATATTAAAATGCCTAGGTATTATTTAATACACTCGGCCTATAAATATGAATATGAATACACTAGTGAGTCAGTACTGGCGACACGGTTGGACCACTTTGACATGGCATGCCCAAACATGGACATTGGCCATATACGGCCGGCAAAAATATTGATGGTTTATGTGACAATTTTATCTAATGATCGATTGATTTCTTACTCGCATTCGACTCGATTTGGACACTGAAGTGATTAATTTTAATGGGGTGCGACTAATTTTTATGTCATCTTGAAATGTAGGGCAGTTTTGTGACAGCTAAAGGTCGAATTTTAACTTTTTAAGATCCTGTACTGCAGTGTACCTACATATTTACTATTCTTTTTTTTATCCACAACAAGTTAGCACTTGACTGCAATCTCACTTAATGGTAAATGATTGCAGTTTAAGATGGTATCGGGCTAACGTGTTTAGGGTTATGGCAATTATATCCTAAACGGAACGCTAAATCTCTTGGTGGCACGTCTTTACCAACTAGCCACGGGCGTATTTACCCTAGGGCCAAGGGGGCCATGGCCCAGGGCGGCAGGCTGCGAGGGGCGGCCAAGCCGCCCCTCTTGGCCTTTTCTGGGCGCCTTTTATTGTCAAGCTTAACTACAATAAATATTATATTTAAATTGACATTTAAATTAAGTTAGAAGGCATGCCGTAAACCTTCATAATGTATACCCGTTAGATCTCGCGGTAGACCTACAAGACGAATGTGTTCTATTGAAACACTTCTTGGCAGCCTATGAAAATAAAATGAGTCTAAGGCAACTTATAGCTTATTTATAAAAAATAAGGACTTAAAAGAAGCTTTCCCATACGTAGAGATTGCATTACGCATTTTTCTTTGCACCGCAGTGACGAATTGCAGTGCAGAACGTTCGTTTTCTGTACTCAAAAGGATAAAAAAATATTTACGTTCCACTATAAGCGAAGAACGCTTAAACAGGTTAGCTGTCATGAATATAGAAGCTGAATTGACAAACGCCATCTGTTATGACAGCGTCATTGACGATTTTGTCAACCAATTTGTACATAGGAAAAAAATGTAAATATTTACCTATTATAGGGAATAAATGGTTATTTTTTTTTCATTTATTATTTCACATCACATAGTAGGTAGGTTTTTTTTAAATGAATGGGGCGACAAAGCTAACTGGCCCGGGGCGCCAAATCTTTAAATACGCCTCTGCAACTAGCCACGGCCGAAGCCACCAGGCCAGACCAGAGAAATTAATTAAAATAAGTATGAATTCCCAAATTGACCCTGCCGGGGATCGAACACTGGACTTCCCCTAATAAGACAATAGCGCTCACCACTGAGACAGGGAGGTCGTCAAAGAAACTAAACTTTCAGACTTTTTTAAGACTAAGGACACAAGTATACCTATAGTATAACTTTTTAACCGGCGCGGTCATGGTTAGATACCTCCATACTTTTTGTTGTCTAACTGACCGTTCCTCTAAGTATAGCACACAGTATCTTATACAGAATAGTTAGTATATATTATTATAGGTACTCATTACTCACTGTATACTTTCAGATTTCCTTGGTCGTTGGTATTTTGTACCTATTTTGTTTATTTATCCACTACAAGTTAGCCCTTGACTGCGATCTCACCTGATGTTAAGTGATGATGCTTAGATGGTAGCGGGCTAGCCTGTTAGATCGCTTGGCGGCACGTCTTTGCCGGTAGGGTGGTAACTAGCCACGGCCAAAGCCTAACACCAGGCCAGACCAGGGAAAATTCAGAAATTATAAATTCCCAAATTGACCCTGCCGGGGATCGAACCCGGGAACTCCGCACGCTAAGGCAATAGCGCTACACACTGCGCCACGGAGATCGTCAGAAACTACCTAGTAAGAATAATCTTTAAGGTTCTTGATGATATCTTCTTACACTAGGTATACCTACCTGGAAACACCTTATTTAGATACTTAGCAGGCAGCATGAAAGCCATAATGGGCAGAACCGAAAGACTATCAGATAACAGATTATCAATCAGTAACAAATCAATCGAATCAAAGCAACTTAACCACACCTCAACAACTCATCATCATCATTATTCAATAAGAATCGGAAGAGAGGCTCTTCCCTGCAGAAATGGCATTCCGATTTCCGTACCATTGGAAGGTTCGACGCGACTATTCAAAAGCACTATTTAGTTATTAAGTAAAGTTTATTTATACAAATAATAAAATTGCGAAAGTTTGGATGGATGAATGGATGGATGTTTGTTACTCAATCACGCCAGAACCGCTGAACGAAGCTGAACGATTAATTATAGTCTGGAATAATACATACCTAGGCTACTTTTTATCTCGGAAAATTAAAGAGTTCCCGCGGGAACAAAAACCTCAATCCAAGCGGACGAAGTCGCGGGCATCAGCTAGTATTTGAATAAAAACATTTGAAGTGAATTACTGAAATACTTAGTTGCGATAGTAGGATAAAACTAACTACATTTTTTATACCAATTGTTTTAAGAACTGCGACAAAAAAATAACGATTGTAGATAATTCCAATTGGCCTAGACAGTAATTATCTAATTGAAATCCATAGATGGACAATCGTATTGGAGTAGCAATACCAATGCTTGTGGGAATTAGAGCACCGTAAAGTCAACACATAATTATGTACCTACATATCTACTTTTTTATTGGAAAACTTGGGCTTTTTCCATGGCGTAATTATCACGGTTTTGTCCATGCGCTGAGTTATAATTTTATGATTTAACAGCTGCCCTTTACATCTATACTAATGTTATAAATGCGAAAGTTTGGATGGTGGCTCCGTTGTTTATTCACAACTACCTATACCTCTGATGCCCGCGTCGCCAGCCCCACGGCTTCGTCCGTGTGGATTTAGGTTTTTATTCCCGTGGGAACTCTTTAATTTTCCGAGGAAAAAGTAGCCTTTATGTGTTATTTCAGACTATGATCTATCTCTGTGACAAATTTCATCCAGATCCGTTTAGCCATTCTGGCGTAATTGAGTAACAAACCTCTATCGGTCCATCCATCCAACCATCCAAACTATCGCATTTATAATATTAGTCATAGATCATTTTGCACGTGTGTTTTAAGTCTTATCTACATTGTAACAATCAATGATAACAATTTAGCTCACAAGCTCTACTCTACATTAGCTTATTATGAAGTTATTTAGGATGTAACCAATCAGTCAGACTAACCTTAATCAACTGCAAACTGACACAAAAAGTAACCCCTTCGTCCGCCTCAAGAATGCATTAAAACTGACTTCTGAATTAAGTACGTCATTAGCAGTAGGTATAGGAATCATAGAGATATATGATTTTATATCTATTAAAACGGGGCGCCTCGCACTGCTCGCTCGTTATTAGGTAGTTTTTAGTTCAGGGGGTTACTACTATCGCATACCTTGACGTCCCCGAAATAAGGATTATAATTCTAAAACACGAACGTCAACAATATTAAAACAATGCGTATTTAAACGATGATAGTATACCTCCAATTGCTGGCATACTGCTAAGTAAATACTTAGAAAGAGGAGGATTTTGGCGATAACGTTTTGGTTCCACTACGCTGGCCGTGTGCGGATTGGCAGACTTCACACACCTTTCTACACTACTCACACGCAGGTTTCTTCACAATGTTTTCTACACCGATAAAACAAGTAGGTATTTATTCCTAATTAGCGCGCGACTTCGTTTGCGCGGATTAAGTTTTTTTAATTTCCGCGGGAACTCTTTAATTTTCCGGGATAAAAAGTAGCCTATGTCCTTCCCCGGGATACAAACTATCCTTGTACCAAATTTCATCAAAATCGGTCGAACGGATGGGCCGTGAAAACGTAGCAGACAGACAGATAGACACACTTTCTAGTATTAGTATGGATACGCATTTAATAATACTTCGAATACTTAGAAATGCGTGAGCAAAGATCAAACCCCCTGGGCCCCTACCACCCGAAGGGCCGAATGAAAAGCTGATGTCTACAAACCTAACAAACCATGAGGCTTTTAACAGTTTAAAACTGTTGCTTGGCTACCCACCGCAACAATTAGGTACATAACTAAAATATGATAGGTGTGGTTGGGGAATAATATACTGGGTCCCTGGTACAGTAGTTGATCACACATTATTATTCTTCTCCTAGACACATTGCAGACCACTGCAGACTTACACTGGGTGATAAAGTAAGTAACTAACTCCCAATCCCCCTCCATTTTAGGCCTAACTTAACCACTAAGCTAACGTGTGAAAAACTTGAGAATTCGGCATACCAAATTCTGTACAGCAATCATTAAGCCAAACTTATCTTACTTAATGTGGCAAGTAGCTGAATAATGTCTCATATTTTAATGCCAGACACAAGTTAGTATATTTATGCGTTTGTTTAATGTATTTATGCGTTGAAACTTTATTCTAAATATGGCTATCTTAAGCTCCGGCTCCCTGTACATAGCTCAAGAAGGCAATTTTTTGAAGAAAGATTTAATATTTTGTATCAATTAGTTGCTAAGTTATTTTCTACCATATTTTTGTTAGAATAGTAGGTAGGTACCTACCTATTTATAACATGATCTATAGTCTATACTTATACCGAAAGTATTAATTATGATTTTTGCCCAATTTGTTCAGACTTTAATAATGTGTCATCATTTCTGTTTCTGAGCTTTTCTAGCAATTGATAGAAATTAATGAACATTTTTACCGACATGCATGATTTTTTTTAGTTTATTTTGCATCAGTAGGATGTGACTTTTATATAGGTGGACAGAAGTGTGACTATCTGAAATTGCTGTCATATAATATACCTACCTATAGGAAAAAATATTATGATATTTTGTAGAACTATTGACATTGATTTTGATCAGTTTATTATAATCCTGAACAAGTGTCCAGCCAAGTAATTCAATTGGAATTTCTAAACGAGTATGGCGCCAATATAAGCAATTATGTCAGTTGCCGAATAATTTTATCTCTGGGTAGGTTCTTTTTAATCGCAACTTCGAGTTAAGTAGCGACTGCGACCTCGTAACCTTTAAGCCAAAGATGTAGAGGCGATAATTGCATTACTTATTCGAAAATGGAGATGGTTTTAATGCAATTCGTTGCACCATAATATTGTTGATTTACGAATTACGATCTATTTCCATCTATAGTCCAATTAAGGGGTGGACCTAATTAAGTGAACTGAAATGGTTCAGTTTGTATCTATCCATGTATTATTGAAATGTTTGAAATTTTTTAATAAGTAGGTAGGTACATGATAGACATCTTTGAAGAAAAAATAATTCACCTTTATACATATTAAGTAGGTAGGTACTTAGGCCGGCCATACACGGACAGCTTGAAGCAGTCAGGAAAGCCTGCTTCAAGCTGCGACTGCATAGTGAACTACAGTCTTCTACTATGTGCTTCTACGAACACACATACATGGAGCCGCTCGAGCCTCGAGCAGTTGCGACTGCTTCGGGCGGTTGGCAGCAGTTATCAACGGTAGCTTCAAGATGTTGACTATGACTGCAAAACAAAACCTAAATCCGAGTCAAATTATCAAAATACTAAATCCACGTTGTTTGTTTGAATCAACTTTGACTTCACTTAACTTTGACTAAATATATCAAACTCAAACTCAAACTCAAACTCAAAGAACGTTTATTCAATTTAGGTAGGTATACTACACTTATTGACGTTCGGTTATTTGTAACATATACGATTAACAATATAATGGTGATAACGACAGTACGACATCTTAAACTAAAGCTACGAGGGTTCCAAACGCGCCCAGTCCAGCCCAGCTGGTCTGAGAAGAGCCCACAACAAACTCAGCCGGGTCTTTTTTTTTTTTCATTATCACCATTTCACAATCATCTTAACTAAGGAACTATCAGGGCCATTAGAGAAAATCATTGCCAAGCTTCCTTGTCATTTAAATAATCCTTTACATGGTAATAAGATTTTTTAATGAGTTTACGTTTTACATTAACTTTGAACTTATTCAGAGACATCTTCAACATGTCTTCTGGGAGCTTATTGTAGAAGCGGACACTGTTTCCAACAAATGAATTGCTAATTTTACTAAGCCTAGAAGCAGGCATTACAAGCTTATTTTTATTTCTAGTATTGAAATTATGACAATCACTTTTCTTCTTGAATTTATCAATGTGTTTATGCATGTATACTAAATTTTCAAATATATATTGATTGTGCACTGTCATAATATTAATTTCTTTAAATTTATCTCTTAGTGACTCTCTTGGTCCCATATTATATATGGCTCGAACAGCCCTCTTCTGCAGCACAAAAACAGAATTAATATCAGCAGCATTACCCCATAATAATATACCATATGACATAACGCTGTGAAAGTAACCAAAATAAACTAATCTCGCCGTTTCTATATCTGTCAACTGGCGAATCTTTTTAACCGCGTATGCAGCAGAACTAAGCCTGTTCGATAAGTCA
Organism: Erebia aethiops; assembly: GCA_923060345.2. Lineage (NCBI taxonomy): Eukaryota > Metazoa > Arthropoda > Insecta > Lepidoptera > Nymphalidae > Erebia > Erebia aethiops. The sequence goes on along the minus strand of OV281080.1, from coordinate 20,103,843 downwards.
TCTATGTGATGGCCCCATTGGAGTTTAGCATCTAACGTTATTCCGAGAAAAACAGTTTACACTACTTACAGTTTAGTACCTTTATTGTTCTAAGTAGGTTCCTGTACGTGTACACAGTAAGTACTTTTGTAGATAAGTACCTACTTACATATTTAAAAATTCATAAGATACCAAGCCAATTTAATTTAATAAAAGTTCATTGACATCGTAATAAAGCACTAAATAAGCTCTAGATATCTTTCTTAATTAAAAATTGTAGTTTTTTCTACGAAACTGGTCACGGTACATACGCCAGCTGCTTAGCCGACCACGAGACCGAATAGAACTGTAATAAAACTGCCATAGCTGCTGCACTTTATTAAAAAAAAACCGGTGCCATTTCAAGTGCGATAAATTACGGAGTTCCGGCGCGAATAAAAAACTCAATCCACGCGGACAAAGTCGCAGGCATCAGCTAGTAAATTATAATGCGACACAGTTAACATTTCAATGGAAAATCTCTTCAAAGCGACACCGATGTGACTGCGAAAGGGCAACGTTTTCGCGCAATCACGAAGGCGGCTGGAGAAGGCCCCCATTCATTTGCGTCGCGACTGGAAATCCTGACCTCTGACGCGTGAATCATGCGACTTGATACAACGAGCATCCGTGAACACAGTAAACATGAAGCTCCGCCTATAATAAACAAATTAGGAAAATATTAGTATGGCACAAACACTGAGTACCTACACACTAACCAGTAATTTGGGGCTGCAGTTCTTTGTTTTGTGAAGAAAAGCCCCCAAATAAATAAGATTAAAAAAAATATTGACACAGTAATCTGTTTTCGAAGTTCGAACATAATATTCTAGGAGTGGTGGCGGTATAGGGCTGGGGCTGATGGGGCCCCGGGACTCCAAAAGTTGCAAACATTAGGTACCTAGTCAAATCCCAAATATTCAACAATCGGAGTCGGATCGTTTATTCGTTTCCGAAAAATTCATAAAAAACTCTCGCGCTTGCTTCATACATTAAAAAATAGACTTTTAAAATAAGGTCAAGTGGGGTAAGAGAAACATACTTTACTGGTTTGTGAACATTTTGGCCTTCAGCTATCAAAATTATACATTTATTTCGATATTAAGTGAAACAAATCTTCGTTTTTGAAATATACTAACATTTTTTTTGATACAGAACTAGATTGTTCGTATAATTACGGCACAATTTAGCAACAAAGCTAGGTCATAAAAATGTTCCTCTTACCCGAGATTTGGGGTAAGAGGAACACTCGATACTTTTAAGTAAAACTCATGTTTTTAAGTGTTTATATAGCATGTATTAAATTATTTTTTTGAGTTAAGGGAATGAAAACCTTACCTCGTTTAAAATAAAGTCTTATTTAGGCTGATAGCATACAAAAACGTAATTTGGGGTAACAGGAACATATAGGTAAGGTCAGAGGTGCTAAACTTTTTCTGGTATTAAATGAACGTATTAAAAACTAGCTTTCCGCCCGCGACTTCGTCCGCGTTTTGGTTATATCGCGCTTGGCACAATTTTTCAAAACATGAACCCCCTTTAGATGCCCCTAGCCCCCGGGTGTCAAGCTACCTACCTTCAAAATTTCTTAAGATTGGTTAAGTGGTTTGGGCGTGAAAACGCAACAGACAGACAGACAGAAACACAGACTTTCGCATTTATAATATTAGTTGGAATAGTTGGGATAGAAATGTATTCTAAAAACAGATATGGTTTTAGTAAATTTCTTTACTTAATTACAATTTAAAAAAATAACTCGAAAGAAACAAAACATAAACTTCTAACAATTTTGAACTTTTCTCACTTTGACCTTTACGCGTAATTGTAAACAACAATGTATCACAACAAAAATACTGTTACAAACAATAATACAAAGAAATATAAACTATAACCACCGAATTTCAAAATCAGTCTAGCTCAGGTCTAAAACATACATAACATAAAAATAAGTCTCTTTTACTTTACATTCAGTCTTAAGCAACAAGTCTTTGCTCTATTAAAAAGAAAAAATGGCGAATAAGAACTTAAGGTGGTTCGGTCCCCATACAAAAAAACAATCGACATTAATTAGGTAATTTCATACTATTACTACATAAATTTATATGCACATCTCTTTATTTTGCAATACCATTCCCGCGAAATATATTTAAAATACTTTATTTCACACAGAAGTCACATTTTTATTGAAATTAATAAAAAGTGACATAAGCCACAAATGTCACTTTTTGTCGAAAATTCAATAAAAATGTGAAAAATAAATAGATGTGCATATACATTTATGTAGTAATAGTATGAAATTACCTAATTGCTTTTTGTATGGGGACTGAACCACCTTAAGTAAAATTTACTTACTGAACATTAAAAGTTTTGAAAGACATTTTAAAAACTATTTGGCCTCTACGGCCAATAATTGGCTTAGGCAATTTAGTAACAATATCTTCTTGATGCTTTACCTCAGATATATCTTCCAATGCGGGATAAGTGAACATTGTCTGGTCTTCTACTTTAGTCAGTGTCTTTCTTACATATTGGACAACTGGAACACCATCATCTGTGATGCGGAGCACTACTCCAACGTAATGTTTCACAGATCGTTTTGTGCAAAACTTAACCAACAGCCAATCGTTTCGAACAACATTTAAATTTGAGTTTTCTGCTTTTTGCGTGTTTTCTTTATCTTCTTTACACTCATCCTCCATTTCCATATCTCGCATCCGTGTTTTTATATTTGTTTTGTTTTCATCGGTCTGCCTATTTATATCATCAATCTCCTCTACTTCTTCTTCATCATCTTGCTTATAAAGATTTTTACAATACTGTTCAAAGTCTTCATCATCTTCACTTTCATCCATGATTTTCATCTCTACTTCACTTTCGCTGGATGATTCAGCTCGCACTCTTGTCTTCTTTTTTTTTGATAATTTCTTATTACTCTCTTTTTTAGTACACGTAGTTTTTAACTGTGATTTAGATTTTTGCTTTATTTCTTGTTTTACATTTTCTTTGGATTTCTTTTCTTGTTTTTGCTTCAATTTATCAGCTTTTTCTGCTTCCATTTGCTTACATCTTTTGTAAACATCGTCGTGCGTAATTACTTCTGCGCCAGGGGCAATTCTTTTTCTTTTTATCTTATTACTTGTGCCTGCTTTTATATTCATGAGTAATAAATCTTCAAACGTAATCGTCCGGTCCTCAAGAATATGTATTTTCTTTGGATTTTCTGTTTCAGGTAAATTTTTTGAACATCCTGCGTAATCATTGCAATTTTCCTGCCTTTGCTGTGATTGGCTGTGTGCCTTAGGCTTTAGATTTTCGGTTTCAGGTAAATCTTTTGAACATCCTGCGTAATCATTGCAATTTTGCTGCCTTTGCTGTGATTGACAGTGTCCCTTAGGCTTTAGATTTTCGGTTTCAGGTAAATTTTTTGAACATCCTGCTAAATCATTCAAATTTTGCTGCCTTTGCTGTGGTTGACTGTGTGCCTGATATATACAATTAATCCTTGCCAAAGTGATATTAAGTAACGAATCTGGATTTAAACGTCTAATTTGCTGACTGTTTTGTTGATCTTGTGTTAAAGGACATATGTCTGAAGACTTTGTTTTAACGTCACCAAAATGGTTAACGAGTGACATTGTTGTTTGTTTCCACTCTCGCAAAAGCAATGGATTAAATTTAGATTCTGGAACAATATCTTTGTTTAGTGGGTAAATACCCGCCTTTTTAAACCCAGCTGCACCCACATTAGGATCTATTGCAGTCCAAATTTGGCCAATAATTTTTGCGAACTCTTTTTTTGGCAGTTTCTTACCAATGTTTAATCGTTGCCACTTGACCAAAGCTGCATCCCATCTATCTTTAAAAGGTTTATTAACAGCCAAATCTAACGGCTGCAACACATCGCTGGTATGAGGAGGAATCTTCAAAATCGTTATTTGTGCTGCTCGGGCCTTCTCAATAATATTTATTCCCACGTGGGTGGAGTGCCCATCGTATATTAAAAGTATGGGCCGCTTTTGTCCCACAGTTGGCAGAAAAACCTTTTCAAACCACGCCTCAAAAACAGCTGTCTCCATCCACCCATTAGCTGTTGCGGCATACGCTGTTCCTGGGTACCCTTCTTGTGACGTCCACTCGTCCCATACGCTTTTACCCTTGAATATAATTAAAGGGGGAGTTTTTTCTCCAAGAGCATTACACCCCAGCAAGACGGTAGTGTTATCTTTCCCAGGAGATGATATTGTTCTTGTGGAAGTATATCCTTTTAATCCAACGACCTTTGCCTTAGAGGGGTCTTTACTAAAGCTTGTCTCATCGACATTCCAAATATGGGATGGTTTGTCACGAAGATCTAGTTGGTTGACTGTTTCTTCAAGCAAATCGAAATATGGGTATATCACATTAGGCCTGCATGCATTTTTTCGGGCATACTCCACCGGCTGCGGCTTTTTCACAGAGATATTATGTCGTTTTTTAAATGAAAGGAACCAGTCCTCTCCAGGACTTCCGTTTTTGAACGGACTATGCACGGCATTCGCTGTGACATATTGCCCCACAGTCTCCATTAATTCCTTTCTCGTCAAGCCAAAGCCATATCTCTCCATCACATGCAAATTTTTTACAAGGTTTGCTTCTACATCTTGCGATAAAACCGTGGCCCTCCCCAAAGTATTTGATTTCATACCTTTACGCTCATATACCCGATTGATTATAGTCGCTCTTGGTATACCATAATGTTTTGAGGCTGCATAACCTGACAAAGCGCCATTTTTAACGGCCCTAACTGCTTCTAATAGTTTTTCTTTCGGGTAAGAACTTCTATCGGTCTTTCTTACGTAAGCTCGAGGCATTTTGCTTTTTCTGTAACAAATAAACAGCAAATCATGGCTATTTACGGAACGTGTTATACCGGCTGACTTTTTAAGTCCTGGCCAAAATTTGTAGGATAAACCTTAATCTTTTGTATGGGACTTTCGTACTCCTTTCTTCTTTCGTACTCGAAAAAAAAAATCTAGTAAGTATTTCATACATTTTGGTCACAGCTGATCGATACTTTTGTATGGAACAGCTGACTTTTTATTTCGAGTACGAAAGTTGGTCTCATAGAAAAAGTTGTTCATACTCATAGGTAGGTTCATCCTACAAATCTTGGCCAGTACTTAAAAAGTCAGCCGGTATTTTAGCGGATTTTAAAAATGTTTGTTACCCCCTGAAACCGGGAAAGAGGAACATGTTTCTCTTAACCTAGTATAGCCGTTCCTCTTTCCCAGCTTGCCATTTTGAAGGTTATGTTTTTATTGACATCGAAAAAGCACTAAAAACACACACTACAAACTATACAATACGTAGAAAATAAAGATTAAACGTAATAATTACACTTACCATAGCAATCAACCGCAAAACTGATGTTTTTAATATTTTAATAACACAAACAAGGAACGCCGCTAGGTCTTGGTTTTTTTAGTTTGACAACTGATTTTTTTTCTCTCTTTTACTCGCTGAGCTGCCGCGTTGTAGCGCCATCTATCCAAGAATATATGAACTACGCCTAATACTGTTTTATCGACGTAGTGACCATACAGCTCGGCGTTATAGTTTTCTTTTTACTAGTTACAGTTTCTCTTCCCCCCGCGTCGCTCTTACCCCACCTGACCTATGACTATTATATTTCATACATTAATTAAAATAGACTTTTAAAATATAATAGATGGATATGAAAACATAACAGATCGATCTACTCGTACAAAGCACGTAGGTAAAATTAATTCGATTGGATTTTCTTCCTCTTGGAAGTTTACTAGAGCCTAAAGGATCATGAAATCACAGTGTAAATAGACTATGACTAAAAAGGGGACTTCTGAACAAGAATATTAAAAATTTATAAAATAAATAATAGATGCGAAAAATAGGAACGAGAAGGTAGGTAGGTATTTCTATGCGAGGAGCATCGGTCGAAAACGGTCTTCACTTGCTGTGTTTTGGGATAAAATAAAAATTATTTTTATTATAACGTTAATATATATGGGCCCTACCTAGGTTGATACTCTCAGAGGCCACAGTTGTCCGTTTGTTCGGCGCCAGACTGTTACACCACGGAGATTTCATCTGGCGCGGGTTATTTTGGCGGCAACAATACGTGATCGCCATATTTGGGCAGCACTTTATGCTTAAACTTGATTTTCACCTTAAAAATTCTCAATCTTACATTGAGCGCAGATTAAAAGTTGAAGATAGAAAGAGCCTTCGGTCGCGGGTTCGATCCCCGGGCACGCACCTCCAACTTTTCGAAGTTGTGTGCGTTTTGGGAAATTAAATATCACTCTTCTCATAATCGTAGAATCGTGCTCAGTAGTGAACCGACAATGGGTTGATTAGATGATGATGATGAAGTAGCAACCTTTACCTATGACAGTTCGAAGTCGAGTACTTTTATAAATAAAATAAATCTATCTATTGAACACCCCTGGGAATGGAACCTGGGACCGCCCATACCACAACACAACAGCACTCATCATTGCGCCAGTAAGATCTGCAAAATGAGCCGGGATTTTCTTATTAACTATTTCTCTCTGTGCAACGTATTCCTCATTACTGATTAACAATTTCCATTAATACAAAATGGTAGGGGTTTTCTTGAGATAATAATGAGGTGGGTTCCCACGTCCTTTCGCAAACCTACTAAATTAGGTCTACTTAATTGTCTAATATTTCCATGAGTCTGAGACACTAAGGTAACATTAATTGTCTTTTGTTTATCCAAAAATGTCCTTCGGTTTTTATAACGTTGAACAGCGAATAAGCTGAATTTTTACACTAAAAACGGTAATCTGATAACGACTCGCGGTACGCAGTTTTGACTGTTCAAGAAAATTACAAAATGCTAAATTATGGTCATTTTAATGAGGTGTGCTGGCATAAACATTTATATCGAAGTGGTTTCGGAGTTGAAATGAAGGGTCATTTCTTAAGCCACTACTGTCTCTACATGACCTCAATCTGCAGATTTTTTAGGAACCAATCTTAAAATGTGACTAATTTAAATATACAATTATTTATATTTATCATACTAATACGTTAGCTGAACGATTTGTTTACATTGAATAGTTTTGAAATTTTTAATTAAAAGAAACTTAATACAATAATTAAATAATATATATAATACAGAGCCCGAAAATGTTTTATTATTCAAGTAGACTTATAACAAGTGCTTTTGAATAGTGGATTGACTAATTTTAGCCTTTTGAATCTACCATTGATTCGGAAGGCCCTTCTGGACGGATCTAAATGCATCTTGATTCCTGGCACACTTAATAGGTACCAAGGAATATATTTACCACAGGGAGTACGCTTATTACCGACACTGGGCTTACACTTTGGGCTAACATATCTAGGGTATTTTTCATTCCGAAAAACCAATGGGATATTTCGGAACAGGGGATGAAGGTTTTGGTAGTTTTCCTCCGTCCGCCATCCTACGAAAGATGCTGGCTTTATTTACCTACTACCAATTACGTAGAATAATATCCTATGCTGTAGTTTAAACAGATCTTCTGTCGTCTTTGTGTTGTCCATTCTATTTTTGCACCGCATCCAATGCATTTACAGAAATAAACACTCGTAAAGATTAAAGCTAATCTCTCCTGTGTTGATGACCAAAATAAACTTGAGTTTTGTTACTCTTTTACAGATTTCCGTTTTAATTATCTTCTTTCTGAGGGCCTCAAAGGTGTTTTTCGTCTGGTCATTGCATTTTTTTTATATATAATATAGGCTCGCGCTTGGCTGCAATTAGTGGGCAGCTTTGCCTCTTTCTAGCTACCGACTTACGGGCAAATAAGTGAAGCCAAGCGATGCCGTGCAGAAATTGATCAGGTTAATATTAACAGCGATAGCCCTACGTCAGCTCGCTAATCACTTTCAAGTTACAACCGTGAAATCTCAGACAAAATAACCATAATCTCAGTAAAAAACCGGCCATTACGTGTTGGGCCACGCGCAGTGTAGGACTATTTAAAAAAAAATAAGGTAGACTATGTCACTCTCCAGTAGGGCTAGTATGCGCACAACGAGTAAAATTATGTCTTCCCGTTATCTCTATTTGTCTACCAAAGCTAACATGGTTACACGACTTGTCTCGTTACGCCAAACGAAGAGATAAAAGTAATATTTCTTGTCTGTGGTATTTTTCCTTACGAACTCTTACATGTCAATTTTTTCTCGTTATTTACCGGATTTTGTGCATGTTAGGGTAGACGAGAAATTGGCCAGCAACAACAACATCTTTCTCTCTCGTCGCAAGATATCTCGTTATGCGTATGCTAAGCATATTGTCCTCAACTATATCCATGTAAAAACTCATGTCAATCCGTTGCCCTGTTGCGACGGGATTGAAGGACAAATCAACAAACAAACACACACTCGCATTTATAATATTAGTATGAAGAATGATGCGTCGATGGATGCCATCATTACACCTGAACTCTTCATGTTTTAATGCTACAAGTCTTCCCATACGGGGCGGCCGATGACCGGTCCTGCCTTTTATAGAAACATTTTTGACTTTCGAAATCATTTGCAAGAATCAAGACTCTCTTGTTGGAAACCTACTTATTATCATGCAGAAGGTAGGTACAGTTCGCGCGCGAGTTGAATGCAGAGTAAATGTATCTAAGGTATGTCACCATACATTTACTCTGCATTCAACTCCCTCGAACTATACTTACTATGTGCAGTAAGTAGGCAAGTAAGTACCATAGTATACCTGCCTAATAAGTAGGTAGGTAGGTACAGTCCGAGCTTCGAGGAATCGGGGTCTGAAGAAACGACGGCTGTACGCCACCTCCGATCGTCGCTCCATATCCAGCTCGCTCCCAGCACTAGTTTCGAGCTTGACGCGTGTAATTTTGCGATAGCAATTAGCAGTATTGTTTTGTACTTCAACATTCCATATGATTTCTCGGAGCTCGCGCGCGGCCTATTGGTATATTTTGTCTACTCCATCGCCGCAAGGCATAAAGTTGAAAGAACGTCATATGGTCCAAAACACGTCCAAGACCAAACATAATATTATTATCTTTAAATCTGTATGAAATTTAGTCCTATTCCCTAACCTCCTACCTATTAGCCCAGGCTACTTGTGCAAGCTATGTATGGGAACCCTAAAATAAAAAATGTAAAGCTGATTTTTGGCACAAGCGTTCCTTGGGGTCTGAGAAGTAATTCTTAAAAATTCCCCCCCCCCTAGGCCGCGGGCTTAACCCCCCACCCCCCCAAATGTCTCCCCAACCGCAGTTTTTTGTAATTTTCTCTAAAAATATTAGTGCTAGAAAAAAACCATCTATGGTAAAAATAATAAACATTAAATAATCTACCATATGGCACTTAAATCATTATGATCGGATAAATAGTTTTGCAAATATGCCGGCTTATTTGATGCATTTGTTTTTTTTTTTTAAATCGTGTAAGTTTCTTGTGATTTGCACAAAATGTATAAGAGCTAGGAAAAAAACGACAAGAACAAAATGAAAGTTCATAAAATCTTCTACAAAATGCTTTTTATTTCATTTCAATCGACCGAATACTTTCGGAAATATGACGATCGAAAACGTGCATGACAGTAAAATATTTTGCAATAATTTTGACTTTGTACCTACACATTCTATTTGATAATGATCGATGCTATATTACAATAAATTAATAGTAGGTAATAATCATGATATCTTTATCTACAAAACAACACCACACTCAGTAAATAATATATTAAATATTATTATTTATATTCGATCAAAGTTCTAACAAAGACAAGGCGTCGCGTCGGCCGAAGAATAACGAATAGGATTGCAAAGGAAATGCGGGTGGAATGACATGGTTCGTGTGCAAATGTTACCATTGATGGGGAAGAAGGTGATGATGACGACCATGATGAACTAATATAATAATAATAAATACCTACGTCTCGAAGTCCTTTCAACTATATTATGTAGGTATGCAATATGCATTTATCTAAAAACAATTTAAATGAACCACCAACATCCAACAGCTATCTTGCAGATAATTTTATCAGATTAACTTCTAACTGTAAACGGCATTCCGAACCAATGGTAGTTTACCAGGTTACCACTTGTAAAAGTTTACTTGAGTAAAAACATTTGATTTGATACTTGCATTGTAATACGATTACAAAAAAGCACAATCGGCTAGATATTTGAGAGGGGGAGGGGGGTCGTGGTAGGGGGGAGGTGGAAGGTGGAAGGTGGGAGGGGGGTTGTTGGAGTGGGGAGAAAAGAGGACATCATTTGCGCCTAAAATCAAAAATACGTTATTTATTTAGAGGTTAATTTCTATTTATTCCATAGTTCTATGCTAAGTCTACATGACTACCATCGGTTCTTACACAACAGCAAGGTATATTTCGAAAACTATTTGTCCTATCAAAATAAACTAAACACTATTTTATAGGTAAATTAATAATCTTTGTACTAAGTCCTGACAGCTTTTTTCCTAACTCTAATACTTTTTCTTGAAATTACAATAAACATTTACGGATTTTACAAAAGTTTAGTCATTTATTCCAGTTAGGCAGCCATATTTCCGAAACTATTAGTTCTATCAAAATAAACTAAAAATTATTTTGAAGATAATTTAATGAAGTTCATTTTTGCTTCTTATGTTTTTTTTCCTAGTTCTAGTAGTTTCTGTGAAAATTCAAAAATATCCAACGGTTGTCGAAAAAAAAAAAAAAACTTGGAATATACGTTGCCATATTTCTCGAACTATTGGTCCTATCTAAATTCACCATAAGACTTTTTTGTGGGTAATTTAGTGAAATTAATTACTCTTCCGAGGATTTTTTCCAGCTCTAATAGTTTTTGTGGAAATTGCAAATAACATAGGATTCTAGCAATTTTTTTATTTTTTTTCGTAAATATAACATATACATGGATATATAACATACGACAATCAAGGTCACTGGAAATATTTAAAAAATCTGTTAGGAATTTCTATTTATCCTAATACAGACAATTAGTTTTCATTGTTATTTATAATAGTAATACTAAGTACATAATATATATTAGTTTATTTTCATATATAATTTATTATATTATTATTATGTTATTTGTGTAAATGGTTTATGTAATAGTATGTAGGTATTTGTTTGTATGTTTATTTATATTAATACACCACCCGCAATTTAATCTCCTTAACTTCTCCTAATCCTAAGGTTGCCTGGCAGAGATCGCTGCTAAGCGATAAGGCCGCCTTTTTGTATTCTACTTCCTTCTGTGTATTTGTGTTCCTTAATTATTATTTTTCCTTTTTGTGTTGTGGTGTACAAATAAAGTGTAAAATAAATAAATAAAAAAATATATATTCGATATTATTAGCCCTATCTTTATGAACTATTTTTTTTAAATAAGTGGTTAAATGGTGTTTATTTTTACTTCTGGGAGTTTTTTGCCTAGCTCTAATAGTTTTCTAGAAATTACAGAAAACATATAAAATTTTGAAAAATATTGCTTTTATGTTAACTATGACAGGTATATTTTCGAAATTATTAGTGCTATCAAAATTAACTAAATACAATTTTGTAGGTAATTTAACTATGTTTCTTACTGCTTCAATCAGTTTTTCCTAACTCTGTTTTTTTTTTTCGAAAATTAAAAACAACGTACACGATATTTGCATATTATTTTCTTTATCTTACACAATAGGTAGGCATATCTCCAAAACTATTACTCTTATCAAAATAAACTAAATATCATTTTATAGCTAATTTAATAGCCTTTCATTTTGCTTCAGACAATATTTTTGTAGCTCTATCAGTTTTTATGGAAATTACAAGAAACTACATTAGAAAAAGCCATACATGCAAAATATTTTCTTTTCATGCACCAAGGGTTAACATATCTCCAAAACTATTAGTCTTATGGAAATGAACTAAAATATTATTTTGTAGATAATTTAATGAAGATAATTTTCACCATAGAAAGTTTTTTTCTAGCACTAATATTTTTTGAGAAAATTACAAAAAACTGCGGTTGGGGAGACGTTTGGGGGGGTGGGGGGTTAAGCCCGCGGCCTAGAGGGGGGGAATTTTTAAGAGGTACTTCTCAGACCCCAAGGAACACTTGTGCCAAAAATCAGCTTTACATTTTTTATTTTAGGGTCAATGTTTATTAGTCCCGTACTATATACCTTAACCTATTGTTTCGTGAAAAATTTTAGGTAAATTCGGGGCCCGTATTTTATTACTTACTTAATCTTTTTTTTTATTCAACTACAAGTTAGTCTTTGACTGCGATCTCATCTGGTGGTAGGTGATGTTGCAGTCTAAGATGTCGATGGTAACAGGCTACCCAGGTAAGGGTTATGCTGATTGCTGGCTGTAGCAGTTATTAATAAGTATTAATTATTATAATATTAAATGTCTGTGCCATAGAAAACGGTTTCTAATTTCTACACGACGACCGATGCTGATATCAAATCAAATCAAATCAAATATTTTTTATTCAAATAAACTTTTACAAGTACTTATGAATCGTCAAGTGAATCTACCACTGGTTCGGAATGCCATTCCTACCGAGAAGAACCAGCAAGAAACTCGGTGGTTGCTCTTTTTAAATAATTCATTTACAATTACTATATCAATGTGTACACAAGTAACCGCTGTCCCCAGCATTGCTGGAGCGATCAAATCCATGCTCCTCTATCATTTACATAATCTTCAACAGTATAATAAGCTTTTTTCAGGAGCATACTTTTAATGGATTTCTTAAATTTGTTTATTCAATTTATGTCAAAGAAGATAGGTTGGTAACTAGCCACGGACGGAGCCTAGAAAATACAGCTTCATTCATTTTTAATCTTGAAAAATGCACTCCATCTATAGAGCCCATTGCAGCCCCTTGAATTACAAAGCTGTAAGTACCTAGTACGTATACATGGAAAAATATGCAAACTAAGATTCAGAAATAGTCGTAGTCTAGCCAATGGCGTCCTCTACGACCGTGTTATAATTTTTAAGCTTTTATTTTTTAACCTAGATGATGCCCGCGACTCGTCCGCGTGGATTGATGTTTGATTCCCACGGGAACTGTTCAATTTTCCGGGATAAAAAGTATCCTATGTCCTTCCCCGGGATGTATCCCTGTACCAAATTTCATCAAAATCGGTTGAGTAGATCGGCCGTGAAAGCGTAACAGATAGACAGACAGACGCATTTATGAAATTAGTATGGATATGGATATTATATTAGTATGGGTTTTACGTGTAAGGTTGCGATGTAAGCAGAAACAGAATATTTAAAACCATAATAAAAAGCGGTACAATACAAAAGAGCTAGAGCCCACAGCTAGTATGCTAGTTGAAAAGAAAAACAGTTATTGTCATTGCCATGACATTGACATTGGCACAGAGTACATTGAATATAGGGGTAGACATTGGTGAGTTTTGATTTTGACAGTAATTTTGTCATGTCAATTGTCACTATTTATAAAAAGAAAATCTAGTCGAGTCGAAAGGTGAATGTTCAAATTCGTTTTCCTATTAAATTATATTATTCACGCAACGCTATTAAAATGAGCTGACGTGGACCTAGTTCAAAGCTATTAACCTATGCATTCCAGTTTGTCATAACATAAACGAACTTTAAGTGATACGATGGCCGGTGCCCCAGTAAAGTTAGGTTCGATTTTGTCGTTTTGCATTGTATTGTATGCAGTGTTTTATAGAAAAGATGATTTTGAGGACGTGAGATTGTCTCCTGTGAAGGAACATCTGCTGTATTTGGAAAGTCAAAATAAAGTTGGTGCCGGCAAGCATCAGCCCAGAGTTGCGCTCGGTTACGGCGCCTGTCACGATCTCTTTGTGAATGCAACTGCTTTACTAAACCCGAAAGACTTGAAAGGAAATCCTGAACATTTCAACGAGATCTCCAGCAAAGAAGAATTTCTAAAGAGTTTCACATATTTCTTCAAACATGGTGCGGCTGCTGAGTAAGTTTACTTTTGCTCTTTGTTTTGAATGAAAAGTTCGAGATTTTCTTGTGATATTTCGTTTATTTTACAAATGGAACACTATGGAGATTATGTGCAGTATTTTGAATTTAAAATAAATAAGGTTTTGGCATATTATACGTAAAATATTATAAATGTTGTCTCAATTACTAAAGTGAAAAATGTTATCAGTTTTACAGACCTAAGCCTTGGTTATGATAAAGACAGTAGGTATTTTATCTTTACTGTGTGGATAAAATGTCTATAAGTACATTGATGTTAATTAATTATATTAATAATAATATATTCCATAGTACTTAGATAGAGCCATTTCACCAGTCCATTATAGCAACCCAAACCCGTAGACCCATACCTATAATTTGTGTCCATGTTTTGCAATAGTCCTGCACTAACCAGGGATTGTCCTTGGGTGCACTCGCATAGTGCATAAAGGGATATTCGCTGATTGGTGTCACATTTCCTTTAGAGTAAAATTGTCTAACGGGCCTCTGCGAGTTGGTTTCGGCCCCTCGTATGCCTTCCAAAGGTCCGGGATCCCATGGTCCCGAGATGGAAGAGACAGATATATTCATATAAATAGTAGATTAATTGTACTTTTGTATGACTATTGTTCTCCCAAAACGAAACCATTTTTATGTACTTAAACTAGATACTTTTACAAAAATATTTTGCTAAATTGGGCCCAAATCTAACTTATGTACCTTCTTTGAATTCCTGTTATTTACACATTTTTGTGGTCATTTTCCTATTACAGAAGATTCATGTCCAATGGAAAACTATATGATGAACTTGTTGAGAAATCTCTGAAATTACCAGACTCCAGATGGGCAATAGGTGGTAATGCACCTCTAATGGCAAAGAGATTCCACATAGAAGGCTGGAAAGTGCTGCTTGGTGCCAAAATGAGTAGCAAACTAAGAGAATACATTCCAAACGACATTCAAATAGTTGGTAGCGACGATGAAGACATGCGTGATGATGTACACATGATTTTAGAGTACAAAGCAAATGAGAAATTTGGCGCATACAAGTCCCCGAGAGCAAACAGATATATCATGCACAATGACGAAAATAATCCACTGCTAACCTCTTTGGAGAAGTTCGGGGAGCATTTGCCTAAATTCCATCCTAATTTACTAGTCATTAGTGGACTGCAAATGATGGACAACTTTCCGTTTAAGCAAGATGGTAAAGGTAGGTACCTTTTTTATTTATGTGCCTTTTAAAGATGCTTAGAGCCATAACATTTTTAAAAGTTTTGAAGCACAAACAAACTTAACTATCATTTATTAAATTTGCTTATTGCATACTTAAAAAGTTATTTTTATAACCAATAATATAATTTGCAGTAGGTAAATCAACTGTGAAAGTTTGTATTGGGCTACAAAATGATTAATATTTATATTTACTATATTTTTTGACACTATCTAAAGAGATTATTTTTGTACACATAAATGGACATCAATTTCAAATTGAAATCAAAATACATTTTAATGAGTGTGAACCCTGAGATAGAGGGTTTTCAAACTGACTCATGGTTTCCAACAAAATTGTAAAATAACAGTGATATTTGAAAATTAATTACATGATCTTATTTAATTACAATGAGAGTGTACAATTTAAATGGATTGGATGATTATTAACAATTTTTTATTTATTTCAGACTTGAGGGAAGAAAGACTGGATTTAGTTAAGAAACAAATTCTATCACAACCACTGCACACACTGTCTCATTTTGAGATGGCGAGCTATGTAGATTTAGAACTACTTTTACATTTGACAACAAAAATTTTACCATACGTCGATTCAGTTGGTATGAATGAACAGGAACTGTCAAATCTGAATAGCGTGTTAGAGTATGGTAAAGTAATAGTTGTTGCAGATTCCAACCCAAGGGTGGCCACAGCATTGGACCAATTACGTAAAACATTCCAGTTGATAAGACAGAAGAATAAAGAGTACAATAGTAAGAGAACATTAACACGTATACATGTTCACACTTTGGCTTACCAAGCTATTTTAACAGTCAAAGGGTCAGAATGGAAGAGAACCGAGGCAGCTGCAGCCAAAGCATCATTGACTGCACATAGATATGTTTGTAACAATCCAAATATTGAATTGAACAAGTGTAAGCTGTTGTTGGACGACAGTTTCTCAACGACAACTGATGATAACAACAACAGTAGGGTCTTTTTTGAACCAAATAAACCCGTAGCGTGTTGGGAAGAAGTCTTAGATAATGAGGAAGTAGAAATATGCGTCGCCCCTGTACTTATCTGTACAGAAGCACAGTTAACAGCCGGTGCTGGAGATAACATCTCGGCAGCAGGTTTAGTTCTACAAGTGGAGAAATAATCTAAGTCAATTTTTTTTATGGTGGATCAAATGTTTCTTTTATAGTAAGGGGACAAATTTTGAGCAATTTATAAGGTTTAGACTTAATACAATGGTATCTACTTTCTAGATATTTATAACTTATTTATTAACATGATTTAAAACAATTTGTCTATTAAATAATACTATTTTGCATCATATTTATCAATTTCATATTATTATGAGTACATTGTTAATATTTCAAATAAGAAAATGTGACTAGAATTAGAATATAGTTTTGGTAGGTATACCCCATCCTTTTTTTCAGTAAGTACACCTTTAGGCTGGCCACATACGTTCTTTTTTCGTATTTGGACACTTGAATGCATCAAAATCTTTATAAAATACATTGACTATGGCAAATGATATGGGGGTGCTCTTTTTAGAAGAAACGTGTTTTGTATGTTTCGATCCTAATACTTTGTCAGGATATTAGTATTTAAATTGAGGCTTTATGCAGTGTAGTGGTGAATCTTGTCTTATGATTATTTTTATGAATTGTAGGTATTATTTAGATAGAAATTGTTGAAAGTACAAGGATAATTTTTATAAATATATCATTGTTTTTTTTTTATATGTATAGGCAAATTATCATTTAAACATTCCTGATACATATAATGACTATTATGAATATATTATATAAGTGAATGAAACAATTTCTGACTATTGCATTTAAATTATGTTGACTGGAAATAAAACTAATAATGTTTGGAAAAGGTTTTTATTTCATCACTAGTTAAAATAGACCATGCTAAGTATATAAGTATAATATACTGTGTACATAGTAAGGTACATCACAACAGTTCAGCTATGATGCCAGATGACAGGGTGGCTGAGTAAACCTTAAATTAATTATCTTCTTACAACAGGAAGATCCTAAGTTTATGGAGACAACCGTCACTCTACTTACTAATAGATCCATAAATTACTCACAACAATGAATTCTGAGATATTTACCTGATGGCAAACAACGGCAAAATCTGCTTTGGCCAGGTAATTCAACAAACAGTAAGGTAGCAGCGGCCTACCCTTTTTTGGATGAAATCGTTAAATCTGTCATATCGATTTTATGAGTGTAAAATCAATATGACAGATTTAATGGTCGTCAGTAGGGCAACAGCATATCTTTTGCAATTCTATTGATACATCGCAATCACCTCTGATTGGTTAACACTCTTCCACTATTGGACAAAATCCATTGACGCAACAAGAACACCATAAATTCAGCCAATACGATACGCGGTCGCCCTGCTGGACCATAATAATGAATCAAATGACACCTCATTCATCAAAATCGGTTCTGTATTCTTCCTGAATAATGATGACAAAATCATCTCTGAACTTCCTGGAACTCAGGGATGAAACCTATCTAGAAAATAAAACTAAAAATTTAAAGAAACAAGACTATAAATTTATACAGCCACAAAGATAAAATGTGGGCTAAATTAAAAACTTTTTTGATTATAATCATTCAGTCTTTACGGCAACATTAGCACTTTATAGTCATGCAAATATTGTCTTACACTAATTATATTATTTTCATTTATGTGACACATTGAGGCCATCCACCAGGTGATTTAAATGTTTGATTTACTGTTTACTTTTATTAAGGTTTCAATGTTGCAATTACAGAACTTTGACTCATTCTCGGAGAATTAGAGTCCAATCCACCAACAGGAAGCAGGGTTCTTATATAAAATATATGAGCAGTGCCTTCCCACTAAAGTATGTATTTAAGCCCGAATTCGGTAAAACTAACCTCAAAATTTTTAAATTAAAAAAAATTTATATCTTGAAAACTATTAGGATTCAACGAGTTTGGCTTACAGGGGGATAACCTCCTCCCCCCCTGTAAGCCAAACTCCCTCACCTTCCCCCCTCGCGGTTAGTATACTATAGCCTAACCTGTAGTGGCATTAGCACCAACCAAACCATTGTCAATAGCAATTTTTTAGATTTAGTTAAGTATGTTTTAATTATCTGTCCCACATACCAAGTATAAATTTAATCATCATCACTAAATTTAATCTTTTTATTCATTGGCTGGGCATATCCTGCATATCTATCATATAGACCGCTTTTAATGAATCTTTTGGCTGCTCGTATATCCACAGTAGGCCTTTTTGTCTTGTCTTTGATTTCCTGCCACTTCACCATTGCCATTTTGATTCGATTAAGCTCATCTTTAATAGGTTGGGTGGTAGGGTCTACACCAATTATCCTAAAATTAACCCATTGCAGTGAATTCATAGCGTAAGCAAGGAATATATCGAGTTCGATCCTCTCAGGTAGTGCCAATTTTTCATACTGCTCCCTCAATGGTAATAACTTGTCTAAAACCTCTTGCATTTCCATCAGAGATCTTTTAAGACTTTCGTATCTGTTGACGAATTCCTCGTCTTGTGCTAGCGCGCCGTAATTGATATTCCAATCCATTGTGTTAGAGGTTATGGTAATCTATAAAAATCTGATTTATAAAATCAACCAATTGTAAATTCACGTTTCTAATATTATTATAATTACAAACGTATATTTTTGAGTTTAACGTAACTATTTTATTTTCTAGGCTTTTCTACACAGTTAGAATTCTCCAAGGAACTATGAATTTTTCTCGAATTTTTGAAATTTGAGAAATTTGATTTTATTTTTTTAATTTCTAAGTTGACATTTGATTTAATTTATTTTGACAATGACAATTATTATTTAATAACCATAGTTACTAACCAAAAATTATAGAATGTGAACACAGACCACATTTTTTCCATATTTTTTCCACGAAGTGATGGACGAGACAAAGAATCATCCCCGCTTTAAAATACGTGGGTTGACCCACAGATGGTTGACCATACAACTTAACCATGCAACATCGATAATCAAATAGGTTACATTATTATAACTCATCCCTACTTTCAGCTAAAAGTTCAGGACATCGAGGGTAGGGGTAGAGCGTCGGTAGTGCACAGAACACGTAATAGGGTTGTCTTAAGTAGGTAATTGGGTCATTTTTAAGTTACTTGTCACTAATAGGGGCCACGCCCACCCTTAGCGCAGGGCCCTTAAAATAGTGGATTGTGATCATAGAACAATATAACTGTCACCGTAAGATTGTAAAATCCGTTAGATTACAATCTAACGGTTTCTATCCCGCTAGATTATAAACTGTCGAAAGATTGTGAACCGTTCAATGTTCTGAGTATTAATTTATGAAATATTTATTGTTTTTACGTTTTCTTGTCTCTTTCTTGTACAGTTCGCGCGCGAGTTGAATGAAGAGTAAATGTAAGTGTCACCATACATTTACTCTGCATTCAACTCGCGCGCGAGCTATAGGTTAGGTTAGGGTTTGACATGAATATTCAGGCAGCACTTAGGTTCTATCGGGTTAATATACCTAATATATTACAATTTACCGAAAAATAACGTGTTAAATTGTAAGCAGTATGTTACGGTTCACAATCTGTCGACAGTTTATAATCTATCGAGATAAAAAACGTTATATTATAATCTAACGGTTTTTACGATCTTACGGTGACATAACCATATATTGTAATTAGGCCAATATCTGATAGCGAGCATTACCCTAAAAGGCATATTACACTGCACTTATCTCAGGGCCCTGATTAAAGGGTGGGCGTGGCCATTCGTTTGGCGTCGCTTATTAAAGCCTTGAGGACCAAATTAGGGACCCTTTGTACCTATATCTTAATATGTGCAGTGTAATAGGCCTATAAGACATCAGAGTATAATCACAGTATTGGTAATGGTATCTTTAATCACTCTTTAATTAATTGACCGAGCGCACAGACATAATAAAGAAAAGACCGAGCGAAGCGAAGGTCTCTGATGCTTTGATCTATAGACCGAACTTTGACTTTGCTTACACATATTACTTGGGATAAACGAGACAGATTTATATAACTCACATACGTCCATCTGTCCGTCCGTAACATCCGTCCAAAGTCTGAGCTAAGTCAAAGTACACTAAAATTTATCTTCTTTTTCTGGTCGGTGCACTCTATAGTACACGAGACTACTTGAGTGCATTTGCACTTGTCCGTCCGTCCGTCTGTCAGTCTTATAAATTCTGAATTAGAGAACGTAATTACTTCAAATAAAATATGTAAACCTTCAGCCGAATATGGCTCAAAAAGTTATAAAATCTTTATTTCAGGGGGGCTCTCATAGAAGCGAATGCGAAGTAAAATATTTTTTATAGCGTAACCATAGATTTATGGGTTCGCGCGCGGTGAAGCGTAAATCTATAAATCTATGAGCGTAACATAGGGTTGCGGTATATCAATATTGCTAACTAGCTGACCCGGCGAACTTCGTACCGCCTTAGTATGCAAAATTAAATGTATATTTTTCAATATTTCTGAGAGATTTTCTTAATATTTTTTTCCGTAAGAACCTTCTCCTAATAATAACAAATACAACAAAAAAAGAATTAGTGAAATCGGTCCAGCCATTCACGCGTGATGCCGTGACCAAGGAAACCGGGTTTCATTTTTATATATATAGATTTAGGAAAAGTCCAAAAACATTTTTTTTATATTTTTCCCTTAAAATTGAAGAAATGCGTCCTGTGAAATTCTAACGTCCAAAGTTGACCTCAGAACTCTCAATTTTTTGAAAGGCTGAGCCTGAAACTTGATCATTATTATTTGAATTATGTCCTGTACTTGAACAACAAATACTAAAATTAGATAAATATTATAATGAAACTTATAAGGAAACGAAATTATTTAATTTTTAATGAGCGTCAGTAGTTTTAACCGAACTTCACAATATCAATAGATGGCGCACTGTAAAAAATTATTCGTTTGTGCTTACAAATAATAAACCACTAGTTGCCAGTCGTCACCTTTTTCTGGTCGGTAGTCACCACCAGGATCGTTTGGGACGTCTTTTGCAGTTTTGATAAAAAATATGAATAAATAGAATTTAATTCAAATCATTTAATTTCATTATTTAATTTTACCAGATAAACACAATATGTAATTATAATTTTCAGTTAGTAATTAGTGTACTTAAATAGTTTATTACAGTACCAAATGCTGTTTAACAGTGATTCACAACAAATAATAGTCAGTCCCTACATACTATTGCCTATAAGTAATGAAATAATTAGCCAAAAAGGCTATATCAATCATCCAAGTACTCAAAAGGTTCTGGAGGTTCAGGCTCCTTTTCTTCTTCAGTTTTAGGACCGAAAGCTGCTACTGGTTCCACTAGTACTTGTTCTTCATCACCAGAGTGGTTCAACATTACGATACCGCCAATAGTAACATCTTTCAATGGGGTGTATCCCGAACCCTCAACTACAGACAAAGTTTTCAATTGTTGGCGCATAACCCTGGCAGGATTGCTGAGTATTTCAAAGTTCGGTTCAGGCTCTTTCTTTTCCTTAGTTTCCTTTTCTTCTCCCTCTTTCTCTTCTTTCTTTACTTCTTTAGATGTTCCAGCGTCTTTATCAGATTTGGCGTGAACCGTGATATTGGGGTTGGGAGATTTGGATGGTTTCTTCTCCTCTTCATCGACGTCCATTTTCGAAGTCGTAGAGGACGTGACGCTACTGCTGGTAGATCCCTCGGTTGTATGCGCACGCCTGCGAGCCCTCGCTGCGGCAATACTCAGCACAGCAGTAGTAACTCTTTCCCTCTCCTCACGTTTCTTTTCTTCCAGCGGTGCTGGATAAGCATAGAGCGATGGCTTCGAGTTGGACTTGAGTTCCAGCTGAGGCATTTTCAAATCAGAATTGAGGGCAATCAAACAAGTTGGAGTGAAAGCCAGCGAGAGGCAGTGAGCGAGTGGGAACCAGTACCAATATTGTGTGAATACCAACATTCCAACTACAGCCAACATGTTCATGTGACCGGTTCTGTTTTGAAGAGACACCGTAACATTTCGCCCGCCTGCGTCAATAATTCCTTGGGCAAGAATAGCCCCGAATTTAGCCATAACATCCTCATGTTTGTTGGAAATAACTTGTGCATAGAGCTGACGGAAATACGTGACTTTGGGACAGAGAGCTTCAGTTTGCTGAATTAAGATCATGGCTGACGCAATCAGTGCTCCTTGTCTGACGAAGTTAACGGGATCGAATTTAACCATAGGTTCTAAAAGACCAATGGCTTCGCGGTTCCCGGTGCCTGCGCAGGCGATACCCAAAGCCATAGCAGCGCCATAACGGACATGAGGATTGTAGGACTCGGCTAACAATGATACAACAGAAGGGCATTGTTCAGGTGTTCTGAACAGTAGGAAACCGAGAGCTGTAACAGCCGCGCGACGTACGTCATCATTGACGTCAGAAACGGCGACATGGAGCAAAGTACGAATGGAATCGTTATTCCCTGTTCCACAATACGCAGTGGCGATGGTGTAACACCCAGCCCGCCGCAACAAGGGATCCTTGTCTCTCAGTAGCTGTTGAACCAGAGCATCAGCTTCCTCAAGCCGTCCGTACATCGTAAAGGAAATTCCCACAGCTAATCCCCTCAGAATTTTCTCATGCTGAGTTTCTTGGGCATAAGCAACCATATCTTCAATGGCTGCAGCATGACGTGAGCCCAACATAACCATCCCCATAGCTATTCCTGCTGCTTCACCAGTCACTGCATCATCTTGATACAAGTTAAACTTGAGTTGTTCATAAACATCCTGCCTGTGGGAGCCCATGGCAGCCAGGCCTAAACCTAGACACCCTCCATGGCGTACCATCTCATTCTGAGCATCTTTTAATTGTGTTAAAAGATAGTCGATTATATTGGCCCCATGGTTTGCATGGATCAAACCCAAAGCATACAAACCCCCACCTTCAGAGTACCCTGATGATGGCCCAGCTTCTTTAGGTAAATAAGACTGCATGAGAGCTAAGGATTCATTTTCATGACCCCTGTGGATTACCCCTAATGACGCTGTTACAGTAAGTTTAGCCCAGTTTGTAGCTCTGGCCAACCACTCTAAATTATCCCTCAAAAACTGATCACTGGTTGTGCCTGCGTGCATAAATGCATTAGCTATAACTGTAGCAGTGTGACAAATTGAGACTCTGATGGCATCCTTTGTATTTTTTAGAATAAGCATATCTGCATGATTTGACCTAATTAAGAACTGTAATTGTAAACCTATAGATACATCTCCACCTAAAATGGAAATTAGTTTTTCTACCCTCCTTTGATGTTCTTTTTCTTCATCGTTTAAACTATCTATATCTCTTTCAGGTTTCTTTTCTTCCTCTGTAGGTGTTTGGTCGACTTCCATTGAGGATTCTGGGAAGGGTCCACCTTGGGGCTGTGGTTTCCCACCAAGGGCGCTAGGTATTGGAGCTGTTATTCTAAGGGCTTGTAAGACTCTTCCAAGGAATTGCTGTGTGGCTGAATCGTACAAGTCGAAAGCTATTTGATATGCCATAAGGACAGATTCTTGTGGGCCATGCGTAAGTTTGTCAAGGATTTCAGCTACTGAAATGGGATCTTCTAGGAAGATGAGACACTGGCACATGTTAACATAATCTGGGGTGGTTAAGCCTCTATACAATCCAACTAGAGAGCGAAGGACTGTGCTGCGGAATCCTCTGTTCTGAAGGAGACTCATTGCCACTGTGAAAGCATACTGCAGCATACCTGTGGAAAACAAGTAATTATCATGAAAACTTAATATATTTTTTAAAAATATTATGTACCTAAGTAAAAAAAGTCATAGCTGATCTTTTTTCCTAAAATAATAAATGATAAAAGAAATCCAAATTGGTTCAGAAATCTCTGAGAAATCTGTGTAAATATTAGTAATACCCCTCTTTACGCGACCCCGCACAGCGAGGTCGCCTGTGCGTCGCGTTGTGCAAGAACTGCTAAGAAATGTTACTCATAATTTATTTTTTTAAATCCACTACAAGTAAGCTCTTGACTGCGATCTCACCTGATGGTAAGTGATGATGCAGTCTAAGATGGTAGCGGGCTAACCTGTTAGAGGCATGACAGTTAAAACCGATACCCCTATTCGGTTTCTACACGGCATCGTACCGGAACGCTAAATCTTGCCTGTAGGGTGGTAACTAGCCACGGCCGAAGCCTCCCACCAGGCCAGACCAGGGAAAATTCAGAAATTATAAATTCCTAAACGTCGGGACGTCCGCACGTTAAGACAACATCACTCAACACTGCGCCACAGGGGTCAATTAAATATTATTTACGTATTGTATCATATAATCGGTCGAACATTAAATAACTATTTCTCAGTGATTACTTCTAAGGATTAAATACCCAAGTAAAAACTTTTCTGTAATAATTACTTAATAGGGTGATTCTGTTTAATTTTTGCAATAATAGCAACTTAATCATTTACCTACTAGGCTTTTTATTTCATCATACTTGTTATATGCAAATTTCGCTTAACACGATTTTATCTGAAACTCATCCCTCACGTAATTCGCCTCGCCTTATTATTATTTGCAGGTTGGTAAGAAGACTATGTAATGTACATATATAGAAATGGCCTACAGATAATATTTAAACAGGCAGCAAAGTTAAAAGAGTATTCCACCTTTTTTGGATTTTATAAGGTTTATCCTTGAATTACTATGAATTACTAGACCATAGGCAATTTTTTTTGTACACAAATCTTTAAGCTATAGTCCCACAAAATCCAATCTGGTGACTGCGTTGCTAGTATACATGAAAAATAAAATCATAGCAAAACTAAACAAGCATAAAAATTAGTTCCTATTTTGGCCAGCGGGCCAGATAAGTTGTTGGGACTATGAACTAAAATGACAGGACTTATGGATTGCTGTACCTTTCACAATGCTCTCTGTGAAAACCAACTTAGGCTTGAATTTCAACCTAATTTAGTTTAAAGAATGTGTCCTCAGAATTAATCATAAATCGAAGCGAAGCGGGCCTCTGTCGACCGGGCCTTGGAGGGGGTGAGAGGGAGGGGGTGAAGTCTAAGGAGTTTTCCTAGCGTTCCTCCCTCTACTCCCACTCCCCCTCTAAAGTATGTATTTAAGCCCGAATTTGGTAACACGAACCTCAAAATTTTGAAATTTTAAAAAATTAATATCTCGAAAACTATTAGGATTCGACGAGTTTGACTTACAGGGGGGGGGGTAGACCTCCACCCCCCTCTTTTCCCCCCCTCGCGGGTAGTATACTATAGCCCAACCAAAAAAAAAATATCAAGTTAATAACAAAGGAATACATACCTGCCACATCATCAGATTTCATGATAGACTCTTCAAAAATGTCCATCCGGCGCGTCTCCAAAGCCAGTCCCAGCGCTTGCCTGTACTGGCCATCTTCTAAACATCGCTGGAACATCCGGTTCACAATGGCTTCCAATCTAGGATCGATGGATTCTGCTGCACCGTCTATGAATAAAGTCTTCCTCTTCTGCGTGTAGAAGTCGATAGCCTTAGCAATCGTCGTGTCCACATACTCATTTCTTGCATTGACGTCGAACAAATTACCAGCTCCCAACGCATACGTCAGGGAGTCTTCGAACGCTCCCAAATGATAGTAAACCTTGCTAGCTACTAAAGCAGCGAGCTGGTGCTGAGAAAATACCTTGTCTTCGTGCAAAATTTCGATCTTCTCAATAGATTCCGATATCTCCGGCCAGAATTCATCAACGATGTTGTCCAACCTCTTTAGTGCGAACTCTTTCACTTCGTGCATCGGCTCGTCCAGCAGGGATATTATCCCTGCGGCTGATGTTATGTTCATTTTCGATTTATTTGTTAACTTTTCTTTAGATTTAACTTCGCACTAGTTTTCTGAGATATCTGATTTATTGAATTTTAGATATGACTTCACAAAATCACAAATGCGATGCGATGAATTGACAAATTTGTTTTAAGCCAGAGACAAATCAGACAAGAGACAAAATAGACAATGACCTCTGGACTCCCTTTGGACAATGACACTTATGAGTGAAGTTTAGGCTCAGAAGGACTGGAATCCAGAGCCGTTAAACCAGTTAATTAAAAAAAAAAAAAAAATGACACTTATGACAGCAAAGAGAATATAACCACTCACTACGTGAATGACAGTCTGTTTATTGGTTATGAGTTTTAACCACAGGTTTTAACAGGTGACTACGATTTGAATTTTATTCTATCAGCTGCTATAATTAAAACAATAAATAAATAATAATAAATAAATAAGAATAAATTGCCTAGGTATTAATAATTAAGTTTACTCCAATAAAACTTAAAATAAAATAAAATACAAATACTAAAGTCAGATTAATTTATTTCGGAACGCAAATCATTTTGTCTTTGTTACCGTGACGCGCGACGTATTCTTTCATTACATTGTGAGTTGTCATTTAACTGTCAAAA
This sequence comes from Erebia aethiops, assembly GCA_923060345.2. Taxonomy (NCBI): domain Eukaryota; kingdom Metazoa; phylum Arthropoda; class Insecta; order Lepidoptera; family Nymphalidae; genus Erebia; species Erebia aethiops. The sequence goes on along the minus strand of OV281080.1, from coordinate 20,077,092 downwards.
AAACGACTGATCGAGATCGTAGCAAAACGTAGATTTTAGAAACAGCTGCGCTATATCGTGTTGTAAATCAATTTAAACGCAATTCGACAAAATGTTGGACCTTTTCACCATCTTCAGTAAAGGAGGTATTGTGTTGTGGTGTTTTCAAAGCACGAGCGAAATATTTTCGCCTTCGGTCAACGCTTTGATACGAAATGTTATCTTACAAGTAAGTTCATTGCTATTCTGAAGGTTTTCTAACGTTTTAATTTCATTAACGTAGATTAGGCTCACTTACTAATTAATAATTCAATAATCTAAGTTGATTAAAACCCGAACCTTTTGTTGTATTGACAAGATTTCATTAAACTTTCATGCCAGCTAAAAGAGTACTTTTTAATTTCTAGGAACGTTCTGGTAACAATAACTTTAGTCATAACGCGTTGAGCCTTCAATATAAGCTTGACAATGAATTTGAACTGGTTTTCGTTGTGGCGTATCAACGCATACTACAGTTATCCTATGTGGATAAGTTCCTAAATGATGTCCACTTGGAGTTTAGGGACAAATACAAGAATGAATTGCAAGGTGGCAGGTATATCGTGGACTTTGATTTCAAGACATCCTTTGATAATATTCTCAAACAGTGTGAGCTATGGGGTAAGTACTTCTTCAGTCTGTAGAAAAGATGAGGTATAATAGTTACTGTCTTAAATTAACATTTCTTTTTGACTTTTACAAAACAAGTAATATTGCTACTATTTTAAAGTGTTTCTAAAGACATGATTCTTAGTTGTGTCAGTTCTCATTAAAATAAATACTTAATAAAATATAAATTTATTGCTAAAAGCAATCTAAGAAGTAGGCAATAATATATGAACAACCAAAGAAAGAATGTGATAGAATGTATTCTTCCTTTGCCCTTTTCAAATTGAATAGTTTTTCAAATAAGTTTAAATAAGATAGGTTTGTCTGTTATCTGGTATAAATGTTTTTTTAAGAGTCCTTTTTGAATTTAAAATTTTTATTACAGATTAATTTACTGAAATAGTTTATTTACTGTTACAAACTGAATTTGAATATACAATTGTCCTTCATAAACCCTGGATTCCAATCACTTCATTTTCATAATCATCTCCTGAATGGACGTGTATTTTTTCAGCAAAGTCACAAGCTAAAATTCCAAAGCAAATGCGTACATTCGAAGACTCACTGAAATCCAAAAAGACTGTTGCATCTATGATAGAACGAAAGGGAGACGAGAAGAGTAAGAAATCTGGTAAATATTTATTTTTTGTATATTTTTTTGCCTGCTGCTGCTCATTGGTCTAGTGGTTGGCATGTTGGACTACGGCTGACAAGGACCCCGGTTCAAGACCTGGGTCAGGACATATTAATTGAGTATTGGGTTTTTCTGACTAGAAATTCTCAGTACTAGCCCGGAGTTAAGAAGTTGGCGGTGTCTCACCCCTGTGCCTCGAAGAGCACGTAAAGACGTCGATCCCGGTTATTATCATTAACATGATAATAGTTGTTAAAGCCCACCAACCTGCTTTGGAGCAGCGTGGCGGGTCTATGCTCTAATTCCCTCTGCTGTAGGGCTGTAGTACTGGAATCTTTTTTTGTGGCTTCAAAGCATGCCATAAAACTATTATATTCCAAGATAAGCTGCATCCACACCAATTTGGCATACAGATAGCCATTATAACACAGGAATTGTTCAATAGAAAAATTAGATAACATAAAATTCTTAGGCCTAATAATAGATAGTAAATTAAATTGGAAACCGCATATAGATGCAATTTGCAAGAAAATAAATAAATTTGTTTTCGCCTTACGACGGATAAGCCAGATTTCCTCGCGAGAGGCCTCATTGAGTGCCTATCATGGGTATGTGTCATCTGTGCTAAACTACGGCATTATACTATGGGGTAATTCCACAGACTTCGAGAGGGCATTTAAAGCCCAAAAAAAGTGTGTTAGGGCAATAACTGGAGCACACTTTCTGGACAGCGCTAAACCAATATTTAAAAAATTTAATATCTTGACTTTGCCTTGTATGTATATAAAAGAAATCTGTATATTTGTAAAAAAACACAACGAATATTTTAAATCTTTTGGTGATATCCATGGGAAGGACAGCAGACGGGGAAATAAATTAATATGGCCAATGGTTAACTTGACGCTGTATAAAAAAAATGTTTACTGTATGGCAATTGAGGTTTATAATAAGTTGCCAAAAGATCTTATTGACCTGCCTTTGCACAAATTTAAAACTAAAATCATCGATTGGCTACTGGCCCACCAATTTTATTCTGTTAAAGATTATTTAAATCACTCATAAGGGTATTTTTTTATTTTATTTAGCCTTAACTTATGATTATTGAATTTGACTAAGTATAATTTATAATTTATGTGACATCATTCTACTATTTACCTACCTATTTTGACATAATAATTTTAAATGATAACATGTCTTTATATTCTGACTTAAATTCTAATGATAGTTTCTATAATCATGATTGTTATTGATATAGATAGATTATAGTGGTAAATTGTATTACTTTCCGAATTTGTTAAGCACATATTATTAATAATTGTGATAATACATATTAATAATGATAATTTGCACACCATACTATGTTGGTAGATTGTGGCTCGACGCTATTGTCTTTATTGTAAGAACTTCCTACCTACAATCAGCAAATAAATATTATGATTATGATTATGATTATGAATCTTCTAAGAAAGGATTTTAGAAATTTCAACGCTTGTCAATGTAAAATAGGGCTTCAAATTGGTAAGAAAATCAAAACGTGAGCGAAGCTGCAGTTAAAATCACTTCACTTCACTGCTTAGGTGAATGGCTTTACTCGTGCACTAGGCACAAATACGGTTAAAATCTAGTGAGTTAATATATTTGCTGCAAATAATCCTTATGTAAATCATCAAATCATATTAGTCACCAGATATGACTCAACATAAATGTTTACTGGTGTAGACACAGTTTTACAGTTCAAGTTTATTTCACTTTGTAATTCTGATTTTGTGAACTGTGAAATTCTTGACTAAATCGATTAATTTCTTTTAATATTATGTGTGAACAAACAAACAGCAGTTTCATTTTACACTTCATCAAAAATCTGTTTCAGTTGCTTAGTAATATTTTTATAGAATGACTTTCCATTAAAATGTGATTTTTTTAAAATTCCACTACAAGTTAGCCCTTCACGGCAATCTCACGTGGCGGTAAGTGATGATCCTGTCTTAGATGGTAGCGGGATAATCTGTTAAATGTATGGACTATGGTACTCAGTTATATTAAACCCTAGTTTCTACTCAACATTGTACTGGAGCGATAAATCAGTTGGCGGCACGCGGTAGGGTAGTATATAGCCATGGCGGAAGCCTTCCACCAGTCCAGACCAGAGAAAATTCTGAAATCGAATATAAATTCCCACATTGACCGGGCCAGGGATCGAACCCGACACCTACTATAACAGCGCTCACCACTGCGCCAGGGAGGTCATCAAATAAATTTAAAATAAATGTAAATTGTCAGCAATTCGTGATAAGAATTGTATCAGAGAATACTTAACTAATTACCAGAGTCATTAGTTGTTTAGCCAACTAATGATAGTGATTTAGCAATAATGTCCACATGGAATTTGAAAATGAACAAGTTTTTCGTGTTCCATAATAGGATCTTGTACTACTGCCATCATATTATTATAATATTCATCATATCATAATATATCATTATTTGACTGCCTCGTTGGTCTAGTGGTTAGCATGTTCGACTGCGGCCGATGAGGTCCTGGGTTCGAGTCCCGGGTCGGGCCATAACAAGTATTGGGTTTTTCTGACAAGAAATTCTCAGTACTAGCTCAGAGTATAAGGAAGTTGGCGGTGTTTCACTCCCGTGCTTTGGAGAGCACGTTAAGCCGTCGGTCCTGCGCCTGATCTCTCTCCGGTCATGTCGGATCTTCCGTCCCATTGGGCTATGAGAGCAAAGGAACAGAGAATACACCTTGTGCACTATAATATCTCCCGCGCAGATGGCTAATCTCTGTGCAGATTGGCCGCCGTGGTCGAAATTCGATCGGGAGGACATTTATTATAATATTCAGAGTTCAGACTAGCGGCTACGCTCCTGTGGTAATTTCGATAAATTCGGCCTTTACGTTGGCTAATCCGTGCCCAAATCGTAGGATTGTTAATTTCAAATATTCGTACTACTGGTCATATCAATGAATGAACAACGTTTGAGTGTATAAATACTAGCGAATGCCCGCGACTTCGTCTGCGTGGTTTGAGGTTTTTTGGTTCCCGCGGGAACTCTTTAATGTTCCGGGATAAAAGTAGCCTATGTGCTATTCCAGACTATAATTTATTTCTATGCGAAATTTCAGCCAGATCCTTTCAGCCGTTGGGGCGTGATTGAGTTACAAACATTCATACATCCATGCAAACTTTCGTATTTATAATATTAGTAAGATAAGAAGTAAGATTTAAACGAACCGCTATTTCATGATATGGCCAAACATTGCATAAACATATCGATAAATAGTTATATTATTCACCATCAAACGGCACTGAGATCACGTTTACATATTATTACATTTTTATGCATTGAATAATGGAGGCGGTATACGAAACGGCTATTTTTTTTGCTCAGGGCTTTTTACAAATATGTGAATCTGTCACAAAACCAAATCAGGGGATTTACTACAATTGCTTAAAGCAGTATTATTTCAAAATGACAGTTTTATATCACCTTGATGTCCCTAAAATAAGGATTATAATTCTAAAACTCGAACGTCAACAATATTAAAACAATACTTATATAAGTGATGATACTCGTAGTATGTCCCCAGAACACCCTGATTCCTCATACGTCATAGTTATGTCTGCCCTACCTGTAGGGTCTTGTAAAAGGCGAAGCGAGTCTTCTGGCTTAGCCCATCCTTTGACATCTATATTTTTATGGATAGCCATATTAATTTTATGGTCAAACGTCGTTGAACAAATCGACAAACGTTGAACATTCAATGTTATGGCCACTAATATTTGAGTATTTCATGAAATGATCAATTCTACAATATGCCCCTATGGGCGCACCATCTCTACATTGTAAATAGAAACCTCAAAGTGCAAATTTACAGCCTTCTAACCCGTTGTCCTACGTGATCGACCAACGCGATAACGCGATGCGACTGTATCAAATATCAAATATGTAGTAGCTAGGCGTTAATGAGTCATTGAGTGAGTGAAATAGGACTTATTTTTGTTGCATGAGATAAAATTTAGTGCCAAGCGATTTAGCGTTCCGGTACGAGGCGTTAATGAGTCATTGAGTGAGTGAAACAGGACTCCTTTTTGTTGCATGAGATAAAATTTAGTGCCAAGCGATTTAGGGTTCCGGTACGATGCCGTGTAGAAACCGAATAGGGGTATGGGTTAAATAACTGCCATGCCCCTAACAGGTTAGCCCGCTACCATCTTGGACTGCATCATTACTTACCATCAGGTGAGATCGCAGTCAAGGACTAACTTGTAGTGGATTAAACAAAATATGAATGTGTTATTTTCAGTAAAAATAGTAGAAACCAAGATAGTGCCTAATGGTAAAGTGGAGGAGTCGCCCGAGCCCGAGGATGACGTCATCGCCGCCAACCGCGCTAAGCTGGCGCAGAAGCTCGCCGCCAAGACTAAGAAGGACACAAAGTTAGTACCCAAACATTAAGACCACACATCTTTCTTGTTACCCCATACAAATGTGTTACCACGATTGGTCTTGACTGCCTCGTTGGTCCATCAGTTAGCATCGTCGAATGCAGATCACGAGGTCCTGAATTCGATTCAAGGTCGGGCAAACATTTTCAGGTATTGGGTTTCTTCTCAGTGCCAGCCTGGAGTTGGAATTTGGCGGTGCGACACTCGTGCCTCGTAGAGCACGTTAACTCGTCGGTTCCGTTTATTATCACTTACATGGTAATGTATTGTTTTGCAGGAAATCCCCCAAAATTCCCAAAACGCCGGTAGAAAAGGAGCGCGTGAAGAAACCGCGCGTGTGGGAACTGGGCGGCGACTCACGGGACCTGCCCACACTAGAGTACACCACGGATAAAGAGGCTGCCAACTATGATGAGGTGCAGCCCGAATATAAGGAGGTGTGTATATAGCTTCAATGATGCACCATCAAACCTCCCTGGCTTTTTTTTTTTTTTATCCACTACAAGCTAGCCCTTGACTGCAATCTCACCTGATGGTAAGTGATGATGCAGTCTAAGATGGTAGCGGGCTAACCTGTTAGGGGCATGGCAGTTATATTAAACCCATACCCCTTCGGTTTCTACACGGCACGGCTATAGGTGAGGGCTATTGTCTCATGACTCAGGGATATTAACCCTGGTTAGTTTCTGAATTTTCTCTGGTTTGGTTTAGTTTTAGCATTCCGTGTGGAAACCGATTAAGGGTTCAATATAACTGCCATACCCCTAAACAGGTTAGCCCGCTATCATCTTAGACTGCATAATCACTAACCATCAGGTGAGATTGAAGTCAAGGCTAACTTGTGTAGTGGATAAAAAAAATATGTGGCAGTACGCAGAAGTGCAGCCACATAAACGGGCCGTGTTATGATAATATTTAGTTATATAATAATGAAGTTCATCTCCTCAAAAGTTCGCACCGCTAGCATGTATACCCCCCTCCAAAGGTCCCCCTTCAAAGGTCGTCCTGATCGTGGTGTTTTTGTCAGTACCACAGAAAGTAGTGTGCCAAAACTCAAAACTTTATTTAGGCAAATCTTATTTGTTTTTGTACTAGAAAACAATTCAAAAAAAAAATTTGAAACATAGGCAAAAAAAGTTGTATACATATTATATTGAAAGCTGCCGTCTAATTATCCTTTTCTGTTTTATTATTTAATTTCTGTATTATTAGTGGATGGAACGATAGTGATATAATATTGTGTGTCAGTTGTTGGGCACGATGGCGGGCGCAATCCGCGACCTTGAGGTGGAATCTGAGGAAAGCAGCAGTGAAGAGGAGGAGCAGCAGCAGCAGCAGCAGCAGCAGCAGCAGCCCAGCCCCAAGAAGGGCGGTGGTATGTTCAGCATCTTCAAAGGTGAGCACCGTACACAGAGAATAGGCATGATGACAGTAACCAAGAATCAATGAAATTATGAATTTATCTAATGAAATAGGATTCATGGATTATAAAAAACGTATTTATTTTTCTATTTCGAGTGAGATTGCTATTTATTTTGATAAAATAAATTATAAAATACAGCAATCCGCCATATTGGTTAAAACACCAAGAAGCGAATGACGTCACAATGGTTTGTTTTCGAGCTTTGACAATCACACTATTGCTTACTGCACACCGCACAGAGTACATTGGTAAAATAATAGTGTCGTCACAAACGACGCCATGACACCGGGAAGCGTTTTGGCGTGAATTTTTAAATTTAAATTTCAAATGCCAATAATATTATCTACCAAACCTTATTTTTCTGCTGAAATAAGATATTTTTTCGAAATAGTCGATACTTCCGATAATCTGACCATTTTTCAAAATCAGTCATCATGCCTATTCCTCTAGAACCATAGATTTTCCAACACACGAACTTTACCTGTAGTTGTGTACATTGCGTAAGTGTGCGTGCCTCTCGGAGCGGTCATTCCTACGCGCAATCACGTATACGCGCACATTTACACGTATGCAAATGTATACAGATAGGGCTTTAACACATCCATGAGCCACATGCACTCGTGAATTGCAAAAACATAGTATAAGTACTTTCAGATTCAGGTAGGTACTCCATTTGCATAAAAGGTGTAAGATGGTTAAGATTACAGAGTCCAAAATATAATGGCTATATCTTCTGATAGACTTACTTAAATATGCTCAGCCCTGAATTTGAGCTGGGCTAAAAAATCATATAATTCTGTCTCAATCTTTCATGTGTAATTAATGAATATGCATTTAAAGTGTCTGGAAGTCTACAGGTTTTCTTAGTTTTTGGGGCTATTTTTCTTTAATAGCTCGCTCATCTTAAAATTCTTAATATGAATATAATAAAGAATGATTGCTTGATGAAAGATTATTCATAAACAGCTCTAATGTAAAAGGATGGAGGAGGCTTTTACCTGCAGGGGACCAATTAATAATGAAATGAAATGAAAATATACTTTATTGTACACCATACATAAAACACATTTAAAATAAATCAAACCATTTCATTTAAAACTGTAAAAAAGTCTTAATGTGTGGGAAATAAATAATAATAATAATCTCTAAAGTAAAACAAAAATTATTAAAACACTGATTACATACCAAAAATATTTTTTTTACCATTATAGTACTGATCACTCCTAAGTCCTTATTCACAGGCTCGGGTTCTAATTTCTAAGATTTTTTTTCATACTTGACGTTTTTACGTTCAAACGCATATTTTGTAACAGTTTATTCGAATAAAAAAAAACCATCACCAATTAAACCCGTGTTTAAACACGCTTTTATAATATTAGTATGATTTGTTTTTTTTGTAAAATATAGTTAAGTAAATTAAAATATAGTTTTATAGTTTATTTGAATAGAAAAATGTTTTGAATGTGAACCCGTGTTCGGCAGGCCTGGTGGGGTCGAAGGCTCTGACCGAGGAGTCCATGCGTCCAGTTCTGGACAAGATGCGCGACCACCTCATCGCCAAGAACGTGGCTTCAGACATCGCTAACAAGCTCTGCGACTCTGTTGCTACCAAACTTGAAGGAAAGGTAATACATACTGTCCATACTTAATATTATTAGTGGTTTGCCCCGAACTGAGACCTCGCGGCGCCATCTATTGACATAAATGTGAAGTTCTGTTAAAAATACTGAAGCTCATTAAAAATTAAATAATCCCGTTTCCTTGCAATATGTATCTAATTTTGGTATTTGTTGTTCAAGTATAGGATATCATTCAAATAATTGATCAAGTTTCAGGCTCAGCGTTTCAGAAAATTTAGAGTTCTGAGGTCAGCTTTGGACGTTAGAAAATCTCCACTTTGAAAGCCCCCCATTTCGTCAATTTTGGGGGAAAAATTAAAAAAAAAATATTTTTGGACTCTATTCCTAATTATCTTTAAAATGATATACCGCAACCCTATGTAACTTTATAAAAAATATTTTACTTCGCATTCGCTTCTATGAGAGCCCCCCTGAAATAAAGATTTTTATAACTTTTTAAGCCATATTCGGCGGGAGGCCATTGGTTTACATACACTACATTACATATTTACATACATTATTGGTTTACATATTTAGGTACATTTGTAGAATAGCAACTCTCTAAAATCTTTCGATCGACTCGCTGACTGCTGTTGGATATTTTAAGGTTAATTCTCATTTCTCAGGTTATTTTTATGTCAAATGTATTCATGACACGTGTAATATACGTCAATGTCAAAATAGACGCATGTTGTTGCGCTTTTATTTTGCAAAATAATTTCGCATTGTACCTCGTAAATTGAACTTTTTAGTAAGAAATAAAGAATTTTTTTTTTACTATTTTATGACCCCGAACATTTTAAAATACCGCTCAAATACCTGGCCCAGGCTCCGTATAAATTTGAAACAACCCCTTTGGTACAGGGATAGGTTGTATCCCGGGGAAGGACATATGCTACTTTCTATCCCGGAAAAGGAAAGGAACTCTTTAATGTTCCGGGACCAACAGTAGCTAATGTCTTTCCCCGGGATACAAACTATCCCCATACCAAATTTCATCAAAATCGGTTGAACACATGGGCCATGAAAGCGTAGCAGACAGACAGATAGACAGACGCGCACACTTCGAATTTATAATATTAATATGGATGGCTGTGGAATTACAATTTCAACTTCATTACTTTCGTGTTCTAATGTTGGCAATTTTGTTTTCAGGTGTTGGGTACATTCGACAGCGTGGCGAAGACAGTGAAGGCAACATTGACGGAGGCGTTGGTCCAAATCTTATCTCCGAAGCGTCGCGTGGACATCTTGCGCGACTGTCTGCACGCAAAGTCGCAGTCGCGGCCTTACGTCATGGCTTTTTGTGGGGTGAGGCTTTTAATACACTTTACCTTCGTTAAATCAGATGACTTCGGACTGCCCGAATCTAAATTTAATAAAATAAAGTTTTCTTTTTTTTTTATTGGCAATCTGTGGCAACCTCTTAGTGCGTGTACAATAATGCAATATTACTTTATCATTGACTAGAGGTCGCCCGCGACTTTTAATACAATTTCTGATTTCCCATGAGATTATGAAATTTTCCCGCTCCTAAAAGCCTAGCTGGCTTTAAATAGCATAAGCAGGTTTTTATTATTTAAAACTTATAGCTTAAATCCCGATTTTCAAGTCTCGAACTTCCAAAACATAGGACTTTCATACAAACTCACAACCCCCATTTCACCCTCAGGGGTGGATTTTCGATTAATTTAAATGCCAATTTTAATGTCTCTAATTTTTAAAATATAGGACTTTCATATAAACTTCAAACCCCCATATCACCCCCTTAGGGTTCAAAGGACATGGCCAGTCACTGCCCTCCGATTCGGAACAATGTGCAGGATTTCCGATTTATAGTAAAGTTTAAAAATTTAAACAGAAATTCTTATAGAATTATTATTCCCAATAAAGTCAAGGTTGAAATGTCTAAAAAAACAAGACGTTTATTATTTAAATCTTGAGCTTCCGCTTCCCTTTTTAAGCACTATTCCATTTTGCCGTTCCATTTTATTAACATTGTTATAGTTACAAGATTATTTTTAGGCATGGATTACTATATTATGAGTGATTTATTTTTGATACTAAAGAAAAGGAAATATATGTTTTGTTTACAATTATTTTTATTAGTTGACAAGCCTCAATGAAACGTGTAATTGATCGAACAAAGCATTTTTAAATAACCACTGCATTTAAAAGAACGTTACGCCCTCTGGCATTGCACCTGTCTGCCATCTCAAATAGCTAACCTAAACGTTTAGCGCCATCTAGTATGGGAAAGCAGACTGCTGCTTTCCCACACTAGATGGCACAATGTAGCGGGATTTATTAAATGCAAACATAGTTTTATTATTCCAGTATTATCCTCATCCATGCCCAAATAATGTAAAGTTTTATTATTTTCCCGAGAAACTTGCAATACTAGCAATACTTAAAAATATTTTTCTCTCTAGACTCGCTAACCACAATAACTAGCGCCATCTAGTGTGGAAAAGCAGTTATTTGGTGAAATTTTTTTTATTTTTTTTCTCAGTTTTCCGAGTTTTCAGACTCCTGAAACATTTTTATCTGAAAACTATAAAATATAACAATTACAATAATAAAGAAATCATTGCTGCTCATTGATTTTTGATATCTAGGCAAGCTCCCATAGTTCCACTGGCCACCGTTTTTTAGCTACACTATAGAAGGAATCTTCAATCTACCCTCTAAATTTCAAGTTTGTATGCTTTATAGTTCCTGAGATATCGTGATTAGTCAGTGAGTGAGTGAATGAGTGGTTTTTTAAATAATTAATTTAAATAGAAGAAGATTCTGTTATTGTACTGTGTTCTGTACGGGACCAGATTATAAGGCTCGATCGTAACATGAGGAAAATACTACTCCGGGTTAATGCTACGCTCGGGGGCCAGGGACCTCGGGAGCAGGGACCGACATGCGCGTTGCATTAGGGTTCCCTCAACCCAATCCTGTTGACGCTGACTCGGTTGAGCCGGCCGGAAAAGCTTCATGTATACGGTATTAAGATTGAAAAGTGAAAACGCAACAAATCGCCGTTTCTAAGTCGCTAGCCGTCGCGTCGCGTCGGCCGAGGCGGGCGACGTCGTTATACGTTTTACTGAACGGCTCAAGCAGATTCCGCATCATTAGGTTTGGGGGACTAGCACGAGCACCTCGGCTCAGATACGACTACTTCACTTGATTGGCGCGAACTATACAATTAATAAAATTGGTTCCCAGGTGAACGGCGTGGGTAAATCCACGAATCTGGCAAAGATCTGCTTCTGGCTGATCGAGAACAAGCTGTCGGTTCTGATCGCGGCGTGCGACACGTTCCGAGCGGGCGCCGTGGAGCAGCTGCGCACGCATGTGAGGAGACTCGACGCTATGCATCCCAAGATGGCGCATCTCTACGAGAAGGGCTACGGTGAGTGAGCTAGTGAGCGGCGTGGCTAGAGAACAAGCTGTCGGTTCTGATAGCGGTGTGCGACACGTTCCGAGGGTTGAGTTGGTAGTCAAACAAGCCTGTCAGTTTTGTCTTAGACAATTTTGTCGCAGTACTTTTTGTCGCACGACAATTTTGTCGCAGGACTTATTGGCGCACGACAATATTGTCACAGTACTTTTAATCGCACGACTAGACTTTTTTGTCGTACGTCAATTTTGTCTTAAGACAATTTCGTCGCAAGACATTTTTGTTGCATGACAATTTTGTCTTAAAACAATTTTGTCCAATTTATTATAACAATTTATTACCGAATATAATATAATATATACAAGATAAATTAAAATCTAAATTGAATCTAAAATTTAAAAAAAAACTAAAAACTAAACATTAAAAATATCATCTATTCCACTGCAATGTGCCCAGAACGCTGGCTGCGTTACCTCGCTGAATAGCCAAACTTATATGTTGGCCGAGGTAACTGCCAGCCCTCCGTGGACCTGTGGACTCCGTGAGGCGAGAAGATAGATCCTTAAAAAAGGATCTAGCATCTTCGCCCCACGACCCCATGGTTTCAACACCAAAAGGCACAAAAATGAAATTATTTTCTATAATTTCATATTTGCGCCTCTTGGCTCTTTCTGCATTTTGTCCTAAGTAAATTTTTCACAATACTCGTGCTCAGTGGTGGACTGGTGAGCCGACAATGGGTTGATCTGAAATAATGATGATGGATGATGAAATACTTATTTGATGACTGCAGGTAAAGACGCGGCGGGCATAGCGATGGAAGCCATCAAGTTCGCGGCGGACGCTAACATCGACGTGGTTCTGATCGACACGGCCGGCCGTATGCAGGACAACGAGCCGCTGATGAGGGCGCTGGCCAAACTTATCAAGGTATTATTGAAGTTCTTCAAATAAAATCTATAATAATACTAATACTGCTATAAAATTTATTATTACTAATTACTAAACTAATCTATACTAATATTAAATATTATAAAGAGGTAAAGTTTGTGAGTTTGTGACCCTGTAGGGGGTAATCTCTGGATCTACTGAACTGATTTTCTGGTATCAGTAGAAAGCCACATTAGTTGTAACACATACGCATAGGCTACTTTTTATCCCGGAAAATTAAAGCGTTCCCGCGGGAACCAAAAATCCACAATGTACGCGGACGAAGTCGCGGGCATCAGCTAGTAAAGGTATAATGAATGGACTTACACAGCACCTCACCTATCCGCGTTTGTGGACTATGGACAGGACCATCTCATTCTGATGACTCATGCTCATTAGTGGACCGGCAGTGAGTTGAAATGATTATCATGAATCATTATTTTTCTAGGTCAACGACCCCGACCTCGTCCTCTTCGTAGGCGAGGCCCTGGTTGGCAACGAAGCAGTGGACCAACTGGTCAAGTTCAACCAAGCGCTCGCGGACCACAGCTCCTCAACAAACCCTCACGTCATCGACGGCATAGTGCTGACAAAGTTCGACACCATAGACGACAAAGTCGGTGCGGCCATATCCATGACCTACATCACTGGGCAGCCCATTGTCTTCGTCGGCACCGGACAGACGTACACCGATCTCAAAGCCCTAAATGCTAATGCTGTCGTTCACGCTTTGATGAAGTAACATAGCGATCTTGTCAACCTGTCAACCCTAAAATTTAATAAAATTGACAACCCTATAGTAAGAACTCGTCTGTTGTCAATCCTTAATATCCAACCTTGTCAACCCTGAAAAAATCTTTGGCAACCCTAAACTTAGAAAAACCCTTGAGCTATTATTGAATTTTTTTAAAAGAGAAGGTTCATTTTTGGTGGACGGTGGACGTACACTCTACCATAAATAGAGGAAAATACATATACAATATATAGATTGTATTAAAAATATAATAATTTAGAATAGTAAAGTCAATAACGTGAAAAAAAAATGTATTTCAAGTTTTCCATATGTTTCCAAGATAGCAACCTTCAGCTATAGAGGCGCGAAATGTATCAAATGTCATTTCTGACAGTCACTGTCAAAATAACGTTTTTCTTTTGAAAACGTCAAATGTGTTGCTTATCGTGGAAAGATTAAATAATTTCACCACTGTAATTACGACGAATTCGTAGATTTGAACGATCAAAACTGGTCTAGTATTTTTTTTCTTTCATTTCTCTATTTATAAAAGGACTGGACCCACGCCCCATACAAATCTGAACCGTCTCTTTTTATTTAAAATACTACAATTTCCATAGTTGACTCATCTTGTCTGATGTAATTTTCTGTCTAACTACAGATTAAAGAATTCTAAAAGTATTCTCAAAATGGCCACAAATTATATTTTACATAAACTTACCTATCGGTATTCTGTCATTCTTCCATTTTTAAAATACCAACATTCTATCTAGTTTTAAGTCGTTTTTTTTATGTATAAAAGCGATGAAAGTCTTTATTTTGTTATCTTTCTTTTATTGTTTTGGTGGACGGTACGGGATTACGTTTTAATACATAAGTATATTATTAATGATTTTAGTAGTTATTGTATTCGATTTACTAAAATTTTAGCTTATATCTCAACTTTATCATGTTTATTTCTAAATCTCTAATAAATTTAAGTCATAGTCTTACACTACATAAGGCGAATGATTACCGAATATCAAAAGACTTACAAATTATTTCCTACCGTAGAAAGGTTGTAAATATCTCTCTTGCTCTCAATGATTTATCTTCTGTAAATAAGGTGCTGTTCATGTGAAAAAGGACCCAAAATATAGCAAAAATATACAATATAGCGAATGCCTAGAATTAATTTTATAGTGCCTTGCCCCATGATATCGAAATCAAAACGAATAGGTCATATTTTAGCAATTTTTTTAAATGTCATTTTGCCTTATTAAGGCTTGTACATATTGTCGAACCGCATTGAAGAAAATTAATTGAACAGTGACATTTATTTAAGGCCACGAACATAGATTTTTCATGAGATTTTAGTTTTTTAGCGCAATTTTTTCAACCATAATATGTAATACTAATATACTTACGTAATTTTGGCCTAAAACCTAAATAGAAGGTACTTAAAATAACGGACTTCGTAGATAAAGTCATTTCATTTACAAACATATTTTGTTCATAATTTCTGTTCAGAACTTGATGCATTGGGTATTCGCCTTAAAAAGGTTAGTTAATATTGTATTAATTATTGTTTTGTTAAACTAAATTGAAACTTGAGGCAGATAAAATTAATTTGTGAAAATGTTTCTTTTTTTTCTAAATAAATTCAGTTTTCAAAAGTTTTGAATTTTAAAATTTTTAAATGATTCTAAAAATCTTATTACATAAATGACATTATTAAGTGATTGGCTTTGAAATAGGTATTATGAAATAAATTATTTAAAATTTTATTAAGATGGTTTTTTGTAATTTTTTCCAATATAAATTAGCCATGGCCTTTGTACCTGGTAAAATAAAATATATATTACGGTTAAATTGGTTACGATTATTTAATAGTGATTTTTATTTATACCCACCATAACGTTTTATTATTCTTAAGGTAAAATGCACTATATATATAGTGCATTTGGCGATATTATGGCGCTGAGGCGCCATTGAGACCCGTGCTGTTAGGTGAGGGTCTTAAGATAGCCGAGGACATTATGTACTTAATTGCGGTGAAATTAGAGCCACTTTATGAGCAAGTGCGTTGAAAAGTAGGTATATTATGACGTACCTATAATCAACCTGACTTTTTTTTCACCTTTTCATAGGTTACTAGTTAAATGCATTTCCTCTAAAGTTCTAAACTGTTACGCTAATCATTAAAAGTTATTGCTATCGTTATGCGGATAGCACAATGTCATTATTACGAGCGGCTAATAAAATACAATTAACCTTTTTGATTAGCACTTCCTAATTTATTAGGTAGGTGAAATAGTTTTAGCGGTTATTTTCGGACATTTTGCGGGAATACTGACCAGGGGAGGTTGTGAGTTGGGGCAATATGGACAAAGCATATAAGTACGCCAAGTCCGCGATTGTTAACTTCAAGTTGGACACATGCTGCTGTTTCGCGCCTATACGGATAGGGCTGCTTATTGTGGGATATTTTAACCTTTTTATAGCGGTAAGTACACTCCATATATAATCAACCACCACTACCACTACAGCCTATTAACGTCCCACTGCTGGGCACAGGCCTCCACTCTCATAGGAGAGAGGGAATTAGAGCTTAGACCCACCACGCTGCTCTAATGCGGGTTGGCGGGCTTTAACGACTATTATCATGTCAGTGATAGTAACCGGGACCGACGGCTTAACGTGCTTTCCGAGGCACGAGGTGAAACACCACCAACTTCCTAACTCCGGGCTAGTACTGAGGATTTCTAGTCAGAAAAACCCAAAACTTAATTATGGCCCGACCCGGGACTCGAACCCGGGACCTCATCGGACGCAATCGAACATGCTAACCACTAGACCAACAAGGCAGTTAAAAAAAATTCAAATCGGTTTAGGAACCACAGAGATATGAGGTAACATACATTAAAAAAAAACATACGTGCCGAATTGAGAACCTGCTCCTTTTTTGGAAGTCGGTTAAATATACCTAATGAACGCTTTATCCAAAGAGATATTATAATATTTTAATCTGTGGCTACACAATTGTTTTCGTGTCCATTCAGTTGCTATCGCTGATCGGCACCGCAGACGGCGGCATCACCCCGCCCCTTATGGAAGTCCAGGACGTGCTGCTGGAGGAGGAGGAAGTGTCTATGACAGCTGGCATCTTCGCGTACGCTTGCGAGCTCGCGTTCAGCGTCGTGCTATTATGTGCTATGTATAGAGTGAGTGTATCGTGTACAATTTTTTGAAGTGAAAACTTCTGAGCGTTGAGCACTTTTTGGTAGGGGGTAAAAATGTGGATTACGCGTGATCGACACCGTTCTTCTTAAGACAAAAGGTCTTAAGTATATTAATATAGTATATTCGTAATTAAACTTTAATAGCTTAGTTTCAAAGTTTATATTTTAAATATTTTTATTATTATTTTTTATTAGAAAAAAATATTAAATAATTTAAAAAAACATTTAATATTATTCGTTTTCACTTCTATCGGTAGTCCCCATGACTGCCAATTTTATTTTACTAGAAGTTATAGGCCTATTACACTGCACTTTCCACAGGGCCCTGTGGTAAGGAAGAGCGTGGCCTCTAGTTTTGGCGTCGCTAATTACACAGCAATAAGACCAAATTAGGGACCCTTTCTCCCTGTATGTTATTACAAGTTACACTTATTCAGGGTAAGGGTCTCTGAGAAAATTGCAGTGTAATAGGCCTATTAGGCCTTAAGGCCTACTGCAATCTCACCCAGGTATTAAAATATATTCTGTGCTGATGGTGGCGGGCTAACCCTGTTAGGGGTATGGCACAAAACAATATTAAGCACATACCCCTTAGGGTCTCCCCAAATCTATAGACGCGGAGCCAGATTGAGGTAAGCAAATGCAGAAAACTTCTGAACAATGCATAGATGAATTACTTAATATTATGATACCAAGTACCAACTTACCTATTGGGTTTGAATTGTCTCAACCACATGTGGGTTGATGTAAGATTCATTTTTACCTGACGCCATTTTTAATTTCACTAGCTTAGTTTAACGGTGAAGGAAAACTTCGTCAGGGAACCTGCACGCCCCAGAGTTCTTCATAATGTTCTCGATGTTGTGTTAAACGAAATTCGATGTAGGTATCTGTAGTTTTGTATGAAACAGCGATTTTTAATCACGAGTTTCCTTTGGAAATATGCCATATTTGTAATGGATTTTGAACTACAGTTGGTAATACCTACATTATAGCATGATAGCGGTGAGGGCATTCTAAGGTTTGTTCAAGTCGTAGGTGGAAATAAGCCCTTTTGAAAAATCACTCCTCATTATTAATTATGATGATGTTTTGTTTCATAGAGTGATATCGCGCTACTCCGGGTGCACATATACTTCACCATGGCGACCGTGGTGACGTCAGTGCTGATATATTCCATGGTCATCGCCAAGGTGTCTCTGCTCACTAAGATAACCATCATTAGCAACATAGGTATTTACCTAATATCAAGCACAGTAAACAGATGCAACCAGTATGGAAACTACCTAGAAATGTTCGAGTTCGAGAGTTGTGTGAGTGAGGCTGTTTCGAACGTTTCTAGGTAGTTTCCATACTGTTGTATCTCTTTATATTTTATCGCAGTCAGTTTTTACCACAGGTTTTTACAGGCTCAGAAATGCTGGAACTCAGAGCCATAAAACCAGTTCGAAAAAAAATAGTTTCTACACATGTGGCGGTTATCGCTATGTATACTAGATGGCGCTAATAGAATCTATGAAGATTCGTTAGTCGTTTCCAGTGGTGGGTCGTTATCGTATTTTTGACGGACGAAACGCAACCGTTTTCCTGGCGACGAAAACGGTTGTCGTTGCAACTAGTTTTGAAGACGGCTTAAAAACCATCTTCAAACCAGTTGCAACAACGTGTGTGGTTAAATCAATTCATTCTCGACTGTATGTCATGGGCATAAAGTTCACTTTTGATTGTAAGAACTGTTTTTACAACGAACGTGGAACGAGGACGACTACGTTCGCCACGACGTGTGTCGTTGAATCAATTCATTCTCGACTGTATGTCATTGGCATAAAGTTCACTTTTGATTGTAAGAACTGTTTTGTGAAAAAACGTGGAACGAGGACGACTACGTTCGCGACGACGTGTATCGAAGACTGGTTTGTGCAACGAAGACTGTTTTACCCAGGACGTAAAAACGGTTTCAACGTTGCAGAACAGAAAACGGTCTTTAGAAACGGTTCGTCGTCGCAACGCCCACCACTAGTCGTTTCCTGAGAATAGCGATTTATTATTAATAAATAGAAACAGTTAACTTACATCGTTTGGAATATATGTATGTCTTTTTTATTCCACAATACAAATTAGCCCTTGACTGCAATCTCACCTCATAAGTGATGATGCAGTCTAAGGTACCTAGCGGGCTAACTTTTAGGGGTACAGCAGTTATACCAAACCGATATCCCTATTAATAGCCTATGTCTTTCCCTTGATACCTACTAAACGTCAAAATCGGTTAAACACGTGTAGGCGTAGCAGACAAACACGTTTTCGCATTAATAAAATGGCTTATTTGTTTTCAGTGTTCAACTGCTACGTCATTCTACTAGTAAGAAGTGCTATAGTAGAAATCAAAGAACGCCAGAGTTCAGAGAAAAACGGCCATGTGGTGCTGTACTCCGTAGCCACGGTACCTCATGAAGATGATAGAAAAGTTGTAGAAATCAAGCCGATAGCAGACACGAACGAACATGCAAAAGACTTAAAAATAGAAGATATCAGTGAAGCGTCAAAAAAAGATGATAAAATCACTATTGAACCAGTAAAGAGTGATAAAAATGGCGAGGAATCGAAAAAGCTTGATAAGATCGCCATAGAATCAGTGAAGAATGATAAAAATGGTCAGGAATCGAAAAAAGATGATAAAGTTGGCGAAGCATCTACATCAAGTGGTAAGGTTGACAAAACGCATGCGAAATTAAAGACAGTGAAAGAAGATCCTAAGGAAGAAAAACCTATACGTACTGGTACATTAAGCGTTTGATTTTTACGTTATAAATACTATATTATAAAATGTAAGTTAAATAAAGAAATCTTATTTATCTACCTACTTCATTGATGTAGAATTTTTTTAGTACCTATACTAGATGTAGGATTAGCGCTTCAAAAATGTCCCCGACAAATTACAGCACAAATACGAAAGTGCTCTTATTTGCCACTAGTATGAGCCAACCTTAGCCAACATAACGACGCGTCAAAATGCTGCAGTGCTCATATAAAAAGTGTGCTAATATCCTTTGGCCAATGTTTGTGACAATGCGTCAAATATTGTAACAAACATTGACTGTTCTGGATAGACGGGATGCATGGAGTAGTGTTGGTGTTTTAAAAGTATTGTTGCTTAGTGATTCCCTGGTAATCCATTTCGTTATGCAGTAGAGTTGTTTAAGCCATCTAAAATATACAGATAACATTAATTATGTTCAAATTCATTTTGATAAAATTGATATTACTGGAAACACACATACCTTAGTTACATAAATACACATAAAATACATGGGTACATAAAGATATTATATACTTTACATAAATATTTTATAAAAAATTGTAGTAAAAAGTAATAAAAGCCGCAAAGGCTAAATCTGAATAAAGTTTACTTGGTACTTTTTAAGTTTACGTGTAATACGTCAATAAAACGTAGATTTTTAACCTTGATATTAATTTTAAAATGAAACTAAGTAAGGAAAATTTA
Organism: Erebia aethiops; assembly: GCA_923060345.2. Taxonomy (NCBI): domain Eukaryota; kingdom Metazoa; phylum Arthropoda; class Insecta; order Lepidoptera; family Nymphalidae; genus Erebia; species Erebia aethiops. The sequence continues at coordinate 20,056,552 of OV281080.1, read as the reverse complement.
ATTTTAAGTTAAAATCTTACTTCTTAAACAAATGTTAGGTAGTTTAGTTTTAGTTTCCTCATGTTTTTACACAGATACTTATGCATATCATAACATTGTATAGTTATAAATATTAATAGAAGAGGAGAGAGTACGCCATTTAAACCTACGTGGTTTTTCGCAGTGCTACCCACCAAAACTGTATCAATATTTATTTTGATAAATAAAATATACTGTACAAGTATAACACATAAGTGAGTTGCTGGGGCGCGTAAGCTAGTAATAAATATACACGACCACATACCACCACGATATACAACTTTAAAAAAATCAGCAACTCCATGTCTCCATTGTTCTATTTGAATTTCGTTCCATTGAATTTTTTGTTTTTGCCTTTTTACAAAGACAAAAGGTCTTAAATATAAACATACTACATTCGTAATTCAACTTAAAATCTAAGTTTTAAGGTTTATAATAAATTGACGTTGTTGATATTGACAATGTGATGCCAAGAGTTGAGTCTTTTTTTTTTTTTTTTTTTATCCACTACAAGCTAGCCCTTGACTGCGATCTCACCTGATGATAAGTGATGATGCAGTCTAAGATGGTAGCGGGCTAACCTGTTAGGGGCATGGCAGTTATATTAAACCCATACCCCTTCGGTTTCTACACGGCATCCTACCGGAACGCTAAATCGCTTAGCGGCACGTCTTTGCCGGTAGGGTGGTAACTAGCCACGGCCGAAGCCTCCCACCAGGCCAGACCAGGGAAAATTCAGAAATTATAAATTCCCAAATTGACCCTGCCGGGGATCGAACCCAGGACCTCCGCACGTTAAGGCGACAGCGCTACACACTGCGCCACGGAGGTCTTGTTCCAAAATAGTGTAAAGGTATCACTTTGGCAACGTATGAAGTACCTTATTGCTTACATATTAAGTTCTATTTTAATAATAAATATTTTTGTACTTATTTTAAAAATTACTTTTTGTTTTGGATTGAAAGGTTATTCCTACCTTTTCTCTGATGACAGAACGTCTTAAAAATTAATATTTTCTAATCGTAATGTAGCTTTATGTGTTAAACTTAAGGTGCATAATTAACTGAAGTTGTTGCTAATATAATACCTTTTTCTACATTTCCCACTCAGCATACAAATGTTTATGTGTGTGCAAATTGGGACATTTTTGCGATATTTTTTGTTCGTGACTCTGCTTCTAGTACTCATTCTATTTCAATGACCTACTTGGATTTTTATATCAGTGTGGTGCGTAGTTTGAAATCTATACTTACTAATATTATAAATGCGAAAGTTTCGATAGATAGATGGATATTTGTTACTCAAACTTGTTATTTGTTACTTGTGATCTGGATGGCAACGTCAATGGAGGTGTGGTGGAGTGTTACCAAAAACTCACCGAGACAAATAAACTCAAAATTTAAAGAAAGCAAGGAAAATAACATTGCTTACCTACTTCTTTTACCAAATTATTCAGTGAATTCAAGTAAATATTTTTCATCAAAATATATTTTCTATCTAAGAATTCACAACTTGCCGGTTAAATCTGTCCTATTCTTTAAAAAATACATAAAATAATACAAAAAAATATTTATAATTAGAATATATTTAATACAAATTGATACTCAAAACTCAGTCCAACGAGTAACAAAAATAGATGCAACTTTTACTTACATATTACTTACATTATAAAACAATAACATTGTTTCTATTGAAAGTCGGGTCGAAATTTATAAAGTTTCGAATGTAGATTTTTGGGAAAATAATCACGTTAAGTTGGCAGTATTATGTCTATTTTTGTAATTGTATGTATGGATTATAATTATTTTGAGGGTCTCTGAGGCTAAATTGTCTAAAAAAATCGTAACTAATCATTTGACAGCTTAAAAAATTCGAATTATAGATGTGACAACCGTTTACGATTACGATTTAGTCTATAGAGGCCCAATTGTCTATGCAAATCGTAATCATTTGACAGCTTAAAACGTATTACTCGAACTGATTAATTAATAGAAAACTCAAAACATGAGGTAAAACCAAAGGTTGTAGCGATAAAAATAAATTGAATCATAATAGAATGTGCTTCGGGTAAGGTTAGAATTAGGGTTCAGGTAGGGTTGGAAATTACTCATTTAATTACTGTTGTCTTAATGATTCCGTAGACAATATATTGTGGCACCAGAAAAATAGTCAAATTGAAACAAATAACAATTATTCTAAACTAAAATTTAAACATCATATACAGATAGGAATTTGTAATATGGCAAAAAGTTTTTATTTCCACCGAAAAACCAAACAAGTCAAGAATCAATAATTATAATATAAAAAGTAATAACTAAAAAAAACTTGTATCATACTTATTGGACATAGCATAGTATATCTCTTTTAAAAACACCTCTTTCTTTCAGAACCAAATTTCTTCAATGGTGTTTGGTGAGTCTCTTATATCTTGACAAGGCGAGCCGAAAGAGAGGCGAAGCGTTTTTATCTATACTAATAATATAATAAAGAGGAAAGATTTGTTTGTTTGATTGTAATGAATAAACACAAAAATTACTCAACCGATTTTAAAAAAATCTGTCTCTTATAGAAAGCTTCTTTATCAGCGAGTAACATAGGCTATATTTTAATTTCAAATAATTAGAGATCCCTAAGCAAATTGCAATAATGCGAATTGAGTCGAAAAAAGTTGTTGGGTATGGAACTATGGACTATTATGATGATTAGTGCTACCTGTGCGAAGCCGGGGCGGACCGCTAGTTTTGTAATGCAGTCGCGGTCTGAATATATATGTATAGACTTTAATAACTTTTAAGGTTAATAAGTGCATGCATTGAACACATCTGTGTCAGAAGGTTAATATGTGATTTGGTGTCATAGATCACAGATTTAACCAAAATAATTTCTAACCTAATGTAATAAACGCTTTAATTAAATGCAATGATGCTAATGTATCAAACTAGAAATTACAAAACGAGATTTATTATAAGAAAGTCATTAATACTCTTTAAGTTAAAATCAGTGCTTGAAAACTTATGTACGGTAATAAATGCATTGATATGTATGAAGTGTTAAAAATAATAATCAGAATTCAAGACTGATAAACATTTCCAGACCGCGACTGTACGGTGTCTTTGTCATATAGAAATTAGCTTCGCTTTCGTATTTCTTTATAACTACGCTTCGTCACGCGTTCGCAGCCCTATTTTCTAACATATATTTTTCATCCATTGAAGCGTATTGCTGTCAAATAAAAAAAAAACATTTCATAGCATAAAAAATAAATGTCAATAGCTTTTTTGATAGCCACTAATTTAGAGAATAGTTGTTCGTCTTGTGTTATCATAACTGTTACTGTCTTAATTAACATACCAAATAATAGCTTATAGACTAATAGTAAAAATACAAAAGACGTTTTAAGACAAAACTGCGAGATTCTTTCAAGTAAGTATATGAACTTGTTAGTTAAGTTTTAATAGAAAAATAAATTCTGACCTTAAACATTAAAGCCCGATCACCACTGACGCGCGAAACGCGGCGCGAAATCCCAATAAGGGTGCCTTTCCACCAGAGATCTGCTACGTTAATATTTTCAGATTTTTTAAAGCTCAGATCGCTTGACGTTAGATGAAGCGCTCCTTTTGGTGGGTTTGATACAGGTCTGGTCTTTTCATATCCTATCAATACCGACTCGAGGCAATTCATAGTAAAGCAATAAGCATGGAAATGTGAGCTTTATATCGTGATCCTTAGGGTCGAATTTTGTACATTATAACAAACGGGTCGTAGATGGCCATAAGTGTACGAGGCTTGATCCACTTCTTTCAATCAAATGTTGAATAAAGCAAATGCTGTATAAAGCTCACATTTCCACGCTTTACTGTGAGTTGAGTCGAAGTGGAATCGGCGTCGAGTCTGTGTGCGAAGACCTTAAGACTACGTTCACTCACACTGCGAAAAATATTCGCGCGATTTTTTTGTCGCAATTATGTAACACCTGCTAATATGATTCGCGCGGAAATAATGTCGCTGGTTTGATATAATTTCACGCGGTGCGGTAAGAATTATATTCGCGCGAATATTTTGTGCTGTACGGAGTTGTATCACGCTCACAGCATTAAAGTGTAGGTGAAATCCGTATGCGAAATATAAATCGCGAGAACAAAATTCGCGCGAATGTTTTTCGCAGCGCGAACGTACCCTAAGGGAAAAAAAGCTGGTAATAACGTACTATTTTACTTACAAGAAAAATATACCTAATTATATTTTTAAAAACTAATAGTCTTAAAGGTTAACTTCTTCATATAATAGGTACTAGAAAACTTTTGAGCTCAGCATTTTACAAAACTCTATTATTATATTCACCATAGACATAGAATTTTTTCGCTAATGATATTCACCAAACAAACCAAAAAAATTAAAAACAAAAACAATTGTTGTACACTTTGGCACTTTATAGATACCATATTTGTCTTTTATAGTATGACATAAAGTTAAAACTAAAAAAAAATAAACAAAAATTAGGACTGAAGAGTATATAAAACATTGACATAAATATCAATTGTCAGCAACATATGCGAACATATATCAAAATCTATATATTTTTTTTTATTTTTTTTTCGTTATTTCTGGATCATCTTGGCTTACTATATTTATAAGTATTGAAAAGAAACAATTTTTATTCTCTTAGTGATAAAAATCCACACTAATATTATAAATGCGAAAGTGTGTCTGTCTGTCTGCTATGCTTTCCCGGCGCCCATGTTTTCAACCGATTTTGACGAAATTTGGAACAGAGGTATATCGTTTAATAAATGATGCTTGCCACTTCGTCCGCGTGGATTGAGGGATTTTGGTTCCCGCGGGAACTCTTTTTTCCTGGATAAAAAGTAATGTTATTCTAGACTATAATCTACCTCTGTGCCAAATGACATCCAGATCTGTTCAGCCGTTCTGGCGTGATAAACAAACCTCCATCCGTACAACCGTAAACTTCGCATTTATAATATTAGTATAGATTTAGGTACCCATGATTCCCGGGTATCACACAACTTACTTATAAGTTTTAACAAACAGTATAATTATACACTGCGCAAAGGTTTAGTACACTATATTATAGGAAACACCAAAAATATCTAAATCAGACCTGTATAGTGGGTAACTGGTTATGTTGACTAGTTAGTGATCAAACTAGTCGTCAAGTCTCAGTTGGGCGAAGCTGCTCGACATTCCGCGACCTGTGAAAAACAAGCAACCTGTGAAAATTCAATGTTCAAGTATAAATTACACACACACATTGTGTATGTGTATGTGTGTGTAATTTAACACCCGCACGCAGTTGCACATGTTTAACTCTACTAAGTACCTACTTATATAGCCTTATTTTAGTATTTAGACAAAACTGTAAATTATATTGTAAAACGCTGATGATAAACAAAATAAATAAATAAATATTGAAATTCCCCTGACACATTGAAGTAAACCAAATTTCGAATCGATCAGACGTGCGGAAGTTGCTGACAACAATTCCGTACCACTACACAATTTTTTTTTGTAAATAACAAGAAAGATGTCATAAGTCATAACAACACGTAATCAGCTTGGCGTCGTTTGTGACTGTTGTGTCACTGTTGTTTTTAGCAATGTAAAAAAAAGTGTGCAGTAAACAATAGTGTGATTGTCAAAGCTCGTAAACAAACAATTGTGACGTCATTCGCTTCTTGGCGTTTAATCCATTATGGCGGATTGCTGTATTTTATAGCTTTATTTTATCAAAATAAATAGGAATCTCACTGGAAATAGAAAAATAAATACGTTTTTTATAATCCATGAATCCTATTTCATTAGATAAATTCATAATTTCATTGATTCTTGGTTTCTGTCATCATGCCTATTGTTACTAGTAGCGATAGATGGCGTTCATCGGTTACACCGACTGTTGTCGCTTACATGACGCGAGGAGTTGCACCGTGCGGGAACTATGTACCTAGTTATTTGAAGGAGTGTGCTTAGAATGAATTTTATGGGCTTTAATTTCTGAGGTGAGCAGTGCCTTTATGCCTCTATGGAGTGCACGCCACTGCTTAGTACAAATATGTTACAAACTTACCTCGGCCCCCTCTGACAGGCAGTTTCGGGAATTCCGCCGTGCTAAGCTCTGCAGGAGTTGTGAGGCGATCCGAATCTGACGAAAAAAAAATATCATTTAAAAATACTAATATCAAATATAAATATTACAAATGCGAAAGTTTGGATGGATGTTTCTTACTCAATCACGCCCGAACGGCTGAACGGATCTGGATGAAATTTGGCACATAGATAGATTATAGTTTGGATTAACACATAGGCTACTTTTTATCCCGGAAAATTAAAGAGTTCCAGCGGAAATCAAAATATCTTAATCCACGTGGACGAAGTCGCGGGCATCATCGAGTACTAAAATAACCTCTAATGGGTAGCTTCGGTAGTAATACTGGACAGCTTTTGTTCTACAACTGAAGATTTTGATACAAAAATATAAATATTAATTTGGCTGCTCTAAAATGGTTTTACACTACGCGACGCGCGGCTAATGGACAAGTAATCAACTACTGTCATATGGATGACAGCATTTTATCCTTTTCTCTCGAGTGACTGTACTCATAAGAGAAAAAGAGATAAACCTATCTTTAGCATCTATTAGCATCTGAATTGGGCAGTAGTGCCTGCTAAAATAATGTCCTCCCGACCGAATTTCGGCCATGGCGGCCTATCTCCAGAGAGATTAGCCATCTGCGCGGGAGATATTATAGTGCACAACTGCCTGCGCATTCACAGGCGCACTCTCTGTTCCTTTACTCTCATAGCCCGACGGGACGGAAAATCCGACACCACCGTGAGAGAGATCAGGCGCAGGATAGACAGCTTTACGTGCTTCTGAGGCAAAGGGGTGAAACACCGCCAACTTCAGAAAAACCAAACACTTGTTACGGCCCGACCCGGGACTCGAACCTGGGACCTCGTCGGCCGCAGTCGAACATGCTAACCACTTGACCAACGGGGCAGAAAAAAAGAGATAGCTTGCATCCCGGAGACAGACAAATATTCTACTTTCTATCCAGGAAAATCAAAGAGCTCCTATGATAAACAACTGAGTGTGAGATCTATGTATAGAGCGAACTTTGACTTTGCTTAGACTTAAGACATGGTTAAAACGAGACAGAATTATGTTACTCACATAAGTCCATCTCGTTTTATCTCTAAGTAAAGTCTGACCCAAGTCAAAGTACGCTCTATGGATCTCAGTCCACTAGAAAAATAATACTTACAATCAGTTTTAGGCTTCCTGAGTGGTACATGGGCTAGCTTCTTTTTCCTCGAAGCTGTAAAATTTACAAAATATAGGTAAATAACAGTCATTGATGTTTTACTCAATTTTGAATAAAAAAATTGGTTTATAATATATTCATTGTTGACTGTAATCATAAGGCGGCGATGCGCGGCTAGTGGACAAGTTATCCACTACATACTATCATATTTTAGGATGACAGCATTCTATCCTTTTCTCTCGAGTGACTGTACTCAACAGAGAAAAAGAAATAAACCTATTTTGAAATAATAGGTGGTTCGCTTTCCCTTCTATGTTAAAGGATAGAGATGCCAGACTAGTATTCAGAATCTCGCAACGCCATCTATTGAAAGCACAATAGTTTGATACTAACGCCATACTGATCGCACGGCTGAACTGATCTGAATGGAATTTGGCACAGAGATAGATTATAGTCTGGGATAACACATAAGCTACTTTTTATCCCGGAAAATTAAAGAGTTCCCGCGGGAACCGAAAAACCCCAATCCACGCGGATGAAGTCGCGGGTATCAGCTAATATCTTATATGTTTTTCAGTCTATTATCTATCCTGCGATGTAGATAGTTAGATACCCCCACCCCCCCGTAACGGCTACGTCTTTAAAGTAGAGGTGGTTAATATAGCACGTAGCGCAAATGCATAGCACGCTTTTTTCTATAGCACGGACAACGAGAACATGCTATCCGAAGAGCCAGTGACGCTACGGTGCTACGAATATCGCGCGATCGAGCGCGTTGCTTCATAGTTCGTAGCACTAGTAGCGCCCGTAGCGCCTGCCGGTAGCGCGCTGGCCGACCGTTAGTCTCACGTAACGCGCTGCAGTGAGCGTACTGTTACGAGGGCCGGGTCGACAGTCTTTTTATTTTTAAAAAAACCACGGAAACTTTCCACTGAATTTAATTGAATAAAATTCAAAAAGGGAAAGTACAATACAAGGGTCTTAATTTCTACGCGCTCCAGCAACAAGAGGCTGGGTTTTCGAATCGTAGTTCTGACTGATCGTGAACCGCCAGTTTTAAAGCACAATAGTGCTGATGCAGCGAGTCAGTGGACATAGAATTCATTAATCACTCATTTCCGTATCTAGCAGCACGCTATTAATCACGCGCAATCTGCCGGCCGCTCACATGCTTTCATAAAAAATGCTTTTATAGCCTAGCATATTTAAATGCGTGCTAGATATTTATAGTTTATAGCCTGTAGCGTGCAATGGTTTTAAAGCAGTTTTGAACAACTCTAAAGTGAACTTACCGGCGGGTTCAGGGGGCACGTTGAACGATGAGTTACTCGTGTCAGCGTAGTCGCTCAGCACTGACGTGTTGCAGGACGATAGCCCCCTCTGTACACAATTTCATAATATCTAGTTTAAAAAACACACTTAAACAATATGAATGATGCCTATATCAAAAATAAATTACTTACTATTATTAATTTCTTACTGATTACTAAATAGATGGTCTTCCAATATACCTAAAATACCACATCCTCGGTTAGTTTTAAGTTTGATACATCCTGACACAGGTCATAATTCGAGTAAATTAAAAATTGCCATAGGACCAGTTATAAAATGTATGGGAGTGACAGTTTTCAATAGCCATGGCGACGATGCACCATAATATGGCGTGATGATATGGCAGTAAGATCCATTTGAATAAAATTAACACATATAAACCTTTCTGTATCACTAAGACGCTGGCTGGCACCTAAGGGTTACGATGCAACATAAAAATTAAAAAAATAAATGTCTGCGTTGCAGGCGCCTACACATACACAGACACACATTCAGATACACACACGCACGCAGGCACACTTAGTTTTCACACAGACTTACCGCAACAGAGGGCGCATGTCGGGTCATCTTTTGCTCCTGGAAAACTTGAATTTCCTGAAAATAAAATTAAATGTATAATGATAAAGCATAAAAAATAATATTAATCGGTTAATAATATTATTTATTATTAGATCTCTCTGCGATCGTGTTTTTGTCGTCGGTCGTCACACGTCGTCATTAACAAGGCGGCGGAGGTTGAATTGCTCATACAAACGTTATACCAATATAATTTGTAATTCGAAAATATTTCCACCACATTGTGCAATTATTTATACTGAACTTGTGTTTATCTAGGTCCCTGGATAACAATGTTTTGAAAATACTTTCCCGAAATTATGACTTTGAGTTTGAGCAATAGGGATGATGCCTATATCAAAAATAAATTATTTATAACTTATTATTAAATAGAGGGTCTTCCAAAACACCTAAAATTCACATCCTTGGTTGGTTTTAAGTTTGATAACCATTTTAAAATATAGATTAAAGAAAAAAATATTTTACATTATATTAAAATTTAATGACGTCACAACGGTGAATTTCATACAACTTCCATACTAGAAGTGCGTTTTTAAGTTTGATAAAGAGTTGCTGATTTGATTGACTTGTCATCACCCCTATTGCGTAGGACGGTGAGGTGCAGTCATACAACTCACGTCCAGATCAAAGTCGGCCGGCACGTGTCTGCCCGGCTCCGCATTGACGCCGGCCACGGGGCAGCAGCTGTCTAGGATGGTGAAGGCCCAACGCTTGGCTCGGGACAGGCAGCATTCTATGGCCTTGTCGATATCTTCATGATGCTGGAAAATACAACTGGTAGGTATATCCTGACTTATACTACATGAAATTTTAATGGTCGTTTTCCCACAGCTGTACTATCAAAACATAGAGTTAAACTTACACAAGAATCATAAAAATCGGTCCACTCGTTTAGGCTGTAAATATAAATCTATAATATTCATAGACTCACAATTAGTGTAAGATAGTAATTCAATGGACATAACGTAGGCACTACTCGAACTCGAATCGCACTTGCGCTGCCTACAAAGTGACGAGCGATTCATAAAATATATATAAGCTAGATCACGCGTAGTGATACAGCTTTAGCCAACCAGGGGTTGCACGAAAGTGTTGCGTGGTACCACTATTGGTTCTAATTTCGAAGTACAGTTCGCGCACAAGGTCCGAGGAATCTTAAGGAATGTTGACGTAATGAAATAGAGTTGTGATTTAGTCGATACTACGTTATCGATACTAACACATCTTTAGTATCTGTGTGTCTGCATTAAATTAATTATGAAATAATAATTCTATGTGAATACAACTATACATACTCCCGGATAAACTCACGTGTTACGTCACGTCTATGAGGATAGTATATGCAATAAGGAAGAAAAAACAAATTATATCATAAAATTTAATTATAATGAACTGTACAAAATGAAAGTAAAATCTAATCAATCACTGTCGCCATCAGAATAATCAGTACTTTAAGGAATTTAAAATTAAACAGCTACTTGCATACACAAAGAAACTTTTAAGTTTAGTACTATTTATAGTACAATAAAACACTACTATCGCAAAATTAAAAATAGGACTCGATAAAGCGTTCGGCACTAGTATGGGAGTGTGCGGGGTATGAAGCGACGGGTCGGGCGCGGGGCGCACCCGCCCGCAACCTCAGCCCCTAATTCCTCAGAGCTCGCGTGCCATGGACCATATTTTATCCTATAGACGCCTAATTATAGTAATGCAAATAATTCAGTCAAATAACATAGGTAAGCGGGCGCGGGGTACTAAACGCCGATTGGTCTACTCAAGGTCAAAAAATCATAAATCAAATATAGGGATAGGGCCCTAATAATTATTTATCGATAATTAATTATCGATATACTCTAAACATTTAAATAACACGGTAAGTTTTGTTACACATTTAGTACGCTGAGTTTTTCTGTATTGACACTATTATCATGGTGTATAAATGAAATAAATAGTAGGTACCTAACTCGCACAAAAATAAACTACTAATTATTATACTTGAATATTTCTTTGACGTTGGTGACACTTATTACCAAAAAAATTAATCTTAATTTAAAATAAATATCATGCCGCTGATTTTTTTAAATTTTGATACCAGTTTCCTGTTTTGTGATCCTAGAGATCTAATGATATTGATTAATATTCGTTTTCTAATGATATTGTAGCAGTTTTTCATTGCCTCAAAACACGGATAAAACGACATTTTCTAAAAATGAATCCTAGCTAGATCGATTTATCGCCCCCGAAACCCCCTGCATACTAAATATCAGGAAAGTCGTTGGAGCCATTTCCGAGATTCAGATTATATATATGTTATGTATATACAAGAATTGCTCGTTTAAAGGTTTTAAATATGAAAAGAGTGAATATATACCTTGCAGCCAATGCCAGGGGTGTACTTAAAAGGGTCCTTCTTCAGTTGCGCCAAGGCGAGAGATTCCCTGGGGAAGCCTTCATCGGGCCGCGTCTTGATATAGTTGATTAACGTAAAGAACAATGTGTCCAGTTGGTACACGCGGAATAAAGAGTCGTCTTCGCCTGTGGACAAACAATAAAATTCACCCAAAGTTTTGTATTGCTTGTGACATTGTTGCCAATTCTGTATAACCCAATCTCTAAACTTAACTACTAAAAAAAGATACCTCTTCATCTAGTTTTGTCCCTTTCCGCAGGGGGAATAATGAAAGGGTTAGCAATAATTATAATGCTGTCATTTTAGTTTAGTTTAGAGATTGTGTACAACAGAATCAGCCCCAATGTATTGTGAAAAATTGGGTTAACAAGTAATGGGCACTTAAAAGTACTTTAGCTGGTGTACACGAAGTCGCGGTCATCAGCTAGTTATCTAAATATATTGATATAATTCAACAACATGCACAAAATCATATACTCCTTATAACTCGACAAAGTTGTTATTACATAATACAAGACCAAAGGAGTGCTTAGACACTCGTACTAAGACAACTTGTGTTACGAGTGTCGTCACCTTCCTCCGAACCCGTTACAATAATACGATTTTATTATTATCTACATAAATTTGAATTTGACTCTCACACCCGCATACAAAATAAATACATAAGAGGCCAAAAGATCTATAATAAACTTACGTAAATGAATAGAAATGAATAAACTTACATACACAAATACACAAATAGATAGTTGTAGCGGGCGGAGGATTACACCCCGGCAGGGGAGACCAGACGGCCGGGGGTCAGGGGGACAGGTTGAGAAACCGGCGGACTATCCTAGCCGAGTCTAGCAACACCGCTTTCTGCATCCTGGCTGCGAGCGAACTGCCACGGAACCCCAGTCGCCTCAGATGGTGAGCGAGGCTGACTGGAATTAACCCATTCGCAGATATGACGATAGGGATGGTTTCAGTGGACTCCACATGCCACATGGCGGAAACCTCGTGAGCCAGATCGAGATACTTTCGTTTTTTCTCCGTCTCAGCTCTCACAAGGTTCTCGTCATATGGAATGGTGATGTCCACCAAAAACACCCGCGACTGTGCCCGGTCCAACAGCACGATGTCAGGCTTATTCGCAAGAATAATCATAATCATATTATTATTATTTATTATTTAAATCTTTATTGCACACAAGTAAAAGGACATGAAAAAGACAATAAAATTACAACTAGGACAGCACAGTATGCAAAGGCGGTCTTATCGCCAAAGGCGATAAGACCGCCTTTGCATACTGTGCTAGTCTGTGTGTGCTAGTCTGTGTGTGCTAGTCTGTGTGTGCTAGTCTGTGTGTGCTGTGTGTGTTTTATTTCTAGTTATTGACATAATAAGTATATATGTCACCGTAAGATTTCAAAAACCGGTAGATTGTAATCTAACTAGCGAAATTGTAAACTGTCGACAGATTAAAATTTAAAGCATTATTTTTCGGTATATTGTAATCTGTTAGGTATATTAACCTGATAAAACCTAAGGGTTACTACCTGTTTATTTATGTCGAACTCTAACCTAACCTACAAGAAAGAGACAAGAAAACGTAAAATAGGTACAAAGAATATTTCAAAAATTGACACTGAACATTGAACGATTCACAATCTGATATGGTCTCCGCGATACAGTCAATTTTTAACTTAAAATTGACTGTAACTATATTGTATTGGCAATAAATATATATTTTATTTTATTATATTGTGACAGACGGACTGATCTATCAACGTGCAGCTCAAACCACTGGACAAATCGGGCTGTTTGGCATGCAGACTGCTATTATGACGTAAACATCCGCTAAGAAAGTATTTTTGAAAATTCAACTACTAAGGGGGTAAAATCGGGGTTGAAGTTTGTGTAGTCCACGCAGACAAAGTAGCAGGCATAAGGTAATTAAATTATAAGTCTACGAGCTGATACCCGCGACGTCGTCCGCGTGATTTAAGTTTTTTTGATTCCCGCAGGAACTCCTTAAGTTACCGGGATAAAAAGTAGCCTATCTCACTCTCCAGGTAATCAACTATACCCATGCCAAAAAACACGTCAATCCGTTGTTTCGTTGCGGCGTGATTAAAGGACAAAGCAATAAACCAACCAACAACCACACTTTCGCACTTATAATATTAGTATGATACTAACACATGCCCGCGACTTCGTCCGCGTGGTTTAAGTTTTTTATTCCCGCGGGAACTCCTTCATTTTCCGGGATAAAAAGTAGCTTGTCACTCTCCAGGTAATCAACTATACCCATGCCAAAAATCACGTCAATCCGTTGCTTCGTTGCGGCGTGATTGAAGGACAAACCAACATATAAACACACATTCGCATTTATAATATTAGTATGATGAGATGATGTTATTCACTCACCCGCTCTTCTACACATCTGATGTATATAGTTCTGCACGGGTGCGACCTTATCAGGCATGGTGAATAGCGCCGGCAGAACCTTGGAATTTCCACTGTCCTGCTTCAGATAGTCTATAGTGTTCGCCAGTACATTCATCAGGTCAGTGCGATCCTTGCTCTCATCTGGCATATCCAGGCCTAGCTCCTGACTGCCGTACTTCACATCTGACACGTAGCCCACTGGGATCTTACCTGTATACAAAGATAGTAAAATGTGGTGATAACCTAGTGGTTAAGACACCCAAACTTCTGTACGGGATTCCTGCACCTCCAAATTTGGTTTTTCGAATTTAAAAAAATTATCGATTTTTTTAATGTATTTTAAAACTTTAACACAAATTGTATAAATAGTCGATGCGAAAAGCTCTTAAATTTTTTAAAAATTAATAATAAACAATTAAAAATTTATAAAATTTTAAAAAGAACCACGTGACTACGAACGATCGGTTGCCATGTTTGTGACGTCATAATATTAAAGCAATTTCACAATAGTACAGTGTCAACACTGCATCAGCTATGTGCCACAATGAATAGAAATTAACATTGTGACGTCACACGCGCTCCGGTTTATTCGGCGTGTTTTCGCTTACTGAATTGAAATAAATATTTTTAATTTGATATAACTTTTAAATTATAGCGAAAAAAATAGTGTTGTTATAAAACTTATATATGATCTTTCGATTTATAACAAAAATATTTTTTTTTCAAAATTTGATGATGCGCGTTTTAAGATATTTCACTTCAAACAGTGAAAGAAAACACAGTAAGGAAACCTTTACGTCCGAGAGTTCTTTATAATGTTCTCGAAGGTGTGTGTAATCTGCCAAACCACACTTGCAGAGGGACTAATGCACGCAATGAATACCCTCGATATAGTATATGTAGGTAGTAGATACAAGATGGGCCCTTTCATAGAAAAAAATTGGGCGTCCAACCTTTAGAGCACGCTCCTAACCTGAATAGCCCTGTCCTTGTCCCCGCCACAGCGCTGTCCCGCTTTTCAGACTAGATGACGTTAGTAAAATAGGTCCACATTCTTTGTTTGACAGGGCCCGTCTATGTAAATTGAGGTCGTTGGTTGGTCTCTTTCGTATGAAAGAGAGAGAGAGAGGGACAAATAAAGTAATAAGTGTTAAAGAATTCTTACATAGCACCTATTGCTGGGCCTCATTAATGTCTTGACAGTTGACCGTTATGTAGTATGTTTGTATTATACCTTGCCTGATCTTGCGTTATCTTTAGGTACCTATCAAGGGGCCTTGGGCATATAGAGATGTTTAGGTATATTAAATGTTATGAGATCATGTTCACAGAATGGAGCTTTTGTTATTTCCTTGGAATATTTTGGCTGAGTGTAAGATAAGTTTTGTTTAAGTAACTGTAATAACTTTAATAAGATTTTATTGTAGCATGGGGCCACTGGCCAGTGATGTTGTATTTTGAGTGGCCTAGACCTTTTACCCTTTGTAACACTTGACCTGAGCACAGCTTTTGACTGTTATAAACTATTTGTAGTGAAATACGAAATATTTCCATAACATGAGTCTACGGAAAACGTAAAAAAAAAACTATCTGGTCAGCAAAATTTGTTCTTAAAGCACAGCAGTGGCTCAGAAGACTTCCACTGGCAGGCATAAACTAGCTGATGCCCGCGACTCCGTCTGCGTGGATTGAGGTTTTTTGGTTCCCGCGGCAACTCTTTAATTTTCCGGCATAAAAAGTAGCCTGTGTTATACTAGACTGCAGTCTTTCTCAAGGTGGGCGATAACGTCCCTTTATGAGCGTTGGAGACCTAGAGGGGGGCGTTAAGGGGCCCAGAAAAAATGGGGGGCGTTGGCTTGGTTTAGGGGGACGATGTTTGATTTTTAATTTCATTTAGATACTTTATATTTTAAAATTTACTAAAATTAAAACCTACCTACTTACTACTCAATATCGAATAATTAGTTTATATTTCTGCCCTGTATGATGGTATAAAAACTAGAAATACTTATTAATATAGATTTCGTAGGATAGCCCGTACGCCGTACGCAACTGGAAGAAGAACTTATAGAACTGACAACGAACAAGGAAATAAAAATCAAAATAAAAAATGGCTACCAAGAATTTTGGCTACAAAAGTCAATCCTGCAGTTGTACCCGCCTGCAGTTGTGGATTTAGCGCTGTGACAAAGCTGCTTACTAAAAAAAGAAATCGTTTGCATGTTACCGAACACAGCTACTTACGACGAAAAATCATCAAATTCATCCGGCTCATTAGATTACTTTTAAAACTAAAATGGATTATCAATCTATACTGTTTCTTTTAATATGATAATATTATAAAGTTGCGTTTTAAATGCTCTCACTGGTAATAATGTCTAGTTTAGAATGTAAGTTTAAACACCAGAACAAACTAATATACTCGTAGCACACCTGCAACGGTGACGTCACAACAAGGCGTACGTGACTGCCGACACGACGCCGAGCCGAGAACGTTCGAGAAACACCGAGCGACCGCGGCCGCACCCCGCACCCGACGCCCCGCCAGTTTACCTACCAGCCGTCCCACTATAAATAACCGAGCGCCGAGACTTGCGTTCAGTCCACTTGCGACTGCTCGAGCCGCTCGGCCTGATCTCTCTGGGGGTCGACATCGAGTAGTACCTGTGGACGCTGGTAGTGTTAGCCGCACCTTGGCTTCAGAAGCCGGGTCCGTCTAACTCCGCCGTTCCTCCGCTCCCCCTCACCCCGCGTTCTCCCCTTAGGCGCCTTCCGCGCAACCGCGTCATCCGATTCGGCGGTCACCGGTGACCTACCGTCCACGCGTAACCCGAACGGCGCTTCCCGCCGTTGGGACCCTAGTTTCGGGGCTCCTTCAGAGCAAGTGGAATTGTAGATCGTAGACGTAGGATAAGTCTTGTTGTATATATAGTGTGATAGTGAATAAACCTTAATTACGTTGTGTGTATTATTGCTGTTTAATTTCAATCTCCCCAATTAGGTGTATAAAATCGAAGTCATAGGTTCGCACCCTAAATTTAATGTAAGTAGTGAAGGTGAGCTGGGTCATAGACACCATCCACTACGTTACATTTTGGCGCCCAACTAAAAACCCATCCGTTTGGGTTCGCGACGCGGAAAGCAGGATCGCACCACGTCCATAACCCGTAGAAAAGAAATAGGCACGCACTGCGAGCACGCAGTGGTGACCACTCGTATAGGGCGAACCACATTGAAAGCGTAGCACGTTTAATATCGTAATTTATCGTGGCAATAAAGCGGATATAAACCCTTCCAAGGAGTCCACTTGTAACTAATCGGGTAGCTCGGCCTGATCTAATCATTGGGGTCGATGCCGAGGAGTTACTTGGGGACGCTAAAGGAGTTGGTCGTACTTTGACTCAAGGAGTCAGGCTCGCCTAACCACCTTAAACATAAATCCTGTCACAGAAGTCCGCCTGTAACCACCCAGGGAGCTCGGCCTGATCTTATCAGTGGGGTCGATACTGAGTGGAAACTTGCGGACACTGGAGGTACTAGCCGCACCTGCAGGGAACGACTAGATCCACCGGTTTCTCAGGATTAATCAAAAGGGTATATATTCGATCGGGAGTAATAAAATAGACGACTCGAAAAAAAAAATTTTGAGATCCGCGAGAAGGATACCTATTCTTAACTTGACTTGGCAGGGTTGAGGAATTAAAGAATAGACATCCCATCGAGAAACAAAACAAACAAACACACACCCACAAAATTGAGAGGGGGACAATTAGGGACCGGGAGCAGGTCAATAAAAATCAACCATTCGTAACGCGCGATCGCTAAGAAAAAAAAAAAACCCGGGAGAATAACAGTATCCAAAACGGGAAACGCAAAATAGGGCAGTAGCAAACAATAAACGCATAAAATAGAAATAAACAAATAACAGATAACATAGAAAAATAAATACAAAGCAATCCGAGTAATAGGATAGAATAAAAACATATATAGTATACATAGAGTAAATAGATAGCTAGGAAAAAATTAATCAACCAATATAAATAAAACTAGGAACTAAACAAGAAAGATGGCCACAAGTTGGATATACAAATTAAACAAACAGGAACTTACCGAAGAACTAGAAAACAGGAACATTGAAGTCTTAGCCAACAGTACAGTAGAGGAACTACGAAAACAGTTGGTACAGATAATAAAAACGGAGGACGAAACGTCCGAAGGTAGTAAAATGTCCGGCGAGGGCGATACAAAAGAATTCGACAAAGCAATATCTCGGTGGAAAATACAGTTCGACACTACAGGAGATGCCGTGGAATTCTTAGAGAGGGTGGAAGAACTAGCTGACACTCTAGGCGTTAATAAAAACAAAATTATACAAGTAATACCAAGATGTCTAAACGGAAAAGCGTCATTGTGGTATAGGAATAATAAACAATATTGGAAAAACTGGGATGATTTTGTAGAAGCCTTCAAACTTTACTACTATCCAAGACAATATGAAAAGAATTTATTAGAAACAATCATAAAAAGGAAACAACGAATTCCAGAAAGATTTATTGACTACCTAACCGATATACAAACCCTAATAAGAAGATACGGGAAGTTAACTCCGAATGAACAGTTGGAAAGAATCTATGATAATATGAAACCAAATTACCAATACTACATAAAGAGAAAAGACTTCACCACAATAGCGGAACTAATCCAACTGACAGGAGATTACGAAAAGATAAACATGAACCGCTACAAGGACATGACTTATACAAGACCAACGTACCCAAGAAGGGAGACCCAACTAGAAAATGTCGAGATACGTACGAAATACCAAAAATCCGAAGAACAGAAAATAGACGGAAAAAAGATCCACAACTATGATCCAGAGACATGCTGCTGGAAATGCGGGAGAAGAAACCATACGGCCCGGGAATGCCAAGCCAAACGGGTAATCTTCTGCAACCTATGTGGACTATTAGGAAAACTAACCCGAGACTGTTGCAAAACAAACGGGAAAAGAGCAAAAACGAACACACAAAGTTACACGACACAAAGCAAACAAGGAAAGGATAACCGAATATTTATGGACGTTAGAATATACGGGAATCCGTTTAGGGCATTAGTAGATACGGGGTCAACTAATACGTACATAAATAAAGAAATAATGGATAAAATTAAAAACAGAATAAAGGAACCAATACAAAAACCGAACACAATCAAATTAGCAGACGGGTCAAAAATAGAAACAACCGCAGTAGTAAACGTGGAACTAGACATAAAAGGACAAACCATGAAACACCAAGTAATCTACCTACCGTCAACTACAGTAATGATCATGGGAATGGACATCCTATCTAGACTAGGACTCGAGATAAACTGGGCAGATACAATACGTAAACAGACAAACCTAGAAGTAGCAGAAACAAAAATCGACGCTGAGACAAGCTTAACAACAAAACAATACGAAGAATTACAAAAAGTACTTCAAGAAGAATTCGAGAAAGCCGACAAAAGCCCAAAAGGAAACAGTTGGATAAAACATAAAATAAAATTGAAACATAAAGAACCCATAAAACAAAAATACTACCCGAGAAACCCGAAAACGCAGAAAAAAATAAACGAACACGTAACTAAAATGTTAGCAGAAGGAATCATAGAAAGATCAGATAGTCCATATAGTTCACCAATAGTCATGGCAAAGAAAGACAATGGCGAATACCGATTTTGCATCGACTTCAGGAAGCTGAACGAGATCACAGAAAAGGACGCGTATCCACTACCCCAAATAGACAACACACTCGAAAAATTAAATAAGGGAAAATACTTCTCTAAGTTCGACCTAAAGAATGGGTACTGGAACGTCAAACTAGACGAGGCGAGCAAACCACTCACGGCATTCACAGTACCAGGAAAAGGACTATTTCAGTTCAAAGTAATGCCTTTCGGACTACACTCGAACGGCGCGACTTTTCAAAGACTACTAGACATGGTGATAGGCCCTGAATTAGAACCAAACGCATATGTGTACTTAGACGACATAATAGTATGTAGCAAGACGTTCGAAGAACACATATCACATCTAAGAGAAATATTCCGAAGAATCCGAGAAGCAGGCCTAAGAATTAATAAAGAAAAATGCGAATTCTGCAAACACCAAGTAGAATACCTGGGTCACATTGTGACAAAAGAAGGACTAAAAATGAACGAAGGGAAAATCCAGGCCATTAAGGAACTAAAAGCCCCAAACAGTATCAAAGACGTCCGACGGTTCATTGGCATGACGTCTTGGTACAGAAAATTCATCCCAAAATACGCCGAAGTAACAGCACCGTTAGTAAAACTATTAAAGAAAGACTCAAAATTCAACTGGGGAGAAGAACAACAAAAACACTTTGAGAAAATTAAAACCTTATTAATGGAAGACCCAATATTAACCAGAGCAGACTTCTCCAAGCCATTTATACTGCAGACAGACGCGAGCGACACAGGTCTAGGAGCCGTCCTCATGCAAGAAGACGACGGAAAACACAAGATAATAATGTACGCCAGCCGAACACTACAACCAGCAGAAACCAGATATACAACCACAGAAAAAGAATGCCTTGCGGTTATATGGGGAATACGGAAAATGAGGCCGTTTCTAGAAGGATACGATTTTACCGTGATAACAGACCACCAAGCACTAAAGTGGTTAAACACCCTAAAAAATCCATCAGGCAGGTTAGCAAGATGGGCATTAGAACTGCAACAATACAGCTTTGACATATTATACAGACCAGGAAGACAAAACGTAATAGCCGACGAACTATCAAGGAATCCGGTATTTACGACAACAGTCGAAGACGGAGATTGGTACACAAAAAAGTTCAATAAAATAAAGAGTAACCCCGAAACGGACCCCGACTATTGCATAAAAGAGGAAAAACTCTATAGAAGAATAAGCAATCCAAAATACGGCGGAAAGCTAGACCCAGCGACAGAATGGAAACTATGTGTAAAAAAGACAGATAGGGAAAGAATCCTAACGCAGAACCACGATGAACCTAATGCAGGACACCTAGGAATATACAAAACGTTTAATAAAATAGCACAGCGATACTACTGGCCAGGGTCATTCAAAGATATAGCCACATATATAAACAGATGCGAAATTTGCCAAAAACACAAAACATCACAAGAAAAAAAACCAGGACTGATGCATATAAGAAATGCGGGAGAACCCTGGGAACTAGTAACAACCGACCTCATAGGACCACTTCCCCGATCCACGAAAGGATTTCAATGGATAATAGTCTTCCACGATAAATTTACAAAATGGACAGAAATAAAACCATTACGGACGGCAACATCGAAAACGGTCGCCAGCGCCCTAAAAGAATGCATTCTCATGAGACACGGCGGAATCAAAACATTATTGAGTGACAACGCGAAAATTTTTACGAGCAAATACTTCAAGGAGACACTCGCGAAGTACGGAATAGAACAGAAACTAACGGCACCTTACACACCGCAGTGCAACCCAACCGAACGAGTAAACAAAACACTCGAAACAATGATAGCCGCATACATAGAGAAGAACCATAAAAAATGGGACGATTGCCTGGAAATCGATGACCACACGGCGAGCGGAGAGTACCAGGCGTTCGTAGCAGAGATAGAGGACCCGGGAACCAAACGTAAGAGGAAACGACGGGGACGTAAACGCATGGGCAACCATTGGCGAGGCATAGTACGCCTCCCACAATATATAAGGGAAAGATGAAACCATGAGGTACCATAAAATAAAAATAGGAAAACTGTAATATAAAAATATAATACTATAAATATAATACTATAATATAAAAACAAAAATAGCAGTAATATAGGGACACTAACAAAGACGAGTAGTGAGCGAGAATAAGGGAACACAGTTGCAACCTATAGCTAACCAAGTGATTTTTACAGGCAAAAATCTCCAGAGATGAGAGGGGGATGCAACGGTGACGTCACAACAAGGCGTACGTGACTGCCGACACGACGCCGAGCCGAGAACGTTCGAGAAACACCGAGCGACCGCGGCCGCACCCCGCACCCGACGCCCCGCCAGTTTACCTACCAGCCGTCCCACTATAAATAACCGAGCGCCGAGACTTGCGTTCAGTCCACTTGCGACTGCTCGAGCCGCTCGGCCTGATCTCTCTGGGGGTCGACATCGAGTAGTACCTGTGGACGCTGGTAGTGTTAGCCGCACCTTGGCTTCAGAAGCCGGGTCCGTCTAACTCCGCCGTTCCTCCGCTCCCCCTCACCCCGCGTTCCCCCCTTAGGCGCCTTCCGCGCAACCGCGTCATCCGATTCGGCGGTCACCGGTGACCTACCGTCCACGCGTAACCCGAACGGCGCTTCCCGCCGTTGGGACCCTAGTTTCGGGGCTCCTTCAGAGCAAGTGGAATTGTAGATCGTAGACGTAGGATAAGTCTTGTTGTATATATAGTGTGATAGTGAATAAACCTTAATTACGTTGTGTGTATTATTGCTGTTTAATTTCAATCTCCCCAATTAGGTGTATAAAATCGAAGTCATAGGTTCGCACCCTAAATTTAATGTAAGTAGTGAAGGTGAGCTGGGTCATAGACACCATCCACTACGTTACACACCATAACTAAATTAATTAAAGTAATGAAATTTGGGTTTTTAAGTTTTAGGAGTGTATAAAAAATTGGGGGCGCTGAAAAATAATTGATTTTCAAAGGGGGCAGTAAAAGAAATCAGTTTGACAATCTCTGTTCTAAACCAGGGGCGGGCACTGGGCAAACTTTCATACAAGTACACTTATATTTTTCATGAATTTTCATACACTTTTCTGTCCACTTAGCACATTAACAATGAAATTTCATGCACTTTTCCCTCCGCATATTTGGTTGGTGACATACTGACACAATGCCGTACTTTCTTCCTCATTTTAAAAAAGTACTTTCTAAGCAAGTGTAGTATAAAAGCTATTTTCATTTTATTTCAACTCAGGCTAGCACCCAAAATACTTACCAGGATTAATAATTTGATGATAGTACTCCCTAATGCCGTCGTGTATGTTGAAACGCAGCACTGCACTCTCACCAATGACGTAGTCCACGCTAGCCTTGCAGTAGTAGTTCACATCAATCACGAATATATTCAGGTCGTTCACAGCTACAACAATACACAAGTAGTTGGTAATACTATTTAAAGCCGTAAATAGAAAACCTTACCACAAAAAAAGTGTGTGTGTGTGCAATTCACACACAGCAGAAGTGAAACTTCAGAAAAGTAACCTACGAGAGAATATAAATAAATAAATAATTTATTTCTGTTCATAATACAATTGAATTACGTTGGGGTTGGAATCTCCTTTTAGGTATATTTAAATACCTGTTTCAAGGGATTCCGCTCTTCTATAACATTCAGATTTTCAAAGTTTTATTAAATACATATTTATAACTGACAATAATTAATTATTAACATTTATTGCACAAACATTTATACTAGATGATGCCCACAACTTCGTCCCCGTAGATTAAGGTTTTAGATTTCCACACACATCTTAAATTTTCTGAGATAAAAATAAAAGAGTAAGTAAAGTAAGATAAAAGATGTATTTAAAAATAAGTCATGCCATGGAACTAGGCAGGTGGTATCAAGACAAAAAGATCATCAAAATTCAAAACCTAAAATTACCGATATCAACATCTAAAATGCATGATAACAGTACGTATGTAACTGCAATATGTGTATTCAATAGTTTACCTTTGGAAATAAAAGCTCTTCAAAACGAAGAATCCTTAAATTATGGCTCATTAACATGACATTTTATAGCTTAAATGACTTTCAATCGTGACAAAACTACGGACTTAACAAATTTAAAAATTAACTTGGCTTCGTAATTTTGACATATATATGTTATAATAATAACCAATCTGTTTTTACTTATTAATAATTTGTACCAATTATGAATTGTCTAATCAAATGTTAAGTAATAATAGACTGTTCCTACGATGTCAAATTATTCTAAGATCTTAAACTATGTAACAGTCAAACAATTAAATAAATGAAATGAAATAAAAAGAGGCCTGTGTCCTTCCTGGGATACAACCTATCCCCATACCAAATTTCATCAAAATCGGTTGGACAGATTTTTTTTATATTCCCGTGGGAACTCTTTACATTTCCAGGATAAAAAGAGGCCTATGTCCTTCCCCGGGATACGACCTATCCCTGTACCAAATTTCATCAAAATCGGTAGAACAGATGGGTCGTGAAAGCATAGTAGACAGACAAGACACTTTTGCATTTATAATATTGGTATGGATTGTATGGAATTATGGATTAGTCATTAGATGATGCCTGCAATTTCACCAGCATTAATTTTTTCCGACCTAATTTCATCAAAATCAGTTGACACAATGGCCTCTAATGGTCCATGGAAGCATAGCAGACAGACAGTCATTTGCATTTATAATATTGGTATGGGTTAAATGTATTGAAAACTCTTACAATATCTAAGTCCCCTTGAAGTCACCATACTCTTGATATCGTTCTTTTCATTCAAGATAGCTTCCTGAAGCTCCCTGGCTTGCTGGTCAATCTCAGCATAAGAAATTCCATTCGAAGTGTACTTGTGCTCTGGAACATTGTACTTTTGCTTCTCCTTCTTAGCTATTGCCTCAAATTTTGAGCGAACTGATGGTGGTGCATTCTGAAATTAAATCATATTGAGTTACATTATAAGAGACTTAGGTAAAATACTGGGCCGAGTTTGTGGTGGGTTGTTTTAATCAGTGCATATATTGGAAACAGGGAATTGCATCAAGTAAAATCATAGCTACAGTTTGGCAATCACAGTAAACTCAAATAGGCTAAAAATCACCCAAATAGAAATGCATTTTAGTAGCAAAACTACCACAAATTCCACCTATCACGATAATGGATTTAGAGCAATGATTTATGTGCTAGACTAAAACTTAGTTTTAAGTGATAACTTAAATTAATCAAAGAATTAATAAATTGTTACGTCTTCATAATATTTAATAGCAATCAACGTGACGACAAAAATTTGCTTAAAACAGTTTTTTACAGTATGTATGTTCATAACGTCTTTGAGATGTGATATCTAGTGAAAGGCCGGATGAATAGCGTCAGTTCTGATACAGTTTAAATAGGTATTGAGCATACTTTAGTACTGTACAAGAATCAGCTTTTCTAATTATGGTTCATTTTTGGTAACGATAAGCCATTTTTCAGCGGCCATATCTAGCGAAAGTCCCATCCATATGCGGGCAGACTTTCACTTTTGACATCAGTGGAGAGCCCTACAACCACCTAATACTGAATCAGCTTTTCAGGCGATAGTTACAAAAAGTGCAGCTATCTCTTATAATATTAGGCCCGCCACATACATTCAGAATTCCGTTTCGGAATCCCGAATCGGGATTCCGAACATACATCACACACATACGTTTATTTCCGTTCGGAATAACAAGATGTTGTTTGATGGGCTTAGATGTTGGGAGACGCTATCCTCTGAAGTTAGATATTCTGTCAGCGAATATGGACGATTATTTTCTCATGGCGATTGCATTGTTGATGTATCTAGCTAAGAAAAAACGTATGTGTGTGATTATGTTCGGCATCCCGATTCGATATTCCGAAACGAAATTTCAAATGTATATGGCCGGACTTAGTGCACATTTTTAGAAAATCCAAACAAAGACCGTGTCCACGCGCCAGTCATATAAGAGAAATTCGTTAAATCAAGGGCGATGGCAGCCTATCTTCACGCTTCAGCGTAAAAGCAACTGTTTCTATGCATTCTTTAATAATTGCCCACGGCATTTCCCTGTTTTGTCAACGTTGTTAGATAGAAAAAAGAAGCTTACATGCCAAAGAGGCCCTGCAGCATCAGCAACTTCCTTCATGTTAGCATAGTTGATGCCTTTCTTCCGTTGTTCTTCTTTATAATCAACCATGTAAAAGTAAAAAGCATTTTTCGGTGGCCTTTTCGGCATTTTGTTCGTTACTTTAAATTCCTCACGAAAATATTTAGAAGACTAAGAATTCCAGGAATCGTGCAAATCAGGTGCAAATCACCGACCAGAAAAAAAAGGTGCAAATTAATAATTAATTCTTCAGTCAGCACCAAGTAACTATATTCAATGTACTCTGTGATATGTTCCTTGGTAGTTGGTCAGCAAGTAGCAACTCAGCAACTCAGCAGACCATTAAAATCTATGCAGCAGACCAGCACCACCGACCAGAAAAAAAAGACCAGCACTCAGGATCAGATTAGCACCATATGTTACTTGTCTCTGATTAGCACCACAGCACCACCGACCAGAAAAAGAAATCACCGAAAAGAAATCAGCACCAGAGACAAGTTAACCTGCTCAGCACCTCACTCAGCACCGACCAGAAAAAAAAGCTGCTCAGCAGAGACAAGTAACATAAAATAAAAGATACTGCTCAGCACCAGCAGAGACCACCCGACCACCGACCAGAAAAAGAAGCACGGACCCAGAGAGATCTGCGGCAGAGACAAGTTAAAGTTAAGGCCAGACGCCAATGATCAAGGAACATATTTGGCCAATGATCTTAGAAGAAAAACTTCTTTTTCTTCTACAATCATTGCCAGACGCAGACCCACAGGCCACAGAGTTCTTTTTTATTTATAAGTACCAGACCAGCAGGGCGACCGCGTAACTTCTGCATCTCAGATTTCTGCATCAATCATTGTTACAGTATCAATTATTGTTGTGATTGGCTGAACTTATGGTATTCATCATGTATTCATGCTGCGTTAATGGATTTTGTCCAATAGTGGAAGAGTCAGAGATCAGAGGTGATTGCGATTGAGGCTACAACATTGGAACGCAAATTGCAAACTGGTCTGTGGTTATATCGCACCCTTAGAATGAAAGTGACCTAACTCAAAATTCCTGTAAATTCAGATTTTTTAATAAACTGGCCATATAAAGCATACTCTATATCCCTGTGGTAAAAAAGAATCCGAATTATGAGTAAATAAGGGACATCGGTCACTTTAGTTGATCGCGTTTCTTCCCCTATTTTGTTATGTAAAAGAGACCGATCACCGAATCAGTATTGCGTCAGAGGTGCTCGCAAGTGGCTGTGTATAACATCGAAGTATTTCAAATTGCGCCAGTTTATTGCAAATAATTTATGTCAGAATTTTAATTTGCGCCCTTTGATTTTAATTTACGCCCTCATATCTGTATAACTTTTTAGCAAAATAGTGACCGATTCCATAATATGTCATCAGTATTTGTTGTATCTCGCGTCTTAAACAGGCTTAACTCATAAAGTCTTAGAAATTCAGAAATATTTTTCTTTTTTTATCTTTATAAGGAATATAATTTGTGAGTAACTCACGTCAAACTCATTATTTTGACTAATTTCTTAAACTGGACACTTTCAAGTAAAGATTTTTATATAAATCTGTGAAGATGATATTCCTAGGCTCGCAATTTGAATGCCTACTTTGTCGTAATAGTTTACAAATTGTGAAAAACCAAATTAAATTTGAATTTCGCGGGCAGACCCTTGTCATCCACCTTAACGAAGTTTTGACTCTCTGGTATATGTGTATAATGATATAATCTATGGTTTTGACATTTTCAGAAGTGACATTTATCACCTACAAAACTTTAAAACGTAATATCTTTTTTTTCTAGGTTGATAGGTTCATTAAAAAAAAACTTGCTTCTGAGAGCTTCGTATTCGACGCTTGACAAAATATTTTTTTTTTCTCAATACTATGGATGTATGGAAGTTCGCCAATGCTCTTTAATATAATAATACCAATCCATACATAGACTTCTCTTTTTGGCGGGAATCGAGAAGCGCGCTCTTTTCGTTTTAAAATTTTAAAAATAAGTTTTTAAGTGTAAATAAGTGTTTGTATAGTTGTTCATTGTTGTAAATAATTGTAAACATAGCAAAATGCCGTCGGATAGTGATGGGGACGGTTTTGAGCCAGTAGCAGGTAAAAAAAGGAGGAAAGCGCCGAAGGACAAAGCCGAAAATGATGAAAAATATAAAATATACATGAAGCCTGGATATCGACGGGCGTATGGCGATAATAGTACCAATGTGGAGTTCCCGGTATTTGTGGAGAGCACAGAAACAGATGTGAAACTAGGGAATAAAAATCCTCTGATGGTGACAAAATTCTTCAAGCAGGTCAAAGGTATTAGTGAAAGTAGGCGCATAAACGCTAGTAAAATTATGCTTGTTTTTAAACAGGCAACAGCAGCAAATGACTTTTTATCACATGAGTGCCTTTCAGTTTATAAGCTTCGAGCTTTCATTCCGGCGTCCTCTGTGGAGAGGGTGGGGGTTGTTAGGTTCATTCCAAAGGAAGCGAGTAACCATGAACTATTTAATAAACTCTCATCAGAAAGTGAAGTGATAGGAATAAGGAGATTCATGAAGAAAGTAGGGGAGGAGTTAGTGCCTCTCTCAACAATAAGTGTAATTTTCAGCGGTACTGTTCTCCCACAGTACATATATTTGGACAACTGGAGATATAAAGTATTCACTTATGTTCCACCATTGATGCAATGTTTTAAGTGTATGAAATTTAATCATTATGGAAAGATTTGTAGGAACCAGCAAATATGCTCACGCTGCGCTGGTGAGCACCATTACAAGGACTGTACTTCGGATATGCTGAAGTGCAGTAATTGTGGGGGCGCTCATCTAGCAATTTCCAAAATTTGCCCTGTAAAGGCAGCGAGAATGGAGAGAAACAAAGAAACCTACTCTAAAGTATTACAAATAAATAGTGTGAGTTTCCCTCCACTTTCAAAGCCTCAGACGTACCAAAAGGCTCAGCCTACACAGACTAAACATACTACACAAACAAAGACGGAAATTTCCCACACCGATATTGTAAATAACTCAAAAGTTCTAGGAGCCATAGTTAACACTTTGGTTACAATAGGGAACTCAAATAATATTAAGACTACAAATCAAATCAAAGAGGCATTTTTACAACATTTAAATAAAATATAATGGATTCTCACCTAACTATTGTACAACATAATATTCAAAGTATAAATAATAAGAAACCCTTAGTTAAAACATTTTTAGAACAATATAATATTGATATTCTGTTATTAAATGAGACCTGGCAAAAAGATACAAGTAACCCTATTCGATTTTCAGGATATAGTTTTGTAGGAAAAAATGCAAAAAATGAACATGGGGGAGTAGGCATTTTATTAAAAGATTCATTTAAATATAAAATATTACCAACAAAATTTTATCAAGATGTTCAGTCCATAGCAATTGCTCTGGAAACTAATATTGGTACAGTGTCGATTTTATGTGTTTATTGTCCACCTAAAAATAAAAATAACAATTATTGTAGAATTAATAAACTTAAAAATATTATTGCGGACTTACCGAAACCTTGTATAGTATCAGGAGATTTTAATGCACATCACATTGCATTTGGTTGTCATTGTACAAATTCAAGGGGAAAAACATTGTTTGAAATTTTCGACGAGCACAACTTATGTCTGCTAAACACAGGTGTACCTACTACAGTACAAAGGCCTAACGCTAATAGCTCTGCTATTGATGTCACAGGTGTGAGTCCTGTACTTGCACCTCTATGTGAATGGGCAGTAGGTGACGATCCTTTGGGTAGTTACCACTACCCAACATTTACAAAATTAAATTTAGTTCCATCTAAATATTCAGTCAATGACAAAGTAGAGAAATTTCTATTTCATAAGGCAGATTGGACCAAATATTATGCAAAATCAGAAGAGTACTTTAAATCTTTTACATCTGATGAAAAAGATCCCTTGCAGTCCTACGAAAATTTCTGTGAAATTTTATACAAACTTAGAAAAGACTACATTCCTTATGTCAAAATTGTGGGACCTAGACTTTTTAAAGCTCCGGCTCCTTGGTGGGATGAAAACTGTGCAGTAGCAGTTAAAAATTCTAAAGAAGCTTTACAGGTATATAAGAGAGATGGGTTGATGGAAAATTACATTAATTATAAAAAATTGGATGCACTGAAAAAATTAATCATTAAGGATGCTAAGAAAAATAGTTGGTATAAGTTATGTTCGTCATTCAATAGATATACTCCTATTACTCGAGTATGGAATTACATGAAAAAGTTTAAACGTATCAAAATCCAACCACAGCATAAAAACGATGAATGGGTTCCAAATTTCATTTCTAAATTTAAACAGGATAACAACAATACAACTCTAAATACCTCTGTTTTTGAGTGTAATAATGATTCGGACAAGTCAATATTACTATTAAAGCCTTTCACTTTTGCGGAATTTGCTATAGCACTTCAATCAAGAAAAAACTCTACACCTGGTATTGATAATGTTCCATATATAATGATTAAAAAGTTGCACAAATTAGGTCAATTAGCTTTACTTGATATATTTAATAGGCTATGGGTCAGTCAATGTGTTCCACATAGTTGGAAGATTCAATGTATAATACCAATTTTGAAGCCTGATAAATCTCCATCTGATTGTAATTCATACAGACCAATATCATTAACATCATGTATAGGAAAATTATTTGAACAAATGCTGAAACTCAGATTAGATTATTTTACAGAAAATAATAATTTATTACCAACATTCCAGTATGGTTTCCGTAAAGGAAGAAGTGCAACTGAAAGTTTAGCTTCATTTGTATCAGATTTAACAAGCTGTAAGTCATCCAAAGCCACTGCAGTATGTGTATTTTTAGATATAGAAGGTGCTTATGATAATGTTGATTTAAACCAGCTTATAACTTCTCTTCATGAAATTGGCATTCCTGGAAAAATGTTAAAATGGCTTTTAAATTTTTTAAATAACAGAATATTTTATGTTAAGTATAATAATATAATTCATGGGCCTAATTCTACAAGTAAAGGCCTTATGCAAGGTGCATCACTATCTCCAATTTTATATAATTTATATACCTCTCAAATTGAGAAATATGTAACAAATGACGTAAAAATTTTACAATTTGCAGATGATTTGTTATTGTATAGTGTAAATAGAAATGTAGAAGTAGCCCAAAATACTGTTAATTTGGCATTGATCCAGTTGCAAAATTATTACAAAAACACTTTAAAATTAAATATTAATACCTCTAAAAGTTCATGTATGACATTTGGTGGTCCAGTAGCTGTAAACATTAAATATAATAATTTAGATATTCCAATTGTAAGGAATAAGAAGTTCTTGGGAGTAATTTTTGATACAAAACTAAAATTCGATGCACACATTAATTATATTTGTAAAAATGCATTGAAAAGCATTAATATTCTCAGATGTTTAGCTGGTATTTTTTGGGGTTCGGATCCCAAAATTTTAACTTTATTGTATAATAGTATGGTGAGAAGTCATTTCGATTATAGTTACGTTGCTTATATGCAAGCGAATTCATCGATGTTGAAAAAATTGGATGTTGTACAAAATATAGGTCTGCGAATAATAAGTGGAGCAATGCGCTCTACACCTATTAATTCAATGGAAGTAGAAACATGTATCCCTCCTTTGCCGGTGAGACGTGTTTATTTGGCTGAAAAGTTTTGTTTGAAACAACTATTTGCTAACTCTAACTTGGTAAACAAATTATTATTACCACAGGATTTATTGAAAGTAACGGAATCATCTAGTGAAACTCTGCAAACTACGGCAAAATCACTTCTTTCCGGTAAAGAACCTACCATGTTAATGGTTATGACATATATGCATAGTATTGCTAGCGATATAAATGTAAATGACATTTTGCCCATGTATGATTGCCACTATGATGTAATAAATCTAGGAAACAGAATACATATCACTGATATTGAAACAAACAATGACTTCCTCATATTCATTGAAGAAAATTGTAAAAATTATTATAGAATATATTCGGATGGGTCTAAAAATGAGAACTTTGTAAGTTCTGCTTTTTATGACTCACAGTTAAAAATATGTAGATCTTACAAATTAAACTCTGACTGTAGCGTTTTCACTGCTGAATGTGTTGCCCTCTTAAAGGCATTGGAATATATCCAAGATGAATTAATGTTAAAAATTAATAACTATGTTTTAATAACAGACTCTAAAAGTGTTCTTTTAGCTGTAAATAATTTTAACTTTAGTAATTATAAGTTAGTTTATGTTATTTTCCAAATTAAAAATGTATTGCTTAATTTAAAACAAAGGGGACTTAATATAGAATTTGTTTGGGTACCCTCCCACAGAGGCATAACAGGAAATGAAGTGGCTGATTCTGCTACTAGAATAAGAAATTTTTATGAAGATTGTTCGAGTAACATCAAAGTGCCATTTACGGATTTATGTAATAAACTTAAAATAAGACAAAAAAAATTATGGAGTGAAGTATGGGACGAGACTAATAAAAATAAAGGAAAATGGTATGCGGAAATTCAAAAGGAAATGCCGGCGCAACCATGGTATTTCAAAACGAAGTGTGAATCTAGAAAATTTACATCAGTTATAAATAGACTGAGATTTGGACATTGCCTGGTGCCAACACATCTGCATAAACTAAAAATTCTTAGGAGTAAAAAATGCCACTATTGTGAAAATGAAGAGGCTGACGTGAATCATATTATATTTATTTGTCCAGCTTTTGGTGTACAAAGATTAATATTAGCGAATGAAATAGACAGGATAAATATAGAAAATAAACTTAACATGAGTATTCCCCGCCATATTAAAGACTTGTTACATAATACTTTATATTTTAAGCCTATTTTTGATTATATTTGTAGTACTGTAGAAAAATTGTAAGCTGTATTAAGATTTTATTAATTAATTAGATTTAAGCAATTTTGTATTTTTTAAAGAAAGGCCTTAAAGGACTAGTATCCAAGGCCGTAAAAAAAATTAAAAAAAAAAAAAAAAAAAAAAATCCATACATAGAAAATCAATATATAAATCTGCAAAATATCAATAATTTCCAATGAAACACGGGAGAGATACCTACATTTAAATATATTAAATACTATACCTTTTTGAAATCTTGTTTGCTAATTTCCCACAAATTGCATTTTTTGAGTTAGGTTAGCTTTCATTCTGGGGGTGCGAATTGTGTAGTGGGCATCGACCAATGGTAGTGGGGCTTTACAGTGGGTATCACCATATTATCACCGAAAGGTGGGTATCGTGGGCAGAGACAAGTAACATTAGTGGTGGGTCGTTATCGTATTTTTGACGGACGAAACGCAACCGTTTTCCTGGCGACGAAAACGGTTGCAGAAAACGGTTGTCGTTGCAACTAGTTTTGAAGACGGCTTAAAAACCATCTTCAAACCAGTTGCAACAACGTGTGTGGTTAAATCAATTCATTCGACTGTATGTCAAGGGCATAAAGTTCATTTTTGATTGTAAGAACTGTTTTTACAACGAACGTGGAACGAGGACGACTACGTTCGCGACGACGTGTGTCGTTGAATCAATTCATTCTCGACTGTATGTCATGGACATAAAGTTCACTTTTGATTGTAAGAACTGTTTTGTGAAAAAACGTGGAACGAGGACGACTACGTTCGCGACGACGTGTGTCGAAGACTGGTTTGTGCAACGAAGACTGTTTTACCCAGGACGTAGAAACGGTTTCACCGTTGCAGAACAGAAAACGGTCTTTAGAAACGGTTCGTCGTCGCAACGCCCACCACTAAGTAACATATCGTGGGTATCACATGGAGGTGGAGGTAACAAAATCAGTAGCAGAGCAGAGACAATTAACGTCATACGTATCAGAGACAAGGCTCGACAAGCATGACAAGTGGCAAGTTCTGGCAAGGAAGAAGGAACATATTTTTATGTACCTTCTTTTTCTGGTCGGTGCCATTATATTCTCTTTGGTCGGTGCCTCAGGTAGGTGCATATTTACTTGAGTAGTGGCCTTTTTTTTCTGGTCGGTGGTAGTGGCTGGTAGTGGACGTGGTAGTGGACTCTTTGGAGTCTTTGGTAGTGGGTTCCGCTCCTTTTTCTGGTCGGTGGGTCAGTATAAGTTTTCTGTGCAGAGACAAGTTATTCTGTGCCAGAGACAAGTAACATATGTAACATATGCGGTGGGTTCCCGAACTCAACTCTCAATAACCTGTTTTTTTTGTAAAGAGCATTTGTGTATAGTTGGTGTTTATTACTCAGCTAAAGTCTAACATTTAGCATTATATGGTTTCTTGATAAAATATATTTCTGTATTTACTATTTGTGATTTCAAGTGTATTTCAACAAGCCTAGCTGTTTCTGCTCTTTTTGTGAAATAACATTCTTTCGAGGTAAGCTTTGGTTTTTATACCTAATATTTTCATATTATTTGAAATGTTATACTTATTATAAATCCATGTTGGAGTAAAAGTGATCTGAATATATAATTGAAATAGGTATTAGGTTTTAGTAAGTAACCGATTTACTTCCTAAATTATTTCCATCGACTGTAATTGTATTTTAGCTACTTGTACAAGCCGGATTTATTTAAATAACTGATATCCGGAGTCACAGCCCACAGGATGAGCAAAAATTAAAATTAATATCTAACCTAACCCTGCCACTTACAGTTGAACTTTTGTACATCCTTTTACAATCATAATAATAGCTCTGTTTGTTGAGTAAAAACTATAGTCCGTACATTTAGATTTTGGAAATTATACTTAATTTCCCAAAATCCTTCTTTTTTGGTGGTTCTGTTATAAAGAAAACATACATGCAAAGCAGTAAAAGTTTTGAAACTTGAACTAGAAAATGGCTTTAGTACTGAAATTTTGTGAATTTTTTTTGTAATATTATAAAATATAAAGTGAAAGTGTGTCTGTCTGTTGGTTTGCCAGACTTTCAAATCCCATTTGTTCAACTAGATTTAAATTTAACATTTTGGTCCAGTTATCAAATTACCTACTATTAATTACATTACAGTTCATTATGAAAAGTTTAAACAAGATAACACAGATATTATTTTCAATGCAAACTTAAGTAAGTAATTACTTCACTTAGCTTGTATTTAAATATATTATGATGATTTTTATTTTTAGTAATGTGCAAGTGATTGTTAGTAAACCTATCATCTTCTTCTTCCTGTTGATGCGGCTTTGCAGGGCTCTGTAATGAGGCCTACTCTGTCTACTAGGTGTTTCCTAGGAGGAGGCTATGTTTGTGCATTAAAGCGTGGCAGTAGCAGATAAAGTGCAAAGGAGTTTCCTCAGTCTCACAGCAAAGCCTGCACATATATGTTTCTCGGAGCTTTAGGTTGAACATGTGTCTGTTCAGCCCGCAATGCCCCGTCAATGCCCGTGCTAATCATACTATATATTATAAATACGAAAGTGTGTTTGTTTGTCCCTCAATCACACTGCAATGGACTAACGGATCGACATGATTTTCGGCATGGGTATAGCTTAGGACCTTGAGAGTGATATACTCTTTACCCAGAAAATTATGGAGTTCCCTCAGGAATAAAAAAAAACTTAAACCACGCGGACAAAGTTGCGGGCATCATAATATAGTTAAGTATTAAAAAAAAAATTCATTAGTAAGTACCTATATTATATGTATATATTTCTATACCTAAATACAAAACATCTTTTCGTATCTAGGATGCAAGCTATAGCTCTGTACCAAATTTTGTCAAAATTGGTAAAGCAAAGGGCAATGAAATGGCTTAAGTACCATCTGCTTTACTGAGTCATGTACCTAACTACCTTTAAATTAGTACCTACTAGGGCTTCCAATACTAGGATCCCGGACTCTTTTGTCCATTTTCAATACCGGTATTGGTGACACTATAAACGTATTGGTGGCATATATTTCTTGGTACATGGCACTGTTTTTATTCGGCTAAGTTTAAAACTTGTATCTTAGGCACATTAGCTCAATAAAAGCACTGTTATTGCTTAAACCCAATGAAAAAAAGTCTTTTGTTGTTGTTTGTGTTAGTATTTAGAACCCTGTGGCTTGGCATTTCTATTTTATTGACTCACAAAACGTTCAGAAATCTGTTTCATAACTAATGCAATATGTTATTATGATTAATTTTTTCTTTCAAAAAATAACTATTAAATTTTTAATTAATTTGTGTTTTGACTCAACTATGTATTTTTATGAGTGAAAAAATGGCAATTATTCATTGAATTTAAGCAAAAAGTGCTCTTTTGGAGTCAATGTGGGGAAAAATATTTTTAATGGAAAACAGTTTTTTATGGTGCAGTTTCCTTCAGAAAAGACTAGTTTTAGACAAAGATTAGTTTAAGCTTTTCCCAAAAAAAATATCTTTCCAGTATTAATACCGGTATTGAAAAAAACTGGTATTCGAAAGCCCTAGTACCTACTAATGAGTATGGAATCAGAATATTGGAACTATCTGTGATGTTTACCTCAAACATGCAAATTAATAAACAAGTCTGTTTGCTTTATAAAAAATGCAGTAGGTATGCTAACATACCTACTTACTTACATATTATCCAAACACTGGTTGTAGGTATGGAAACTAAAAACTTCTGAATTGAATGGACTTAATTTTAATAAGTTTTTTTTTTTAAAATTTATTTATCCAAGTACAAATTTACAATAAACACATAAGTACACATTGAAAAAACCACAGAGGTTTGACCTCAATGCATTTAAGCGTCTGCGCCTCAGGCTTCGTAATTTAAACGAACAACTAAATAATTAAAATACAAAATAGTAGGTAATTAGTGTAATAATGTGTGTGTATAGTTTTTTAATATTACTTACTAGCTGATGCCCGTGAATTTGTCCACGTGGTTTAAGGTTTTTTTATTCCTGCGGGAACTATACCCATGACGACCTCCGTGGCGTAGTGTGTAGCGCTGTTGCCTTAACGTGCGGAGGTCCTGGGTTCGATCACCGGCAGGGTCAATTTGGGAATTTATAATTTCTGAATTTTCCCTGGTCTGGGTCTGGTGGGAGGCTTCGGCCGTGGCTAGTTACCACCCTACCGGCAAAGACGTGCCGCCAAGCGATTTCGGTACGATGCCGTGTAGAAACCGAAGGGGTATGGGTTTAATTTAACTGCCATGCCCCTAACAGGTTAGCCCGCTACCATCTTAGACTGCATCATCACTTACCATCAGGTGAGATCGCAGTCAAGGGCTAGCTTGTAGTGGATAAAAATTAAAAAAAAACAAAACTATACCCATGGCAAAAATTTTAAACTAAGCAATTGATTAAAGTTAAAAAGTGGATTGAACATTCTAAAAAAGTTGCTGAATTCAATAATAATTGTCAAATACCCAATTATATACCTATATTTGCTGTGCAAATCAGCTTTAAACTAAAATTAATAATATGAACATTTAACCACTAACCCTTAAACCCTACCCGGGGGTCCAGTAAACCCAAGTGTTTAATTTTTTGAAAATATTTTTGCGGAAACGAAACGCACGGTTACGTGACTCAAGCTTATCCTCGATGATGGGTTCATCAGACCCCAGGGTAGGAATAGAGTAGTTAGTAATATTTCACTTTTTTTTTTATTATCCGCCAAAGACCAACCAAAAAAAAAAAATAGTCTCCATGTTGTTGACAATGCATGCAACAGCAGATCCTGATGCAAAGAATCGACTACCAGAGAGTAGAGTTCTATAATATGACAAAAATTGGCGTCGATTTGATGGACCAGTTATGTCACAAGTACAATGTGTCTAGGAGAACAGAGATGGCCAATGGCAGTTTTTTTGGCCTTATGAATATAGTGGGCGTTAATTCGTATGTCCTGCTAAAAATGGCCACAAAAAAATCCATAAAAAGACGTATTTTCCTAAAAAAAACTTGCCTTGGATTTGATCACAAATGTAAGAAAGATTAACATGCCCTTCTTTGCCCACAAATCTCCAAGACCTCTTAAGAGGAATTTTACAAAAAAAGCGTCCTTTAGTAGACCCAAATCCTGCTCTCATGGCAAAAAAAAGATGTGTTGTCTGCCCAAGGGGGAAGGACCGTAAAACAAAGGTTTTCTGTGGCATGTGCCGTAAACCTCTCTGCAGTGAACATATTGCACCAAGATGTGAAGAATGTGTCACCAAAAAAAAATTTTTTTTGTTTTGTTACAGTTAAGCTTTCTTTCTAAATAAATAATAATTATTTTTACTAAATTTGTGTTTAATTTATTTAGTATTAATGATTTAAATATTGGGGTCTATGAAACCCCTGGGTAGGAATAATGTTTCTCCTAGGATGGGTAGAGTTTAAGGGTTAAATGAAGTATGCGTTTATAATATCAGCATATATTAAAATAAGTAATGGTTATGGTTTTTTTTGTACATAACATTATTTCAACTAGAATTTTTGTCCTTGCTACACCATATCTGTGTTAACAAGCCGTTACAATAAGACAATACGTAATGTTTCTTTCTTATGTAAATTATCACACACAAACTTGTCATAAGCACTCTAACTACTTATTGAAACAATTTATTGTTTTAAGGGTTCAGTACCTTTTATTGAAAAAATGGTTTCTCAAAATGATATTATCAAAAACATGATTCTTTTGAAATGTGCTACTACACATGCCTCATTGTTGTCAAATTTTTGTACCTGAGACCTTTATCTGTACCTTTTTTGTTTTTTTTTTTAATATATAGGCTAGCGCTTGGCTGCAATCAGACTTGCATGCAAGAGGTGATGTAGCCTAAGGTGGAGCGCGCTTGCCTAGAAGATGCCTATTCACTCTTGATTTGAAGGTACCTATATTCAAAGAGGATGGGAAAACGTAAAACGTATGCAATAGTCAAATAATGAATTAATTTTCTTCAAATATTCTAAGCTTACTGGGTAATATAATAGTTAGTTACCCACTGTGTTATTGATAATTATTAATTTACATACTTGATGGTGTCCTATACAGTACCTATGTACCTATGTGACTCATGTTGGCAATAGTCAATAAGATACACAAGTATCTTATATCTATACAGCGAATTTGGCGACAACCTAAAAAGGGTGTAACAAAATATTAGAGAAGCATTAGAAGTATTTGGTGTGTTGTTCATTTTGGGTTAGTTACATTCCGAGAATCACTCACAGGTGGCATTTAAGTAACTGTAAGTGCATTGGTATAAATATAAAATCTCCTAAGTATTCCTCTTTTACCTAGGGAAGCACCTAGTGCACCTGGAATAGCCAAAGAATATGCTGTTCCTAGCAGCAAGAAGTATTGGTCAGGAACTACAGATCGGCTATACTATAGATTTTAATTCCCACGGGAACTCCATATTTTTTCGGGACAAAAAGCCTAAAGTAGCCTATGTCACTCTCCAGGTCCTCAACTAGGTATACCCATGCAAAAAATCATGCTCTAGGCGTGATTGAAGGACAACCCAAGAAACCAATAAACCAACAAACAAACACACTTTCGCATTTATAATATTCGTATGATATGATATGATGGTAGGAAATGGATTGGGATTCTCTTGGAGTTGATAATGGGTAGGCTCCCTGAGCCATCCAACACGATTTTTTTATTTATTTTTCTTTCTATCACCCTGGCACAGTGGTGAGCGCTGTGTCTTAAAAGTGGGAGGTCCCGGGTTCGATATTTTTAAAAATATCACAGCTACGTGTTTAGAATTAAATCCATACTAATATTATAAATGCGAAAGTGTGTCTGTCTGTCTGTCTGTCTGTCTGCTACGCTTTCACGGCCCACCTGTTGAACCGATTTTGATGAAATTTGATACAGGGGTAGATGGTATCCCGGGGAAGGACATAGGCTACTTTTTATCCCGGAAAAATAAAGAGTTCCCGCGGGAATAAAAAAAAACTGTCTCTTCACCCGATTTTGATAAAATTTGGTACAGGGGTAGATGGTTTCCCGGGAAAGGACATAGGCTACTTTTTATCCCGGAAAATTAAAGAGTTCCCGCGGGAAGTAAAAATCTTAACCCACGCGGACGAAGTCGCGGGAATCATCTAGTAAGTATGTAACTACTAGCTGATGCCCGCGACTTCGTCCGCGTGGATTGGGGTTTTTTGGTTCCCGCGGGAACTTCTTAATTTCCCGAGATAAAAAGTAGCCTATGTTCTATTCCAGACTATAATATATCTCTGTGCAAAATTTAAAGGTCCTTGTTTCAGCCAGATCTGTTCAGCCGTTGGGGCGTGATTGAGTAAAAAAACATCCATACATCCATCCATACATCCATCCATCCATCCAAACTTTCGCATTTATAATATTAGTAAGATAATGCTTTAGTTTAGGTAAGCCGATTACTCGTAAAACAAAGTACTATGTATTACAATCAGTTTTGTGTTAGTAGACAGGTACATTTACTTATAATTATGATGTTGTGGCCGAGATAATCATACTGGACACAGAATTCTAATAGGTATAGAACAGGGATGTTATGGAGCTCGTAACCGTAACCGAAACTATCGGATATCCGACATAAAAAATTATCCGTAACCGTAACCGAATCCGATACAAAATTCCGATATCCGAAATCCGATATAATAATTACTTACATAACGACTGATTATAAATTATAAACAGTCATACATTATATTTTAAATTTGGTACTATAATTTATAATACCAAATGATAATCTAGACTAGATAAAACCTATAAAAAAAATTGTGTTTATATTTTACTTCAATCTAATATCCGTAACCGAAACTATCCGAAACAATTACATATACGTAACCGTATCCGAAACCGATATAATTTATTCCTATATCCATATCCGTATCCAGATCCGAAATATCATATCCATAACATCCCTAATATAGAAGGAGCGTGAGATCCGCCGCGCTGATGTGTAGTTAAACAACATCATATTCATCCTAATTAATTAAGCTATAGTCCACTACGCTGGCCAAGCGAGGATCGGCAGATTTTACACATCTTTGATAACTACTATTATGGAGAACTCTCTTTCATTCTGTTTTCCTAACATTGTTTTGGTGAGCATTTCGGCACGATGTATGATGATTTAATATTTAATTATTGCTTAAGTGTTGACGTATTGAAGTTCCTTATTACCACCCTGCTGGCAAAGACGTGCCGACAAGCAATTTAGCGTTCCGGTACGTCCGGTAGAAACCGATGGGTTTATTGTACAATATCAGCTGCCATACCCTTAACAGGTTATCCTGCTGACTGCATAATCACTTACTACCAGGTGAGATGGCGGTCAAGGGTTAACTTGTAATGGAATAAAAATTCTTTCCAAAAAACCGACTTCCAACGCCACTGTAAAGTAAAAAATAATTTTGATTTCTACCCACTATGTTGAAGTCGGGCGGGTATAACAGGTATAAGCAAAGTTGACGCATCAGGCTCGCCCGACTTCAACATAGTGGGTAGAAATTGGCGTTGGAAGTCGGTTTTTTGGAAAGAATTTTTATTTTTAACTGTTTAGTGTCAGGGTTGAGGATTTGGAGTCAGAATTATTTATGGGACCACCAAGAGAGCTTCCTCTAACGACTGAAAAAACATTTTTCAAATCGGTTTACAAACCACGGATGTATGCGGTAACATACATAAAAAAAAATACGCGCCGAATTGAGAACCTCCTCCTTTTTTGGAAGTCGGTTAGTTAAAATAAATGAGGCTTTGTCAGCATACGTCTATCGGTTGACGACGACGCAACGAAAAGTTGCTAAAAATCGCGAGATGCTGCTGTAGTTTTCGAACATTTATGCTTGAAGCAACCGATGCCAACTATTTCTATTACATTTTTAGATTTCTTTGGCAGTGACGTTTAGGTCATCAAGTGGTTTATGGTACTAGGCAATCAAACGATTTAATGGAGCGCTAAGTCATTAGCCCTCATGTTTTCCAAGGATAGTTTTACTTAGATAAAGTAAGTGTTTGTTACGGGCTACTACGGATCCCTACACTGCGCGTGCCCCGACACGCACTTGGCCGGTCTTTGATAAATTATGATAATTAATTATTTATTTATTATAGCACATTTAAATGACTATGAGATTAACGAATGTGTAGGTACATTGATTGTGAATTCGTGCGAACATAATATGGAATGTTTCCTCACAATGAGTTCTCTATAATCCGCACTTGGCCAGAGTGATGGTCTATGGCCAAAACGCTCCTCATTCTGAGAGGCGGCTCGTGCTTAACAATGGGTCGATTATGATGATGATCGTTTATTTTTTTAAACAAATGTTTTTTTGAAGTAAATCTTTTCAGAATCGTTGTGATTTGAAAATTCGATGAAACGAAAAAAACACTAAAAAGAGACAAACATATTTTTAATAGGACTAGCTGATTCCCTCGACTTCGTCCGCGTGGAATGAGCTTTTCGTAAGAAACGTTTTCGTTCGACCGTTTTTTCTCCGTCTTACATTGCAAATCCGACATAAAATAATATCGCGGCTATAAATTAAGATGTAAGCTATCCTATCTTTCAAGTTGGATCAAACTGCACACGGTGTGCAAATTTAATTTAAAATCGGTTAAGTACCTAGTTTAGGAGTCCATCGCGGACAAACAACGTGACTCGTGATTTATACATATATGTAACTCGTACCTATTTAGATTTAGCCTGCGAGAGAATGAGATAGATTACAGGTTATATTAACTCATTCTCTAGTAGGCTACTTTTCTGAAGTTTCACTTCTGCCGACTTTTTTTAAATTTAAATAAACTTTGAAATGGTTTTGAATCATCAAGTGAATCTACCACTGCACTGGTTCGATTTTGACGACCTCCGTGACGCAGTGTTGAGCGCTGTTGTCTTAACGTGCGGAGGTCCCGGGTTCGATCCCCGGCACGGTCAATTTGGGAATTTATAATTTCTGAATTTTCCCTGGTCTGGACATGTGTTAGGCTTCGGCTGTGGCTAGTTACCACCCTACCGGCAAAGACGTGGCGCCAAGCTGTTTAGTGTTCCGGTACGATGCCGTGTAGAAACCGAATAGGGACTTGAATTTTAATAAAACTGCCATGCCCCTAACAGGTTAGGCCGCTACCTACTTAGACTGCATCATCACTTAGGTACCATCAGGTGAGATCGCAGTCAATGGCTAACTAATAGTGGATAAAAAAAATGCCGTTCCTACCGAGAGGAACCAGCAAGAAACTTCACAGCTTTTTTCTTTGTTACAGACATTCCAACCACCAGATGCCCTAGCAGGAAATACACAAGGATGCGCCATTCATGATGAAACTCTATCCCAACGGGCATTCCGGTCTAAATGGCTACTTTATGATGTACCGCTCCAAATGGAAACGA
This sequence comes from Erebia aethiops, assembly GCA_923060345.2. Taxonomy (NCBI): domain Eukaryota; kingdom Metazoa; phylum Arthropoda; class Insecta; order Lepidoptera; family Nymphalidae; genus Erebia; species Erebia aethiops. The sequence goes on along the minus strand of OV281080.1, from coordinate 20,013,270 downwards.
GTCGCAGTACTGTTGCTCATCATATGGGTGGCTGTTACTTACCTCGTCATTTCACCCTTGAGGTGAGAGCTAAACTCAAACTCAAATGTTTTTATTCATATAAACTTTTACAGAGATTTCAAAACAAAGTCTTCAAAAACATGCCCCATTAGTTCACTAAGATGTCAGAACTTCATGAACATCTTGATATGAAACTATAACAGAAGAAGTTGAACACTGACCAAAGTGATATAAAGAGCGAATAAACGCCCACCACAATAAGCTAGCTTTGTCACTCAGCATCTCAATGGAGACCAGAAGGCTGAAACGCGTTTCTATTTGGGACTAAACCACTAAAGTGAAAGGGGGAAGAAAAATAAAAGGTAGAGCCTTCAATGGAAGGAAAACCTCACACGCCATGGAAACTCATACAATCTGTACATAGCTCTCGCAGCTGATCGCATGATGGAGGGGAAAATTAAAAAAAAAACTTACGAGTGCTTTGGAATCATCTAGTGAATCTACCAGTGGTGCGGAATGCCAATCCTACCGAGAAGATCGGTGTTACTCTTTTGAAAAAAATCATTTTATACCTGCTAACAAAAAATTAATATAAAACCCTAATCAAAAAGACCACCCCTGTGCCCCTGGGCCAAAGGTTGCACCACCAAACTTGCAGCATTGCCACGCTGAATGGCGATGGATAACCTTTGAATATGTAAACTAATTTCCTATGCAGCTGAAGGCTCAGCTGCATTTAATACGCTATTTCGATTTTCGTCTACCGTCTTCGACAATAGGCGTGTCCTTATGTGAATTTCACGGGTGCCGGCTATGCTCGTTACTGGCTGGCGTCGTACGTTTCGAGCTGAATAAATTCTTAATGCGCCTTCCGTGTGGCACGGATACTTATAGATTCCATTGTGCCTTCTTCATATAGAATCTTCTAAATATATAAAAAGAAAAGGACCGACTGACTGATCTATCAACGCACATGCTCAAACCACTGGCCGAATCGGGGTGTTTTTTTTTAATTATTTGTTTGTAATATTCATTTATTATTTAATATCTACAGAGCCATTTCGTTTTGGTGTAAACATAAACTCTATTGAGTTTTACCGTACACCAATGCCGTCGACCTTTGGATAAACACTTAAAATACATTCGGTAATACCTACGCTACTTATAATATACAATGGTTACACAATATTAGTATCCACCACCACCACAACAGCCCAATAACGTCCCACTGCTGGGCACAGGCCTCCACTCTCTAGGGTAAGCCACCAGTTTCACACATTAGCCGCAGCTAATGTGTGAAACTGGTGGCTTAGTTATGTCATAGTTAAGTAATTAGCTGAGGATGAGTTGATAAAAATATAATAGACTACACTCGCGAGCAAAACTATGGAATCACCTACTTAAAATTTGCTACGAGCGATCTTAAAAACTAAATGACTAATGAAGATGAATAAAAATGGTACAATTTTAAAGGCTATACTGTAAACTTTAAATTAATACCATATTCATTGAAATTGGACTCGTATTTCAGGAGATATCCTGGTTTAAGGGAAGGAGAAAGGAAAATTGAAGGATTTGAATTTGGGAAAAGAACAAAAAAAAACAAAAATTTAGGGAAAGCCTTTATTTGGTGCTTATCAATATTTAGTGTTGCCTCCCCTAGCCCTAATTACAGCACGAAGACGATTCCTCATGGACCTAATCAGCTTCTTGATGGAATCTTGTGGGATACCTTCCCACTCCTCTATCAAAGCCGATTTTAGCTCTTCAACACTTGAAGGAGCCGGATTTCTGGAACGAACCCTCTTTTTCAGCTCATCCCACAAGTGTTCAATTGGATTCAAGTCGGGGCTGAGCGCTGGCCAGTCCAATGTGGCGATACCAACTTCAGCCAGGAACTGAGTTGTGGCACGTGAAGTGTGACAACGGGCGTTATCGTGCATCAGACCGACACCGACACCGACATATCCCGCATAAGGAATGACATGTTCCAGCAGAATATCGGCTATGTATCGGTCTGAAGTTAGACCGCCTCCTCGTCCCCCACCAGGCACGAAAACAAGCTCCGTTTTTCCGTCAACTGATATACCGGCCCACATCATACACGAACCACCCCCGTAGGCTACTGTTTCAGCGAAACAGCACTGAGCAAATCGCTCTCCAGGCCGCCTATAGACCCGGCCCCTTCGGTCGCTACCGTGCAAGCACATCCTGCACTCGTCTGAGAACAGAACTTTCCCACATTGCTCGACTTCCCAATTAAGATGATCGCGAGCAAATTGAAGACGTGCTTGTCGGTGCCTTGCCGTCAGTTTTGGGCCTGTGGCAGGCCTTTTTGGAGTCAAGTTCGCTTGCTTAAGTCTTCGCCGAACTGTCCACTCACTGACAGCCACCCCACGAACTTCTCTGAGTTCCTGCTGGACGTCAACACCAGTCAAATGGCGATTACGAAGAGAAGTTACCGTGATAAAACGGTCGTCTCTCTCCGAAGTGCACCGCCGCCGCCCAGATCTTGGTCTCGGAATGAAGCCTCCAGTCTCCCGAAAGCGTTTGTAAACTTTCGAGACACAAGACTGGCTTATGTGGAGCTGCCGTGCGACAGCCCGCTGGCTAAGCCCTTGTTCCAATAGGGCAACAATTTGTGCTGCTTCTATAGGTGTGGTATCCATTATGGTCCAAGGTCACGAATTGAATTTAGCGGAGATGTGTACTGGTCAACTTCTAACAACCAACTGATAAGAAAATTCCGATACCATGCGCTTTTATAGGGGGTCAATGTCGCGCAACTCGCCAAGAATCAACAAATTGAAACTGGCTTTTTTTGTTACTCCTTCACTTAAACCAGGAAAGCTCCTGAAATACGGGTGTAATTTTAATTAATTTGGTATTAATTTAAAGTTTATAATATAGCCTTTAAAATGGTACCATTTTCATTGATCTTTATTAGTTATTTAGTTCTTAAGATCGCTCGTAGCATTTCACAAGTGGGTGATTCCATAGTTTTGCTCGCGAGTGTAGATGATGCCCGCGACTTCGTCCGCATGGAATAAGTTTTCCTAACACCCACGGGAACTCCTTAATTTTCCGGGATAAATTGTAGCCCATGTGCTTCTCCGGGATGTCACGTACCTCTATACCTTTCATCAAAATCAGTTGATAAGATAGGCCGTTAAAGCTTAGCACACAGACACATAGACAAACATTGTGGGCCATGTGTCTGAATTTCACAATTTTGTATTACAAATTCACAATTTTTAATAACGTAACGTATTGCCAAGAGGCATGAAAATCGTCTAAGGACGCGGGTATTGTTGCGGAGTACAAAGTAGCGAGACGAAGTATCAAGTACGTAAATAATGCAACTCCTCACGTACAAGTTACCAAGACTGGCGAGTTTTACTATCATCGCGTCTGGCGGAATCTTTAGTGGATAAGCGCGTTTTGAATATTTCGAGTGAGCAGTGAGGATAACACAATAAAGATAGAGTAATTAAATAAAATTCTGCATGCTTAGTGCCGGCGCGCAAGGGCAACTCCATGGACGTTGTCGCGCCGACAAAAAGTTGCCGGAACTTTTTGTAGCCGTGTGTGTGGGCTTGAGCATTATTTGCTCTGTTATCATAGTATAATAAAGTTTCTATGTTGGTCAAGAGCGTGTCTGAATTCGCATAAGGTTAGGTAAGGTCAGTCCATGCTATTTGCCAAAAACGTTGATGGTCATTTCGTAAACGGTTTTCCAAATCTGTCCAGAAGATTTTAAATAAATATTCAACCTCTGATCATTTCAGGGAATAAATCAAAGTTTTTTGTCGACTCTCGCTTTGGAAAGAAAAGTATTTTTCAAAATTTAATATAATGGTAGCCAGTTTCTAGAACTGTGATATAGAAAAGAAAAATTACGAACTTATCACCGCAGAACCTTAATAAGCAAGAAACTAACGAAAATTATACGTTTGCGTATTAAATACGAAATAATAGAAACTAGACGAGATTTTACTAACGAAAATAGTACTCTTATAAATTTTACATTATATATGTTTTTAGTTAAAAGTAAGCCCGCGATGCGAGTTCTATTCAAGTTGCAGACGTAGCCGGCAATGCTGCCTAGGGCTAGACGTCCGCTTAGTAGACTTTAATTCAATATTTTGCTGCAGTCCCCTTCAATGGTAGGTACTCAACATAGGTACATAGTAAGTAACCGCAGAATGTCTGTCTGTCTGAAGAAAAAAAAATCATTTCATTTCAAGAAGTGTTAATATTTTACAGATTGCTTTGCTGAAAGGATTTTTTTTCAAGTTTTCACTTTTATATGATCTGATTGACTATCGAATTATTTTTTCTACTTCAAAGCCGGGATAAGTCTAATTTATGACTAGATGACTAAGAAATGGATTAAAGTTTTTAGGTTCTCGGGGGAACTTCTTAAATTTTCCGCGATGAAAATTAGGTATGTTTATGTCCTTCCCCGGGATGCAACTTATTTCTGTACCAAATTTCATCAAAATCGGTTGAAATGATGGGCCGTGAAAGCGTAGCAGACAGACAGACACACTTTTGCATTTATAATATTAGTATGGATTTTTAACCCAAAAAACAATAAGGTTCCTTCGGATAGGGGATGAAAGTTTTGGTCGATTTTACTTGATGACTCCGTCAAATCTAAACCGATTTTGACAATTATTATTTTTTCAATGGCCGAATAGTTGCGGGAATCAGCTAATATATTCATAGAATAATACTAATATTATAAATCCGAAAATGTGTTTGTTTGTTGATTTATTGGTTTGTTGGTTTGTCCTTCAATCACGCCGCAACGGAGCAACGAATCGGCGCGATTTTTGGCATGGGTATAGTTGAGGACCTGGCTACTTTTTATCCCGGAAAATGAATGAGTTCCCGCGGGAATCAAAAAAAACATAAACCACGCGGTCAAAGTCGCGGGCATCAGCTAGTAGAATAATACTTACTTTATATACTTACAAAATTAAGTTATTCATTAATTAGGTATCCTAACTACTTTAAAAATATTAACATATTAATATTTTTAAAGTGCTCATAAGCAGTAAATAGCAATTAAAATGTTTATTAACGATTGGTTTTCCACCGGCGCCGATATAAAAGTTATTGCGTGCACAGCTATAAAACGAATGGAAATCTCTACAAACACTGGCTTATAATAGGCGTATGACGTCACGATAAATTTGGCGGTAAAGACAAACAAAACACGTCAAGTACTAAAGGATTGAGATAAATAAATTGTGTGTGTCAGCTCCGACGCACGACTGGAGTTTACTATTTATGAACTATTATAAAATATATAGATTATATTATAAGAGATAGCTGCACTTTTTGTAACTATCGCTTGAAAAGCTGATTCAGTAATAGTTGGGTGTTACACTCTCCACTGAGGACGCAAGTGGCCGATCAAAAACGTGATATGGTTACCAAAAATGAACCATAATTTGAAAAGCTGATTCTTGTACAGTATTAAAGTATGCACAGTACCTATGTAAACACTACAAAAACTGATGGTCTGCATCGGGCCTTTCACTGGATATCACCTCTCAAAGACGTTATAAACTTACAAACTATAAAAATTTATAAGCAATTAATAATGTTACAATGTGCAATTATTATGTGATACGGAGGGGTACCCTAGCCGGCAAAAAAACGCCCGTAACGAAAATAAGTTTAAGATTTATTTACGAAGACAAAAGGTCTTAAATTTAAATGTACTAAATTCGAAATTAAACTTTAATGCTTTAGTATTAAGGTTTATATTTTAATATTTTTTTTTTAATTAAAAAAAGAAAAAAAAATCGTAAAAATGGAACTTGAAATCAATATTTATGTAATTAGGAACTTCGTTACTATCTGGTGTCCCACGACACCATACTTTTTTTTAAATGTAACATCCGTCATATCCGCCTTCCTTTTGTCTTGGTCATAGTCGGGTAAAAATGCGTTTTCTGACAAAGGCCTTGCTTTACAGATGCGACGGGAGTACGGAAGAGGCGAGCGACTTTCAGGAGAGATTAAAAGCTGTCACCCTTCAGCTAGAGTCGCTGAAGCAGCATCACAGCAACCTCATTTCACAGATAAAGAAATCTTCAGGGTACGTTTGATATACATTTTGCTTTTGATATTTTCGGTACGTACATGAATGTTATTTTGTTTTAAGAGTTAGCACGTCTCATTAACGCACCTTGCTAGGTATTTAACATGCACGACTGTATGGATAAAAATGGATCGAGATCTCCTAAATATATCTATTTTAGGAGTGCAAACTCCAACTATCTATAGATAGATAGATAAACTCTTCGCCTAAAACAAAAACAATAAACAAAACGGTTAAAAGATAAAACAGAAGGGTGCAAAGATAGATTATTGCTAAAGCAATCACTTCCAGAAACCTTTGGGGAGATACTATATTAGATATTCTATAATCTAAAATATACTATTATAAATGTGAAAGTTTGGATGGATGGATGGATGCATGCATGGATGTTTGTTACTCAATCGCGCCACAGCGGCCGAACGGATCTGGGTGAAATTTGGCACAAAGATAGATTATAGTCTGGAATAACACTTATGCTAACTTACACACGAAGTCGCGGGCATCAGCTAGTCATCATACTAATATTATAAATGCGAAAGTCAGTTTGTTTGTTGTTTTGTTGGTTTGTCGGTTTGCCCTTCAATCACGTTGCAACGAAGCAACGGATCGACGTGATTTTTGGCATGGGTATAGTTGAGGACCTGGAGAGTGACATAGGCCTTTTCATCCCGGAAAATTGAGGAGTTCCCGCGGGAATCCAAAAAGCTTATTCCAGTCGCGGGCATCAGCTAGTATTGTATAAAAGAAAAACGATTCGCACCTGAAATATTTTAATTGTATGCTTGGCGGTGCATAATTGCCGGCAGGGTTGTACTAGCCACACGAACCTTCCCCCATACCATTTAAGACGATAAAAAAAAAAGATACGCGCCGAACTACTACTGCTTTCTTGGAAGTCGGTTCAAAATAAATCATAAACTCCCAAAATGCACCTGCTGTGAATCGAAACCGAGATCTGGCACTTATAAGTCCATGGCACTCACCACTGGGCCATGTAGGTCGTATTTCTTGTAAATTTTTTTTTCTTTGCAGGTTAAACTTAAACCTTAACGACTTAGAAACGTCCGCCCTCCTTCACAATGGTGGCGGTGCGTCGGAAGAATACGAGAATCTCAGACGGAGAATATACTCTAATACCAAAGAGATATGGTACTTTATTAATTACGAGCTGACAAAGCTCAAGGGTGAGGACGTGCAGCCTGAGAAGATACAGGCGATACTAAACCAAGTAGCTGACAGAAAGAGGTATGTACAACTTCATCTGTATTGCTGACAAATTGAGGCATATACCTGACTCAACAAGTGCACACTAAAAATATAGTAGGTACTGGATTTAGTTGCTGACAGAAAAAGGTAGGTGAAATTTAAATTGGTTAAAACTTTAAAAGTTAGGTGGAATTTGAATTAGCTGACAAAGTTAATATAAGACAAAGTTAAACGACATTTTGCTGAATATATTGCTGTTTAATATTTAGTATTAATATATTAGAACGTATAATAGGCGAAACTTTTGCGTTGCTCACAAAAAGAATCTCCGACCAATATCTCTGAATCAGATTGCTGACAGACAAAGTTGGATTCAGACCAGGTTGATCAAACCAGGTATACAAGTTCAATAAAATAATTGGTTCAATGCACCAAGTCACAGATAGCTGACATAAATAGGCCAATGGAGCATTCAGAATGGGGAATATGCATGTGATTTAGAAATGGACAAAAAAAATTACGTGTAATCTTTATTGCTAAAGAAATAAATACAGATGATTATTTTTACAAATTATCGTGTTTCTATTAATAAATTTAATTATTTAAAAGTAGTATTTTTCAAGTTCCCGCTCAAATTTCCAAAACGCAACGCTATTGGCGGAACGAAACATGACGTCATCATCCACTCTGTAGTCTGTGTCGGCTGTTAACAGGTCGTTTGTTTTGTATGATTATTGAAGGTTATTCGCATTGTTTTGCCGCTGTTTATGATAAATTATTAGTGTTTTTGGGAATTATTAACTGAAATCAGTGATTTCTTGTGAAAAAAGACTCGCCACAATAAACAACTATTGGTAGTAGTAGTACCCAAAACCGCGCGGACGAAGTCGCGGGCGCTAGTATATATATTATATAATCAAAGATATGTAGGTATTAGGAACGTTAAATGTTGAGAACATCTTTATGAACTTTAACAAACTAGGTTATTTTCGTCAAGGCAACTGAGAAATTCTTTTCCAATAGAACTTTCAACAGTGCAAACAAAAAAACCTAGTTATAACGTTTTGTGATCAAAATCAACACTCGTAGTCAGCTGTTGACCAATGAAAACCATAATAGGTATATTTTATAAATTTGTAACATTAATAATTGGGAATCAGAATAGTTTTATGAACATATAATTAATTTTTTAGGTTAGTTTATTGTTTAAATTGTTCGCGATTCCTAATGAAAAAGATTTTTGGTAGGTAGGTACATACATATTTAATACTCACGTCGAAATAATCTTCACAACAATATAAACTCAAGCACGATACATTTTCTCTCCTCATCACCTTACACAATGATAGTATATTTATTGACCTTACACCACTTATTCCTTATAACTATGTATTTGCATCTTTGGGCATATGAAAATATATCTTGTCAGGTGCAGTTTTAATCATAGACTTATTATATTACTAGAGTTTTAATATTATTTTTGCACATAGGGACAATACAATAATTATAATAAGCTTTTGGGTGCTCTTCCATCACAATAAGTTAATCTTTTACGCTTTACTTCACTCAAACACTTCGTTGTTAATTTATTTATGTGCACGGTGACGTCACAAAACGAGCGCGCCAAAATGGGGGCGTTTAAGTCGTCCGAAAATGATAGTAGTTTTAATTATTATTTTTTAGCTTATTTAATAAAATTTTGCAAGTGTTATATTTTTTTCCGGTTATGTAATCACTTATAGAATAGTTTAAAAAAATAAAAAAAATACATGCATATTCCCTATTCAGTCAATATGATTGGATAATTAAATTAATATGTATAATTTGACGACCTCCGTGGCGCAGTGTGTAGCGCTGTTGCCTTAACGTGCGGAGGTCCTGGGTTCAATCCCCGGCAGGGTCAATTTGGGAATTTATAATTTCTGAATTTTCCCTGGTCTGGCCTGGTGGGAAGCTTCGGCCGTGGCTAGTTACCACCCTACCGGCAAAGACGTGCCGCCAAGCGATTTAGCGTTCCGGTACGATGCCGTGTAGAAACCGAAGGGGTATGGGTTTAATATAACTGCCATGCCCCTAACAGGTTAGCCCGCTACCATCTTAGACTGCATCATCACTTACCATCAGGTGAGATCGTAGTCAAGGGCTAGCTTGTAGTGGATAAAAATAATAATATACGAAGCAGTTTAATAATACAACCGACTTTGTGTCACGTTCCTGACCAGGGAATGGTTGATCAATGATCATGGATCGGCAAGTAGCTTTAATATTTTAATGCTATTTTTTCATTATATTTTATTTAATGCGATTAAAAACAAATGCATGAGCATAAGGTCAAATGCGGTCTATTGGATTGTTATATCTTAGACTAGTTGCTAGATATACTATTAGTTATCGAAGCATGTCCAACTTAAGATTTGGTCCAGTTTAAGAAAAGAAAGAAGAAAGAATGGACATGTGGAGGGCAGAAAATCATATTATTACAAAAATAATATGGAAGAAGAGGAAGAGGAAGACCAAATAAATGATGGATGGAGTGTATGAAAGAGGATATGCGTGTAAGAGAAGTGGATAATGAGTTGACGAATGACAGAAGCGAGTGGTAGAAAAAGACATGTACCGACCCCACATAGGGTGGGACAAGGACAGGATGAAAAAGAAGATAGAAAAGTAAATGTTTGGGAGTATAGTCTCAGCCATTAGGGCACCATAGAGAAGGGATGAAGAAATAATCCTATTATAATGTCATCCCGATTGAAATTCGGCCACAGCGCGGCGGTCAATTTTCACAGAGATTAGCGTTGGAATACAAATACTAACTACTACTAATAATATAAATACTAGTAGTAGGTGGTAACTCGTAAATTTTGCTTGAATAAAAAAAAGCGCAATGTCGCTTCGCAATACATTAAATTAGTATTGATATATTATAATATGTCTTGAGCCTCACATAAGGTTAATAATTTCTATAGTAAAGCGTATTTGTATAGTAAAGCGTGACCGATTTTGTGTTGCGCACGGTAACCATATCGTGCCATCGGTAATAATGGTAATAGGTCAGGCTTCGCGTCGGAAGTCGACACGTTATATTAAAAAGTAACGAAGACTAACAGAGAGAAACTATAAACAACGTTCCATTCTACCAAACTTCCAGACCACTGGGTCCGCGAAATACACGGAGTCATCGAAAGTAAATTATGAAATTAGATTATGGAATTGAGATATCACGGATTTTATGTTATGCATATTAACCAAAACGTGCCACCGGTAACTGACCAATTGGCCAGGCTTTATGTAGGAAGTCGACTTTATATTTTTAGATCTCTAGATAGATCTAAAAATATATAGCAACGTTTCACTGCTAAAGTAGGCACTAGATTCCTATAGCTCTATTCCCTAAAAGCTGCATCAATTATTGGCGATCTGCTTAATTTATGGTATTCTTGTTGCGATTATGGCTTTTGGTTAATTGCGAAAGAGTGTTAGTTAATTAGGTGATTACGATAGTTAAAATGTAGCAGGCAAAAATACGTAATAAGACCCCTGGACCTCTGGACCCCTGGACCCCTGGACCCCTGTATATCAACCAAATTGTGCCACAGTTAGAAAAATAGGCTATGCTTCAGTTTCTCATGTAAGTGACTTATGTAAGTAAACCTCATCCTTTCGTCTCCAGCAAATACTCCTTGTCTACTCCTTGTCGAGTCGCTTTGTGCGTTTATATTCATATCGTGATTTAACGATACGTCATGCTAACAGGGTTTTTATGATTGCGTGATTTTATGACTTGTTAGAAAATAATGTCAAGTGTTATTACAAAGAGCTATTTGTTTATTGAATTATACAATAGATTTATAGGAGCATCAAAAAAAATAACGCCCGGGAAAGACCAGATTTTGATTAACGAAGGTAAATTAAGTTCGGGAATAGGTTATTAAATATCGGGTATCGTACATACCTAAACGTATGAGAATGGATACACGAAATTGAGCTCTAATTCAATGCTGTTATGGTTTATTTTACTTTGACGCCGAACTTTGACGATTTGATCGGCAATTCTTACACAATCGCACCTCTGGTTCGGAATGCCATTCCTACCGTGAAGAACCAGCAAGAAACTCGGTGGTTGCTCGTTTGATTAAAGAGCAACCACATTAACTACAACTACAAACTACAAACATCTGATTACAGATCATTACTATCGGACCAGCAGAAGCTAATAGAAATCGATGGCTACCACGAATGGCGGCGGACCGAAGCGGCCAACGTCAGCGACCTCATACAGAGGCGACTCAAGTCCTTACAAAACCCGCCAGACTGTAGGGACGCTAGAAAGGTCATCTGTAACTTGAACAAGGTAAGATACCACACTATCTTTATTTACCACTACTATAGCTGATGCCTGCGACTGCGTCTGCGTGGATTACGTTTTTTTTAAACTCCTTACTTTTCCGATATAAAAAGTAGCCAAAAATCACGTCGATCCGTTGCTCCGTTGCGGCGTGATTGAAGGACAAACTAACAAACAAACACTTTCGCATTTACAATATTAGTTTTACTAGGTGACGCCCCTGATTTCTTCACACGGGAGTTTAAAAAAAAACTCCCCTCGGAATATTTAATCCTCAAAAGTAGCCCAGAACTAATGCCATAGTCAAATAGAGATTCTTTTGACATTCATGCAATGGAGTCGTCTAGACTCTAGACAGAGCAATGCTGACTTTTTTTGGCTATCATGTTGCAAATTGTGATTTTTATATTTTTATTTTATTTATCAAGAAAAACCAACAGCTTATTATTCTAAATAGTCTTAAAATTAGGTAACTTATAGCTAATAATAGGTTTTCACAATTAGACACTAATTAAAAAACAGACGTACATGTTGATACACACAGGAAGCTGTTAAAATATAGTATACAGTCGCATGTCGTCAAGTGAGGACGAGTGGCATAGATACAGCCAGATATAATGTTGAGAAGAGAGCAATGTGAAAAACAAGAAAAAAAGGAGAGAGAACAACTTGAGGGTCAGCAATCGGTTCCGTGCTGATCTCGCAGACAAGGGGAGGTTATTTTAGTCCGTGCAAGCCGGACACACCCTGCCAGCAGGCATAAGAACGTGGGGATTTTTTCCTGAATCCAGAAAAAAAAAATTCTATTACTACTAAAATGGCACGTTAAACTGAATAAAGCGAAAGTGTGTTTTAGAAACGAAATATGTCATTCAAAACCCGTCTAGTCGTTTAAATGTAATGGTCCCCAGTTGAACTGTAGTAGTTGGATTGTACTCGATGATTGCAGGAAGCATGCCATTATTGGCATGATGTGTTGCAACTTGCAGCGGTTGTTAGGCGATTTGTACTATACTATTCTTGAATACATATCAAAAATTGCGGAGCCCAGTGGCGTGCAGATCATAGAGGCATAATAGCACTGCTTACCCTATTAATTTCCATTGTGACCAGTCAGTAAATAAGTTCTGACCAAAATGCTTACACTGGCTTCAAATCTTGTGCACGCCTCTGGCGGAACCGCTAGGCCTTGACCGGGTAAGTGAACCGTGGTCTAGCTGTCAAAGGCGTTCCGGGCGCGATTCCCAGAGAGACGCAGGTTCAAACCCTGCCGTTTACGAAATTTTTGATATGTATTTAAGAACTGTCACCATTGGAGTATTGCCACTCATAGTAATGAAAAGCCCATTAAAGATTGACATTATATAAATTGTTGTCATATTACGTGTGAATTTAAATTGATGAATTTATAACGTGTACGGACTAAGGGCGAATTTATTAAGGGTGTTTACACTTCCAGTGTTGCAAGTACGGGCGCAGTTTCGAAAATTATTTCATAGACAATAAAATCGACCAGTCTGACTGGCGACGCAACTCCAAATGAATATGTAAATTATTTTATAATTCAATCATTATAATTTGATTAGCTTATGTTTAGGTAGTTGTATTGTTTGTAAGTACCCGCTCGGTCGGGGTGTATGCTCCTATGATAATGTAATTGTAATAGGTAGTTTAGTTCTCTTCTATCCTATGATTTAGGATTTTGATAACCATGATAATAAAAATTACAAAAAAACTCGACCAAGTGCGAGCTAGACTCGCAAACATATTAATATACGTCCGCCACTTAATCGTTGTAGATTTAGGTTTTTGAAAAATACCGTATGAACTGATATTCCGGTATCAATTCAATTCAATTCAATATTCATTTATTTAAATTAGTAACAATGTACACTTATTGATGTCCAATTACTACAAAACATGATAAAATAAAAATAAAAGTTGTTCCCTTCTTCTCTTTTTCTTCCGTTTCAAAAAAAGGGTCGTGAAAGCGTAGCAGACGACAAACAGACAGACAGTTTCGCATTTTAATTTTATATGTGGATAGTATCTAATATCATCTATGGATCACAAACGAAATTGAAATTGCGACTATCATTATCTAGTCTATCTAAATAGATATACATATAGAAGGAAAAGCTGTGACTGACTGACTGACTAACTGATCCATCAACGCACGGTTCAGTCCACTTGACGGATCCAGCTGAAATTTGGCATACTGATAGCTATCACCTGATGTGACCACATAATCATCCGCTAAGAACGGCTTTTTGAAAATTCAACCCCTAAAGGAGTTTTAAATCGAACTTAACATGAGCGAAGCCGCGGACAAAAGCTAGTCTAACTGTCTATACTCGTATACTAATAATATTATAAATGCGAAAGTTTGGATAGATGGATGGATGTTAGTTACTCAATCACAGCAGAACGGATCTGGATGAAATTTGGCAAAGAGATAGTTTATAGCCTGGAATAACACAGGCTACTTTTTATCCGGGAAAATTAAAGAGTTCCCGCGGTAACCAAAAAACCTCGATCTACGCGGACGAAATCGCGGGCATCAGCTAGTTTTGTATAAATCTCTCCGTTTTCGACGGTTCATATCATATCTCGCAGAAATATCTCGTGTTATCTAGCGTGAATACAATAACTGTGTCGCGTTTGTTTGTCAATGTGCGCTCGTGGCATCCGGGTTATAATTACTTGGGCAAACAAATTAAATGCTGTATGTTGAGTTACCGACCCCAGAGGTCGGTAACCTATTTCGTCATACTTTTATGGGAAGTAAATGATGCCCGCGACGTCGTCCGCATGTTTTTTCACAACTAACAGTTAGCACTTGACTCTAGTGGTAAGTGAATGAATGAATGAAATATGTATTCGTTTAATATAGCCTGCATTGAAAGTGCGAGTTTCAATGCCTGTTGACCCGAAACTAGTCAATTTCAGACGAATACGTCATGACGAATGACGTAGCAGCCCTCCTTTCAATCCTGTCAGAGTAGGTATCTTTTGTTTATTTCAAACCTTTTTATTTGTCATTTTAACCATCAACTAAACTGACAGATATCATAGGTATTTTTAAAATACAACCTAGCAACTAAAATAATAAACCTCGCACTTTTAATGCGGATTATAAGAAAACGATAGTGCGTGTGACGCGGGATGAAACACGATTTCAGACTTCGGGTGATGCCAGCCCTCGCTTCGTTTGGGCAGGCAACTTCACCCTCGTCTGAAATCGTCTTTTTTCACCCCTGTCTCCTAGGCACACAATATACTATTATTGTACTCCATAAACACGAGAAATATATTAAAATAATAAATGAAATATCGGTCAAATGGCCTTATCGCTTGTAATGATGCATATTATGCAGATGGTAGGTTAGGGGTATGCCGTATGGCATTTATATTAAACACATGGCCCTAATCGGTTCCTACACGACATCGTACCGGAACGCTGAATCGCTAGTCGGTACGTCTTAGAGTGGTAACTACCGGAGCTTCCTACCAGACAAAAAATATTTTATCACTTATCTATGTGTACGGTTTCATTCTCCTTGATCTTCAGTCTTTGAGATGCAAGTTATCTCTATCTCTCTGTGCCCATTAAAATCGATTAACCAGATGGGTCGCGATGAGTTTACAGACACACTAATCTACATATAAATGTGTGTGTCTGTCTGTCATAAATGATAAATGATTTATTTTGCAAAATTGTGGGTAATAACAGCTGTATAAGTAGAAACTTCCCGTACAAAATCTACTGTCAGAGACAATGTGCAAAAATTATATTCCACTTAATTTAGAATGACTTTACAATATAATAATATAAAATTTAAATAATCTGGTATAAAAAAAAACTGTAATATTATTATGTATATCAAGTTTTGGGAAATTTGCGGTCATTAATATTGTTATCATAATAATAACTTCGGTCTGAGGTCACTAGATTATTTAATAAGTGCCTATTGACCTTCCGTGGGAAAGAGAAGGTATATTTAGCATTTCGCATAGAACAATTATATCAACAATAATGTAATATCGTTGTAACCTTGCTTATCGTAATTTTTCGTAGTAGTTATAATAATTATAGTAATAGTCGAGTGAAATTACCACATTTTCCTTGATCCAATTGTCTCAATTATTTGCAGGAACATCCAACTAATATTATAAAATTGTGAAAGTCCTTCACGCCGATGCCAACGACTGAACCGATTTGGTTGTGATCTAGAAAGTATACCCTGAGTTAACACATAGGCTATATTTAGTCCCGGAAAAGTAAAGAGTTCCCGTATGAATACCACCAGTAGTGCGATCTTTTGCCGTATGTGTGATGGTAAATATCGCAAGCTACAAGTGCAAGATACCCACATAGATGTGTCTACTGTGGTGGATTATAGCGAATTAAACTTCTAATTATTTCATTATTAATTAAATTTATATTGGTTGCCTGGTAGAGATCGCTTCAAAGCGATAAGGCCGCCAATTGTACTACTAGTATTTTTTTTTGTTATTTCTAAGTATATATTTTTTTGTTTTGGTGTACAATAAAGAATATTTCATTTCATTTCATTATCATGGACTTCCGCAAAGTAACGCCTGCTTCTATCTAATAGCATCATAGTTGACATAATATAATTAAATTTTAAAACATAAAAAAGACTTACGAACAATACTGAGTGTATTGTTCGTAAGTCTGGTAAAATCTGGTTCAAGAATAATTTTACAATTCACTTAAATAAAACTTACAGGCTAACTTATAATACTTAGTTTAGTTTAGTTCAGTTTATTTATCTAAACATGTAGGACATGCAGGTGTCTCTTATGCTACGTCATGTTTTGACTCTACCACCGGTTCGGAAAGCAGATTCTGCCGAGAAGAGCCGGCAAGAAACTCAGCAGTTTTTTTTTAACTTTTAACTTAGTGTGAACAAGATTTAAAATCACCTTTTAAAATAATGGCAATTGAGTCCCATTTGCTGCGGGGAAGGTCAGATGGAGATACTGCGCAATTATCATACCTCTAGAAGTACAGAGGGACTAGGGAGTGAAGAACACAAGACTCTTATTCCAGCTTAATATCCCAACATTTAGATAGGTGCGTTTTAAGCAATTGAATATCGTTAGTTACGACGCACGTGATCTTGAAGATGTTGACAATAAAGTTACACAATTGCCTCTTTGTTCCAGGGTTGCGGTTTCGGCTGCCAACTCCACCACATAGTCTACTGCCTCATATTCGCGTATGCAACGGAAAGAACCCTCATCCTCAACTCCAAAGGGTGGCGGTACAACAATAAGGGCTGGGAGTACGTCTTTCACCCCATTTCTGATAGCTGCACCAAGGCCTATGACGACAAAGTGGTGCAATGGCCAGGTAAGGAGTTAATTTGTTAATTGGAGTTAGTGTATTGTTTTTATTTTTTTAGTATTAATGTATTTTTTGTATTTTATAATATGGGCCTTGTTGCCTGAAATAAAATGAAATAAATGAATAATAATTGACTTGAATATACAATGAAAAATTCCCTGATTCTCGACTCCAAAAGCTGAAGGTACAATGATAAGGGCTGGGAGTTTCCCACTCCATTTTTGATGGCTGCACCTAAGCCTATGACATCAAAGTGGTGCAGAAGCAAGCACTTCTATTCTCTAACTCAGTGGCTATCAAAAAATAAAAACAAACCTCCAAAATAAGAACGAAGTCGTGGATGTAAACAATCAAAACTGGTTTAATATTATAATCTCTTACTTTTCACTACTGGTACAAGACCAGTCCTACGCCCCACACAAATCTGAACCGTGTCCTTTGACTGAGAAAAGAATTTTTGGACGTAAGCTAACCTGTTCCTGTCGTCATAAAAATAACCTTATAATATCAAAAATTATTAAAATGTGTGCTGTGTGTTGATAGATCAACCACTCAGGACTTTTTTGATATCTCTTATCTTTTAATGAAAATTATACTATCATGTCTGATAATTTTGACGTGATAACGTCTTATAAATCGATGAACACCGGCTGCACGCACGAAAAAGTGTCACGTTCCGCCTGAGCTTTAGCGTGCAAGTGATAGTGCGGAACAAGCGATAGAGAGGCATGATCGCGTGACGTCAGAGCTAGCAGTTCGAATAGTTCTGCTACCGGAACGCTGCCACGCGAGCGTGCGAGAGAACTTCTAGTTATAACGTAGAACTATCGTCCGTATACCGACACAGCAGACAACCGTAATTTAACATTGTTAAATAACACATTTTTTTTATTACAGCATCATATGACGCAAAAGTGGTGTCTCTACCTTTCATTGATTCAATCACGCAGAAGCCAAAGTTCCTGCCTCTAGCGATACCTTCGGATCTGGCACATAGGTAAAATTCCTACTTATTCTCAACTAGCTGATGCCCGCGACTTCGTACACGTGGAATAAGTTTTTTGTATTCGCACGGGAACTCCTTATATTCTCCAGGCCCTCAAGTATGCCCATGCTACAAATCACGTCAACCCGTTACTCTGATATGATAAGTATGACTGGCTCTCAAACTTGTTATTTTTATTAATCTCCCAGTTTAACTCATTTTGTTTTATTCTAGTAAACTTTGACAAGTGCTTTTGAATCGTAGAGTGAATCTCTACCGAGAAGAACCAGCAAGAAACTCGGCCAGTAATATTACAAGAGATAGCTGCACTTTTGGTCATTATCCCCAGAAAGGCTGATCCAGTATTAGGTGGGTGTAGGGCTCTCCACTGATGAAAAGTGAAAGTCTGCCCGCATGCGGATGGGCCTTTCGCTAGATATCGCTGCAAGACGGTTTATGGTTACCAAAATGAACCATAACTAGAAAGGCTGATTCTTTACAGTATTAAAGTATGCGCTATACTTATGCCAACAGAATAAGAACTGACGCTATTCATCGGGCCTTTCACTAGTGAAAGGCCCGATGAATAGCGTCAGTTTTATCACATAACATCTTTGAGAGGTGATATCTAGTATCAACTCTCAAAGATGTTATGAACATACATACTGTAAAAAAATATTAGCAATTATTGTCGTCCCGTTAATTGCTATTAAAAATTATGAAGGCGTAAGAATTTATTTAACAGCAATCAACTTACACTCACCTAATACTGAATCCTGGGGAAATTCCTGGGGATAGTTACCAAAAGTGCATTTATCTCTTAGCCTATAAGCCTATAGTTCGGAAATATCGGTAGAACGTTGTTCTCCATTGTATGGCAACCTCTGTTGTGTTCAGGATAGTGCGGTTCAACGGCGACCCGTCGTCGTGGTGGGTGGGGCAGATGCTGAAGTTCGTGCTGCGCCCGCGCCGCGTCATGCAGAAGGCCATCAACGATACTATAGCCAAGATGAACTTCAAGACGCCCTGTGTCGGGTGAGTGGACTGTTCTGGATTCGGACAGGACAGGACTCGGTTCAGGATAGTGCGGTTCAACGGCGTTTAAAATGATTATTCAACATAATATAACTAACAAAGGACGCCTTTTGGGAGATCCTCTATTTTATAATCACTAAAAATTAATTTATTTCACTAGTCAAATAGCCAATTCGGTACAACCGCTTTTAATTCCGAATAGTTTCCGTTTGGAGCGCTGGCTGTGAATCATACACGGAATTGAGCGCTAAAACAATGCCGTTAAGGTTCATGATATTCTAGAAACACCTGATCTATTGGAATAATCATAGATATTGTAATTATTCATTAAACAAATATTACTACCTTTACTATCTGCCTTGAAAGGCGTTACTATCTGACTTTTCACAAAAAGGGGAAACAGAAAATCAGCGTTGGGAGACCTGGTACCCCAGATGTGCGCCATAGTGGTTTCGTGTCTGATGCTGAGACCTATAGAGCGTACTTTTACTTGGCTCAGACTTTACTTAGAGATAAAACGAGATGGACTTATGTGAGTAACATAAATCTGTCTCGTTTTAACCATGTCTTAAGTCTAAGCAAAGTCAAAGATTATTTTTGTGCAGAAGTTGCCTCAAATAAAGATTCTTCTTTCTTCATTCCCCAGTGTGCACATAAGGCGCACTGACAAAGTGGGTACAGAGGCGGCCTTTCACCACATAGACGAGTACATGCTCCACGTCAAAGACTACTACGCGACGCTAGAGCTGACGCAGTTCGTGGATAAGAGGAGAGTTTACTTGGCCACGGACGACGCTAATGTGAGTCTGCCTTTACTAACTAATAGCACAGTTTGAGGATATATTAAACTTTATTTCCTAAGTGACAGGTATGTGGCGGAAAATAATTTATTTTGTAGCGAGAGTTATTTTAATTCTGCGATATTTCCTGATAAAAAATAATAATAATAAGATATTCATCAAAATTAATTAAATATGTATAAAATAAGTACAAGACCGAACAGAACGTATATCTGCACTTATCAAAAAAGGTTGAAAATAGGGGCTGTGAAAGCTCATCAAACAAAGAAACAAACTCACTTTGGCATGTAAATAATAGTTAGGATTGAAAACTGGCACTGCACAGCTCAAGCCCCTATTCAATGTCAATAAAAATAATTAACAATCTGCCAGACTACATTAGGAACATCGGAAAAGAGAAAAAGAGTTTAATAACACGCTAAAAAACTATCTGATTGAAAAATGTTACTACAATATTGATGAATTCCTAAATGATACTGACAAACACTAATTAAATCGGTCTCCCTACCACCACGTACTATTCTGTTGCCACACCCAAACTGGGTATCCATAGCATGCTTTATTTACTAATGACTATAATATGTTAATTAAGAAATAATGTAACTATGGAATTGCAATAATAAAGAAACTGAAACTGAAACGTCTCACTAAAATTGGCAGCCAGAACCAATGTAATAATTTGTGTGACATTTTGTTCCTCATACATTTTGGGTCTCACGTATCATTATAATATTACTATATTATAATGGGAGATGATGGCAACTGGATGGATGGATGGATTTTTATTTATTTATTTATTTTTTTGGACGTTTGTTACTCAATCCAACCAGAGCGACTTGACGGATCTGAGTGAATTTTGGCACGGAGATAGATTAAAGTCTGGAATAATACGTAGGCTACTTTTTATCCCGGAAAATGAAAGATTTCCTGCGTAAACCAAAATACGTCAATCCACGCGGACGAAGACGTAGTATAGAAATTATTATTATAATTATCTCCTTTAGGTATTAGAAGATGCTAGAAAGAAATACCCGGACTACGAGTTCCTGGGCGACCCTTCGATAGCGAAAACGGCGGCCACACACCGGCGATACACGCCGCTGTCGCTGACCGGGCTGCTGGTGGACCTGCACATGCTGGCCATGTGCGATTACCTCGTCTGCACCTTTAGCAGCCAGGTGAGGAGAGGAAGAGAGTCACAGTGTTTATACAGTTTGCACACGTACACACACACACACACACAAACCCACACGCACACGCGCACACGCACACGCACACGCGCACACACAGTTGTTTGATTCATCGATTATTCTTTCACAGTGTCGCCATAAACTATTTTTCAATTACATTGTAATTTATCCATGTGACTGACTTTTTGAACCGACTCTAAGTGTGAGATAGATCTCTATACATAGAGCGAACTTTGTCTTTGCTCAGACTTGCTAACTCTAAGCCTGAGCAAAGTCAAAGAATGCTCTGTAGATCTGAGCGAATAATAAATGAACGTTTCCCTGTCAGGTCGGCCGTGTGGCGTATGAAATGATGCAAACGAACCGCGTGGACGCATCTGACAGCTTCTATTCTCTGGACGACATCTATTACTTCGGCGGGCAAAACGCACACGACCGACGCGCGGTCATGCCCCACACCGCGGCGGTCAGCCAAGAGATCTCCTTCCAGGTATGTCGGCGCTAAGCCTAAGGTATACCACCACTACAGCCCATTAACGTCCCACGGCTGGGCACAGGCCTCCACTCTCATAGGAGAGAGGGAATTAGAGCTTAGACCCACCACGCTGCTCCAATGCGGGTTAGTGGGCTAAGGTAGGGTATAGTAAATTTATTTCCTCAACAGCATTACAGGTGTTTCCCTAATTAACTAGCGTAGCATACATAATTTGCTATCTGTGTTACTTTAAACTGTCTCGTTGGTCTAGTAGTTAGCATATTCGACTGCTGCCGACGAGGTTCCGGGTACGAGTCACGGGTTGAGCCATAATTAAGTATTGGGGTTTTCTGACTAGAAATTTCAGTACTAGCCCGGATTTAGAAAGTTTGAAAAAAATTTGCTGATTTGACTAGTTGTCAAATACCCAATTCTACGATGTGGGCATGATGCAGATATGCTGCATAACTTTTGTCTTGATTTCCTGATGGGTTTTACCTTTATATATTTTAACGCTCAGGTTTGAGTTTTACCTTTATATATTATAGTTATACACACTCTATTTTTGTTAATTTTTTTAAAACTACCTACCACTATTATTAAATTTTCACAATATTGTAATACGGTAAGTTTGTACTTGTACTATATTTCCTTTAAAAACAGTATATATGAGATTTTTCATGAATAAATAAATAAATATTTTAATTCCCAGGTTGGCGACTTGATCGGTGTCGCTGGCAACCATTGGAACGGCTTCGGCCGAGGAACCAACAAGCGAACTAATTTGGTAAGTTTTCGTTATGTTCTCCTAAACAATAATTATAATTATTATTAATTTCAAGTGGTGTTACCGGGCAAGGGATAATATAATTTTTTTAAATAGGCCATTTTTAATACGGATCTAAAATAGCCGCCAAACAGAACAGCTTTTTTGAGGCCGCCATCAGGACTATTGAGGATTTATTAATTGACTCCTCGCATTTAGATTTACTTCAACCGTACGTAAAGATTTCACGCAGTGATTTTATTTCCAGAACGGGCTAATACCGTGGTACAAAACGGCGGACCACCTCGTACTGTACCCCTTCCCTGAGTACAGACACGTGCCGCAGTATCCCGACACGAGACAGAAGGACTTATAGACCAGATAGTACTTTACAGCGAGGATGTAACGGAGGTAATTTTATCGGAACCGAAGTCGGAGTCGGAGTTTTTAAATTTGATTTATCGGAGTCGGAACCGGAGTCGGAGGCAGAGTCGGAGTCAGAGGCAGAGTCAGAAGTGGTCATATTAAGAGAGATATTTTTCATTTAAGAACAAATAAAAACACGTAGCGGAAGGCAGGGGTGGCGGGGGACTCCCAACGCGACGGGTATGAACCAGTTCGTAACGGTCGACGCAGGCCGCCGTCGCTATTTGCTATGCTTCGACCTCCGATTAAAACCTCCGATTTAAAACTTTCGGAGCCGAAATCGGAACCGAAGGTGTAATAATATCGGAGGTTTTAATCGGGATAATCGGAATCGAAGCTCCGTAACATCCCTGCTTTACAGTATGAGACGCATAAGTCGAGCTTTGCATCTGTGTGAGTGAGACACCTCGAACCAAATCATACTTGTGATATTATTATAAATGTGATAATGTGATTGTTTGTTGGTTTGTCTTCTATGGCGCGTTTACATACCGCGTAGGTTTGGCCGTATTCGACTTAATTCCCGTTATTGCTGGCCGACCGAGTATAAAAGTTTTTATGGTTGGCAGTATTCGGCCATAACAGACTCATTAAAAACCGAATACGGCCGACGCATTCGGTGACCAGCCTAATGTAAACAGGCCAATTCGGTTAACGAATCCGGTTAAACCGAATGCGGCTTCGGTCACCGACCTGCCCCCCTAGCCAAGTGACATACGTTTCGTTTCTATTTCTCTTCCTACAATCGTTAACGCTTTAGCGGAGAGATAAAAATAAGTGACGTGAAATGAGGGAGAATGAAATGAAGTGAAAATAAGTGAATACTCTATGGTTAGCGTTTCTAATCGCTTTCGCCAAAGCGATAATAGAAATGAAACGTATGTAACTTGGCTAGGGGGGCTGATGTTCGACGTGTTTTTTTGCATGAGTATAGTTGAAAAGACCTGGGGAATGACAGGCTTAGAAAGAGTTCCCACAGGACTGTTAAAAATCAATCTTGTCCTTAATAGCAGGTAAATAAAATCAGTTCACTTGTGAAAGTTTCAGCGTTGTGCCGATAGTGTTTTATTGTTTGAGCCAGTTTTACTGACCTTAATATTCACTCAAATACAAAGCTCAGCTTACGTGTCGCGAATACTAACTGCTGTAGAGACCGCGTTCAAATTTGATTGAGGCTTTGTGTATATGAAGCTGGCGCCGGACTTGAAGCTAGTGTAATCAAACAAAAATCCCATATTAGCCGCACCAATCAATCAATCATTCATTTATTTACTTTCGCCGCGACGATCCCGCTCATTTGCGATTCTTGTTTGATCGCTCCGGGCCGGTGGTGTACATAAAGCCTTAGGCCGGCCATGCACGGACTGCTCGAGCAGTTAGCCAGTGATCAACATACACGGACCGCTCTTGCAGTCAAAGTCAGCTTGAAGCTACCATTGATAACTGCTGGCAACCGCCCGAAGCAGTCGCAACTGCTAGAGCGGTTCCATCTATGTGTGTACGTAGAAGAGTGTAGTTTACTATGCAGTCGCAGGTTGAAGCAGTCCATCCTGACTGCTTCAAGCTGTCCGTGTATGGCCGGCCGGCTTTAGGGTTTTTAATATCACGACTATTTTTATAAAATACTGTGAGTATCCGTGTCTTGATTTGTTAACATTTGTATAAAATTTCTCGTGTTGGTCATGCTAACCCTTTCATATTTGAACGCGGTCTAACAGCGGTTTTTATAAGCATAAGCTTAGCCGAATTAAAAACGCTAGAATTTAGTTGTTAATGGAATTTGTGATTTGTGATGTTCAGACATTGAGTTCAAATTAGTTTGCGTTCCTTCGTAAGTACAATCATATTGTACTGGCTTCTGGACTTGGACGGATCTAGTGACTGGAATAATATGAACCAGCCATTACGGCTGATTCTGCTATGCACAATAACTAACAAAATAATATGGCAAGTCCCTTTAAGGCTGCCTTTCCACCAGGCAGTCTGATGCTTCCTGCCGAATAGGATGGTAAGTACTAATTTAGAGCTGTCAATTTAATTCAGGGATTCTGTATAGCAGAATTTGTCACATTATACGTATAGAAATAACAATTCTTTTGGTGGGGTATCCTTAAATGACCTGGCGAAAGTATTCAGATTCGCTTAGTTGTCACTTTAATCATTACCTAAGTATAGATTTCATTACTTAAGGAAATCCTTAGTATAGATTTTTTATTGAAATCTAAGGAGTTCATTAATATAAGTAATAAATAAGTGACATCTTCTCTCAAACTCAAAATCTTTACTAAGGAGTTCCTCAAGTAATGATTAAGTAACACAAAGTCTATACTAAGGAGTTCCTTGAGTAATAATTAAGAGACAAAATCTTTACTGAGGATTTCCTTAAGTAATGAAATCTATACTTAGATGTTGCTTAAGTAATGATTAAAGTGACACAAAATGTATACTTAAGAGTTTCTTAATTAATGATTAAGTAACTGAGCGCGACAGTAAGACTTTCACAATCATTGAAAATGTTAAAATGTGCGAGATTTGGGGTAAGTCTGGCTGCCTCGCTGTAAGTTGGAATTGTGTTGCATTTAGCACTGATTAAATACTATTATTATATAGCCGTACTAGGATTATGTATTGGGTTTTGTTTTATACACCAAGCTGTATGTGATAATATTTAATGGTAGTGCCAAGGACAAAAGTGATTATGTACCCCTTTGAGCAGCCTTAAAGTTCGCGTCACGTAAGTTTGCCGCTCTTAAGGTGTGTCCAAACATAGAGCGGCAAGTGTGCGGCAGCGAGTTGAGGTTAACAGTCGGGCATTACCGTTTTATGTTTGGACACCTTAAAGTGTTTCGAACAAGTCTGGCTACCCCGCTGTAAGTTGCATGTAGCACTGATTGTATGCACAACTAGCCTTGCTAGGATTATTTACCGAGTTTCGTTTTATACACCAACATGTATGTGATAAAATTTAATGGTAGAGCCAAGGACAAAAGTGATCGTTTACCCCTTTGAGCAGCCTTAGGCCAGCCATACACGGACTGCTCAAGCAATTAGCCAGTGATCAACATACACGGACCGCTCAAGCAGTCATGGTCAACAGCTTGCGGCTACCATTGATAACTGCTGCCAACCGCCCGAAGCAGTCGCAACCGCTCGAGCGGTTCCATGTACGTAGAAGACTGTAGTTCACTATGCAGTCGCAGCTTGAAGCAGTCAGGATTGACTGCTTCAAGCTGTCCGCGTATGGCCGGCCTAACAGTTCGCGTCACGTAAGTGTGCCGCTCTTAAGGTGTGTCCAAACATACAGCGGCAAGTGAGCGGCAGCAATACGCGACGTTTGCAGGACACAATTCTGCCGCGTCTTGGTAATAACTTGAGGACAATACCCAGGAATATAAAATACGCGGCAGCCGACCATTAATATCGAAGCATTCGGCGCGCGGCAGCCGCGCAAGCTTACCACTCTATGTTTGGACACATCTTATTAAAGCTTTTCGAACTGCCGCGCTGGTACAGTCGTGTAATGAAGTGTTAACGTACGAAGAAAAATATAATTCTAAGTTAAATGAAGATTTTTTACTTCATATTATTAAAACACTAAAAATATTTTTCTCCACTGATTGCGTAATATCTCACCATAAGTAATACAATTTGATTTGGGCTTACTGCTGCAGTTACTAGTGCAATGTTTTCGTGCAAGTGCTCAATATTATACGAAATCGAAATATTTATACTTAGTGTCCTAAATTAATTATTATTTATTAGTTATTACTGATTAAGATGACTCAAACGTTAATTTTATTTTCTAATATTAATTTTAACATATATTTGGAAGGAAGATTTGTTAAATTTTCGTCACTATAACCAGTAATTTAGTTTAGTTAACAAACTTTAGTTAACCATTACGGATCAAGTCGCCCGTTATTGATAGGAAGGCATTACTAGGCCAAATCGTATCAGATATAGATCCTGTAAATGTTATATTTTTTTTATTTCCTGAACTGAATTGAAAAAAAAACTGTTATGAGCCGCGCTCTAAGGCTACGTTCGTACTGCGAAAAACATTCGCGTGAACTTTATTCTCGCTATTTATATTTCGCGTACAGATTTCACCTACTCCTACCTAATTGGTATCAAATTTGTACCAAATCAGCGATTTTTTTTATTAAAAAAAATTCACGCGATTATTTCCTAGTGCGAACGTAGCCTAAATTCGTGACTGCCAAAACTTTATCGGTCCTCTTGACGTCTTTTACTAATATATTGATTGTGTGTGTAAAAATATAACTACGATTCTCATAATATATAATAATACTTTTACATTCCTCAGTCAAATATTCCTACACTGTATATTGATCGATTATGTAATGTTTTATAGAGAACGATATTTCAATTTTCTTGCTTTAAATATTTTTTTTGGATTTAGTCTGTATAATTGTTTAAACTAACAATCATGTTTTTGGACCAGGTTTGGACATGATTATCGAACTAAAATGTATATGTAGTTTTAAAAAAGGAAATTAGTATTTTTCGAATATAATGTCTCAAAATCGGAATATTTACACTTTTAACAATTTCTTTTTAATATTTTATTTAAATAAGTTTTTTTTAAATATTTCTATATTTTAAGTTTGTCAAATGTGCAATACCAGTGGCTCAATATCCAATTTGGTGGTATAAATTTTACATTTCGATGTCAAAACCAAAATTGCCATATTAAAATAAAAATACACTACAATGACAATGGATTTTGGTCGATAGCGGAAGAGTATTAACCAATCAGAGTCATTAAAATGTAGCAATATTTTTTAAGTAATAAGGCCCCTGGAAACCAGTTTAGCTTCAATGTTTGACAGTTGCAGTGTTTGCAAACCAATAATGCATAGTCATTGCATCGAAAATTAATTGTTGGGGATATATTCAGCCAGTTACAATGATTGTGATGTACGGTCTTATAACACGGAAATTACAATAGGGATGATGCCTATCAGTAGCGTGCAAAGGCTTCGAAGGTAGGGTAGGCATTAGTTAGCCAGAATACCTATTTACTGACTGTCATGATAAAAAATGAGTATTGGCGTAATTTCTGTTAAGGTGCATGACAAGGGTCTGCCCGCGAAATTCAAATTTAATTTGGTTTTTCACAATTTGTAAACTAATACGACAAAGTAGGCTTATGGCATTCAAATTGCGAGCGTAGGAATATCATCTTCACAGGTTTATATAAAAATCTTTACTTGAAAGTGCCCAGTTTAAGAAATTAGTCAAATTAATGACTAATTTGTGAGTAACTCACGTCAAACTCATTATTTTGACTAATTTCTTAAACTGGACACTTTCAAGTAAAGATTTTTATATAAACCTGTGAAGATGATATTCCTACGCTCGCAATTTGAATGCCATAAGCCTACTTTGTCGTATTAGTTTACAAATTGTGAAAAACCAAATTAAATTTGAATTTCGCGGGCAGACCCTTGTCATCGACCTTAAGGTAAGCAGTGCTTTATTCCTTTATGAACTACACGCCACTGATGCCTATATAAAAAATAAATTATTTCCAACTGATTATTAAATAAAGGGTCTTCCAAAAGACCTAAAATTCACATCCTCGGATAGTTTTAAGTTTGATAGCCAATTTAAAATATAGACTAAAGAAAAAAATGCGTTGAAATTTGATGACGTCACTATTGTGTATTTCATACAACTTCCATATTAGAAGCGCGTTTTTAAGTTTGATAAAGAGTTTACTGATTTGATTGAGTTGTCATCATCCCTATTATTGTAATTTCCGTGTTCTAAGACCGTAGAGCATCATACAATATTAAAATGGCAACATTTTTGTTTGCTGTAAAATCTCGTCCAATAATAATTTATTGGTTTCAAAATTGACATTAAAATATAATATGTACAACTTACTAAACACATCTTGTGTAACATGAATATGTTATTTTGTCTATTATATTACACTTTTTGGTATGTTAAGGGAAGATATCACTGTATTTTCATATATTCATACATAGAGCATGTAAACATATTTATTTTCTGTATTAATACTTTATGTATTTCAGCGTGAAGGACTATTTCAAGTAGCTCTGTTTGAAATTAAAGTTATAATGTTTATTATGTGTAACAATACTTATGTCAGCTATATTCTTTATTTACAGGGCATTAAAGTTTGTATTCGTGTAGCACCAGTTATTGTTAAGGCTAGGGTATACGAAAGCATAAAAAGTTTGTTTTTACATATTACAAAATATATGTAAGTTTTTTTTTAAATAATTTAGTCGGGTATTTCGTAATATTCTGTGATTTTTAATACTCTGGTTTATTGTAAAAAGTAATCGATTATTATAACTATTTATTAATTTATTTACAAAATAATTAAATGATCATAATATTAATACTGGGTGAGGCACTATGGGCATGAATTTAGTAGATTTTATATACATTCTTAATTCCATTCTTAAAAATTTAATTTTATGAACACAAGCCTGAATTGAATAAATAAATTGAAATTGAAAACTTCCATTTAAGTACATAATCAGCGCTCACCCTAAAGAGAAATTAATTAATTTTCACTTATAGTAAGGTACTGATGTGTATATCGCATACCTATCGAGCTGTACTATTAGCACCGAAAAATGTTTGCTTCAATAAAAATTTACTATTTTTTTCTAAAGAAAACATTTATATAAGAATGATTAAAAAATGGAAGAAATCTAACGAATAATTTCATGTATAACGGTGCTACTTAGTTAAAATCATAGAAGTTTATTGATCATAGAAATAAGAAGTAAACTGTAGGCAGTGGCGTGCAGTTTTCGGGCGGGGTAGGCATTAGCTAGCTCACCCGACACACGTTACTGGCTGTTCTTAAAAAAAAATTTAACTATTGAAACTAAGGTTTCTAGACAGTAGCTGTTCCTCATTTCTGAGGTTCGTGGCCCCTTCCATTAATCACAATGATAGAAGTTTTAATTGGATAATACTGTGGCGGGCTCTCAGTTCCTTCGATATACGACTCAACTAAGATAACGAGATTTCAACTCTGGGTAGGGTAGGGTCTTTAATGCCTCCATGCCTACTGTAGGTATTTACCTACAGTTTACTTATCAGTTCTATGATTGATACACACTTTATTTCGTGCCAGTGTTTTCCCTGTGTTGACCGGTGTACACCTAGCCTTATTTGTGTACTTGTTATACGTTTGTATTGGACGCTTTTCGACGATGTAATTAATGTATCTAATATGGACCTAAACTGTGTGTATATAGCGTTAGTGTACATAAACGATAAAGGTTAATATAAATAAATAATTTTAAATAAATGTTACGTTATTTTATTTGTTTTACTTACGACTTTTGGAAATTATTAACACAAAAAGTAATTATTGTTAAATTAGTAAGCCTTTTACGACTTATTCATCATACATCATTTCTAACTTAAGCTAAAATGACATGTTGCCATCTTTTCATAATGCTTAGTTAGTTGTTCGAAAAAGCATACAATCTATTATTAGATTTATCCCTGTCGATATAGTTTAGAGAACTTTTACAACAGCAGTCCTATGATTCTCTAACTCAGTGGCTATCAAAAAATTAAAGTCACTGACACATATTTTTTATCCATTGAAGGTTTCTTAGTAAAAATAACAAAAAATTCACATCAAACCCTCAATGGATAAAAAATATACCTATGTCAGTGACTTTCATATTTTTATGGTAGCCACTGAGTTAGAGAAAAAGGGGGCTGAATTAGCCACATTGGTAAGGTTTTCGATAGTTGACTAGTGAATGGCTTTTGAGAGGCCCTGTGTTCCCTAGCAATGGTGAACGACTGATGTTCCATATACAGGGCCTAGCTGGCCTAGCGAAGAATTTGCTCATCGTTTTGCTCTCAGTACTTTTATACTTGATCTAAATAGGACTGACTTTACATTAGAATTTTTTGGGATAGAAGTATCTTACTAATACTAAAATTAATGCGAAAGTGTGTTTGTTTGTTGGTTCGTTCTGTAATGACACCGCAGCCTGCAACATAGCAAAGGATCGACGTGTTCTTTTTGCATGGGGAAAAATACTTTTTATCCCGGAAAATTGAGGATTTCCCGTGGGAATAAAAACATATTTCACGCAGACGAAATCGCGGGTATCAGTTAGTCTGTTAATAAATCAATGTCAGAACTCAGATGTATAGCAGCTGTACTTAAATATAAACTTATATTATTTCGAAGAACGCTATAGCAATAATAATACAATAAAATTAAAAGTTAATATAAAATCGAGTCAACTGCAAGAAATTCACCTAGATTCGAAAACTGTATCAGTTTCCGGTCATCTCGCGTTATTAATCTTTGAAGTTTTCCTGGAGCCACGAAAGTAGCGGATGTTTCAGCTAGGTGTGCTCTACATTCTTATATTACTTATTATATGACTGCCCAAAAAAGGAGTGTAGGTACCTACTTAATATTTTCAGGGGTCAATGTATGCAATATGCATGTATGTGAGTTTCTTTATTATTTTCACTTGTTACAGAGCTAAAGGTACCTAAGTATGTAGTTTGTTAACACCGAGTGTCTAATTTTATTACGTAAACTCCTTTACTAATGGCTTCATTCCATTTCTATGCTTCATTCATTACACTTTACATGTATAATGTAAGTAACTATGATAATTATTACACGGTCTATTTGATATTGATTAGTTCTTCTCATTTTTTATTTTCTTCTTTTTTAGAGTCCTAGGCTACTTCTGAATGTGATGTGACAATCGAGGGTTAACGTAGTTAGGGAGGTTAACGTTTTTAGATACTGGCAACAATGAGGCAATACAAAATTCAAGGCCAGACAAAAACGCTGCAAGCCGCTTTGTTTTGAGATGTAAAGGAAAAAGTAGAGCATATATATAGTAGTTTTGACGACCTCAATAATTGACCTTTGTCAATTTGGGAATTTATAATTTCTGAATTTTCCCTGGTCTGGTCTGGTGGGAGGCTTCGGCCGTGGCTAGTTACCACCCTACCTGCAAAGACGTGCCACCAAGCGATTTAGCGTTCCGGTACGATGCCGTGTAGAAACCGAATAGGGGTATGGGCTTAATATAACTGCCATGCCCTTAACAGGTTAGCCCGCTACCATCTTAGACTGCATCATCACTTACCATCAGGTGAGATCGCAGTCAAGGGCTAGTGGATAAAAAAAAGTTCACCAAGTTGCTCTAATTTACCCTTTACACCAAAATGCAACCAGGGATTTCCCAGCTCATATAAACTGCTAGTTTAGTAGCCCTAAGCTTGGCGAAAGTAGTTTCTCTCCGGCCAAGTTCAATAACACAACTAACAGTATTCGCGCGCGCATCGCACCGTTACCATCTGCACTTCTCCTCATCGACCATTCTATTAATATCGATCGTTCAAAATACTCGCCGTTTTTGGGCAAATATCACCAATTTCAACGGACGCTTTTTTTTCGAAAAATTCGCTCACGTATTTTTGTGATAATATTTAATCCAAACGGGGTTCTAATTTACCGGAATTTTTCACCTAAAACTCCTGAACATTTTCTTTTCTTCTAACCTCTGAAACGTTTGTTAACGGAAAATGCTAAAGAAATACTCGCTAACTTAACTTTTGCGTAACGGTGGACAAAAACATGAATAATTTTGTATTATTTATCGTGATTTTAAGTTGTGTGGCACCCGTGGTGTTGCCAGCTAAATATATTCTCCCGAAATGGAAGAAACAGGTGAGTTTGAATTGCTATTTCGGTTATTTCGGACTTCGTTTTACATGTCATTGGGCTTATCAGTTTTTTAATCCGTTTAGTCTGGAATTTGAGAGATCTATTACAAAAACTCATATATACTTATAATATACATAATATAAATATATTATTATACTTAATTCATAACTTATGAGTTCTATTTACTTTGGACGATTGATATAGATTTGTACGATATCAGCGTAGATGGATTATTGATAAATTAATAGAAAATATAGCGGAAGGACCTGGTAAGGTCCTCTTACCTCTAACCTTTAACCACTTCCTAAGGTAGGTACCTACTGTAAATTTTTTAAATTTTTTATCCACTACAAGTAATCCCTTGCTGCGATCTTACCTGATGGTAAGCGATGATGTAGTCTAAGATGGTAGCGGGCTAACCTGTTATGGCATTTAAATACTGATATTCCATACCTAACCCTAATCGGTTCCTACCCGACATCGTACCGGAACGGCAAATCGCTTGGCGGCACGTCGTTGCCGGTAAGGTGCCACGGCCGAAGCCTCCCACAAGGCCAGACCAGAGCAAATTCAGAAATTATAATAAGTTCCCAAATTGACCCTGCAGGGGATCGAACCCGGGATCTCTCACATTAAGACAACAGCGCTCAACACTGCGCCAGGGAGGTCGTCAAAGTAATAATTGCAAATGAAGTAAACAGATGCTAATAAATACGAATAAATCGCATTAAACGGGAGCAAGGAAATGGGTTTACTTAACTCCAAATGGTTAATTCATTCAAATAGCGAGCCTTTGGTGGGTAGTACATCCTGGAAACGATCGCCTGGTTTTTGACAATATGTGCACATAAATAATTAATGAGATTTTTAATTTGTAAGGTCTAGAACTCTACTATAACTATATATATAACTAATTAG
Organism: Erebia aethiops; assembly: GCA_923060345.2. NCBI lineage: Eukaryota > Metazoa > Arthropoda > Insecta > Lepidoptera > Nymphalidae > Erebia > Erebia aethiops. The sequence goes on along the minus strand of OV281080.1, from coordinate 19,979,893 downwards.
GTAGGCCAAAACATCGCGAAGAAACCGGCATGCGCGAGAGTTCTTCAGTGGTTTCAAAGGTGTGTGAAGTCGGTCAATATGCACTTGGTCAGCGTGGTGGACAACGGTCAAACTCTTTTCATTCTGAGTCGTGCTCAGTAGTTAGCCGGCAATGTGTTGAAATGAGATACAGATTTTGTAAGTACGTATTAGCTGATGCCCGCGACATCGTCCACGTGGAATAATTTTTTTATTTCCACGGGAATCCGTCTCCTTAATTTTCCGGTCTTCAACTATACCCATGCAAAGAATCACGACGATCCGTTTCTCTGTTGCGGCGTGAGTGAAGGACAAACTTTTGTATTTATAATATTAGTGTGATATTTTGTGGATTCTCTGCTGCATCAGACATTCATCAGTTAAGTACCTAACTGATGCTTTATATCTATATATGGTTAACAAAACCTATGTTCTATTAATTGTCATAGTTATGTTTCATCAATGATCTTATATATTGTTTTATTTTCAAAATAATAGCTGTCGCTGAGATTTTTTTCACATAATATTATTACTTGTAGTCTTCATTGTATAGGACTTAATGCTAGATTGTACCTCTAGGTAGTAGCCTACCTACAATTAGTTATTTGACCAAAGAATAAACGGCAGCCAATCTTCTTGGTTTTTGAATTTTTTTATCACGTCTATTACATTTTTGGATTATCGATTGTTACCCTGACCCATATATTTTCCTGTGTGTTCTTTTGCATCGTTTATTAATTTTACTATAACAATTTACCTAGTACCTACCAACCAACCTTGCACCATAATAGTGCCCATGTGCTAAAATCCAGACTATAATTTATCTCTGTGCCAAATTTCAAGCAAACACGGATCTCCGTTCAGCCGTTCTTGCGTGAATTAGTAACAAACATCCATCCAAGCTTTCGCATAAATTTATAATATTTCGCATTTATATTATAGGTACATGTTAAGAGTAAACATTGTTTTTGAGCTCGGTTTCTCTGTGTTACGGTGGCACACTTTCGCACTGCTTTCTCGCGCACATTAGAAAGTATATTCTGACTCACGGTTCACGTCCTGACGGGTTATCAGGAGATCGAGCTCATCAAGATATTGTGATAATAACTTTTTTATACACAACAAGTTAGCCATATGACTGCTATCTCACCTGGTGGTAAGCGATGATGCAGTCTAAGAGGGCTAACCTGTTAGGAAATGACAGTTATACTATATATTATATTACAGGTATATTAACCCCATACCCCTAATCCGTTTCTACACCGCATCGTATCGGCAGGAATTGGCAGCACACGTTTGCCGTGATGTAACTAGACACGACCGAAGCCTCCCACAAGTCCAGACCAGAGAAAATACAGAAATATTGCCTGGTGGGAGGCTTCGGCCGTGGCTAGTTACCACCCTACCGGTAAAGACGTGCCGCCAAGCAATTTAGCGTTCCGGTACGATGCCGCGTAGAAACCAAATAGGGGTATGGGTTTAATATAACTGCCATGCCCCTAACAGGTTAGCCCGCTACCATCTTAGACTACATCATCACTTACCCTCAGGTGAGATCGCAGTCAAGGGCTAACTTATAGTGATAAACAAAATAAAAAAATTATAGATTCCCAAATTGACCATGCCGGGAAACGAACCCCGGACCTTATAAGTTAAGACAATAGCGCTCAAAACTGCGCCATGGAGGTTTTGGATGGGTTGCTGATGAAGATGATGATGATGGCTTTATCCTCATGTCATCATGAACTGGCTTTGCAAGTAGACACATGCTATAAGAGCGATAATGATTCGTAATATAAGTGATATACCTTTTTGTCCACGAATTTGCAAAAATTATAATAAATCAAGCAAATTTTGTATCAAAAAAGTTTGGCACGATTAGACCAATGATTAGACCTAGCAATAGAAATGGTCAGAAATTAAAAAAGACTATCATAGATCGTCATTAGCATCGACGTCATTAGTAACGCACATTAAAAAAATCTAGTCGGTTCAATAATACTTTCTTTGACCTGACCTACTTGTATTAAACAAAGATTGGATGCGAGAACCACATTCTCTTTAGCCGATAAAACCGTTATTTTAATCCTTCCACTTAGGTACCCCAGATCTTACATGTCACTATAAATACCTAGTGTTGTTTTGGCATCATAACAAACTCGTTACTAACAGTTATTTATCTCAGCACGTACACGTAACTAAGTCTTAGCATGCTAAGCACGTTTACCTGACAATAAAAAACACGCTTACCTGTCAATGTTATTCACGTTTACCTGTCAATGTTACTCAAATATACCTGTCAATATTAAGTACCTCTACCTGTCTCTATTAAGCACGTTTATCTGTCAATGTTACTTACATTTACCTTTCATTGTTTAGCACGTTTACCTGTCAATATCTAACTCGTTTACAAGTCAATGTTAACCACGTTTACCTGTTAGTGTTAAAGCACGTTCACAAAGCATGTTTTCCCACCTTCCACTCAGCCTCTATATCGCAAGAGTGCGCAGGCGTGCGAGCTGCCGGCGGTGCAGAGCGAGCACAGCCACTACGTGTGCGATGACAAGGGCGAGCCCAAGTGTCACCCTGGCTGGCAGGGGGACTTGTGCGATGTGCCCATTTGTAAGAAGGGCTGCGATCCTTTACAAGGTAATTAAATATTTTTTTCAGCAAATAGGGAAATACTACCCGTAGTTATAGGTGAGAGACAAAAGCGATGCGATGCAACGTGATAATCAGTATGAGTCCATAGAAAATGACAAACTTATCTAAGCGATAACTCATAACGTAGGCCATATTGTGAAGGATCAGCTGCTACTATCGCTTCACATCAGAGCTACAGCTTGCCAGTTGTCGCATTTGTCGCTCACGTAGAACAATGCCAGTTATTTTAAATATGAGTAATATTTCCTTTTTTCTTCTAATTAAACGTGTGCTCGGATAAGGTTAGATACACAGAAAACCAGCTCTACACTAAAAGCGGAAACCAACTTGCGCCCTTACAGTCGTGTTCATACGGGAATCTCAAACGAATGGAAGATCGGTGGAAGTTTGGAAATTGCCATACAAAGGCTACTTGGCGAACGCTTTCAGCACAGAATTGACCTTCTGTCAATACTGTAAAAAAATTAAATGGTACTTAAGATATATTTGGTTTCTTTGTACCCGTAAGCGATGTCGGCTTATCTGAGCATTAAGACCTCAAGCGAGACTTAGAGTTAAAAAATGTCTTGTCTCCTAGGTTACTGCAAGCGCCCTGGTGAATGTCGCTGCAAGCTAGGCTTCTACGGGGAACGTTGCAACAAGTGCATTCCCCTTCCTGGCTGTCAGCACGGCTACTGCAATGTATCCTTCGAGTGCGTCTGCAGGGAGGGTTGGGACGGCATTTTCTGCTCTGAACGTAAGTCTTTCTTCGTTTAAGCATGTGCAGAGGTTATATTCTAAAAATCTACTAGCAAGGAAAAGGTTTTTTATCCACTGCATACTACAAGTTAGCCCTTGACTGCGATCTCACCTGGTGGTGAATGATGATGCAGTCTATGATAGAAGCCCTGACTAATCTGTTAGAGGTATGGCAGCTATACTAAGCCCATACACTTTCCCCTTCCATGTCTGATCCCATTTCTGATTTGAAAATTTATTTTCAAGTTACCACATTATTATAAAAGCACTTAAAAATTTTAAGGTTTTCACTGAAAACTAACGCTGCAGCCTGCTGCAGCATGATGCTGAGCGGGAGACCTTTTGATATTTGGTCACACAACTTTGTCGCTTACATATTGTGAACGAATAAAACATTTTCTTTCTTTCTTTCAATTTACCAGCTATGTGCCGTTCCGATTGTCACGCAACGCGCGGTTATTGCGAGTCACCAGGGGAGTGCAGATGCCGTCTTGGCTGGGCAGGCCCCACCTGCCGAGCCTGCCAGGCGCTGCCAGGGTGCCAGCACGGGTATTGTGACAAACCTCTTGAGTGCAAGTGCTTGCCGGGCTACACTGGACTGCTGTGCCAAACCCGTAAGATACCAATAAATTGCTTCCCCTATAACATAATATGTATTGTGTGGCAAAATTTTTTACGATCATGGTGATCGAGCCAGCTGAATTTGTTGTGCGCTTCTCAGATCAGGGCGCGTAATTAAATATCGCCATCACTACTAATTATTGTTAACTCAACTTATAATATATATACTGTTTACCTACTTCAAAATGTGTACAATGGGTACGTTCAAATAAATTAATTTTGACTTCATACTTTAAAGGCGCGCTCATTTTTAAATAAGGAGACATTTGCCAAATTAATTTATTGGTATAAATATCTCGTAAATAATAACAATAAATATGCACACAACAAGTTTAGGATTAATTCCCACAAACTTATCTGACAACTTATTTGACCCCGGGCATTGATGTAGAATTTTAGTACCTTCTATTTCAATGCCACCGGGCCAAAATTGGAACTAATTTTTAAGCCTGTTCAGTTTTGGTTTTTATTTTATTTCATTTTTCATATACCTACTTCATTGATGTAGAATTTTTTTAATGTACTCATTCTATTTCAATGACCTACTTACACTAGCGACGCCGTCACCCGCGGGTCCGATGAGTTTTCACGTTTGAACATCGAAATAGAATGAGTAACTAAAATTCTACATCAATGCGTTTGAATGTTAAAGCAAAACATGTTTCTCGCAGACTATGTACGAACTATACTATGACTATGTATAAACGAACCTTTGCCTGCCACTTAGTAAACAATCTTTCCCCATGTTCACGCCAGTAAATGATGTCCTATCTAACCTGGACAAAGTCTCTTTCTGTGATGCATTAACATGTAGCCCCGACGAATGCTCCGATTTACTACCGAGATCTAAGACGGGTCTTTCTATCTTAACACAAAATATTCGTAGTTTGAAAGCCAATTTTAGTGGACTTCTAACTTTGCTTGAACGTATTAAAACTGACTGTGATATTATTGTTTTATCTGAATGCTGGCTTTCCTGTAATCCCGTTATTCCCATTCTGAACGGCTACTACGCGCACCAAACGAGTCGTAATTTTAATCAAAACGATGGAGTAGTCGTATATATAAAAGATAATTTAGTTAATGTCAAAACTATTGAACCTGTAGTTTCTGATGCAAATTGTCTAATAACTACGGTTGGATCCGATCTTGTCATTATTTCTATTTACAGGCCCTACGCATTCAAAGATCCGTCGAATTTTATTCACTCGATGGATCGAGTCCTCTCGGATTATAAATCCTATAATAACATTATTTTTGTCGGGGATATTAACATCGATATTGCAAATAATCATCAAGCTATCCATTCACTTGACTATCTGGATCTCCTTGCTCAACATGGTCTCTTCCCGGGGCATGTAATACCAACACATGGCTCCACATGTCTTGACCATGCTAACTTAAAAACTGTAGTATCACCTAAAATTCTGGTTTTAGAATCTACGCTTACTGATCATTACGCTGTATTTATATCTCTGTCAAAGATTAAATATAGTCATCAAAATAAACCCTATACCACTAAAACTGATGAAGTAAAACTTACTAGTGACATTCTTAACATAAACTTTGATTCTGTATATTCGACCCTTGACCCAAACATTGCAACTGAAAATTTAATTAACCCTATTTTACATGCCTTATCATCGAACACCATAAAGATCTCCTTATCTCGTAGACGTAGGCCCATCAAACCCTGGATAACACCAGGCCTACTGAATTGCATACGTCATAGAGATAAGTTACATAAGAAGCTTAAAAAGGATCCTTTAAATGAAGTTCTTAAGGTTTCTTACAAAAGGTATCGTAACTATTGCTCTAATTTACTACGCAAAGTTAAAAGAGATTATGAGAAAAATGAATTCATCAAAGCTGGTAAAAATCCTAAATTACTGTGGAATGTTGTTCAGTCCGTAACTAATATATCAAAAACTCAATCTACTGCCAGAGATCTTTTGCTTTCGAATTGTAATAAAGAAGTCTGCATTAACGAGGTCAACTCCTACTTTGCCACTATAGGAAGTCAACTGGCCGATAAAATACTCAAAAATAATCAACCTCCTCCGTTACACTCATCTCACAGGGAATCCTTTGTATTGCTTGAGACGGATGAGTCCGAAGTTGAGCGCTTGATCAATTCTCTTAAAAATAACTGTGCAGCTGGTTGGGATGGTATCTCGTCAAGATTTTTAAAAAAGTACATTGGTGTAATTGTTCCCCCTCTCACATACATTTGCAATCTCAGCATCAAAAAAGGTATTTTCCCTAACCTGTTTAAAAAAGCGCTTTTACATCCCATTTTTAAATCTGGCGATAGGGACCATGTCGAAAATTATAGGCCTATCTCGATCTTGCCAGCTATGTCAAAGATTCTCGAGAAAATCATTAATTTGAGGCTTGTTTCCTATCTAGAATCATGTAACTTATTATCTAATAACCAATTTGGTTTTCGTAAGAAACGGTCTACTGCGGATGCTGTCCACAGCCTTGTGGACCATCTAGTGGACAAACTTGATAAAGGACAAAAGTGTGTAGCTTTGTTTTTAGACTTGTCTAAGGCTTTCGACACCGTCTCTGTACCTATCTTAATTTCTAAGCTTGAGACTCTTGGCATTCGAGGAAACCAACTTGCACTCTTTCAGAGTTACTTGTCAGGTAGAACCCAATTTGTGAGGATAGATTCCTATACAAGTTCAGAGTTACCTCTCACGTATGGTGTACCTCAGGGCAGCATTCTTGGCCCGAGCTTATTTTTGGTTTACATGAACGATTTATGTAACATTCATCTTCATCAAGGTAAGATATTTTCATATGCCGACGACACAGCTTTGATTTTTTCTTCTAACACCTGGTCTGATACGTATCGACTTGCTCAAATTGGCTTTGACACCGTAAGGGAATGGCTTAATAACAATCTTTTAACATTAAATATTTCTAAAACAAAATGCATAAATTTTTCCATTCGTAATTCTACACTTCCCCCTAGTAACTCTTTGCCTAAGCTGGTTGCCTCGTCAACGCAGTTTAACCTCACACCTAACAGTGATCCCATATTAGTGGAAAATGTCACCTCTATAAAATATCTTGGCATAGTGCTTGACTGCAACTTAACTTTTAAAAATTACATTGAACACCTTTCAAACAGAGTACGTAAGCTTATTTATGTTTTCAAACAACTTCGACACTCAGCCGATCCTGAAATATTAAAAATGGTCTATCAAGCACTATGTCAATCTATTATTGGCTATTGCATATCAGTCTGGGGAGGTGCAGCTAAAACACATCTTATTCAAATCGAACGTGCACAAAGAGCTGTATTGAAGGTGTGCTGCTTTAAACCCCGTTTGTATCCTACAAATATGCTTTACGAGTATTGTCAGGTATTAACTGTACGCCAATTATTTATTCTGGCTACAGCTCTCAAGCAACATTCCCTGACGTACTTCACCCGTGATTGCCCCCGTCGTAGACCTCAGCTTGCTTGCTATAGTAAACTAAAGACAGCTTTTAGTCGTAGGTTTTTTGTCTTCCTTGGACCTCACCTTTATAATAAGTTGCATAGAATTATTTCTCTGCATTCCTTAAATCACCATAATTACAAAGACGCACTTAGGAATTGGCTTCTTAAGCAAACATACTCGACTACTGAAGGACTTTTGGAGATTCTAGTTTAATCCCTTCTTACCTAAATTATCACACACATACACACACACACAATACTCATTCACACACAACACCCACTCACTCACAACACATATACTCACATTCACACACAACACACAACACCCATAAGTACTCATGCAAACTCAAGCCTACACGCACATGCATTGTTGTATTCTTCTTGTGTCTCGAGTTGGAAGCCCTGTTTTCCGAGACACAGTTTTAACTAGTTCGGAGAACAGGTGCACAATAATATTTAAAATGTATATCAACTATATTAGTTTTATCCTAGGTGTAAGGCTATAAATGTTATTTAGTTGTCCCACACTATATTTATGAAATAAACTTAAACTTATCTTAAACTTAAACTATGTCTCAAGAGTACTAAAATAAAACACTTTTCCAATTTTTTAAATTTTAACATCTTTTTTCAGCAATTTGCGCCCCGGGTTGCCACGGCGAGCGTGGGTACTGCAGACGCCCTGGCGAGTGCCGCTGCAAGGTCGGCTGGACCGGACCCTACTGCGCACAGTGCCACCGCTACCCCGGCTGCGTGCATGGCACGTGCAACCGCCCATGGGAGTGCATATGCAAGAAGGGCTGGGGAGGCATGCTTTGTGATGAAGGTAGGTTGAAGTTCTAAAGACCGACATGATCGTCACTTTACAATCGTGCATTGTCGAGTCAACATCTCCTGATGATGCTCTAGTGTCGGAGTGAAACGTACCTTGAAAATAATTTGGAAGGTTTGTGTGGTTGTACCGGTGCGAATTGCTGGCTTTTTGGGCGGTGAATATCGCGAGCGACACGCTGCACGAGCAGACAAATCTATGTAGTAACATAGATTTGTCTGCTTTGGCGGATTACAGCGAATTAAATAATAAATAAATAAACCTTTATTTCAGATCCAAGATCCATACGGTGTTAGTAACAAAAAATCTTAAAACTATGTTAGTAATAAAAATAATTGACACTGAATTAATTTATGTAACTGTACCTCTTACGATACTTGGAGTTGACATGTAAGCCAACCCAGTACTTCATAAAAGGGTTTTCCCACTTTCCTACCAATGTTTTCAGAATACTGTTGGTGCTTCCGCGCACTCTATTCATCACAGATGCCGCTCTTTTCCTCATTATACCATAAAAATCGTCGGTGTGAGCCTCCGCAAACATCTGTGACGCACTGCAGTAGCGCGGCAACCCCATCAGTATTCTGAAACTATTGTTATATTGTACGCGAAGGTCATTGTAAGCCCTCTGTGTATACGAAACCCACAGGCTGCACGTATAGAGAGTTTGACAATATGCTTTAAATAGAGTAAGCTTTACCTCTCTATTGCAACGAGCAAACCTGCGGGCCAGCATATTACTTCGAACCGCCAACGCCCTACACTCCCTCTCTATGTCTTTAACATCCGACATATCTTCTGTTACGAATTAAGCTTCTTGTTCCTTGATTATCTAAAGACCATCATCGTCGTCTCAACCAATAGACGTTCACTGCTGGATGAAAGTCTCGTGCATGGATCTTCACAAGGCACGGTCTAGCAGGTCGCTTGCTTCAAGCTACTCGCTTTTCCGATTACGATACTTGATTCCGATACTGACCACAGCGCTCACAACTCTAGCGCAGTTGTGAGCGCTGTGTCTTATAGTAGAAGGTCCCAGGTTCGATCCTCGGCAGAGTCAATTTGGGAAATTATAATTTCTGAAATTTTTTGGTCTGATCTGGTTTAGTGAGATACCGTCAAAGACGTGCCGCCAAGTGATTCATAACGTTCCAGAACGAAGTCGTGTAGAAACCGATTGGTTATAACATTCAGAGTTCGTCTACTAATTTCACCAACATTATTTTGACTTTTAATTGATGTTGGAATACTTGTGCTAGATACTCACTTAGCTAGTTTTTTGGTGGCCAATTTAACTTTAACCATAACAAACGATGATGTTTTTACCTCCGACCTAAGTATCCAGAGAATAAGATATAATAAAAAAAAATACAATAATTGATAAAAAAAATACTCCTTGTTAACGCACTTTTTCTTACAGAATTAAACTACTGCGAGAAGAATCCAGACACATGCAAGAATGGTGGTCAGTGCCAATCGCTAGAAGCCGCAGACGGTCACTATAGATGCCACTGCCAAGCTGGCATCAGCGGAAAGCACTGCGAAAACGTCCCCGATAACATGATACCTGATAATACCACTGAAGAAGATGCCCCAGAAAAACCAGAAGTCTCAGAAAAACCAGACGTATCAGAGAAACCAGAAGTTCCAGAAAAACCAGAAGTTCCAGAAAAACCAGAAGTTGCAGAAGTTCCAGACATTCCAGAAGAAGCAGAAGTGCCATTACATGAAATCCCAGAGGAAGTTCAAGAAGTAGAGGATGCGATAGCAGCTAATACTACAGTGCTTACGACTACTAGTACGACAACAGAACCAAGCAACGTTGAAAATGAGACTGAATGAAAGACAGAATATAATTGAGTCCCTATCGACTAGCAAGCTCCATGGTGTTACTTCACATAAATTCAGGATAATATATGAGATTAAAAAAAATTGGTAGGGAATGACTGAAATTGATATTGAAATTTTATTATAAAAGAGTTATTTTATGGAATTATATTCTATATTACGCTCATTCCTACGAAATACCTTCGGACTTTCTTGAGGCGGAGCGAAGCTGCTCTAGTTTGCCTACCGGGCAGATCGCTGGTTATTTGTAAATATGAATATTGTCTTAGGAAAATTATATTGTTATCGTTATTTACATTGAAAAGAAAAGTAAAGATTTTATTAAAATACAGTCATAGTGCTTAGTTCAGAATGTCCGCATTATGCAAACGATCCACATTGGAATTTGCTCGAATGCTCTCAAAAGCTATAAGGTGGCTTATAATTAGATTAAAGAACCGACTTTTTCTGTATCGCTTCTTAAAAACTAAGCGCACCTAAAATGTGATGTTGATGTTTTTAATGACTGCTTTGTGGAATAAATCATAACAGGGCAACTATTTTTGAAGGTGTGCTTGAATTTTATCAAGCCTTTTTGTATACGAGTATTAAGAACTATTTATTTTAGTTTTAAGTATTCAAATTAATTTTATTTTAACCATTGTAAAGTTTTCCTATTTATTGAGACGGTATGTACTGTGAGAATTAGCTTTTTGCTAGGTGCTGTTAGTATTTACATAAGGTTTATAATGTTCATTCGCATTATCATTCCACTCATGATCATTTACTGGATTGCTACATTCATTTCCATTTCCATCGTGAAAAATTTTCATCCATCCATTTCTAATCATATCATGATCATAATTATTATCATTAAAAACAATTTCAATGTCATCATCACCATAAATGGCGCCATAATCATAGTTTTTACTATTATCTATAAAACTCCTTAAATATTAAAATATATTTTAAAATGTTTTTCAGGCATTTTGAAATAAATGCAGAATTTTTTTATACTTAATTTTTGAATTTTTGTATGAATGTTTGTATTTATTCCATTTATTTGTGTTAAGATTTTATGTCTCAGTGTATTTTTTCTCATCCATTGTTTGCATTATCATCCATCGGAATCATGTGGTTTACTCATGTATTTTAATACGAGAAGGAATTAAAATATTATGGACAAATTAAAGAATAATTTATATGAAAATCGTGGTTTCCTTTAAATTCCTTTCTCAAATTAAATCTGTTTTGTTTCTTCTTGTCTATTGATCTTGTTATTTAGAATAACAGGTTTACAAAACATATTATTATTATAAATATTAATTATATCGTAGTACTTACTTATTTTTAAAATAATAAAATACCTAACAAGTTTACCAATGAGTTTACCCACTAGTAAACTTTGTCAAGGTTGGTATGATTACGATAGCCTGTCTAATACTGTATCGGTACAACTAAACACTAAGTAATTAACTGTCTAATTAAATAAGCTCAGGCTCAGGCTCAGGCTCAGGCATATTTAAAAGCACTGCTTACCAATGGAAATACATCATTGCTCATTTTTCATCATGACAGTCAGTAAGTCAGGTATTCTGGCTAACTAATGCCTACCCCCCGCTTCAAACCCTGTGCACGCCACTGTTCGAAACATTATTTACAAAAAAAGCAACAAATAGATAAGGCTCTAGGTCTCTTTCCATCAATTCTATTAATAACACAAGACCGATACATGTAACTCCGCAGCAATGTAAACTTGCACGTTAGCTTTTTGACGCCACATACGAATATGTTCAGAAATTGTCATTTATTTAATAACATGACCGTCCGAAATGTTTTGCTGTCGTAGACAACTAAATAAGTATGGCCACTGGCTTAGGAATAATATTGCGTAGTGCAAAGATATTTTGTTTACAACTTTATAATTTGCCCGAATTCCTTCAACAAAATATTTACTTATTTCTTTAATTAAATTCGTGGTGAGTACGTCAGGGTTTACTGTATGAGGTTGGAATTCTTTGAAGTTTATATATTAAAATATAATAATAATAGTAATAATATTATATATTATAATATTATTATTCATGAAATATATAAGTGTATATATTTCAAGAATAATCGAAAAGAAAAATGTATGAAAGTCGACCTATGCACATCCACGCTGTCTAAGGAGCGTATTCCTGCCTATATAGAATTATGTTTGTGCATTATTTTGACGACTTCCCTGGCGCAGTGTTGAGCGCTGTTGTCTTAACATCGGTGGTCCCGGGTTCGATTTTGGAAATTTATAATTTCTGAATGTTCCCTGGTCTGACCTGGTGGGAGGCTTCGGCCGTGGCTAGTTACCACCATACCGGCAAAGACGTGCCTCCAAGCGATTTGGCATTCCGGTAACATGCCGCGCAGAAACGGATTAGGGGTATGGGTTTAATATAACTGCCATGCCCCTAACAGGTTAGCCCGCTACCATCTTAGACTGCATCATCACTTACCATCAGGTGAGATCGCAGGGCAAACTTGTAGCACTATTAAAAAATGTTGGTACATAAATATTATATATTGTATCTTCCTATACATTATAAAAGAAAACCTTGGGAACGGGAGCAACCATAATTTGAGAAGATAAGTTAGTTGACACATGGCACCCTCTCATATCTAGGAGACAGCATCAAGACCGGGAGCAGCAACAGAAATGGTGGACTTGGTATGGATGAAACCGGGACTTTATCAAGTTAATATGATTGCTACATTGTAACAATTGTAATCACCTTTGTTTGGCTAACAGCCTATCAATTTTTCGCTATTAGGCAAAAGCTATTGTCGCAGCTGGAAAACCTTTTAGCCAGCCAGTTAACGTTGGACCAATGAATGATGTAACTTTTTCGGTACAGGGGCCATACCGCCAACGCTTAAAACAATACTAAAGCAATATTACTCAAAATTACAGTTTGAATGTCACGTACCTTGACGTTACTAAAATAAGGATTATAATTCTAAAACACGAAAGTCAACAATAATAACGCTAATAATAATAATAATAAATTTCGGAGAGGAGGGACAAGAGTGCCTCACCTTTTCTACATGGACGACCTCAAACTGCTGGCACCCAATGCTACCCGTCTGCAAGAATTGCTGAATATCACCACTGAGTTCAGTAATTCTATCAGAATGGAGCTTGGGCTGGACAAGTGTGCGGTCTTGCATGTGGTGAGGGGGCAGGTTACTCACTCGGCTGAGATGAATCTCGAGCCATCTAACATCAGGACCCTCTCTGAAGCTGATTCGTACCGGTATCTGGGTATGTCGCAATCGTTAGGGGTAAATGAGGCGGATATGAAACAGTCTGTTTGCGAGGCCTTTTTTGGCCGTCTGACAAAAATCTGTAAAAGTTTTTTGTCAGGCGCCAATAAGGTTCGAGCCTATAACGGCTGGGTTATGCCCGTTCTCATGTACACCTTTGGCGTGCTCAGATGGACTCAGACCGAACTTGACGCCCTGGATAGAAAAGTCCGCACGACTATGACTCTCTATCGCATGCATCACCCGAAGTCGTCTGTGATGAGGTTGTATATCCCCCGGAAATGTGGTGGTCGAGGCGTATTAAGCGTCAAGACCATGCATAACCGGGAGATAGCCAACCTCAGAACATACTTCGAGACGAAGAGGGAGTCACCCATGCATAGAGAGGTCATAGAATGTGATAAAGGACTCACTCCCCTGTCCTTAGCCAAAATCGAGTGGCAGGCGCCGGTGGTACTTAGCACCTCTGACCGGGAGACCGTATGGAAGGAGAAGGAGCTGCACGGACGCTTTTTTAAAGCTCTTAGTGAGCCGCACGTCGATAAGAAAGCGTCCGTGCAATGGCTGCGCTTCGGTGACCTCTTTGGGGAAACCGAGGGTTTTGTCTGTGCGATACAGGATCAGGTAGTTAAGACGCGGAACTACCGAAAGTACATTCTGAAGGATGGCACTTACGACATCTGTCGAGCCTGTCGCCATCCCGGTGAGTCACTCAGACATGTGCTGTCGGGATGTTCGGCGCTTGCTAACACTGAGTATCTGCACAGACACAACCAAGCGGCCAAAATCCTTCACCAAGAGCTTGCTCTGAAGTACGGTCTCCTGGATGAGAGGCTGCCCTATTACAGGTACACACCGGTGCCTGTACTTGAGCGTGGCGGAGTCCGGCTCTATTGGGACCGGTCCATCATCACGGACAGGACTATTCTTGCGAATAAGCCTGACATCGTGCTGTTGGACCGGGCACAGTCGCGGGTGTTTTTGGTGGACATCACCATTCCATATGACGAGAACCTTGTGAGAGCTGAGACGGAGAAAAAACGAAAGTATCTCGATCTGGCTCACGAGGTTTCCGCCATGTGGCATGTGGAGTCCACTGAAATCATCCCAATCGTCATATCTGCGAATGGGTTAATCCCAGTCAGCCTCGCTCACCATCTGAGGCGACTGGGATTCCGTGGCAGTTCGCTCGCAGCCAGGATGCAGAAAGCGGTGTTGCTAGACTCGGCTAGGATAGTCCGCCGGTTTCTCAACCTGTCCCCCTGACCCCCGGCCGTCTGGTCTCCCCTGCCGGGGTGTAATCCTCCGCCCGCTACAACTATTTATTTGTGTATTTGTGTATATGTAAGTTTATTAATTTACATTTATTTACGTAAGTTTATTATAAATCTTTTGGCTATATATGTATTTATTTTGTATGCGGGCGTGAGAGCTAAATTTATACCGATAATAATAAGGCTTTTAGCGTTGGCAGTATAGCCCTAGGGCTGCCTCTGATCGAGAGTAACATTTTTCGTTAAGACCATGGGACCAATGGAGTCTTAGCGGTAAAAATTGTTACCAACGGCGTTTATTGCCTCACCAGGGTGACAGAAGCTCAAGGCTGTTTAGTAACTAGTTAGACTAGTAGAGATACTTCCAACGAGTTCCAAGAAATCCAAAAAAAAAACCAAACGGTATCCATCATTTTATTTCGGTCAATCGAAGCTTAAGATCGATTTAATTTACTTGGCATGTATCACCTCCTTTTGGGCATAATTCCTTACATAGTATGTATTGCAGGCTGGCTGGCTAATGTATTCGTCGTCACGGATCCTGTTGAATCTTATTTGTACCAAACATAGCATCTATACTTTCGCGATCCTAGCACATAATCGGACTTGATTTGACCGGTTACGAGATATACCACCTTCAAATAGCCATTTTTTTTAATACAAATACACAGAGAGTTTATTCCTCCTTAGAGTAGCAATGTTTTACACAAAATTTTACTGGATCTGACTAGCAGAGTAAAATACCGATAAAAATAATTATTATTATCGTAAAAGTACTGTTTTCAATATCGTTTTAAAATACAATTCCGAAAATATACCGTTAAAATGATTTCATATTGTTATAACGTGAGGAATAAGTGAGGATTATAGTGTGATTTTCTAAACGATGTTATTATACTGACACGGTAAATTTTAGTTAGTACTCAATCTCTAATAGACAGGAGGTGGATCACCTCATTCTCCGCAGTAAGTATTATGAAAGGGATAGCAATACAATTAGTCCTGTAATTTTAGTTTAGTTTATAGATTGTACAAAATAAGTAACTCCAGTCTACTATTTATTACTTTCGAAATGATACAAAAATATAGGACAAAATTATATTATGAGTGTGAATTGGGACCATAAAATTCAGAAGGTAAAAGTTAATGCGCAATTTGAGGTGTTGAGGATCTTAATCACGCTTATCGGCGCTTGAAGTTTGCTGCTCTACTACATTATTAACTCAATGTATAGACCAGTAACAGCATGCGACCTGATTCGCTTTACTGTGAGAGATCATTATTTAGACTAATATAGGTGGAGCCTTGATTAGTTAACGAGAGAAAAAAATATTTGGGGGTCACGGCTCAGAGATAAAATATCGTGTGAAGTTTTGAAACTCATATTCTATTGGTTCACAAACAAGTCATCGAGGTCCGCTTTAACCTACCAAGTCTAATTTGATTGTTCTGACACGACTAGCTTGAAACGGGTTTTGGCCAAAATTATTGTATTGTAAAACCTAATGTAGCATGATTGTAGGATGGGATTCGTAGAGACGATCTACGTCGTAGGCTAAAGGGAGGTCAAAATATAATTTTGTTGACATAGCATTCTGTGTTTATTATTAGGTATATTAAATAGATTGTGATTTGTTATACGAGGGGGCAAAGTAAAAAAAAATGTTCTATGGGTCTATCATGGAAGCTGAGTGAAAAATGGCGGCAATTCAAAAATACCAAGAGTGTGAATGGGTTATTTTCTCCCCTCGTGTAATAATCTACTATTAATTTCTATTTGTCAAGCCAACAAACATTGCCTAAAAAGGGGTTCGAATATATTATTAGTGTCTTGCCTGTGGTCTGGCCGCATCTTAGATTTTCAACGTTCCATACCTTGGACGAAATAGTGTGATATTTCGTCCAAGTTCCATACAAATATAGTCCCACTTTATCTGACCCGGTGGCCAAAATTGGAACTAATTTTTTGCCTTTTTAGTTTTTGTTTATATTTTATTTTTCATAGATACCAGCGACGTTGTCACCGGGTCAGATAAGTCTTGCGGTCTCTTTTCATGGAAAGATATTTCCATGAACCCCTTTTTATTAATAACTAGCAGATGCCCGCGACTTCGTCCGCGTGAAATAAGTTTTTTATATTCCCACGGGAACTCCCTAATTTTTCGGGTTAATATATAGCCTATTACACTCACAAATAATGAAGCTTTTTTATTGGTACCAGAATTTTGAAAATCGGTTCTGTAGATCCAGAGCCCCCTACAACGTCACAAACTCACAAAATTTACCTTTTTATAATATTATTAGTATAGACTAGATCAACATCAATTTTACAGTCACAAACATCAATTTCTATTTATTAGTGTTACTTGAATTCTCTTGCCAAATTAGGCTAAGAATATGAGTAGAAAAATGGCAGCAAGTAAGGCAGATATCAGCCCCGCCCGAGGTAATCTTGTGCCTCGTTATAGTCTATCTTTTGGAATCACTTGATAGCTCATTACTTTACAGAAATGGTATCGAGTATCGACGTATGCTAGGGATGTACTATCGACTCGCTAGGCACACTAGAGCCTAATAATATTATTATAATATTATATTATTATAATATTAAAGTATTTAAAAAAATAAATCATACTTTAATAATTATAAATGCAAACGTGTGTTTGTTTGTTGGTATGTCCTTATGTACGCCGTAACGGAAAAACGGATCGACGTGATTGTTGCCATGGGTATAGTTGAGGACCTGGAGAGTGACATAGGCTATTTTTTATCCCAGAAAATTAAGTAGTTCCCGCGGGAATCAAAAAAGCTTAAACCACGCGGACGAGGTCGCGGGCATCAGCTAGTAAATAATAAAAATAACCATTTTATTATCCAGTTTCCAATATATGTTAAAAATTAACAAAACAAAAAAACTACTGCTGCATAAAATAATATTTTTGGTTGTTTAGATCAGAGTTTATTTTAATTTAACTTAGTTTATATTTTATTCTGTAGACTGTAGAGTCCCTAATTGTGAGTTGTGAAAATTAATTAAAACTACTAACAACTACTCTTAAACTACTTTTCATCAAAGTCGGAACTGTCAACGTACGGTATCTAGTTTAGTCGGATGGTTACGATGAACTGTCAACTACATAGTTACATCACTAATTGGTAACATAGTGCATAAATCTTGTAGTTAATTGTAGGATTTAAACGAGTATAATTTGTGCGGTATGTTCGGCATGATGGCTCAAATCAAAGTTTTTCACTCAGTTACTTACATTCCAAGCTAGAATATAGATCGTAAGCAATAGTTGACGGGTTGTCTAGATGTTATGCTAAGGCACTGTATAGGCACAGGGCTACTAGGTACAGTATCTGAAAAAATATGAAACTCTTTTCTTACTTACTATATCGGTACTAAAATCTCTCGCTGACACGTCATGATTAATCAAATCAAATATTTTTGAAGTGAAAATTCTTTAGAATCGTTCTGATTTGAAAATTCGATGAAACGAAAAAGCGACGCTAAAAAGAGACAAACTGTGTGAGAGCATGAATTATACACACACACACTTTTTTATTCAAGAAGACTTTTAACAAGTGCTTTTGAATCGTCGAGTGAATCTACCACTAGTTCGGAAATTGGATTCTTATAGAATCTCGAATGTGTAGGGGCCAAGGACCTAAATGTCCTTGGTAGGGGCACACATACCTACATGCTGACGTAAACATGACGCGGCCACGTTAGCCAATCACGTGCCGCCGCCTGAATCACGATAACGAAGTTCTTTCGGAATTGTACTATATACAGAAATTTCAACCTACAACAGTTGGCCCAGCTGGGATCCCCGAGCATGACACCGGCTCGGAGGAAGATCTTCCTATTGCTTCGGGAGCATATACCACACGCTCCCGACACATGCTTTGCAGTTTTTTTAGTAGGTATATCTTTATGGCAAGATAAAACGCAGGGGGCTGGAAAAAGAATACCTGACGGAAAAGCCATAGTTAGTCTCTGTCTCTTTCCCTCTGGTATTTATTTATTTATATTTTATGTACCAGTTACTTAAAAATAAAACATAAACATGGAATGGACATGCACAAAGACAACTTATCTCTTGAAGAGATTTCTTCCAGATGCCCCAGAATGTGAGAATAGCTTTAGTGAAATATAATAAATTAATAACTATATCCAGGTATACCGTATAGTTGGAGAGAGACAGAGTATCTACTTGGAGGTCATTATTTTAGTGTTGAACATTAAAAAAAATTACAATAAGGTCTGTGTGGCGCAGCGATTGGCATTCAAAAACTTCGCATTTCTTTCCATTGTTATGTTTTAGAATAGCGAAAACAACTTACGTTCTATCAGGGTTTTTCATTTTTAACTGCTTGGTCTTACAAAGTGTATGGGTGTAGCCTGATAGTCTTGACATACACAAGTTGTCCTACGTGAAATAAATTATTTCATTTTCATTTACATTTACGTGAAATAAATAATTTCATTTTTGTTTTTAAATGTATTGCAAACCGTGGTATGGATAATCATGTACGGTAAGTGGCGTGCGTGTAAACATTTAAATAAATCTCTGTCAGTCACGGCATTGGTACTGGACGTACTATCGTCGTAACCTGGGGCCATACTACCAACGCTTAAAGCCATATTGTTTCATTATTGTTGACTTTCGGTTTATAGAGTTATTATAATCCCTATTTTAGGAACGTCATGAAACTGACATTTTGAATTTGTTTGTTTTAAAATGTCTTTATTATTCAAAGCCTAGGCAAAACAGAAATATATATGTCACCGTAAGATTGTAAAAAGTTTATAATATAACGTTTTTTATCTCGATAGATTATAAACTTTCGACAGATTGTGAACCGTAACATACTGCTTACAATTTAACGCGTTATTTTTCGGTAAATTGTAATATATTAGGTATATTAACCCGATAGAACCTAAGTGTGCCTAAGTGCCCGGCCTGCGGCCGGGCACTACCTGAATATTCATATCAATCCCTAACCTAACCTATAGTTCGCGCGCGAGTTGAATGCAGAGTAAATGTATGGTGACACTTACATTTACTCTGCATTCAACTCGCGCGCGAACTGTACAAGAAAGAGACAAGAAAACGTAAAAACAATAAATATTTCATAAATTAATACTCAGAACATTGAACGGTTCACAATCTTTCGACAGTTTATAATCTAGCGGAATAGAAACCGTTAGATTATAATCTAACGGATTTTACAATCTTACGGTGACATATATAAACAGTTTCGCAAGCCTGCTATTAGCCAATAGCACGTGACATTTTGAGTAATATTGCTTAAGTATTGCTTTATGCGTTGGCAGTAAGGCCTCTGTACTATAGCAGTATAATTGTTGGTTGTCGTATTATGATGCATTGCGCATTGATGTAATACGTGATTTTGAACCTTTGTTGTCATCTATGCTACTATTTCCATGTATGTATTTATTTTATCCCACAAGTTAGCCCCTGACTGCGATCTCACCTGATAGTAAGTGATGATGCAGTCTAAGATGGTAGCGGGCTAACCTGTTAGGGGTATGGCAGTTATATTAAATCCATACCCTAGTCGCTTTCTACACGGCATCGTACCGGAACGCTAAATTGCTTGGCGGTACGTCTTTGCCAGTAGGGTGGTAACTATCCACGGCCGAAGCCTTCCACCTGACCAGACCAGAGAAAATTCAGAAATTATAAATTCCCAAATTAAGCCTGCCGGGAATCGAACCCGGGACCTCCCACGTTAAGACAACAGCACATAACTATGACTATGACTATGACTATGACTAATGTAAAATCATCGTTTCAATGTACTATGAATTGTGTGTGCCTTTGAATGGCTACTACCCTGACTAAAATCCCTAAAATCCATTATCGCACCAAAATTTGCCTTAAATTTTAATTTCCCCCTATATTAAATTGGTTACACATCAATTGAGATTTTAATAATTATTAATACAGATTTTCTGTGATCAAATAGCATCACAATTTATAAAGTTTGTCAGCTTCAGGGTTTTTGAAGTGAAAACTTCTTTAGGCGCGTTGAGCACTTTTTTGGTAGGGGGTAAAAATGTGGAACGTTGTCGGTCATGCGACACCATTCTTCTTAAGACAACAGGTCTTAAGTAGTACATTCGCAATTAAACTTTAATGACTTTGTTTTAAGGTTTATATTTAAAAGTGATGTGTAACCGTCACTGACACCTAGCTACAACATTCTTCTTAAGACAAAAGGTCATAAGTGTAAATAATTAGTACATTCGTAATCAAACTCTTGATGGCTTTGTTTTAAGGTTTATATTTTAATTATTTTAAAAGTGCTATGTTGTTATTTTAAATATTCGTTATCACATCAGCTTTCGGCAGTCCAATGGCAATGACTGCGATTTTTATTTTTATTTTTGTTTAGAATATAATTCTCATGGATTATGGCCGTTCTGTACTGAATATTTTAATCATTTACGTATTTATATTCAGTTGAAAAGGGGATACCAAATCTTCTACTTTAAATGAATATAATGATATTTCGAATAAAACTCGGCCTTAAATAAATATAATTATAAATTTACGCATTCTTGTAACGCGTTGATGTCGTTTGTATGACGCATTTTAAAACATTTAATATTATAAGTTCCTACAACAGAACTAACTGATTATTATGCTTAGATTGAGCTTTTAAAACTTCGAATTATTTCTGACGTCAGTGTGTCTCAGACCATCCATCTAATACATTTTTATAGCTGCATAGGGGGATGCAATGCATCCCTCTATGCAGCTATTTTTCATCCTCTTGATAGACATCGGGTACTTTGAATCCCGGAAAACGTTTTCTCGTTACGAATTTCTTAGTAGGTATTTAACGAGAATCTATTACCTAGACTTCGAGTCGTTTTCTATATTTGGAAGCGAAGATGCGTCGACGCTACATTGCCCTTAAACTTGAGATTGCTTGCGACTTGCGGGTATAAACTTGTCTTTTACTAAATACTTAGTTCCAATTTGGTGTAGACTAGAAAGCTGAAATTTTGATGAGTAAGTCCGAATTTTTTGAAATTGCCCCGGGAGCGAACAATCGCAGTTCTTATATGAAAAGTATCTTCTATGGAATGCAAGCTACTTCTGCGCCAAATATCGTTGAGATGGGTTCATCGATTTAGTCATGAAAATGTTCTTAACAGACATACCTCACTTCTACCCCCGCACCGACGCAAAAATAGGGATGTTATAAGTTTAACGTGTGTATCTGTGTGTCTGTCTGTGGCATGGTAGCTCTCAAACGGATGAACAGATTTTGATTTAGTTTTTTTTTTGGTTGAAAGGTGACTTGATCACGAGTGTTATATTTAATTAAATCGATTAAGCCGTTTGAACTCTCACAGCTTTTTTCTAGTCGATGAAATTGGTATTTTGTTAATTCAATAGGGGGTTTAAATTTTCAATTTATACTTGTATTAATTTAAAGTACGAATGCCTTTATTATAATATACTACATAATATTTAGTACCAGCTGATGCCCGCGACTTCGTCCGCGTGGATTGAGGTTTTTGGTTCCCGCGGGAACTCTTTAATTTTCCGGGATAAAAAGTAGCCTGTGTTATTTTAGACCATGATCTATTCCTGTGCCAAATTTTATCCGTTCATTCGTTTCATTCGTTCAGCCGTTCTGGCGTGAAAGAGTAGGTAACAAACATCCATAAATCCATACTAACAAACTTTCGCGTTTGTAATATTATAGTAAGATATTAGTAAGAAGTAAGATTAAATAATAAATCTTTCGAAGGATCTTTATAAGGCAAATCAGAGCAGGTGATGTCCAATTTTGAATTGCCTTCCTAAGCTACGAAAACTAGTTTATCGTAGCTTCTGTATGACTAATTAAGCCATAAGATCTCCTCGTCCGTGCATCTAAAACATGAAACATCTTGAAGCTCTTATGGTTTTAGTAATAAGGCTTAAATTGGTTCGCTAACTGGGCAGGATAGCCCACCCTTTAACGATGAAAAGTAGTTTTTGGTGCATATGTTTGAACTGAACTGCACTTATCCCTGCTATATATAGCAGTACGCAAGGTTTGGTCAAGCAGACTGACACCAAATATTAAGTCGAACGGTCGACTATACAGGATAAAAAAGTAATGTGATTTGGAAAAAACCGGGAAAGGAGTAATCAGTTTTTCAAAATGGCAGCTATTCACTTTTTTTTGGTACGTATAGTTTACTGATATACGTTCAATTAGTATACATTCATCACAAGTTTAGATTTAGTTTTCGTGTACGAATTTTCTAATTTCTATCTCGTGATAGGGATGAATAAGAAGATTTAATTACTTATTTACTTCGATAAAGCCCGCGACTCCGTCTGGTTCTTAAAAAAATCTGTGAAAACTCTTTAACTAACTGAAACTGAAACTGGGTTAAAAGTAGCCTATGTGACTCTTCAGGTCTTTAGCTAAACCCATGCAAAAACATTCACGCTATCCGTCCTTCATCGTGGTATGATTGAAAAACCAGCAAACAAACGACCAAAACACTTTTGCAAGGATTTTATGTAGAGTAAATAAACGGTGAAGTAAATAGATAAATATTGCTGTATAGTGATCGGGGAATGTCCTCCGGGATGAACTCAAAAGATTTTCCCCCGTTCCAAAAATGAACTCAAAAAAGAGTGAAAATAGTAATGAATTGTTAAATACTTAGTGCACAAAATTGAACAGCTTCATGTTTAATTCAAGTAGGCCATAGCAGACATACTTAGCTTTAGGTACTAGTAAGTCAGTAACTACAGTTAACTTAAATACCTAATACCTGATTATTAGTTCATACTATTTCAACTCATAAACACAGCTGTGCAATTAATTTTGTATTTATGTATAACTTGTATCAGAAAATTGTATCTACAATATCTAAGGGGCCGTAGGGCCGAGTATAATTTTAGGTACTAATTATAAATGCGGTCTCCGGTCTCCGAGGTCTGAGAGACTATGAGAGTAAAGGAACAGAGAGTGCTACTGTGCTTGCACACACACTTGTGATATCTCCCGCGCAGATGACTAATCTTTCTGGAGATTTACCGCCGTGGCCGAAATTCGATCGGGTTGACATTATATTTTTATTTAATTATGTATATTAGATAGTGATTTTCCCGGATAAAAAGTAACCCAAGTCCGTTTTTACAAGTTTGTCCTCTTTCAATACTCCCATCACTATTGGTCAAGATAAGAATATGAAAAGATATATCATCCCTATTGGAACAGGCTTTAATAAATTATATTCTATGTTTTATGGTTTTATACTTATTTATAGCATCTACTCATGGACGAAATTCACGCGGAAATGGCCTGAAATAAAACAAGTTATAATGTCAGTTATCTACATCTAATCGACTGTTACTTATAAATAGACTTGTTTGTGGAATCTTTATGTAAGGAATGTAACATCTAATGCAACTAATTGATATTTAATTGACCAATTCATTGATTACTGGCGTAAATAGAACAAAACATGTGTAGTAAAAAATTATCTAAGGTTTTCTTAGATAAGTTATGTAGTTGTAGTAGTCGAGGTACAAGTGGCCTATTTGGAACAACGCGTATCAGTCGACTGCGATTGTTAAGCAACGTTGACGCAAGTCGGTAACTGGATGGGTAACCGAATTTGGCTTTTTCGTTTCCTCCGTGCCTTGATAATAATCTTTAGAAACCTAAGAGTTGAAATAGTAGTACTCTTAGTCGAGTCGTATGCGGAAAGACGTGGGAACCCACCGCATTATTATCCCAAGAAAACTCCTGCCACTATGTGATTAAAGGAAAGGGATTACGACCCGGGACGTTATAGTAGGGGAGCCCAAGAGGGGATTTTCGGATTTACTCCAGCGCGGCAGTTTAATATAAAGGGGGATTCTTTGGACCCTGTAGAGTACCTTCACCGTATATGAGCCCTGTATATTGGTGGGTCTGTCTAGGACAGCAGATTAGAATATAGTAAATAAATAAAATCTATCATCAGAAATACTCGAGCGCGTCAGATTAAGGTAGAGTGAGTTAATTACATGCTGAAAAGTGAACATTCAAAATAATGTGACGATGTGAGCGAGTCCTAAAGGAGTTGGAGTTTTTTAAAGTTTGTAACTCTCCAAGTCCTCCTACTATCAAGACAAAAGCGCTCAAAACTGCGCCGCGTAGGTAAAATATAGCTTCACCGATTCTAGTTTTCATAATTGACCATCGGAACTCGATAGTTAGCACATGCACATAGTGTTAAAGAGTGTTTTTATAGTACCAAATGACGGAAATTATCTAGACAAATTTCAAACATGTTTGTGTTTAACAAGATTAAATTAAGCCGTAACAGCAGCCAAATATGGCAATGCAACAGCTGTGAGGCGGCGTGATCAAAGAGATTTTCTCGTCCGGGATATTTTTTCAACGTAATCCTACTAATATAATAAATTAACTGTTGCCCGCGACTTCGTCCGCGTGGTTTAAGTTTTTTTGATTCCCGCGGGAACTCCTTAATTTTACGAGATAAAAAGTAGCCCATGTCACTCTCCAGTTCCTCAAATATACGCATGCCTTAAAAATCACGTCGATCCGTTGCTCCGTTGCGGCGTGATTGAAGGGCAAACCAACAAACAAACACACTTTAGCATTTATAATATTAGTATGATTTGAGAGTATGGCTGTTTATAAAGTTGTGTTTGTATGTCTGTAACTTTGGATGTTTGTTACTCCTTCACGCCACAATCATTGAACCGAATTGGCTATGATTTAACACATAATAATGGCATACATTTCACAAACATCTCACAAACATATATTTACAAGAACTATAATTAACAATTTGATTAATTGGCCGCTGGAACAATTAATTCCCATGCTTTTTTATCATTTAAATAATCCTTTCCATTGTAATAGGATTTTATAATTAGTTTACGTTTTACAAATGCCGATTTGGCCAGCATGTTGGACCGTGGACTATGGGTTACCCCTGCTTATTATAAACTAGCTGATGCCCGCGACTTCGTCCGCGTGGATAGAGTTTTTTTGGATCCCGCGGGACCTCTTTAATTTTCCGGGACAGAAAGTAGCCTATGTGTTATTCCAGACTATAATCTATCTCTGTTGCAAATTTCATCCATATCCGGCCAGCCGTTCTGGCGTGATTGAGTAACAAACATCCTGCATCCATCCATACATCCATCCATCCATCGATCCAAACTTTCGCATTTATAATATTAGTATAGATCATACGTCTTCCTGCGAGCTTGCGCAACTTAGCTTACCTTAGGCTAGGCACTAAGTGCTAGAACCTAGGCAATATATTGTCGACAGATCTAGAACACACGCTGAGCCGTCTGGCGAGCTTCCGTACACGAGGCGTGGAATCTAGACTACTATCTTACAACACTAAAAACCCTTAAGCGCTAGCAATCAAAATAATTTCGATAATTAAAGCAATTAATGTAACTCAATGTTATTTCTACTAGTTTTTCCTTGCTACTTTGATCTAACTTTAGACCTATCAACAGAGCTCGATATAGACAATAAAACTTTTCTTATTCCAAGAATATTACATATAAATGCGAAACTGTGTCTGTCAGTCCGTCTGCTACGGCTTTAAAATCACTCTTATCAACCAATGAGCTAAAACCGTTTGCCATCTTTTCAACCGTTTTCGATGAAATTTGGTACAGAGGTATGTTGTATCCCGGAGAAGGATATAGGTACTTTTTGTACCGGAAAATTAGGTTTCCGCGGGAGTTAAAAAAAGCTTAATCCACGCGGACGAAATCGTGGGCATCATCTAGTATTACAATAAACACAATAGCCATCCTCGAAAATTGTAATTGAACTTAAATTGAAATCACTAATATTGACAAAAATTCTAATTGAGTCCATAAAAATAAGTAGAACGTACCTGCAAAGCTAACCCTAATTACGACCACGTAATTACCGCCTTAGTTTGCTTATTTTTACTTTGATCAGATAGGCCAAAAATTTGAAAATTAAATTTTTAAACCCTTTTCATATAACTTGCGTGCTTATCTAAAGCTTAGTCGGACTTCGCCTTGACCCGACGGTGTAGACATGATCTATAATACCGCATAACGTATTTAAGGGCATTCTTGTGGCCTAGAACAATGCTAATATCGTTATGTATCGATTTAGAACTGACTTATATATAAATGTACATAGAATTAAATTAAATTAAACTTTTAACCTTTTCACAGTCCATGTATTTAACCAATTTAAAAAATGGTATAGAGATAGCTTGTATCCTGGGGACGGATACATGCTACTTTTTATCCCGAAAAATCAAAGACAGAGCACGGGAACTTAAAACCTAAATCATCTCAGACGAAATAACAAAAAACTAAAAAACAAAGTTGCATAGAAATGATAAGTAATATTAAAGACTAAAATAGATATAGTATGTCAAAGTTTGGGGGGACGGCATATCGAGCTCATTTGAGATTTTGAGATTTGAGATTGCATCAACTGATAAAACAGAATTTTCTCAAATTCGCCAATCGGAAAATTTGGGAAAAGTCTGCGTATATCTGTTAATAAAATAAGTACCTCCCCGAATTTCAACAACCTTTCTTTAAAATGTTTACTCATTTTATCAATTTAGGTACTTACCTATCACGCAAGGTATTCTAAACGACCTATAGTTAGATCAATATCAAAACACTATTACGTGGACAAAGGGCAATAATTTATTAATATTATTATGTACCTTATGGTGTACGTTGATTTTGGTTAACAGTCTTAAAATAGATTTTAGAGGACTAAAAGTAAAGTTAAAAAAAAATGCTATTTAATATAAGGCTTACCGAAAAAAGTTACTAAGAAAGCAGTATGTACTTAGTTAGACTTGAAAATGTTGTTTTTGTTTGTAAAACAAACCAATACAATCAAAATAATTTAACGGTTAATTTTAAGTCGGAAAGTTACAGAAAAAGATAATTAAAACAAAATTTTTTTCATTACAGATTCTGCTTGTAGCAAGTAGTTTATCAGCCAAGGAGGTCGGCAAAGCGAAAGTATCTGAGCTCCTCGAGAACGGCATCAAAGACGCGCCGGCAGGCAAGCCAGTGAAGCGAGGCATTATCTCGTCTGGCCACGGGTACTATGGTGGAGGTCTATCGAGCGGCATCGGACTTGGATACGGCTCAGGAATTGGCTATTCCTCTGGAATCGGATCCGGAATTTCTTCAGGGATAGCAATTGGCAGTGGGGTTAGCAGTGGAGTTATTAGTGGCGGAGTTATCAGTGGTGGGGCTGTTGGAGTCGGTGTAGGAGGTGGAGCTATTGGCGGTGGATTGATTGGAGGTGGCGGTGGATTGATCGGAGGAGGTGGTGGATTGATCGGAGGTGGTGGTGGATTGATCGGAGGTGGCGGTGGATTGATCGGAGGTGGCGGCGGAATAGCAGTAGGAGGACCAGCGGTAGGAGTAGTCGCTGCCCCAGCCGTAGCCGTAGCACCCGCCCAAGTCCAGACCTCCGTCTCAGTACAACCCAACCCAGTCATCCTCCGCCAAGAAATCCCCAGATTCATCACAAGAACAATCACAAGGAACGTACAAGTACCCGTTCAAGTACCAGTACCAGTACCAGTCGACCGTCAAGTACCCGTACCAGTCAGAGTAAATGTCCCAGTGCCAGTGGACAGACCATACCCAGTTATCCAGAAAGTACCAGTCGAGGTGACCCGACAAGTGCCTGTGTACTACGAGAGGAAAGTACCTTATCCTGTTAAAGTACCGGTGTCAGTACCAGTGCCTTACCAGGTCACAGTTGAGAAGCAAGTACCAGTGGACCGTCCGGTGTATGTCGACCGTCAAGTGCCGGTGCCTCATCCCGTTTATGTTGATCGCCAAGTGAGTGTGCCAGTGCCCGTGCAAGTCGACAGGCCAGTGCCAGTGCCTCATCCCGTTGTAGTGGACCGGCCAGTGGCAGTCCCTGCTGTTGCCGCCGTATCGGCCGTACCAGCTGTCTCTACCGGCGTATCTTACGGTGGTGGATTGGGATACGGTAGTGGTGTGTTGGTCGGCGGTGGATTAGGCTACGGTAGCGGCGTGTCGGTTGGTGGTGGATTGGGCTACGGTAGCGGGGTGTCGGTCGGCGGTGGATTGGTAGGAAGCGGACTGTCGTACGGAAGTGGTTTGTCGTACGGAAGTGGATTATCGTACGGCGGCGGTCTCTCCCACGGAGTCGGTCTCACCCATGGCGTTGGTCTCATAGGAGGTGGAATCTCATCCGGAATTTCATCCGGAATCATATCTCATGGCATCTCAAGCGGCCTGTCTGGTGGATACTCCAAAATCATTACCCACCACTAAGTTTAATTTTGTATGATATAGGAAACCCCAAATGTACAAGTCAATGATTTAGATTAGCTTTCGTAATAAATTTTATTCGAATTTGTTTGACAATTCGTGTAGTTTTTTTGTTCAAATTAACAATAACTATTCTTCACACTCGAAATATTTAAATAACAATTTTCAAAAAGTAAAAACGTCATACGTTCTAAATAATAAGCTGTATATATCTACACATCCTCTATGAACTTTGTAACTATAATAATCTACTATTATACTATGTATATTGGTTCATATATAGTTTCTATTAATAAATAAAATACTCAAGTCATTAGATATTATGTATCGAAAGAATAAATATGTTATTTATATCTTTAATTGCAAAACCACCAATGTATATAAATATATTAAAATAGGTACTGTGTATTTTTGTGAATCTATTCTATGATCTTGATGATATTATTTTATTGTCTTTCCTTTGTTTTCAATAAATGAATAAGTTAAATATATTTTTTTATTTCAACTACTTATATTATAAACAAATCGAGTAAATACTCGTATGATAAGACTTAAATACAAGACTAACATCCCCATACGCTACGAGTAAATTGTTAAAATCATACAAAATTTTGTTATAAATTTCGTGTACCACAGTTAAAGATATACAGTTTCCGTTACATAATATTATGTTTGAGAATAGAAATAACCTAAAAATGTTTTTGTTTCTTCTTTATTTTTAAAATATAGACTAGAATATGATACATCTTTGCCTAGGATTCATAGGAGAACCAGGAGGACACCTCCAAGCTCTGGCGAAGTCCTCGTTGTTTTGTAAGGCACCCTGAGCTCTGAAGTGTTGGGGGGAATGCTCATCAGAAAGTTCCGACTTCAGAGATTCCTTGGTTGGTACTCCACACCAAAGCTAGAATTAAAGAGATTCGTATATTATTAACCAAAATATTATAACCGCGCAAGTAGCAAAACCTAAAGCCTGGTTATCCGATTGAACTGCGATGTCCGAAACTCATTAAGTTTGATTTTTAAAAAGCTGCCAACCTGGCACTAGAGTAGATATTTTTCTGTCAAAACTCGTACACACACAAGTTGGCATGTAACATGAAATCAGTTTTCTGGAATTTTAAGTGAGCCGCTTATTTACGGTATTTCAGGGTATTTTTGTAGTATGCCAGATAAATTATTTAGCAATAAAACTACCACTATTTAGCAATAGCAAACACTATTTATTTAAATGACAGAGTTAGGAGGAGGAGGGAGTTGTAAAGCAGTTCCGATTTCCAAGTCAGTACCGCGTAGTTTGGATTATGAATTTTGAATTTCAATGTTACTTACATTTCCATAAGATAAGAAGAAAAGCTGTTCGGAGCTCAGGTGCTCAAGTCCAGGCAGTTTCGGCTCTTCGCCGTGCTTACGAAGATGCTCTTTCAGAGCTCC